>CADEBF010000003.1:2589671-3884507 GCA_902825475.1 Hypomontagnella monticulosa | reverse complement strand
GGGATCTGGAAACAGATTGCGTTCAGTGTCTTCATGAATTGGATTGTGGCTCCGTTCTTGATGGTTTGTAATAGCTCCCCCGGTGATATCGAATCCTATTCAACTAACGTGCCCCTTTCTACAGCTAGCACTTGCATGGGCATGCTTGCCGGATCAGCCAGAACTTCGTGCGGGACTGATCCTCGTGGGCTTGGGTAGATGTATCGCAATGGTATGAGCATCCCACGAAACCTTTTAAGCGTATTATAGGCATTTACCGACCCTTATAGGTATTGATATGGACAGGCCTAGCTGGTGGCGACGGGGAGTACTGCGCTATTCTCGTGGCCATAAACTCCATCCTCCAGATGGTGTTGTTCGCCCCCTTGGCAGTCTTCTTCATTCGCATCATCAGTCGCGAATCCGGGCCGCTTGATATCTCGTACGAGGTAGTCGCAACCAGCGTCGGGACATTCCTCGGGATCCCGCTAGGCGCGGCGATGCTATCACGTTTTGGGCTCCGTGCTTTGGCCGGCCCGCAATGGTACGAACGTGTCTTTCTGAAGTTCGTGGCGCCTTGGTCGCTAGTCGGTCTACTATACACGATCCTCGTGTTATTCGCCTACCAGGGCCAGCAGGTCGTCCATCAGATCGTGTCCGTCGTACGGGTTGCCGTCCCCCTCGTCATATACTTCATCGTCATCTTCTTTGTGACTCTCTGGGCGACGTATATATGTGGATTTGGTTATTCTCTCAGCACCACACAGAGTTTTACCGCTGCTAGCAATAATTTTGAGCTTGCTATTGCCGTGGCTATTGCTACCTACGGCCCTAATAGCGATCAGGCTTTAGCGTCTACAGTTGGACCTCTTATTGAAGTGCCTGTTTTACTAGGGCTCGTGTACGTCGTTAAACTAATAGGGAATAGATGGGCTTGGAAGGATTAATGCCTAATATATGTTGCCAGGAAAGTTAGTATCAAATACCACTCTAGATGTTTTCTATCCGATTAACAGACAAACGAGATCAATTATATTATGCAACCTACAGCGCTCCCATGCCGATACCCATGACTATACAATCATCGCCCTTCACCTTCGATAAAGAAGAGTAAACGGTAAACGGAAACCTGCTTATGGAATATGCATGCTGAATATCCCTGTGATACCCCCGACTTGAACCTAGAAATCACAGCCCGGATACTCGTCGGCAACCGGAGAGTCCCACCCATCGGGTTTCCCCTCTTCATAGAAACTCATTGCCAGATTCGCACCGACTAATTCTAATTCTTTCTTAGCATGCTGCCGTATGAGATGAGCAACAGCGAAATGGCCCTCGTCTTCCGCAAGTCCAATAGCTCCGTCATATCCAGTCTGGCCCGTAAAATAACTGAAAGCGCCAACGTTCAACAGAAACTGCACCATGTCAAGCCTACCCCGTTGCGCAGCCCTGTCTAGAGCACATATTCCCCACCATTCGTTCAGGTTGGCCCCAGCTTGGAAAAGGAGAAGCGCTACCTCCATATCCCCATTCATAGCAGCGATTTGTAGGGCTGTATACCTAGTAGTATACCCCCCCGGAGCATTGACCTCAGCACCTTCCTCAAGCAGATACAGTATGATTTCGATTTTCCGCTGCTTTTCTGCTGATGATTGAGCATCCCACTCGCAAGCTGCCTGGAGAGCTGTTCTACCTGTGAAGTCGTGGGCGCGCTGATTGATATCAGCACCCTTACGTAATAACTGCTCAACTAAGGCTTTATTGCCTGTAAAAGCGGCAGCTTGGATAGGGGTACATTCGCGTTCGGATATTCTCATAGAATAGTTGTTCACGCCTATACCGGCTTCCAGCAAGTCTTGAACCAACTCAGGTAAGATTCCAAGCATAATCAGAGATGGTAGTACAGAACCACCTGTGACTGGAAACCCTCGACTCAAGAGCAAGTCAAAGATGCGTAGCTTTCGATGATACTCATCATCCAATTTGATCAAACAAGCCTCATACAGGCAGCCTTGGTCGTCCAATAAGTCACAGGGCTTTAACTGTTCCAAGACTAAATTGACCATGCCATATAACGTGATACATTCATCATCTTTGCTTCCCTGGATGATATGAGCCAGAAACATAAAGGCATTTTCGTCGTGTGGGCTGCTTTTTAACATTGCACCGCGGTGAATCAAGTATCTGAGCATTTCGTAGGTTGCTGGCGGTGGGCTGTATAGGTGTAAATGTTTCCACCATAACTCTGATTCGAAAACGCTACCAATGATGCTCAAGGTTAACACGCTCTCAGGATCAGAGTCTGAATCTATGGTTATCATGGAATTTATATCCACGCCAGACTCCAATAGCCATGAAACTGCTTTGTAATTGTCTAAACATGCAGCTTTGACAAGCGCCAATGCACCATATTGGCTCATCAAGGCGCCATGTTGGGAGAGGAGTAATAGGGTATCGATGCCATCTTCTTCAACGCCCCCTGCTAGGGTATCCGAACCTATAACTGCGCCTGACTGAAGAAGTAACCTCAAAACGTTACCATAATTATCAACGCAGCTACACTCGCTTCTTCCTATGACGAGGTGATAGAGGAGGTAGTTAATATCTAGGTCCCACGAAGGAAGGTTCGGGTCAACGCCATATTCGAGAAGTCCTAGAATAGCTTCCAGATCGATATTCACAGCCTTTGCCGCGAAAAATATTGTTTCGGACGAGAATAATTCGGCGAGGACAAGTTCCAAGAATGCGGCCACATTGAAATTTGGGTCTACCAATTTCAAGTATTCATAGAGAGCTTCCTTTCCTTGTTTTGCGTAGCGATATATATATGGCCGAAAAATTCGCTCTTTTGCTTGGGTGCTGTATGGGAGTAATTTATCGAAAAGCTCTCTATCCCAGAAGTAGCTGTATTCCAGGATAGTAAAGCGCCAACTCTCAGGCATTTCCCCCCGTAAATAGAACCCAGATAAGTCTTCTACGAGATAGGCATCGCATGGCGAGTCGACATCAGCACCACTCTCCAACAATATGCCCAGCGCTTGCCTCTGGGCCTCATCCTGCCAGCTAAAATGTACGGTGATCCTATCGTCAGTAAAGGAGGCCCGTAGATATCCATGATCTTGCCTTATAGGCGTAAAGTATATCCCCTCTGTTAAGTGATGGAGAAATATGCCGAAGTTAGATCCTATGGAAATATATTCATGCTTTGTCGAGATAATGCGATTGACGTCGCAATTTTCTACCAACAATCTCACGCACTCTAGACTACCCGTGGCAGTCGCCTCAACGATAGCAGGAATCTCACACATGTCCATACTATTGTCAGCGCGGACCCCAATTTTAAGTAGAGCCCGAACAACGTCGTGTGTGCCCATCGAAGCAGCAAAGGAGAGGTATGCTGGCCCTTTAGGAAGAATCCATTCAGGATTTTTAAGCCCAGTCTGCATCAGGAATTTGAAGGCATCCCGGTAGCCGTAGTTCCCAGCACAATAAGATAATACCTCCCATGTAGCCCTTATGGTCGGCAGGTCGCTTTGGAACAGACCAGCCAGAAGACCTTGAGGTACCCGATTAAGTAGAATATAGATCACATCGGGACATGGGACATCATAATCGCCTTTGAAAAGAAGTTTGTTCGAAATGAGGTAGATGGCACCAGCGAGGAAATTATAAATGTCAAAATTGACAGCAAGTGCTGAATATGAGGCCGTCGGGTATGAATAGGGGAATATATTCGACAAAAACGCAGCTCTGCGCATCTCGATATTCTTCATTGGACCTTTCGTGAAATCCAAGTTGAATACAGCGCCCCACGTCTCACTATATTTACCGGAAGTACGCAGTGTAGTGTTCTTGAGGGCTAATATGCCTGTCAGTTCAGCTAATGGCATTCAACGGATCGAAATACATACAAGACACTTTTTCTGTGAACATAACCCATGGAATGCTCTGGAGAGCAACTGAGTTGTTTTCAAAAGCAAACTGTAGGAGATTTGAGGTTCTGGTTTCTCGACTCGGGTCGCATATCGAGGTTGATGAATGTGAATCAATCCCAGCTAGTTGAACTCTACTTTGGGAGGGGTGGATAAGACTACTCGAAACTGGCAGTGGACGTTGACTTGGAATGAGAGGGTGCGAAAATGCGTATGAGGCACCCGTCAATTCATTATAGTGGGCTTGTACTGGAGGGGGCGTAAGATGTCCCGGAGGTGATGGTGTTCTCACAATCACTCCTGCCGGCAGTGTAATGTCTCGACCTGGATTGCGTGTCAGTCTCTAGCGATTCATTTTCAGGGATGAGATGGCGTAGCTTGCGATGCCGTAAATTGTAAGACTAAATGATTTCACTTACACTCGCTTGTCGACCGAGCCCCCGACCTTCTGATCTCTTTCCACGCCTTCTTCCATGGAATCTTCGTTTCATTTAGACAAACCGTGGTATGCCTACCTCCGCTTCTCAGGTAATGCTGGTATACCGCATGCCAATCTCGCCTCTTGAGCTTCTTTCGCAGCCCAAACCCATCTCTGAGCTTTGTCTCGTAGGTTGACAGACTATCCTGGGTATTAGGAACTTAACAGAATAGCAGAACAAGGTTTGCATACGGAACGACTGGGAAACCGTGCTCTCCTTCCATAATCTGCTTTACTTCCTTGAGTGTTTTCCTTTCGACTTCATAGAGTCGTTGCAGTGTGGATGCATTTTGTTCCCATATTTCCCCGACAGGGCCCCTTGGAAGATGTCTGATGGGTGGCATGATGGGCGAGCCATTAGTAAGGGGGTAGAAAGTAACTTAGCTAAGTTGATCGAATAACGGACGTAGAGTATGCTTAGATCTCCTCATCATCTTCAAAGAGGAGATACAGTACTTTAAAATCTCGCACCGACCATGAGAAGCAGGCTGCGAGCATGCTTACACAACATATTCATACCGCAAAGGTGGGCAAAAAAAGAAAAAGGTCCCCCCCTATTCGCCAACGCTGCGGCTGTGCTGTATCGAGGCACATATTGTCCAATTTCTGGTGGGACCTACGAGGACATCTTCTCATTGGAGAGGAAGCAGAAAGATACAGCCAAGCTTGGGGTGAGTTCTGCCAAGCCTGTCCAAAATCTCAAGTGCTATCCTATCCCATGCATACATGTACCTACATGTATATACGAGGCCAATCTGAGGATTTCGGCTCCTACCCTGTATCATTAGACTGTCCAAAATCTTGTGCAAAATGTTGTACAAAATCTGGCTCAACTCAGCCTCCCGGGTCTAGGTAGGGCTGTTAGTACCATCCCTTTCTGCCCGTCGCTTCATGGGCATAGATATATAATCAGACCTTTACCCATGATCTAGCCGCTCCTAAGTATTAAGGTCCCACAAACATTGTGGAATGGCATTAACGAATGAGGCGATTATAGGGATCATTGCTTTACTCATAATGTGTCTCCCGAGCCTACGATATCTCATCAATCGTATTCGGCGCCACTATGCATCGCCAATGCAGCAGGACATCCTCCTTCGATTTGAACCAATTCCCGGACCAGATGATCCCACCTCGCTTGAAGGTGGGGTATACTATGCCACGGTAAGTACCTCGGTGCTTTCTCTTATGCGATTAAGGGAATAACACTACTGCCATCTAGTCGATAACTAACTAATTTTACAAGCAGAGGAGTGTCAGGGTTGACACGTTCGTAATGCGCTCGGCTACTATACTAAACCCCCACCGGGCTTTTAATCGCCATGTATCAGAACTCGATGGTATCGACAGATGAACCACTCAATACGGAAATATGTTATGTATTACATGGGGGCCACGCGTCAGCACATGACCTAGCTTGGCAGAGATCTGGTTGGCTCGATTAGGGAAGGCTTTCAGAAATGATGCACGTTGTTTTGTACTACACACCAAACCGTTAATTGCGAATGCAGAAATTTGGATCCATGATTTTCAGAAGATCCGTTGGCCTCGAGGCAATAACAGCTTTATGGGCAGAGTCATAGTTCAGCCGTTGATGTTACCCACATTTAACTCTATCTGATTTTGAGCCTCATTACATACATATGTATGTATGTATAGATGAACTTAGAGAAAAGAGAATATATCGAACTACCACGAGAAACGGCTGTCAAGGGTACGATGAAGATAGTAATTGCGAGTAACTCTCATCTGAGCATAGCCTCGAAGCGATGCTTTCGTAACCGTAGAACTCCTAGTTCGTTTAAGATACTTCTAGCTGAGCCGCATGATTGAAGCTGAATAACTGATTCGCAATACCCCCTATTCCCCCGAGTCCCACAAAATCATACGCGTGTAAAAGCAGACAGCCACCCGAATTCCAGAAGGGGTATCAATCCATACTCCGTCAAATGCAAATAGCGGCCACATTGAGCCGCTGTAATAAACACATCTCTAGACCCGCCGATGTCATAGGAGGAAATCATTTCTAAGGGGTGTAACTCGATACGGTGAGGATATCAATAGAATCCTCCGCCACCACCACCACCACCACCACCGCGACGACGACGATCATGACGGTTCCGCGAGTTCCAATGAGGATCAAACCCACCCCGGCCATGACCGCGTCCATGACCACGAGGCCCCCTAGGACCGCGAGGTTCATGACGTCGCTCCTCGCGGGGATCCGGGATGGTCTCCTCGACCTCCTCCTCCCACTCCTCCCATTCATCCTTAGTGTGCTCATCGTAAGCCTTCTTCTCGCGGACCGCCTCGTCGGCGTCGAAGATAAACCTTGTCGTGCCTCCCTCGGCCCCCTTAGGCCCGCGCTTGACGGTGCTGGTTCCGGCGGCGGAAGGCGTGCTCAGGGATGTAGGCGAGTCTGTCGATGGCGTGGGAGGGGGGATGGAGGAGTCGCACTCGCGGCACTGGTTGATGTAGCGCGCGAGGCCCTCGCGCTCCACGAACTGGTTGATGCGGATTTGCGTATCGATGAAAACTTGCAAGTCGTACAGAGGCCCCACCTTGGTGGCCTTACCATGCTGGGTGTAGAGGTCGAGGATGTCGAGCATCACCTCCACCAAGCACTGCTCGTCGGTGTGCCAGTCGTACGCGTCTAGCGACCGGAATTCTTCGACGAACTGGCCGGTGATCATTGCGGTGAGTTGGGCGATGGCAAGCGCACAGGTGAATGAGTTATGCTTGAGAGGCGCGTAGGTTTTGTACATATCGATGGACACCTTGATGGCGGTGGGAAAGAAAGTTGATAAGTCGGCGTCCGGGCCCACAACCTTCTTGACGATCTTGGCCAAGATCTTTTGAGGGTACCGTACGCGAAAATCGAAGTTAATAGATTCAACCATATATCGCTCTATTCCGATAATGACTTTGGACGGCTGATCGAAGATCTATATTTGAATTTAGTATGTCTTGAGGTGCTTGGTATTGGGTAATGTACTGGAAAGTGACTTACCTTATCGTCTTGAGTAGTCTGATGGTCCGGGTTCTTGAGGTTGTGATGAGCGCATAGAATCTCTCGTGACTTCTTCAACGTATCTTCCACTTTGCACGCTACAAATAGAGAGGCCAGAGCAGCATCGGTGTAGTTGTAATCAGGGGTCGGATGTTCTAAGCGGAAACGGTGGTAGAAAGTGCACGCCGCATTATATGTTTTGACCGGTCTACAAGATAGTATTAATCAGGATATCCCACTTGAACTGAAAATCGGCAATGTAACGTACAGAAAAAGGGCTTCTCGGGTCGACTCGATGACCTGAACGCCTTGGAGACGGTAGTTAGCCTCTCTGGCGGCGTCTAGCCGTTTCTCATTGAACATGCGGCGGATATGGCATTCGCAAATATACTGGTGGCCAACTTTAATAAGTCCTAGAGGTGGGCCAACAGCAGAAGCTATACGAGACTCTATGGTGCCATTCTTCGCGGCGTGATTCGGCGCCATGTTGACCGTCGGATCCGGTGCCGGGGTCTCGACGTCGTCGAATTCGTAAACTACTATAAATTCCGGCTCGGGGGGTATACCAGTAGTCGCAGCAGCGTACGATGTAGGAGTAATGGTGGCGTCTGAGTCGTCGGAACCGTTCCAGTCAGACCAAGAATCCAAACAGTCATAAGGATTTGGTATTTGATTGGTATCGCCTCTAAAACCTTGTAAATAAGGGATATTAGAAGTTGTCGCGACCGAAGGAGTGTTGACGGGGTTTAGTCGGATTGGAAGCTGATATCCAATCGTATGGGAACTGGAGCTGGAGCTAGAGCTCAAGATCCCGACCGTGGGGTCGCGCTGGCTCTCATCGGAATCTATGATATTCCGCTCCGCTGGCCTCTGCATGCCGGGTGGGGTGCGCGCTGCATGCACGGTCCGTTCCGGTCCCACATTCACATGGTCCATTTCTCCAGTTGCTGCCGACTTTGATCGGTCTTGTAAAGGATTCATTATTATACCTTCAAGCTGACAAAATAAAGAATCTGGAAGGGAACTCGAATTCTGCGAGAGCCGGGGGAGTAATAGGTCAGTGTAACTTAAATTTGATGCTATGTGGAGGAGCTATGAACACCTGGAGGCAATGTTTTACAGTCACGAATCTTCACATGATATTTTGTAGAGTTTTAATAGATACGACTTCTGAAAGTTAAGGTATTGTAGAGCTAAAGAGCTAGTCTAGTTGTGCTGAGATCAGACCGTAAGCTTTGTACCGGACGGCGTGAAGCTATTACCAGTTGACGCTGGATATGAGCAGAAAGCTTCAGTCATCTAGCCAATGGGGAAGCTAGGATGTGTTGGTCTCAGGTCCAAGCCAAAATAAGGTCAGCCAACCTGGTCGCGATTTGGACGGACACAGCCACTTCGCTTTAACTCTCTCCTTTCAATCCTCCATTAATCCATTTACATTCCATCAGTACATCGGTGCATCTCTACGCTCCCAATTATGACATCCGATCGCTTTTGATATTCAAACGAAATACACCTGTAGAAACAGAAAACATGACCTGGCTACAGAAGTTACCCGTATTCCTTACCCTCGCCTCCGTCCTCCGACCCATCCTAGCAAACCCCACCCCTAGCAACCAGATCTCCAGCTCCGATGACGAAGACGATACCCCCTTACCAGTCGTGATCTGGCACGGCCTCGGCGACACTTTCTCGGCCGATGGCATGCAGTCCGTCGGCGCGTTAGTCGAGAAGATCAACCCGGGTACCTTCGTGTACTTCGTGCGGCTGGACGAGAGCCCCTCGAACGATCGCACGGCTACATTCTACGGCAATGTGACGGAGCAGATCGCGAAAGTATGCTCCGACCTCGCCTCGCACCCGATCCTGTCGACGGCGCCGGCCGTCGACGCCGTGGGCTTCAGCCAGGGCGGGCAGTTCCTGCGGGGGTACGTGGAGCGGTGCAACTTCCCGCCGGTGCGCAGCCTCGTGACCTTCGGCAGCCAGCACAACGGCATCGTGGACTACAAGGCGTGCTCGGCGGCGGACTGGCTGTGCAAGGGCGCCATGGCCCTGCTGCACGGCAACACCTGGAGCTCGTGGGTGCAGAGCCGGCTCGTTCCGGCGCAGTACTTCCGCGACCCTAAGGACTTGGATAGCTACCTCGAGCACTCGAATTTCCTGGCGGATATCAACAACGAGCGCAAGCAGAAGAACGAGACGTACGCGAAGAATATTGCGAATCTTGAGAATTTCGTCATGTACCTCTTTGAGAACGACACGACTGTTATCCCCAAGGAGACGGGCTGGTTCGAGGAGGTCAACGGCACGGAGACTACGCCGCTGAGGGCAAGGCCGATGTACCACGAAGACTGGATTGGTTTGAGGGCTCTTGATAGGAAGGGCGGATTGAAGTTCACGACCGCCCCCGGTGATCACATGCAACTCTCAGATGAGGTCTTAGAACAGGCATTTGCGCAATACTTCGGTCCGTTGAAGAGCGCACCAAAGGACGACCAAGGACCAGGCGAACTGTAATTATTAGTGTGTTCATGAATTACTGTATAATTGAGGTATGGTTATCAGGCACGGGGTATCACAGGCGTGGTGTTTCTCATCAGGATTCAATATAATAAGCTTTTGTACCTATTCCCGCCGTACGCCGTTCAATCATTTTCTAAGCCTATGCTAGTAGACCCGTAACTCCTGGTGTCACATATATGCCTCCTGTACGATGGATGACCTGACAATAGACCCTAGACCTCCAAAGCCTTCTTCGCGGCCTTCTTCTGCTTCTTCAGCGCCGCTTTGCGGTCGGCGATCTCCTTGTCTAATTTCGTATCATCACTCTCAGGTAGCTTAGCGGTCTTCGTCTTCTTGGCCTTCTTTGCCACGGGCTCAGCCGCTTCAGGTTGTCCCTCAAGCGACTTCCGCTTCTTCCCAATATTTGCCTTCTCCCCAGACATGATAGCCTTGGCCTCCTCCGAGCCGTCTGCTACAATATCCTTCTGGTCTAACCACAGCTCATCCGTGAGCCAGATGGGGAGGGCAGCGGTTTCCGGGCCCTTGATATAGATGCTCTTCACATTCTTCCACTTTCCCGGCACGAACTTTTCGACTAGCGCCTTCGCTACCACATCGACGTTCTCTGCGATCTGCTCGGCGGTCCAGTTGGCGTTTCCAACACGGAGCGCAGTGTTGACCGTAGGCGAGAGGTTGACGAGCGCTGCGCCAACAGCCCTCTCGATTTCACCCGCTAATTGGACCGGCGTGCACGCATTCACGGTTTCCGCGTCCTTGGTGCGCTTCACCCTCTTCCCGTCGGTCTTCGGCACACGGGCTTGTATCTCGACGGGGATAGGCCGCTTCGCCGTCGTTTTATAGAATGTCTTGCCAAGGATACCCGGTAGCCTATTGATGATCCTCGAGTCCCCGAGGAAGACATCGTGCTCGCTGTAGAGCTTGCGCTGCGCCTCGTACGCCTTGAATTTCGCCTTCAGCTTCGAGACGTCGATGACTCTCGTAACCCTCTTGCGCAGCTCCGCGGGGAACTCCTCCGAAGCCACTAGGTTCTTGTACGCGCGCTGGGGCTCGGCGGTGATCAAGCAGATACCGATCTCGGGGTCGGTGTTCAGAGGGTGCGGAAGAACGATCTTGCCGGGCTTCAAGCTTCGAGACTCGGCAATATGTCGTTTCGTGGTGAGGGTAAGCCATACCAGCAGTTCCCCGGTGCCCTCCTCGTCATCGGGGTCGGCTAATAGGTCTTTCTTCTCGGCGTTGGCGGCTTTCTCCTTCGAGGCCTTCTTCATATGCGCCAGTAGCGCCTTGGAAGCTTTCAGAGTCTGGAGAAAAATTAGATCAAGGAAAAGCTATAAGGATTAAAAGCGAACATACCTGATCAGGGTCTACCAGAGTGACCGCCGTTTCACTCCGCAGAGTGACTGTCTTGGAAGGGGCCATTGTGATGAACAATCGGCCTTGTGAAATGGATTTGTTAACGCTTGAAATCGCAAATCGATAAAATTTTGGTCCCTTGGACTATCAGAACTTTAGTGTGGGGCTGGAAATTTTCGGAATTGGTCCAAGCTTGAGCGCCTAGATTTGGGAAAGCTTTTCTTCGCACTGGAGAGCACGCCCCATCAAATATCCCTGTAAATTGAGCATATCTTGGCCAATCACCATTGGGCTTTTGCAGACTCAATGCCCGTTTTTGGATATTGTGAACTATCTCATATTGCCTATCAACTCGATAACATTCATAAGAGCGGTGTCGCCTTGTGATGTTTCACTCTAAATAGTTTCAACTTTTTAAGTATTTGAGGCGATAGCATTTGAGGGGCCGTGAAGCCAGCATCATAGTTCAACAGTATGTATATCCATTTGGAGAAAGGCACTATTCCCATTCGATGGCTATTATCGCAGGCAAGAGAAAAAGGGATCACTGTTAATATATCAGCGAGGCAAATATTGATGCATTCTATTTTGCTTTACCAACCCCTCGGGAGGCTGCAGCTTGTGGCTGCACTATGTAGGTATAGATCAATATCATTAACAATTGGCTTCCGCCGAGGCCATTGTCTTAGAATCACGAACTGAGCGAAATCCAGGACGGTAGCACGTGCTCGGATCAAATTCTCAAGAGAGCAGCGGATCTCTGGCGGCGTTTGGATCAGTGCTCGCACCGTCGCCTAAGGTCCAGCATCTTCAGTTCTAGCTGAGAATAAAAAAAAACGTCATTATGGGACCGGAAGAGCTTTCACCGCGTAACTATAGCTGGAGGTTTCTCTGCTGGCGAAACCTTCGCCGTGGTGTAATACAGGTTATATGCACTATGCAATCCAAATACCTATTCCACTAGAGCTTCAATATGTCGGAGCTCCTGCCGAGACCATCCCTCTGATATCATGATCATTATGCAGCGGAACCGTACGCGGACCACTCTTGTCATGAACCTGGTCCCGTGCTTAGCTGTGAAGTTTCAACTATGCGACCGGGTTTCCGTCGAAAAACAAACATCCCTAACTATTGACAATGCCGAGATTATACGCAGGCAGCAGACGGGATCACCGAGCGCTATTATGTGATTACTAGTATCGGCCAGATCTTCCGGTTGATCGTTGATCATGACATACATAAAGAGGGACACCGCTCAGACCTTCATTGTCGTCAGATTTTAGACGATCTCCAGCTGTGAAACAAGCTCGGGAATCTGGGGTAGTTCAGTTGACAGGACATGGATGCACAGCTGAGAAGCTGTCTCGTTCGGCGTAGTAATATAATCGCTAGTGTCGCTTGGAATTTGGAGAGTTGAGTAATTCCTGAACGTTTAATCGATTTCAGCTCTATCTTTGCAGGACATCAAGCGTCAAAACCAAGTATTCGAATTCTTGGGGCCGCCCCTGAACGGCATCGCCTCACGGAATCTTGGAGAGCCGCTGTGTAGCTAGACCGAGATAGAACCCTTAGAGCAAGGATACTGAAAGCCACTCGGGAAATTTCCAGGTCCTTTCAATTATGTAATTATACACGATTTAGACCGCCAATTGTGTAAGATATTCATGCTTCAATGATCAATCAAGAGCAGGGCCGAGGTTATAACAAATATTTTATCACATAGATGATCCGAGCGTGCTGTTGAAACGTTGGTGTCGTGGCAGATCCAAGTTCGCCAAGTTTCGTAGATCCGATTTCCAAGTGATCGGCGTTGGCCATCCAATACGAAGTGAGGAGTACGGAATGTCATCCCAATCTTAATACATCGCAATAACAATCAGGTATCGAGCAAATTGGGATGACAATCTGTCAGTCACATTTTCGGGCTGTCAGAATGGTCTCGGCGGCCGACGACCGTAATAGTACTCTATATTCCATCCCTGAGAGTGCCAGATTTCCTTGGAACGGCTCGGCAGGTATATCCCCGTACGGACACTGGCAAACCGGATAGAAGCCACAGATTCGACAAAATTACGGTCAAGTAAATGACAACTAATGAATTCCATTTGTATAGCCAACACAGCGCCGGAATTGGCAACCGTTCGTGTGAGATAGATAAACTAATAATAAGTCTTCGTACAACTTTACCGGCTGCCGCAAAAGGCAAGACAAGCGACGAAAGAAGGGACGAAATAATGAGACATTGTTACAGTACAGAAGCAACCTGAGCGATCGCGCCGCAACACCGCCGCAAACGTTCTGCAGGTGGTCGTTTTATAGAAGGCTGATCATGTTGGAGGATTCTTCCATTGACACTGGCAACATCACCCAATAGCGCCAAATGCAATGCAATTAGCGAGTAGCAGGGATGAAAACGACATAAGGATCGCAGCCGAGATACATAAGACACTTTAAGGTGACAAGCTTCTTCGATGGGTCTCCTTGCTGAAGAGTCCCGGCCCTTACCGGCAGGTACACAGAGCAGGTCTCGTTGAATTTACCTACATGTAGTAAAGTGCTTACTTATGATACCTATTAATACTCCGAGGTCCTGTCAATGTCGTTGGAAACGTTGGATCGATGAGATTGAAACTTTGGTATGTATGTACGTTGGCGAGCGCTTAGCGACTACGTGCGCGTTTGAATCCTTCTAGCTCTATCCTAATCCTACCCAGCGGATATGCTAGACTCGAGCTGACTTTTTCGACTATTTACGCCTTCGCCGAGAAGCCTTGGAATAAAAAAAAATCTGATACGTAACAAGGATACCAAGGTCGCTTGTCTATCATCCACACAATAACCTACTGCGCATTGAATCTGTGCCATCCCCGACAATACTAATCGTTCTCCAATATCAGACCATTGCCCACACTTTAGGCAGGTTAGGGCCCTCGCTAGAAACAGAGTTGCGAACTATTTGGACCCCTGTGATAATAAGCGCGAGATCCGTCTTGCGGTGGCGGGCCAATAGAGTATTATCTACAATGTAGACCGTTGACGCTTGAGGGCTAGAAAAATCTAGCGTCCAAGCTGTGACCCCGTTGAGGGAAAGTCCAATTGCTGCTAAGAGAAAACCGGTGACGTTGAATATCGTTAATCTCGCCCAAAGCCGAAAAGATTGACCTGTTTATCAAACAAGATGCGCGCCGGTCACACACTCGGAGGAAAAAAGGCAGCCAGGTCAGTTGATGGTACGTCGTGTGCGGATACCCAACAACGAGGACACCACCCACCTAACCCACGTTCCTGCTTTGGTGCCCTGATGCCGTACCCTTTTTCCAAACAAGGAGTCACCTAGATCTAGGCACTGGTAGCTTAACAACTTGCCGTCAACCTGGAAATATGTCGCAGCTGTATGCTGCAGTACAACCCTAAGCTTAATAGTCTGGTGGATGTAAGCCGGCGAGTTGATTGGTCCCCCTCGGCAGAGAAGCTCAAACAGGTAGAATAGCTCATGCAAGCTTGTTTAGACGATGTACCACAGTAAGCAGGGGTGCCTGGCTAGGTGCGCTATCCGTGCCTCTCCCGCCTTTTTGTCTACGATGAAGATACATGTACATACAATACATGCAGTCGATTGCCACCTACTACGATACCTTAGTACTATAGTACATATATGAGTACCGTAGTAGGTCGCATCGATGGGTGCGCTGGCCTCGATGAATATATGCACGTGCAAGCGGGGGAAGCTCGCCATGGAACAAGGGGACGTTACAAAAAGGGGAGATTGGCGGTGCCGGGATATCCCATGCTTAGCTTCGCCAGACGATTTTCAGATGGGAAGGCCGATGGGAAACCGACCATCTGAAGCATACAGTAGTACCGCGCAGCCGCGCAAGCAGAGAGGAGAGAACTAGCTTCATCAGATGACCAGTGAAAACCCCATTTCGTTCACCTTATGAAAGGGGACCGACATACCTACAAGAAGGAGGACATACCTTGCGAGCTTCTATATTCGATCTTGTTGTTATTGTATGTATTCGGGATAACTGCGACCTGTGCCGTTCCCCCCGTCCGTAATCTTAAAGCTCATCCTTAAAAAAGTCAGGGCCCTTGTCGGTTTTAGTTACGTCCGGTTGTGTCGGTGACGACAAGGCTTCCCGCTTTATTATAGGTTTCGTCCGCTTGTGCGAACCAAACTTTCCGAGAAGGGTGTGTGTGTGCGAAGCCATCCTTCCTTCGTACCCCCACCCTACCGTTACTGCCGGCTGCCACCTCTTTATCGTGAGAGTAATATATGTTGGCCGATGCCTTGCGCTTTCGAAGGATAAAAATCTTGAATCTGTGGGTGACCGCCGCGGGTCAACACCACGATGGAGTCGCTGTGGGTGCTTTCTCATCAAAATTCCGACGAGCGACTTTTTCGAGCGTCCGAAACACTGACTTGGATGATCGAAAGGTCTATTACTACCGACTGCACCACACTTGGTACTGCCATTACTAAGGCTGGCGCTATATTAAATGGCTTCGTTCGTGAGGTCCGTGAGGCGAGGGCTGATGTAGACGGTGTATCGCGCGAGTTGCACTCGCTGCAAAGTGTGCTGGATCTCTTGAGGGAAGATGCTGGGCTATTCCCTCCGGAGCTGGCAGAAAGGATTCCTACCGTCCTCGGACACTGTTCCGATGTGGTTAATGAACTAGATACGACTATATCCGCCCTCAACAGCAGCGAACTATCGAAGCAAGATAAGAGGTCGCAATGGCTGGCCTCTGGGAGGAAAGAGATTGCGGCGTTCAGGACGTCTTTGGAGGCGCATAAGGCCGTCCTTGGTCTTGCGTTGGATCTGGTTGGAGCGTATGTGGAATGCCACCTGTGGGTAAATGGAGAGCTAACATGGTTAACAGAACTACAATCCGGGATGCTACCTCGGACATAGAACCTAATAAGCGGAACACAATGCAAAGATATCAGAACAGCGCCGCCGTCATGGAGGACGTCTCGCGGGTTCTAGTGGAGATGAGCCAGCTACGGATGCGATTACCAGGAGAGTTCGAGAAGAAAGAAACGGACTTCAGCCTTTATGACTATATGACCTGCCTGAAGTCATACGCCGAGAAAATCGTCAGCACCAAGGAAAACGAGCATGAGGCCGAACGGAGTATCCGAGAACCAGAACAAAACACAGACCAGGGCGCTTTTGTGGGAGAAAACCAACTCTTCGGGGCCTATGTTGGAGACAAACCAGACAGCGCAATTGATGTTAGCGTCGAGCCAGTTTTCAAAACACTCAATGATGCTCTAGCAGCGCAAGAAATTGAGAACGTTCCGACCATCGAAGAGTTGATGGCTAGCTTCGCGGGCATTCCCAGCCGGGCACCGACTCCACCGCCAAAGGATATCAAGAGACTTGAGCTTGCTCGGAACCATATGGTATCCCCGTTCGAAGCCATGCCGGATTCACCAACCAATCCATATGGCATTGTCACTGAGATTTCCTCTGACGGCCGACTAGAAGACTCGCCTCCCTCAGCGACGAAGAGTAAAGGGTTTGGAAAATTCTTCGCGCCTATCAGGCACGCAATCTCGGAGACTACCAGGCCTCAGACACGGTCAACATCCTCGACAGGTGGAACAGAGATACAACCTGCCACCCCGATCATTCAAGCTAGCTTAGTGAGAAGGGGTAGTCACAGGCTATCAGTGTCTTTCAAGAAATTGCCAATGTGGAACTCGGATTTGATCGTGGACGAGGCCGAGGGTCCAGCTTCGAATGCGGTCTTCGGCGTCTCGCTGCAAAAGAGTATGCAGGTAGCCAAAGGAACAGCCAAAACTCACCACTCGGGCAACGGCGGTTCATCACGACGAGATTTCCCGCTATGCATGCAGAAGTGCTCCTTTTTCTTGAAGAACGAAGGAGTTGAGGCACCAGATATCTTCGCCGAGCCGGGCGATAGCTACCGGGTGCAGAAACTCAAGGACATTTTCAGCAGCGCTCCGACATACGGCGAAGATGTCAATTGGAACAACTTTGGCGTGTACGATGCCGCAGACCTGATTCTACTCTTCCTTTCCCAGCTCCCTAAACCACTTATTTCGGAGACCATCGCTAAGCAGTGGATCGCGCTCTCGAGACAAGCTACGCTGTCCGGTTCCCATGCCACACGGCTTGACCAATGTATTGACTTCTGGGAGGAAGCGCTTGGTGGTCTTCGAGGACCGGGTCGCACTCTGTTCAAGTTATTGCTTAACCTGTGGGCTGATGTTGCTGCAGCGGAAGAAAAGAACGATATGACAGCTGAACGACTGGCTGGTGTTCTCATTAAACCCCTCATGCACATCACCTCTACGAAGTACGAGACGGATTTCATGCTGTCGCTTGCCTTCCTCATTCGAAAGAGGGTAGAGTATACCGACATGCTGAAGAAAGACCAGGCGGATGTTAGGCGAATTAGCAGAGCAGCATGGTGATGCTAGTAATGAACCGAGTTGTCGATACCAGCCGGGCATCGACATCTGTAGCATTTGGATTTCGGCCCGAGCCGCAGCTTTCACTACTACCTATTTTAACCCTCTAACGGTTTATGTACTCGATATCGAATATTTTCGTATATAAGATACCCGGCGCACATTTTTTATACAGTCGCCTCACCGATATTTCCTTTTCATTCAAATTTTTTTTTCGGAGTTGGATCAGTATCATACCGGAGGAATCGGGCAAATTACATAATTATTAAAGAGGCTCGAAGAAATCTTGACCGTGGCGGTGGGGGAGAGACGGTGGAGACGCGCCTTGGTCCGGAGATAGGAGGAGGAGGAGGAGGTTGGGATGATGCACGAAGGGACGAATGATGTTGACCACAATTCCTGTTGGCAAGCAAGCAAGCACAAGTATCTGCGTTGTGGGTTTGCTGGATTTTTCAAACTTGTTTGCCGGCGATACTATGCAAAGTTCTAAGTAGTGCTATTTATGTAGCATCCCATATGGATATCATCATGAGGTTATTCATGACATAGTGTAATATATAGTATAACCTACCTCTCTGATATTAAGGTCCAAATCGCCAATGCTATTAGTAGAGCGTTGTAAAAATGTGGTTATAAACATTGACACAAGTGATGTTAATAGTTAAGAGGCGACGTTTTGAAGATATCGAGAACAAAGTTGCTTGTCCCGAGGTCAGACGTCATACACTATACCAGACCTCTCTATGTTATACCGGTGTGCCCTCGATTAAGCACGGCTAGGGCTATCACATGCACCTAAGAGCTGTACCCATGTTCAACATTGAATAGAATCCATTGTGGATGTTTTATACGGTCTGGACAGAATACTTGGTAACTCGTACCTCCATATGAATGCACAACTTTCCAGGCGGTTAGGTCGCTGAAGCTTAGTGCCTTAGATCCACTGAAGCGAGGCAATTAAGGCAATTACGGAGGCTGGTTATCGTAAAGGATAAAAAACGCGCTGCTGCAAGTCAGAACAAAATTTCAATGGATGAAGCAGCCGCGACCTCAGGCAGATTGGGTTAGTAATGAGGAGAAACCGCGTCGAACATACAGGCAATCACGTCGGGGTGGGGCCCACACGCCGATTTCTTAAGGAACATTGCGCCGGGACTTAACCGCGAACTTCTTACAACTTTCTCCATCGGGTCTCTCATTGTTAGACCAAGTTCGACCAGGCCAATTTTTCGACCTCTGAGGAAAAGACAAAAAATATTATTCCATCATTGTGTTTACTTTCCATCACATTTCCTGTCCCCCAATTCACCTCATCAATCCATACAAAGAACAGAAAGTTTGCGAAGCTGGACACGGAATCAACTCGGATATCATGTAAGTGGATTAAGTGGAGACCTCAGAGGGGGAAAATCCAACTAAAAAAAGAGCGTGTAGTGAACGCGCACCGCGAATCCAGGTCCTAGCTTTAAGACGCGCAGAGAGCCCACACGTTTTAGCAGGGCGGATTCGTACTGTGATACAGCCAACTTTCTCAACCCTATTCCACCATTCCACTTTACCTACTCAACCCTTTCTTTTTTAATCCCTTCTTTTATCATACTTCACTTCACTCTTTCTATCACTCCCAATTTGGTTTTCTCTTCTTTGCCATGCCTCTTGGCTATTCATCATGACTTCCTCACCCGTCAAGAACATGGGCGGCGCGACTGCAGAGGAGCCCACGCTTCCCCCTGCATCCGCCTCTTCCTCGAGCATTGCTGGTATGAAGCGACCAGCACCTACTTTACTTCCACCTTTCGAGCCTCTCTCGTCCTCACCAGGCTTCCCAAGGCCTGCCAAGAGGCAAAACCGAGATAAGTTCATTGAATCGAATGCATTCCTCAAGTATCCCACTCCCATTCCCACATCCAGCACTGGGATACTATCTTCCTCTCCTCCACGCGTCCAATCGTCTAGACCTGTACTTGGACGCTCGCAGTCAACGGTAGCAGAACGAGCACCTTTGTCTGCCGTGCCCACCGTTGAATTGAATGAGAATGGGGAGATGCTCCTCATGGGTCGATCTAGCAACTCCTCGCACTACCAATTGTCCGCGAACCGTCTCGTCTCTCGTATCCACGTCAAAGCACGATATATCCCAGCTCCGGAGCCACTCGAGCCAAACAAAATGGAGATTATCTGTAATGGTTGGAATGGAATAAAGCTGCATTGTCAGGGACGAACATGGGAGCTAGCAAAGGGGGATACATTCACCTCGGAAACCGAGGGCGCTGAGATCATGATCGACGTGCAAGACGCGAGAGTCATGCTGCAGTGGCCTAAGAGGGACCAGCATGAAGCTATCACGAACTTGTCGGACTCATCCTGGGATGAGTCGCCGCGCCCGAGACCTCGTCACAACGACTCGGACTTTCTTCAGTCGAGCCCTCTCCGACGACAGACCCGTATCACATCGCCCGAATCCCCTACTCCGGCACGCAAATCTTCTTCCAGCAACCTAGGTGATTCTTTACTATCCAATGATTCGAGCGAGCCTGTTCAGATTTATGAAGACGCAAGTGGAGACGAGCAGGAACTGCCAGATCCGGTGCCGGACGTGGACGTGTCCTTTGCACAGACGGAGGTCGGGAACAGTTTCTCTAGTGACCTCAGTGACCTCGGCGAGGACGATCCCGATGAGGAGAACGATCCGATTGTCCACTCTTTCGGCCCCTTTGGAGCTGATCTCTCGAACCGCCTAGCAGCTGTCACGGCAAATTCCCCGAAGCAAGTATCCCGTGTACCCTCAGGTGATTCGACAGCCAAGCCGTCCGTGGAACCAGAGGAGAAGCTTAGCAGCCGCATTGATATACCTGCTGTGAAGAACCATGTTATCAACCAACTAGCGTACTCGCGTCTGTCATCCAACCCCTTGTCAGCTATTCTCAACAACCTCCCGGCCGAGGAGAAGAAAGATTTGACCAAGATTGAGTTGCGAGGACTCATTGAATCGACCTCTTGTATTGGCGTCATCACCCGCCAAGGTAAGGACGCGGCGGGCCAACCACTCGAGAGCGAGTACTACTATATTCCCGAGCATGATAGCGATGAATCCCGACGCATCGCTGTAACAGATGGCCTTCGAAAGCCAAGCTTGAGAGCTTGCCGAAAGCAACACAAAGTACTTGATCCAAAATTCACCATGACGAGACCAGAGGTGCTAACAGTGGCTAGCAATACTATTGGAAGCGACCGAAGACTCCATAGGTTATGGAGTAGCCGGTTACGCGAATTCGTATGCGATTTGACTTTATTATCAAGAGTTCATGGACTGGGGTGACCATCCCCAGAGTCCTTCACGTTTCATTGATTTCGGCGTTGGCAACTGCATCGACACTGTCACCGCTCCCTGCATAGCTGAAGGCGTTAGGAGATGATTTATGATTTCGACTGGTGTTCGGGGTGTTTTTTTCAATGATATCCCATGTTCCGCTGCATCGTTTCGAAGTGGCATATGAGGGAACTGCGAATAGATCGGCGTGATCACTCACCCGTAACGCCTCGACAGTTATCTGGTGGCATAGGGTATGAGGAGGGGATGAGAGATTATATAAACCGATGCAGCACCAGATTCACGTAGGGGAATAATGAAAAATCTCTCATATAATGTTAGGGTTCGGCCTGTGTGATAATGAGCGTGGCCGTGTATAACTTCGTTTGGTTGTAGCACTTAAGGTGAATGTTGGGCGAAGTTGAGTTGTGATGGTGGCTATGACGATAAGTTTAGTGGGGCAGATAGAGGCGACGGACTGCCCGGACCCCCTGTAAACTCGGCTGTTTGCCACGCTGATAAGCCTTTATCGGCCGGAGCTACCCCGCATTCCTGCTCAAGCTCGTGCATATCGTTTGCCCCGTCGTTACCAAATGCTTCATTGAGGCTGGCCTAAGGATGGAGAACTGGTGATCGACGCTGCAGTCGTATGCTTCATCGTGATCTAGACTGTCAACTAGTCCCTAGCATTTCACTTATAAAGGCCTTGAAAGTCCGCGGATCCTACACTCTTCCCAAGCCAAATAAACCTATGATACTTCTATCTAAATCCAACTTTTGAAGAACTCATTGTAACAGACTAAAATCAAGTCGGTTATATCTGATACCACAGCATACTTACCAACACACAATCTCATACATTACGTTACATCATCGCCACCATCCACAATGTCTTCTCAACCAAGCAATCCTCACAAGCTCAACATGACCAACTTGCCCGCTACTACTCTGCCAGGTCCTACCAGCCCACAGCATGAGAAAGATGCTGCACGCGCCATGAGCGCTACGGATAGCTGGAAGCCAACCTTTGGGCGCAGACAAAGTGTGAGCATATATCCCTCATCTCCTAAACCACTGTGTCAATCCCTTACGAATTGTAACTTAGAAGAATAAATAAAACCATGTTTACTAATTCTATACGTGCTTTACACCCATAGTACCACAAGGAAGACCAGAAACACGCGCTCCAAATGAGCGGCGTCCAGGACCTGAAGGAGTGCCCCGGATTCAGCGAGCGCAAGTAGACTATTTAAGTGTCGACAAATGCTGATGTTAAGTTACCTGCTCTTACCTTGCGGGTTGTGTCTTTGGTTTCCAAGATCACACACTCACTCTCGCTGTGTCCTTCGGGCTATGCGGTGTTTTTAGTCGGCAATCAGTACATATGTAATCGGCAACATACCGAGGTGTGTTTTAAGTAGTGGGACGCGTAATAATGGATCTCGGAGACTACGTTCTAGCGGAGTTCTAGGAGTTTCGGTCGGTCAAAAGGGGTAAATCGCTCTAGTACGATTCAAGTCGAACGACCAACAAACGAACGAGGTAGGCTAGTATGGAGGGGGGTAAAAGGGATGAGGCAATAATACATGTACATGAACGTAACTCACTCCGAAAAGGATCAAATTGTACGAGTACGCCTACCTAGGGTATTTATTACAGTCGAATATACATACATACAGTCAATGTGGTATACGAATGCTTCTTGATACGTTCTCTTTAGGGTCAGCTTGAATGCCTAGTAATTGAGGAGATTTCAAGATCAGCCCATATAGCTTCATAAACTAATACACCGCACTAGTATTCCACTGTGCCAATACCAATCTAGAGTTTAATAATAATCGTGAATAGAGGAGGTAAACGCCAAAGCTTCGCGAGCTGGAAGCAGAGTGTACATAACATAAACGGAGAAGGGGTAGTAAATGTGCCTAGCGACTACTGTACAACAGAGCATTGAAACGATTGAAAAGATTGATATCCATTTCCCAGAGTCCCGAATCCGGCTTCCAAAGAACAAAAACCAAGCCACCGTTGCCTACCATGAAAATGCCACCATGCCATACCTAACCCAACGACCTGCTAATTGAGAGATATTAAAACCCGGTCGGGCCCCGGCCATCAGAGCCTCCGGTCAAGAAGTACTCGCTCACGACACCGAGCGCGTATGAGATACCAGCGACCCAGGCCCCACCAACTAATGCGCGTTTCCCGAGGCTCTTCTCGCGGGGTTTCCGTGCGTCCTCGCTAGAGGTCGATTTCGGGCCGCTGAACACGGGCTCTTCTCTTCTTACATCGATGTTAGACCGGAATGGGGGATTTTGGGGTTGTTGTTCCTCCTCTACTGGTGGCTCGTCGTAGTTGATGAAGCCCGTGGGCGACACGAATGCGGCCGCGCTCGGGTGCGGTGCGGGCTTGCCCATCATGTCGATGGGGTTGATGGGTCCGGAGGAAGTTTCTTTGTGGGCGGGCTTACTCGGTCGGACCTGGCGGAAGACGAGCACGTCGCCGCTGCCGGACACGATCTCGAAGCCGTCGGCTTGCAGGGGTGCGAAATGGGGGAAGAATTTAGTAGGGTTCGACAAACGTAGCAGTACCTCGGCTGGTGTTAATGGAGACGCTGAATCGGGGACAATGGAAGTGGTTTCGGCGATGTTAATCTTCTGCATAGTTGGGTCGTAGGCTAGGACTTTGTAGACCGTGGGTTCAGTAACGGGGTTTGGTTCGACCTTGGAATCCGTGGCGGATGAGGGAATTAGTGGTCGTCCGTCGATCTCAGGGTCTCTAAAATACAACGACTTGAGCTGGAAGATACCTTGACTAGCGTCCTTGGAGGGGGACTCCAGGGTTTCTTCCTTCGATTCGCCACCGTATGTCTTAACGAAGGTTGGCGAAGTCTGTGTGTCGCACTCTTTATTGTACGACGTTTCCAGGCCCTGAGGTTCTTTAGAATATGGGTCAACTTCGGCTTGTGCTCTAGAGTGGTGATCGAACGTGCCTCTTGTAGACCATGTCTCCTCCTGGTTGGTGGTAGACTCCAGCTTCGGGTCGGATTGCTGTCTATCCAAACTGGTTTCTAGCTTGCCGGGTGTTACTACCTCTATTTCCGCTACGGATTCCGGACTGAAACGAGAAGCTCGATCCCACGGCCCCGAGAACTCTTCTGGGAAGTCACGAACATAATTACCGGTCAATTTTGGTTGACTTTCTTGGAAATTCATACGTGACTTCGTGACATTGGAGCTGGCTTCTCGGTCCGCGGCATCTGATGCTTCATTGTGGTTAGCCAGCGACCTTTCTAGAGCTTCTCGGGATTCTGATTTCATGGTCGGATGTCCATAACCTTCCTGAGAGGGTGTGATCCATGGGGTCGAACCTGGATATTCGGCAATTGGATAATCATTCAGATCCATGTTCTGAAGGCTGTCGGCGACGCCATATTTGAGACTGTCAGCCGAATTTGGATCTTGCTCTTTTGCGTCAAATTCTTTAAGACTCTCCGAGACTGTATCTTGCTCAAGAGAATCCTGACTTTCGAGCTCTTGATGTTTGAATTCCTTATACTTGTCGAGGTCGCCATATTGTTGAAATGGTCGGTCCTCTGCTTGAGAGTCCTGAAAGTCGATCGACTCGTACTTTTTCAAGTCTTCATACTTAGACAGCGTGTCATCGGCGGGCTTTCCGCTATCGTCATAGTGTTGATACTTGTCAAGATCATCGTATTTGGTAGGCGACTCGTCCTTCTTTACGTCTTCTTGATACTTGTACGGTCCGTAGTCTCCTAGATCATCGTATTGTTCTGTCTGCTTTTCGACCTTTGCGTTTTCCTTGTGCATGTAGGGTTTGTACTCATGCAAGTCGTCATGGTCTTGGGGGGCTTCCGTATTGAGGTTCTCTGCCTCCCTGGCTCCATAAGTTTTGTACTTATCGAGATCCTCGTATTCCTCCGCTGGTTCCGGGGCTTGGTCATGGAGTTCGCCGCGTTGATATGCTTGGTACCTGTCAAGGTCATCATACTGTTCGGCTGACTCCTCGGGTGGGAGATGGTTAAGGGCGTACTCTTCGCTCTGAATGACAGGATACCGAGACTCCGCGTCTTCTCCAGGCGTCAATATTTCATCATGATCAATCTTGATTTGGCCATATTCTTTAAGCTCAGCAGGAGGAGGGGGACCATCTGAGTGAGTGGGGGCCATGGTCTCTCCATCTTTGGGAGGGGCGAAAGCAGAAAATTGAGCCCTGTACGATTTGAATGAATCGGCAGCCGACGGTTCTACACCGTCGACTAGTCCATTGGATCCCCTTAAAACCTTGCGGTTTGTGATGGGATCAATCATATAATCCTCCCCATGAGACGTATCAATATGTTCATGCTTCATATTCGACTGGGTATTCGCGGCCGTCGATTCTGTTTGAGCCGCATCCTTCGGGTTTTGCGCAGTCCAGCGATCCATCGCCTCATCTAGCCGTGATTTCCACGTATAATTAGGCGGGGACGTATTATAATTGCATCGTCTGCTCGTCCAACTGTGTGATGTCCTCATGTGCCAATCTTGCGCGTCCGCAGGAGTAGCTCGATGTTGCTGATGCCGAGCATTTACTTCGTCCTGGTTGACAAAGCGTGAGCCATATCTTGCGTGAGCTGGGTTCCAGTATCTGCGAAGCATATGCTTGAGGATGGCTTTCGGATGTCCGTGAAGGGAACCCTGATCCCATGATAGCTTCCTATTGAGTGATTCGGCATATTTGTGTTTGAGCACGCGATGGCGATGTCGGAGTTCTCTTTGGAATTCGGGGTCAAGGTAAGAGGACCACATGCCAAAGCGGAAGCTACGGGTCTGCTGACGATGGCCTGCTCTCAACAGAGAGGTGCTGGTAGGGCGTAAGGCGTTAGAGGCCATAGCTTGGGTCTGAAGAGACCCTGCCCTAGATGTGGGTTGGCAAACGGCGCGGGTCAACATGTTGATCGGGTCGCACGCAGCGGGCGCATCCTACACAATCTACCAAGTCTAGACGGAGAAGCAGAGTTGTCAGCTTTGATGATGTTCTGTACCGATCAAGTAGACAAGGTACGAATAATATCGCCACCGTTGGTTTGGCTAACGTAGTAACGAGACGAGTATCGTCATGAAAGTGTGACACTTACACAAAGACGAATGCTTGACCATAGAGCCAACTGTACGGTCATCTGTTGACTAGAGAGGATAGGTCGATGTTGCTACTTACCTACCTATCCTGGCCGAGGCACTTAATAAGTTAGGTGTTAAAAGGGAAACATGAGGATGAGTTGAAATACTTAGGTAGTGAACCTCTTTACGGGGAGCTTCGGAAGCGGGGAACTGGGGAACAGGTTGGGGCGGGAGTGGTTTTAAGCTGGGCTATGACGGATAGCTGGTTACATGTGTAGCACTGCCCACTGTGACGGATCCAAGCACATACCCCCGGATCCCTTTGATACCTCTCATGCGGAGAAACCCTAGAATCATTAAGGATGCCATTCCCTCTCTCGGGAATATACGGAGCACTGTGGGGGATATGAGCTATACTGTACTAAAAAACAGGGGGGATCTTCGCGGGGTAATCATACTATTACTTATTAGTACTAGTTTTCTGTACAACAGGATACATTGGGTAAGTAAGCACGTATGCAAATGTTTCGCATACATATGGATAAGTTATACGTCGACCATTTGCTAACATATCGTGGATATGAGACACGTTATTTCTGCGTAGAAGTGGCTCCTCCTGACTGTATCTTGATTTCTATTTAATAAGCGAGTAATTTGGAGTCCAGTAAGATTTTGGGCTGTATTTATCTAGATAATTTCTAACTTCAAAACTAGAGTTGTTGAATTGTTCGAAGACTCGTCCAAATGTTTAATCCAAGTTGAAAAGGTGCAAGGATACTCCTAGTTTAAGTTATGCAAGAGTCAATGCTTCCAGATGTCTAAGTTTCGGCTATTATGCTTAGCGCCGCTTATATAATAATTCATGGATGATAAGGCGACGTCACAAAATCGTACCTCGTTTGTACCCCACCGTGGGGTAAAAATGTTCCATTTACAAATTACAACATCGAACTTTAGAAGGGCGACATAAGCTATCGCTATAGCAGCTACAGCGCATCCCCCGTCCCATTCTCTTTTCACCCGGTCTACTAATCAAGGGATATAATAAATAGTCCGAGTCTTGTTGGGAGTCTAAGGGGATAGATAGGACCACGCCGATCCGGCGAACCGGACGCTCATTAGTGGTTGAAGTAAGCTAAACGAACGACTCCTCCCTTCGCTATGAGTCGCAAGCCGACCAAGTCGCGTGCCGCTGCTGGCAAAGCATCCACCAGCTTTGGTTCCAGCACTTTTGGCGCTTTCTCGACCCCTTCTAGAGGGACCGATCTTTCCTATTTAGCTGAGCCACCCGATCTATCCTCCATATCCGATGCCAATGTCGTTGTATCGCTCAAGAACCTGCAAAAAAAGGATGCCACAACGAAGGCAAAGGCGCTGGAAGAGCTAGTGACCTATGTTCAGGCACATCCATATGAACAAGACGGAGGCGCAGAGGAGGCTATTTTAGAGGCATGGGTGCGTAGATCATGTGAATTGATATATTCGCTGTGCTTAGTTAGTAATGTGTATGACAGGTCCAATTATACCCTCGTATCTCTATAGATAACTCCCGTCGCGTCCGCGAGCTCTCCCATATATTGCAGTTTGAACTGATGAAGTCCGCCCGGAAGCGTGCAGAGAAGCGTGTGCCTAAGATTGTCGGATCATGGCTTGCCGGCACATTCGACAGAGATCGAGCCGTATCTCGTGCAGCCACTGAAGGTCTTTCTTCCTTTCTCACGACACCGGAGAAGGTGGTCCAGTTTTGGAGGCGATGTCAACCACAGATTCTGGAATACGCATCCGACGCGATGAAGGAGACCGCGGAGACACTTAGTGACGAGAGATCCACAAACGCCGATGATGCTCAAACTAAGTATTATCGCGTCTTGGGGAGTAGTCTTGCGCTGGTCCTCAACCTCTTACAGAAATTAGACCTTGCGGATCTTGAGAAATATCACGACAGCTATGACCAATTCTTCGAACAAGATAAGGTCTGGGCGAGTGTGGCTGTCGATGATACCGTCGTTAGACAGCTTTCCTGTCAGCTCTTATCCACATGTCTTGAGAAGCGCGCAGATAGGATTGGGGCGGACCTCACCCGGCTCAGCAAGTATTTCGTTGCCGAGGGCTTGAAGGCAAGCCAGATTGGCTCCGCAGTAGACTATATCGATGCCTTGACTCAATTGACTATAAAGCATCCGACGGTTTGGACGTCTGATTATCGTGGAAAGAAGTCGCCGGTATCAAGACTCAAAGGCTTCTTGGAGAAGGGTTCCCAAGGTACTTCCTCGAGGTTTTGGATTTCTCTTAATAAACTGCTGGAGGTTATACCTACCGACATACTTCCGAAGGATCTAGACGGCACCTTGGACTTCGCAAAGTCTATGAAGCTAGGTCTGACTAGGCGAGAAGAGCCGCGCGGTAGTGCCGTTGATGGTTGGTCAACGTATCTCAATGTCGCCAGACGTTTTATCACCATGGTTTCGTCGAGCGAAGATCGAGTCAAGATAGCGCAGGAAAATATATTCCCCCTCACAGCGCACTATTTGTATCCAACTCCCGAAACATCAACTTGGGTATCTGGAAGCCAATTGCAAATCTTGATCAAGGCATACACGTCTACTGCGACCTCTCCATTCGAAGATGTTATAAAAGCCACGGAGGTTGAATGGAACCAATGGAAAGAGAACTTCAGAACTCGCGTTCGCAATTCGTTACCTGAGGCGTCCAAGGAACACGATAAATCTCAGAAACTAGTTGCCGACGAGGGTTCTAGATGGTTCGCACTGACAGGTTTGATATCGGATGCCCATGAGCGAACACTCGGCACTGACCGCCCAATCCCGGATATACCAGCTAAATATTCCCTGGAGCTGCTCCAATATATCTTGAAGCTCTTGGAGACAAGGAATTGGAAACCATTCGGAGCAGCGGCGACTATCGAATCGGCCTTTAAGCAATCCCCGCGGCTTTTTGGACAGTCGCCAGCCGGAGCAGATGAGATATTTGGCGTTTTTATGAGTCTGCTATCAAGGAATGGAGTTGAGCTCCTCCAATCGCCTAGTGCTACGTCTATTTTCTCGAGTATTAATCACCTTGGTCAAATTCCGGAACGAAGCTTAGAATATGAAAAGATTTGGAGTGCAAATATCACGGCTCTTCTGAAGCACACCGAGAGCCCTGGAGTTGTATCAGCACTTACCACGCTCATCTCCGCCAAAACTGCCAGCGCCCTCGCCCAACAGATACAAGAACTACAGGGTGAGTTGATGAAGCGGTGTCTAATGTGCGCTGTAGGCACAGACAACTCGGCGTGGGACCTCTTCAATGCCGTGTTCACATTCAATATATTAACAGACACCGCCGCTAAGCGACTTGCGAAGGAACTGGAAAGTCGCATTACAGATGCATCGGGTCGACCTAATGAAGGTGTTATTAAAGGTTTACGGCTTATAGCTGAGAGAAATCCGAATCTCCTCCTGCAAGACGAAGTGACTCATATGGGCTTGATGACGAACCTCTTGAGTCTTTCTGAACGGTTCGATGCTACATCTGATATAGCTACATTAAGGGGTTTAATGGAAAGCCCTTCCGTTGGCAGTTCTAGATTATCTGGGCTCGTTCAGCGAAGCCTCTCTACCGCTGACCCGAACTCCTTGACGTGAGTGCCACCTCGAGTTAGTTTCCCAACATTGCTGACCATAATAGCATCGATACTCTTGTATCACAAGTCACTCAAGCTTCTGCTGCGAGCTTAAACCAAAATGAGCAGCTAGAACGCTTAATACCGGACACAAAATTATGGAGGGAGGAATTAAACGTCTTCCTCCAAAGAACACCAAACCAGTCTCTTGCCTTCACAAGCACTCTTGGTGGCGCATACTTTCTTGCCACGCCTTCATCGCTTATGCCAACTATATCAGTACAGAGGGACAGAGACGGCTGCTCAATTCCCGGGCGGATGGCGATGTACACGAGTAAACTACTTACCGCGGGGCTTCAACTCGATTCCTTACCACTCCTAACGCGAGTGGAGATCATAGTGTGCCTAAGTCTAACTGTAGAGCTAGTCACAGACCAGCTGACAGTTATGAGTGAAGATGGGATATGGCGTTCACTTTCTTTCGCTACCACTCTGTCAGATGCTGAAGGCCTGGTATCGTCCGCGCGAAAGGCCATCAACGATATGACCGATGACGCCTCCGACTGGAGAGATGGTACCGGAACAGATAAGTCCGAGTTAATGCATAAAATTTGTCAAAAGCTATTCGGGGAAGCGAGGTCGCTAACTCCTATGAGCTTATACCATGCTCGGGTCCTAAGCGAGCTTCTTCAGGCATTGACAGAAAAACATGGTTTCCCATCTAGTGGAGAGCAATGGTTGACGAATTTGGACGTTCTGAAGAACAGCCCATCAACGGCTCTCCCTGCAGTTGCAGTACTTGCCGGTCTTGGCGAGACGGTCTTTGCGTCTAGGGTTGTTAGCAACTTCTGCAACCGCTTAGTTAGTGATATCGCCGGAGCTAAAGTTGGCGAAGAGAAAAGTCTCATTTCTCTTGTGCTTCTCAACGCCTGTATGCAGATATATGACATTGGGGAACTACCCGTCGCCAATAACCGACTGGTCTTTGCAGTTAAGCAAGTTACGTCATGGCTGGAAGCCCCTGAAGATATCGACTATCGCTTCGCAGCAGAGGCCTGCCGCTGTCTTCAGCGCTTACTTCCGTGCATCAAGGATGTATACGGATCTTACTGGGAAAGTGCTATAGATTTCTGCATCTATCTCTGGACGAAGCCGTTGATTGAGTCTCTTGACTATCGACTGCCTGAAATCCATGCCTCTCTCCGTCTCTTTGTCACACTGCAGTCGTTAGAAGATCCCAATGATGATCTCATAGACGTTCTGCAGTCCTCTGCGGAGAGAAGGTCGGCTGCACTGATCGAATTACTGAAACTTCCGAGAGAGAAAGACACGCAGCCGCAGGAGATTGTTGACTCTATGATCTGCCGCCAAGTAGAAAAGCTTCCTCTTGAACATATAAAGGATCTCTCAGAGCTATATGGGCTTGTGGCAAGTGACTCGCGGGGCATTCAAACAGCAGCATTTACAATTCTCCATAAGGCACTTCCCGCCGCGCAAGAAAGCATTTCACTAGATGTTCTTCTAGAAAAGAAAGACGCACAGCTTCCCGATGAACTCCTCTCTCTTCTTTTAGATGCACCAACACTCGAAAGTTACTCTGACGAAGCCCTTGCACGTTTCCCGCCACCTATTCGCTCTTATCTTCTCTCCTGGTACCTCGTGTTTGACTCCTTTAAAGCCGCAGCTCACAAAGTACGCGGTGACTACGCTGACAACCTCAAGACGGCCAGTTATGTTGGCCCCCTGATGGAATTCACTTTCGATGTTCTAGGTCACTCGGCTGCGCACCCCCTGAACCTAGATAAAGCGGGTTTTACAGAGGAACATATTCGGGAATACGACATACGGCTGGCCGAAGCAGAAACCGAGGAGAGGAATATGCAGTGGCTTCTCATCCACCTATATTACCTCATACTCAAATACGTACCCGGTCTCTTCAAAGCTTGGTACATGGAGTGTCGCTCCAAGCAGACGAAGATTTCCGTTGCGAGCTGGATGGCCAGATATTTCTCTCCTATCATAATACAAGACGCGTTGGACGACGTTCGCAGTTGGAACGCGACCCAGGAAGCACCGGCGGACGACGAGAAGGAACTTATTGTCAAGGTTAGCGACGCTGCGAAGGAAGTCCTTGCAGGCTACGAGGTAGACGAGCTGCAAGCAACGATTGTGATACGGATCCCGCAAGAGTATCCACTCGAGGGCGTCATCGTGTCAGGGGTAAATCGCGTTGCGGTCAATGAGAAGAAGTGGCAAAGCTGGATCATGGCAACACAGGGCGTGATCACTTTCTCGGTAAGTTTAACTCATCTAATGCATATTTTCCCGGTAATATGACTTACACTACGACTCTAGAACGGTAGCATCATCGACGGTCTCACGACCTTCCGCCGCAATATAGTAGGGGCTATGAAGGGTCAGACCGAATGCGCTATCTGCTACAGCATCATCAGCAGCGACAAGAAGACCCCGGATAAACGCTGCCAGACGTGCAAGAACCTGTTCCACCGCACCTGCTTGTATAAGTGGTTCCAGAGCAGCAACCAGAACACCTGTCCGCTATGCCGTAACCCTATTGACTATCTTGGTTCCGATAGGAGGGGGGTGAGAGGAACATGAAGAAAGGGGGGCATTAGTGGTAGTACTACTACTACATAGTGGTACTTCCAGGGTAATCGAGAGTAGTCCATAGACTAATTCTTACAACGAAGTACCGAGAAATTAGTCCGAGCACTAATTCTCTCTAGTGCTTTACTTTAACCATGAGGCCGTTCGTTGCTAAAGAGGTAGGTAGCGGAAAACGTTGAAGACGTGGGAATGGTAGGCTGCAAAACATAGCACCCCCTCGTGCCAGTCTAACATTGAGCCAATCCAGACAATCTACCGATAAGGACTGAATATATTATTACTCAAAGGCGACTAAATAAGGATATATATGTTAACATATGTACTCATTGCTTTTTCCCACACCGCAAGGTGTATCCACTCGGCCTCGTCCGCCGACCCTCAGGGCGGATAATGACTAAAGTCATAGGAATGACAGCCCAACCAGTGCGTAATCAAGGATGGCGAAACCATCGTGCAAAGTTTAATGAATGCCAATTCCAACAATTGAAGCTTCATCTCGCTAGGGATCTCATATGTTGCTTGTGTCGCAGTTTCACTGGGAATGCGCTGTGGCGAACCATCCCAAGCCGCCCTGTACGCTCTATTAGCTCCATGGGAAGAACAAGACACCGCGCAAACGCCATCGATGTGTCGGTATCGTATCCTGACGCGTCCCCTTCATAACTCGATGTCCTACTACTATTGCTTATATCATCTCGCAGCTGTACATCAGGCACTCTAACCTGATATGGAGTCTGTGGTATCTCTGCGTCCCGCCAACTCGATCTTGCAATATGGTTTGTATGTTTCTCTCGGCGGGAACCGCTATTTTCGATATCAAGAGGAGATAGTGCGTTGTCAGTATCACTGTTAGACCGATCACGATGCGGGTAACGCGCGACTGCATAAGAAACAGGTCCGGAGGAATACCTGTTTGGTTGTTCCCCTTCGGGTGGTTGGCCTGAAGGAGCTTTTCCCAGAGCTATGGTTTGAATGCCAAGATTTTCTCCCGATACACCTGTTTTGGAGACTGAATCAAGCTTCGTAGGGTGTAGACCTGGCTTTTCATTAGGTAAGCGGCCAGTAAAGATGAGCACGCCGTCTTCGTAATCCTGGTCTTCATGAGAACTTTTTATAGTTTCCTTTAATTCGGTTCCTCCGCTGCCATGGTCGTCTTCAAATTGAGCGTTAGAGACTCTCTCCCTATGCCTATAGAAAGCTAGAGCATCAAATTCTGGCTCAGTAGGACTCCCACGTAATGTAAGCGTCTTCGGTTGCTCAAGATATTTTCTCTTTCCCTGTCCGGACTCTAATTTATGCTGCAAGCCCGTACAGCTAGTCTTTCTGGGAGCTATGGTCGGAATACCGGTGCAATTATCGTCCGTAAGCTGTATATCGTGAGATGTATTCTTCCTGCTGTCTCCATAGAAGTCGAGACTGCTTAGCTGTACCCCTGAATCTCTTTCTGAATAAGGGATATCAGCAAGTCGTGGGGACTGAGTATCATCCGTCTTAGTCTGAAATTTGTATACGTAATCCCTATTAAACCTGTCATCGTTTGATCTTGGAGGTGACCTAATTGGCAAAACGCCTGCTTGGGACCATATTGGGCCTTTAAACCCTCTTTCGTGGCTTGTAGGGGTAGCATATTCACCTGAACTAGCCCCCCTAGATGCGTAAATATAATGAACCTCGTCGTCTGGAACGCTCTCCATGCTGGGCATTTGGTACTCCCTTCTGTATGATTGAGCTTTCCAAGTTTGTCTCTCTTCGTTCGGTGTCTCAACCTTGTCCGTGTCTCTTCTGTCTCGAACGGCCCTCGCCACCCTTTCATCTTCGCGCTGTTGATATTGTTGAAATTCCTCACGTACTGCGGCGAGCTTCCTCTTCTCTTCTCTTAAGGCCACCTCTAGGTTTTCTCTTACAATAGCTTCTGCCTTCATAGTAGCTTCATATTCTTCCCTTTTTTTTGCCTGCATGTCTCGCTCAGCCTCTAACTCGAAGCACTTACGCTGCTTAGCTTCAGCATCTGCTTCCGCCTTTTCCTTCAAGCTCTCAGTCTCAGCTCGCTTGCGCTCCATATCCTCGTAGGCTTCTTTGAAAAGAATTACTCTTTGTTCACCTAGTTGCCCCGAACCTGCTATTTCCCCTCTCATTTTCTCTACCAGTTGTTCAACGACTAGTTGTATATGCTCTTTGATGTCTATCGCGAAACTCTCGCTCTGGACTTTATGTCCTGCCGTCTTTGCCGTTAACTCCGCAATTTTTCTCTGCATCCCTTCGATTTGCTCTTGGTCTTGGGAAAATGCCTTTGACACTGGTGGCGGTGGTGGCACTGGATAGTCTTGCGTCCAGGGTGGTCTGGGGTAACTTGGGGGAGGCATGGGATAAGGGGGAGGCCGATTGTAGAATTCCCCATGATAGTTACCGGCGGTAGGACCTCCATGTTGGCCATGCTCTGGGTAGCTGTATTCAACCAGAGGGGCTCCCGCCGGTGGAGGATCCGGAACTGCTATTGAGCCATGATAGATTCCACGAGTATATTCTCTATCGATATTTTTGCCTAAAGAACGCTAGTTAAATCTAAGTCCTCACGTACGGTACTGAGGTAGGGAACCGAATAGAAAACAAAATAAACCTTTACGTGAAGTTTTGGCAGTACGGCTCGGGCCAGCCGGGCTTGGAAATTCGCTCACAGAGTCGGATGTGTCAGAATTGACCGGTTCATTACCGAAAATGTTGGCCGCTGGATTGTAGGTTTTATGTCTTTTAACGTGAGACTTTGGCCGAGTCTTGCGTTGAGCTTTGTCCATATTTCATCTAGTGATTGTGGAAAACAGTCGTATGGATGGGATAAGGCCGAAGTGCATCAGTGGGCCATAACCTTCATGCGCCCGATGAGATAGGTGGTTGGGGGCGGGTGAAAACGAGGCTCTGGTGCTTGTCACACGCCCACTACCTCCAGGATTCGGTCCTTATCTACCTATATTACGTAGGTACTAATAACTGTAGGGATAATTCGCAATACCCCCGCGTTTTTTAGCTGCTGTTGGTAGAATAGGACGTGGCAGGCTGCGACTGGTTATTCTCTCCGTGAGTCTGTCATGAGGTGCAACCCGTGGATTGTGGCTGCTGACGTTCCTGCCGTACCTACCTACCTACTTAGGTACGTATACGGTATGTACCTATTGGAATGGCCGGCTGTGGCCGACCCAGCTCACAGCTAGATAGTTGAGGCATAATTTTAGACCGAGAGCCTGGTCGACCTCCTCAAACGAGAACGTTGCTACCTAGTACATATCTTTTTCAAGACAGCTATTTTCTCCCTCACCTAGTAGCAAACAAAAATCAAAAGCACACAGCTATATAAAAATCATAATATCGCTATGGCAGCGATGATTCCGGGAACCTATTCCGTTGGCAACCACGGATCCGGGAGCCAACCCCTGCATTCCGGCCGGGGACCGCAGAACGTCAATTCAAGCGGCCAGCAGTTCAACATCCAACAGGCTACTTTTGGCATGATGAACGGCACATCACAGAGCAATCTAATTGCTAACTTGATCGATAATACAGAGCCAGGGGAGTTACGTAAGAAGTGGCATAAATTGAGAAAATTACTTGAAGAAGACAACGAAGGTCTGGTTGAAGAACGATGTACATCGTAACTCTAGGGGGTCATTAGCTAACATCAACTGGGGCCGGCTAGATGCGTTTACATCTACAAGCGGAGGCGACATGACTCCCAGAGAACACACATGTATGGATATCTATTTGGTAATGACTTAGGCTACTTTGCCGGTTACTAATTCGCATATTAGCCACCAGAGCTCGCAATGACCAGCCCAATACTCGCCTGGAAATCATTGGCTGGCTTAATGGGCTGTCTAGAGTCAAGTACATTGAGAGGCACGAGCTACTTCTAGCCCAGAGGACACCGAATACCGGCGTTTGGCTCTTGGAAAAGAGAGAATTCCGAGAATGGAAAGAGAGCAAAGGTGGATTCATATGGCTGGATGGCATCAGTAAGTTATTGTAGATAATAACCAAAAAATACTTCCAGTCATGCTAAATGATGCTTAGTTGGAGCCGGGAAAAGTACGCTCGCGTAAGTCTCCCCTTCTAGGAAGCAGGTTGCAGCTGACATTGTGGTTTAACTTTTTGAAGGTCTATGGTAGTGAATCATCTCAGAAAGATGGAACAAGACAAAGAATCGACAACATGTTGTATCTATGTCTACTTTCAAGATGAAGACGAAAATGAGCTCACTCTGCAATCCATCTACGCGGCCTTGTTATCACAAATATTGCAACAACCTCAACCTCGACGTAGTATATCTACCAATCTCAGAGAGCGACTTAAGTCTCCCACCCAGGAGTCCCGGGGATCGTCACTAAGCTCGGAGGAGTATATCGAGTTCCTTGAAGCCGAAAGCAAAGTATTTTCCCAGGTATTTCTAGTCGTGGATGCTCTAGACACCTGCCGCGGTACTTCAGACCCTTATGTCCAGCAAAATTTTGTCAATGGGATTCGACGATTATCTACTAAGTGGAATGTGCTTGTTACTTGTAGAGCAGGGACGTTGAATGAGAGAAGAAGAGAATCGGACCTTGAAATACAGGTCAAGGCTCGAGAATCTGATATTAAGTTATATATCAGAACACGGATCAAGGCGAACGACGCAATGAAACAACTTATCCAAGAGGACACAGCTGCGGATTCCTCATTTGAATCCAGTATTATTGATGCCATAGCCCAAAGGGCGCAAGGAATGTGAGTCCATGATTCGCTTCTACTCATTAAAGATTTACAAATATTCACTAAAATTTAGGTTCCTACTCGCAAAGCTACACATAGATCGTCTTGAAGGCATGGCGCAATATTCTCCTGCTGGGAATCTTTGGGATATGTTGGAGCAACTACCTACAGATCTAGCCAAGACATTCGACACGACCCTGCAACGAATAGAGAAACAAGGCGAAACCCAACGCAATGTAGCTAGCCATGTTTTTTCATGGTTGCTAGCGTCAAGACGGCCAGCAACCGTGGAGGAAGTACAGGATGCTTTCATGACTAAAGGGGCAAAGGACACTTTCGACAGCAAATATGCACTAAGAGAATATCAAGTGACCTCTTCTTGCGCTGGCCTCGTTGTAATTGACAAAGCCCACCGACTCCTTCGGCCTGTCCACGAAAGTGTTCTAGAACACATTAAGAAGCTGGCTCCGAATCCACATGCAGAGATCGCATATCAATGTTTAAGATATCTCTCATTCAGAGATTTAATCGCACATGTATCTTCCCTGACTGATATTCCGAAAACTCTGCCCCAATATGCTCTCGCTGGATACGCCGCGAGACATTGGTTCCATCATGTCCATCAAGCAAAAGACGATGATTTGCTTCAAGCAAGGGTCATAGAGTTTCTGAAAAATAGAGATGCTGTCTCCATCTCCTTTCGTTTGGGAAACTCTCACTTTGCAATGGGCATCAATGGGCTGCATGCGTCGGTTTACTTTGGCATGGAAGAGTGGGCTAAACGATTGATCCAGGATGGGTTGGATATCAATTTGGCAGCCGAAGACGGACAAACAGCTTTGCATTGGGCGGCCCACTATGGCCATGAGGGGTTAGTTGAGCTATTGCTTGAACACTCTGCCGATAAGAATGTTGAAGACAAGAAGCGTAACACTCCGCTACACCTAGCAGTTGCTGGTGCCCACGAAAGTGTGGTGCGGAAGCTTGTTGAGTTTGGTGCGAAATTAGACGTGTGGAATTCTCAGAACTGGACACCTCTTCGGTCGGCGATCAAGTCCCGGCTCAATAATATCGCTACAATATTGGTCGAAAAGAATGCCGAGGTCGACGCCGAAGATCCCGACGGGTGGACCCCTCTGAGGTGGGCCGTATCCTACGGCATGTTTGACTTGATTCAAGTTATGTTGAATCATGGTTCTCAGATCAATCGACAGTCTAATAAGGATGGTTGGACAGTTCTACGTCATGCGGCTGAGTACGATATCAAAGAACTGGCGTCAATACTCCTAAGGCACGAGGAATTGGATATCGAACTTAAGGGGAAAGACGGAATGACCGCCCTGGGATTGGCAATCCAACATGGAAAAATCGAGGTAGCAAAGATACTGCTTGATCATGGAGCAGACGTCAACGCAAAATGCTATGATAATGGTGCAACTCCACTCATACAAGCAACAAGGGATGGAAATAGCTCCGCCGTGGGTCTGCTATTGAGATGCAAGGCCAGACGACTGGACGACCAGGCTACAAATGGGAAATCAGCTTTGCACTACTCCGTGGAGCAGGGCAGCCCATCTATAATGTGCTCTTTGGTCGAACAACGAGCTAATCTAGACCTAAAGGACAATGAGGGAAGAACAGCAATGCACTATGCAGTCCAGAGAGGCCATTCCTGGCGAATCTGTTTTTTGATTGAGAATGGGGCTCGTGCGAGTGTCGCCGATTCAAACGGCATCACATCTCTACATCTAGCAGCCGAAAGGGGACACATCGAAATCCTCCATCAACTAATGAAGAGGCTAGATGATATCAACCAACAAGATGGGAGCGGAAAGACGGCGCTGCACTATGCAGCAATGGCAAAAAATAATGACACCGTTTGTTTTCTCGCACGTAACGGGGCAAATATAGATGCAGTTGACAATTGTGGAAATACGGGGCTACATCTTGCGGCCAGGCAAGGACATGAGCCGACAGTTCAAGCCTTGTTAAGTTGTAAGGCAAAGTCAGACATACAAGACAACCAAGGACGAACGGCACTTCACCACGCGGTACTAGAAGGGAATATCGAGACGATATTCAAACTGAGCAGTGAACGATCGAATATCGATATTCAGGACTATGCTGGCAGAACAGCTTTGATTTATGCTGCTCGGCGAGGCGATCCAATGGGAACACTATGTCTAGTGGAAAAGGGGGCGGATCTAGGGATCCTGGATTCTGATCGTTGGTCAGCTCAGGATCATGCTGCAAACAAGAAACATACGCTGGTAGTTGAGGTTCTGGAGGACGCTATGGGTCGAGTTTTGGGTCGTTAAGTTCTATACAGTAGGTAGCAGGAAATGCTCAAGGAGTATGGAGGATGCCTCCGAAGGTTTTTTCCACGGGAAGCTCTTGTCGGGCCGCTCTACCAGCTGCCAGGAAAAGTTACCAGCCGTCACACCTGGTGCTTTTCAGTGCCACTTTAGCTAAAATAGGGGTTGGACAAGCGGTAATTAGGTGCACGGCCGGCAGCCACAAACAGCTGTCGGACGGGTCCATCAGGGGTTTCCTATGGAAAAAACCAGCTGGCTGACCTTTTGATTCCTTTGCTAAACAATGATTTTCAGACCTTGACGTCCCTTATCTACTCTTATTATTTCATGTATAACTCGTTTCGTAATCTCCTGATTATTTAATTAGAGTAGTGGCATGCATTACATGGTTTTATTAACTCTCAATTTAATCTGACTCCTGATAGGAACACCCCTGAACATAAACAAACTCATTATCATCATCATAATAGCTGTAACGCCAAGATTATGGTAAAGATGACCCGGCGACGCTTTCATTGCGTCTCCTAGTTATGACATAGTTATATGCACGAAGTATATGCCGCTGCCGCCACAAGTTCCAAAATAGCGATCTCAGTAGCTCATGAGGACGAGAAAGCGAACGATCCTGTAAAGGTTCCACAGAGCTGGGTACCTGAACCGATATTGATATTCTGATTCCCATCCCCCCTGTGAATGGGTTGGTTCCCTGTTCCGTAATTGGCAATCAGGGGGTAGCAGGTGCTCGTCGCGTCCCTTACGCTGTATCTTTTTTCCATAATCAAGCACTCAAACTGCGATTTCGTCACAGAATTCACTGCATAGTTCGCAGTCAAGAGCTGCACGTCTGCTAAGATGCTGTTCATCAGCTCCTCCACTTGACGCCCCTTGCCCCAGGTTTGGATCGCGGAAGCGCACCGTTTAACTCGAGAGGTGCTAGGCTTAATCATCGTAGCCCGAAATATCTCATCCAGTGTGTTGGTCTTCTCTATACAACTTTCTAGTGCTTTCTTCAGAACGTTGTAAGAATCTTCGTTCGTATCATCTCCCATGTTCCGTTGAGCGTCCGTGAGCGTGTTTTTGAGTAACGGCAATTGTCGGATCACGTTACGAAAAGCCGATGGCAGCCCCGTTGCATCTCGGATGGCATCATAAAATTTATTTATGCCATCGATGATGGCAATGATACCGGAGACGAGGCCGATGATTTCGGCTCCTGACATGGTGGTATGAATTATCTGTCGTGTGATCGGTTAGAATCTTCACTCAGTCCTTCTGCATCTTTCAGGCTAACCTTGTCTTTTGTGTATTATTAAGCATGCCCTAGTCTTCGCGCGGGGGCGGTGAACAAGGCTGGACAGATTAACTGAATGAATCAACCTTGGCAGGCGCACAATGATATATGGTCTACGCTATGTAGATCAGGGCGACTACACACCTAATACATATACGTACGTGCTTATGATTGGGCATAGATTAAGATATTCTGCAAAATGAGTAGCTAAGGCGTTCTTTTATAGGCTTTATCTAGTGGTGGCTATGTTATGCAGGCTCTCTCGTTAAACATCCGCCACGTAGCAATATCTGCACTTTCAAGAGGTGCCACTACATAATCGGCTCTAAATCAGCCCTCGTCTTACTAGGTACTTGGTATCTAGTATCTATGGAGCATACATTTATAAGCCAGTGGCGGAATCTTTCGTGTCTTACCTAGTAGCTTCCAAGCATTCTCGTTCCTTTGGGAACAATCTAAATAAGGCTCTCGATTTGTCCTGTCGCCACTAATATATTATGTCAAACTCAAATTTCATACTCCAAGAGCCAATCAATGCTCTTAGAGATTCGTTAGCCGTGTACAACCGGACTGGATACGTCTACCCACCTGCCATACAAACGCTTGCAGGTGCTTTGCCAGCAGCCCAAAGTGCCTTGAGATCGATTAACCCGACACAGAGTAGGGTCTTCGAAAACGAGGTTGCAACCAGACTTACTTCCAACTCGGTACAATTACGTAACGAGTTCACAAAGTTGGAAGCCGACGGAGCAACCCTTGAAGTGCTTGAAGTGAGAACCGCCACGGCTCTGGTAAAAAGCATCCTTGAGGACGTACTCAAAATCGCAAGGAGGTGTAACATCAACAGCGGTCAGATTGAGGCTATTGATGAACATATTAGGAAAGTGGCCGGTATGTCTAAGTCACGAGAGAGTAACAGTTACTCTATCCAGAACTACGGTAGTGGCGTGCAGCCTGTCCACCTAGGCCAGGGAGGACAACATATCAACACAGGCACAGGTACCCAACTCAATGGCAACTTCCACGGCCCCATTAGTACTGGGAACCAAAGATGATATGACTGCGGGAGTAAGTGGCCAACTCACTAACACTTTGTATGTATAGCTTCTCACTGATGGTGACTAGGGATCCGCATATGGTTGGAGTTCGCCCGCTGTCATGGCTCTTACATTATGCTCTATGCTGAGCCTTAATATAGAAGCGGGCGATGCCATGACTCTCCCCTTTTTGCATTTTTAGTGCGATTTTTCGTGGTTTCTTGAACGATGGTCAGAGGTCTGGACATGAATCTTACTAAAACCAACACAATGTGCGTTCGAGTAGTCGCTAAGGATCAGCGACATTGTTATAACTTTTTTATGATATAATTAATATAAAAGTTTTTCTTAACACAAACACTTTATCAAATTCTTTACCAATATATGCTATTGTTTGAGTATGTTTCTTCTGGGTGGATGCTTATGTGCTAGGTACCCAGAGTGTCCAATTTCAACAAGACTACACTCACGAGACATACATCATTAAAGGCCAGATATACATAAAATGATACCAATTTGATTAGTACCCATATATTAATAGCTTATGGACATGAACGTTATCAAGTATCGATAGAAATACTCTTATTGTAGACACTGCATAATAGATATATTCAAACAACTGTAAACAGAATGCGTTAAATGAGGGTCACAGCCATCATCTATCTACTAAGGGGGATACAAGCTCATTGCTGTACAGACTACTAGCCCCTTGATTGCAATCCATGCTTTTAAATATTGGTGATGAAGTGGTATTTCTGCATCCTAAACTCCTGGTATCTGTCCCAGACACAGGATAGAGTATGCTTGAGCTTTCCAATTGCAGATTCCCTCACCTCCGGATGGGTAGTCAAATAGTGATAAGCTAGCGCAACCCCGAGGACGTGCAGTCCATTAAGAATGCATGCAGCCACCAAGGACCTTTTTGGGTATTCCCTTGAGGACGGATTCTGGTAAACCATTTCAGGGCGTCCCATTGCGTTAGGAGCTACTCGCCGGCGCTTAGCTTCCCCAAGCCCGGCCCAGCTGTCACTATCTCCCTCGCTATCCTCAGTGGGACGCTTTTGAGGGCCAGACTGATGATCGTCATGCGTGTTAGCGGCTAGATACTGCTTTACGCTGTCCATGTAGCTAGGCCATCGCTTAGATTCGGGTTTCTCAGACGAGGAAGACATGTTCACTTGATTTTTATGGGTATATGGCTCTGAAGGATTGCACATAAACCTACTAGGTAGACTCTGATGATATTGTTTTAAATAATGCTATAATCGCGGACGAGCTACTACATCTTATATAGATAAGCCCTCATCATAGAGGAAATGCATTGTTCTAATCTCAATGAATGTGGGATGTATTTGAGAACGGATTTGTTATGTATTAATATTCAACGACTAATACTCAAGATCGAGAACAAAGACCTTTTGTTAATCAGGTATCGTGCTGTTGCAGCTTGGCCTTAACCCCTGCGGGGCAGAGAACAATGCGGGAACCGATCAGCCGCATAGAAGTCGCTCGGCGTAAATTGTAAAACTAAGTGTTCTAGGTAACCGGACCGGAATCTTATTCGGGTGGGTCTTCCGGATCCCGGCACGGGAGCGACATTGATAACGGACCCCTATCTTCGGGGTGCTACGTCATGGCTTTAAAGGAATGCCCCGCATTTTCCACTTTTCTGACGTCGGATGTAGTGAGATGCGTGACACTATTTGTCGACCTGGCTGGCGACAAGATACGCGAGATTTGGTGTTTGCTGTGGGATGAGTTGGTTTGACTTGCCTGTTATTCCATATCTGAATTGACCTTGATCTGATTAACTCCCAGGATCGACACTGCACCAAGATGCAAGTCGATATGACGAAATTCATACATCACACTAGCTTGCAGCCGCAACTTGTCGTACATTCATCTACAAGAGGCTCTCGTCATTTTATACCTTAATCTCAATTCCACCTATAGACCTTCTTAGCGTAACATACCCGGCGTATCGATGTTTCTGATGAGTTTATGTATCAATTCAAATAGCTCATAATGTCTGTCTGCCCTAGACTAGCGGCGCGGACCTTCGTCCGAACTCGCCCAAGCGTATTACGTCCTTGCCTATATAGACCTTTCAGGGGGGCTACATCGATAAGCCCTACCTCCGTATATACGAGATTATTGCATTCTTCTCCTATTCCGTGGTCTAAGCCCACCAATCCAGATCCACGGGAAAACCCCGCGAATGAGCTAGCACCCAATGCCGACATTAATGTTGGTCAGAAGCGGCTTGCCGATTTTGATCTGAAGGGTAAAGTCTTCGTCGTAACTGGCGCCGCACAGGGTCTAGGCCTTGCACTTGCTGAGAGCCTTGTTGAGGCTGGAGGAAAAGGTGATGCGAATCTCGTACTTAATTAATCAACCTAGTGAACCGTCAAAGGCCTGTTACTAACATACAGTTCAGTTTACTGCCTGGATCGTGAGGATGAACCCGATGAGCACTGGGCGGAGGCAGAGAAACGAGTTGTGCCTGAGTGGGGAGGGTCGATTCATTACCGGCAGCAGGATGTCCTAGACACGGACGGCTTAGATAAGACGATCACGGACATCGCAGACGAAATCGGGCGTCTAGACGGCGTTATCGCCGCGGCCGGTATCCAACAGGTCATCCCAGCCGTGGAGTACGAACCCGCCGACGCGGCCAAGATTCTCGCGGTCAACTACACGGGCGTGCTGATGACCGCCACGGCCGCCGCCCGCCAGATGATGAAGTACAAGTGCCGCGGCAGCATATGTCTCATAGCCAGCATGTCGGGTAGCGTGGCCAACAAGGGGTTACTGTCACCGGTTTATAACTCGTCTAAGGCGGCGTTGATCCAACTAGCGCGCAACCTGGCGATGGAGTGGAGCCCGATCCAGAAGGACGGGACCGGCGGGATCCGGGTGAATTGTATAAGTCCGGGACACATCTTGACGCCCATGGTGCGGCAGAACTTCGAAGAGGTGCCTGGCCTCCGGGAAAAGTGGGAGAGCGAGAATATGATGGGTAGGCTGGCGGAAACGACGGAGTTCAAGGGCGCGGCGTTATTTCTGCTGAGTAATGCGAGTAGCTTCATGACGGGGACGAATCTTGTTATTGATGGCGGCCACACTTCGTGGTAGGGCTTTTCGTGTTTTATACCACTGTATCAAGCGAGCGCGGCGATGGTAGTTTGGGGTGTATCATTATTTATGACGTGGAATGCGTATGTATATACTATAGCTGTAGATTTCAAATACATGTACATGTGCGTGCTTACCTGAGTCAGGGCCCATTACCTCCCTACTACACTGGACCGCTTTTCTTCATTGCATTAAATACCAACTAGATAGACCTCGCGTTGAGGAGAGTAATAGGAGCGGAGGATCCGATTATTGTATCAGGATCGCGCGTCTTCGTTATTCACATCCACTTTTCTTGACCTTGATTATCGGAGATGGCTCAACAACTTCTTGGGCGAGTTTTCCACGGCAAAAGTTGGTAGTGCTAGAGTAACGAATGGCTGCCGGGAAAAAAGCAACTTCTAAAAAATAGTACGAAGGAGCTTTATCGCCTTCTCCCTAACGGAGCAGCACGGACTTCATGTGTATAGTAGCGGGACGGGCCGTCGCGTCCGGCGCAAACCCTCCTTGCGTTACTACCTACGGCCAACGACTCCTAATCCCCACGAATATCTATCGTGACCATCTATCCTTAAATGATAGCACCATTGCATCGGAAGCAGCTATCGCGGTTTGGCTGTGGAGCGTGGTCGTATTGTGCTATAGAGTCAGAATATTAATGTAGCGTGATCACGCCGTCTCCTTAAATCACAACGCGAATCGCGTGTCTCCTTCAATTGCCGCGCTGCGGATCATAACGTCTCGAAGCTGGCAGTAGTAGTAGGGATGAAAAGGGTGATACGATCGGTAGCTTTTCATCGGTAGATGTGATGATATCTGGCAAACTCGTCCGGTAACGGGGGATGGAGAGCAAGCAACAAACACGTTCCCAGTTAACATTTGATGTTGGAAAAACTGCGGGTCGGTGCGGTCTAGCTGGGCTTTGAAGCTAGCTGCGGCTGTCGGGACATGGGCGGCATCCGGGAGGGTCGTATTCTCGACCAAAACAAACTCACACTAGTATTTGCTTTCGCGACGGCATTTCTAATCGATTGCTAACGGTCCCTGATGGGTTGACTGGTATCCACAGATCGCGCGAACGTGATTCGAAACCAGAGTAGCATTCAACTACCGTCCGGAGCCGAACTAGGAACGTTTCTGATGCATGGACACCCTGTTCCGACCCATGTTTGTAAGCTGAAGAGCTTGGCTGCTTGGTCATCTTCGCCGCTGTTAAAGCTTTCAATTCCGAGAGCAGCAACTATCTCCTAGTTAGCTTTTCTTATATACTCATCATCACAAGCTCGGTCTGACTAGTATCATGACAGCATAGTAACAGCATGTTGACGCCGTTGAAAGAAGCTCAACAACCTGGAAAGTTTCCTGTAGACGAGAGGCACAAACACGCCGTCGATCGGAGATCTAGAGTTGGTAGGGTTCCATTTTCCGCCCTAGTGACCCTTGAATCCGAGGGTCAAGCATAGGGACCTCGCGGTGTCGGGTTTGGACGGTTTCCGACGTGGGAATGCCAACCTCGCTCGTAGACGAGACTTGACATCACCCCATGTCAAACCCCCTTGCATTCCGAGCTTGGATATGCCCAGCGCTGCTTGCGAACGGGTTGGCCTGCATATGTGTTTCGACGCTAGCATCTTTGAGAAATATGTTGCCGTAATCTCCTTCGTTGAAGGCCTGTTAAGGCTCGGACATCGGAGATGTTATGAAAGCGAGTTGGCAAATAGGGTCTGCTCCATGGGGTTGTTTCCATCGAACTTCCATTTGAAGAAAAATAAAGGAGGGTGTGGGCCGAGGACCATAGGTCATAGATCGACGGGGTAAAGCTCTTTATATAGCTGGACGTGAGCTCCCTTCCTACTGTCTAGCACGCAATAGCACGCCATCGCAGGAAACTTATCTTCATTCGAGGGACTGCCACTTAGCAACCATGCCTCGCTATATTGACACACTTCCAACGCCAACCCATGTCAAGCCTAAGAAGCTGATCGTGCTAAGTGCACCTAGGTGAGAAGATCTGTTGAAGATCTAAACAATAGATAGATTCTTACTCGGTATAGAACCGGCACCCATGGGCTTTACCAAGCTCTGAAGATCCTAGGCTTCAAGCCATACCACATGGCTGAGGTTCTCAAGGCCGGACCCACGTCGGTACAAATCATGAACGATGGACTCGCAGCCGAAATGTTCCATCAAGGGAAGCCATATGGCCGTGCAGAGTTCGACAAATGGTTTGCCGATTTTGACGTTAGTATCCTCGTTACATTTACGTATTCATGCCGCGCTTACACGACTGCTGGGAAATAGATCATAATAGAGATGCCATTCTTCATGCTACGCTCGACGTTGAAAGCCTACCCGGACGCCAAGTTCCTCTTGACGGAGCGAAATCCTGACAAGTGGGCGAAGTCGTTCGTCAACACCGTCGGTAAAATGACCACCGTATTCTCGACCTTCCCAATGAATATCTTTAGATATTTCGACGGCTTTGCCATTCATATGTCTACCATGGGAAACCAGATATTGGGTTACTACTCGAACGGCTATGGCCTTTCGCCGGTAGGGCAGAAGTATCTCGCGGAGAACTATGCTCAGTAGTATGTTAAATTGAAAACTTGCTACGGGAATGTCGTTGACACTAGAAACAGCATTGCGGAAGTGAAGCGACTTGTTCCACCGGAGCAGCTTAAGGTGTGCAAACTCGAAGATGGGTTCGGTTGGGAAGAGATATGCCCCTACCTCGGCGTGCCGGTGCCCGATGCCCCATGGCCATCCCTCCACACGCCGGAGGAGTTCCAACAGACCGCAGGCCCGAGGTTCAAGGCTGCATTCTACAAAGGCTTGATTGGTACGACATCTATTTTAGCGCCTATCATTGGCGTAGGCTTCTGGTTCCTGAGGAAAGGAAGGCTGTCCCTCTAAAGTCAGTCTTCTGTGTGGCGGTCGCTCGAGTTGACCCACCATCCCGTACAGAGCCAGCTCGGGATAGTATGGGAGTCGTAATTCATCGCAATTGTATTCGCCCCCAGCTTTAGGTAAAAGTGCCTAGTAGGTACCCCATTGACGCAATTTGAAGCGAAGAGAACGTCGCCGCGAGGATTCCCTAACAAGGAAATCTACCCACTGGAGGTTCACTCCGCTCCAATGTTACTTAGGAGTTGCGTTTTAAATATGTAACGTAACTGTACAAAATGCTTGCCATAGCCGATAATGGAACGAGTCAAAAAGCTATTCATGACAGATCTTGAACGTAATCGGCACCTTGCATGCATTTGAACTTCAATGCCTAAGTAACATTAGCACTGAACAAGAAAATCCTTTCTGAATAGGACACCCACCTCAGACGCAGTAGCTCGATTGTCGGTGTTGAATACTACCAATGCAGTAATGAGCTCACGAAAGTCTTCGTCAACACCTAGTAAGAGATCATCCCAAGATTGGCCTTCGAATACTTGATACATGTCAAACGGAGGCGTCTTGAAGTTTGCCGCCTCGGGCCAGGATTCCCGGGTGGGACTTCCGATAGTCTTAAAGATACTGAGGATCAAGCCAAGCTGGTTGCCGTCTTCGTGAGCCGCCCGGGATTCGAACAGCTGCCGCGGCGGGCTCCTGCAGCATTCCGCCAGTATGGTGCCGGCTGCCCACATATCGACTGCAGGGCCGTACGACTTATTACCAAACAGTGTCTCGGGTGCCCGGTATGATCCCGTGCCGATGTCCAGGATCTTATCGTGGGGAGGTTCCGTGTGGATTGACAGCTCTGGGTGCCACGCCGTCCCAAAATCGGAAAGATAAGCAGGCCCGTCGGGCGACTCGAGTAGAAGCGCGGAAGGCTTGATGTCTCTATGGATTATGCCTTTCTTATGAATATGGGCCAGGGCGCTGAAGAGATCGGTGAAGTGTTTTTGTATCCGTTTTCTCGGTATGGATCCTTGCTCAATAAGATCCTCGAGGCTTAGAGGCATGAAAGGGAAAGCTAGGGTGAAGCGCTGCTCCTGGTCTCGGAAAGTCTCTAATAAGGGGATACACGGTCTCTCAAGTAACTTCAGAATCTTGGCTTCTCTGAGAGGATTATGAGGCTCGCCAACAGAGGTATCAACGATAACCTTTAGGGCTACTGCTTTTGACCTATAGACATTGGCGGTAATGCCGCTGGCAAAGTAGTGGCAGTTTTGGTACCGTCCTATGGTAGTACCAGGAGACTTCGGAGGAGTTTGTTCTGTAGAACTGGGTACAGCTGGGTCGGCAGAAGTTGGTAACGTCTGCCCCAGTAAATTCCGACACTCTTCATCATATTGAGCCTATGGTCGAGTAAGAAACTGGGAGATGATTCGTAGACACGAAGGTACCTACGCGTGACGTTGAGGTTTGGTAGGCTTCATTCTCGAGAGCGAACGCGCTCTTCTGCGGGGATGAGCTCGAGTCATTCAAGCCATCGAGCGCCGCCTTTCTAGAGAGAATAGCAATTATATTAAGTATATGGTCCCGGTCAATATAGCAAAACTCATTAGGCTTACATGGCTTGTATATTATCATAGCGATCAGACGATGTGAGTGAGGCTCTCCAATCTGGATTGGAAGTCATCTTGGTGGGACCCCGTAGAAATTTGGGGTCCCAGGAATAGATTGCGTTTGCAGTATTAAATATAGATCTTACGAAGTCGTACAAGTCTCGGTAAAAATTAACTGTTTTCAATCTCCCGACGGGCGATTAAATAGAATATAGATATAGGACGTTTGAATGAGATCCATTATGTCTTATACCTATGTAGCCCTGGAAATCAATAGCTAGTACTATGTAGGTTGGAAGCTTAACTACATAACTGAATTTCTGTTTGGAACGAACATCTGTATAATAGCATATGAAGCTCAAGCTGGTAAGTAACTTACTCGTTAAATTTAATGTTAGGTACCTAAGAATATGGTACAATACAAATGGAATAGACTCCGGCGCAGCAGCAACTCCACCCCGGAAAGTGGCAGGTACTGGAGAGAACCGGGAAGAAACAGCTCTGACAGCCCTGGAGGATCCATGTCTTGCATGTATGAAATACCTCCATGGCTCTATTTAGTACTGAGGCTGGAGAAATGGGTGGTCAAAATGGTCAAAAAATAGCGGGTTCCTTCGAAAGTAACAGTCTTTACTGGACAAGCTGGAACAACTGGAGCCAGCAACTGGAGCACTCGAGCTATCCATCCTTAGCATCCATAGTAACCCATACCCACCTTTTTCCTTAACCCGATCATCAAATACCAATACAAATATCCTCACCAACACTACACATCGCCGTCGTTCGTCAATTGATTGCATTTTGGTATAACCACTGCTATTCCGATGTGCTTATAGTCCATTTCCTTTTCGCTTCTCTCCTTAATTCCGTATTTATATGTCTCCGTATCGCCCCTCTTACGTATTTGCTTCTACGCACCTGCATCATTGCGCTCATCCCTAATCGCCATGGAAGACCTTTCTAGAGCTGAGTATCCCGCCATGCTGGTGAGCTAAACCCCCTCACTACTACATATCCCGGTATCCTCGCCGCGATATGCGCAGTGGCCCAGCTAACAGTTCTCAACCTCGACAGGCTAACCTTCATCCGAACCAAGCTGTCCATGCCCTCAACGATCGAGTCAAGCGCATATCTAAGGTCAATACCGAGATCGCCGATTGGTTACAGGTATCCTACGCAATCCTACGCAATCCGCCTAACCACCGTCAGGTAGCTAAACTTCAATGTAGGAGCGTCGGAAAGTTGAGGAACAGTATGTCCAAGGGCTGAAGAGACTGACCCAATTTCGGGTCCCTAATGCGCAGTCGGAGCTTGGGTATGTTGTTCAATGCCATGACTCCTTCATCATAGATCCTTTTCACGCTGCGATATCGCTAATTCTAGCATCTCCTCAGCTCTTTCCAAGCACAATGGGATAAGATCCTCCAGTGCGCGGACGCCGTCGCCATGTCGCATCACATCTTCGCTACAAAAATCGAAAGGGAAGTCGAGGTACCGTTACGGAGCTTTCACCAGAAGAAGGAGATGATCAACATACAGACAATCCAGGGAAATCTTCAGAACATGGCTAAGGAGCTAGAGGAAGCCCAGGAGCGGTCTGACAAGCTCAGCAGGAAAGGCGGCAAGGCTAGCACCCAGAAGGTAGAACTGGCAGCCGGGAAACTAGAGTCCGCTACTCAACAGTGGGAATCCCAAGCGCCATTTATTTTCGAATCTCTGCAAGCCCTGGATGAAAGCCGAATGAACCAGTTGCGCGACTGTCTTACTCAGTACGGCACGTACGAAGGAGAGCAGGCGCAGAGTCACCAAGCCGAGGCCGAGTCGGTGCTAAACAGCTTATTGGATTATAGCACCGCAAACGAGATCCAGCACTTCGTAGCGAAAACGACCTCCGGCCGCCCAAAGATTGAAAAGCGAACACCCACGTCACGACAATCCACCTTTCATCCGAACTCTTCCGCGTTGGTGCCTCCCCCAAGCATCCACGGACCAGCCGCCGACGATCGCAGCGACCACTCGGGCTCTAAGGAAGGATACTCGGAAAATAAGCTACGTAGTCGCATCGGTACCATGCTTGGTCGGAGGCGACAGAGTATACACGGCGGCTTTGGTCAGCTTACTCCAGCAAAGGGGCCATTCGGAAGGAACATCAAGAGTAGTCACGGTTTATCTCCGAGAGCATCGTCCAGTAACCTTGGTGACTCGACCAACCGGCTAGGGTCCCTGGTTGAAGACCCAGATACCAATGAGACACCCTCGCGAGCGTCTGAGACAAGAGAAAAGACAAGCCACGACGGTACCAATGGTATGGGCCGTAGCGACTCTACCGATGTAGCACCGCCAGCTACGTCGGCGTCACAAGGGTCACACGTAAATGGCACATCGGGCATTCCTGACGTCGCAGATGTCCCTCCTCCGCCAGGACCTCCGCCCTCCCAAAAGGAGCCGGAGAAAGATTCGGAAGGTTACAGTGTACCGGCTCCGTCGAATGATCCGATCTCTCAAGCACAGAGAGAGGCAGCCGCGCAAGAAGCAGAGCAATTATTCAAGCTCAATATTCAAAAAGAACCTGTAGCCGAGGAAGATCCAGAAGAAAAGAAAGCTGCGCTGTCAAATGTCGCCAACAGTCTGTCGGCTATGGGAGCACCGGCTCGGAGGGCGGGCACGATCAGGGGCCGAAGAGATGTGCGGAATACCATTTACGTTCCGGCTCCCGTCTCCGAGGGCTCTACGGCCGAGGCCCCGACCTCTTTCCCTCCATCTTTGCATACCATACCGTCCAGGCCTGCCGGCGTTGCTACTCTTGCTTCTGAAGCCAGTATCGCAGGCACATCGGACACACAGTCAATTCGATCTGGAAACTCATTGAGCAGCATTGTTCACGTGAAGCATCCCGACATGCATGAACCTGGTCTTAATTCTTCTATCATGGAAACAGTTTCAGCTACGTTTGAAAACGGCGAGGTTCGGGCCGTGAAGGTTAACGGCGAGATCGCCTTCTCATACAACCCCACAGATTCTTCCAACTTGCCCGGTAAGTTTATCGGCTCTTACCAAGAGAGACAACACGGCTTACTTTCAATAGGTCATTTACCCATCCGCATAAACAACTTCCCTGCCCTCGAAGTCATTGGCCCCAACCGCATTTTTGTCACGAATGATACCCCTACCCACCCGGAACAATTCACCCTGGACCTCTCGCACCTCCACAAGACCTCGATCGGCTTCTCCTATAGGCTTCATCTGGAATCGGAAGCTACCTCTGCGCAGCACGTGCCGGTTCTTATCAACCCCATATGGAAGCCCCAAGGAGATAAACTCGGCCTACTACTTCAGTATAAACTCAACCCAGCCTTCAAGTTCGCGAACGCAGGCTCCAGCGTACAGGTGCACAACCTAGTGCTCTTCGCCACGTACGAGGGCAAGGCATCGGGCGCGCAGACGAAACCGTCCGGCACGCACCTCAAGGACAAGCACCTCGTGTACTGGCGCCTCGGCGACGTAGCCCTGTCCCCGGACGCCGACTGGCAGAAGATCGTCTGCCGCATAATAGGGGACCAGGGCGTGGAGCCGAAACCGGGCGCCGTCGAGGCGCGCTGGGAAGTCACGCCTCCGCCGGGAACGGTCGAGGGCGGGAATACCGTTTCCGTGTCGCGACTCGAGGAGAGCAAGGGCAAGGAGGTCGAACTCAGTGAAGACGACCCCTTCGCGGACGATACCCCGGCCCCTGAGGAGGCGAAGTGGGTTGATGTGTCTGCGGTGCGGAAATTGGTTAGTGGAAAGTATGAAGCGAGATGAACAGCCAGACAGCCAGACAGCCAGACAGATAAACAGAAAGGGGAAGACACATACAAAGAGGAGAAAGGAGAAATCGGGAGTAAGAGAGAGAGAGAGAGAGGGAGAGACTTGAGAACGATAGGGAAATTTTTTTGTCTTGACGATGATGCTCTTTTGTAAAATCAGATTAGCGGGTTGTCAAAAAATTGAAGGTCCCATTTGTGTATAGGAGTGGTGTATATTCAGTCGTTTCTCATGCCTAGGTACTAGGTAGCTAGCGGTAGATTTGACGGATTAATATCTGCAATCGAATTGTTTCATAGGTACCTACCTACTTATCGAAAGACATTAGCATAATGAGCTTTTTGAAATCACGGTTACGATCATATGTACTAGGTTGGTATGTCTGGACACGTATATTACAGCTTCTCTAGAGCGAGAAGCAAATACCTAAATCAACCTTAAACACATCGATTGGTATAGTAGCGCATCCCACCCGAACGCCGGTGCACCATTTAAGGTGCATGTAGTCAAACACATGCCATGCCACGCCACGCCAAGTAATAGTCAAGCACAAATATGCCTCCCATATCGGCCAACGCATCTAGCACCAATTTAATCTATCGTAGCTCGTCGTCATCGCATCCCGTGAACACTACCGGCCAGCCTTAGCCTCGGCGTTCTTCACCTCCTCCCAGAACTCCAACGTCAGCGCAGCCAGGAAGGCGGGGATAGAGCCCTGGTCGCGAACCCAGTACTTGACCTGGTCCTGGACGCGGCGGGCGAAGAGACTCTGAGGGCCGCCGGCAATCTTCATGGTGCCGCGCTCGCCGTCGAACACGATGCTGTTCTCGAGCTCCTCGGACGCGCTGGGGTAATACAGGCTTTCAACCCGCATCTTGCCGTTGGGCATGAACGTGAGATTCCACCCCAGCGTACTGAAGGCAGCCTCCCGGAACTCCTGGGATTTCTTAGACCAGACCTCCTTCAGCCGACGGTTAGTCTTCTGCGCGGAGGCTGTCTCCCGTTGCGCTTCTTCGATCTCGCGGCGCATCGCATCGAGCTGCGATGCCGGGATCAGTGGAATATCTGGTTTGCGACGTGCTTCTTTCCGTAGTTGCGCCAACAACTCTGTGTTCTCCTTCTTGAGGGCCTGAAGAGTAGACATCTTGATCGCCTCAACGTCGGATGTGGGGTTGGAGCGAAGCGACAAGATACGTGTCTTGGTGGCGGATTCAGCTGCTGTGAGGCGCGATTGTAGGACCTCGTGTTCCTTCTGTAAGACTTGGTACTGCGTCTGCACCTTCGAGAGGTCGTCGGCGAGCTTTCGGCGCTTTCGGTTGAGTTCCCCAAGTTGCTCATTCTCCGACTCATCTGATCTGCCACGCTTAGAGCCGATTGCAGGCTGCGCCGTGACATCAGATGATTCCAGACTAGAGAGCTCGGTATGCAGAGCCTGAACCTCTTCCTTATACTTATCGACCAGCTGTTCGAGCTCCGAGACGCGATCGGCCTTGCTCTGATCGAAGTTCTCGGAGTTGAAAGTTTCGTCTTCGGCATCAAAGGCTTTGATTTGGGCGCGTAGGTACTCAACCTCTTTTATAGCAAGAGCACGCTGGCGCTCTATACGGGCCTGCGCCTTGGTCGCCGACACGGAACCACTGGTGGTCCTCAGTTTCGCAACCTGCGCGCTGAGATCTTTCTTCTCGTTCTCCAAGGCCTTGATAATCTCATCGCGTTCGGAAATCTGGGGTTGTATTTCGCCAAGCTTTTCGATAAGAGAAGCCGAGTTAAATCGCTCCTCGACAAGCGCGCGAACAACTGCTTCAGGCGAGTCGAATTCCATGTCTCCACCATCCTCATTAACACGCTGGAGATAGGCAGTCCAGGCCAATCGCTCATCTTCCAACCGTTGCCTTTGTAATCGAGCCTCGTTGAGCTCGGGCTCGAGAGCTTCAGCCGCCTCGAGTCTTCGTTGAAGGAATCGCTTCTCCTCCTCAACGACCTCTACAGCTTTGTATACCTGGCGCAGGTGGGTGAGTTCAGCGTGTTGCTTGGAAATCTTTGCCTCAAGGGATCGAATATGTTGAACTTGCTCTGTGAGTTCGCGACGGATGATGGCGATAGTTTCAACATCGCCTGTTTGGGCCTTCAAACGCAAGATTTCGGCTTCCATGTCACCAACGAGTTTATCCTTGTCGGCAAGCTGCTGCTGGACGGTGAATAGTGAAGACTCGCGCGCCTGGTTATCCTGCTCCAACCCTTGGATGGTCTGTCGTGTATTCGAGAGCTGTGTTTCCATATCACTAACTCGCTTTTGGGCCATTCGATCTCCCTCGTCCTTAGCGGCGGATAGGTCCTCGAGCTGTTCTCTCAATAGACGTACTTCATCCTCGGCGTCGCGTACCTTTTTCTCCACCTCAAGCTTTTCTTTGGCGGTGTTTTCTTTCAGTTCTTGCAACTCTTGTTGAACGTTCTCGTACTGGCGCTGTGCCTTGTTCACTTCGCCTTCTGCCGCCTGCTTCAGTTTGAAATCGTCGTCAGCCTTTCTTCGCACTTCCCTCAACTCGTTGTCATGTTGTAGGGCTAGCATTTCTTTTTCCTGCTCATAATTTTCGACTTTGAAGCGCATAGTTGCAAGCTCTGCCTTAAGCTCCTCTATTCGCCTTCGCTGGGTCTCGTACTCTTCGGCATCGGGCGGCGCTAGGTTTTCCTTGGAGCTTTCACGCGACGACGGCCGCAGGGATTCAGTGCCGTGCTGGCTTTGTCGCGAGGAAGGCCTCGCTTGGTGAGTATTCGAGACATCGTCGGAGCCAGTAAGAAAGTTATAGGAAGGCTGGTTTGCTTTCTGGAGCGAAGCGCGAAAGGAGGTCACCTATTACTCGAGTTAGAACTCCATTGTCAATCGCCAACAACCATTGATTTAGCACTTACCCTCGATCGCGAGAGAGAAGTGCTCCCAGCACTTCGTCGGAATTGGCCACTCATAGAGTTATGGCAATCCCCAGATATGATGTTATCGGGTGTAAACGCCCTATCATTAGGGATGGGATTGAGGAATGTCTTAAATCGTGGAAGGTTAAAGATTGAAGGGTGAATGAAGGTTGCACAAAAGTTGTGATCGCAACAAGGAACCACTAAATTGTTTTTGTTGTTTGCGGCTGCCCTGGCAATACTAGAAACCACCCCGGTCACTTTCTGATTAGCTAAGTTCTAATAAGGTAGTCACGTGCAAGAATTTGTCGAGGTAGTTACCTACCCTTTTAGAGACTGTAGCGTCTTTTATCAATAAGTTGCCGGTTTCCAACTTCAATGCTCTCCAGGGCTTTGAAAGAAGTTGTATCCAATACTCATTTCATGAGTATCAGAACTTACAAAGACTCAACCCCCATTTGGGCTTTAAATGTGGTAAATCTAATTTCTACAAGTGTGTATAATTACAGTAGATACATAGTATATTTTAGCTGCTTGAACCTATGTGTAGAACAATCTTGGAAAAGTTCAGGTGTGCTGCTGCATGCAGAGTTAAGGCCGAGCTGCCGAGCTCCCAGAGCTCCGTAAGGTACCTTATCCCTGTTGCAATGGTGTGGGACCTCACGTCAGTACCCAGAGAGTGCCTGGCTTGGCTGACAGCCCTCACGCATTTTTTCCGGGGCATCTCGTTGTCTAGTGTCCACTACCGAATTCCAAGCTTCCACTCCCACGATGCTGTGGTGGGCTTATTAACGTAATCTACCCGTTACTACTGTGAGAGTTCAACTACTAGGTCCAGGTCCAGAGGAACAACTCCTCTCCTACACTATCTTTTAGTACATACTAACTCGACTCATGAGACTCAGCACACATGGATACCCTCTCTCGGTAATAGCATCGCAGCTTTTGCTGCCATTAACTTCTCTTGCGACTAGCAATTTGCGCAATTTCCATCCCACTTCCGTGATCTATAACCTCCCACTCCACGTTCCTCCGACTGTGACGCTATTCGATCCGTGACATTATGGTTGTACGCCCAATGCCTCCTCCTTTGGGGCGATTTCCGACTACCTGGACGTACACGACATCCCTACGACTCTCAGCGCCTCCTACAATACGAACTACGAGGCATTATTCCGTACACGCAGCCCGATCACAGTACCGACCACGTTCTATCTCTCTCAGATCCCGTCAATCCCCAGCTACATCCAGATTATGCATCCGTACATTCGCATCTGACGCACCGAAAGCCCCGTCCGAGGGAGCTAAAGCCGCACAGAAGAAGGAATCAGAGACAGAATCTGCCACAAGTGCTGCCAGCTCCCCCGACGAGCCGCATTCGCAAAGGCCCCATGACTCCTCTAGCCCTACCACTACATCAACGGAGTCGGATTTCGATTGGGAGGAGAAACCCAACTTCCAGATAGAAAAATTCACGGAACTTCCATATACAAATTTTGGTGTGAATCAACACATGATTATCGATCGAGAATTCAAGGAGGCTCTGCGTCAACTGCTGTGGAGGTTTCGAGCTCCAATTCGATATGCTTTTGCGTATGGCTCTGGTGTTTTCCCTCAATCAAAAGGTGGTACGGCAACTGAGGCTGAAGTCAAGGCGGTCCACCCAAAGGCGCCGGTTGCGGTCCAAAAAGCTCAGGATGGCTCCCCAAAGATGATCGACTTCATCTTTGGAGTTTCTTACACGCAGCATTGGCATTCCCTGAACCTCATGCAGCACCGCGATCACTATTCGATGCTCGGATCATTAGGGTCAGCTGCCGTATCTCATGTGCAGGACAAATGGGGTGCAGGGGTTTATTTCAACCCCTACGTCACCGTGGACGGAATATTGATCAAGTACGGCGTCGTCAATATCGATACTCTCTGCAGGGACCTAAGCGAATGGGATACCCTGTATCTTGCTGGCCGTCTTCATAAGCCGGTGAAAATCCTTCGAGACGACCCCAGGGTTCGCCTTGCAAATCAGATCAACCTGCTATCAGCGTTAAGAACAGCTCTTTTGCTACTTCCACCAACTTTCACTGAACAGGAATTGTACGCGACGATTGCCGGTATAAGCTACTTGGGGGACCCGCGTATGGCCTTTCCTACTGAAAACCCAAAGAAGGTCGCAAACATTGTGAATCACAACATGTTGAATTTCCGACGACTTTATGCGCCTCTTGTGGAATCACTGCCTAATGTCGATTATAATGATCCCGCTTGCAGCCAACCTAATTGGATCGATAACACAGATTCTGTCTTGAAGCTACAGCAAGATATGGATCCTGTCAAACGAGGTAACATGGTTCGCCGGCTACCAAAGGCATTCCGCTCCAAGCTCTATTTCGAGTATCAGAAGAAGTTTCAAATTCCTCAGCTCGAATTTAATAAGATGATGGAAGAAAACAAGGATGAAGATGCCATCTCTTTCAAAAGACAACAGGGAGGTGGTTTTGAGCGACGGATTGCACAAGATGAACCTGAAGCCCTCCGAAAGAACGTTCGTGGCGTCATCAAGAGGACCATCAACTGGCCTAGTACCACGCAAAGTATTAAGAGCTTTTTCACCGCCGGGGTTAGCCGAAGCTTTCGATATTTGGGAGAGAAGATGGCCAAATATCGCGAGGCAAGCAAGCCGGAAAATGACGAGAAGGCTTCTTGAGCTCAGTCCTCTACGGAATCTTTGTGAGAACCGTAGGACCGCCTCCTCTTATTCAACGTCACGCTACGCTTGGAACGATCCAATTTGGCCAGAAGTAAATATCAAATGATAATGTTACGTGCATATACGTTCCGAATAATTAAAGAGCCAAATCTCACGAACAAGGCGACCGTCCAGGATTCTGCCACAATTCAAATTTTCCTTTCTGTTCAATGTCAGCATATTGCATAGCTTCGGGGCAGGTTTGGGTTTTAGAGACGATAAAAATACTACTTCCAACGCGGGAGAGACAGGCGACAACACTTCTTCTACTAGAAAGATTTACGGCCGTGTGCGCCTACTCCCACGACCTGAGGGCGTTATGTCAGATTATATGTTGGAATAGAAAGCGAGACGCTTGTAGCAAGTTGGTATAACTTGCGGGCAGAGCAAGAGACACCAATAGTTGTTCTGGCTTCGCAGTCGAGACATCTTACACTGGTGTGTACATATGTGTGTATGTATATATACTTATGTACCAATCAACAGAAAGTAATAAAGAAATAATCCAAAAATCATATATTCCTAGCAGTTACATAGTCTCCCTGATATTGAAACCATAACTTGACTGAATCTCTTCATAAGAGCCAATTACGAGCTATGATAAGATCGTACGCCAATCGCACATAATGATACTCATGTCAAGTTAAGATATAGAGTTTATAATTTTGTTTCGATTAGAACTCACAAGACATTGGACACGAACGAGCACTCATACCGACGGAGCCAATCCCGAATACATTTCTATCATTAACGTCGTAATTCGTTAGTAAATTGTGCCACCCAGCATAGTTTCTCTCATTCATGAATACTAGCACCAGAGTCCATCTATCCCTCAACTTTCTGAACACACAACCCTAACCATTAACAATAGTACCACCATTACAATGGATCGTCTGCCCACTAATCGCCGAGCTATCCGGCGCAGCAAGGAACACCACACACGCCGCGACCTCACTCGGCTGCGCGGGCCGGCCCATGGGACTCGTGAAGGATTTCTGCGCCTCATCGTCCATCGTCGCCGGGATCAGCGGCGTCCACACCGGACCCGGGGCCACGGCGTTCACGCGGATGCCTTTGCTGACGAATTGGTTGCTCAGCCCCCGTGTGAAGGAGACGATGGCCCCTTTGGTCGAGGTGTAGTCGAGTAAGTCGGGTCGCCCGATGTACGCGTTGATGCTGGCGTTGTTGATTATGGTGCTGCCGCGGGTCATGTGCGGGAGCGCGTATTTGGACAGGTAGAAGAAGGGGTGGATGTTCGTGTTGAATGTGTGGATCCATTGGTCCCTGAGATGGTGGTTAGATGTCTGACCTCGTAGACCAGGGGAGACGATTAGGAAAAGGGGCAGCAACTCACTCGCTTAGTTCATGGATATCGCTCTTCACCATCTGGTAAGCGGCATTGTTAAACAGGATGTTGATCCCACCCATCTGCTTCAACGCCTCATCGACGACCTTCTGGCAGTTCTCCCGTTTCGTCAGGTCGGTGGACATGAGGTAGCACTTCTGCCCATGGGATTCCACCATGCGCTTCGTCTCCTGCGCGTCTTTCTCCTCGTCGGGGAGGTAGACGATGAAGGAGTCTGCGCCCTCCATAGCAAATAGAATGGCTGTGGCTCGGCCGATTCCTGAGTCGCCGCCCGTGATGATGGCTTTCTTGCCCTGCAGCTTGCCGGCGGCCTTGTACTTTTGATACCCGCCCTCGTCGGTCGGCAGGGTATCGTACTGAGCTTGTAAGGGCAGCTTGTGCTCCTTGCCGGGGAAGTCTTGGTGAGTCACGGGGACTGAGTGTCCTTCATGTATTTTAACGTTAGTATACTGTATTAAGAGTTATTAATATGAGATACCTACCTTGTTGAAATTGTGAGTCTGACATGATATACGTTAGTGTGAGGTTACTCAGGGTCTTGTAATTTCAAATCAACGAAAAAGACAACTAATTAAATTATTTCATTCACGAACGAAGAATATAGAAACAGATAAATCGAATCCAAGTAAATGAGAAAGTGGTGATATATAGATATGCGTTAGGAGATTGTAACCAGGACACACGGCGAGTCATGACATCACTTGTAGTCGATTACATCGACGTTGCTCAGAGCCGCTTTTCTGCGACTTGGCTCATCATGACGGTAGTACGGAGCAAACTCTCCTATGTTCATCATATTCCCTTCTCCAAACTGAGAAAGAGATAAATATAAATATCTTCTTCGTGTCGTAATGAAATTTAACTGCGAATCAAGCATGCTACAAGATATTAAATTGAGCGCCAATGTGGTTATCAATATTCAAGAATGTTCTGTTGAAATGCGACGGTTAGGTACTAGCACCTGGGGGTTAGCTGGTAGTGGTCTTCACTGTGTATAGGGGGTCCATTCATGTAACTGTGACACTTACAGGGGTGATCAGGTACGTGAAGTCAGTCGTCCCATCATCATCCTTCTACCTTCTAAGTTGACTTATATATGTACTAGGTAGATATTAAAATATTTTAAATTGTCTAAGCCATATCTCAAATGACTCTGCATTCTCATCATATTCTGGATGTTGTCGGAACAGTTCTCCATGCATTAACCCTTCGACATAGCATTCGCCAACCAAGGTAAAGCTATCACCCCTGGGACGCAGAGCGAACGGGACATCCGCGCCAACGATCACCACAATCTTATCACCAACTTCGAGGGTACTGGGTCCAAACCCGATAAACCCGTTTAGTGTGCGAAATGCGTTCCGTCCTCCAATCATTCGCATCGCAGACCTTGCTACTAGCATCCTTTCTTCGGGCGACGCCTCTTTCTCTTCTATGCGGTTACAAAAAGGTATACCAGATTCTAGGTCCGGATATTCATGGATAACAAGATATTCAGCTCGAGGCGGTGCTGGAATGCCATCAGTATCAGCCGCCTCTGCCGCCAGATGATCTCCGATTACTGCTCGCCAAATAGCTTCCGTTACGGGCTTTCGTAGCTGGTAATCCCAACAGTCCATTTTCTTGTCTCGCCTCGCAGACGCTGTAGCTTGAATCGTTTCTATTAATGGGCTCCCATCCAACACGAACACACCGGATACCACATCCTTCAAGAAGGTCGCTCGCACCCATACATGCCCCGCGTTACTCTGATCAGGAGAGAGAATCTTTGGGCTGTATAAAGGAGCCCGGCATACATCCTGCGGCCCCTCCGTGCACCAGTCGCAATTCTCACATGGGTAACAAGCTGAGAAGAAAATATCAGAAATGGCTCCCCCGTCAAGTATGGGATTCAGCCTCAGCTGCCATGACGTATCCGCTCTTACTGGTGTGCCTATCTCAGTAACCTCATCAACCAGTATACCATATACGACGAGACCTCGATTTAAGTCGATAAGCTCGTATCCGGGGCCTAAAGATAGAGAAGCTTTATATATATCGCTGCGACCTAGGTATTCTTGAATCAACTGATAAGGACCTTGCCACGGAACTGTATCAAGCCTGGGGAGCCAATTTGGCCATCCTGGGATCTTATCCAGCCCCGGCAAAGCAGCTCTTGATAATATCTGAAATCCAGTCTGATAGCTCACTAGGTATTTGAAAACGTCGAGGCAGATATCTTGCAACGTTTTCGTATAATCGACTGGTATGAACTGGTGTACCGCGCTAGATCCCAGCCCTAACAGACCATATATCTTGTCACGCGGGTCCGTGGATCTCTGGCGACTTGCGTGGTGAATGTACACTGCCAGTTGGTCATGGTCTCTGTCTAAACTGCGATAAAGGGCACGAATCTTAGCTGCGGTTATTGGGCGAAAATTCTCATCGAATTTATGTATTTTCGCAAGCTCCTCGTCTCCTAATCCTCCATACAACCTTAGAAACCGAGCTATGGCGGGCAATCCGAGTTCGCGGATCATCCTATCGTGTGCTATCCCTAAGCACGACCAACTAACACTGGAATCACCGCATAACACCAAGGGGTCATCTGGGGGCAAGGCTACCTCCTGCAGCGTCCAGGTTCGACGAAACCATTCCCGACTAAAGATGTCGATGAGACCTCTGATCAATGAAACCACAGGAGTGGTTTTATTGACGAAATGCTTCAGATTCCGCATGTACAGTTGTTCAATCGTTTGCATATCGTCGTTTTCCAGGTTAATGTTCCCCAAATCTAGATTCCACCACGTATTGTACTTATTCATCACGGCGAACGCTAGGTCGGTGGATTCGTTGCCGTCTCCAAGCCATACTAAGACTCGAGAGGCTTTAGAGTAGATATCCTTCATTAACGGGACCTGCGTGTTCCGCTCACACAGATCCTCCTGATTAATGCATATAGTATCGATCCAGAGATTCACGGTAGATGTGGATTGACGAGGTATCTTCTTCAGCAAGACATAAATATTCTCGCAAACTTCAAATTGAATCCCATTAATGAGAATAGTTTTCTTCGGCCCATTCAGATCCCATGCATATGATATAGCTCTGAATTCCGGCATATCTTGTTCGAAAGATGCCGTGAAAAGTTCGGCATGGACTGAGCTCTCGTGAGCTATCTTCAGCAAGCGAATTTCCCTCCTCGAGGAGTCCAATGGGACGCCTCGGAATACCTGGGCCATCATCAGCAAATTGGTGGAAATTGAAATGGTGCAACAATCGAAGCTGAAAGGCAAGAGACACTATTGGAATTAAGTAGCCTGTATACCGCCCTATCGTGGCTTGCACTGCCCCCTGGACTAAGATACTAGACCAACAGCTGAACATGGATCATTCAACAAGTGGAATATCCCTTACGCGCATTTCAGCTAGCAGCAGTAGCAGGGATTCCATGTACTAGGCTGATACATAGTAGAATTCCGATCTTCGCTCCAGAGTAGCCGCTATCTTGAGGTCTATGTCAATACGTTTCTTTCGTGTTGCGCTTAGAGAGCGATTTTGGTATAGTATGGCTAACCTGCTGCGTCCTACAGTCGAACACCTGACAGAGCTAGGTCTTCTCACTTGAGATCGCACTCTATCTCAGGTCTCTCAAATGTTTAGCTCAGGAATGAAATTCAACTTCGCGTGGTTATGAACCAATTAAGGGGTGCTCCGTGTAGGGTGACATCATTCGGCTCGGCCCGCTGTAAGCTTCCCTTGGGGACCACTGCGAGGTGTGTATGCAGTGGGACCTCTAGGGCACATGGGGTGCACATGGGATACCCATGTGCCCTAAACTGAATCCCACTCTATTCGGACAACTTCCTTCGAATTCTCCTATACGTTGTTAAAACCTACGAAGATAGAGACCCGTGATCAGTCCAAAGGTGTATATACTTGATGAAAAAAATCCACCATCTTTCTAGATGATTTCACTTTATACGAATTTGGGGTAGATGACGTTCTCGTCGATCGGATTTACTCTCTAATCATGGTTAAGGGGTCTCTCTCGACGTCACTTTATATAGGTACTTAATGCTTCATTTCAGGCTCAGCGATAGTATCCTACCAGTAAAAACGGCTCTGTAGGACCGAACTCTCTTAGCCTCACGATCATCATTAATGGATTTAGCCGTCTAAGTCTCCAATATGTTACAAGGTGATATCGACCATCGACGATTACACAGCATCTGTAAGCCTCCTGACGCAATCTATCACGATATCTTCCTAGGTTGCATTCAAATGACGTGCCGAGGCTTTTCGTTTTACGCCATACCGAGTCCACGGCGGTAGTTAGAACAACTTCAACGACTATCAGTCTCCAGACTCCTGTCCTCGTGGAAGTACCGATTCGCTTGGATGAAGGGCTTCGTTGGTCTATAAACACTATACGATAAGAACCTTCGTCGAAATGGCAGCTATACTCTTGTCTCGGCATAGCTAATCTAGTATCTCGACACATATGGGATGTTATAATACCTTTAAAGAACCATCACTTCCTTCCACGTCTTATCATTGCCTTAATCCTATGGCATGCATCATTTCTCGCTAGTATTAAGAACTTACTAGTGTGGACGGTGTTTTCTTGAGGTTCCAGCTGTAAGACGTCTGGATTGCCGATCTATATTAGGCCGGCTACATGAGCGGCGAGGCGGTGTCGAGGTAAACTTCGTGGGGGTAACTTGGCCTCGGCCATAGGGTCTGGGCCTATGTGCTACATATTACCCGAAACTCGCAGCGGGTATTTGTGCCGCTCGGCATTCATGTCTAGGGTCACTTACATTCAGCCTGTGTCAGATGCTCCCTCTGGGGCTACTGTACGTATATCTTATCTGATCATCGTGCATACGGTCGACGTCGTTTTAAGGCTGATTACGTTGCATTAGCAGACGAGCCTCAATTTGTCTCAGACATCCAGCGGGAGAGGTGTCTGTTACGCTTAGGGCCGGCATGCCGTAGTCTTATCCGAGCCCCTTATTCTCTGTATCGTGGATAGACACTGGTCATAAACAAAGTGATCCTAAAGGAATATGCATGTTTGGTACCTGCATTTGTTGCAAGCTGCGTGAATAGGGGTAATGAACAACAAGGCTGGGGTATATCGCGAGTTTGATGGGTCCACATCGAGGTTTGCTAGAAACAATTTGAGTGTTTGCTAGGTTTGACTGTTCATGCTTGATGCATAACACATTTGGGATAGTGAGAGCGCGACTAGGAGAGAAGCAACGCCTCAAGGAAGTCTATATTAAGGGGAGAGTGGGAGAGCGCCCTCAAGGTTGATTATCTACATCAAACTTGATATTCTCTCTTATTAATTACTTATACGTCCATGTGTCTTCAGAGCGTAAATACTCACATGCGTAAGAGGCAATATATATGGATATTGGCAATAAGCAGGCTCAGTATCCGAAACTAGGGAACTAAGCTTTTCCGAGTATTAAGCTACGGTTTGCTCGAATAGGAGTAACTGGTGCTGTTTATATAGAACATGCCTGCTCATATAGTATAGTATATATGCGTAACAAAGCTGTAAGACTGCTACCCACTTGTTAGATTGATTTTGATTGATATTAATGTGTCGTTCCCCATCGACGGAGGTCACGATAGCTCAACAGGCAAGCATCTAGTGCAAGCGAAGTCCCAGATCCGCCCATCCCTAACTCGGCCACCTGCCGTACTCGTACACGCAATTTCTAAACATAATGACGCCCGGCCATCACCACTAGCAAACGACCGGAGACAAGTGTGTAAAGGGGCTTGACGGCCGCAAATGCCGCAGCCTAATATTTTCTAAGCAAATTCAATATAGCTCTTGAACCGAAACGCCCGTCTCTTAGTACCGTATAATGCATGGATCCGGGCCGGCGCTCATGAAAGTGCGATAGCGCCCCGTCGATTCTCGCGTAGGTGTAGTAAGCCCTGGAGGCCGCAGAAGACTAAGAAGGCCTGTAAATAGAAAATGTTAGATATGTCCATAGCCCCGTCGGCGCGTATCTATCGTGAGAACCTACCGCGTATACAATCACGGCAGTGAATACGGTGCCCGCAACCGCCTGGCCGTCCTTCGGATCCTCGGCACCGCCTAGGAACTCGTGGTGGTTATTTCGGAAGAGACCGCCGATGATCGAGAGGATGACGATGGCGAAGACGGAAATGACTACGCTACAGTTTGTGAGGCAAGTTATTAGTACGATGAATCCCGCGATGTAGATACCTCTCGGAATGAGAGGATAGATAGGGCGGAGAGAGATGGCGCTCACCAAGACCAAGCTTGCATAGCACTAACAACAGGCTTCATGATGGGCAACGTTTGCGCTAGGGCGCTTAACCGGTGATGATTGTTGGGTTGGTGGTTGGAAAGAGCTTGCCCCGCCCGTAGAAGGATGGATGGATGTTAGCTCCGTTGCCGTAAATGCAAGCTAGCTGTTGAGATTGATGGTATTATCGTCGCCGGCGATACGGTTAGGAAGAGGCGCAATGGCTGGAGTCGGATGTCATTGGATCATGGAAGAGCGTAAGGGGCTTGGCGGATTGAGGCTGAGGGGCTGAGGCTGAAGCCTGGAATCGCCCGGGCGTCGGAATCTCGGGAGCGGATTATCTTGATCCGATGCAGACGTGTCACGGGGCTGCTGTGCTCGAGCGGCTCGCCGCCCGCACGCAAACCTGCCTGTTTAGCTTCAACTACCTAGCTGCCGTTGCTGCCGTTTCCCTCTTATATGCGGACAGTTCTAAATTGTTTGGTTTACTAAAACCCAAGTGACCTCACCTCCACTAGTTATGTTCCTAGTATGTAAGGATACAAATTCATACATCTCTAGGTGACGTGTGTTGAGCGCTAGGTAATGCATACATATAGTCATGGGCTCAATAATTGTACACTTCGAATTTGGCTTTGGCTTTGTTTAGGCTGTGGGCATCAAGCTTACAGTCATTGGTGACGAGTTCAAGTCTTCTGTCGCCTAACCCCATCGGATGTAAACTTCTTTTGTTGGAGGACTACGTGTTGTCCGCGCTACTACCAAGACTCTAAATACGCGCCTTGGATTGTCATAGCCTTGGCCTCGACCGATATCGAGTATTCACCGGGTTCAGCGTTTAATGGTTTGTTGCTAAAATCTATCTTTTCAGTTATTCCCGAGCGACCAGTCCGAACCAACAGATCGTTTCTATTGTTATCACTTTACAACACAACTTAAGCTGACCAAAACACACGCAACGTAAAACCTTATAACCAAGATTCCAAGCATAAGGATCAAATCTGACATGGTGTTGACCGAGGTCGGTCCTTGCCGACTTCTGCCGATAGGTACTTCAGGTCGTGAGGTCATCTCAATGTATCTCGGAGGTTCGAGGTTATACAAAGTAATGCGAAATGACTTAACTCCGACGGAATGGCGCATTAAATCTCGCATTAGTCAAGTTGGAGTAAGGATTGCGATGAAGATCCTACATAATAACATGAATTAAACACTCGCGTAGGGTTGTCCATTCTCCGCACCAGTGAGCCCGTCTCCTTTAAGCCACATTAACCGGCAAATTACCAGCATTGCTGTGCGCCATCGATCGTGATAACCATGCCTGTGTAACACACACCTTCAGCTGTTTAAGACTAGTTTCTCAGGCCTGAGCTATAATGGAATTAACATCCTTTTCGACCTTGTTCGGTGAAGATTCCGGATCGATAGGAGTACAAGAAATTGTCATGAGACGAACACCTTGTGCTGCCGATTTCATAATCTCTAGTTGTTCAACCATCGAGTGGTAAAATTAAAAAATTCGCGGTAATACTACCGGTACTGCTTACGTACCTGCAGATGGCGGCTCGCAGCTTGCAGGATTTCACGTAGCTTCGAGCCTCCCATCAGCTTAACTAGTTTAGCGCTGGCTGGGCGCTGGGGTTTGTGGACGATCTTCCACCGTTTTCACTGGATGGGACGGCCCATACCTTGTTAAGACAGCCGCCAGACACTCATTTTACTAGCAAAAGCCCCAGCCTAACTACCCAATTATAACTATTATCCCACTGTCGATCCTCCACTAGACCCAGCGGGGTTTGCCTTGTCACTAATTAGAACCTTCATAGCGTTAGCTTTTATACCGCGTTGGAGATTTGTTGTATGCCCGCCAAGTGTGCTACTATGGTTTGTGGATTGTTCGTCGCTCCGACCAAGGCTGAGCGACACAGACCATCCGCCGGCTTTTTGGCGTATGTATTCTTAGAAGAGGCTTGGCACGGCATAAGTCCAATAGGGTACCATAGAATTGAGATACGCGTTGTGCCATACGCAAGCACAGACGCCATGCAGCACAGTTTACAAAGCCCCGAAATAGCTGACGTGAGAAATGATCGGTCAATAGGGAGCCTGCCTCGTGGATTTTCCCACGGCTGCTGAAGGATCCGGATATCCCCTTTTCTTGATTGCTACAAGATAGGTACTTGAGATATATTCTAGCAAACAGTCAACTGTAAAGTGTCCTGCCGAAAAGATCGTGGCAACATTTAAGGCCAGTAGCTTAAAATTACGGACTGGGGAGCCGAGAGTACTGTGTAGAGATAAGTTTTCGATGTTTCTCGTTTCGTTTGCTCCCGTCACTCCGGATAAACAGCTTGGCTTTTTCTTGGCCTTCATGTCAACCCTGTCACGTACAAGGTTGGCTCGGACCCGTTATGTGATTCGCTGCTATGTGATCTTTTCGTCTGTTAATCCCTGCTAGCTGATATTGATTTGCTGTGCTACGCTTCCATTTTTGGGCAGTTCTAGATGAGGAATGATGCAAGGTCCCATCGGTGGACATTGGTCTCATCAAAAGTCTGCCACAGGCTGCCAGGCGGCTCACCGGCTTTCCCTTCTCCGTGTACCCAAAGGCGGGTGAAATGGGTGTTACTGCTGAGGATGATGATGTTATGACAAGGTATTTGTTCCTTAGTTACTTGGTTGCATGCTGCGGCGATGTACAGTACCAAGTAACAAAGAGTGACACCCCTCCACTATCACCGGAGGCAAAGTGTGTACGAATATAAGGACTTATGTCTCCCAAGTTCATTGTCCCCCTTGCCTCCTCTTTGTTTTTCTTACCGTACATGACGCATCGTTCGGGCACCGATTTCAGATAGCGCACAAGCACCGTATTAATAAGTACGAGAGATCTCCACCGGCTCTTTATTTGAAGCCTTAAGCTATACTATTTTCCATCGTGGGTCGCGCGATATACCACTAAGATCCGAAAGTACGAATTTCAACACCAACTCGATCGACTGAGACAACTCTTGACCAGTTTACCATCATATTCTCACAACCCAACAAAATGCGTGTCTCCAATATCATATCAGTCGCTACGCTTGGCGCGTCCAGCGTATTTGCCCAAACCACTGGCGTAAGCTCACTCTGCCGAGGAATCCGACGTACTTGTGCTAACTCAAGCGATCAGCAACTAGGTGATGCTCCTGTCACTACTGGCAACCCTGTCGGAAAGATTGCCGTTGCCACTCTACCAGAGCAGGCGTTCTGGAAAGGCAGCCTCGATGGCAACGTTAAGGGTTCTGTCACTGCTAAGGCCGGGCCTGGTGGTCGAGGTGTAGACTACTCAGTGTCCTTCTCGAACTTGCCCAAAGAGGGCGGGACTTTCAGTATGTTGTCTCACTAAGCGATCTTGCGTATCACATGAACTAATTGCTTTTTAGTCTACCACATCCACGTCGCCCCAGTTCCGTCGGATGGCAATTGCACTAGCACGCTCGCGCATCTCGACCAAACTGTTCGAGGCGAGGACCCCGCTTGCGACTCGACCAAGCCAGAGACTTGTCAACAAGGCGACCTGAGCGGGAAGTATGGGCACATCAACAGCACCACATCGTTCTCTACTACGTTTCACGACGACTACACGTCACTAGTTGAGGGCAACGGCGCATACTTCGGCAACCGAAGTCTCGTCTTCCACTTTGCCAACAAGACGCGCATCTCATGCGCCAACTTCACGGTGATCGAGGCCAACGGCACCAGCCCGTACCCGACCGGCACTGGTAGCGTCATCAAGACCTCACCTACGCCTACTGCGTCGACAACGAGCATCCCGGTCACCAACGCGGCTACCGTGTTGAACATTGCCAAGAACCTAGCTATCGCGCCTGTGGTGGCGTTCTTCCTCGCCATGCTATAATAGCGTGATACCTTCCGGAGATCGACAAATAGTTCCTAACTGAGACCTATCTACTCGGCGGTTAAAAGTTAATTCGCATAATTCATTCTTTTAGGGCGTTCTGGAGATGGCGGTAGGGTCTACCCTTGGGAGATTGATACGTAATGATATTAGTTGTAACGGCCTGAATATTAATGACAGCCAATGTGATGAGGGAGGGTAGATACTAACTTACGACAGTCGCAAACTGTGGGGAAAAGACCTCGCAGTACCTAGGTAGATACTAGCCTAAGGGTTTCGTTTCGTTTCCTGTATATACATTCAACTTAATAGATATGACCCTTACTGTCTCAGTGGCAACATGCAAGCCGGTGTTTTTATGAGAAACGTTTCTAGTAGAGGTACGGTAGATCCGTGCAGTAGCCATGTGATACGACACGCACCCAACGCTTCGGGATGCTACGTGGGCTAGAACAACTGTAAGCACCTAGATTGTAGCTACAGAAACTGATTTTAGATAGCGCGTTGACGACCAATAGAATTAGAGTGACTAGAATGGAGGGACGGCATGAAAGTATGAGGGTAAGACACGGTGTGTTACCGACGGCGGGGGCAGATGACTCCAGTGTTTGCGTGGACAATCTGGGGATCATCCTAGAATGAACTCAAGCCTTATTAGTACTCCAAGAGTCAGATGTCACAGGTGGCATTCCGGCCACTTACGCGACGAGTTGCCAATTTACTGAATTGAGGATGGGATGTTTATTGAAGAGACTATCGTTGCGCTCAGATAGACGAAATTACACATGGGAGATGAATCTCATTCAACATCACCCGAATAGAGGTCGTGAAACCAGGATGAAGACCCCTCTCCCGCAGTTCCCGCCCTCTAGATCTAGTATAATCATACAATTGTAATTGCTGAACGTACTATATCGACTACCGACGTTACCATCCCCAATTTAAGCTTCATAGCAGTTGCCTATGTCAGGTACGTGACTGAGCTCGGACGCCCGTCGATCACTTAATATTGGGCTGACGAGCAGGGCACGCCTTAATGATCTACGCAACGCTATCGATGTCTTTCAACTTTCTTCAAAAGAAATTCCGGGCTCACAAGAATATGTCCATTTTGATTTTGAAGGCGAAAGGATATTAACGATTCATACCGGCGAGTTGAGGAAGAGATTACGCCGGGTATTCGGTCCGAGATGAAAAGACAGCATCCTTCATACCTCGGGCCGTGGCCGCACCCGTTAGTACATGGCGATCTCATGTAGAGCCGGTCAATTCGATCATCAGTGTTAGACAAAGTCAATCCGTTAGCCACGAGGTACCGATACGACTCTACGCCTCGAAGCTAACGGTTGCTACCTAACCTCCTCGTACATACCCCAAAAACCTCTTGGCAGGCGGATGTTGGCTGTCCCGTAGGCTTTCCTATAGACAGGGGGGAAGCCGATATATCCATCATTATCCTATCTCTTTCGTGTGTACGCCGTAGTGTATGATGAAGCATGCGCTCGACTGAGACGCCGGTATGAGTGGATGAGAGCCACACGTGCCCTTAAGGAGCTTTGATCTGCAAGGTCTCTCTAATTGGCCGTTCCACCCATTCGGTAATGCGGCTCACCGGTTCCCGTTTGGCAAATTATCAATACCGGTATGTATGTTTCAGCCCGCGGGGTTAAGAGGTGAGGCAAGGGAGGTAGAATCTCGCGCTGCTCGAGTTGGAGTCAAGTAGACTAACGAAAGCCGTACGCCGTTGAGGGTTCATTCCGTTTGACCGTGTCCATAGTGATAATTATGTTGGGTGAGTGAGTGAAAGATCACTTGTAAGTCGTAGGTAACATCAAGGATTCAGGTCCCTGGCTCCCCACGTGCCCCATCAATTTGGGCTGTCGTCAAATCCGTGCAAACCTATAGTATCCTCTACTATAGCATTCAAGGTGGTATTATTGCTGTTATATTGTTATTCAAATACCTGTTTCTGTCATTTGTCTGCGTGAATCCCCAACGACGTTTCCACTTCGTATCGTTATATTTCCTAGAGCGGTAGATATCATGTCAGTCTTAGCCCCCTCTTACTCCGTTTGCTGATGAATCAAGTCTATCTATGGTACTACCAAATGGAAAGTAACGCACGTCTAGTAGTTCCCAATGAAATAGTCGTTATTGGTTATTGGTTGGGGGAGATCCTAGCGTGCAGCCTTCAGCTCAAGTGGTGTGTTCGTCCATGATAGAGCTATAACATTGGAAGGGGGCTATAGGTGGCGCTTCAAAAATAGCCGCCCAGCTACCTGCAAGGCTGAATAATGTACTCACCTGAAAGCACGTAAGAATTGCCACGAGGCTCGGATAAAGCGAGGTAGGAGTTGTATAGTCTCATGCAAGAAAGATCGGCCACGGTACGAGGGGTCCAGAAATAGCTCCTCAACCTCTGATAGGCTTCCAGGCACAGCCGCTTATTGACCACCATGTTCCTAAAATGGATATGACCTATCGGGTCAGTCTGTGATAGGTATCGTTCGTCCGAAAATGGCAGATCCTCGCACTCACACATGACGTTGTGTCCGCCAAGACTGGTTGCGTCTTTATGGCACACAGATCTGGCGCGGATGCAGCCGGTTCCTAGGGGTCCAGCCTTTCTCTCTACGTCCGAGACGCTGTACCAGGCTGTCCAAGCTTTCCAGCCTTCCTGGATGCAGGAGATCTGACCCTAATGCAATGCGCGGTATTGAACCGGGGTAAACTGGGTAGGTGGGTAGGTTTGCATGCTGCCAGGGCGCGGATGAGGTCTCCAATGGTGATTTTCCATCATAACCAAGATCTTTCATAACGATCAGATCTGTGATATGAGTGCCGCACCTCTTCGGTCGGCGAAGCTCGCCCCGAGGCGCCCGCAGGAGAAGTGCGTTGTTCATTGCTTAATACGTGCTCCGAGAAACTCACCTGATCACTAGACCGTTGCGAAAGGAGAGTCTAGTGATGAATCTCGATAGACATATTCATGAGTTAGTGTGGTCGTTTCCAAGGTTCTTGACGGGAGGCCTACTCGGAGGCGGCGCCATTCCCACAGCTGAGAGGTGATGTCAGCTAGCGTAACAAGAAGCTCAAAACTCGGATTACGACTCAAGGTGCGTGATACGCATGGCATGGAATCATAGCTGCAGCACTCAATGAATCCCGAGTTACATGCTTACGCATTCAAGATTTTTCATCCGCGTCTCCGAAGACGATTTGAAATGGGATTGGATATGCAATACGAATGTACTTTTGTTTAGAACTGGAGAACGGACTCTCGAGTTAAGTGTGCTCTGTGCAAGAAACCAAATGCGAGATGTGTGGTCCATGATTGACAGAGCCCTTGTTCCATTGCAGCTGGATCGATGCAACACACCTGCAGCGTTAAATCGAGGCTAAGCTTCTGAATAGCGAACCTAACTCAGCCACAGGACGCTCTCTATTCGCCCGAAGTATTCAAGACCCGGTCACCTATCACGACACTTACATATCGAAATCGGTCTAGTCAGGGCGTGTTGGAGAAAGGTGCGTGACCCGACGGCATTTCGACTGAGGATATGCCACTCTCCGGGTCTTAAACCGGATAAAAGTAGAATTTCAGATTGCGATAGGCGCCGAGAGCTCTCGTGGCCATAGCTGGTTCAGCACGGATATTGTCAGCCACTGCTATTGGCTCAGTGTTAGGTGTGAATCGAGCCTCGTGGGCAAATATTGTCAAGGGCTTTGTATTATAGAGCTATCAAATTGGCGATCACCGGGGGGGCTGCATGACCTGGGAATGAGGAAAGGGAGACTGAAAAAAAAATCCAAACACTTCATTGACTTGGCGGTTACGTTCCTGAATTCTCTCAAGTTTACCGTACCGTGGAATTACTACCTGTTGTCAGCAATGATGGGCAGCTAGTAGGGAAAGCAATCAAAGCAATCAATAACATTATCTCTTAACCAGATCCGTGGCCTTGGCGGACCCTCAGCGCTGGGGGCCGCCATCAAAGCCGCCTCGAATTGCTGCTTTGACATTGGCACCGATTCTTCCTACCACCGTGACGGACGGCTATTACCCGCCGTTTGAGCTTCGATCGGTTAAAGCTCTTTGCGCTCTCCACAAGACTCTTACTATTCAAGATGGAAATGTAGCTGTGTGGACGTGAGCTGTCCAGGGTCTCTCGAGTCTAGACGCAGAGAGGTGCAGAAGTTGTGCCCATATGACGCACACCCTCCAGTTTTGAGGTCGGCGACCATTTTTTTTCTCACAGCAGCAGGGATCGACTCTCTGGACACTACGTACCTCGAATACTCCCTCACAGCACATACTTACTGCTGGGGCTAGGGACATCGATACAGAGTCGATGACAGCTGCAGCCAACCCGCCTAGAGTACAACTGCTCGCAGCTCTTGGCCGTAACTTCGCGGGCAAGCATCCCACCCCTCCGTGGTGATTGGGTTGAGAGTCCGTTCAGATACCGAGGCCGTTGCACTCGAAATTCTCCCCGCAACGCTTTCCTGAAAGAGGCGCTCGACCTATCCAAGCACGCAAAAGAGAGCAGAAGGGCGGAATTACCGCCAAATAGGATGACTTCCCTATCTAAACCCATGTCTTAGATGACCCTTGCAAGTGGTAATAGTGTCTGCACACTTACATGAGTCTGCCGCGATCGGTTGGCATGTCCATTGCACCAGAGCCTCCTCGGTACCTAGTTTCTGAGGCCAATTCGAACCTCGTCCGAACCCTCTAGGTTTCCCCAGCATAGTCGAACGGCAATTTTTGACAGTAGCCTTATCGAGGACGCCATGGGTCCACATCGTATAGCGAACTGCATAGCTCTAAAGTAACCGTTCCAATCATATGGCGCTCGTCGTGCCTTTTGCATCTGACACTTGCGCCCCTTACTTTGCTGAGGAACGTAGGGTCCACTAGCGTATGTCGACCATCCTTTTCTATACCTCGTTGAAGAATAGGGCCTCAAACAACACCATTTTCTCCAGCTTTTCTCGCCGGGATATTTCTACAAGTACACAAGTTACCTATCAACCTCGAGCGGACCACTTTTGGATAAGAAACTCGGTACGTATTGGCATCGTCGCTCCTAAAAGGGAAAAGGTCAGGTGTGTCAGACCAAATCGAGGATCCAATAGTTTCTCCCCGGCTCTCATCATCAGATGTGCGTCAAAGTATCCCTGAGGGAACCATCTCCAGGTACGATGTGTCACTAGATCGCAGTCTCTAGCGTACGATGTGCTGCGCCTACTGTTTCCTTATCGACTCGCCAAGATGTTCGTCCGGTCATCCGCTTTGTGCCAGGCTCGTCGAGTTCCAACATGGCCAGACGACCAATGGTCGATACAGAAAGATTCTTGCGCACCGCGCCACCACTTCGTCACTTCGTTGCTGACCTTCGTCGGCCAGAAGATGTAGGGCGGATATCACCCCACGCTGCTTCCCCGTCCTTTCCGCTATGGGCCCCATGAGTGGCGGGAGAGGAGATGGAGGTTGAGTATAAGATCCTTCGTCTGGACCTAGTGCCTCAAGGAAATGGCCCCCCGAAGAGCGCGACACAAGCATTGGCACAGTAATCCTTTACTACTATCTACTTCTCTGGATAATTAGGATTTAAACCGCTCTATCCTCGTCTCCAATTCCAAGAAGTTTCTCCTGGACCCTCGACAAACCCAACAAGCACTTACCAACTTATATCTCCAATGCCGCTACTCACCATGTCTAAAGGGTACAACAGTGACGTGGAGGCATTGCGCCAAAAGGAATACCCACACATGAACGATGGTACGTTCTCTGGTTGGTCTCCTTGTGTTCTAACCTAACCATGAGTAGGAGTCTATCTAGATCACAGCGGAGCTACCATATACGCGAAATCTACCATCGATTCGTTTTGCGCCAAGATGGTTTCCAACTTGTACGGAAATCCGCACTCGGAGAATTTTCCAGCCAAGCTTTCTGGGGATGTCGTTGATCAGGTCCGAGAAAAGACCCTCAACTTCCTCGGCGCAGATCCGGCGCATTTCGACCTGATTTTCGTGGCCAACGCCACCGCGGCCATCAAACTTGTCGCCGACTCCTTCAGGGACCTCTCTGAAAAGACCAGTGACCGGAGGTTCTGGTACGGCTACCATAAAGATGCACACACAAGTATTGTGGGGGTAAGGGAGTTGACATATGGGCAATCTTACTGCTTCCGGAGTGATCAGGAAGTAGAAAGGTGGCTTCGCTCCCCTGAGGCCAATTTCGTCAACCGCTACCACTCCGACGGCCTGGGCCTGTTCGCCTACCCTGGGCAGTCCAACATGTCTGGCAGGAGATTGCCACTATCGTGGCCTGGAATTCTACGGCAGTCGGAATCTTTACAAAACACCTACACTCTGCTTGATGCTGCCGCGTTGGCTATGACATTCCCTATGGAAACTATCTTTCAAGATGTAGACCAAGCACCAGACTTCACTTGCTTGTCCTTATATAAAATCTTCGGGTTCCCGGACATTGGGGCGTTGATTGTTCGAAGAGAATCGGGGCACATTCTCACTCTTAGGAAGTATTTCGGTGGAGGGACCGTGTCTATGGTTGCCACGTTTGGCGAGAATTGGCATCGGTCGAAAGGCCTACAAGCGCCCACCTACAAGCTCCACGAAGGCCTTGAGGACGGGACGCTACCGTTCCACAGCATTCTCGCTCTTGGCGAAGCCATCGATGTACACAAGAAGCTATACGGTTCGATGAGCAGGATCTCGGATCACACTTCCTACCTCACTTCCAGGTTATTTCGCGGCCTGACTGGTCTGCGTCACTCCAACGGCCAGCCACTCGTTCGCATTTATACCGAAAATAGTGATTTCGAAGATTCCACAAAGCAAGGCTCCGCCGTTGCTTTCAACGTGCTGCGAGCGAATGGGCAGCACGTGCCGTACTCCGACGTCGAACGTTCAGCGAACTCTGCAGGGATATATATAAGATCTGGAGGTGAGTTGGTTCAGATTATATTGCTCCGATGTCCGTCGGCTCAACTAATGTCATCAGGGGTCTGCAATCCCGGCGGAATTTTCACCGCGCTCGGCTACGAACCATGGATGACAGAGCGTGCCATGTCTGCTGGTCACCACTGTGGCTCACATGGCATCAGCATCATCCACAGGCTTCCTACAGGGTATGTTATAACCAACACTTCGTCTTACCCTACTTCATATTTGTTTCCCGCTTGCTAACGCACCTTGGCGGCACAGGATCGTTCGGGCGAGTCTTGGGGCAATGTCGACTAAGCAGGACGTGGACACTTTCGTAGAGTTCCTCCGCTCGACATTTCTCGAAAACGACCCGGAATGGAGGCCTTCGACTCGAGTCACAGTACGTTCTCCACGCGCTGGCGCTTTCGATTTCGACCTGCCCGTCGACTACACCACGAGCAGTTTCCCCGACGTACGAGAGGTCCCCCGCCCGCGACCTATGCTACATCACCTCCCAAGTGCCCCCGAGGCCACTCCAAGGGTCACGCCTCTTGCAATGCATGACTTGATGCACGGGCTTGCTACTGTGAAGTAAAATACGCGGCGCTGGACTAACGTCGCTTGATTTTCAAGCACTTATCTATAATGAGGAAACATGGATGGCTCTCTTAATATGTATCATTTTTGCCCGGCGTCTATGTCTCTCTGGTTGACTAGTTGGAGTAATGGGATTGCCTAGGCAGATCTACGATCAAGGCAAGGGGTTCTCAAAATGGTACACACGCTCAATTATGGACCGAGATTGTTTACACATGTGTATGAATCGGGGCGGGTTTCATTTCCTTTCCGACTCTGGAGTCAGTTTTCTTGTTATAGTTGTAAAGGGTGTACACACCATTTCGATATGGTCTCTAAGCTAAAACAGAGACAGGCCTTAGCTAAGATGATAGTATTACGTGCGACGTTAATGATGGGTTTCTCAACATTTCCTTTTGACTTCAAACGGCATCTGACCAACTCTCGTGTTCCTTAACTCGCTTTGCGACTAGCTGTACTCTATTTCCTATTTCACCGGTCACTAATAATAAGTCTCAGCCAAGCTTACTCCTCCGAGAATTGCAGAAACTCTACCCGAAGCCGCCAACATACATACGTAGTTACGCAGCGATATATCTTGCAGCGTTTCCTCTCACCGGTATCACACACTAAGCCATATAAAAATATACATTCACTCGGGAGGGGTGTTAATCATGTTGTGGCGCATATTATGTCAGATCTTAAGCCATCCATCCCGAAGTCCAATAGATTTGCTGCACTGCAACTCGTTTCCGCCCTGGCGGCGCGGTACATGCAATCAATATACGCACCCCGCGAAAAGACCTTAATAGAACCATATATAGGCAGATAACCCACATTGGTCCAAGCAGTGCGACTCTTTCCGCCCGGGAAGGACGCCAGCGCACGACATACTGCACCGAGCAACCTGAAATAGAAAGGAGAGCGCCTATAAAGATAACGAGATTTCTGCCGTGATACATTATCGGAAATCAGATAAACACTCAATCAGTCTCTTCGCCCCTTTTCGTCAAGTTAGGTATGTGATCTGATCTGGACCTATATGATGGCCTGTTAATAATAATTATCTGCAGACGACAGGGTAGCATCAAAGGGGTACATTGGTACCGGCGGCTAGTTGGGAACACGAGCATGAGGCGCAGTATTAAGAAAGTAACAGCCGCTTGATTTGCCGGATGATTGAAAAATTCAACATTTGACTTAGTATAACCCCTGACATTTCGTCTATTGACTCTATTCTCTAGTAGAGATAGACAAGGCGTTGGCATTCTCAATCTTACCCCAACAGTTCCGTTGGCGGCACAATCTGCGTCTAGCACCACCTCAAGCCGACACCCTTGAATCTAGTGTGTTTATGTCTTGTCCTGTGTTGCGAGGGGCGTCCTCAACCAGTGTCAGCCTTGTAATGCCACTCTGCTATAGTCGGAACCGGGTCACCGGAGGTGGTCCCTTCGTGACGGGATGCCACGACAGTCCATAATACAGTAATCAGATGACGACACCCCTCACTGCTGTTCAAATCCGGCTAAGTCCAAAATGCAAGATATGTCACAATATTGGGAGCAACCATGTCCTGCTAAGCTATGGTCGTACCATGCCGGGAAGAAGCCTGGTAAGCGGCAGTTGCTATGTCCAGAACGCGCCTGTGGGTATAGCTAATTTTTTTTATAGCTATAATTTTACAACTCAGAGGCTATGTGCAGGATAATGCATCCTCTTGGTTCTCCCATGCCTCCAATAATTCTGCGAATCGCGGTTACAAATTCTCGTTTAAGGCTCGGTGTGGGCCAGGTGTTGCCGAATATGAATTCATCTATCACCGAGAAGACGACCGCAATCGCAGATGAAGGATGACGATCATATCGCTGGCCCTAGGCTAATACTCTTTGGGGATTCAATTCAATTATCTTGATTGATGTTACAGCCACGTATAGCGAGCTCGGGTGGCATCCTTCCCGTCACAATGTTTGCGGGACGGATATGAGCAGGAAAGGCTTCTTTAGGATCTACACGAATGTCACACGACCTTCTCGACATGAAGAGACTAGGGGATCGTGGCGAACCTAAGGATATACTTGGTATGGAACTTGAAAGTCTCTTTTCTTTGGCTGGGATGTGATGATTAAGCCCCTGGGCCTTATCTTCCAGTGCTGAGTATCTTTCCCCGTGATGTTAGCTATTGCCATTGTCTTACGAGAGAATATTTACTAACATCCCAGCGATAGATATGTGGTGGCGTATAAATAGCTGGGAGCTTACGCATCTTCCCCCTCCCCGCGTTCTTCAGCGCCTGTACGCATGTATTGAGTTCGCCACTTAGGAATCAGGGGCAACGGTGTAAATGAGGGATACTTCATCAATGGCTCAAGTAAGACGGTAGCAGGGACGCCTCGTGGCTTCTAGAGAAGCCCTCATGTACTGAACTTTCCCAAAAGTGATGCACCTGACACTGTTGATCCCCCCTTTCCAGAATAGACAGTCTTCTCTAAACCCTACCCAAATGAGATAGTTATCCAAGAGTTTCTTATTCCTATTCTAGTCGAGTCCTCCTAATGCGCTAGTCAAACTTCGAGAGGTACCAGATATTCATTCGTCGCCAGTTTCATGTTCCTGATAGTAAATAGCTGAATGTGGACTTCCCCTGAGCCTTCGTAAAGCCAATTGTAACCTGTATGGTTTAAATAGAGTTGAATGATTGACTATAGTGCCACCCATGCTCCTTACCGTCACATACTACTTAATATGATATGTTGCCCATTGTCAAGATCCCGACTAGTTGGTACGCTAAATATACGCAATACCAACATCATAAACTACTAGGTAGTCAACGTCGAGAACATCAACGATGATGTCGAAATCTTTTTACATACGCACCAAATGAATACACGTATATTCATAAGTAAACTAGGAACCTCTGCATTGAAAGCGGAATGACTCGCTTTTTTTCATCGATAACCTATACGTCGTCGTGTTTAACCCCCTTCACCTACCCGATGCAGTTCTAGCTTAGACAGTAGTGAATCCTAAAGTATTCTTAAACATAACTTACGCGTCTCATCACATCAAGCTTTAGAACACCGAGATTTACGTCAACGGCTTAGGCTGTCTATAAACCCTGTCATACTCTACTTTGCACATCTTGGGCTTCATCGGAAGTCCTCACTCCTAACTCTCTCCCAATTTTCTCGGCCATAAGCCCTAGTTCAGCCGCAATCCTATGAGCTATGGCCATCTCTTCGAAAGACTCTTGGCTTCGGCGCATTGTCGACGGCCCGGTGCCCGTAGTTCTAGCGTGTGACGATCTGAGACTCCCCTCCGCCCACGAAACGGCTATGAGACATGTGTTTGCGTAAACTCCGCAAAGCTATGGTATAAAGCAATAACCTGATATGTCGGGCCGTATGGTATGTTGGGACGAGCCAGAAACCGTACTGGTTATGCCTACTAGATACTGGGTGGATAACCAGATTCGAAAGAGTGGCCGTCTCAGGGGTTAGGATGTAGACGTATACCATCCCCAACGATCCCAGCAAACGCAGCACGGTCCAGCATCGCAAGCTTCGTACTTCGAGACTCACCTTCTTGAAAGCAACAGAAGCTCTATATCACCTGGCCGCTTCGCCTGCAACCCTCGTTCTACCTGTTAATATCGGCGACATGTCCCCGACCTTGCCTACATCCTCACCTACTTATGTAGCATCATCAATACCATGTTCACCGCCAATGGTATTGCGTGGGAAACACTAGGATGATTTCACATTTACGGGGAATTCTTTAAACCATTATTCCGGGGTGGGTTTGTGTGGCGCCGTGGATTCAATGCCGTATGGTACGTATTGCTGCTACGGGGTTGTCACCAACGTGAGCTCCAAGACACTAGCCTTCTCATGCGGAATAATAGTGTCTCAGCCTCTTCGCCACAGATGTCTTTAGTTAAGATGGCGCGTCGCTTTCATACCAGCGATGATTAGGGTGAATATCTGCATACCTGTATGTACCTCGGTAGGGATAAATTCACACACAAAGCTCGGGGCTGAGAAGTGGCGTAAACAGAGGCAGAAGGCTCATAGAACTACATGGTTCCGATGTTGGCAATCTAAAGAGATGAGATGAAAATGAGACTTGAGCGCCACTGGCCTGGGCCGTACGGGGTTTGTCCAGCCCTGTGGATAGACCAAACAACGAGGAAAAAGTATAAAAAAAAACGCCACGCATGCTCTCCGCGTACGCACCGCGGTGGGGGTACGATGGGGGCCGGCCTTTCGCCTCTAAATGCAGTAGGTAAAAAGAAGCCACTCCTAATCGCCGACAATTACCGTACGTGAGTGTGTATAGACTGGGAGACGTGTTATCGCATGAAATGAGACATCTGACCTAAGGTCCTTTACGAAATGAAGCCCTGTTCAAGCATGTAAGACATCACCACTTTACACGTGGCCCTCATGGCTGCAGTGGCTAGCCAGTGAGGAGGCGAAAGACCCATGGTGTCTCTTCTTGGATCTAACACATGCATTTGTTGTGCAGAGCTGAACTGACTACGATCTAAGAGGGTAACACGTATCTCAGATATCTCGCGATCCAATCCGCCGGCAGGCTTACGACGTACGTCGACAGGATAATATCAATCCGGAATGCATAATTCGTCTTGTTCGTTTCCTTCGGTCACCTCGCAGGATACATGCTGCTCGTCATTGCAGGCTACTATGTTCCTATTTCAAAGCTGGTAACCACTTCGTAGAGTATCATGAAATGGGCAATAGAACTGGCGTACTGCAAGACGCACTGTATCTAGCAGAGAGGGTGGTAGAGTGGCGCCCACCTTGCTAACACCAATGAAGTAGTCGGTAGGTAATGCTCAGCGGTTTTGTCATCGAGGAGAATCCTAGTCACCCCGATGTCTTGTGCGACACAGAAGCCTTCAGCTGTTGATTGGCGGGCAAGGCCTGATATCTCTGGTTAGGTATGTAGTGTATGCGTTGATGCCATTCACTCAGACCGGGGCCTTTGTTAACATCGCTCTGAGGAGAACCGCCTGCGTGCAAGATAGTGCTGCCGAGGAGTAATGACATATCAACAAGAGCAGGCTTCGCTTGAAGAAGTCAAGGCAAAGAGCGACAAGGTGAGCTGGTCGAGGCAGTATTCCCGTCAATACCTGGTAACGCCGAGGTCTAAGGTACGTCAATCATCTATTAGTCTAATCAGCCTCTAATTCTGCAAGAAAAATTTTTGCGAATTAGAAATCATCTTAGTCTGGTCCCAGTAACGGGCTTTAGGCGCTAGGATGATGCATAATCTGTAGCTCACTAAGTGTTCTCCCAGATTGTTTTCTCGTGTCGAAGCCAGCAGCCTCAACTGGCCGAGGAAGCGAGAAGATAATATTGATGATGCATTCTTCCTGCGTAATGAACGCATAAGTAAGGCGAATGCCGGGCCGCTCACCGATTTTCCGAGCTATGGAGGTAGCAAGTATATGAGCCCAAGAAGGAGAGAACTCTCGCTGTATTCTGGCTAAAAGGAGATCAAACAAAAGAACAATCATGGAATATGCGGCTAGCTGGACTCATAGGCCGCCGGCGGAGATAGCTGCTACTGCTGAAGCTAAATTTTTTCTCTTGAGACCTGTGATATCACCAGTTCTGGAGGGGTAGTTGAGACTCCCTGAAGCTTTTCTGCGTATCAATGTCGAGGTAGTCGGGGAAGTGCTCCATTATGCGCGCGCGCGGGCACGGTCCCAACTCCTTGGCCATGTGATATGGTGGGATGTCTGCTGGGTCCTGGGAGGCTCTCCAGTCGTGGAAATCAACTAAAAAGAGAAGGTGACGACTTGAGGCTAAACGATGCGATGCATCGCATCATCTTTGGGCGCTATTGGGCATCGCATTGCAGCATGATAAGCAAGAAGCACCGGGTTCTGGTTGGCGTGTCTGGTGATGAAACATGAGGAATCACAACAGAAAATGTTAATAAGTGAAAAAAAGAAGGCTAGAAAACTTTTGGCGCATTTGATCTAAGAACTGGAGCCAGAACTGGAGAAGACGACAGAGTGCCCCGGTGGATGGGCTTGGGAATAATCCCTGTGGCTCGTTGTTAGTGGACAATAAACCCTGGTCTTCCCAGACCTTTGCATGAATTCAGTCTTCCTAATCTGGTGATATGCGCTTTTTAAGATGCACACTGTATGTGGTTGTATATGGTATACAGTCGGCTGCATCCATCTATCTAGCCTATCAAGCGGTGGATAGCCGCGACGGTGAAATCGATGACCTCCTAGAGCTTTAGGGCTCAGATCGCGGCCCGCCCCTAGTCCAGATCCAACCCAGCTCATCAGACGAAAACGGGTATCCTATCCTATCTGACTCGGTCTACGTATGCTCCTGAAGTTGCATATGTAATAATGTCATCCTAGGGTGAGTTTATTAGGCTTGTCTTATTTGTTTATTCGTTATAGGGGCTCTCAGGAATCCAGGTGTTGTAACCGCCAACTAGAGCGCGTACGCTGTTATACGATCAGAGAGTGGAATCTCGACAAGACCATAGCGACAGCCGAAGGTCCCTGGCGGCAAGGTAAGACCGGACGATTTTCCATCAGCTCGCTCAGCTTCAGGTCAAGTTTGATCTCCCCGAGTCTATAGACGCTCAAGGAGTTCGAGCAATGATCCTCGGTCAGTGGTGAATCCTATGCAATGCCCCCCTGGTCGCCGCAATATGTGGAGGTTTATCGCCTAATCATGAGCGCATCGACGCAAGCACCGCCATCCCAGTCGCACATCATTTTTGATCGACAACTACTGTGAAGAAGCACTGTCAGTTTACGCGCGAAGGAAGCCGACTTTCCATGAAGAGATCAAGTTCATCCTATCTTGCTCGGCTGAAAGGATTATGCCTACTGGCCTTCTGGAGCATTATTGTTGGCTTCGGCAAATGGCGCTTTTATATGATCCTGGCCGAATGGGATTTTATCAATAATATTTTTCAAGCTGCGTTTCAGGAGAAATGGTCTTGTCCCGACTGACGCCTAAGACGTCGGTATTGTATATATATTATCTGCTAGGTGAAAGATTAGGAAAAAGTTGAGCAAGCCATGTTCTGCCAGGTGTAATAAGGAGGTTGAAAAGAAGGAGAGGAAAAGCGGACAAGGTCTGCGCGCATCTAGACTGCATTGTACTGATGTATCACTGCTGCTGTTGTATTTCGTAGCGTTGCATGATGCGAGTGAAGGACTAAGATCAGGATCTCCCCTTGCTTCCCCATCTTCATCAACCAGGCATTTTACCGGGCTGCTGGAACTGCAGTTAACCCGACTCGCAAAGAAAGGCTTTTCTAAGGTTCCGAGGGGGGGAAAAAGTAATGATAATTATTATAACTCCACATCTGCTTATTGGCCGCATCGTGGAGCTAAGACATTCTACTATGTACCAGTAACTATGGGGGATATTTGTCATTAGGATCTAGTCAATTCATCTCAAGTTATTACCTAGACTATGAACGAAAGTAACAGTCCGAGGTAACACCATCGCCAGCGCGATCTGTGACTTTTTCTGCACTTTCGATACCACGCTAAGTCCGGGTAGATCTCGTCCGCACAGGCAGGACGCTTGAGAAAAGGAAAAGCCATAAGAGCCGCCAAAGTACAAGTACTGCTTATACGGAATATGCACAAGCACCGTTATGAAAAATGAATTTGGACGACGGAGTCTCAGCACCACTCAAGTCCCACGCTAGAGTCAGCCCTAACGGGATGGGGGTCCCTGAGATTATGTGCTATCCAGATCGGCCCTATCCAGCAACGTTCTCCTTGCATTACTCCCCATTACTCCAAGACTCGTTGGCCGCTTAAGACCGAGTTAGCAAATATCATGTGCAAGCGAAATCTGGAGTGATGGCATTGGGTCAAGATGTAACAGGGATGCGTCACTTTCAGGCTATCGCCCCATGCTCTTGTTGCTTTGATGCGATTCTGGCGCCGGGATCATCAAGGATCCCAAGAATACCAGGGTAGGCTGCATACAGAGTATGGCACGCCTCCGATCAGCCTTGATGATATAACCACCTAGCTTTGGAGAGAACACTTTAGACGCTATCTAGAACCTTGGAAAGGAAGAAGGAAAATATCGAGCAATTACGGAGCCGGAGAGCAAAGGCCACTCCCGTTAACCCCTGTCGTATTCCACTAACCACTAACCACTCGTGTCACAGATTGACCATTTGCATAGTCCACTACGGTCCCAAAAGACTGGTCGAACCGTTCCCCATGATATTGCCTACTGCTACTACAGCAACTCATAGTTCACACCTACAAGGTAGGTAGGTAGCTCGTAGTCTTCTCAGTTAGGAGATCTACGCTTCGTTCAATCAATAGACTCACTAAGAAACCCGGTGTATGAGCGGGCTGTCTATCCTTCGAGCCAACCGTAGCAGAGGGTCTTCGGGGCGCTTAGTATCCGTATTCTTGACGCCCTAGTGCATTTTTAATCGTGCATTGCATCCCCCTTAACTTTAGAGAGCTACAGCCTGTGTACTAACTGGCTATTCTGGAAATAAGGGTACAATAAAAGTTGCACTTATACGACAAGAACAATTTATGGCTTGTCGGAGGCACATTTTGGCGCATGAAGAGTTGGTTAATCTTCCTGGATATGGAGTTGCCTGATGAAAGTCGAAGGTTGGGGATAGATGGGATGTTATTGGGTCGTGATATCCGCCTTATATTCAACGCCGATGAGGCGAGAGGATAATATGGACTGACAACTTCAACTTCCAAATAGCACCGCGTAAAATCCCTTGTTCTTTTTCAATTACGCGTGGGTCGAGACTGGGCATATTAGATTATTAGATTATCCCCTTTTCTTTTCTTTTCTCGTCATCAATTTTAGTCCGGCAGCTATTCATGCCATTGCACGTTCCGGGAAAAACAAGTAACGACGTCTTGCATGTAAAGCCCAGGGGGAAGGTTTTTTTTCTGCTCCACGCAGATCATCTTGATCCTATACCACTCACCGGTGGCTCATAAAACCTGATATATACTCGGGGTCTGCCCCGGACTGATCTCCTTCCACAGTTGCTTCCCGTTGCTGATCAGAAGGGGTTTACCATATACGGCTATCCGTGGACGCCGAGAGACGAGAGTAATGCAGATTCATCTTTCACTTTTTCAACTTGGGGAGATCTAGCTCGTCACCGCTGTGGGAACTTTCGCTCCGTGGGCCGTGCTCACACGTTCCGTCATAGCTTCTAGCTTCTAGCTTTCAAGGGTGGCGTTCAGCTTAGCCGTACCCCGTTCACACATTCGTTTCTCACTATCAACTCGGTCAGACTTTCAGCATTATCCAAATTTTACCGCAGGACCGCGACAAGAGCGTTGATCAAAGCTCCAAGTACATAAATATAGCCCTACTAACCATCTCCTTCAGGGTGTTAGGTATGTGGCATTGCAACTGACACTTAAGACACTGCCGAAGATACCCATTCACCACACCCGTACACTAGCCTCAGAAGCCGTACCCGGAACTGCGTGCACCAAGCTTCCTGATCCAGGTATCTGCTGGACCCTTGCTCCAGCCCGAGAAGTTACTTTAAGGCATAGAAAAGTCGATTAGGCGTGGGCGTCTCAGACGTATGCGTTGTCCCACTACGCATTCACTGTGCCTTGCTGAGCGACTATAGCCTCGGCGGTTCCTGAAAGAGAGAGCCGGGCTGCTTTTAGGGTCGGACTGCATATCTGGTTCCAAAGTCGAAAGCGCTTTACGGAGTCGATTGGCCGATTCCTGGTTTCCTCTCCACCATTTCACAATCCCTCCCTCCAGCCATTGTTACCATCTTTCGGCTTATAACGGTCATACGGAGCGAATCGAAAACCTGCTAAACGCAGCCAACTACCATCAAGCGTCAAGTGCTCCTTCAGGCAGTAGGAAGCCACAACGGGAAACTAACCATCCCCCCCAAACACAGAGGATACTTAAGCTGCCGGGAAGCGGCTTAACTCACTAGCTCTTGTGTTAGGTAGCCCGGTTGATGGCAATCATCACCCCCACCAACTTACCCAAGATAGACCGCAGATCTCAGGGGCGCATAGCCATTCGAATATAATTCTCCCGAGCCGTCCAGGTGCTATGATAAGTATAATGTCTTATCAGTACCAACCGCCACAAGAAGGTCCCGAAGTAGGTATGTCGCAAGTCGCATACATGGGTAGCCATTTATCACCGACAACTTCCACCGTAGAGGTAAGACTTACTAGCAACCAACCCAGCATAGCCTCCGTCTTCACACCGCACCCTCCAAATTTGCCAACACTTTACCCAGGGCGACCCAATGTCCCCCACTCGGCGACGAGAACCCCTGTCCAAAGAATACAAGTTGAAGAGAACCGTCTCGACGCCTAACGTGAGACCGCAGGGGACACACGAAGCCGATCACGAGCCACTTGGTCTTCCGAACGAGAAGAGAAGGAATAAGCTTGGCTATCATCGGACGCCTATCGCTTGTAGTAAGTCGTCACCACGTCATGCAACACGTAGCTTAGAGAGGGTTTGCGCAAAGACTAAAGTGCATGATGTCGTTGTAGTACACTGTCGAAGAAGGAAAATAAGATGCAAGCAGCCCGAGACACCAGACGTCCGGGGACGATGTGAGAGCTGTATCAATCTTGGGAGAGAGTGTCACTACTCCGCAGTAAACCAACTGCCGCCGCCCACGACGGGACAGAGACAAGGGTCCAGAGCATCCGTCGGTGCCGGCCTATCGTCGCCAACCACTTCTCCGGCCATGTCCAAAGGGCATATCGTGGAAGCGCAATCGAACGCAGCCTACCACCAGCTAGGCACGGCGCCATCCATGGCAAGTATGGGTCATCAGTCGATGGAGTCTGAGGAGGACGAGACTTACTCTGCCGAAACTAGAAGTATGTGCATCTAAGACGCATCTCCCGGTTCCCATGATTATGAAGCACTTACTAAGACATCGAAAAGTCCCACCAAGTGCGCCTACCGGCCGATCGTACAGCTACGGACACGGCTCGAGCGGCTGGATATCACCCGAGGCAACAAATGGCGCCGCGAGGGCATCGGCCGACCCGAACACAACGTGGTCGAACTTTGCCCAGGCTGTGCCGGAAACCTCGGATATCTCCCCCTATACTTCCCACGCGCCGGCCGTCTCCATGTCGGCATGGTCAACAAATGTAGTCGGTCTTAGCAGAATAGACACCGGCGACGCGTGGAAGTCGTACCCACAAGGGACAAGGTCAATGTCCTACAGCGACGACCAATCCGGCCAGTATGTATCTCCAACGACCAGGCCATACGACGAAGTACAAGCTTCAATCGGATCCCACGTTATGCCAGAAACCAGCCCAGACGCTCACGGGTCTCTGTCTGCCGGAGCTGCGCCACATATGGCGGCGTACGGTGCGTGGCCGCAATCGTACCAGTATGCTAAGCCCAACGAAGATTATGGCGGATGGTACGAGGACCGTGAACACCAGCTAGGAGCGCATGTCTCGCCGACAGGCGCGGACCCGTCTCAGCATGGCGGCATGTACTACGGCGGGAGATGACGTTTGGAGGTTGATCACGGGTATTCCGCGGAGGACGGGACGAGGCCGCACTCGCGGCCTCCTTTCGCGAATTCTCTGCCTTGCAGCAAGCACAGCATTCTGCCGTAGATTGCAGCGGGGGCCTTTTTTCCTTCCGGAGCGGGGAGCAAATCCCCCAGGTTATTCTTATTTATTTTCCCCCCTTCTAACATATTAGTGTACGAACCGACGGTTTTTTTTTTTCTGTTTTTGGACCTACAATAGAGTAGATAAAGCAAAAAGAAGGAACATCAGCGAGGATTTGCTGATCCGAAAAAGGAGAAAGGTATGATGAACGAGTAAGGAAAGGGCCGAGCAACAAAAGAACTTCGCCCGAGCGCAAGGAGGGGATCTGCGACACGTTCACGAACTTGAAAACGCCCGCGGGCGATCCACGAGGACTACTCCATACGAACGAACGCACACCAACGCAACGGCAATTGAACCTTATGGCTCGGGATTTTTAAATCAGGTATACTATCGCTGGTTTGGTATCAGCTACCTATCGAAGAAAAAAAACATAACGACATTCAACATAGGGGAGAAGAGAAATTTGGCTCGACCTAGACAACTGAGGGAAGGGAAATTGAGTCGTATTATGGACCACGAGGACTTCACACTATTGATTTCCGCCAAGGACGAAACTCCGCCGCTGCTCTATCGGACGTGGTAGACTTTGAATTGGGCGCTCCGCCTCCCCGCCAACCCGCGAATCTCATCGGCGGGAAAGCCAATTGACAGAGAGAGAATGGAAACGAGAGTGCCATGTACGCGTACGTGTAGGAAAGGTGGTTTGGGTATAGACCAAGACTTATGGGTTGAACGTTTCAAAGAAATGCGCTGGAATTTTCGCATATGGGTAGATGAAGAGATATGAAGTGTCGGCGGCTATGATTTCGCCTTGATGGTGGATATTCGGTGGCCGATACGCCTTTTGGTTTCACTTCTCACTTTGGATTCTTCGCTTCTGATTCGGGCGTTGAAGTTGTCAACGGATTGTGGGAGACGGCTCTGATTTGGCTGTCGATGATTTCTTTTCTCTGCGGTGTTAGGGGGTTGATCCTGCTCTCATCCGTCCCTCTTATTTTGACCGTGTTGTCCGTTTGTTCCTTTATTTTTCGCTGTACATGGCATGGCTTTGGCAACTAAAATTCTCGAGGGTAAAAGGGGCTGGAAGATGGAAAAAGGTTTCTAGGATTTGGGTGTTCTTATCTTGACTTCGGTTTTCGGATGGTAAAAGCATGAGTGTGTTTTCTTTGGCTCTTTGGCTGTGGTGTATCTATTATAGACTCGAGAGTGAGGGGGTAAACTCCCTGTAGATAAGTACTAGGAAGCTTGGTTAGAGCCTCTGGGGTCTGTATATGCTTACTTGACGAGATGTCATTCAAAGTTAGGCTTAAAAAACCTCGTATATTCTATTTTGTTTGCTGAAGCCGTAAAAAGTGCGCGTTTGAATGTGCGTGCATGTTCTTGAGGAAAATAGCATGTAGCTGATGGAGCCTGCGATGCGGGCATCCACATTGCTAATAAGTATGGAAATAACGAGAATAGTTACACAGCAATAATTACAAGACACGCCCCTCCTCGGCTTCATTGGGCCGAGCATGTCTTGGATCTTCAATGGAAACTCATTTCATCTGTGTAGTAGCTCGTATTCCATGTATTACTGCGTTACCTAAAGTTCATGTGTAAATCGGTATTGCCATACCCCTGTATCACGACATTTCTGTATGGCACAACATAGTCCCCTATCCGGGACGCAATGGGTCCAACACTCGTCCACCGCCGGAGAGCCTAAAACGCTCGTCTGGCCTGCCATTCCTCAAGGCAGACCTAACCAAGAACGAATGAACAACACGCGATCCATTTTGAGCTTTAGAATTCGGTAGGTTCTTTGCCACCTCTCCTCACGCCTCCAACTGTAAGGTCAGGACGATCAAGCCGATATAGGCCCCGATACTTAAACCGGTGAGGAGGAGGACGCTGTTACCGCTGGTACGGAACTTATTCCTCAATTCGCCATCCTCTGTTGTGGTGAAAAACTGCCTGTTACCCTGATATCGCCGGTACATAGCACACAGCATCACTGCCGTGCCGTAGACGGCGAATAGCGCGCCTATGGGATAGAACTCGGAGGTGAAGATCTTGAGTATTATTAGGGCAAAGCTGAACTGAGAGAGCGCTGTTCGCATATAGGCGCCTTCAAAGGTCCTCTGGGCAGCCCGGATCTCCACCAGTCTACAGAATAAAAGATTGGGTGTCAGCGGCGACATTCTGCGGTATACATGTACTACCTATGAGGCTCACCCCGGTTGCCGGTTTCCGACGTGCATCAATACTGAGACCTGCAGCAGTAGATATCTCCAGGCTTGAGGTGCGGCACAGCACATTCGAGCCCCAACTCAGGGGTCCAATGTTCTTGGGTAAATAGGGTACGTGTATATATGAAATATTGAGAAGGTGACCTACTCTTGTGATGTGAGAACCACCGAACGAGCACGGTGTAGCCGAAGATGAAGGCGGTCTTCTGGGTGTGGCTAAATACGAAAAGTTAACAAACACAATTTATATGATCGGTTCACTGCATGGGAATGGTGTCACTGGTATATCCAGAATGCGCTTCGTCATTCCCGGGTAACACCAGTAAGAAGTAATGCTTTCCCGGATAGGTACACAAGACAGCAAAAAGGATAGCACTCACCTGAAACATGGTTTCCGGGGTACTAATAAGGGTTTTCTATAAGATCGAATCGGGTACGTTTCCACCGAGACCATGCATGATGGTCTATAGTGAACTTTAGTAACGAAAGAGGATAGAGTTATGATAATACTGATGGATAGATCTATTCCAAGTCCAGGTTTGTAGTAAGCACCTAAAACGGAGTTACAGAGGGGCAACTTTGGGATCCCCACCTCCTTAGGTTTGGTCTGGTATTCACAGCTGAGTGGATCCTAAGCCAGCTGGTGTCAAGCGCTAAGACAACAGTTCAAAATCACCGACTCATATTATTCATAAATGGAGTCAGTCTTAAGGTTAATGGAATAAAAATAACTGTTGATTAAACGCTATAATATATAGAACTATTATATCTTAGCGGTATTAATTTCAGTTGCTGACCCTTATGGATAGTAAGAGACTAAGGGAAGAATAATACTATGTGTACACTAATAGTACCTAATGCATTAAGATGCTTGTAACTTTGTTGTGGCATGTAAAGGCGGATCCAGTAGTAGTTTCTGGCACAGCCGGTCATATTACGAAATATAGAAGTAAAAGTCAAAGTATTATAGTAGAGAAGGAATGATCTACATAAGCTTAAATAAAAGTATAATCCTACAATGGGGACACTGGGAACGCAAGGGTTCTTGGTAAGTACTAAGCAATCTATTATAATACTATACCCAAGGTGATATACCCTAAGTCACGTAACTGAGCTTAAACACACATTAAGAGGCCGGTAGATTGATCGGTTCCGTTTAATGATTAAATACATCAATGATATCGACGTGGATGGAAGCTCTTACCTGGTCTACGTCATTGGTGCAGACCTCTCATCGGGTAGATAGAGTTCAAACCTTGAAAGTAACCGGTCTGGAGAAGGCACTGAGAGTTACACAGAGACGCACGGAAGCTACGGGAGAGAAATCTTGGGACAGCCCTGGAGACACGTGACTATTGCTTTCCTTCATTATCTCATTATCTCTCAAAACATGGAACTCGTTGGATTCTAAACCAAAATCCTTACGGTTTTGATACTTCAATGATGCAACTTTTGCGGCACAGCCATACATATTTGCGAGCTTATTAGCACACGTGAGAAAGGGACGGTATCGTCGTATCGATGGAAGACTACGGAACGCGCCTAACCCGTACCTGTTACATCGCGGCAGCGCGGTTAATGAAGCCATGAAGCCTGCTTGGTACTGTGCCGCTCCTAACCTGACCATCAGACTATTATGTGCTTGCCGAGAGCAGAGCTACTCGTTTCTAGCTCAGCAGCTCACCTAGTTCCGTGTCTTCGGATACATACGCGCCTACTCGGTAGCGGGTCGGGCTTATTCCTCTCACTGAGACAGATCGCGGGTTTGGTCTCCGTCTCGATTATGTGATACAAACCACGTTCCGGTCTCCGACCATCTAAGGCTATGGGATCCGAATTGCTGGACTGCCTACCTTCCACCATGTTCGGGGTATTATCTTTCATACACTGCAAAATCATCTCTCGGTCGTGACTTTATGGTCGCCTCGGTCACTTCTGCCTGACCCTGTTACACACCATCTTGATTCATTGCAGCTATGCCATGGCCGCAGTCGATGGCTGTGCTTGCTGCGCTTAATGGATCGCCACGGATTCCACGCTACTGCACGGTATCAAGGCAGGAACCGATGCTTGCAACTCTGACAATCATATATGTCGAATAAGTGTTCACATTATGAAATGACGAACCAACTCAACCAAATTCTTTCCTATCTCTTCCGAGCCTTACCAAGTTGTTCACGAAGACACGGGGATAGAATCGGGATGAGGACATACCTGTATTAATGTTGGATTCTGATCGTTGTGGAGAGTCCCGCTTCAGCTAGCGGGCCACATTTTATTATCAGCTCGTGCTACTGTAGCATTTGCCGAATCCGGTCTCTCCCAATCAGAAGACCGAGACAGGAGTCAGAGAATATCCAATCTATTGCCTGTCGAAAGTCTGCGATGCGGCTGGAGCAACAAGGGAAGGGGGGTTATCTGCGATTCGTCTTCTTGCAATCCGGACCTACATACAATCGACGCCGACATGTACGGAATATTCGTTCGGGTTCCGAATCTCAAGACAAGTGACATGTTTTAGATCTCGGTGTATCTTGGCTACTGCCACAGAGCACCGCCATATATGTGAATGGCTTGCGGCAGACAGGTCAGCAAATGTCATCATTTTGACTTGCAACAAGTCTTTCTTAGCACATGCCTGTCATCTAAGAAGCGCCTTGCGATCTCACCCGGTCGAGTAAAGTGGGCTCACGAGTGGGGAGGCCCTGGACTTTCGGGGCTGAGAAGGAAGCGAAGAATGCCTTACGACCCCTGCTCTCCCATAAAAAGGACGCCTCGCTGGTCTGGCGATGACAGAATGATGGGCAGGGATCCAATCAAATAGCGCAGGATACTTCGAGGGGGAGCCGCAGTAGTGCGCGAGCCCTATCGTCGAGGTACAATCCCATACATACTACCAGTTAATTCTGCCAGATTTGCCTTGCCTGTCTACCCTACATAGTACATGCCCAGGTAATGAGGTGTACTGCCCATTTTAGGTCACCTCATCCATCATTTCCCGTTTCTCTGCCCCCTTCTCCGTCTCCAATCCACTGCTCCCCTCGTCCACGGAAATACACACTGGACCCTATTAAGCCTTCAATCGCACTTCCGTCATCTACCTTGTACTCATTGCACGGCCCCCTTGCGATCCACCGGCACAGGTTTCGATCAGATTGTCCTCGAGAAGGTCGCGCTAAACCTGGCAGTATTTCCATTTTGGCGCCGATTTCCGCTCACCTCCACTCTCCTTAAGCGCCGCCTCAGTATCGAGGTACCTAGCTTTTACCCCCCAGTATTGTAACATCAAGGCTCGACATACCAGATCCTCTTCTAGTTTCTAAACCAACTCTTCTCTGACAATCGCCCGAGTGTCATATTTGTCACTCTCAATATCACAATCGCATTGTGTATCGCCTTTCATCGCGTGGAATAGTCCAAGGGGACATAACCGATCTGTGACAGTCTCTGGTCGCATTCTGCTCGCGAGGCTCTCGCTCGCTCCAGTCTTAATTGTCGCGCACCACGGTCGTAGAGGCGGAACATGGTCTATTCCTGAAGACGTTTACCGGGAGCCACGCGGTTCTAGTACTATACATCGACTTATTATATACTAACCTTGAGTCGCCCACCTATCTCAGCTATGACCATGAGTGCGGGATACACAGTCTCGCCCGCGTCGCTCGACCTTCGCGATCACCTAAAGGATCGGACACAGCAACCCCACCGCGACGTCCATCAGAACTTCAACTACAACCAGAATCACAACCAGAAGGCTCCCGCCACACCCATCGAGTCGCATCTGTTGTCGCCGTATTCCTCCCATGTACGAAGCAATTCTGCTTCCCCTACTGCTAATTTCAACACACCCACTGATTCCGTCTCCACCGATCTCTACCAACCTAGTGACTTCAGCAGCGATTTTGAGGATCCATTTATTGGAATCGACTTCAACAACTTAGGAAATGGAATGCCCCAATTCCTCGAGGACTTCGACAACATAAATGAGCCTACAACATATCATACGCAGGACCAAACCAGTGGCGGAAAGGGCACGCAGTATCCATTGAGCCCTCACCAGACACCTTGCGTACCATCGACGTCGGTTTTCAATGGGAACGTGGACACTAGAACTGACTTCAAGACTTCTGTCGGAACTCAGAGCACCGCAAATCAAACTCGGCCTTCCACGAATTCCATTGACTCGAACCAGTCCGCTCCGCAACTAACACCTGATACTAACGGTGGTAGTTTCTCAAGCGAGGATAGTCTTGCGCCGACTACGCTTGCTATGGCCGCCCAAAGTCCTCGCGTGACCGTCTCCATGTGGAATCGGGATGAGGAGGCGCCAATACAGGGTGTTGAGAGGTCCTTCACTGCGGGCGCTGAAAATCCCCGTCCAGCGCACAATTCACACATCCCACATAGCTTAGCCGGCGATCTAGCCGGCGAACCTACTGACGAGAACTTTTCTTCTATTGCACGGGATGCGCATGGTAACTGGTTACCGCATGCTGCTGCGGGATATCGAGGTCTTGCTCCTGGAAATCGATCTTCTGAGGAAGTCCCAAGTCCCAATCAGCAAGCCGCTCGCAGGGAGCGCGATGAGAAGAATAAAGAAGTCTTTGAATGGGTCTCTCGGTCGCTTGGAAACCAAAATGACCCCTCTGGTAGCTCTGATGGATATTCAAACATAGCTTCCGGGGGACGAAATTCCGGGGATGATAACATACCTCCCGGCGAAATTCCTCTAGGGAATACTACGGAGAATAAGCACATTCCCGGCCAGGCGTACCTTCATGTGGACGGGCCAGGTGGACCCATCACGCAAGCCGACTTTGATATAATGCGACAACTCCCTACTTGGGGGGACGGGCCAGCTATCCATGCCATTCAGTCCGGTCCCAAATACCAACCGGAGACGTCACAAGCCGCTATCGAAAAGTTCAACCGGCAATGCCAAGATAATGAGTCCATCGTTTCGAGGGCGGCTACTTGGGGAACCCGCCGGCTCAGCTTACCCAGTATTGTAGACATGGAAGGAATTATCAGTGGTAACTTCTTGAAAAAGCTCTCTATTAGCAATCATTCCCGCCGCCCGAGCTTTATCAAAAAGATTCCTAGTCTTGTACGAAAGCCCAGTGCTAGCCAAATCTTGAAGCGTAAGGGCAGTAATGCTAGTGAGGTACCACCAGAAGATTTCGAAGAATCAGAACGGCGAGAGTCCAAGGATACCTTGGCGCCGCCGTCGCGTACCTCCAGCTGGGGAATTGGCGGAATTACGAAGAAGCCTACCCCTAGTTTGAATACTGCGTTGGTCGGGATTGCTACGGGTGCTGCTTCTATAGGTACTACCCATGCTCGAAGCGGCTCAATCAGCGCGACCTCGATGACTTCTCCAAAAAGCCCATTTGGATCTCTCAGCGTCCCACCAATGAAGAACGCCCTCAGAAGACCTCGGAGCAAGACGGAGCTTCCGAAAAATTCGGAGGGTCTCTCGCATCCCAATCTCATCGAAATGTTGAAGAGGCAAGGTGGCCCGCCCGTTGCCTCGCTCGCTAGAACCCAGCCGACGATGGAGCAAGACGAGGACGAAGACGATGATGATGAAGGATTCGATGACGCAGACATAAAGACTGAGCCTAACCGACTAAAGATTATAGAGCCAACCATCGCAGGTTTCCGGCAGCATATCCTGGACTTAAATTCTGGTCTTCCACCTGAGAACGCGTGGTTGGCGGAGCGCATTGCACACCAGATGGTTAATCGCTACAAGCAACTCACAAGTGCTAAAATTAAGCACCTGAACCAAGTCAATCAGCGCAAATGCCCTTGCGGGTCTATGTGCCTTTCGCTTGGCGGATCAGTCATTCCCTTAGATGGTAAAGGGGGAGAACGCGGTGTTGACCCCTTATCGGCTCGACCGGATTCTTCCGATGGCGATACAACACCGCTTGAGGGTGGTATAAATTCGGAAAGCTTTCCTCAGGGCATCCCCATGCCTCCAACCATGTCTCTTCCAGCAGAATTCGAGTGCCAACTATGCTTCACGAGTAAGAAATTCCAGAAGCCTTCCGACTGGACTAAACACGTTCATGAGGACGTCCAGCCATTCACGTGCACTTGGGAGAAGTGTCGTGACCCTAAGATGTTTAAGAGAAAGGCCGACTGGGTCCGCCATGAAAATGAAGGTCATCGACATCTTGAGTGGTGGACATGTGACGTTGATGACTGCCGACACGTCTGCTATAGACGCGACAACTTCTTGCAGCACCTCGTCCGTGAACACAAGTTCGCCGAACCAAAGATCAAGACAAAAGCGGCTATTAAGAAAGCCGGTGGTGGTGACCGCACATGGTTGAAGGTAGAGCAGTGTCACGTCGAGACGTCGGCTAAGCCATCCGACGAGCCTTGCCGATTCTGTCGCAAAACGTTCCCGACCTGGAAAAAGCTCACGGTTCATTTAGCAAAGCACATGGAGCACATCAGCCTCCCCGTGCTAGAAGTAGTCGCGAGAAGGGAACTTGATGCGGATACGATTATCAGTCCAGTCCATGATCCCCCGCGCCCTAACTTCCCTCCGCCTACAGTGAAGCAAGAGCCTCCGACATTTAGCCCACAAAACATCACCCCAATACCCAACCAGATCCCCATGGATTACACCCAAGGCACCCTAAATTATGGTATGCCTCAGATACCGATGCAGAACGCGTACTATGGGCAACCTCAGATGCCCCAGTCCTATGCTGAGATGTCCGCTAACCAAAGGGCAAACATGATGCCATCAAATTACAATAACCCTCCACCTCCTCAACCTCAGTACCACACACTCCCCGTCACCACGGCTCCATCTTATGGTCCGTCCGCAACAAACGCTTACATGAATCTACCACAACAAGAAGGATTAGAACCATTTCCCCAGCTCGACCTCAATCCTCTAGGGATACAGGATGCTTCTGGATCTTTATACTACGACAATATGGCAGGCACCGGCATGCAACCTGTTGAACAGCAGTACACCAGCCACCCGGGCTCTGTCTCGCCCTATAACCACTCACCCCACCAAGGTCATGGTACCTTTTACAACCCGTGAATAACCACATAGTTCTTTCTCTTTTACGGTTTACGTTTGCGATTCCTTATGGCAGATACCCCCGAGCTGGAGTTTGCAGGACGGCCTAGGATAACCGGAGCATACGTTGTGTCGTGTTCCTGAGATGATTTTGTTTCGAAAAAAAATTTACGCGCTACCTACGATATCCCACGGCATTTTTTGGGCAACATCTGTATATTTCATTTCTCCAATTTGCGTCTGATCACTTGACCGATCTCTTGGTCTTTCTTGGTTACCACCCATTCTACGCTGTTGCGTCTCTCCTATATTGGTAGTACACGTAACTGCATTGGGGTTTCCTTCCTTTTTGTCTTCTCTCTTCGGATATGCCGATGATAGAAAAGGGTTAACGAATGTCGCTTGGTATGAATATGATGGTGATGGTGATGGACGGACCATTGATGAATTTTTTGGAAACTATATGACGGTAGCGGGGTGTACACAGTCATCCAACCTGATGAACAATACCTGTTTCTTTCCTTCTTTAAGTCATCGGGATCGGGGTGGTTTGGCGTGCTTTCCTCTAGACTATCTCAATAGATCATTCACTCATATTTTAAAACAAAATCGAGTCGTGGCTACTTGGTGCTTGTGATTGTGCGGACTTGGCCTAGGATATATATATGACCCAGACCGTTCTTACTGGAGGCCTCTCTGGTTCATTCTTTGGGAGCGGTGGGTCTCTACACCTCGTATCTTGAATCATCTTCGTCAGATCTAATTTATCTGACTGGGAATCAAACCGGGTTTGATCTAAGTTATTCATATCCAGTACGTAGGCTCATCCTACTGCTTGGAGATAGGCTACGTTCTCCCTTACCTAGGTGTGTACTGATTACCTACCTTAATACGTGTGTGTATATATGCAACGGGACGAAATTCGTTAGCTCTCAAACGACCCGAACCTTCGGGTGGTGACGACTAGGAAGACTAACGAAACACTTTACATGCCGTAGTACGAATCTAGCGTTCTTCTACAAGAAAGAAAAAAACATTAGAGATTTAATGATTCCAAATCGGGGGCCGAAGACATGCGTGGCATCGGATCGGTTTAAGCTTGATCGCGGTGATCAAACTCGAGCGTCTGATTGATAGGCCGCGCTAAAGGCTATCTCATCACTGTGGCCGTTATCGACGAATTCTCTACTAGTGGCGCCGGTCCGGTTGACTGGTTCGGTCTAGGCAGTGGCTTATTGCAAACACTGTTGTTTCACCAAACGCCGCTACGACTTATATGGCATGTACGCGTACTATACATAGTAATGAATTAACTCACATGAAGCTTCGATTATTTGGATCTTCGATAAAAGTGTTGGCGTGACGATAGGGGAGCGCTGTTCAAGACTTGAAGGGGGATGGTGACGAGCTTTTAGGTTAGATTCTCCCGACACTGCTGCTGATGATCTTTTATGCGATGCAGATTTGATGGCCGTGGCATGCATGCATAACAGCATTGAATAATTGCACAATCTGGATCCATGCAAGTCGTACCATGACTGGGTCCGAAGGTGAAGGGGTTCGTCATCATCATATTAGATCGCTGGGGGTCAATAATGAGATGAGGCCCGTATCAATGATCCCGGAGTCGATATATTTAAGTAGGTTTCTACCAAGGTGAATGGAACGGGGACCGGTGGGACAGGACGGAAATACGATCGAAGATCATCTCGTGTCCTGGTCCCGACTTGGACTTTGACAAGTTGACGTTAGGGAGGAGAGATGGGATGAAGAAGGACTTCTTTTCCCGTTCCCTGTCGCCCTTTCCAAGGCACCGTCGTGCACTGATATCAACTCCTTGTTTTGAATGTGGCTTGGAATTCTGGAGGTGTATAAGACGAGAGGGAAGACCCCTGACGCTGGAGGCCCCCCTTTGGGCGGCTTCTTTTCCAAAATGCGTATGCATCTCTGGCGATCATCTCCCAATTTCTGGCCAATCGTGCAATTTCCTAGCTATTCCTTTTTCTTTTTGGACCAACCAAATTCCTGTCCCCAATCTCGAAGAAGAATTGCTTTGTTCTTGGTCGAGGTAATGAGCCCCTCCGACAATCATGCTTGGATGTGCCTGAATCTACAGCACTTGCTATGTAGCTCGACCAACTGACTATACCTGCCGATTGTGTGTTTTGTGTTGCTTGTATAATTAGAAATATGCTGGTATCAATTGATCTATACGATGAGTGAACGCCGCATACTAGATTACGTGAGTCGTTCGAGACGGCGCCATCATTTACCAGTCCTCCACCATGTATTTCCACCATGTTTCGAATGTTCTGAAATGGCTGGCCTGTACCTCCTAGATTCGGCTGGGTCGGCCGTGGAGGTTGCCGGATAACCAATGATCTGCCAAGGGGGCGGTTTCATGTGGATTATCTCAGCCCCTCGCCGCACCTTTAGCCTGGCTCCACGACAATGGCGCCGGCAGGGGTAAAGGAGACTGGGGTAGGTATTGAACCTCAAAAGTTCACTACTGGGCAAGGGGACAGGCTCAGCCAGTCAACAGCCGCCTTTTCTCCTTAACCAGAGAGATATTGTCAGGGGCATAGACGAAGATGCATCTTCAAGTCTTAGCTTCCTCACCAACCAAGCTGCTTTGACCTTCACTCTCTTTTCCATTTTGGCGCCCTAACCCTCTTTCTGCTCTGAGTTGTATTTTGGTGATTTCCTCTAGCACACTCGTTTACTGCTCTAGGCAAGACTCGTTTCATATATGCGCCGACGTCGACTCTCTCTCACATACTATTATCGTCAACCCTCCTGTCATTGTTGACAACCGTCCCAGGCCGCCAGTTTATACCTTAAACTAGGAACGGTCCTGGGTACTGTTTAGCTGCTTTCCTCTCTTTCTTCACAGGGCAACTTGTTGCCATTTTCCATTCTTTCCATAGGTTGATCCTTGGCCCATTGAATTTGCATGTGTTTTTCTTTTACCAGCACAATCTTTCAACTATCTTGTTCTTGACACCATACGGATTTTATATACCTATCTTGAAATTTGGAGACGATCGAATATCCAGGGAACGAGCAAATCACCAGTTATCCCGAACGAACAATCCCTTCGAAAAGAACCGTTTTGCAATCGATACAGACTTTTAATAGGCTTGGTGGTGAAAGTGGCCTTCAACAGCGTGGAATATCAGGCGGCATCTAGCGATTGATTTTCAGATACAGTCGGGGCGCGGACAGGAGACATCCAAATAGATCACGAACAGCTCCACTTCCCAGTGGCTTAACGACAATTTCCTTGACTCATTATATACGACATTCACAAAAATCAGATCAATATGGCAACATCGAATTCGCGGTGGAATATCCGACGGGCGGCGATATGGGCAACGGCGTTTGCCAGCGGCGTCCTGGGCGAGGACTTACTAGTGACAACCGGATTCAGCAACTGCGAGGCAAGCAGCAACATCAAGGTCCAGAAAGTCGACATCTCTTACAACAACGCCGACAAGTCCGTGGTTTTCGATGTGGCGGGCACGAGCGAGAAGCAGCAGAACGTAACAGCGACGCTCTCCGTGACGGCGTACGGCCAGGACGTCTACACGAATAGCTTCAACCCCTGCAACGAGACAACCTACGTCCAACAATTATGTCCTGGTATGTCCGCTCGCTGGTTGTTGCCTTATTTTGGTTTGATATGCTGACGGTAGAGCAGTTCCTGCAGGATCATTCGCCGCTAAGGGGACGCAGGCTATACCCGCGCAGTATGCTAACGCCATCCCGGCTATTGCTTTCCAGATACCCGATATTGCGGCACAAGCAACTCTGCAACTGAAGTCTTTGGACGATGGAAAGGATGTAGGCTGTGTTCAATCACAAGTAACGAACGGAAAGACGGCCAGCGTACCCGCAGTCTCATATGTCGCTGCCGGTGTAGCTGGTGCAGCTTTACTGGTGGGTGGCGCTGGAGCAATTGGCGCTGCTTTCTCTGGAGGAGCCGGTGCGGCTGGTGGTGCAGGAGGCGCGGGAACGATCAGCCCAAGCTTCATGGAGATCTTCGGCGTTTTCCAGGGGTTCGCGATGAACGGCATGATGTCCGCCCAATTACCGCAGGTCTACCGCAGTTTCTCGAAGAACTTCGCCTTCTCGACCGGTCTCTTCCCGTGGACGCAAATGCAGGTCTCGATCGACAACTTCCGACAGATGACCGGTGGAAACTTGACTAATGACAGCGTCGAATTCCTTCAGAAGGCCACTCTCGTCTACCCCGATGGCTCAACTTCTAACGCCAATGGATCGCTTTTCGGACGAGCTGTTTCTGACGTCGTTCATCTTGCTATCCGCGAAATCGAGACCTCGGTTAACGCAACAGGTACCGATGGGGAGACACCGTCTAGCACCGAAGCATCGATCCGCGCCGCCGTTTCTGGTATTCAGGGCTACGTCCAGCAATTAACTGTACCGCAAGCCAACACTTTTATGACTGTTTTGCTGATCGTCGCTATCGTCATCGGAGTTATTGTTGTTGGTATTTTGCTAGTGAAGGTCATTCTCGAGACTTGGGCCTTATTTGGCAGCTTCCCTGAGTCTTTAAGTGGCTTCCGCAAGCATTATTGGGGATCCATTGCTAGGGCCATCACGACTCTTATTCTGCTCCTTTACAGCATTTGGGTGTTGTATTGTGTCTTCCAGTTCACCCACGGAGACTCATGGGCCGCTCAAACACTCGCTGGTGTCACCCTCGCGATATTCACCACTATCTTAATCTTCTTTTCTTGGAAGATCTGGAGTATCGCGCATAAGCTCAAGAAGATTGAAGGGGATACCACGGGCCTGTACGACGATAAGAAGGTCTGGGTCAAGTATTCCCTCTTTTACGAATCGTATAAGAAGGATTACTGGTGGATCTTCGTACCGGTTATCGTCTACATGTTCGCGAAGGGTTGTGTCTTGGCTGCCACCGATGGTCACGGCATGGTGCAGACAATCAGCCTGCTCGTCGTTGAAGGACTGATGCTGTGTCTCCTGATCTGGAGCCGACCGTTCGAGCGAAAGTCGGGCAATGTCATCAACATCACGATCCAAGTTGTCCGAGTTCTCTCCGTCATCTGTATCCTCGTCTTCGTCGAGGAATTCGGTATCGCTCAAACAACGCAGACAGTTGCCGGTGTTGTTCTTATCGCCGTGCAGTCCGCTCTGGCAGGAATTCTCGCAATTCTCATCGCATGGAACGCAATCGTTGCTTGCTGCAAGCAAAACCCCCACCGCAAGCGTAGAAAGGAGATGGGTAAGTTGGCTTCCCTAAGTACCTAGAGCCTAGAAGAGCATACTAACAAACACCACAGAGAAACTCCAGCGTGACATGGACAACCTGACGCCTTTGGATGCACGCAATTCGCTGCTCTTGGATCGCTCCAGGACCAACGATTCCAGCATTACCATCACCTACGCCAACGCTGTATCATCAGACTACAAGCAGCCAATCAACCAGCGAGATTCGTCGCCGGATCAGTACATCGGCATTGCGATCGAGCCTACTAACAAGTACACGTCGCTGAACGCCTCGTACAGTAGACCAATCACGCCCAACACGCCGATGGGCGGTCTAAACCAGAGCAGCGAAAACCTCGTTGCGAACGCAGCTCCCATCGGGCGACAACAACCTACGCTGCCGAACGTAGGGGGCGGATACGGCAATTATGGCTACGGACAACAGAACGGGTACTCGGGATATCGTGGACCGAGTGGGTATTAAATGAGGAAATAAAACAGGAAAAGAAATTGTTGAAGCCAGAGTAGTAGAGTGTGAAGAGGGAGTAGGATTCGGATTCATAATACCCGCCGTAGTAGTCGAGATGGCAGAACTCTTGCTCGACTAGTGTACCATCTATAACGTGGCCACGAAACGCTGTATAAAGACGACAGTTCAAGCTGTGTCTCCCTGCTCTAAGCTCACCAGATACAGACGCTGGGAGGGTTTGGGGCGAGGGAGCTTACATAGACACATACACATATTCCATTACTTCTTCATGTTGACGGCCGTTCCCTACCTTCCTTACGAGTATATAGCTGAAACCGGTATTGAATTGTAGTGATTGTGGCCGAATGTCATTGCTGTTGGAAGTTTGTAAGCATTGATGATATTTATTTTAAGTGACTAAGATTTGTCGGTATGCGTATTGCTGATATATACTAGGTAATTGATACACATGAGATTCTCATGAATCCTCAATGTGAAAAAGAAGTGATCCAGCTATGAAATTGTATTCAGTGATGGATTGCATAAAAAGTGGATACATGCAGCAGTGCGTATTACATAATAGCATACGCACCTACCCAGGTACCTGCAGCTAGAGCTTTGACCAAGCTGGCTACCCAAGGGAAGCAACGACGCGTGAGACCAGCTGCCTTGAGCTTTGGCGAAAGCCTTGTACTGTCCACTACAACCCAGTGCCGCCGTGACCAAACATCAATCATCAATTCATCCCCTTGTACCAATAAACACCACGCAATCAACTTGTCTCTTCTTAATCATTCTTCTCACCTGTCTTTTTCTTGTTCGCATCTCCAGACCTCATTCGAGCCATGGATACCCTCGTGGCCAAGTACAGCCGCCCGGCTGCATTCCAAAATGAGATCTATGCGGACCAGCAAGAAGACCTTCTCGATGATGTAACCCCCAGCCTATCCCTAAAGTTTGCGATGCCTCCGGTAGCTCAGGTAAGTCGTAATTAGCTTCGATAGCTTCATATCAATCAATAGAATATGAAGGCAATACTAACAAGAGCCAACAGCCCTCAGCCTGGCTCCGCGCAGCAACAGACGACCGATCGAACCCCGACTGCCCCATTAAGATCGCTCACGGCACAACGACTCTCGCCTTCCGATTCCAAGGCGGTATCATCGTAGCGACTGATTCGCGAGCCACCGCTGGTAACTGGATCGCCTCGCAGACCGTCAAGAAAGTCATCGAGATCAACAACTGCCTGTTGGGGACCATGGCCGGTGGTGCCGCCGACTGCCAGTACTGGCTAGCTTGGCTGGGCATGCAATGCCGCCTACACGAACTCCGAAACAAACGCCGAATAAGCGTTGCCGCCGCCTCGAAGATACTCGCCAACCTAGTCTATCAGTACAAGGGTATGGGTTTATCTATGGGGACTATGTGCGCCGGTGTCACCAAGGAGGAGGGACCGGCTCTGTACTACATCGACTCTGACGGTACCCGTCTCGCTGGAAACCTGTTCTGTGTCGGTTCAGGTCAAACTTTCGCCTACGGTGTGCTCGACGCCGAGTACAAGTACGAACTGAGCACAGAGGATGCCCTGGAGTTAGGTCGCCGAAGCATCCTAGCTGCTACCCATCGTGACGCCTACTCCGGAGGTTACATCAACCTGTACCACGTCAAGGAAGAGGGTTGGGTCAAGCACGGTTTCAATGATACGAACCCGATATTCTGGAAGACGAAGCTGGAGAAGGGCGAGTTCACTAATGTCACGAGCGAGCTGGAGTAAGCTAAGCTCTAGGGTGGCAACGTACCAAGCATATGCTTTCATAATAGCACCGAAGTGAGCTTGGGAAGCATATCACATATGATAGAGACGGAGAAAGAGAAGAGAGAGCAGAGCTCGATGGACTGACGCAATTACTATCTAGCTCAAGTCCCACGGCATCCGTGGTGGAAATGTACAACAATAAACACAAGATGCCTTTTCCATGATCTAATGTGCAATAATTTTGTAAAGCAAGACTACGCCAGTATATTCCATGCTATGCTCCCTTATATAATGCAATTGTAAAGCACCCACGTAGTCGTACAAGAGCATTTACTTACCAGTATCTGTACAGCGTTTCAAAGGGTATCATAATTCCTTGTCGTCCTCCACGTTCCTCCATCCCGGAGCTCCCAGAATACCGCCACCCTCGGCATTGGGGTCTAGAGGCCACTTCCTAATCGCTAGGATATCCAGCTCGCTCCGCCAGCCCGCCTCGTACATCTCCATACCGGTCCACGCGATCATCACCGCATTATCCGTACACAGTGGCAGCGGCGGACACACCAGCTCGATATGCCCGTAGCCCCGGACATCCAGCACTGAGCGTAGTATATGCATTAAGTAGCGGTTACTCGCCACGCCACCAGCCACGACAACGGTACGTATATCTCGCACCTCCTCATCCGTCTCCCCGTTCTTCGGAGACAGCGCCAACAGCAGCCGACTTGCCAAGTGCTCGAAAGCGAGACGCATCGTGTGCTTAGCGAGTAACCGTCGTTCTTCCACATCCATATCCGGACGCTCAAGCAGCACCTTGAGGACCCGCCCATTGAGCCCCGAGAAATCGTAATGCATCGCCGCCGTCTCATGCAGCGGCGGGGTTAGCGTCCATCCACGACCGGAGTCAAAGGTTTGGATCTCGGCTTCGCGGGTCGGGTGGGCTTGGTAGCCGTAGTCGATATCCGAAGGGGAGCCCGGGAAGGCGAAACTCTCGAGCAGCGGCCCGTACATGACGGAGTCGCCGGCAGCGATCTCAGACTCTGGCACAATCGCCCGCGCGCATTTGTCGAGCATGTCCCCGATGGCGATATTATGTGCTTCGGCCAGGATGGCGTGGTCGTTGAGCGCACGTGATAGCACCAGGAGGGAGTGGCCACCTGACACGAGGAGGGAGAGGAAGGGGAAGGCGGGACTCGGCTCCGAGGGTTCCTCCCGATCCGCGACTTCCCCTTCCTGTTGTTGCCCAAACCAAGACCGCCGCTTTCCGGCCTCGAGCGCGCTGACGAGCCGTGGTGTCAATGCGTGCGCTTGCATGTGGTTCACGCCGAGCAGCGGCACGCCCCACGCCACCGCGAGCCCCTTCGCCGTGTTCAAGCCCGTCGATAAGTTCGACATCATGCCCGGGCCACGCGTCACCGTGATGAAGTCGGGTTTCTTGCGTGTCCGTCCGTCGACCAGCACCACATCTTCTCTCCCACTCATTCCTCTACCCCCGTCTTCAGCGCTGGTTTCCGGGAGAGCGCTCATGGCCTCACGCACCATGGCCGCTAGGTGCCGCGTATGCGACGCAACGGCCGTCGTAGGGTTCACGCCACGGAACTCGCGGTTGTCAGACGTGAGCTTCTTATTGAAGAGCAGCCGCGCGGCTCCCGCGGGGCCGGCGTCTTTCTCTAGGATCGTGACGCATGTGTCGTCGCATGATGTCTCGATCGCGAGGGTGAGGAGGCGTCGCCGTGAGGTCTGAGGTGGGGAGGATAGTGGGCGTCGTTGTAGCGATTGTGATATTGAGGGGCGGAAGTGGGAGGCTTGGGAGTAAAAGCTACGGCGGGTCCATGCCCAGGAGAGTGGCCATGTTGGCTTCGAGCATGTCACTCTCATCAAGACATAAAGTGAAGATTAGGCTTTGGTTTAAATTGCATTAGTTATAACGTTAATGAAGGCTTCTAGACTTCGGGTAAAAGTCTGTATTTCTGATAAGAACCTGAATGATACTTTTATCTTATCTTATCGCTCACCTACATGTACAACACCACCAACCAAGCCCCTATTACCAGTATTGTACGACACTCGATACCACACAATAAAGTGTTCTTCCCATCTCATTTAACCAACTAATATATGTGCATATATCGACAGTCCTAGGTACTAGACCGCAGCATAGATATACCTCTCAATAAGACACCATACTAGCAGAGCCTCCTTCGAGAATGTAATCCTGAGTACCAGTAGCACCGGATCATTACCAAACGATACCCAATCAAACTACCTACATACATGTACCTAACTAGGTAGGTAGGTATGCAAGTACTTAGGGCGCAAGGCTCGGAATTCTCATAAAGTGTTTGGTTGAGTTACATAACACTTAAACTGCCATGTCTGCATCTCATTCGTCATAATTTAGCTATTTCTAATGTAGCGAATACGCCTATCGAGACCAAGCGCAGGTGGTAGATATTATCGGTGGCTATGCAGTCCGTTCAACCCCCCAAGCCTTCGCACTCAGCCCTTGGTTTGTTACTTCTACGAGATTGAAAGTAATCTTATTAGTATAATTTTGTTCTTTTGCATTATTGAGACCATCTTTACATATCAAATAATGCGATATGGACGATACAACAGAAGGTACCGACGATATAGGCTCAAGGCTTCCAGCCTTGGGAGCTAAGCGCCCCTGGGACGAGTGGATGGACTGCAACGAGGCACCTACCCCGACATTCGAGAGTCCTTCGAAGAAGATTTGTGTTTCCAGTTGGGAAAATCCCCAGGAATCTGTCAACTCAGAAGCCACTAACCTAGGAATTCCGTCCATTCCGCCTCATGCTCCAAGCGAAGCTAATTATAACCATATCGACACGAATAACATCGAGTCCATGATCCTCGACGATCCCAACAATCTATTAAGTGAAAACCAGCACCACTCTAGCGATAATCAATGCAGCATAGTTTCCGCAACACCATTCCCTACATCTCCTAGTATCCCGAAAGAAGGAATTTTTACTGGTGATGAACGCCCTCAGAAGCCCTCATATGACTCGTGCTTTGGTGTGGTGAGTAGAATACCATTTTGAGCAAGGGACATACTAACTAGGATTGACTAGATTGTCCTCGAAGACTTTCAACTCCAGGCCGATTTCACGTCGAAGAAAGAAGTTAGATATTTGACATTTGAAGTTAGTGGCAGCGTAGTTGTCGTAATAGATGCAGACTCAAAAAATTATGCTGGGCTTCTGGGTCGCAGAGAGGCCCAGGTCGTGGCCAACTTAGCTATGGACCATGACGTTGAGCTCTCGGCATCGATCAAGACTTTGGAGAAAATCGAAGTATTGATTTACGGCTACCTAGAGCAGAGCGATGGTATTGGAAATATGCTTTCAGAGCAGGATTATTTCCTCCAGCAGCCGGACTCGCATGATGCGTCGCGCCCATACCATAATCCCCAATGTCTTTCACAGCCCAATAAACATAACGACCTTTTATTAGAAGAAAGCGGATCAACTTCAGCCAGAGTCACGATCCTAGATAGGGACGTAAAAAGCAAAGTCGCTGAGCTCCTTGATTCTGCCACTGGGCCCACTAGCTTTAGGAGAGTGCGTATCCCCGAGGCCCTAACTACGAAACTAAAGGAGTATGTACCCAATCCCACCCAGAATGATAGCAAATGCTAAGAGGCACCTAGGTATCAAATGAAAGCTCTCTCCATGATGATGGAGAAGGAATCAGGAATCATTCGCGATGCTGAGTTTCCTTCTGTATGGGTTGAAAGCCAGACCATGGCGCCACCGTACCCCAAGTAGGTATCATACGACGCCCGCCTCGTATATCTGCTGATTCCACAGATTCTACAATACAGTAACTCAGAGCTTCTCTGCCCAAATTCCGAGACTATGCCTCGGCGGCCTTCTTGCGGATGTAAGGATATTCTCCCAACTTATTGAGTTTTTCTAACCGAAGATTCTAAGGAAATGGGGCTTGGGAAGACTCTGACAACCCTAGCTCTCGTCGCAACATCTATCAATAACAATGAAGGTGCTCGATCGAAGCGGGTCACATTGATAGTTTGCCCCATGACGAGTAAGTGCTAATTATGTGATAACTGATATTACAAACGTAGGCAGTTATGTATCATTAGAGTCATATGCTAAGGTTATATAGCAATTACCTGTTGGCAAGACCAGATAAGGAGGTGCGTTGTGATAGTCCTAAAGCGGTTGACTTAGCCTAACGTTATTAAAGACACTTCAAGGAGGAGTCTATCTCTTATAAGACTTATCATGGGCCTACAAGAGACGACAATTCTGCGGTGCTTGAAAAGTTCGATATTATTCTTACAACATACGAAACCCTTAGGGTCGATTCGCCGGAGCGCGAGTCTACAAGAAATAAATCAAGGCGAACAGGCCTCCTTCATAGCATCAACTGGCATCGGGTCGTGCTCGACGAGGGTATGTTACTATCACTTCCCCTTTCCCCTGCCCCTCCCTATTTCCCCTTCGAAACATCTATTAACTGAGGGATTCCTAGCACATATTGTGAGAAATAGGGCTTCAAAAACATTTGAAGCCGTCAATACGCTCAAAGCAAGGCATCGCTGGTGTTTAACTGGTACACCAATCCAGAATCGTCTGGAGGATCTAGGAGCTCTTGTTGAGTTCCTCAAGATTGATCCATTTGATAAACCTAGTCTGTTTAGGGACGCATTTTTAGCGTCAGATGGCAGCGGGAAGTTATCCGAATGGGGACGACTCAGGTCGTTGGTCGAATCCATCTCCCTCCGCCGAACAAAGAAGAGTCTCGGTGCTGAACTCAATCTCCCGCCTCGACGCGAAATCATTCAGTGTGTTGATCTGGACGGTACGGAAAAGGCTCTTTATGATTTAGTCAAAAGGCGCTTCGCCCTGGCTATTGACTCAGGAGGGTCAGTTATGAATACGTTCCAATTCATTCTTCGGCTTCGTCAGATTTGCAACCACGGTAGCGCCCTACTCCCTTCGAGCCTACAAACCTGGCTCACAAAGGTTTCTATACTTGGGAATGCTACATTTCCCGAATTGCAATTATGCGAAATATGCGAGATGGCTCTTGACGATGAAGGTGAACCTTCAAGCGGCGTCGTTACGTGCCTCCATCAGGTCTGTCGCGCATGTCTTTTAGGTAACGATATTCTAAGCGATGATACCTATTCTATGTGCCCATTATGCAACGATGACGCACCCGGGAGATTGGAGAGAAGGTGTGTAGCATCATCACTCCGGTCTAAAGTCAGACCAACGAGTTATCGCCCGTCATCGAAAGTCCATGCGTTACTACAGAATTTGAAGGATGACCGTCACGCGGCAATTACCTCCGGTCAGCAATCTGCGAAGAGGTGAGCTCTTTAAACTATAGGTCTTTCTCCTTATCACTGTTGTTGATAATGTATAGCGTTGTATTCTCGATCTGGACAGGCATGCTAGATCTCATTGGCGAAGCATTACACTCGGAGTCTTTCGTATACCAAAGGCTCGACGGCAAGATGCGCCTTGAGGAGAGACGCAGCGCGCTTGAAGACTTCCGTACCAACCCGAATTGCACGATACTACTTGCATCGCTCGGAAGCGCTGCAGTTGGGTAAGTTATAGTAACTATATGGTCTTAACACGTCTACAACCAGACCTCCAGCTAAATATCGATAGACTTGATCTAACTATGGCTACCCGCGTGCATTTGATGGAACCCGGATGGAACCCCTTATTAGAAGAACAAGCTCTAGACCGCGTGCACCGTTTAGGCCAGGGGAGTGAGGTTATCGCCACGCGTTACGTTGTGTCTGGTTCGGACTCAATTGAGCAGGCTAGTATCATAAAAAGCTACGTTGAAAATGAATGCTTCCTGACACACGTTATAGTATATTCGGCAACAACAGGCACGAAAAATGGATATTATTGCATCGTCTTTCAATGAACCCAAGGCTTACCAAGATGAAGCCAAGACCATATTAAAAGTAAGTCCTGTCAAGTTCTAAGGATTCCTACACCAATATTGACAGACATAGGATCTGAGGAGTACGATTTGTATCTAAGAGCGATTATATGCTAGGTGCTTGATCTAAATGCCTACCATGTGCGTGTACAGGTAGAAATATCACGTACAATACATTAATGAGGACTTTCTTAGAACTGAATTTGAGGAAGACACTGTACAGTTTTGTCTACCGAGTAGGAGTCTAATACTCTAGGGAACGTTGCGTTTTCGATTCCCATGATATGAAGTTATCACGAGATCCTCGCCCGCTTTGGTTCTGCGAACGATCTCATCCCACTCAAGCCCAAAAAACTTCTCTATTTTCTTCAATCCGGCCAATTTCCTAACACGCTTATCGTCTTTTTCTGAAAGTTCGGCGCCGTGACGTAGTAGTATTTTGACAATTTCAGCACCCTCTTGAGTCCCTAAAAGTACTGCATGGTTTAGCGGTGGCCTACGACCGGACTTAGGTTGATTTGGGTTGGCCCCATTTTCTAGACAGAGCCTAACAACAATGGCGCTTCCGTGTTCTTCACAAGCTCTGACGCCCTCGTCGTATACCCCAGACCATATAATATAGTGTCTTATTCCATGTAAGCGGTCTCGTGCTTCCTCAAGAGTAGCTTCTTTGATCGCAGGATACTCGAATATTCGCCTTGAGTCCGGGAGAGATGGGGGGAGGTTGACTTTACATTCGTTGATCAAATATGATATTAATCCTGGGTTCCAGAGACTCAACGCGCGAGCGTAGCCACTACACTCACTCCCGCGAGACAGATTCTTCCAACTCCCTAGCCTTATTTGAGGGAGAGTGTTTCTTTTACCGAGGAAGGGCAATCCGGCTACCCGTGACATATCTGCTCCGTAAGAGAGTAGAAGCTTGATATTGGGCAGGTTAGCTACCTCCAATGCTACTGCTAACGCCGTTTCCATCGCCCCAGAGTCCATCTCGAGTTTGTATTCATCGAGCAGGAAAGCGAGCGTATGCGGAGAGGCCTTCCAACAAGCCAGATATACAAGATTTGCCCTCGGGCTACGGTCGTTCATAGCCCAACGACGTGAAAGCAACTTAATGGGCTCTATTGAGTCGAGCCTGATAGCATCTTCCAGCATCTCGAATGTGTCGGCCAATGGTCTAGTGACCAGCATGCGATTATTGACGTCTTCCCCAGATATCTGCGGAGGATGGGCTGTGGATACATGCCTTTGAAGCTCTGTTTCTTCACAGAATCCCATCTCCGCGAACAGACAGTTAGCTGTGGAGCATTTATATCGTCGCTGGTGGATTTTTAAGTGCTGATCCCTATCCAGGTTCAACTCAAATGCATTGTGATATGCGTAGCAGAACCGTTGGTCACAATGATATATCTTCGTTCCATACATACGTTGAAGAGGTCCACAGTGACAATCAGGGATGTGATCTGACTTTTGACATATCATGCTCTCTAAAGTTTGCCGAAATCTACGCCTGGCGTAGAATATGCTTATTGGATCGTCGGCTGAGCAATTCATAAGTTCTGGGAAGCATTAGTGGTTGTAATACGCTAGTAGCATCTCTCCTTACCATCTTGGTCGTGTAGCCCAAGCCGGGCTTTCATCTCAGAATACTCCATTACCAATATAAACGCCATAAGCTCGGGCTGGTCGGCGAATCTCCTAAACATATGAGACAAATGCCTTGGGACACAAGAGTCATCAATTGGGATGTGCCGTCGTATCTGCCGCAGCCGATTTATGCCGGTCTCTATACCCAGGCTTTGATTGTCTAAGGAGAGCTTAAGGTGTTCCAGAAACGCCATCGATGTGTACTCAAACATGACGTAATCACCATTTACAACTTGTTGTCGTATGTCAGGAGCTAGTGGAAGCTGGGAGAATAGTACATCGAGCGACGAGAACGCAAGATACGTAGTGCAGACCAGAGTAGCGTTAGTATGCGCTTCAGATAGATCTAGAAATCTGCCGCTCTGCTCATGAAGGAGATATCTGGGAGCAATTAGTACTCTACTGTCTTATATGCTACATCTCTCTTACTCTTTAGCAGAGAAATGAACGAATCGAACTGTGCTTTCGTTGATCTCTATGATCGGGCCACATGCTTTGCAAACGTCGCGGTATTCTTTTCGCCCCTTTGTGAAGTCGGGCTTCCCGGGTTCTATAGCTAGAATCTGCAATATCTCCTCTTCTCTGAAAGGTCGTTGAGCGCATGCCACCCACTGCAGTATGGTGCGTACCGTACTGCGAAGAGTTGGTGTAAGTTTGCTCTTAATTCGAGTCAGAAGACGACCGTACCTATGATGCTATAAGCTATCTGAAAGGAGTTGTAATAGTGATTATGACTTATCAATACTTACACCTCATCTAGTCCGTCTGGGAGATTCTCTATTTGCTCCTCAATATCCTGGAGAGTTCCTTGGCCTTTTACCATTTGCAGCACCAACCTAGCGTAAATGAACATGCCTGGCGATTTGGGTATTAGTTTAAGTTATCATTCAGGAAAATCTACGTACCTTCTGCCTTGTCTGCAATGACACCCAGCATTTCCTCTGCCCTAGATAATGTCTGTCTATCCGCTCCATAGCTTTTCATTTCCTGGATCAGGCCTTCTTGTTCAAGTTGGATAAATGAAGCTATGTCGTCGAAGTTCTTATGGTCTACTCGGATACGAGCTTCTTTATTCAGTTGAAGTGATATATCTTTCTCTTCTCTGCTGCTAATGAGAAGCTTCGTCTCCGGGCAAACATCGGTGATATGCAATATACCAGAGAGGAGATGTTTTCGGATCTGCTCCTCCAGCTCATCTATGCCATCTAAGATGATATAGCTTGGCCCTAGATCTCTAAAGATCTTACACAACATATCTCTGACGAAATTAGCGTCACTTTTCAGCTTCCTAAAGTCGGTTTGGGAAACCCCGTGAAGAATAGGACGGCCAGATATATCACTTTCAAGGAGCTGGAAGAGGATCGAATGGAACACTCTAGTGGCATCACCGGCAGCCTTGTTGTCATGACATAAGAATGCAAAGAATATGCGTTGCCCTGAGTCCTGCATCTGTTTTATGATATTGCTGGTAAGGAATGTCTTGCCTGCTCGACCGATTCGGAGGAACATGTCAGTGAACGTCTACGAGATAAATGTATCAAACATCAGTGTATTTCACTTACCGCAGCCGGGGATCCCATGTAACCACATGCGTCGCACGGTTCTGTCAGAAGGATCAAGCCATCTCATAAATTCTGGCTCAGTCTGGAGCCATTTTCCCGAGTCCACAGAGCTCCGTCGTAGGATATCAGCTAGGTCTACATCATAATCATGCGGATGAAGCTCATTCCGAATAGTGGTGAAAGTTTGATTATCTCGGAAAACCTGGGCGCGCTCATGTTCCTCAAGAGCTAGTCTCCGGGCTCGATGGGCTTGTAAGATATCTTCAAGAGTCACATTCGTCGTCATTATTGTCTTATGATGTTCCATGTTCTCCTGGATTTTCGTGATACTGGAACGAATGTTGGGCCAGAGCGATTCAAGAAATACGTTCAACCCTTTGAGATAATATAAGCAAATGGACAGTATCTGGAGTGGTTCATATTGTTGCTTACTTCGATTGGCTAGAAAGTTCAATAGCACGGCATAGAAGTCCATAATATCTGCGTAGAATAAACATAGCGCCCGGCGAATCTCGTGATTAGACTGGAAAAGCTGTGCGTAGACTTTGAAGCTTGGGAGCGTTATTCCTAGGTCTGCTATGACCTTGACCACTTTCTCGAAAGCTGAGATGGCAGAACTTGACACCTGTGTAGATTGTGTTAGATTTAATGATACAGCCTGCTAAGACTGAGTGATGTTATTTTACCTGTAGTATCAATTTGAGAGGGCCCTGTGTCTAATTAGTCTTGTAATAGAGAATAAGTAGAGAAACAATGAGGATGTATACCCAAATAAGGCTCAGAACGTCGGGCTTCGCCTGCATGAATACCTCTACAACTGCGGCATATTCTTTAAGACCGTTAACGAATGGTTTTATCCTTGTTAGCCCGCGAAGCGTCTTCGTCTTTGCCTGCTGTTTTTCTATCTTCGTTGCCTCTTCCAACACGTCGTCTATCGTGTTGATTCTCGAAAAGTCGTACAAGGCTGGGTTTTTCAAGCTCTTCTTGAAGTCGTCTTTCGCAGACTTAAACGCGTCATCCAGCCATAATGGATTTACTGGCTGTGCCGCCATCGCGATGTATCTGAGAACAGGGTTCCGAATAGATTGGCGAACGTCTCGAAAAGACAATAAAAGTGATGAATGACCACTGGTGACCTATTGCAGATATGAAAAATCTGCCTAACGATATGGCGGAGGCAGTGCTTAGGTAGGCGATGAGTGCGGCATGCCTTACACCAATAGCTTTACATACCTACCTGGGTACATATGCAGTGTGACCCCAATACGACCCCCAGATCTAAGCGGATTCTTAGTGAACATCCGATTAATCTGATTTCGACAACAACTCCTGTATAATTATTTTGAGATTACTTTAAGGCTAGACAGAAACCAGAAAGCTAAGTCAACATAGAAACATAAACTCCTGATATAATTCGTGAACCACTATCTGTGTGCCTACCAAACTACCTACCAAACCGAGATCCCTAGCCCATCCAACTTTACATCATTACAGAACGAACACCGTCAAGAATCCGACCATCCCCGTAACTAGCGCCGCCGTCATCACACCCGCCGTCTGCGCCGTAGCGGCGCTTAGGCTGATAGAGGGAAGCGTGCTATTCGACCCCGAGTTGCTACCAGCCGCCGCGGCGCCGGTGGGGCTCGCGACCCCAGATGCCAGTGTGCCCGTTGTCTGCTGGGCACCGGGGAGTTGCTGTAGCCCTGTTGCCGTCTCCGAGGTACTTCCCGAACCGGAGCCAGAATTAGAGCCATTCTCGCTGCTGCTTCCCTCAGATCCAGATCCAGATCCAGATCCAGAGCTAGACCCGGACTCGCCGCTCGAGCTGTCCGAACTGCCCGACGACGGCAGGGGCTGCAGCGCACCAGTGGCAGAAGCCTCACCCGACGCACCGGGGAGATTCTGCAGACCCGTAGCCTCAGCGTCTCCCGAAACCCCGGTGCCCTCGGCGCCGGGCAGGGACTGCAAGCCGCCGGAGCCCTCTGAGCTACCGGTAGGGAGCGCGGCAAGGCCAGTTGAGGATACAAGTCCGCCAACAAAGCTTCCATTCGTAGCAAGCGCGCCGCCCGCAGCCGTAGCGACAGCCGTGCCATTCGAGAAGCCGCCGATGCGCGAGGTGGCGAAGCCGGTTGGCGTGACGAGTGCGAGAGCGGGGGTTGAGACGTTCGCGATGACTGGCGAGGCGGCAGCGAGGCCCCCGGCGCCGATGGTCTGGAACCCCTGGATGGAAGTAAGGGGGGAAGCAGAGCTAGCGACGCCTACGGCTGTGCTCGCGTTCGCGATCACGCCGATGTTCAGGGGCGCGGAGGAGATAGCGGGAGCGACGCTTGCGCTTGTTGCGGCGGCGGGGATCTGCTGGAAGCTTTGGATGCTTCCGATGGCGGCTACTGAGCTTGCGGAGAGCGTGGCGATGGAAGCCTGGGAAGTATTAGACTTGAGACCTGGAAATATTTAACTTGTAAGTGAGGATGAAGACTTACCACTGATGTCTCGATAGCTGCCGCTGCGGTTGTTTCGACTGCAATAGCCGCACTAGATGTGCTCTCAACCACCAAAGATTCGAGCGAGGCGCTGCTTGCAATGGCGCTAGCACTCTCAACGACGCTCGCACTCGCAGTTGCAATTGAGCTAACCTCAGCAACTGAGCTCTGAGTTTCGACCGCCGCCTCCTCGGTAGCAGCATTCGTGGCTTCTGCTGGGGGAAGAGCAACTAGCTGACCGGCCGTCACTTGCGCACCAGGGAGCTGTACCAGTCCCCCAGCAGCATTGGATACGGCACCAGCCTGTCCCTGAGATTCCTCGTCGGATGCCTTGGCCCCTCCAACGTTGGGAAGTTGTTGAAGTTGACCCCGGGAGGAAGAAGTATCCGCACTTGACTCATTGGCAGCGCGTAAGACTTGATCTCCCGGAGGCAAGCGGGCTGGGCTGGCATAGACTCCGTTCAATGCCGTGCCAAACACAATAGCCAAGCTCGTGATTAGATGTGATTGCCTCATTTTCCCTAACTTAACGGATCGTGTAGCTACTTTGAAAATCTCGACGATACTCGTTCGTAAAAAAGCGGAAGGAAGACGAAATGGTCCGGCCGGGATCTCGCAGATATAGAATAGAAACTAATAAAAACGAAATATAGAAAGAATGGAAACTGCTCAACAGTACTGTGCTGACCAGCAGACGATCGGATTAAGGAATGACTATAGAGAGAAAAGAAGGGACGAAGAGAAGAAGGCGAAACTGATGAAACAAGAAAGGAAAAAAGAACTGCTAAATGCAGAGATCTTGGGAAGAATTGTGGAAAAATAGGGAACCCCGGGGCTAGAGGACGGGAACGCGCGATTCATTGTATGATCATTATTATTTTTATGTCCTTACATAACGCCATGCTCCATCACGCGGTCCTCCATGATCTCCGGATAAGATGTCTGAGCTTTGGAAATCTTCTCATGGCTTGGTTGACATCTCTTGGTCTCGACCCGGTTGAGGCTAGTCATCGCGGCCACCCTGTCCAGGCCGGGGTGTGGTCGCCTAGGCCAAGTCTGGGGGAAAACACCCTACCCATGTCGTAAGGAGATGCTGTCGCTAAGATTAAGCTTAGCTAAGGACCCATGGTAGAAACATGGGACGAAAAACCTGTCGATGTTTAGCATAAAGGTAGAGGAAGTCGAGACGAACTAAACAGAGCCCATCACTTGCTTCGTATAAAGTGAGCTAGGAGAGTCGGTACGATATTACCGTAAAGCATAAAGAAGCATTAGGAAAAAAGCGAAAAGAGCCAATCGTAAGTTCAACAATCCAAAGATCCGACGATGCGATGCCAGGAAACGCGGCTCAAAAAGAGCCGTGCCTAATGGACATGGCGGGCCCCTGAGCAAGTGACACCAGCTCGGAACTGCGCAGGGTCCGTTATGCAGGTTGACGAACCCACTCCTGTTGACAACCTTCTGGGCCGCTTCGGGTAGCGATGCTACCTCAAAACAGGCCTAGAAGACTCCCAATCGAGGTCTTAGTCTGAGGCTCTGAGACGGAACCCTGCCGGTTCTGAAACGTGCCTCAATCAAGCAAGCGAGCCTAAATTCAACTTCACGTCTCACCTAGCAACAAAATACCCCTTGGCACCAACCAACTCAATAAAAAAGGTTGAGTTTCTCGTTTTCGAGTGTCATCAATATACGATCTTGGGTGAATGCGTTGCTTTAAAGTCGGCAGATCACACACTACATTCTATAATTCCAACTTGTTATGATTTCGTTTCTGCCGTCTGCTCACGTAGCCCTCGTAGGCCCTGATCTCATTAATACGATCTGCTGAAGACGATTTATCATTAGGCCCTTAGTGACAGAGTGTAGTCTAGGTCACTCCAAGCTCACTACCTGATGTACAAGAAAGACCTGCGGAAGCAATTTTTTCTATAGCAATACAGTCGGGTTGAATGCCTTTCTTCGCGATTTCGCCCGGTGAAGCCTAAGAACAATAGGCCGATAGTGTGCCATTATAAAACTCCCAGACGCCTCCCGAATACCTTGTTCCCTTAGGTTCTTTCAGAATCTATAGCCAGTGACACGTGATGATTGTAGCCTTGCTTTAGTCACTGAACCAGATTGATTCAACGACGGGATCAGTAAGGACGTAACCAGCTAGTTCCTCGAAAGATGTATCATCCTACATATTGCCTTCCGCAGGAGTGCCCCCTCCCTGTTGCGAGTCGACGCCGTGGAAAGCGTCACCGAACGCCGAATCTTCCATATCCAAGTCTAAGCCCTCACCAAGGTCACCGGGAGTCCCGCTGAACCCAGCAAGCGCGTCTCCGGCTGTATTCAGGTCATCGAGCGAGCTGAAGTCGTTCTGATCACCGTCGAATCCGGCCGAAGGGGTTCCTGTAGCAGAGCCCTGCTTACTCATAGGTCCTCCTGCCTTAGGCATATGACTGGGAGGTGCGGCGCCCGGAGGGCCATCCGGCATGGCACCGCCTTTGGGAACTACGATCCACTCACCGCTCCCTGTCCCTTGATCAGGGGCGGTTCCGGCCGTAGGTTCGGCGGTGCCTGTGCCGTCCATCCTCACGTCGCCTGTATCATCCTTATGGGCAGGTTGCTGCGGCGAGGGAGCGTTTAGGTTTGAAGGAGTAGCTACGCGCGAATGAATAGCCGAACTATGGGCTTGTGGTGTTGGGAAGTTGTGCACTGGGGTAGAGGTAGATGAGGCACCCGTGTGCATTTGGTCCAAGAGACCAGCGGCAGTTCCCCCCATATCAATATCAGAATCCCCAATCATGAATCCGCTGTGCTGAGATCCCGCGTGTGATGGCTGGCGGGACATCGCTCCACTACCATTTGCACTGCCATTAAGGGGTCCGCCAACAGTGGGTCCTGGGCCGGCCGATTGAATTACTGGCTCCGGAGCTGGTTCCTGGTAACCACCGTCCTGTATCCGTCTTAGTTCGTAGATGACCTCTGCTCGACGACCTAGGTGTGCTTCAACTTGAGATACAATTTCATCGACTTTCTTATTGTGCTTTGAGGGCCAGCGGTTTGTGCCATCTTCGTTCTCTTCAACTCGCCCCTCAAGTTGTAGAGCATCGGAGCCTGGTTCGTCCAAGGCTAGTCGTAACTCCCTTTCGGCAGTAGTCAGCAGGGAATTATGCTTAAATTTGCCTACTTTCTTCGCGTGTTCAGCCTTCATTTTCTCGATCTCAGCTTCAGTGGAGCGAATCCGATCATCGACTCGTTTGCGGAACTCGGAAACTTGCTCAGCATCCAGTTGGTTCGAGGTAGGCTTCGAAGGAGTTTGTGTTGAAGTATTAAAGCCATGAGCCTCGAAAAGACCCTCTGTTAGGGCCGAAAGTTCTCCTTTGAGGCCTAAACCAAGATCTGAGAAGCCAATCTGGCCCATTCTATAGGGTGACGATAGTATCTCCTCCATCCATTCATGATTTTGCCGGTATCGGGCTAAGCTAACCTCCCGCGGGGTCAGGTGATCAAACATATCACCGCGAGATGTGTCTTCCTCATCATCGTACGCGCTGTCTTGCGGAGGGATAGCGGCCATAGCTGGTGGCACCTGACCCTGCGCAGTTTGACCGGTTCGGGCGCGCTTTGACGGCGGTCCACCGGCTGTGGGGGGATGAGAGGGATACGCCATCGCCTGAGGAACGCCACGAGGGCCAGCAAACATAGGCTGCCTGGATGGTTCTCTGGGCCAGGAGATTTGTGGCCAGTTCACCCTGTCGCCGAGAATGAATTCTTTGCGCTGGATCTGTCCACATCGTTGTAGATAAGCGCGCGTTTCTAGGATAGACTGTGTCCTAGGGTCTCGGGGAAGCATTTGGGGAGCGATGCGCTCGTTGTTCTCAATCGGTCCGTAGTGGACGATCCAGAGACTGGGATCAACCTGAGGAGCGTTTGGTGTATGGACGTTCGGCGGAATGAGTCGGAAACGGCGTCTGGAGTGCGTTGCGACTGGCTCGCCATAGGCGAAACCAGCTTTGTGGTAATACATTTCGAGAATCTGGATGGGTGAGCGGTTGATAACTAGCAATACGGAACTGATAAACATACCACGCCATTTCCTACTTCTTGCTGTAGGTATTGCTCCTGAGGAGGCCAGATGTAACCATCACTGGCGAAGTTGACTCCCATCTGTTGCAGCGGCTGCCATGTCAAGAAGATATTGCCATTTTCGGGACGGTCAAGGTAGGTCCAGAAAAACGGAGCGGTATCACGCGCAATCTTGGGGGCGTGCATAAGCCAGTTGGTCACTTCAGAGGGCTCGACTCTAGCCTTGAGAGTGTATCGGTAGGTGGAAATGAGATGCACATGCGGAAGCTAAGGAGATGTGTGTCAGCAAGCAATTGTAGCGATGCGCCGTAGTGGGCGGGCATGTAGCATACCAGGTCTCTATGGACCCCGTAACTGGGGTCGCCCATTGATGCCATGGTCGTTTGGGAAAACAGTTTTCGCCGTCGTGATCAATTGATTATTATCAGCGCAGCTAGAAGTAATCGTCCTGGCTTTTCGAAACGAAGTCGGTGTTGTGATAGAATGAGTGGAGCGCAAGGCGCAACGGCGATTGTTGGTAACGAGGCTGCGCGAAAGTTTCGAATTCAATAGTCGCGAAGATGCGCGACGACAAGAGCTCGACCTTAAGGAATTTGTTAAGAGTTATGGCTGCGGCTTGTCTACGGATCCACATAATCTTAAAGATGTGGCTGGTGTCCGAAAGCTTGGACCAATCGTCTTACATCAATCGATGATATCACGTGTACACGTATCGATTAATACCCCATATCTAACACCACCTGGCAGTGCTGTCCTCAGATCAATGTCACATCGTAAAACCACTACAAGTGTTATATGATCCTCCGGTTCGAGCTTCAAAATGTGTCCTTCCCAATGGCAATGGTTGGGATTTTCTATTGAGTAGTAATGGAAACCCGCTTATCATATAATTCAGCAGCTCAATCTGCTTCATTTACAAAAATTTCTACAACAGCACGACTAAAACTCAAGAAGACCTTGTATCTAATGTTTTTTGTCTAAGGGGTAGGCTGAAATTAGCATTGCTATTATTTCACATATTTATTTTCATTCTTCTAAACCGGGCGGCCGTGTCATGCCATGCCGTAGCATGCTAAATCGAAGCATCCGTTTCCCATCTATTGAGAATGCTCCTGCCCCTTATACCAATGTTACCATAGCCATGGTAAGTGTGCTTATTTTCCTGATATAAACACTTTCTGCTCTTATGCCTGGTACGTGGAGGCCGACACGTTTCCTCCTCGGCCGGTCCAGTTGACGTGGTGCCACTTGCCCTCGGGGTATTTGGCGTTGGCGTGCTCGGGCTTGATCAGGAACGTGTGCGCTCCGAAGTAATCACGCTGGGCTTGAAGGAGGTTGGCAGGTAGATCTTGCGTGCGGTATCCGTCGAACCATGACAGAGCGGTGGAGAAAGCAGGTGTCGGGATACCGAGCATAGCGGCCTTAGCAACAACGTCTCTCCAGCCGGGTTGCGCCTTGTGGATAGCCTTGTTGAAGAAGTCGTCGAACAGCAAGTTCTCGAGATCAGGGTTGTTTCGGTAAGCGGCAGTAATGTCCTTTAGGAAGACAGAGCGGATAATGCAGCCACCTCGCCACATCAGGGCGATCGAAGGCTTGTTTAGCTTCCATTTGAAGTCTCGGGCGGCCTGATAAAATCTGATTAGAAGATATTTCAAGAGATCGAGGGAAAGGAATAACCAACCTCTTGCATCAGCATGAAACCTTGGGCATATGAGATGATCTTGGAGGCGTATAGAGCTTGCTCGAGGTCATCAAGGAATTGCTCCTTGCTGCCCTCGAAGCTGCTCGACCGGCCAACGTACTCGAGCTTCTTGGAGGCCTTGGTTCGCTCCGCCTTAATCGAGGACAAGCAACGAGCAAGCACGGCCTCGGCGATCAAGGTGACGGGCATTCCAAGGTCCAGAGCGTTAATAGCAGTCCACTTACCAGTTCCCTTCTGACCAGCCTGGTCTAGGATCTTCTCGACTAGGGGAGTTCCGTCGTCGTCGTTGTAGTACATGATGTCACGGGTGATCTCGATCAAGAATGAGTCTAGAACGCCCTTGTTCCACTTGGCGAAAACGTCTCCCATCTCCTTGTTGGACATACCAAGACCACGCTTCATGATATCGTAGGCCTAGCGGAATTAGCTCGGATCTATCGCCGGTGGTGCCGGGAATCATGATAGTTGAAGAAGGAGGGAAAACAAACCTCGCAGATAAGCTGCATGTCACCGTACTCGATACCGTTGTGCACCATCTTGACGTAGTGGCCAGCACCCTCGTCACCAACCCATTCACAGCACGGCTCGTTATCGCTCTTGGCGGCGATGCTCTGGAAGATATCCTTAACGTAAGGCCACGCCTCTTCGTTGCCACCGGGCATGAGGGAGGGACCGTATCGAGCACCCTCCTCACCACCGGAAACACCGGAGCCGACGAATCGGATACCCTTGGTCTGGAGGTATTGGGTTCGTCGGTTCGAGTCGGGGAAATGAGAGTTACCGCCATCAATAATGATGTCTCCCTTCTCTAGGAGGGGGAGCAGGGTCTCGATCCAGTCGTCGACGGCCTTGCCGGCCTGTACTAAGAGCATGACACGGCGAGGCTTCTTTAGCTTGGAGATGAACTCCTCGGTAGAGTGGGCACCGACGATCGACTTGCCCTTGGCCTCGTTGGCCAAGAAGACGTCGACCTTCGACACGGTTCGGTTGAAGGCACAGATGGTGAAGCCATGGTCGGCCATGTTCAGAATCAAGTTCTGACCCCTATAAAAGATGAATATTTTGGGACCATCTAAAGAATAGGAGGTTTAGGAGGAACTTACATAACGGCCAAGCCAATGAGGCCCAAATCAGCGCTTTCGGGTTCGTTAGCATGACTTCAACGGAGAGGATCATGGTAAGCTCGAGAGAGAATTATGTGAAGAAAGAAGCTCGCCTTGGACCTCCTAGGGAGCTGGTTATATTGGCAAGACGAGCCCTACAAGGCCCCAGAGATCATTTCAGCTATGTGGGTTAAGAAAGGCATTTCTTGGGGTCATCGGGAAGACAGGAATAGGAGAAAGACAAGAGTCGGCGGGGTGAGGAGTGATGGCGGGGTAATCATTGTCATCCAACCGAGAGAGTGAGAGGGATATTCATTGACTTACACGGCACCAGACATGATTGCGGTATGTTGGTAGCTCAATCGTAAAGGAGAGGATGTATTTTTCAAAATTGTTAGACAGAAGCCAAATGGTATAGAAAGAATCAACACAAGCTGCGGAAGAGCGGCGGGGAGTGCGGTTACTTTTCTATGATGGAGTTAAGATTGTTAGGTCGATAGAAAAGTGGATGATGGAGGGGTAACCCATGAAAAAAAAGGGTAGGAGGGGGACATTTGTTATTGAGATACATTCAATACCCATTCAATACATCCCCCTCCAGCCCTCCAATCCTTCTTCCAGCAACGATTGATTACCCTTCCCCGTGTCTGCCGTACATACAGTACCCATTGTACACACCTCAACTTTCCTCAACCAACCAGGGTTGACGTTACTTGCTTATTAGGTTAGTCCATGTTGAATATGACGGGAAAGCACTTGCATCCCCATCAATCAAAGAATGGCCGGGAGGCACGGGCTTACTCAGGTCTCTCTTCTTTTTATTATCCGTTAACGCCTCGATTCGTACCTTTGTTATCTAAGTATTTCCTTACCTCTAGGGCTGCCAGCCGTGGACTGCCTTAATAGTTACACACTCACAAACTACCTATTCAATGTGCTGTACCTACTACGTAGGTAGTACTCAGGTGCTACGCAACTCGGTGTTAATGCGCCTCGAGCATCAACCTACTTCATGGAATAGAGTCAATGGTAGGAAAACACGCCACTTCGTCCTTCTCTAACTTGGGGACATGCCTCATATCCGTCTTGGTTGATTCAGATTGCCCCGTATAGGCCCTCCGCGGCGTTTCGCAAGAATCCACCGGGGACGAGATGTTTGGTCCGTGATCTTCTCGGATCCACATTGAATTGTACTGAAATATAGTGTGATTACATATAGGAAGGTAAGCTAGCTATATACGTATTATACATAGTAATATACTTGTTTAGCAATGAATGTGTAAAGTCATTTATCAGCCTGATTTTTCCGGGTTCATCAAGGTTGACTAGATTGCTTCTACTTAAGTAGGTACGTGACTGATCGCTAACCCCGATCTCCCCGAGGTAGAACTACTCCTAACCCATTCCCACAAAATGTTTCCTATGTTCCCATGCTCGCCTGAATGTTTGGCAGCTGAGGAGCTTCTAGACAAGGACAACCATTGACTAGGTATATGAGACAATGGCAACGTCGGAATACGGAGGCACCGGAAAGCGATAATAATCCTAGTCACTCTCAACAAGGGGTAATATCTCCTACGCAGTGGATAGGATGTAGGCGAGCAGTGCATAGCTCAGCCTAGCCTAGAGCCGTGTCCTTTCTATTCGATAGAGCCAGGGCTAGTTTCCCAAGGACATCGTGAAAGCTGCCGCCCAACGAACCTGCCATAAGCGCTCAGAGATGCTCCGCAAGCGGCGTAACGGCCGACCGAGCGGGACTGTGGTGGAACGTGAATTATTAAGTTAGGTACTGCGCAAATCCCTCTCATTGCTGCGAGGCTGCAACAAAATGTCTCATGGCGAAAACCGGGCAATAAATTAACAGCCTAGAACCAATCATCGTAATCCTCTCGGTCCTTTATGCGGATTCCCGGGCCTCCAAGCTATTATATTTAGCGACTTCGCAGGTGGGTTGTCGTCTTGGCAATTCGAGCATCTGATCGAAGATCGGGAGATAGCAGCAAAAAGGGGAACATCTATGCCATTAGGAAAACATTGAAAAAGATAATAGTCATGATCAGAACATCATGTTGCGTATATGTAACTCCTAAAGGAGGACTGCTGTCTATCTACAAACTACGTAGAAGTAGAGGGTTGAAAATACCCCCACGCATAGGATATCGAAAAGGAAAATGAAAACATTGGGTCAGAATGGCGTCTCTGCCCAGACGGTGCTATGTTGCAAGGCGGCTTGGACGTCCGGGTCCAGACTGATGGACAGGAAAAAAGCAAAAAGTAAAGTAAGCATTGTAAGGAAGCGACGCCTGCAGGATTCGAACCTGCGCTCCCGAAGGAAATGCCTTATCTATTGGTGCGAACAATAGCAGGGCATCGCGTTAACCACTCCGCCAAAGCGCCCGAGTGCTTAACTGATTGTTGGAAGTTAGTCATCTAAGCATGTCTATATTCCTTGCTCCCTACCAGGTCCGTGCGGTCTTACAAATTCAAAGTCATGTGACTCTCAACCACTACCAATTGATTTCATCAGTGCACTGCAGGGATACTGCCCAGCCACATGTCTAATGCGCCACGTAGATACGGTGGAAATCTAAATTTCTACTTGAATCGGAATCTTTGAAGACTTCGATCTTGGCTATCACTCCATAGAATCTACTCGATCCAAGAATCTGCAATATCGCCAGTGCTACGATAACGCACACCTGATACCGCCTTCCTATACCTCATATAATACCAACTTTCATATTTGATCAAATTTCTCTACCAGCCAACCAGGGAAATCGAACAGGAGCTACAGCCTTTAGGCTAACATACGAGTCCGGGCTAGACTTGAGACTCAGAGGTACGTGTTGAACCCGAAACACAGCCATTCGGGCGCACAGCAAAATTCATCATGTCGTATCCGCCTCCTCCAGGCTCGAGCAATTCGTCCCTCCCGCCGCGGCCCCCGCCCTCGCGCGTCTCGGGCTTCAAGCCGGCCTTCTCGCCCACGCCCCCCGGCGCCTCGCACACCCCGAGCCCCGGCGCCATCGGCGCAGCCCCCTACGCTGCTCCCCCGCCTCCCGTGTACTCCAGCGCGCCCAGCTACTCGTCCGCCCCCTCCGGCGGCCGCGGCACCAACAGCAACAACAACAGCCACTATGGCTCCTCGTACCAGCCGTACGCCTCGCGGCCGCCCTCCGTGAGCGGCGGTGGCTATCAGCAGCCACCCGCGAATCCATACCAGTACCCCGGCCACCAACAAGGCGGGTACCAGCAGAACTACTACAGCGGGCCTCAGACCGGCGGCGCTGCTGCAACCGCCCCAGCAGCATCAGCAGTAGCTCCGAGCTCATACTCGGGCGCCCCGCAGATCCGAAACCCGTTCCCGGCGCCCAACCAGCCGCGCAACGACGACTACGACCCGGAGATGGCGGCGCAGATCGCGCAGTGGCAGAGCGCGTACGTGAAGGACCCGAGCAAAGACGGCAGCAGCGCGCCCGTCGCCGGGCCGGGAGGAGCAGGAGGGTCCGGGGGTCGAGGGAACGGGTACGGCAACAACGGCGCGACGACAACATCGTACGCCGCGGAGGCAAGCGCGAATGCGGCTGCGGCTGCGGCCGCAGTAGCAGTCAACGCGTCGGCGAACCCGGAGAAGAAAAAGACGGTCGTGCGCGCCGGCGGCGGACAGAAGTGGACCGACGACACGCTGTTAGAGTGGGACCCGTCGCACCTGCGGCTCTTCGTGGGGAACCTGGCGGGCGAGACGACGGACGAGTCGCTGTACAAAGCGTTTTCGCAATGGCGGTCTCTGCAAAAAGCGCGGGTGATCCGGGACAAGGTAACGTCGAAGTCGAAGGGGTACGGCTTCGTGTCCTTCAGCGACCCGGACGAGTTCTTCCAAGCCGCCAAGGAGATGAACGGGAAGTACATCCAGAGCCACCCGGTAGTGGTGCGGAAGAGCACCACGGAGATCAAGCCCACGGCCGTCAAGGATAAAAACAATCGCTGGAATAAGCACGGGAAGAACAAGAATAAGAACCGTGGCGGCGGAGGAAATGGATCGGGAGGTGGTGGTGGAGGTGGGAAACGCGAGGGCAGCTTCGAGCCCCATCTCGGCCCTGTGAATGCCGGCGTGCATAAGCCGGGGCAGAAGACGAAGGGCGGGTTGAAGTTGCTGGGTTAGGGGGGAAAGAAGGGTCGTATATACCTCTTCGTATGCCTATACGGTCATCAGGTTATTACGCTTGACTTCAATGCTTTAGTTTGGCGTTTATGAGGCATGCAGAACAAGAAGAGAGCTTCGTTCTAGACACTATGGAGCAATAACTACTAAACAATCAATAAAATTTAGTGACATACGATAATCTCACTTATGTGTTTTACAGCGTTCCACGATGTTATATCACAGTTTGCATCACTTCTGTAAACCTCGAGAAAGTTATTTGATACCTGGCCCCCTATTATGTACAAACGAATAAGATATATATGTAGTATATACGAATCATGTCTCTCCCAACATTCAATTCCATATTGTAGTCTTTATATCCAAACATCTCTAGATCCGGCAGTCTTCTCTATACCTGCAATTGGGGTATCTTGCTTATACATATCAATATTCCATACTTTGCTCAGCCAGGGCATCTTGCTCCAGGCTCGTCCTCTTCCTCTTCAAAACTCTTGGTCGATGCCCCCGCGGACTAATATCCTATTCGGTAGCTTAAGACACATGGACTTCCCGCTAGTTCGGGGTCCGACTCCCTGATATTGCTCCCACGATAGTCTTCGTTTCCTATCCTTTACGTAGGCATTTAATTTTCCCATTGGCCTTTTTTTTGTATTCACAGCCTTGCCATCGGCGCCGGTTCCGGGTATGCTATATCCCATAGATGTACAAGTATCGCCTTATATTCCCATCTCTATTTTGTACTCGAAGTTCTACAAAAGGAAAAGGTAGCACACAATCAGTCTTCCCGAGACCTTTCCGTCCGGTGGGGTTCTGTGGAGCTCGAAGGTCTCGGGTTCGGTATCAGATCTCCGTCTGTAGTGAGGAAATTGTCCTCCACGCCGCTGGCATCGTCGTGGGCTAGAAGTCCCGTGTCCTCTTCGTCGGAATCGCTACCACGGTCGACCTCGCTCGACGAGCCCGATGGTGCCTGCTGATAGCTCTTATTATGTACGTCCATCTGAGCCTCGTTGCGCATCTTGGTGAGCTTGATCCAGTTATATGCGCCAATAGCGCAGATCGTCACGACCAGGCCCGAGATGTTGATAGGAGTAAGCCTATCATCAAACACCAATGCTGCGGCCGAGATCGTGACAACCTCCTTAAATATGCCAGCTATAGACAGTGTAACGACGCTGCTTCGTTGTAGAAGAGCAAATTCGCTAGCTGTCATTAAGAAGGCGATTGTTCCGGGGAAAAGGAGGATCAGGGGTGCTCGGAAAGCACCCCATTCACCGGCCAAAATTTTCAGCCCTTCAACCAATTCGAAGACACCTTCCACTGGTACTGCGATAACGATCAGGGTGAGGAACATGATTGGTGCGAGGAAGAAAATGCTGGAGAACGGGTTGGATGTCGCCGGGTTTCGAAGCAGAAGAATTTGCGTAAGGCCCCAGCGGAAGCCGGAGAAGAAGGCGGCGGATATGACGAGAATGAATCCGCCCAATTGGAACTCGACCTCTCCTGCTACCATCATCACGACACCGGCTGTCATAGTCGCGATAATAGCTACAAGCTTCCACGTGGGAGTTTCGAGGCGGAAAAGAAAGGCGAAGATTAGCACGAAAGCTAAAGAAGAGGATTTGCACATAGCTATAGCTTAGTTAGCTCCATAGGCCTGAACACACCGGCATTCTATCACATACTATAGAAAGTAAGAGTAATGAACTTCAGGGACGTATTCCCAAGCCCAATATCCAACCCAGTAGCGGCGCCACAAGGTCCAATCCTCGTTAAATAAAATATTTTGGTCATAATCGGACGGTCGGGCTCTGCCTCATGTCTCGATCGGCCCAGATCCGAATTGTGTTGGGCATTGCTAGGCCTTAAGGAAGGTATGAAGTATAATACTAGACTCGCAAGGGAAAATTGCACGAGCATGTGCATGGCAGTGGTGAAGAGAGGAAACGCAAAATTGAGTTGGCCCGAATCAAACATCCATTTGTTGTACTGGAATTGGAACATTAGCAAAAGACGTCATCTCATCCCGGGACAGATGAGAAGATCAGTAGTTGACTTACCAAAGAGATTGAAAGCGAAAACAGGTACCACAACCCGATCAGAACAGCATTGACGGCCAGTCTCCTGAACACATTCTGGTCCGCCTCTTTCCGTTCCTCGTCCGTGATCTTATCCCGCGCGATCCTCTGGTCCAATCTCGTATTTCGTCGGCGTTTAGCACGTTTCCTCCGCTTATCCTTCCTCGTCAGACCTGTTTCCTCATCATCGTGGAGATCCTCTTCTGATAAACTGTCCTCTTCCTTATCTTCCGATCTGGACGCGTCCCGACTCTGATCTTCCTCCGAGATCTTAGCTTCCAGGTCCCCCGGTGCCTTGATACTGGTGGCACGCGGCCGTGAAGATCGAGCGGTGGACGGTTGAGGAACGTTCGGATTGGCGGTAAGCGTGCTTCTTCGGCGACGATGGCCCTGGGGAGCTATAGAATCCATCTCGATATCCTCGGGGCGGCGACCGGCGGCGTTAGAGGAAGAGGCAGGATTAGCACCATCTGACGACCAGTCTACCTTAAAGCTGGTGGTAACAGAAGATGCTGAGGAAGGGTTGGATGAGTCGGGATTGGTGGAACTGGGAGCCAGTACGCTCTTAACGGACAGTGTGGCGGGTTTTGGTGGAGAAGAGAGCGTGAGTGGGCGTCGCTGGGAGGGTTGAAGGGGTTGATGGTTGGATAGAGGAGTAGACATATTTTTTAATGAGTGATAAGTCGGTGGCCGTGGCCGTGTATGGTAGGGACTCAAGCAGATACTGCAGATACTGTAGACCAAAAGCAACACATGCAGGCATCATGTTCGAACCCCCTAGGGGACCCCTAGTCTCGACAGCTAACTCCACCTAGCGCCGGCCGACTTTGGACGCATAAAACTTGTATGGGGACCCCCTTTTTTGGTGATCAGGTCTTGGCGGGTAGGCGGGTATTAGAGTAATACCTAAAGGTAGTGGAAGCCGAATGTTGAGCAAAGTTGTTGTTGATGTAAAACGATAGGGCGATGGGGGTCAGTCGTGGAGCGCATTGGAGCACATTGGGATTACTATGTGCTACTACCTGTTACTACCTGCTACCACATGTACTACGGATGCAGTAGCGACTACCTAAATTTGGACCAGCATGTACGAAGTCAGAGTTATGCAACAACAGCCTCAAATGTGAACATCAATTGAAAGTTTGGTTAACCGTTTTATGCCATGTTACACCGTGTCCCTTGCCGCTAATACTGTTTGGATTGGATTTATGATAATCCTCTCTACAATTCAGTGTATTAGAGACTGACCCTCTTATTTTTGACTTAGAAGGTGTAATTGATTCTTTCTTCTAAGAATTACTAAATGGTACGACGGTAGATTGTATAGTATTGCTAATTAGTAACCCTTCCTCAGAAGTACATATTTATGAAAATGAAGCAGCCATAATACACTTTCAAAAGAACAGGTAATATCTTCAAAATGCCAAGTTGGTCTGGATTCTCTAATAATTCCTAGAAATTCCCCCCTTCACAATTATGTTCCAATGCCAGATGACGATCAAGACAGGGGCTCCCAGCTGGCGTTCGCTTAGACCTCCACCATCTCTCACCGTTACATAGCACTGAGAACAGTGGATACCAGGACTCGCGAGTTTTTGGTTTGGTCCTTGGAGAAGGGCAGCTCTATGTAGTATGTGGGGCGCCGAGCAAAATCTGGGGTTAGCCAGGGCTTTGCCAGGCCTCCAATCCGCGTAGAGATTCCAACTTGGAAAAGTATCTTCGATCTTGATCTTGGAGCTATGAACATGGCTATGAACATCATACCCAATTCTCCAGAAAACAAGGAAGCTATCTCCAGCCTCAAATTACGACTTGCATAAGTCTATAGTCTCTAACCCAGCCTAAGAATACTCTCATGTCATCGATTCAATGCTCAAGCGTACATGTTCCAACTATTAGCAAAAAGCAATCTCAACTAATAAACTTTTATCGATCTGCGGTTTTTGTATAGTGCAAGACTCTAGCCGAATAGTGTAATCGGATATAGCAAATAGTTTCACGAGTCTTAGTATCGTCACCTTCATAATATTAAAGGATGTGTAAGAAAAACTTCAGGCTGGCCCGGCCTGGCCTTTTGGCTTTTATGTCTTATACTAGACAATCCTATCCTTAATCTACTTATGAAAGCTGTCGTTGCAACGACTTGAGTTTTCCCTTCCTACGCCATTAGAGGGTGTTGAAAAACGCTGGTAATAATACAGAACCTGCCATGCTCAATAATAATGCCAATACAATGAGCAAATCCGTGTCCTACGCCTACAAGTATCCACTATGAGGAAAAGTCGATCGAGAAATCTTTTCAGACTTCGACTTTATGTTCTTCTAAGACAATATCTGCAGCTCTTCCTTCCTATCAGGAGCAAACTCGTCTTTGTATCGGTTCCACAGCTTCTCCAGCTCGGCCACGTACAGGTCGTGTAGTCGGTTAATCTCGGCCTGGTCCACGGCGGAAGCCTGCGTAACTTTGATTGGCGCTCCGACTACGATGTTCAACGGGCGGCGGTACGGCATGAGGCCCACATCGTAGTTAAAGATTCCTCGCCCGTGAAGGAATGGTAGGGTGAACTTCCATACCTTCAGAATGAACATCTGGAGCTTATGTACAAGTGGGTGCTCCTTAGGATGTAGTTGGTCATACAGGTTGTTTTCGCCAAAAGCGAGCACAGGGACCAGGTCGGCGCCTGTCCTAACTGCTATCTTGACGAAGCCCTTGCGCTCCTTTAGGATTAAACGCAGCTGTCCTGGCTGTGCTTCGAGTGATTCCCGAGCACCTCCAATAACAATAGTGACGCCGCGGCCCATACCTTCTCCGTTCGGGCCACCCTTGCTTAGAATATTGACGATAGATTCTTTCGAAACCGACCGTACCCCCGCGGCCAGGATATACTCGCGATATAGTGGAATACGGAAGTTCGAATCCAATGTCAATAGACTGTTCGTAATTCCAGGGAATTTCTCGGAGAAACCTAGAGCGTCCGTTGCAAATGCGGCCCATGCACCATGGGAGATGATACCATGAGGATGATAACCGAAGATATATTTCCGGGTAGGCGGCAGATCGTGGGTCTTATGAAGCCGAGCTGGAAAGTAGCCCGCGAAGAGACGCCACATATAGCTTTTGCGAAACCACTCGGATCGATACCTCAGCGAACCATCGGTTGCTGCTTTGGAGCTTAGCACGTGTAGAAGGTATATAAGCAGTAACGGCCATGCGAAAGGATTCGCGCAAAGGGCAAAAAATATCGACACCGTCAAGACAATACACATGCAGTGCATGAGTACGACGAGAGTCTGCAGTCTCCGTTTGAAGGGGACATTCCACGGAGCCCATCGAATCCCACCGTTCTGGCTTGGCTTCGGGGGTAGATGGATTTCGTCCACCGTTAAATCGTCCAGTTCAGGATACGATTCATCATCATCATGAGGACCGGTACCATTATCACGACGCGAGTCGTCTATATCTTGGCCATCCAGCCCAGACCTGAGCGCGGAAGCATAGGTAGTACCATCCACGGTAGATCCATCTATTTTGTCTGAGTCCGCTGTGCTTTCCAGCCCATTAACGGGGGTTGAGAGGCTCCCATCCGTAGAAGTAACACTCTTATCAAGTGCTATGTCGTCATGATTCTCTCCTGTAGGTCCGTTTCCGTTTGCAATTTGTCCCTCGGTCTCTCCGTTTACCTTCTTCTCATCTTCCGAAACTCTTTCCATCTTGGGAGGTTCCTTCAATCTAGAATCCCTACGCCTAAAGATGTCGCGTGGAGGGGTGCTCTTGCAAGCCAGAGCCCTCGGGATATTAGACGAAGTATTGGCTGCAGCCCGCGCCGCGCTTAAGGAGAATTTATGCGGATTCTGTCGGGGCGACGTTGGAGGACTAAGGTCGCTGGGTATACGAGGTATGCGTGTTTTGCCTGTTGGTGTCGTGTGAATCGAAGAACGATGTCCTAGTGAATCAAAGCTGTCTTGGCTCCCCTAGGATGGGTATCAGTCAGAGGGCTTCCCCTCATAAACGATTACTAGTACGATAGAACGTACAATACTCGACGATCCGGAAACTCTTCGCGTGCGTTCCTTGTGAGGCGAATACTTGATATCGTGTGTGGGGTTGTTGGATAGGCTACTATGTCGAGAGCCTGGGCTAAGGTTAGGGTCAGCAATTTGAACATGGTCTTGATGGTAGCTGTGCCCTAAGCGTGGCAGCTTAGAGCCACGGAGGCCATTAGAAGGCTCCTGATGTCGAGAGCTACTGGTATTGTCGTCCGCCATGATTGATGAAACTGATAATCGAGTATTGTTCCCGTTGCCGACCTAATGCGAGATAGAACATACCTAATAGTAGGTGGAGGAGTAAAAATGTAAGACGTCCACCGTTGTCCGCCGTCGCTTTAGGATCAAAGTCTATTTTCCAGATAGGACCTTCTTTTAGAGTTTTGCTCTAAACGTCCCGTTTCCTTTCACGGGCGAGCTAAGTTTATCGTCGCGCCGGCGCAAAGTCAATTATGTCAAGAGTTGGTGTACAAGTAAGTAGCGTACCTCGCTACGGGAGACAAACCTCGGCAGCCTCGGTATGCGCTAGAAGCTACAGATCTAGAAGCTACGGAGGTAACGAGTAACGGACCGAATTAAGATTTGCGTATTTCAGGGGCCGACATTATAAAAGTGCCGGAAAGAGATATCCATGCCTTTTCAAAGTGATAAGGCTCTGCACCCGAAAGCAGCAAGAGTCAGACGGAAAACTTGGGAGGAATTCATCCCACTGGCAGTCCCATGAGGTCAGGTAATAGGTACTATAAGACAGGCCCAGGGCGCTGGGGCTGAGTGTTTTAGAGCTCGATTTTCTAGTTGCAGTGGGGCTTACAGCTCATGGCGACTGGGTACCTAATGTAAGGGTAAGAGTTAGATGACGTATTACGTCTTCACACGCTAGCATGTGCAAGTCATTGGCTAGAATCGTTAATAGGGCTATTTCTATATCCAACTATCACCGCAACACTGCAGGAGTTTGCAGCAACCATGGATACAATTGGATCCCAACCCATGCAGGACGAGAGATTGGGTACGACACAAACGGAATAGTACTACCAAAATGCAGAACATCGTGATCCTTTACTGAAAGGTACCAGGCAGCATGTAACTTAATCAGCTACCTCTTCATGCCTCGGTTTTCATTAGTAGTTCTATGGATATTCCAAGGTTACTATTTGGAGAATTGGGTGATTGAGTATTTTGTGTTTGTTTCGTATTCATCTTGTAGAAACAAGATTCCGGTAAATCTATAGTCATGACAGCTAATATTCCTATGCCAGCCTCAAAGTATATTCTATCGCTATGGTACAGTATACCTCTAATAAACCAGGCTCTCTAAGACCTAGAAATCAACCAACAAGTGCCCAACGAGGCAACCAGAGCCAAAAACTAAAAATTCAAACAAACAAATCGCTATTGCTTCAGTTGCAATTTCGCATTCCAACCCACGATGCATCGTATCAGGTCCCAATCACCGTCTTGCCCAACCCAATCCGTAACGACCACGCCGGTGCTCCTATCGCCAACCCTGAGGCCTGCCGGGCCCTTACCATCCTCTCCATGTCGTAAACATAGGTACTCGATAATCGCCGGGTTCACCTTCGCCGCGATCTTCTCGGGCCAACAGTTGGTATTGAAGAAATTGCTGCCGCTCAGGAAATTCACAAAGAAGGGTTGCGGTGAGTTTTCATCATACCCTTCGTTTCCGGGGAGAGGACAGACGGGCTCGGCCGCACGCTCTAGGTGGCCGCGGACCAGGTCGATCTTCTTCTGGATATTGTGAGTCTGGTCGACCTCGTAGAAATCTTGCACACGGGCAATGCCGCTTCCTAGCAGCCCATCCTCACAATTGTCCGGCCACACACTAGCGTCAAGACCCCATCCTCGACCGTCCCATTCGGTATCCAAACTCGGGTCATTGACGTGCCGGCGAAGTAGTATGATTTTGCCTCGCACCTCGCCAATCCTTGGGATCCTCGGCTCTGTATACCATCGTTTGCCATCCTCGTAGAAGCGGTCCTTCAGTATCTTGGACAGTTGATGATCCGTGCCTCGTCCAGTACCTTCTCGCTTGATACTCATGATAATCGACTCGGAGGGGTTGGCGTCTAAAAACGAGTATACAACTTCAAGCATGTCTTTAAAATATTTGGTACCCCTGACCGACACAGGGAACGCGCTATGAACAAGTGCCAGGTCCGAGGAGTCGGAGTTGACGTTTACGCGAATATCGAGAAAGCGCACGCCGTTCTCCAATTGCTCGCGTATATGCACAGCCTGACATCGAACCGAAGGCAACGCCATGTGGCTGGTTGGGCTATTGTGAGTGCCTGGTATAGACAGTGCCGATAGGGGATATTCGTCCCGCAGCTCGCTCATCCAGCTTGAAAGGTGTGAGGAGCTGAAAATAGAAAGACAACTGCCAGCCTGTACGTAAATCGCAGTGTACTCATTCGGCCCATCATCTAGCTTCGTCATAACCGTGCTGCGCTGCGAAGCACTCGGAACGTCCACCTGGTAGCGGTACCCATCTGATTCGAAGGTTAACCGGATAACCTCCCGACCCGGGTCAGCTGTGCGAACGTCCGTGGTACAGCTCTCGAAGGGTCCGATGGGAAAAGAAACATCGCGACGGTCTCTAGCATCACCCTGGATGCGAACATGGGTAGATATAGATGTCGAGATAAAAAGACTCGTAATCCTACTCGTGATGTTTCCGACGGGAGTCTGACGGCCTGACGGGGGCTGGCCTTCAAACCGCTCTACGAGCTTGAGCTCTAGAGATGTAGTAGTGATATTACGAATGCTTAGGTCCGCCATTGGGTTTAAGAATTACTGAAATAAGAAAAGATCTGACGAGGTAACGAGAGAACTACATTAACACTATCAAGACGCGTTAATATTTATGTAGAGTCGTTACTCAAGCTAGGCGTCGGTCAGTGGGCGACGTCTTAAAGCAGAGGAAGAAAGAGCATTCATGGATGGCTATTGGACAGGAAGCAGTGGGACACTGCTGAAGCCCTGTAGACCTAGTCCCCTGGAAGGCTCGCTGCTGAACCCCAAAGATGGTTCAAGTTTCAACATATGTTGATAACATTGAGATACATTCATTCATTAGAGGAAGTCGACCTCTGGAGACTTTAAAACCACCTTGTAAACCATCCAAGGGAAATAAATCGTCATAAAATTGCTAAGTGCTGAGATTTGGGATATGATGCAATGGTAGTAGCGATTACCAGGGTTATCGATATGAATTACAAGTAATCATGGACCTGATTGGTCAATGCAAGGTACAATACGATTATTCGAGCAATTCGACCTCAAGAGCTTGCTCTCTCACTTTACTTTGTCAATGATCCAACCTTCCTAAATTCACAAGGCTAGAAGTCATGCGGCCTCGCATCTTTAACCATCGTCGCATAGCTAATTACCCTGGCTTATACGCAAGAAGATTTGGAAGCAAATCTGTCGTTGCTAACAAAATCAGTCTTACGTTATCGACGAGCGTTCCGAAGGTGAGTTCATTATATACCGAGATGGCTGAACGTCGCTAATATCCACAGAGCGAACGGTCATAGAAGAATTGAACCAGCACCTTACGAGTTCATCTAGTAAACTTGCACGAGTATGGAATGAGAAGAATCTGGATCGCGGGGCGGCGATCTTTGCTTCCCGTGACTTCGCAGCCTGGCTAGAAGACGAGGGTTTTATATCTAGTGTACTCGAAGGTCTTTTCAGGCCGAACACAGGTGGCCAGGCTGGCTCCCAAGATATCGACGTATTATGCGCCGCCGCGGACGGCCTCACCCCGGAACGACTGTTTGGCGAACCCCAAACGGGATTTTCAATATTATATGGCTCGACGAGCAATATTCTTCCTGGCCTCTGGGAACATAATGATTTCGGCTCAAACGTCGACCAGGAAAGGGAATCATCTGTTTCGTTCCTATCAAATCCTTTGCCTAAAGATACCAGGTCGCTTGAGATCACGCTGCCACTAGCAAATACCATTTTCCAAAACGGAAAACGGTCTACCTTGCTGGCGAGCAAATGGAAGAAAAGTCAGAATGGGTCTTTAGGACGTATCATGACACAAGAGAAACGATCTCAAGTTATAAATCCTCGTGCCATTTCAGCGGATCATACACGCCCCTTACTCCCTCTACTACCATTGACGCCCCCTCGGAAAATTGTTGCTGGGCTGGGTAATATCATTCGACAAGTCGAAGTCGATGGTTCCGTAACACCAGCGTCAAAAGAGCTTGAGAGCCTTGTACCAAAAATCTTTGACATCAGATCTCAACGTGACGTATCATATACACCCGGTCCTATTGGGGTATGGTGCTGGGTAATACCTCCTCACGTCGTAGAAACGCAGAATCTTCATAACCTAAAAGTCTTCGGGGACGCATCGTCCCAGTCGGAAGCAGAGCTATCTCTCGAAGCCATGAATGTATTTTCTGAACTGTTATCTTCCGGGTGTAGACTTCATAAAATCCGTACGTAATATATCAACCTAGGGGTATGCGATTGAGCTAACAAATCTATAGTTAGTGGAGGAGGCGGTTGGGGCCTCAAGCAAGGACTACTTTCCCTTGACCCCGAGACGAACTACTCTTCGCCAGATCAGGACGATGTCGAGATGTTCATTCGGGCGTTCCATGAACGCAACAGCCCCAACCCTTCCGGGGGTCTCGCCACTCCTGGCTCCTATATCATGTTCTGCATTGAACCGCATTGGATAGGGCATGAAATTGAAACAAGTCAACGAATGACACCAACAACAAGTATTGGAGTCGCCCCAAACAATGATGAGGAAATTACACCAATGGACACGTCAAATAATGTCAAAATAATCGACAACCACTTTGGTGTAGTATCAAAAGCTGGCCTTTTCTTGAAAGCTACCGAGTTACCTCATACGATAGGCATTAGTAAAACGGACGAATCGGATGAAGAGAGTCAGGTATTTACTACAAAGGTTAACCTCCCCCGAGCCTTTCTTGTGTTGTAGTGAAAGTTTACTACAGCAAACAAGAAGACACAATGTACGTTGAGTATAGTACCAGAAGGATGTCTTGAGAAAAATGCAACGCAAATACTGTGTATTAGTTGACTATTCATAACAAAGAATTCTCTATACACATGTGTCTAAGAAATGGAAATCATAATATGGCGTAAAGACAAATGTAGGGATCCTCCTAGACAACAGCCCTCAAGATAATGGATAATGATAAATGATAATCGGATAACCCCTATTTGGCGGTGATGTATGTGGTTTCTTCACAGTGCCTACGCTACTGTATCGATTGTGGCGATCTTTTCCCCAATATGGGACACAGTTACAGAGTATCTCCACTAGCTCTTACGTCTAAAGGCTATGACTACTACAAAAATAGCGTCCAAGCTCGACGCTACTGCCTTCCTGCGCCTATCCCATGCATACTGTACACATGCAAGTCTGGTACAACTTCCCGCTCCTTATACATATACATGGAAGCCGCGTCTGCTTGTCTCTGACGTCTACCCAAACAATCCGATTTTCCCAGACTTGTCAGAATGGATCGCAGTCTTGACGAGATAGTTGCTGAATCCCAGGTATGATGCCAATTGGAAATTTGTACAAATTTTGCAGTTTGCAAAAGCTTGTTATCGCTAGTTGCTGACCGCAGTTGTAGCAAAGAAAGCGAGGCTCTAGGCCTCGTCGAGGCGGTAATGGCGGTGGCCGCCCTCGAGAACGCGACTCTTATCCCCGCGACGGTGTTAGAAAGGTGACAATGCCCTATTCTTTCTATGAGTTGTTAAGAGCGGTCAAGAGCTAACCAACATCCAATGCAGGTGGATTCTTCCTCTCCCTCCTCGACGTACCCTCTTAGCTCGAGCGGCGCGCGAAGCGATCGACTCGCGCTCGATACCTCGGACTTCGATCGGTGATGGTTATATTCGTTCAGTGATAGCAGCTAACTAGCGATCTCGTTCTACGAGATAGTCAACCAGGGATGATTCGAGAAACTTGGATTCGTGAGTACACCGCTATACTCCACGACATGGACAGCAAGGACTAACAAGACGCGTAGGGAATGGGTTCACGATAAGTTCGATGATCCCAGTTGTAAGTCGAGTCGTCACCTCGAGTTCTAGATCGCGATAACTAATAATGGTTTAGCTCGTAACCGCGCTCGGCACCCAAGACGACGACCCTCCCCAGAACGATTCCAGTCAGTACGAACCTCCATACCCGTAGTGCCATCCTTCTAACAGCAGTCGCAGAGACAGAGACAATCGTGGGACCAAGGTCAGGGTAGAGAACCTACACTACGAACTTACCGAGGAGGATCTCGACGTAAGAAACAACACATCTTCCCCTATAAGGACCAATATTGACAGATTCTAGGGGTTGTTCAACAAAATCGCTCCAGTCGTCAAGTTGGAGCTAGTGTATGACCGTGCTGGACGCTCCGAGGGCGTTGCCTTTGTCACGTACGAGACTCGCGAGGACGCAATGGAGGCAATCAAGCAATACGATGATGCCAACGCCAAGGGTAAGGAGATACATCCTATGGATATAAGTACCTATACTAACCCACACCCTCAGGCCAGCCAATTCGTCTATCAATCGTAAACTCGGCACCTAGACGCAACCCCTTCGACACCGCACACATGCCCGGCCGACCATTGGCCGAACGCATAACACGCCCGCGTTCATTATCGCCTCGACGCAGTTCCGGAAGGGATAGGGGTGTTGACCGCTACGTTCCAGGCGGCGGTAGCCGATCACGCAGTCCCCTGCCTCGTCGACGTGGCGGCGGCGGTGGTGGTGGTGGAAGACGGCCCGGAGCACGACGTGAAGGGGGTGGCAGCGGCACTCCGAACGGAAGGGAGCGAATCGGCAGGGATGGACGACCGAAGAAGACTCAGGAGGAGCTCGATGCCGAGATGGCTGATTACTTCGGTGGAAACAACGACTCGGCGCCAGCGGCACAGGCGAGCAATGCTACCGCCCCGGCTGGTGACGATGTGGACATGATTGAATGATTTGCTCTGGACAAAGATATTCAATGCATTCTGTACACGCTATAGCTTCCTCGAAATAGAGCAATGAAAGTCGTTTCCCTTCCAAATTTGTATTTTCCATAGTATGGTGCATCATGATGCTCTTTTATGTAACCTATCTATTTGCTACCGGTTAGCTATTAGTCAAGGGGGGTCATAAATAGTATTGTGAAGAAGTAAATAGACACCTTAAGGACATTGGTATATGGTGGTCGAGTCGGTTCCGGATTCGTGACAAGTCGCCCCTTAATTTACTCTCTTTGCCCTACTCTTTAGTTCGTCATCAAGTCGACTCAAGACTAACATAACTCTGGAAAACATGTTTACTAGCTGGTCCTATTCCGTTCTTTCGGTTCTTCGCTATTACACGCATATTAATAAGATGAAGTCTACTACATCAACTCCTTCGTTCCTTTCAGCGGTGATCGATGTGATAGATGTAGTATAACGCTAGTTGTAACGTCTATAAGTATCTCTTGTCTTAGCATACCCCTTTAAAACCGACTTCAACATTATCCATAACCCATCTCCTCTTCTAATCATCCTTCTTTTTCTTACTCTGCATGCCCTCCATCATCGCCTGCGCCATATCCTCCACCGTAGTGCCCCTCTTCCGCTTCCCGATCTTCTCCTGTCCTAACACCGTATCATCCGCGACGGTCCTATACACCTTCGCGGCCCCCGTAAACGAGTCTGGCGCAAACCCACCCTCCTCGGAGAGCGTGCGCGCGATCTCCTCCATCTCCGCTACCCATCGGTACGCCTTCGGCGCCATCCCCACCACCCCCTTCTCCGCCATCGCGTACCGCGGGCCCATCAGACCCTGCATCTCGCGTTGTAGATCTGGGAGAACCCCCATCCGGTGCGCGGTTGTGAAGGCTTGGATGGCGAGAGACGTGAACCCTTTGCTGAGGCTCGCGAAGCACATCTTCAGCCCGCTGGCCGCGCCGATGTCCGGCGAGATGTGTCGCGCGTTTAGGGTTGTCGCCAGTTTCTCTCCGAACCCTGGGATCGCGGAGAGTGCGTGCGGGCCTGACATTGGGATGTTGGGGGCGTTCCATGATGGACTGCTACTGCTGCCGTCCGTCGTCTCCTTAAGAGTCGGCGGTCCGCCCACGATAGACCCGTCGACGAAGCGCACGGAGGAGAGATTGCGGAAGAGCGACGCGATGCTCTTCACGCTTGACGGCGCCACGGCGTTCAAGTCCGCGTAGTATAGCGGGTCGCTATCGCTCCGGCGTACGGGGCCGGAGAGAGCGTCCACGATGCGCTGCGCGGTTCCGACGGCGTCGCGGGGCGGGACCACGGAAAGGATCACCGCACATGATTGCGTGAGGGCCTCATCGGTAGGTAGAAGCTCGACTTGGGCGTTTTTGGCCCGCTCTATCGTGTCATTGCTGTTCAATGTTTTAGCTATGAGATCTCCTTGACCGGATAGAGAGGGGTTACACAGCGGGGTGGGGTAAAGAGGTATGGGATATCAGGGGGTAATATCAATGAGAAGGCCTCAAAAAAGGGGGGTAAATGCTCAATGGCGGGCTATGGTAAGTATTACGAATATTACTGACCTTCGACCTTTGCAATTCGACGCAACTGAGAATCCATGGGCGACAAGCAGCTTGGCGATGCCGACGCCCATGTCTCCAATGGAGATGATGCCGATCTTGGCCAATGAGGATGCCATTTTTAGTGAGTTAGTTTTTCTCTATTGCAGTACCTACTACCTTGTGTATCGTGACGAGTTCCAACCTGGAATCTATCCGCTTGGTTGTACACATGTGGGCGACGTATTTACGTACCCCATGGTAATATTGCGAGTTTCGCACATGGATATACGTCGGCGATTTGTAATACTGCCCTGATCCGCGCGGCCAATAGGCTTGGAGAAAAGGAATGTTTCTATACCTCCAACAAATCACGTAAGACAGTTACGACAACATAGACGTTTGTTACGCGGAAACTGGCTAGCAACTCGTTCGCTTATTCGTATTTTTGCAACTTAAGCTGTCTAGGACGCAGTTTCGGGTTGATATAGGTTATTCTATGAGAACCTACGTCTTATACCAACAATAGTGATCATATTCTGACATGGGCATGTAACATGTCTAATAAGATAGGTTACCGAATACCTTAAATCTTCCATCAATGATCACTTTTGGTACGGCGCCACTATTACTACCAATAGTCTTGGTATTATATAACACCTACTATACCGATGTAGTTAACAATTCGCGACGAATAACAATTGCCATAATTAACATACATATAAGCCGTACGATATGTACATATATGTAGGTACCAACAGCCACTGACGGCATACTCTGCATCCAACCCAATCGTAATCCTTTCCTTCTTGGGACACTTTCTTGCTTGGACTAGTACTAGCACGGGGCCCGCGGACCCAGAGGGGAGGTCTAGCCACATGGAAATGGCATCTTTGAATCATTCCGAATGGAGCATGGACTTCGTCTTCAATCCCGCCGCATCGGCGTCTTTGGCTATCATTTACACCGCAGTATACGACTAGAAGAAAAACCTTCCGCGGAAGTTGTCCCGCGCATCTCGCCTACGCGGTGGGATAGAGTATTCATTATGACGATGGTACTATCTGCCTATCAGGATTTCGGATGCTATTCAGGCTCTCCCACGAAATCTATCCGGCTGTGCATTGCCGGCCCTGTAACAATTTGCCCGATTTGTATCACGAATCGCTTTTTGGGCGCTACACAGGATACGACCGCTCATAACTAACTACAATGTTAAGCCGACCAAGTAGACGATACGAAATCAAATAAGGATCTAATACTGATGAATCCCGTTACGCGTCTCTCTCGGAATTCTGTTGCCTGAAGTCGTCGTCGTAAGATATCTCTTGTGCCTTGTTGTCTCGCTTCTCGGTATCGTTTAAGCAAGTCGAGATCGAGCTAAGAATCCCTGTAACCTCACCCGCGCTTCTTGTGTCAGGGTCCAGTCAGTGGACCGGCCAGCTTCGGTCCCGTTTCAAGAGGTCAAATCCATCCTTTACGGGTTACAGTAATCAAAAAGCCTCGCTGCGATGTCCCCGAAATGATAAAACAACCACGTTAGCCTCCCGCATGGTTGACGGAGAGTTTTCCATGTTGATCGTCCCAACTCATGATGCGAAGTCATGACAACTACACTCCATAGGTAGTAGACGGTCACTTATATAAACTCCGCTCCCGCCTACTACACTAGGGGTCCAGATCTCAAAATATCCTAACCAGGACGATCCCATTATTTCATTGGCCAGACTATTCGGATCGGTCAAGAGAATCGTCATGCTAAGGGTCTGTTAAGTTTTGAGAATCACCCTTCTTGAAGTCACAATCTCCGGATATAAGTCAGGTATTTTTTCATACGTACTTGAATCACCATTTTTCAATATAATTTTCCAGTTTAAATATCATTGTTCAATTCATCGTCCAGGCTCTTTTTAAGTTGATTTAAGGGGTGTATGGCTCTTTGGTTCAACCCCCCTGACGCCTTCGTTTCATAAGACTTATTCTCCGAGTCCAAACTCACATATATATTCAACGTGGACACTCAGCAAGCCGATCCTCGAAAACGAAATTTATAGCCATATACAATATCCACGATGGCGTTTCCTTGGAAAATATTCAGCGTCGCGTCGCTGGTTTACGCATATTTCATCGTGTCTACTCGACCACAATGGACTAAATCCGAGCTGCTCGGCGCATTCGTCGCCATGTGGTCGTTGCAAAGTTTCTTATATGGGTTTTGGAAAATGTTCCTATACCCTTTCTTCTTTTCTCCATTGATCGGCCTCCCACAGCCGAAACGTGGATCTTGGTTCATGGGAAATTTCTGGACGATAAGGGACAAGCCTACAGGTATACCTCAGAGGGAATGGTACGTACATATGCTGTTGTGTCTGGTCTATATTCCGCTAATAGGCTACTTAAGGAATTCTACTATACCCAACGATGGCGTCATCCGATATCTGGGCCCTTTCAATCAAGAGCGTTTACTCATTACTGGTCCCAAAGCTCTCGCAGAAGTTTTAGTGACCCGGAACTATGACTTCATCAAGCCATCGTCCGTCCACTTCTTCCTTAGCCGCCTTCTCGGCGTGGGCGTCCTTCTAGCAGAGGGCGACGACCACAAGTTCCAGCGCAAGAACCTCATGCCTGCCTTCGCATTCCGACACGTCAAGGAACTCTACTCGGGCTTCTGGGAGAAGGGCACTGAAGTCGTTCAGGCCATGACGAAAGCCATCATCGCCGATGCTCAGAAAGAGGGGGCCGGCCAAGATCCCGAGAAGGCGAGGAAAACCGCAATTTTAGACGTTCCTAGCTGGGCCTCTAGGGCGACACTGGATATTGTGGGAAAATCCGGACTGGGACAAGACTTCGGAGCGATCAAGAATCCGAACAACGAGCTTAGCCAAACGTACAAACGGGTATTTAGCCCCTCTTCGCGAGCCCAGGGACTTCAACTACTGGGATTGTTCCTCCCTGACTGGGTGGTCTCCCGACTCCCTGTCCAGCGCAACACCGACATCGCGGAGGCAGCGCAGACGATCCGAGGCGTGTGCCGGAAGGTGATCCAGGCCAAGAAGGAGAAGATGGATCGCAAGGAACCCATAGACCGCGACATCCTCTCCGTCGCCCTAGAGTCCGGTGCTTTCACTGAAGAGAACCTCATCGACCAGCTCATGACTTTCCTGGCTGCCGGCCACGAGACAACAGCTACCGCCATGACGTGGGCCGTGTACATGTTGGCGAAGAACCCGGAAATGCAGAAGCGACTCCGTGCCGAAATCCGCGAAAAGCTACCGAGTCTCGACTCCGACCGGGATATCAGCAGCACGGACATCGACCACATGCCCTACCTAAACGCCGTCTGCAACGAAATATTGCGCTACTATGCTCCTGTTCCCCTTACACCCCGCGAGGCTGCCGTGGATACCACAGTCATGGGCTATAAGGTACCCAAGGGCACCGCCATCATGCTTGTGCCCTGGGCGACCAACTTCGACAAGACGCTCTGGGGACCCGACGCCCACGAGTTCAACCCGGACCGCTGGATAGCGAAAGGGCCCGAGGACAAGAAGGCGGCTAGCGGTGGCGCGTCGAGTAACTATGCGTTCATGACGTTCCTCCACGGGCCCAGGAGCTGCATCGGTCTGGCGTTTGCGCGGGCCGAGTTCGCTTGTCTGTTGGCGACTTGGATGGGCCGCTTCGAGTTCGAGCTGGCGAATGAAAAGGATTACGATGAGAGAAATATGATGATCAAGGGGGGCGTTACTGCTAGGCCTGCGAATGGGCTGCAGGTTCATGCTACGATTGTCGATGGCTGGTAATTGGATATTATTGATACCTTGTGAAGATAGGCGTTGGGTATGATGGGTTTTGTTATGTGTATATCGATGTTTAGACGCACATATGGATATGATACGATATTATCTTTACCCCTTGCCTAGCGTGATTCCATTCGTCAACACGCTAATCAGCGAAGGCTTTTATTGGCAGTTATATACGACACCTGGGATCTTCTAGCATATAACTCTTGTGCCCTGCTACCCCTAATGAATGACAAGCGATTGGTTTTAATACCTAAGCTGAACTGCGAAATTGGCATACAATTACGCCAAGCCCTTGATGCCAATCCTCAAAAAGTTCGGGTCCTCGTCAACTTGCTTCCGAAGCTCTCCGCTCTTCAACTCATCAACATCCCAGTGAGCCCAGACAAATCGGCCGTGGAGGAACGCGGCCTCGGGTGTAGCAGCCCATACGGCATAGTGACCGGGGAGGACGGCTATATGATGGACTCAGGTCAGTCAACCCGACAAATATGTACATATTCACCCAACATATAAAAGAAAGAACTCACGATCATCCCAAGCCATCGAATCCTCACCAAACCCCGCCTTCCTCGCGGCATCCGTGAAGATGGCACCGGGGTGATAACTCAAGACCTGCATCTTCTCGACGGGCACATCCTGGGCAATAAGCTGCATGGCCAGCGCGCCCGCATTCTTCGTCAGTCCGTACCCGGGGTACATAGACGCGGCGGCGAAGTCGTGCTATATATATGTTTAATCGAATAGTCATTTACAAGGTTTTTGGAAGAAAATATAAGTGACCTACAATCGCCTGCGTCGATACATGGATCAGGAATTTCTTCGCATCCTCGCCTGGCTGGTGGTAGAACCGCTCCGCCATGTCTAGCAGCGAGCGCACGTTGACCTCGTAGTCGGTGCCCCAGAGCCGGGTCGTGCCGACTTCGAGGAGCGGGACCGCGGGCGCCACGGCGGCTGCGTTTAGCACCAGCACGTCGATGTGTGTGCCCTCGCCCGCGAGCCGGCCCCAGAGCGCGGAGACATCGGTTGCGCTGCCCACGTCGCAGACGATTCCCACGACTTGCGTGGAGCTCGCGCCGAGGCTCTGCATCTTGGCTTCTTCGAGGAGAGTCGCGGCAGCATTTGCGGTGACGTCGGCGCGTCGGCCCAAAATAATGACTTTGTGCGCTCGCGCGAGCACGAACGCTTTTGCGATGTAGTACCCGATTCCTGAGGTGCCGCCGGTGATCAGGATGGTGCGGCCTTCCTGTGAGAGCTCTGGCCTGAGGGGCGAGATGGCCGGGTAGGGCTCCCGGTGGTAGGTTTTAGTGACTTTGAACTGCCTTACCATTTTGATGGGTTTTTGATCGACGTTAGGTTTTGACTTGTTCTGTACGGCTCTGTGAGTAGTGTATGAGACTCTATTCTGCCCCAATCCAAACATCGTCGCAGCTACATTATTATATACACGAAGCTTCAGATCACATATCATTTCTCTCTTCCTCACCTGAGTTTCATGAGCTTGAGTCATCGACGGACATAACACCATAAGACCACCATGGTGCATGATGCCATTCCGACGATACCATCGTCGTCGGGCTTTCTAAGCATAATTCCACCCCGGCATTAACTCCATCTGCAGAGCGTCGGGAAATGTGAACACTCCGCACCCAACGATCGATGCGGATTTCCATCGCAGCCAGCAGAGCGGAGTCCCATTATTTTCCGCTCCTTCCATTGGTCTCTCGCCGTGATTATTTCCGGATAGGGAGGTCGCATTCTCCACATTTCTCCGTGCCGTGCGCTGACAAATGAAGTCCGCACACCCTGACTCACCGGGGCTCTTTCTATCTCCATTTAAACCTCCGCAGAGTGCGGAAAATGTCGCGTTGATGGGGAGTGACGCGTCTCCCGCGCGTTGAGATCTCGAGGAATTTCCCTTTACTTGTAATTGTTCGTTAATTAGTTAGGTCTTGGCTTGTAAATCACAAATGGCTACCATCTGGAGACGAGCCTGTGTCGGCTGCACGAAATCCAAGCGCCAGTGCACTAAGAGCGTGCCAGCGTGCCGCCGGTGCCAGGATAGGGGCATCCCATGTGAATATCCGCCGCCGAGACGTACTCTGCTTAGCGCAGGTGCGGCTCCCGCAACACCAACTCCATCGACCCCAGAAGTGCCCGCCAACCCGCTTCCCGCCGCCAATGCCAACGCCAACACTAGCGGCAATGACGCGAGCCTAGACTTCCCGCCACTCCAACTCTCGCAATCCGACCTGGGAGGCGGCAACCCGCGGTGTCGCCCCGCCGTGGTGCCAGACTCTCCGCACTGCGGATTCGACGAAGACGACGCTAACGCGGCCCTGCCCGTATCCTGGTTCCTAGCCCCGGAATCCTGGATCGCAGACTACACACTGCCGCCGAACCAGCCGGGGACGGAGCAGCTACTCATGCTGCAGCGGTTCACGGACAGCGTGCAGCGGTGGCTGCGGCAGTGGGTGACGGAGGGCAGCAGCCCGCTGCACCACCGGTTCCTGTACCGGCAGAAGATGCCGCGGTACGTGCAGGACGCGTACACCGCCGTCAGCATGTACCACGCCGCGGCGGCGCGCGAGAGCGGTGGGAGTGCGGATGCGAGGGCTACTGCGATCCGCGTCATGGATGATCGCGTTACGCAGTTGCTGGAGGACCAGGCGCTTGAGGCGTCGCTGTGTCGTGTCTCGGGAAGGGAGATGGATGTTTTTGATCATTTAAGTCGTGTTCAGGCGCTGCTTACGTATCAAACGATTCGGTTGCTTGATGGTGATGTAAGTGGTATCTAGGTTCCTTCGTATGCCTCTTTCAGCCTTCTTTGGTATTTGCTATGAGTCCTAGGGGAGCCGTTGCGCCATGATATCTAGCATCCTAAACCCATCACTTAAGTCATCACTGCTAACCTACCATCAAGATCCAAATGCGCGCACAAGCCGAATCGCTCGTGCCAACGCTCTTCCTATGGACCCGTCAACTCCTCGATAGCGCGAAAGAGAACCTCACGAAACCGACCCGACTCCTCGCCAACCACGTGTCGGGGTTCGGATCGGACTCCGAGGACGACGTGGTGTGGCGGGCGTGGATCCTCGTGGAAAGCGTCCGCCGCACGTGGCTCGTCGCCAACTACCTGCAGGAGATCTACCTGTACCTGAAGCGCGGCTGGGGTGAGTGTCCCGGGCGCGTGACCATCACCATGCGTACTGGCCTCTGGGACGCGCCGTCCCCGTATGCGTGGACTCGCGCGTGTCGCGATGGCGGGACCCTGTTCTTGCCCACGGCGCATACCGAGAGGTTGTTTTATGAGAAGTGTCCTGCGGATGTGGATGAATTTAGCATGTTGATCGTCGAGCTTAGCTACGGCGCTGAGAGGATTGAGAAGTGGCTTGGGGAGTCGAAGGGGCGTGAGGAGCGAGCAGAGAGAGCATTGTTGGATAGATTGGACGAGGCGATGGTGAGTTGATGAGTTGTTCTGATATCGCGGCGCAGGGCGTACCTATGGTAGGTACTATTGGTATGACGCCAATCGGCGTTATTTGGATTCGGTGCGCATAATGATTGATGGATATGCCTATATGAAGGAGTTGGACGCTGGGAGAATGTTATTGGAGGTTATTTTAAGCTAGATTAGCGATGACAATGATCGGGTACATATTGAGATGATGGCTCCATCACTGCTTCAACGCGTTTGTGGAAGTGGATGGAGCGCTTCATCTACTGTAGTGCTAGCTAATGCTCAAAAGGTAGTTCGACATTTCCAGCGGAATCCATTATAATAACTTTCGTAGATAACCTTAAGCATATATACGGATCCAATGGCAGTTTAGACGTGGTAGAAGTCTGAGATGTCTTCCTCATGGCAATGCACCAGGCATTGATCACAACGAAAAGTGTTGAAAAGCAAAAATTGCGCCCACTACGATCCACGAAGGATAATAGAAGAGGGTCAACGCCGCGCTGTGCAATGCAGGTCTTCCCCCTTAAGAGTCCTTATTCTTGAGCAAGGACTCTTCAGACAAGGTAAGTATGAAGAAGAAAGGAAAAGAGAGGAATCAGAAAACAGGCGGGCGGCCAGAGTTATATACTTTTCCTACGGGCGGTGAAGCCCCGAGCAAACACGGCAGAATCCTGATTAGGCAACTGCCCAGCTGTGGATTTTTTGGTCCCACTTGCCCACTGTTGAACAGTGCACTTGTCAACCTAAAAGCATCTAAAGTTTCTGTTTGTCACCGTTCCTTTGTTCCGTTCAATGGCCATTAAATCATAATTCTATGATTGGCAATTGATTGCATTCAATCTCGTCGACTCCAAATGGTACATTCTTTCGAGTCATCCTGTTCAAACATGGAAAGGGGTACACATGTAACAAATGATCTTTGGCAAACATGATCTGAATCAGTCGCGTGTTTATAAAGAAATGCTCTAGTTTCCTGAAATATAAGCAATTTCATAGGTCCATGGCTTCCGTCTTACATGTGGACGGTGGTCATCATCAACTAGCGGTCTATCTTCATTCTAGGTAACGACAAGAAATCTATTGATGCTCTGTTAAGTTTTTGAAGACTGCCAGGGATCAACCAAACCACCATAAAGTCCGCTCTGTGCTTTCTAGTCTGAGCGACATGATCTGAACTAGCGAGTACCTAATATGTCATCTAGAATAGGAGAGATGGGCGCCTCGATAGCAAACCATCGTCCTGAAGGGTATTCGATATAACCAATTGAAATGGATCAATAAGATGGAAAATATATATAGTCGAGCACATTCGTCGTAGCGACTAAGATGGTCCTGTGTCAATGAGCCTCTACCGATCCCTGTTCGCCATCATAATTGCAGCGGCCAAAGCTTGTAGGTGGAGAGCTGGGTTCCTGCCTCCCTCCCTTTGCGACATATCTTTCTGTAGTCGTACCACTAGAGCTCCTATCGTACCCAAGGTGGAAATGCTTTCCCGAGAGCGGCTTGTCCAATTTCTATTTGGACGTAAGCCTGGCTTCGGTTTTCGCCTTCTCTTGCTCATGGATCTCTTTGATCTCGTCTTTTGTAGCATTGTGCTTGACGTAGACGCCGTTGAGCGGGTTCTCGGGGCTTTTCTTGAATTCCTTCATGATTTGCTCCCGTTTCTGGCTTCGACGCAGTCCCTTCCCGGTTCCATCTTCGTCCATCTCTTGAAGCCTCCTCTCTTCGAATTTAGCGTATGCTTGTCCAACTCTTCGTTCAGCATGTCTGTCAATTTTGGTGTCCGATTCGTCCAATACTAGGCCTAAGGCATCCAAAATGTTTTCGATACCGGTGGCTTCGAGAGTTGGAAGTTTATTGCTCTCGTTGACGTTGAGCTCGGAGAGTGCTTGATCGAGTCCTCGGTTCGTTTTCTTAACTGCTGTTTTAGCATTCTTGGGACCGGCACGATTCGGCAGACTCTTTTCTTCCTCGACAAGAGCAGCGTCTCTTTCGGCCTTCTTACGGGCTTGCTCCGCCTTCTTTGCAGCCGCCGCTTCTCTAGAAGCCGGTTAGTATTACACCGATCAGACTATGCCTTGTCCTTTAGAATGCCATTGTTTCATCTAAGGCGAAACAACTATGGAAATTCCCCCCAAACGACAGCGACATGTGGAACAAAGGAACGGCTCACTTTTTAGCATTGCTTTTGGAACCCCTCTCCCAGTCGGCATCCTCTTCAGCGGCTTTCTTTGACTCCTCAACGGCAGCCTTTTTAGCAGCTGTCTCCGCTTTTCGAGCCTGGCCGGCCGCCTTCTTACTATTCTCGCCTCCCTTCTTCCCCGCCATTGTGCCGGTCTATAAATAGGTTAAATGTATAATATATAGAACGTGATATACGTATGCGCTTGTATCACAAGTCACTACACCACGATGAGACGAGAAAATGCGAAGGAATCCCAACAACTGCTCGCTACCGTAAGTAAGGGTAGCGAGGCGGGGCAGAGTTGGCGGGGTTGTGGCTCGATGTTATGCAGGTCTTGCGTAGGAGCCTAATGGGCCTGGGTATACCCAGTTCCGTAAGTCTATCTGACCTCAGCATCTCTAGGCGCTTCTACTTCACTAGTCCCCTGGCTAATAGCAAACTCTAGCGTATAGTAACGTAAGCCTCGTCCATTTCGTTATATCCGTATACATATATCTGCTTAATTTAGGATGTTCATAGTCCTAATATATTCTAACCGTTGTTCCTGGTATATTCAGTCCGGGACCATATGTGTTTAACCCTGAATTGGACGTTTAAGTACAGTGAGTAGGAAGTGGTATGGAGAATAGAAGAATACGCGCCGTTGGTTCTATTTCGAGGAACTCGTTAATTTTCATATAATCTAATTCGCGAGATGGTAATAGATGCAGCTGAGCCAGCAGTGGTGGCAGCAGGGACATTATCTTATTGGTTACCGACTTGGCATTCTCATACAGCAACACAGCATGCATGGATTCGCTAAAGCGGTGTGATGCCCCAATACGAGCAAGCCTCATGTTTCATTTCGGAATATAATATATGACAGAGCCTTCCAGGGGATGGAAGATGTAATGAGGGCTCAATGCTAAATATTTTATCGTTATGTTAATTGACTCATTCGTTCACCGTATCAAATCAAAGCATGGAAGATCGACATCACCGTCGGCGGGGCAAAGCTCCGAAGGGGACGGTGAGGTCGAAGAAGACGAGAGCTTTGAAAATTTCGAGGAACCATATCGAGCGCCAGCGTACCCATATCGAGAGCTAGGTGAGAACGATGTTCGACTACTCCGTATTTTACCTGGAACAGGTATCATTGAATGCATCCTTCATCAGATGCCTCTTACTGAGGCAAGGTACTTCTTCGCCTTATCCTACGTCTGGGGCGATCTGACCCAGACGGAAACCATCATGCTAGAAGGACAACCTTTTCAGGTTACGAAAAATTTGTACGAGGCCCTACATCAGTTCAGACAGCGGCCTTACGACATTGGCCATCCGAAAGACTATTTTTGGATTGACGCCGTTTGCATCAACCAGGAGGACCTAGACGAAAGGTCGCTGCAGGTGTCGCGTATGATGGAAATATATCACGCCGGCCTGGTCGTTGTATGGCTAGGCCCCATCGTCGAACCGCCCCAGGAAAGCCGCTTTAAGAGGTTGATCCGTGGGATACGACCGTCGCGACCCCGGATGTCGCGAGAAAGTGCGATCAAGCTGTTGTTTGAAAAAGCCACCTCAATGTGGACTGACTGGGAACCGATGGATGATGATGATAATATAATTGCGGACGAAGAGTTTGGAGATGCCTATTACGACGTCCGCCGGGCCATGATATGGTTCCTTTGCCGTCCATGGTTTACTAGAGTGTGGACGATTCAGGAGGCTTGTTTAGACGCGGTTCCAAGGTTCTATGTAGGACGCCATAGCCTACACTCATCCAGCCTCTTTGACATATTCGATATACTTGCTGCTGAAGACCATTCTCTTTATCTTACTTCTGGTGGGAAGAGAATGGTTTCCTTCAAGTTAATCCGTCGTTTATATCACTGCATCGGCACGGGTAGGGATGATGATCCCCAGAAATTGGAGCTAGCTGAGGTTCTGTGGGATTTGTTCAGATTCACGAGCGGGAAGCAATCGGGAGATCCTCGAGATCAAATATATGGTCTTCTCGGTCTTTTAAGACATGTTAAGCCCGAAGAGCTCCCACCAGAACTTACCCCAAACTATCGCTTACCATATTCGCAAATATACTGGGACTATACGGCTTTTTTATTCCAGTCTCTTGGAAACTTGGAGCTGCTTGACTGTCGGCGAAACGAACTTCAAGACGTGCCATCCTGGGTCGTTGACTTTCGGTACTTAGCACTAGGATCCAAGAAGAAATATGCGCCGATGAGTGTATCGCATGACAAGAAAATCTTACACCTAAGAGGTCATATGCTAGGAACCTTTCGGGATGTTGTCAACGGGTGCTCTTCAGCAGATTTATTTCCGGGTGCCAATGAAATACCCGCTGAATTATCCACTCGTCTGAATATAGTCGAAAAGCGCATCCTGAGACCATCGGCAGATATCAGGGGGATCACTGTGGAAGAAATATTTGAGGAGCTAGTTAAAGATGTGACTAGAGTCATTGATGAAGATGGTATTGAGTCATTCTATCAGGTATACTGCCGTCTATCGCGATCATCTGGCGGCAAAAGATCATGGTATGCGAAGAGAAAGTATACAGTCAACATGCGTTTGAAGGAAGAAGCCGTAGCCGATCGGTTTAGCTCCCCCTTTTTGCTCCTCGCAGACGGTACGATTCTACGCTTGACTAGGGAAGATGCCAATGTGGAAAAGGGTGATATAGTATGCATTTTTAAGGGCGGATTAAATCCAAGCCTAGTGAGAAGTTCCGGGGAAAATTATACCTTCTTAGGCGAGTGTAAGGCGGAGAGTGGACTGCTTAAGAAGCAGGAATTTGACGACGATTTCTGGGCAGACAGAGACATACAGGATTTCATGCTGATATAAATGCAATTGGACTTTGCATGTGATTTTGGGTATCTGGGGTATATTATCTAATGTTTCACTACCTGCATAGACGGAGCATGGAGCATAGACTTACTGCATATTGCGGCTACCGACAAACTAAGGAGTATTTTGTTAGCCATTCAAATATATCTACCGATATCTTGGGAGAGTGTTCCTTGTCTATACTGGTCTGGTTCGTGCTTTCGTCTAGATGTCTAAGGTATATTTGACATCAGATCCCTTAACCTGATATGTAGAACAAGCTCGGACCGATAGTCGGAACCGGAACACGAACTCAGAGAGAGATGAAAGCTTTACACTAAAACTTGAGCGTAGTAAAAATCAGCTTGTTTGTTAATACTAACTTCCCACATAGATGGATCCTGCTGCTCTATTCGCACTTGACGTTTGTATGTGACGACCTGTCGTCTCCTTCGAAGCTCTACCGGAATAGACACCATATCATTACAGGATGCGTACTAGTGTATATAGTTGGCAAGAATCCACAGAGCCTATAACGAGTTGGGCAAGCATATAGTTTAGAGTGAATTAGACACATCTAAATATCCTGCTTCATATGGTCATGTGGACAAATAATATGAGATTCAGGAGCTAGATCTAACCTTGGAAGCTTTTATTTTCTACTTCATCGATATGAATCAGCTTAGAAAAAGTCCTTTCGTCTACATACCCGCTTAATTTGTGTTTCTGTAACCTACGTTGGACTACACACCTAGAAGGAGAAGACAAGAGGTATGAGAGAATGATCTCCGTGGTTGAGGTCACAAAAGTCGTCCTCTTGAATTGCCATATTTATCAGACTCGCATTTGTAATCTCTACATGTCGTAGTCTTTAGCAAACACCATCGTCGTACTATGAGTGAATACAAATACCAAGCACGAGCCAATAGCACACCGTCTCATTCCCAATGTGAACGTAAGCGAAAGACATAAAGTATAAGGCGAGAAATCGCAACGCCGTGTTCGCAATGTATATTGCCTGAACCCTGCTCCGGGAACGCCCTTTTGATGGAGAAACAACATGACGGTCAAGTACACGCAGAAGCTACCGAAGCAAAGATGCCACTTTTCCCCTTCGCAACGAACCAAATGCGCCGGAACGCCTCTCTCCCTCATTGTCTTCCGCGTACGTAAAGCCTATTAGCCAAGACAACCTGTCGCCAAATATTTCCGTGTCCATTTGCGTACTCATACTCCAAGTCCACACACATTCTGTGTGGGAGAAGTCATGCTGTCCTCCTCTGTCTTTTGGTTTACACATTATCTCAAGCCGGTCTTAACCTAAACCACCGAACTGCTAACCCCAATATCTCACGCGACGATGCATAGCGCAATGCATCACATCGCACCACACCGTAGCTCAGACATTCTCTCTAAATATCGATCTGCGCTCGGACGTCGGGCTATCATGCGCAGCCGGGCCCTTCACTTTCGTGTTCGCGATATTCGTATCGATAGGACGGGGGCTCACGCCTCTTAGACTCATATTACTCGGCTCGGCGGCATCGTCGTCGAACGGATTGCGGGTCCCGCTGATCCCCAAATGATTGCTATTATCCGCCGCACCGAGCCCCGTGTCCCGGTTCAACGTCCTCCCCCGCTGCTCGTCGGCGCCCAAGCTCACGTTGCTGTACCCGCCGCCCGTATACGCAGTACTACTTTCCCCGCGCCCCTGCTGCTGCTGTGACGAAGCTTGTGCTTGTGCTTGCGCGCCGCTGCGCAGCCCTAGTTCCTGCTCTTCGTACCCATACCCGTAGTACCCATCCGCCTCATGGCCCACGCGTGAGTCCCAGGCCTCGTCCGGGTCGAGGGCCCCGAAGCCGCGGCGAGAGGGCCGCTCGTAGGCACCGGTAGCAGACCGGTTCCCGCCAGACCCGCGGAATGCGCGCATTCGGTCATTGAACCATCCGCGGATGCCGCCCGGTGCCGGCTGCGGCGGGCCGTACGCGGAGGTGGGTTCGGAGCGCGCGAAGGGGATGTAGGAGGAGAGGGGTGGGGCGGGGAGCTATAAGGTCCGTTAGCTAGGTGAAGGGTAGAAAGGAAGGGAGAGAGGAGAGAGAGAGGGCATAGGTCCGGTCATGTCCGGAGCCTGAGACAAGCATATGCAGCCTGAGGGGGGGAAGATGGGGGCCGGGAAAGAGGAGAGGCAGAAAGAAGGGAGAGTCGGAGACTTACGCCTAACCGCCGTGCGCGCAACTGCGTGAAGACGATCCAGCCGACCGCGGCGACGATCAGCAGCACGAAGAGGACTATGAAGAAGGTTCCGACGGGGCTGACCATTTTCGGTCGCGGATGCGATTTCGGTGCGGCAGCAGCTATCTGTTTTGGGAGATCGTCTAGCTAGTCGACCGACCGAACGAAAGACCGGTCGATCGAATCGACAGGGTAAGGAATATCGAATGAATTGGCTCGAAGAGTGGCGAAGCGAGGAGGAGAGGAGGGGAAAGAAGGATGGGATGGATGCTGTGGGTCGATGTCGGTTGGTAGAGAGAGGACGCAGGCACGGATTCGGATGCAAAGACGCAACGGTGTGGTATCTTGTTGTCAGTATGTCTTACAATGCGAAGTTGGAGTTGAGGCTGATGGATGACATGACATTCTTTCCGGCGGCGTGTTTTTTGCTAATTGCTAATTGCTATCGGGTACTGCGGGTCTGAACATCTGGAAGCTTTTGGGTCTTGCTTGGGTCCTTGTATGCTTTAGGTGGACCTAGCCTACAGTAGCCTACCATAGCATGCCAGGCCATGCATCAAGTTACCCAATTTAGGTGTTGGCCCTTGCTCCAATGTTGCTTTCTCCAGTGGATCCGGCTGGGGTATTATCAATGTGGGGGCCTATACGATACCTAATATCCGCTAAAAGATGACGTTGAACTAAACGGTTATGGCCCGTGCATAGGCACATAAGTAGGTAGGCAATAAGAGAGCAACCTATCGTCTGGAAAATCGCGCCGATAAGCCTCCAAAAACTGTTAGAATTGTCTCACTCCAAGAGTCTTTTTTAAGCCTATCACGTCTATCAAACCTGTAATCATCTTGCTGCACTAGGTACTCCTAAGCCTCGTTATTGTCTCAGTTCTCTTACGATTTGTGCAGAAAATCTGCCTAACAACACTAATTACCAAGTCTATGACAAATATTCTTCGGCCCATGTGAAGATTGACAGTACGGCCGTTGACGACGGTTATAATTAGTACACTATGTTGTCAAGGTTGACATAAGTTTGCGAAGTCGGATAGTGGAGTTTGTATTCTTTGAAGAGTCCCCAGTTTGATGCTTGAGCAGGATCCATCATGCAGACACGAATCATGGTTGTACACATCGAATCAGCAACTAAAGGAGAGCCACGATATAGGGGCTGAATGCAGTAATCTATTCATGGATCATCTTCTGGTATAATGGGCTAAAGAAATTTAGAGGTATCATGCAAAGCATTGGTCCCAGTGTCCACCACTCCTCGCGAAGCTCTGGCTCTCAACGAATTCACTCAACGTGCAACGACCAAACTCATCAGCGCCGCAATTCTGTAGGGGTATAACGCGATCATTAACCAGGATTCTAACGAACTCCTCTTTGCTTCCTCCACACGTCATCTTCTCCACGTATAATCTTGCAGCGAACGGAACGGCCCAACTAGCTGAGAATCCCCTGGCTTCCTGCGCACTGATTCTGTGGTCTCCTGGTAGTGGGTCCGTCAAGTTGTAGAGCCCGAGTGCGCCGTAAATGTCCATCATGTCGTTGTCATGACTAAAGTCGGCATATAAGACGCGATCGAGGGGGAATGTAGACTCGGATCCGTCCAGTGTCGAATTAGTCGTGGTGTGGTCGACAACAGGTTCACCGGTGAGCCTTGCTACTAGCTCATTGACGAAGCCTACCCCCTGAGTTGGTCCGAGGGGACTTCCATTGCCATAACCATACCATTTACCCAACGACTGGTAGTAATCGTAATCATGCCACTCGTCCACGGTGAACAAGTAGCAAAATTTCGAGAGCTTGCCTTTAACGTTGGCGACCGTGTTGAAAGGACATAGATCCATCATATAGATGGTCTCTTGAAGTGAGAAGTTGGCGCCGGGTAAATTTTGGTTCAGTCTTTCGGAGAGGGGCGGCACAAATGTGCTGATCCAAGTCTGCTGTTCGTCATGGTTGTCATGTCGGTTGTCCTCGAATGCAGGACAAAGATCAGGACTAAGTGAGTTGTTGAAGCCGTCGCTCTCAGGGATGATCAGGATATTATAGGGATAGGTATCCGGAGCATTGGAATGCTTGTCATCTTGCCGCGCCTTGTGAAAGCCGTGGGTCCAATTTTGTGCCGACTCGACAACACGATCCTGGCCGGAAGCACGTACAAAAGGCAAGTTAGTACTGGCCAGGTTTTGGTAGCGTTCATAGAATTTAACGCCAGAGTCAATCATCTGTTGCTCGCCATATAGCGTCAATTGGTCGGCACCAAGGGTATACTTGTAGTTCTTAATGAACTTGTAGTCCTTCCCATAGTCGTCCACACTGTTGTGGATGCGGTCAATGAGTTCACCATAGGTCACAGACTTGTGTGCTGTGGGGTCGCGGGCTCCATGCCGTGCGAGTAGTTGCGCGAAATTGACCTCGCAACCTTCAGGAATAGATGCTGAGATTTTCGAGGGAACAGAGAATGAAGACGAATACTGGCCCCAGGAACGAGAAACCTCTTTTCTACAGCGACGGTCATGTGCGAAGCCACTGCAAGGTGCCGAGGAGATAGAACGCCTAAGTAGAGCGTCGTAGTCAGCCAAAGTGAGTTATTTATGGCACTGGGCAAACGTACATAACATACATCAGACTCATAGAGAATAAGATTACTACAATCGCTAGAATGGCACACATGGCAAGCCTCACGGCAGTTATGTTGCGATCGACCCAACTTGCAGCGCGCTTTCGCGCCTGATGGCGAGTGGCATTCCCAGGAACTAGAGTGTACTTGTGTTGGCTACCGGCAGCAAAGGCCGTCAGCTGACGCTTCAAGTCGGTGAAGACCATCGTAGAAAAGAGTGAAAGAACCGGTCTTCCTTCATCGCCGTATGCCTGACGGGATATGAGCGAGGCTTTAGTGAGTGATGACTGTACCAATAAGTCAAGGTGGCGGAGAAGTTGAAGGTGGTAATGATGGTGGTAGTTGTAAAAAGGTTGTAAAACTAACGCCGCAAATTGAGGGACCTGTGATACCTGATTTTTCGAAATGCACCCAGGCACTGCTGCACCGCCAAGTTTGTGAAAGAGCAATGGGGTAAAAAGCAGTTGTCGCCGGCCCGACGCAGCTGCAGTACTTACTTACACCAAAATCTACCAGTAATATTCAAGAATATCGAAACGTTGTCATATTCAATGTCGTACTCACTAGTGTTCGCTGATACACACGTTAACTAGGAGCCGGCATAATTGCAGGTAGTACCCAATCATACATATGTTATCGTGGTTTCATTATCCGAACAAGTTAAGGCTGTGTTAGGTCTGTTTTTTACCTAGGTACCTGCCCTGCCGGGAGGAATATAGTGTCAACGGCGATGCAGGAGACACAAGAATACTAATTTAGTAAGGTACGTTCAACGTTGCATTGTCTCAAATAAGAATGCATAAATATTCAAATGCGAATTAACATCAGGTTATCTTGGACCTGACGGTTAATTAAGCCATTCATGAATTGAAAATCATGACCCAGCCTCGCTCTCATTACCAATTGGGTATCATCTGCACAATGCCACCAGCACGGGTTGGAGACCCCCCAGAGGTCCAACACTCCAGCTCTATCATCGCCCAAAGCATCATGATCAGGACCTGCTTCAGATGCCGTTTTCCTGCCCAAATCTAATCCCACCCAACGCCATGTCTTATCTTGACATGACGCAAATAAATACACGGCCCTTCAGACCGAATGGTATCATAAAATGCTATAACACAATAGAATAGAAATTAAACAGCAACGCCAACGCTCTGCCGCTGTGGGATGACCATTGGCCGCCGTAGTCCCGATGTAATAGCCGCCGGAGAGTCTAGTCTTGCCTTTAGAGTTGTCGTGCTGCTAGGTGATAAGCTCGTTGGCAGCGTCTGTTCCTCCTCGACAGTCCAGTCCGAATTTGTCGATAGAGTCTCGAAGCTGCCTCGCTGATTCATCCCGGGTTCGGCGATTTGATAAAATCCATCGGCATTGGTTACTGGTTTGGGGTCGTTGGTAAAGCTGTCAAGGCTAATGTCCTGCCTTTGCTCTCCACCGGGGAAGAGCCAGGTAGAAACACGTGAAAAAGATTTCTTCTTTCGTAATGGTGGCCGTAGCCGAAGTGGCAATGGTGGAGGAGGAACCCGCCCCTCCACTTTGCGTGACGAGTTAGCTTTGTACGACGTACGAACTGAAGGCTGCGAGGGTGCAGTGTGTGGGCGATCGGTGCTTAAACGCTCGCTGAACGAGGGAGCATTAGGAGGCAGCACCGGAATATCCGGCATAGGCTCCATTTCTACGAGAATGTTAGTACGTGCTTTAAACATAATTAGGTTCCAACAAGACACCGACCTGGTTGGCCATGAGCAGTTGACGGTCGGCTGCTAACGTAAATGCTCTGCCTCTCAATAACATCCTCAATCTGTTCTTGTAATCTGTCCCGTTCTAACATGGCGGTCGCAACTCTCTCGACAAGGTCATCCATCATAGGACTTGACGTTGTTGACGATGTGTAAGCCCTGACCCTAGCCGGTGGAGGCCGTTGTGGCGTGGTGGCGTCTGACCGTGGAGAGTCAAAAACAGATCCACCATAGGCCTGTCTCCGTGGAATATGGAATGACATAGATGAGTAGCTACGTGAGTGCGGGATAGGAGGACTATCATCAGTACGGCTCGACATGGTGAAAGCGCGCTGGGGTGGTGTGACCGGGGGTGTGGGATAGTTAAAGTGAGGTAAGATAGGTGAGAGTCGATTATCGGACATATATATGCTAAGTTCGAGAGGGCGAAAAGTCGGCTTCGGTCTCACTTGCGTTGGAGGGTAATCCGGAAAGCGGAAAGACTCCGAATAAAGGTGACGGAAGTTGGTAGGAGCTGATATTTGCGGCCGGCGCGACGACGACGAACTTGGTCTTGGTAATAGCTTTCTCGCAGAGAAGCTACTCCGTCCAGAACCATGCCTCTTCCTCGGAGCTCGCTCCCAACTAGACGTCCCTGTGCCTGGCCAATGCGGTGCCGAAGAGGGAGGCGAAACTAATGAAGGTTCTTGATAGACAACATCAAATGACTTGCGATTGACTAACATAGTTAGAATATAAGGACGGTGCCGATGCAGTACATCTTCAAACACATATCGCTTACCAGGTTGGTGAGACTTCTCATCATCGGAGTGAGAGGTGAACGAGAGACAACATTGAGAAATAGAATAAGACCATGACGCATAAGCTTCAGCAAGTTTCCCACCAAAGGTTTTCATGGTGAATTCATGTCGTGCTGGATGGAAGGAAAATCGACCAGCGGTTGGGGAGAAATAAGAGAGCTAGGAGAGCTAAGAGAGCAAAGAGAGCAACCGATCATGAGATCCATAAGATAGATCTTTATGAGATTTATGACCATTTATTACCTTTAAGGAAGGCGTTCAGGGAAATTAGCTTGTACACCTACCTTTTAGGCTCAAGCAGCTGAGCGGGCGCTGGCTTATTTGGGTCTCGCGGGTTCACATTGAGATGGGAAGCGGTTGATGGTATACATGTATGTAAATGCAGAGGTCCGGGACGTTGATAGGCTGTAGTCTAAAAGTCGTGGTCCAGTCGGCGCTTACGAACCGGGGTCCTAGAGAGGATTCGGATGGTTGGCGGCACACACCAAGATTGCAGGACCCCACACACTTGTAATATGAAGAGTTCTGCACAGCCAGTCTCTTGTCTTAGTTTTCCTTGCTTTGTGATCCGTCTAGAAGGACTTAAGTCGCCCACCCTCGCAATGTTTTGGAGGACATTGCCACAGAATCCCGAGAGGGGTGTCTCGTGGGCTTCCAAGATTGGCCTCGGATGTAGCAGCTAAGGTCTGTAGTCGGGAAGCCTGTATGAGCATGTCTCTCGTCATCCCCGACGAAGTCGGTTTCAATGGATGACGAAGGACGTCAGTCTTAGGCGAAGTCATGGGTTCGTCCGACTAGAAACGATACCGGAGCCTCCATAGTAAGTTTGCGCAAGCTAGAAGTGTCCACCAGGTAGCATGTTCGGGACACCACGCTCCATCTTACGTTGCAAGATTGCCAATGATTGAATAAGATGGGGGATTTGGGGGGTGTCGCCGTTTAGAGTTGACCGGATATCCGCAGATGGAGAAGAACAGCTGGTTACTGTTGTGTATGCATCTGCGTCTGCGCCTGTCTGCGTGTCTAGACTAGGCCGGAAGATTGAGCGTGTTGTTTGTTTGTTGATGGTATGATTGCACCTCTGTTTCACCTTGATCTTCTATTAATAATACCCTACTGTGTAGCTAGGTAAGTACGAGACCTGCTTAAAGTAGGTGTTTTACTCGAGCGGCGAGGCAGCATGGCGGCAAGGTATTGTACGCCCATTAATTGTTTTAGAATTGAAGCATCATGTGGTTGTCAAAGAATGAAATACCTAACGCAAGGAGGCGTAGGAGTGGCATCCATAATCGATTGACCCCGACCTAACATGTATATAAGAAGCTGAAGCAGGACCCTCGGTGACCACCTGGCAATAGATTGTTTAAGTCCTCCGGATCTTTGAGCACAAGAAATTGATCTTCTCGAGGATGAACATCAACCATCATGTGTAAGATTGAAACTATATGTAGGTTATTGTTCAAGTTAATTGTTCCAAGCAACTAAAACAACATTGAAGGTAAGAGGCGAGTGAAAAGACGGCGTTGCTACTGACCTTCGAAGTTCCTACCTAGCCGATGTACTTAAATTACCTACCTACGCCACAGCGCTCATGATTCTTCCGTCCGCACATTGGTTTTAAAAGCCGAAATAGGTAGGTATTCATGTGGTCCGTGCTATGCTAGTTGACTTTACAGCCCTCCTTACTAGGTATCTAACAAGTGGTTAATACTTTATCGATACATTAGTGGGAGGGGGGGGTGTTCTGTGACCGTCACAACTACCGTTACTAGGCGTGGTAATAGTCACGGACCGGTGACACGAGTTTAACGTAGACCAAGCTGATTGGCTTACGGACCTGACAGGGTCACCCCGGGGGTTAACCCTAACCAATATATAAGGATGTCCAAATTGGAAGCCATCACCAGCTGGTAAGAGTCACTCTTGCCAGTGACGCTTACCAGGTGGATCTATTACCATCCGGTGACCGTCACCAGGCTGGTGATGGTCACCGGATGGTAATATTACTAGATCCAGTTCAATTGAAAAAAAAGAGAGGATATCCTAGATTCAATCTAGGACTTTACTACTATACAGTATACTCATACTACTATGCATACGAGCCAGTCAATTGCATGGAAAAGACATTGAATGAGACTACTTGAACTACGAGACTGCGAGATTATGAGATTACGGTCTACGAATTTTACCATTACACCATTACGATCTACGGTTACAATTACTATTATGGAAGGCAACTTCTTGTTCTACCTTATGAGGCACGAGAGACTGAAGCTATAGGAAGGAGAGATCTCCAGACTGACTAAGCAATTAGGCGTGGTAATGGTGACTGGTCTGTAATAAAAACCAGTCTGTAATGGATACCAGTCTGTAATGGTTGTGGTGATGGATACTAGTAATAGTAAGGTTTACCTGCCCTGGTAATCAAGTCGATCTTGACAGTTTAGCAGACAGCGTCACCAATTAACATAGTCACTTCCTAGAAAGCCTCATATAGCTTCGTAATAATACGAACGTGGTAATCGTGGTGGTAATCAATTCAGAGTTTTGTAATTATTACTAGAGTTTCGTAATTATTACCAGGGCTGGTCATCGTAACAACACCCTGTAACGGTAGCTGTGACGGTCACCAAAAACCCCTCCCCCCTGCTATGTAAGAAAGCACGTCCAGCAGTCAGGTACCAGTGATATGTACAACTTGGAACCAGGAGTAAACCCGACTAGCGCCAAAATTTCCTTACCTAAACTTCGAGAATGACAGATTGTTCGCTTTGCGTCAGTCCAAAATATTTCCTTGGCAAAGAACAACGAACACATCTCATCGTCCCATTTCACCCTTTCCTGTTGTTTAATCTGCCTCGTTTCCCTTTTTAGTTTGCCTTTGCACCTATAATCTTGTAAAACCCAAAGTCAATATCGGATCGAATACTATTCACGATGCAGAGTCCCCCAATGCCTCCCCCGGGTGGCTTGCCTCCTGGAGCCATCCCGATCCCAGTCGGTCCTGGAGGCCAGATGCCATCACCTCAGCAAATTGCTGCTATGCAACAGCAGATCGCCGCCGAAGCCCAGAAGCACGGCATGACCGTCCCCGAATTCGTCGAACACATTAAGGCCCAACGTATGGCCCAGTTCCAGGCTGCCCAGAGAGCGCAGCAACAACAGCAGCAGCAGGGTGGCCAAGGTCAACAAGGAGGACCTCAAGGGGGACCACAGGGACCGCGTCCAGGTCCTCCTCCGGGAGCCCAAGGTCAACCGCAGCCTATTCGTCCCGGTCCTCCTAATCCTCTCGCAATCACTCTTGCCAATTTCCTCAAGGGCCAGCCCCTGAAGCCTCGTACTTGCATCATTAACGGGGAGCGCAAGGACATGTTCCGAGGTATGTTATTATCTATATACTTAAAAAAGGGATCAAGTTACTCACGTGCCTATTTTCTAGTCAAGCGAGCTCTTCGAGCCCTCCAATCTCCCGCTTACGCAAAGCTTCGCGCGAAAAACCCAGGACTGCCCGAAATCACGGACCGCGCCTCGCTTGAGAACACATTCAAGCTGTTGCCCATGTCTATGTTAGCCCTGCGAGTGAGCAAGGTAGATCCCCACGAGGGCCACGACCACCCTCCCAAGAAGGGAAAACGAATTAAGGGACTTTGGACCGTCAGGATCGAGCAACAACAGGATGCCGGTGACGATATGTACTATGTTTGGCTGTACGAAGGCAGCCAGATCATGCGCAAAGTGTACGGCGCGCTCGCTTTGGTGCTTATTTTCACTGTTGTCCTATACCCTCTGTGGCCCCTCGTTCTGCGACAGGGCGTGTACTACCTAAGCTGGGGATTCCTGATGCTTCTCGGTCTCTTCTTCCTCATGGCCATCTTCCGTGTTATCCTATTCTGCGTTACGTACTTCGTGGTTCCGCCTGGACTGTGGCTCTACCCCAACCTGTGGGAGGACGTTTCTTTCCTCGACAGCTTCCGCCCCGTTTGGGCTTGGCATGAGGTATGTGATTGTGCCCATTCGTACTCGATAATATGTATGCTAATAAAACATAAGACTACTAAGCCCAAGAAGAAGAAGAAGGCTTCCAAGTCGGTCAACGCGGAGTCAGCGGCTCAGCTTGCTGGCCAGACAGGTCACCCTCCCCCAGCAGAGGCTACTACCACTGCGACCACGACCCAAATCCAGACGGCCCCACAGCAACGATCTTACGTAGCTCCCAGGGTTGAGGAGCTTGCCGACGACGAATAGGTGTGAATAGCATGGCATATTTGCAGCGAAAGGCGTTTAGGGAGTTAAGTCGGTAGGGAAAATCGCTGTATACTAGGAAGCAATTGCCACAATATGTTGCATCTCACTATAATCAGAATGGGACATTGCCATCTTCTCCATTCACAAGTCCGAGTAACTTACATTGGTAATTTCAGATGCCAGTTTGGGAGGGTTGCGTTCTGGGCTGCAACATGGATGTTATAACAAATCGCCGCAATGCCGTAGGCCGTATTTGCGTCGACAATTAAGCCTTGGTAGAGCTTTACGCCCCTGAACACGTGATGGAATCTGCTACATAGTAAATATGTTGTTCAACAATTGTTTAACTGATTCATGGATACGACTTGAAGCTCATGGCACGAGAGATAGCCTTAATTTGTATTTCTGGCACTTGTATGATGCTAAGTGACAAGTAAGCAGAAGACATACTGTAAGTTAAGCAGTAAAGAACCATATATAAAATCTACCGCGGAAAGGGACCTCCGAGTAACGCGATATCCCGAGGTACGTATCAATATAGCACCCTACTTCGTTTCTAACGAACTAACCATTGGGTGTGCTTTTCATTATCTTAATTCTATTTACAAAGGGCTGAGCTGAGAGAGATGAAGCGTGACATGTGTGTGATATCCACGAGGCGCCGATTTCAATTTAACCGACCCTCCCTCGTCACTGGCCTGCAACTTCTAAGATAACGTCAAGAACAGCCTTCGTTTTCTCGGGGCTCTCTAAAAACGGGAAATGGCCAGCTTCGACCTTGACGATGTTACACCCGGTTCCTTTGGCCATTTCTTCCTGGAGTGCGGCGGGTAAGGATTTGTCTTCGGAGCAAACGATGTACGTCTTGGGTGCCTTGACATCGGCTGCGGTGAACTGGACGGGCGCCTCCAGGCTGGCTTTGCTCTGATGCACCAGCGTCCTCGCTAAGACCTTTTGGGTGTCCTCAGGCACCCCAAGGTCGGCGTCCTGGGGTGTAAGAGCATGCTCGGTGAGAACGTAGAAAGGACCCTATCCATACCATCACATATTAACACCAAATCACGAGGGGGGATATTGGAATCGTGATGCCACTTGACCTACCTCAGCTTTGTAGATTGGCGGAGGTGTGCCGCCTAAAAGTCCCATCAAGCTAGCGCCCTTCGTCGGTATCGCAAGAGCAGTGAGATAGATGACCGCCTTGATACCCCCTTTTAGCCCCTGAGCTTTGCGCTCCTCGACAGTCTGGCCCTCCGTCACGGCACTAGCAGCGATACCACCCTGACTGTGGCCAATCACGACAGCTTCCCTACCCTCATCGAGGTAAGGGACAAGGTACTCGAGTAGACGCTTCGCATCGTCGACGTAGGTCTTGCCTGCTGCCGAGTCGTCAAGACCTGTTGACGGCATCGGGGGACTGAGCACGACATATCCTTGAGCGCGCAGAGGCTCGATCAACGACCGATAATGTACCGGCGCGAAGAATGCGCCATGGATTAAGACGATAACGGGCTTCTGAGATGCCATCGCAGGTGATGATAAGATTTATTTGAGGGATTGACGTATAAACTGGAGGAGCTGTAGTATCAATGAAGCAGACAACAGGAAGACAATGGCTACCATTTAAATATTCTTTGCGGCTCCATCTAAGGAGCTCTCATAATGCATTTTACACCTTGCGCATGACGCTTGAAACTGTCTCACCCAACTAGTCCACTTGCATCGTAGACGATCTGATCTATCATAGCTGAGCGCTGTATTCCGAAAAAGACCTCATAATTGATGCTCGTTGACCGGTTGGAGTTGTCGTACAGACGCTTTACCACGCCGCGCGGACGGACATAAACGAGCTGGCGAATGAGAAGCTTGGAAAAGGGGAACGATGTCCTGGCAAAGCCCGATTAGGAAAAAATCTCGTACCTGATCGGTATGCGACCGAGCCTCTTTCTTAGCCTCCGACCGTCCGTCTCAACGTAATCCTTGCGGCTGTTAGATCACAAGTCACCGTCGGGAGTCTTCGGGTGTGTGATTCTGAGTCATACAGGACTTAAGGCTTCAAAATTCCACTTTCAACATTCCCACTTATAGATTGCAGCGCTATATTTAATCTAACAGTCATGTGTGCGCCGTATTATTCCGTAGTGTCAAATGTAACAGCGTAGGTCAATATTTGTAGCTATAATCACCCGTAATATCCGAACTACAACATGGCAGGTAGAAAGGACCATTGTTCGGCAGCAGAATACACATCCGCAGCAATTTCGCTCCGAAGATTAGCATTATGTGAACGGTGATCAATTCCCCTTACCACATAAAGTAGAACGCAATTGAGTTAGGTAAAGCAAGAGCCAAAGTATCATGACATTATTTTAGCTTGTAATTATATCTTTTCTCAGGCATGCAATACCAATATTGTTTCCTATGCGGTAGGTGAGTACTACTTGTGATTCCTTGAAGCCAACATGACAATTATACAGGCCTAGAGTAGTAAATTGGCTATCTACTATCGTAAGGTGCTTAGGAAACGCTTTAGCAACTTTGCTGAGATACGGCAAGCTCGTCATACATGTCACTCGAGGTTCTACCTTATATGAGCCTTATCTAAAGGGAAAAGACACCAGTTCATGGGCATAATAAGCCAAGCAGAAAATCGGTTTCTACTATACGCTGTGTTGCATGTATCCATGCAAAGGAAACTTATCCTTTTGTGCAAGAACTTAGTATGCATGATCACGAAGTTTTTGCAGATGATAACCCGGCATATTCGGAAAATCGAGTAGTTGCCGAAGTATAAGATTCATAGCCAAAGTCCACAAGTAATATATATACACTGATAAATATCGTACGTACTACGCCATGCGACTTTTCTTCCAAGCCTAAACATATCATCATTCTGATTAATGAGATACAAGTATTACTTCTTTTACTCTCTTATTTTATGCGACGGTATTGAGTCCATAAGTTGTAAATTCCATCGTGTGTATCCAGTGGAGGGTTTAAAGGTCGTCAATGACTCTATATAGTATGTACTATATGTAGACTAATAAGAGATGTTTAAGCCTAGTCTGAATCTATAAATAGAGACATAATCTTGATATGTAGATGAAGTTATAGGAACTAGCCCAATAAAATTGAATTGCCCTCTAAGGGCTACATAATGAATATGCTAGGTGCGTGACGCTAAGCATCCTATAGCGAAGGCACAGGATAAAATCCGTTTATAGGGGGGCAAAACCGTGATTCAATATATTTACGTAATATTCAGACACCATATTGTGATTGGCAGTGTTTAATGCTTATACCAAGACCATGACCACCTAGGTATAGTTATCCTGTGGTTTGAGAGGGGAACGATGATGGTTGCTTACTAGGTGCTTTTGCCTCTGTGGCGTCCCCGCGCCCTCCGGAACTTCTTCCTACTCTCGAAAGAGGTATTTTCGAGGTTTATTCATTGACCATCTTCTAAAACACTTTTTCCTTGACATCATGCCTATTGACTTCCATCTCGGCCCCTCCGAGGCCGGCATAAGAGCCGCCGCCGCAAGCTTTGCACAACAAGTCCTAAAACCCTCGCGCTCTGAGTACCTGAAATATGACAAGAATGAGGAGCGGTTTCAAGCTACCCAACCCAGTTACGCCGCAGCTACTCAGGGTGGCTTGATCAAAGGTCAACTCTCGCCGCGCCACGGCGGCAGCGGCGGATCACTCCTTGAGGCCGCTATACTAGTCGAGGAGTGTTATGCCGTGGAGCCGTCCACGGCTTTGACTATTTTCGCCAATGGCCTGGGTCTCACCCCGTTGAACATCGCAGGCAAACCTGAGCATGCCGAGTTCTTAGCCCCCTTTCTGAACGGCCAAGGTACGCCCTTAGCTTCTCTTGTATTTAGCGAGCCAGGTGGTGTAGCCAATGCTTGGGAGAAGGGCGCGCCCGGGCTCCAGACCACCGCTCGTCGAGAAGGCGACGAATGGGTTATTAACGGGGAGAAGAAATTCGCCACGAGTTGCGCAGGCTGGGATTTTAAGGGATGTGACTTGGCCTGCGTCGTCTGCCGCGATGTTACTGAGCCAGCTGAGCCGGAATCTAACCCTAAGGACCACGTTATGATTATCCTCGTCACCCGTGCCGACCTGGACCGTAGCGGCCCCGACGCGTTTCAAGTTCTACGCCATATTTCAACCCCGGGGCATACGTCCGTCTCAGGGCCCCATGTGAGGTATACGAATGTTCGTGTGCCTACTAAGAACGTGCTCTGCCCACCAGGTCAGGGTGCCCAAGTGGCGTCTGCCTCGTTCGACGTCAGCGCGGTTCTCGTAGGTGCTATGGGTGTAGGTCTTATGAGAGCGGCCTTTGACGCTGCGTTGAATTTCGCCAAACGGGATAACCGTAATGGTCGGGTGCCTCTGCTAGAGCGGCAGGCATTTGCCGACCTCCTATCTGGTATTAAGATGCAGACAGAGGCATGCCGTGCATTGACGTGGAAGGCCGCTCATGCTATGGAGAATGGTCCAGGCGATTACGATGCTCGTCGAGAACTAGCACTTTCGGCTAAAATCTACTGCAGCGATGCGGCTGTGAAGGCTTGTACTGATGCTATCAACGCCGTGGGAATGTAAGTTTCCTAATTCCTATCCTCATGCATAGATTGAGATGTTAACCTTAGAACAACAGCACGGCTTACGATGTAGACCAACCATTTGCCGAACTCCTCAATAACGCAATGGTACTACCGATCTTTGACGGAGGCAATGTTGGAATTCGGAGGCGCAATCTACAAGAGTTGATGCAGTCGCCAAGTTATGATCCTTGGGCATCGACGTATGGGCCAACAGAGAAGAAATGACTTGGATAGATAGCTTAACAGTCATGAATGATATGACACTCAACGTAACAGATACCTACTATAGGACAGCATAACTACTAGGTACATACACATACGTATATATATATATGTATGCTTTTCCCCCGTATATAAACAACTAACCCAATTATTATAGGTACGTCTGCAGCCAAAGGTTCCCCCTGATGTAAGTTGTGCTCTATATAACTAAATAGTTAGAGCAATTTAACTTATCGTATTATTTAGACATAATAATCACTTTCTGCAGCCTACATCATAAGAGAAGGGTTCAAAATCTATCACGGAACTTCTAAGTAAGGATAGCAACGCCCTAACTCATATAAACGCCAGTCATTACCATGATAGATATCCTGACTTCAGCAATATGCGTGTAGTTTTCAACTAGTATAAGTCCGTTTTCAAGAGTAATCGCTCTCATTTTATATCTAAGCATATATTACTTGATAAATATGCAGTAGATCATACTAAAACTACGATATCAGATGTTTCCTATTCAATTCATCTTTACATTTCACAAGCCTATAAGTAGGTACGTACGATCAACTTTCACGGCTCAGATGGATACAATATTATAAGATACATTAATAGAAACTTTTGATTCTTGACTATCATTTCGGCTTGGATCATTATCTGACTTACTATAGGCGCAGTGCTTCAACGGCCAAGTTGAGAAATTATAGCTGAGATCTCAGTATGGACTTCGGGTAAAAAGAAACAGCCGGTATCGGTGCAGTAAATGGGATGATCGCCTAGAATACGAGTCGACAAGATAGACATCTGAAAACTACCATGATCATACGCCTACTCGTACCTAAGGTACATATATTGTTAACGTTACCGCCGAAACCTGCATAGAACCTTGGGCCTAGCGCAACACACTTGATGAAAATTGATAGCGAATAAACCGAGTTGACCAATGATAATGTAGAAAAATCAAGCCGCATGCCAGAAAAGGCATTTGTAGCCTATAGTAGCAAAGCATTATATCACGCCAGGTGCGGAGTAGCAAGAGAGGACCCCGGAAGTGCTATGTCAAACCTCCTATCCACAAAGCTTTACTGCTATAGGCTATACACATACGCCTTCTCCCAAGGGTCCCGTTGCATCTGGAGGATCTTCATGTACGACCATTACTAAGTGACAGCCTACATACAGGAAATCTTATCTTCATTGGATGGAAGAGATCCGCCAAGGCATTCGGTATATATAAAATTGATAATATGTGTTACACAAGATGGTGTAGGGGAGATACTTTGAAGATGTTTCCCGCCAAATATAGAGTTCGTGTCGAGTATAAAGTGTCTAACTATGATCTCTCTAATTGATTTCTGCTATTCTCATTGTCAACCGCAATAATTTTATTGAAACCTCAGATATCATGGCCGAAGCGAAGGTAGTCCAGGCAGACCAAGCCCCCATAGCGGGCGAACCTTGCTCCACGGAGAAGAACCTGATCAACCATGGCGCTCCGAATGTAAGCCCCGATGGCATACGATGATGATATCACGCTCTGGGATAGATTTACTAAAAGACTCTCAAGGTGCCTTTCTTTACACCCGTCCAGGACCCTCCCGCAGGAACACCTTGGGATCCTCAACCAGAGGGCTCACTATTCTCGCCCTTGAAGATCAATGGAATTACTCTTCATAACCGTATCATCGTCTCGCCCATGTGCCAGTGAGTTTATTTAATGAATATCAAATTATTATAGTATTGACGGCTCCAAAAACAGGTACTCCGCAAAAGATGGATATATGACGATGTGGCACCATGGTATAATTTTCTTTAGTCGTGCCCCTTATCACATTTCCCCTTTTCATCCCATGCCAAGGACATGGGGCCTGCACTCCAAGTCAAGCCCATATTTTCTGTGCCGGGGCTTACTGATCCGGCACTTTAGTTCATTTAGGGAGTTTCGCAGCGCGGGGAGCGGGACTCGTACTCACCGAAGCCGTCGCTGTCTCGCCCGAAGGGCGTATTTCACCTCAAGACCTTGGTCTTTGGGATGACGGGCACATCGGGCCACTCAAGCAAATCGTCGACTTCGCTCATAGTCAAGGTGTGAAGTTTGGCGTACAACTGGCACATGCAGGACGGAAAGCCAGCACAGTTGCCCCCTGGATCGACCGCAAAGCCGCGGCCCGAGACTACGTGAGTTATGAACCAACCCCAACTAAAAGCCTTAGCTGAGACGCATATAATCATTTAGTCGGAAGGATGGCCAAGGAATGTCATCGGCCCGTCCCCTGAACCCTATAGCGCACAGACACTCGTCCCTAGGGAGGCTACTAAAGAAGACATCGAGAAGTTCAAGCAGGACTGGGTTGCTGCTGTCCGGCGTGCCTTAAAAGCTGGTGTAGATGTAAGTGCCGCCCGGAAAATCTACCCACCCAAATGCTAATGCACAATATAGGTTATCGAAGTCCACGGAGCTCGTAAGTATATGTGAACATTAGTTGCTGTCCCGCCAAATATCATTACACCTTAAACCCTCAAAACACTCTCTACTACGGCTCAGGGGTAGATATAGGGGGAGAGATTCGAAAGCGCAATTACTAACCTTACACACATAGACGGGTATCTCCTGAATGAATTTCTTTCACCCTCTTCCAACAAGCGAACCGATGAGTACGGCGGGTCGTTTGAGAACCGGATCCGACTATACCTCGAGACCGTGGACCTCCTCAAGGCAGAGGCTCCGGCTGACTTCCCGATCCTATGCCGCATCCCTGCGACGGACTACCTCGAGCATGACCCGTCGCTGCCGCAGTGGACCCTCCATGACGCAGTTGCGCTGTCCCAGGCCCTAGCCAAACGGGGCGTCCACTTCTTAGACGTGACGGGTGGCGGCACCGACGCTCACCAGAAGATCCACGCCGCGCCCGGCTACCAGGTGCCGTACGCGGAGGCGATTAAGCTGGCTGTCGCAGGCACAGGCACGCTCGTCGGCACCGTCGGTGAGATCACGTCCGGCAAGCAGGCGCAGGGTATTCTGGATGCCAAATCCGCGGACGCCGTCATTGTTGGTCGTGCGTTCCTTAAGGATCCCGACTTGGTGTGGCACTGGGCAGATGAGTTGGAGTTGGATATTCATGTGCCGAGTCAATGTAAGTTTTCCCTACCCTTTAACGCCTGTAGCATTAGCATACAGGTTATTGAATCGTCAAGGGAATGCTAATGTGTGCTTATCAGACGGCTGGGGCTTCGGTATGACGAGAACTCATAGACACAAGAGACGCTAGTTTTAGGATCAAAGAGCTTGAGTCCCTGCCCGTTTAAGGACTTCTATTAGTATCGTTCGGGGTGGTTCGAAATCATACTGGGATATATACATGCACTAATGAAATCTAAACTTGGAAAATATGTGTTGTTGCCCCTGATGGTACTAACATGACGGATCTAAACTCTTCCCAATAAATCAATTACTACTCTAGGAGACTCTACTAGTACCTACTAGGCAATGTGGCAGCTCATTTCAAAACGAATTCCATCATAACTTACCAAATTCTCGGCGTCAAAAGAATACTCCTACAGTCGAAGCTTCACCGTCTGTGTTTCCTGGAGGGCTTCCTGAGCGGAGCCAGCTTAATGTCTCCCACGCCAGCAAGACGGTAACGAACAGGATTCGTTGCCCCGCCACCCTCTCTATAGTGTTCAAATATTAGACGAGAAATTTTTCCATACAAACTCTCGGAACCCAAGCTTCCCTCTTCCCTTTTGCCTTCTTTCAAGGACTGCTCTAAGGCTGGCACGAGTGAGTACGTCTTACCAATATAACTCCTAGCCTGGAAACCTGATGCACCAATGACTTCAACTATATGCGCACCCTCGTCATTCTCATAACGTGACTGATCACGAAGGGGCATTGCAGCACCGGCATGACAGCAGTCTAAAAGTAGAAGGACATCGCAAGGCATCTTCAAAATCTCAGAGGACATAGTACTCCAACTGACACTAGACCCTCCCTTGCGATGGCTTGAAGATAGTTAGCCTGGGGGAAGAAGTGATAGTGTGTGCCATGATTGAACGGATCTTGGCGTGGGCGCGAACCTGTCAAGAAATAAATTGTTTTGGCTATCTAAGCCGCCGTGTCCGGAATAGTATATGATTAGCAACGTGTCCGACGTCGCGGACCTCGCTGCGTGTCTTAGGTTCCTCCTTAGACTAGCAGAAGAGTTCTTCAGTAGGATCCTGCACCTGGACGTAGTATAGTTGTAACGCCGGAATGCCTTTCGAACCGCGCGAGCTTCTTCGTCGGCAGTAGCATATTTTGCGGTGGGACTACTTGTACGAACGTCGTGATCTTCCCAAACGAATGTCGAAACTTTCACCCTTTTGTACGGTTTCGATGACCGTTTTCGCCTCGGTACTTTCCTGGTGGCAGATACTCCTCGCCGCCGCGAAGGCCGTCCTACCAATTCATAGTGAGCTAACGCCGACCTTTCGGAGGGGGTGCCTAACTGTGCCGGGCCTTCCCAGACTTACAACCAGAGTCAGTGTCAGAATCTGAAGAATCACTGGAACTAGTAGATGAGTCTGTGGAGCTGTCCGAGTCCGAATAAAAGTATGAGGCTTCGGAGCTCGAGTCCGAGTAGTAGTATTTAGATGTAGATTCTATTACGATAAAAATTAGTATCTAATCTATACGATGTAGGAAGCCCCCATACTTACTTTTTTTGAGTCTGCCCATCGTATCTGATGCTTTTGGGTGGGAGTAGGACAATTCAGGGGCTAGTTGCTACGCCTCGAAGCGGATGGTAGGAGATAACGAGCAGGACAGCGGGTTAGTCTAGGCAGCACGTTCCCTACCTAGGTATATATAACGAAACCTGGTTATAATGATGCGGGGCTGTTCCTGAATCTTCATCGTTATCTAGAGGGTATCGTTATATCCAAACATGTACCTGTCAACGCCGTGCCAGTTTTCCTGTGCGTTGGCTTTGCTTGAGAAGTCTGACCAATGGCGTAACAGAACCGACCCGTGACAGACGATGACAGGGACGGTCCGGCTGCAATGCCCCTAGTAGCCGAGCCTTATGAACCCCGAATCCCTTTAAACGCCGGACATGTGGCATGATTTCAGCACTCTTCTATAACACCGTTCGGCATTTAGGAAGGACTTTTATATGCATCCACCCTACTGACATGCAAGGCTGCGAGCACCTGATATCAGGAAAAGAAGAGAAACGACTGACTTGCGGAAGTTGTTACAAATATTTGTGCTGCTAGGCCACCCGAAACCCTTTCAACCTCTCTTAATCCGCAGCTAAGCCAGGTTTGTTAATTAGATAATGCGTTGGATTAGTAATATGAAGTGTGTGTATTCACCCAACCCAATAACACCGTTGTAGCGTCTGAATGCCCATGAGCAACGCTTCATGAAACTGTCCTGGACATGTGATATGCCTACTCCATCCCATCTCACTCACTCAAGCTGGACATGACTGCACCCTTCTGTGGTTATTGTCAACCTTATCTTGTACAGGGAGTTGGATACTTTTCCTCGTTGTGAGTGAACGAATGAATCTGTAAACACTCCCCTCCTGATGCTTGACTGGCCTCTTTACCTCTTTCGCAACCTTTGGTGATTTCCATGAGACTTTCTTCGGCTTACCTCTTGGTTTGTTGGCTCTGCTTTGCTTTCTCGGGCGCCGCGGCTTCTCTGATTTTGACTTTTTCTTACTTGATTCTCCAGGGGATGATTCCGACTTGATGGCGTTGTCGAATCGCACTTTGGTTCGGAGACACACTTTTTTCACCCACTTCCTAAATTTGAACTTCTGGATTCGTTGAACAATGGTGATTGATGACCCGTTGGAGTTCTCAAGGTGTAATCCAGATGATTGTGGTTCCTCAAAAGGGGATATGACCGCAGCAAGTTGGTCTTTAGTGTGGGCTTTTCGCAAGAGGGACGCAGGCATGGTGTTGTAGGGTTTGCCTTGGCTCTTCCAGTGCACCTCAGAAGAATGCGATGCGTGTGTATCAATGCTTGGGCGGAGACGATCGGTAGACCCCACATTGCTCGGTCGAAATAGAGTGTCGTTCTCAGATGAACCAATCCGTATCGACGATCGAAGATCAGGAACACTTCCATAGATAGCTGAGGTGCTTGAAATCTGGCCGTGTATTGCTGGTCGTGAATAGTCTTGAGAAGAAGTCGAATCTTGTACTTCTTGTGCTGTTTTAACTGTAAGGCCACAGTCATGGCAAATCTCAGGTAGGTTATTTTGCTCTTCTTCCAAGGATGCCATAGAAAGAATATCTGAAAGGGGCGGTTTAGTGGGATATTCCCCGCTGGTTGTCCTCGTGTCTGTATCGGAAATACCGCCAGCTGCAGCTAACTCTTCCATGAGACACTGGCGAACCCCATCACGTATGCCCGATACATCGCCGGTCGATACACTGGATTTGCTCGAGGATTCTTCCGACGGATATGCCCTGAAACGAGACAACTCAGACACGAAATTTTCAGACCAAGAATTCAACTGTGGTGAGCAGCAATTCTCCGGCGGAGAACGGATACCTTCCGATGGATAAGACGACGATGCACTGCGGACTCTCGTGAGCGAAGTTGATGATCCAACGCCTCCTGGAAGATTCCCATCCGGTGACTGCACACTTTTATCACCATCACCTAATGGACTACTCGTATGGGGTTTCTTCAAAGCTTCTTCCGGATTTAGGGATGGCCGAGTCACTCCTATACGCTTATTGGGGGGCAAGATAGGTGTATCGGGACGAGGAAAATCAACGTTAAGCTTGGCGTATTTAGACCTGACAGGCGATGGTACATTTTCGATACGAGTGGAAAGGGGCTGTAAGTCATCTGAAGTAAAATGATCGGCATCAATAGCTGCAGCTTGTGGCCGGTTTTCATCCTTTTCGAAGCTCGCAAAGGCAGAGGAGAGTTTCGTGTGTTTGCGAGAGCGGGGATTGCCGATGTGAATAGTGAAGAATCTACCTTGATGAGCTGGGTCGCTGTCGTCGGATTTCTCACGGGCTAAAGCCCTGCTAGGCAAAGACCACCTATGTAGAGACATGGCAGTAGTAGAATATAAATGTGCTCTTCTGGTGTAGCAATGCCCTTAAACCGTACTGTGATAGTTGAGCATAAGTTGTGGTAAATTCACGAGTTTCAAGGAATAATCGATGTGTCAAGGGTGCTTAACTGTAGGTGCATAATCTGAAGAGAAGAGAAGACTGGCCAACTGCTTCTGCTGTGGATTGACTACAGTCTACAGGCACAGCGCCTACCCTCCTAGACTATTATGTATATCTTGCTTGAAAATCCCCATGGTCACTTGGGAAGCTACCGAGGAAGCCATGAGAGAAGTCGCTGCACCTATGTGCATACCTAGTAAGTGTTGAAGGAGATTAATATGTTCGTTACCAAACATTTTGACTTTCAAGTTGTCAAATAGTTTCATGAATGGGGGGGAGGAACGATTCCTTAGGTCTTACGTTTATAGGAACTGCGTGTCTTCCCTGGATAAATCTATTCAGTGTGTTGCATCGGAGATCAAAGGCCATAAGTTGATATTATAAGTGCATACATTCAGCATATATCTGTGGACTGTATATAGCTGTATCAAAAGGAAAGGCTTGGTGTCTCTATCATGAGCTATGTACTGTAGAATTTGGTGGACGATACAAGTCGGACTTTAGGAATTGTTGAGCGCTCTTAGATGCATACAGTGGTTTAAAAGAGCACAGTACTATGTATAAATGCATATCGGACTCGGGACTCGGGGTACTAAAATACGATTATGCCGCTCCAGCGAATGATGTCACGATATCGTACCACGAACAAACAGGCCAACTGCATGTGCGAATAACTTGCATGCCTTCGAAATTGCACATAAGCCTGGAATTCTGCCGCTCAAAACCTTCCACTCAAAGCACCATCACGCTCATTGAAGCATCTCACTGTCTATAGTAAATTGTGAAGTCATTATGCAAATTCCCTATTGCGATACTGATAAGACTTGTACTAGTCTGCAGCTATGGGATCTCTACGGAGATCTCAACAACTAATAGCAACTTGCTATGCAAGACACTTAAGCAGGCTAGCTTCAGGAACATCTCGACCAACCCCAGTGTCGATCCGTGGCCGCTGGCTACGACGAGATCAATTCCCACGTGGCTTTTTTAGTTTCCGCAACCAACAACATAGGGAGACCGGTGCTGGTAAAGGTCCCCTTGTAATCGCGCCTGTGGTTTTACTTAGTTTCGGCGGCTTACTTATATACTCGCTCTACCCAGACGAAGAACTGCGCCAAGCCCGCCTTGTTAGATGTCAGGCCAAGAAAGAATCGAAAAGTACAAATGCCAAGGATGATTGCCAGCATCAGACCGAGCAGACCGCATGGTTATCCTTTGCCAACCGGTTCGAGCAATTCTCCAATGCTACCGACATTGAGTGGGCGAAGTTTTCAGATCGCATTGTGGACTGGATTGTACCCGAATGGTCTAAGGCTCTCCCGGGTCAGATCCGTAAACTCCAGCGCGAGCTTTCCATGTCTGACGGATCACTAGCTAGTGAAATCTGGCAGGAAGCTCATGATCCCTTCATCCACCCCGAAATTCAGTATTCCGCCAAAGTGCGTGTTTCAGATGAGCTTTGCGATGAAGAAAAGGAGTATCTAGCTCGGAGGAGGAAAGTCGCGACAGCGGCGTTGGCCAAATATCTTGGCATAAACGAGAAAGATATCAACCCCGAAGATGTTCCCACCATAGCTATGTGTGGTTCTGGTGGTGGCTTACGCGCCTTGGTTGCTGGTACGGGCTCTCTCCTAGCTACTCAGGAGGACGGGCTTTTTGACTGCGTGACTTATACGTCGGGGGTTAGCGGCTCATGCTGGCTTCAGTCTTTATATCACTCGTCCCTCACAAATTGTCGATTCGAACGTATTGTCGACCACTTGAAAGCAAGGATAGGGGTTCATATTGCCTATCCACCGGCTGCATTCACGTCTGTGACATCGTCACCAACTAACAAGCTACTTCTGAGTAGTTTAGTTGAAAAGCTCAGAGGCGACCCGAAAGCAGATTTTGGACTCGTTGATGTATATGGTATTCTCTTGGCGGCAAGGCTCCTAGTACCCAAGGGCGAACTTGGAATCAACGAAAGAGATTTCAAACTTTCCAACCAAAGAGAATACATTAAATACGGTCAGAATCCGATGCCTATATACACTGCCGTCCGTCACGAGATCCCGGATGTAACCGACAAAGCATCAAATACTAGCCTGGCTAGCCAGCAACGGGCGAAAGAGATTGCGAAGCAGGAAGCATGGTTTCAATGGTTCGAGCTAACCCCGTACGAATTCTTTTGTGAGGAATTTAATGCCGGAATTCCGACATGGGCGCTGGGACGTCGATTTCGAGACGGGGAAGACGTACCTCCGGAGGGAAATGACTTCCATTTACCGGAGCTCCGTATGCCAATTATGATGGGAATTTTCGGAAGTGCTTTCTGTGCAACACTTAGTCACTATTACCGCGAAATCCGTCCTTTGGTCAAGAGCCTCACTGGATTTTCTACGATTGATGAGATGATCTATGGGTATAACGAGGATTTAGAAAAAGTCCATCCCATTGATCCCGCCCAGATACCCAATTTCACATACAACATGCAGGGGAAGTTACGGTTCACGACGCCTACAACTATATATGATAACGAGTATATACAGCTGATGGACGCCGGAATGTCCAATAACTTACCCATTTATCCATTACTTCGGCCAGGCAGGGATGTCGACATCATCGTAGCATTCGACGCCTCAGCTGATGTAAAGACGGATAATTGGCTTTCTGTAGCGGATGGGTACGCTCGCCAACGCGGCGTTAAGGGGTGGCCCATTGGAGTCGGCTGGCCCAAGAGCACAGATTCGACGCAGAAAATCGAGCACCAACTAGACGCGGCGCAAGCGGACTCAGCAGAAGATGCGGATACCAAAGTGAAACAGGCCCAGCAGGACCAAGATAAGCACGATCAGTCTAAGAGCCTTAAATCGGCTAGAGAGCAGTCCGCAGAGCAAAAGGAGAAAGCGAAACATGATATGGCGCATCCCGAAGACTCGGACTTGGGTTACTGTACAATCTGGGTCGGGAAGACTGAGGAAAGATCGTCAGAGCCGCCACCTCCCACGAAAGCGCTCACGGACGACTCGCTGGCTTGGCAGCTGACGGAGCCTAGCGCGGGGATCACTGTTGTGTACCTCCCGCTCTTAGCGAACCCGAAGGTAGAGGGCGCCAACCCGGCCACTAGCGACTACATGAGCACGTGGAACTTTGTGTATACACCCGAGCAAGTCGATAAGGTAGTAGCTCTAGCACGTGCCAACTTCGCTGAGGGCAAGGACCGGATCCGTCGTTGCGTGCGCGCTGTCTACGAGCGTAAGAAGAAGGTGCGCGAGGACCGCGAGAACGCCGTTAAGAAGGAAACATATAGACGCCTGGTCCGGTTGGGTATCGCGGATAAGTTAGGGGAAGGCGACCATTTTAGTTGAGAGATGTCCCAGAGAAGGTCGATTGGCCGATTTCCAATCCCCTCTCCTTCTTAGCATACATCTTCTGTAAAACATTACTGGTTTTTTACGTATATTAGATACCTACCGCATAGATACATGTACACAGGGAAAGGCACATTTCGGTGGAACTAGAAAAGTAGGGACGATACCCTCATAATAATAAACGTTATGCAAGTAAATATTTACACTCGGCTGAAGAGTGGTTATTGGGTGGTTGCTGTCCTATGTTCTACAAGAGCCATCTAACATGCCCTGGCTGTTTGAATATGGTACAATACACATGGTAGGTAGGCCAACCCTGAATTCACCTTTCAGGGTTCCGCCTCAGCTATATATCACCCTTTTAACGGTCGTCCCGCTGCCATTATCCAATGGTGCATATTTTTGCTCCGCTCTGTGTAGGGTTCATTTGCCCTTCCAACGGAGCCTCTTATGGACCCATGACTACGATATTATTTCCCCGATATCAACGTACGCCGGCTTGTAAGGGGTGGGATCTTCCGAGAAAGTATCGCTTGGCAATCCGACGTCGCCGGGGCTATATAGGTACCAGGACTTCAGCGTCTTGATAGAAGCTGCTATCCTCGCAGTGTCGAGGCTCGGTCCCGTGCCTTCGCCGAGCTTGTCCCGCCCGCTGTAGATTCCTACCACAAAGACGGGCGTCCTGCTTAGCCGACCTGTCTCACTCTCCAACCTCGCAACAGGGGCCTCGAAGTTCTCCCGCGCACACAGCAACGCTAACTCTCTCGTTGGCAGCTTGAACTGGAACAAGTTCTCGAGGTCCAATTTCCGCGCGAGGACATGGGCCTTGACAAAAATCTTGGCGGTGTCCCGCCCGCAGTGTAGGTAAATTGCGCCGATGACCGCGCGCACAAAATTGGCGTGCGCGTTTTGCGCCGGGTCTGCCACCAGCACGTCTTTGGTGTTCCGAGCCGCGCTGACCTCGGGAGTAGCGTCCTCCGAATCTTCTTCATTTGCCTTCTGTTTGGGCACCATCTCGCCGAATGGGTCGTCGTATATCACTCGACTGCTCATGCCCCGGCGCCACTTGTACTTCAGCAGCTCCTTCGACTCCCCGCGTACGTACCCCCACTTATTCATTAGGACTGTCGGCTTGTCTGCTGAAAATTGCAGGAATCCCGGGTCTACTTCCTCGCCGGGCGCCGCCGCAGACTCGACACCCCAGGCGCGGGCGATTTGCTGTAGTGCCGGCGCGCCGGCATAGCCCTTCATCGCCGCGAAGAGGATCGCCATGGGTAAGCGGGGATACCGCGTGATGAGGAATTCTGAGGTGTGGTACTGTAACAAGGCAGCACCCACAAACGCAAGGTTCGCATTATTGAAGCGGGGGTGAGCGTCGGCGGAAGGATCTATGAGGGCACGGGCGAGGGTTTGGAGAGGAATTTTGGAGGAGAGCGAGAGTCGCGCATGCAGGGCCGCAAGCTTTGCTGAGGAGAGAGCTTGGTCTGGAGGAGGCGATGGTAGCGGTATTCTCCGCGCCTCTTGGGGTTCTTTAGGGGGTTCGTATAAGTCTTCGAGGACCGCCTCAGACGCCGTTGTCTGCCATCTCCTTTGGGAGCATAGGGGGGTCTGTATTCTAGATGTTGGGGTAGCTCGACATATTCTCGTCGAACTGGACACTGGCCGGGCCGGATTCGTAGAGAGCAATTGACTCGATAATCTGTCTAGCCGTATTCTCTTCATTTTTAATATCCCAGATCACCTCACCCCAACGTACAGGGCGGGTTTGAGACACGACGCCGTTGTGGGGAATAGGTCAATTGCTGCGGTTGGTCTCGTGTCGGTCTGGCTTCGAGAAAAAGTTTCTGAGAATTGAAGCTACACTGATTGCAGGGGACCAATGATAGGAACCGTGCACGTGTGCCCGCCTAAGACTTTACTTAGGTTTGGCTCTGCAGCGGGTCCATTGAATCATCGGATTAATCATTACCACTGCCCGCACCAATCATATTGGTTCAATTAAGCTTTAGCTAACGTAAAAGTACGTACCGTTTAGTGGATGTATCAATTGAGCGCAGACGAACGGTTAATCCTCAAGCTCAACTTCTACGCACCTCATCGTCGCAATTCACTTCAATTGACTGCCCATAAGACCCTATTGATCTCGAATCCGGACAAGATGGTACGTATATGAAATAACCACTGAAATTTACCTTACTAATAATGCATAGGGTGGCGGTCCTCGAGTTCCGTAAGCCAAAATACACTTGCAACTGTACGAACATCAACGAACGATTCTAACCTCCGCTAGCTACCCCAAGCACGTATGGTCCCCGGCCGGTGGCTGGTACGCTCAACCAAGCAACTGGAAGGTCAACACTGCAGTCTTCATGGGAGTCATTGTTGGTATCACGGCTATGACATGGAAACTCAGCGCGGAGCGGGAATTCCGACATAAGATGCCAGAGCCAAACCGATTCTACCCCAGTCGATAGTACGTTAAATACCGCGTCCTACGTCCACCTTATCCTATGAGGCTAACCTATGTTTTAGCTGGACCAGGCAGATCAGGGAGCACGAGGCAGCACAGAAAGCAGAGAAGACCGAGGAATCATCATCATCATAGAGCTAGCGCTAATGCTGGTGTGTATTTATGTCATTTTAGACCGGTGATACAAAGAATCGGACCAAATCCCAACGAATGGACAAAAGAGATATGTTCTAGATGCCACCGGTCTCTTTTCCGTGCTGTCATTGCAGGGGTTACTCGCGAACGATATATTTACTATTCGATGTCGGTCCCAGCCGAGAGTGTGGTAGCGGAATGATACAAATTAACCGCCGGTCATTATCCAGCCCCAAATCGAAGTCCTAGGAGTTGTCGTATACCCGATTCACCGAGTTTCTTAGTTCTAGCTGTCTAAGTACTTAGATGCTTTTAGGAAGTAGCTTACTTACTAGCATGTTAAGGAGCAGAAGACACACATCTGACTGACTTAGATTATCCAATATACACCTGGAAGTTGGGGCATATTACCTTCTGTCCCCTGCTCGAACTTGATATTACAAGATTAATATGCCCTTAGGACTGAGTACCGAATGGGTGGCCCTCATGTTGGCCATTGAACACACATCGATTTTAGTGCATTGGAATTAGTCTTGTCGAGCCTCTACATGGAACATCTATGCGAAATCAATTCTTGCTTGAACTTCATCAATCTACTTCTCTTCTCGTTTCTCGTATGTCTCTGCTCTGCCAGGCTCATGATTGCATGAGTGCTTGGAAGATCTACTTGACTTAGCCCATTTGCATTAGTAGAAAGCAACAGCGCCACGCACCTAGATTCGTGACGATCTAAAAACAGATTTCCAAGCCAGTTGAAGAGTTCTACATGGCCACTATCGATTTTTAAGTCAAACTCATCTCGTAAGGCAGTAAACCAAACTAGGCTGGGAATACCCCCTTTTCTTGGTGGTTAGGCGCCCTACTTTATCGGCTAAACAAGAAACATCCAACTCGCTGTATCATGAGCGTTTGGAAACTCGCTAAGGGGTATGGAGTGAGAGATGTTGGTTGTGGCTGGCTAATATACTAGGTAATTATCTTTTCCCGGTAACGAAAAGTAAGGGAGGCCTAATATAGATGAAATCACCACCAACTTTGCAATGTCCAAATACCATGACCCGGTCAAATCGTAGAAATACCGTTGTTAATTTAATGTATACGTACTTACTAGAACTAAAAGAAGATAAAATACCAAATGTCGTGGAACCGGTCCATAGGTAGCGGTCTATTGTCATGGGACGTAGACGAGGTTGAAGGGGCGGAGGGAGAAAGCCAGCATGAGGAACGACAATTGTTAGATACTACACAGATTTAAGAAAATAAGCTATCTTGGTATTAATGAGCACTTTTATGGCCTATGAGTCGACTTGCATAGGAGTGATGGATAACCGGCTATCCTCGTATCCTACGCGATGGCTAATAGAAGTCATACTACGAGCGAGAAACATCCATATTGATACTTCTATAGACTTGGTGAGTTCTCCTAGCTCGACTCGCTAGGTTCGTTAGTAAGGCAATGATCGATATGATACGTCTTATGGAAGGAAACGAAGTAATATGAATACTTCATGGTATGCGAACTGAAATATCCTAGGCCTTCACCACAGTCTCTTGGCAGTCGTTGACTTGAAGAGATCTTGGTTAGCAGTCAACAAACATACCTAAACATATCTGAAGTCTATTAATCGAAGAAAGTTTCAGCTGCGGGGAAGTCAAGATTTGTGAAGTTAGATAGGTCTGGCTTGCGACTCGACAGGCGTGGATTTTAATAGATCCCGAGGTTACTTCATGCGCGGTCGTGGAATGCATGAATGTTAATCGTGGTAGTCCACCGATGCTGGCAGCCGCTCCGAGGGTTGCATTGATGCGCCTGGAGATCCCCCAATGAATGAAACGATCTAGACAACGATTACTTGCTTGGTTTCAAGTGCTCGGTAGATCTATGGGTTGGGGCTTTCTACTACACAATTGTTTTTGATGTCGAATCTTAAGGAGGCATCAACGCTATGAGGTATAATATGCATGTGTATATATGTCCCCCTTGAGAAATGCACCAGTCTAATACATATGTACTTACCTATGTATGACAATGTACCCAATTGAGACTGTTGACGCGGCAGAACCTCCCGGGAATGTCTTGCAGAACAGCGGCCGGCAGGCCAATTCCGCCCGTAGCTGTGTAAAACTACTTGTAAAGGACTTACATGTAGCTGAGTGAAACACAATGTCGATGTGCTTGCTTCTTAAATTACGTTAGATTAGCATCCCCTTTCTTGCGACATGTAACATCGAAAATACCCGTACTTTAGCCATATATGGTGAAGTGAAAATAGAACGAATTGAGTATTGAACAAACGCTTCCTGTGTATGAAGCGGGTTGACTATTTGTGAGACTCGGGTTGTGAATGAACATCGGGCGAAACAGATCCGATCAAACCAACTGAAGGCAAGAAAAAAAAAGCACACCGGAGCCTGGAAGGTTTGGTGGGTCAAAACGCGGTGCGTTAGCCTGCCCCTTTATTCGATCGAGTATATGAGGCTATCGTCATTTCGCATCAGCGCCTCTTGACAGGGCTAGGGTGCCTATTTTTCGGAGGTACCTGGGATCTGGCCGGGGACCCTTGGTTGACGGTCCGGGTAAGCGAACAAAGCGAAGTAGTACAAGAGTCTATTGAATCTGAATCAACAGGGCATGACAGAATATTCGACCAATTGAGTGAGAGAGCGAGATATGAGACAGACGAATCTTAAGGGAAAAAATTGCTTTCGTCCCTTGGAGAATTATATAACGTGGCAGTGTAGGAGTTTCAGTTGATCTGATCGGCGCTTGGATCAGAAACAATAAGATGAACCCTATCGATACGTTCAATGTTCTAGGATTTACAAAACGTTTTTTTTTTTTTTTTTTCATCGATTCGTGTGTTCGGGTTTTGATGATTGGTAGCACATTAGAAATTTGTAAAATCGTCATCTGCTGGAAAATACGAACTGTAAATGACTACTTGTGTGTAGATGGCATGACCTTCGTCGAAAACTTAAAGCTTGTAGAATGTATCGGACATCAGCAACTGATAGGCGGAAGAAATTTCTTTGCCCAGGTGGATATGAGCTATTCGGACAGCCATGTTGCCAGCGGCCCTCGTTGAAGATACCGTCGTGTCCATACTTGGTTGGTATTTAAGGTTTCCGCTGAGCGATGGCCGACGAAGACTGCCTTCACATGTAGTACACACATAGATATGTAGATAATACCTAGGACCGTTCTAACTGTCGTCGTCACGTTTTAGCAAGATGTACTCGAATCAACCCCACCATTGTGATGACAAGCTTGAGCCGTCCCATCAGTAAAACTATATTTTAAGCAATGTGGTGCCATCTGATGAGATGATCCAAGGCCGGGGAAGATGTCGATTTCACAAGAAGATCGACGATTCATCAATTGTTCACAGCTGCTGGAGAAAGATAGAAATGTGTTTTGCTTCTCTTCCAGTCTTCGAAGCTCCTGACTATTGCGATTGGACAAGCCAATCCATGTCAGTTAATTTTAAGGTGCTTCTGGGACCTTACCTATTATGGCGGATACCTTGTCTGAGGTCCGTGGCTTGACAGGGTCCCTAGCTCAGGTACGATGTACTGTGTGCCGGCTATGCATCTGGCTTATTGAAATATTTGATACATAAGGAATCGCCTTGAAGATCTCAAACATTGCGTCAATATATTGTTCATAGGCCGAACTGAAGCGTTGCCATATGAAATAGGACGGATAGGAGGCTAACATTTGCAACGGAAAACGGTTGGCAGTTCAAGTCTATGTTGTAGAACGAATCGTGCTATGTAGATATGGGACAGGCCTTTAATTTGAAGCCCGTGGCTGGCACACCCACAGCAAAGTGAGTTCGTGGTGGGTCTCAACCTTGGTCGCGGGTTGATAGAACCATAGAATGGTTCCCCATTGGGCGACATCTAAGCCAAGCCCCCGTGAATGGATAAAGCGCTCCTGCTATCAACGTGGAAAGCTCTAACGCTCATTGTTGTACCTGCTACTTGAAGATAGGTCTGGTGGGTAGTAATCTCCACCTGCAGTAGCTCAGGCACCTCAGGCATACAATGTACAATGTACAACTCATACCCACTTAGCAGACTAGGACCTGAAAAGCAAGGCAGGGGTTGCATACTAGCACACTAGCAGACCAGGAATAATTCATCAACAGCCAAGGAGCATCGCAGCAAAGCAGCAGCAACCTGAGCACCAGTGAGCCCAGCAGCTCGGAGCACAATCTGGCTACGCGAGCTTTCCACTCTCCCATCCCCGTTCTCCCTCTTCTCTATCGTCTCGTCAAGTCGCATACCCAGAACCTCAACCTCTTTCTCCCTCTGGTTCCTCGTCCCTATTCACTCGGGTCAACGGTTTCACGACGTACCGTCGTGACCTATTTTCTTTTCTTAGTTTCTTTGTGTGTTATTCTTAGGTTTTTACGTTTGACTATTCTTTCGCCAAGCTACTCACTCTCCTGGCGACTTCACATTTGACACTGGGTTTGCAGCCTCTACCACCGTGTACAGACCGCAGCATGTCAAGCACGACCTGAAAGTAACCACACTGCTTCTGGTTCGGATTCTGGTTCTGGCTATTTTCATCCTCCAGTCTCACCTTCTCCAACTGTAGACACTCGTTCGTCACCGGAAACACCAACGCACCAAAACTTATTGGTACAACTACACTTACGAAGCCTCTGGCAACAACACCAACCACACTCCCTCAAATTCCCCTTTTAAGAACAATTGACACCTCAAGATAACTCTTCACTTGGTTTTGGTTACGGTTTCGAGTATTCCTGTAGCCGACCTCGGAGATAAAATTTACATGCAAAAAAAGAAACAAAAAAATCGGCCAATTTTTTTCTGCCAGCATCTCAATCTACCGACTCTTAACACTCATCGATTACGAAGTCTATAGGAAGACCCGAAAGAGCAATCGAGACCCTCTCCAATCAAATCGATTCAAATAGTAATGTGGTGTTGAGCAATGATAGAATCAGAAAATCATGCATTCACAACGCCATTAATCGTTACCCACAGCACGAATTTAGGGACGAACAGCACCAGATCACTCGAATCGAAATCTTCCGAAGAAATCAAGCAGAACGTCGCGATGGCGTCAACCCGATCAAGGAGTCGTGGAACGGCATCCCACCAGGCTAAATGGGCAACGAAGGCAACTTTCCTCTCGATCCTATGCGCAGCGCCTGGTTCGATGGCGCAGAATGGATGTATCCCATTGACCGGTTCTTCCACCTGTTCAGCTTTTCAGTCCGCCTCGGTGTCCACGAGCGATTATGTAACAGGACTATTGTGAGTTCTCTGATTTGTATACGATTGGTCTCAGGGTCTAATTTAGCATGCTCTAGCCCTTTTCTCAAGTACGTCGAAGACACAGCTTCATTTGACTGGCAATTAAGCCAGTATGTCCGGACTGGATTTGTCCAGAAACAGTAAGTCAAACGACATCTATGTGGTATTCTCAACATGAGCTTATTCTCTGTTCTAGATACCAAACGTTATTAGGATGCGGCAACGTTGACCTCCTCAATACTACTGAATTATATGCGCGTTTCACTACCTCAGTAATCTGTAATGCTATTATCCAGAATTCCATCCAAAACTGCACCATGTCGGCTGAGGCATCACGGCCCTTATGCGCCGACGCCTGCGCTCACTATGCCGAGAGTGAAGCCTACTTGGCTTCCGACACCAAACTCTGTCCCAGTTCCTTCAGTGGCCGCCAGGATCAGATAAGGGCCGACTTCATCAACTGCGCTTTGCCAGCAGACTCGTTATCAAGTAATAATTGCATACAGGGCATAACTAACGAGAAAGATAATTGTGGATATGGCAACAGTACTATTGGATTGTGTTCCTACTGCGGATCAGGCGGTATTAATTCGACCGATACATGCTGCTACAACTCGGATGTCGAAAGGAAATGTGCGGGTGTGGCTTTGCCTGACATTACGCCATCTATGACCTTTACGGTGACCGCGACTCCCGGCCCAACTTCTACAGGTGCGCCCGCTGCGGGAGCTTCGGGCAACAGTGGCCTTTCCGGTGGTGCCATAGCCGGTATTGTCATCGGATCTGTGGCTGGTTTAGCTCTCCTCATTTTTCTCCTATTAATGTGCATTAGGCTTGCGCGACGGAGACGCGGCAGCCAAAAAGGGAGCATATTTAATCAACCATCGCCTTCTAGAAAGGGGCCACAGACGGCTCAAATCCCCGTCCAAACACCCCCTCAAGACTATGAGGTTCTCCCGGGAGGACGAATAGCCCGTATGTCAGCGTTAGAAGGACATTCTGGAGAACCACCTTCGAGACACGAACCATCAAGACGAGGGACCTCAGCCGGCGCCGCGGCAGCCGGCGCAACTGCTGGATATATGGTGGGAAGGAGAAGAGGAGCAGATACCCACTCATCTTCGGATTCGTTTGGGGAGAGTCCCGGTTCGGAAACGCGAGCAGCTATACTACGACCGCCTCCTATGAATATCCGTAGAAATGGCTCGTTGTCTAGCAGCTCGGTGCTTGCCGGCGAAGATCCTCAATCCCCCACTAGTGCGGGTGGAATGTCATCGCCTCCTGGCATTAATAGTCAACAATCGGAACAGCTGCCATTTTTCAAGGATTACTACTCACAAGATGACATCCACCCGGGTGAGCGCGTCGCGGTCCTATGGGCATACCAACCGCGCGCAGCTGACGAATTCGCCTTGGAGCGCGGCGATATGCTCAAGGTTGTTGGTATCTGGGACGACGGCTGGGCGACGGGTGTAATGCTAGACGAAAGAGCAGACGAGTGGGAAGCACGGAGACAAGCCCAGAGGGACAGTGGAGTTTCGAATACTTCGGGCCGTGGACGAGACCCGTCACCTCCAGTCAGCGGAGAGATCAAGGCTTTCCCCCTGGTATGCGTTTGCCTACCCGAACATTGGAGGAAAACAATCGAGGGCGATGGATCTACGGAAACGGGGTCCAGTGCTCATCACGGGAGCCAACCCACTTGAGCCTAATAATGACGTCTTTCACGCTGTTCATTTATATCTGACGGATTGACGAAGACATTTGTGTTTGCATTGCCCCGGCGTTTAGGAATTCCTAATTTATAGTCAATCCTCGATCCCTGCCCGCAGCACGATATCTGTCGTCCTAACATCCTCAGGTGTACCTTCGGTCCGCGTCCGACTGAATCCCGTGCCAACCACCGTCCTCGGCTTGCCGTCCGTCTTCTCGCCTCCTCCCTTGCACATAGACACGACAAATCGCGTTATTGCGATAGATACGCTTAATGCCTTCGATTCTAAAATACCTAATTAATTCCTTTCGGACGACACATCGCCTCAGATCAGGACTTGACCGCGGGACATCTGGTGACGTCGACCAGCTTGTCTTTGTGACCTTTGATATGAAGAGACGCGATCATAATTAATATGACGAATACATGCAGTTGCGGCCTCCCCCTTCTCTTCGATTGTTTATTCTATATACCCGGTGTGTTTGCGAAGGTGTTTGGTGCAGATGCCGTCGGGGAGGCTCATTGTGATGTAATTCCGTTCTTGAGGGAGAGGCAAAGAGAGAGACAGGGGCCGCGGTGGGAAGTGCATATGATGCTACTTATATGCCTACTAGACGAGCAGGAGACGAGGGGGGTTTAAGATATAGATATATCTTCATCGATGCCGTTGGTAGAGCCCTAGGTTAGATACATGGCACGGAGATGTTTCTAGGGCTCCTTCCGGTCAATATTCGGAACCCACCATCTCGGTTATTGAATATAGAAACTTTTCTGATGACGATCTATCATACTTGTGATCTGAAATTTATATGTATGGAGTGAACATGTGCTTGTATGATTGCAAAACTCTGAGATGACTTCAAGGTTGAGTCTCGGAGATATTAGTAGTACAATAGATTATAAGAAGCTGCCTATCTTCGAGATACTACTGGGTTCTGCTGAGCTTCAAATTGATGTTCAATGTTAGTATGTTACTATGTGCTTGGATACGTACCTGTCTACCTGAATGCACCGTGGACCTTGACCCTTGGACCTTGGTGGAAGTAATTGGGTGGCGTTCTAGGCAGTGCGACAAGGTTGGACCCACCCTAGCTCCCGCCAAAGCACCTGTGACCGCCGTAATCGAGCTCCATACCTCCAGGGCTATCTTCCGTTCATCAACCTTCGTCATCGAGATCACGCAGCGCTTTGCTTACCGCTGCGTGAACGTATAGTGCGATATCGACCAATAATGATGATCCCGACACCCCTTCGCAAACAGAGAAGATATTGAAACCTATTGACGAATCCTGTGTAAAGCCTTGAAGATGGTCGATTGCCTCCGTCTTACATATTTGGCTAGGTAGCACCATCACATGTTTGCGCGATGGGTAACAGCTACTCTCTCACCACGCCGTACGCCGGCTCTGCTGGCATCGATATACCAGAACTACGCGACCTGGTGCACGAAAGATCCATCGGCAGTGCTCGGTTCATGAAGAGTATCCGCGCTCGACATCCGGACGGGGTAGTTTTAGCAAAGGTCACCGTCAAGCCCTATACCCCTCTCTCTCTACGCGACTATGGCGAGAAGATTCTTCGTAAGTGGCCGCCACCTTTCCCTCTATACTGACTAGAGCTAAGGCTAATGGAGACATTAGAGGAAAGGGATAAACTAAGAGAGGTCCCCAACGCCTTGGGTTTCGAGCGAGCCTTCGAGACCGACGGAAATGCCTACCTCATGCGGCAGTACATATATAGTTCCCTATACGACCGCATGTCGACCCGCCCTTTCCTTGAAGATATAGAAAAGAAGTGGCTGGCCTTCCAACTACTATGCGCGCTGCGAGACTGTCACTCTCGGGACATATATCATGGCGATATTAAAACGGAGAATATCATGGTGACTTCATGGAACTGGCTTTATCTTACCGACTTCACCGGTTCATTCAAGCCCACGAAGTTACCCGATGATAATCCTATGTTTTACTCGTATTTTTTCGATCTGTCCGGTCGACGTACGTGTTACATAGCCCCTGAGAGGTTCATCGAGCATATCGAAAACCCCCAGGCACAGCTTCAGGGACATAAGCTCACATGGTCTATGGATATTTTCAGCGCCGGCTGTGTTATCGCCGAACTGTTCCTTGAAACTCCCATCTTCACCCTCAGCCAGATGTTTAAGTACCGTCGTGGCGAATATGACCCGGTGATCTCACATCTTAGCAGGATCCCCGATCAGGGTTTAAGGGAGATGCTGTCCAGCATGATCCAGCTTGACCCCGAGAAGCGCTATTCTGCAGAACAATACTTGGATTTCTACAAGGCCAAAATCTTCCCGGAATACTTCTACAATTTCCTTCACCAATACATGGAACTTATTACCGATCCGAGCTCCGGTCGGGCCCCTATCTCGGGATCCATGAAGAACCTAGGCGAGGCTGATGAGCGGATAGACCGAGTCTTCTACGACTTTGACAAAATATCATATTTCTTAGGTTATCAAGATGACAAAGAGTCATCACAGCTCACTCACTTCACACCTCGTCTTGGCCTAGGTCTCTTCCCTGTACGGCTAAACATACCCAATAATGAACATTTTGCTTCCACCGGAAGGCAACCTCCTACTGATGACGGAACCTTGATATTTCTCTCCCTTGTTGCTGCCTCCCTTAGAAATACAGCGCGAGCGGCGTCGAAAATTAGAGCTTGTGACATTTTATTAGCTTTTTCAGAAAGGCTCTCAGACGAGGCGAAGCTCGACCGAGTTTTACCGTATTTAATGACTTTACTCAACGACGACGTCGATCTCGTTGCTATTGCGGCGCTTAGATCCGTCACCCAGCTCCTGGCTCTTGTGACGGTGGTCACCCCGGTTAATGCCCACGTTTTCCCCGAGTACATTATGCCTAGGATGCAGGTCTTTCTATCAGGGGCCTCTAGACAACCCATTATGGGAAAGGAACGGAGGGAACCGAGTGCCTTAGTCCGAGCCACATACGCATCGTGTCTAGGCAGCCTTGCAACAACTGCTTCGAAATTTTTAGAATTGACGGCGATCTTGAGAGCAGAAGGATCCATCAATACGGCCGACCCAGAGGTGGAAGCCGGCAGCGACGCAGATACCGCATTCGACGGCTTATTCGATAACGCGCAGAGCGAGCTCGTTGAACTATTTGAATCGCACGCTAAAGCTCTAGTCGAAGATTTAGATGCTTCTGTACGTCGAGCATTTCTTAGTTCCGTTCCGGAACTCTGCATGTTCTTCGGCAGTGCAGAGTCCAACGATATCATTCTTACTCACTTGAATACGTATCTTAACGATCGAGACTGGATGCTCAAGTGCGCTTTCTTTGATACTATCGTCGGAATCGCTGCTTTTCTAGGTAGTACTAGCCTGGAAGAATTCAGTCTCCCCCTGATGGTACAGGCGGTGACCGACCCAGAAGAACATGTCGTGCAAGCGGCATTACACTCTTTGGCGGAGTTGGCAAGCTTGGGCCTCTTATCGAAGGCAAAGACTTGGGAATTAATCGACGTGGTCGGTCGCTTCACCATGCATCCAAATTCCTGGATTCGTGAGTCTGCTGCGGAATATATATCCAGCGCTGCAAAACTGCTGTCTCCCGCGGATATTAGGTGTATTGTGCTACCTTTAGTTAAGCCATTCCTGAAGCCGGCAATCATCCCCAACTTTTCCGAACTTGCCTTATTAGATGCTTTGAAGAAACCGTTATCCAGAACTGTCTTCGATCTGGCGCTATCCTGGGCACAGAAAACTGATAGAGGCCTTTTCTGGAAAGCTGTTAGACAACAGAAGCAGTCCACATTTACGATTGCGTCAACAGCGCTAGCGATACGCTCGTCCCGGGAGGTACAACCTCAGACGCTGAATAAAGTGCAGCGAAATGATGAGGACGAACAGTGGCTAGCCCGACTGCGGAACATAGGAATGACGCCCGAGGATGAATTCAAGCTGCTTGCTCTGAGAGAGTTCATCTGGCGCTTAAGCCAAATGAGAAATCGCGACCTAACCACGCAGGACAACATTGCTACGTCTTTAAATAACATCATTCCGCTTAGGAGTTTGAATGTAAAATTGCAGACGATAATGTTCGACGAGACTATTGGCGAAGAAGAGCCAACATGGCAAAAACAGCGAGAGCCGGACTCCGATAAAGGTCCTTATACGATTGCTGATGCTCTGCTGGATGCGTCGATGACAATAGACGAACCTGTTGGAAGGAGGCGTCGTGCTGCTATGAATACCCATCGCTCACGTTTAAGTAGCCGAGGAGGGGCGATTTCACCAAGGACAAGGGATAATAGAGCATTGTCGCCAGCGCAAACCCAGGTGTCGTCACCGGTAGATGGCGGCTTCATTGACTCACGTCGAGCTTCATCTACCACGCGTGGACAAGGTTCTGTTGATGATGACGCCTCCGTTTCGGATGCTCCCTATTCCACTAGACGAGCCATTCGGCATCAATCGAGTGCGCTTGATCTTCTGAATAGAAAAGATAGCGGGAGATCTATCCCGGAGACGGGAACGACAGAGGCAAATGCATTTGGTCAGGTTGAGGGCCCCTTCGCGCAAAACCCGCCACCTCAAATTACCATTCCCGATACTATTGCGGAGAATGGAAATCTCGGGACTCGATCACGAGCTGCGCATACTTACGAGGGTAATGACCCTAGCATACTTAAAATGCTCGACAATATGTACGTCGACAACTACCCACACGATATAGCCCAGTTTGGACCTCTTGTCCCGCCAATTGCGAGGCGAAAAGTTACCAAGGTGGCTGGACAGCCTGGTGAAGAAGCATGGAAGCCGACCGGTAATCTCGTCGCTACCTTCTCGGAGCATACCGAAGCAATCAACCGTGTTCTGCCGTCACCGGATCATTTGTTCTTCATAACCGGCAGTGATGACGGCACTGTCAAGGTTTGGGACTCATCACGGCTCGAACGCAATGTTACACATCGCGCACGCCAGACACATAAGCATGCCCCGGGCGCGAAAGTTGTCGCTCTTTGCTTCATCGAAAATACACATACCTTCATTAGTTGCGCTACCGATGGTAGGGTTCATGTCGTCAAAGTTGATACGGCGGTGTCGAGCGGTGCGACTAAGTACATCCGTTTACGACTACTTCGCGAGTATCAACTTCCGGTAGACGAGTATGCCGTCTGGTGTGAGCATTTCAAGCAGGAGCTGAATTCGGTGCTCGTGCTTGCAACCAACCGGTCTCGCGTCCTAGGCATTGACCTCCGTACGATGACATTACTCTACGTTCTCGAGAACCCAGTGCACCACGGCACGCCGACCTGTTTCTGTGTTGACAGAAAGCGTAATTGGTTATTGCTTGGCACATCACACGGAGTTCTAGACCTTTGGGACCTGCGATTTAAGATGAGGCTCAAGGGCTGGGGCTTACCGGGCAAGTCGGCCATCTACCGTCTCAGTCTCCATCCAACGAAGGGGCGCGGGAAGTGGGTATGTGTGGCAGGCGGCACTGGCCTTGGTGAAGTCACCGTCTGGGATCTAGAGAAGACGCAGTGCAGAGAGATCTACCGTGCTAGTGGGTCCAAAGACGGGCCTAAAGAATATAAGCCGTGGGATGTCGACGAGGACAAACCTGAAGGGATGCTTGACAGATTCGCGACGAATATCGATCCTATGGCTAGTGGGAATGGTGATCGTGGCGTCCGAGCCATGGTTGTCGGGTCAGGCGCTATGGAGGAGCAGCGCGACGTACGATACGGGTACATCCTGACAGGCGGTTCGGATAAGAAACTGCGGTTCTGGGACCTGTTCCGAATTGAGCACTCGTGTGTGATTAGCGGGCTCCACGGAGACGATGCCAAACCGATATTCGCCACGGCCAGTACACCAAACTATCCCGGACTGGCGCTCCACGTAGAAAGGGTGATCAAAGGAGGTAGTACGACAGCGGGCGCAGATCAGAAGAGCGGCAAGAGTGCGAAGGCGGCAAGCAGGGAGAAACCCCCCAGGCATACAGTCATTTCGGCAGAACAGGGACAGCTCCTCAGAAGCCACCTGGACTCGATCCTAGACGTTGCTGTGTTAGAGATGCCGTACACGATGACGGTTAGCGTGGACCGGTCAGGCGTTATCTTTGTCTTCCAGTAGTAATGATAGACATTGGTAAGGAGATGGCGTTGTGGTCATAAGGTGTTGGCTTTTCATGATGGTAGGATACCAGGGCTAAGTGAGTAAAGGCGTTGATGGATGAAGTTAGAGTGTCGACAATGATTTCACTGTGTGGATTGTACAGTACGGTACCGTCGAGAGCATGTATAGCTCGGAGCTATAATGTGAAGGCTCGTACGAATAGACAGATCATGATGGTACTAAGACTAAGAGACTATAGGATTGATATAAAATACACTAGACAACGATGTCTTACTATTAGCCAATTATATAATGAGTCCACTCCGAAGTTATAATACGGCAGCTGCAGCTGACACCCCACTAGATAACGGGAAGAATTTGTGGGGATGCAGAAAGAAAACGGGAATGACGTCGCTTTTTGCATATAAATACTACTCGATGCACACATTCTCTGCTCAGCTGTCGAAGCTAGCTACTTACCTACATTAGTACCTTATTGATACGGTCTTGTGGTATTTGGCCCAATGGTAATTCGCTGGCTAGACGGCAATTCTGCAGGGACGGATGGGACAGAAAGTAATATCTCCAACATGCCGCCTCAGAAATCGCTGCAGGCCTTCTTGGCTACGGCCCGCGCTGCCCTAACGGCGCCCCAGTCCAAACGCCAGACGCCTTTACATTTCGTCGTGGGCAACGAGTCGGCTGGTATGTTTTAATCCGTATCTATATTTACACCCATGCTTCCCGCCTCTCCTCCTTTCTCGCCTATGCATACAGTAGTATATCTATCTCGAAAGGGAGGTACTTGGAGGCCAACTCGAAGGTGTTAAAATATAGATCTCGACTCGCTGTGCTCGACCCTGTTTCTTGCGTACTTCCGCTCTAACACGCCACCACACACCCTGCATATCCCACTATGCCATCTCCCCCGGGACGACCTCACCCTGCGCCCCGAGTTCGCGGCCGTGCTGGGGTACGCGGGCGCGACCACCGACGACATCGTGACGCTGTCTGAGATGCCATCTCTCCCACCTGAGGATACCCGCTGGCTACTCGTGGACCACAACGTCATGACCGGCGCCCTGGGCCAGGCGTACGGGGACCGCGTCATTGGGTGCATCGACCATCACGACGACGAGGGCAAATTGCCCTCCGACGCGGACCCCCGCGTCGTCGAGAAATGCGGGAGTTGTATGAGCCTCGTCGTGGAGTACTGCCGGGACGCATGGGACGCGCTGGCGCGGCACGAAGGGAGCAAGCGGACTAACGCGCAGCTCGGATACCTCGCGCTCGCCCCCGTGCTGATTGATACGAATAACCTCCGGAATAAAGCCAAGACGACGCCGCGCGACGAGCACGTGGTTTCGATTGCGGAGGCCCGGGTCCTGGCGTCGCCGGATAGTGGGGATGGGGATGGGTACGAGCGCGTGACATTCTTCGAGAAAGTAGCTGCCCTTAAGGAGGACATCTCGTTCATGTCGCCGCGCGACATCCTGCGCAAGGACTACAAGGAGTGGAGCGTCGGGGCGGCCGAGAATCTTAAGCTCGGCACCTCGAGCGCCCCGTGCGATTTCAAGTTCCTGGCTCACAAGGCTGGCGGCGAGGAAGCGCTTGTGAAGAGCTTGGAGGAGTGGGGCGAGGAGAAGGGGATTGATGTCCTCGCTGTGCTGACTGCGAGCAAAGACCATGGCGGGTTTCGCCGTGAACTGCTTGTCTGGGCGCGTACTGGACCGGGGGTTGTAAATGCGGTGAAGGAGTGGGTGGAAGGCGAGGGAAGAGAGAAGTTGGGGCTAGATACGTGGGAGCATGGGAAGCTGGACGTTGAGGATGGCGAAACGAGTTGGAGACGCTGCTGGACGCAGGCGAGGATCGAGAATAGTCGCAAGCAGATCGCGCCTATGCTGAGAGATGCATTGAAGACGGCCAAGGCGTGAATATGGTGTTATCATGGAGCTCAGGAGGACATGCATTACGTCAGGCGGAAGCATAGCCAGGTAGCATTCAATACACTTTTGAAATTCTTATTCATTTCGCTCCGCCCGCCCGCCGTCATAAGTCGTTCTAATCTACACAAATACAGCAGCGAGCGCTCTCTACATGGCGGCTACAATAGCGTCAAGCCACTTCGCGAGCCGGTAGCCCTGCTTAGCGATCTGCAGGTCGACCACGGGCTGCGCGGTGGTCGTGTACTGGCCGCTAAGCTCCTTGTTCTCGACAGTGCTGATGCCGCCCTTAAGCACTGTTGAGCACACATACGCGTTGCTTTCCGTTGCCCATGTCAGTGCCGATGAGGTCTGGTCCGACGACGAGCCCACGCTCAGTCCGCTGACCCAGCTGGCGGCTTGGGACTTATAGTCGCCCGAGTTGATTTCTAGGAGCCGTTAGCGTTCGGGACAGCTAGATTACCCACCCATAGGATAGAAAGGGGGGAGCTATGATAAGTAAAAGAGAAAGGAGGAAATACTCGTAATCAAAGTCGAAGACCACGACTTCGCAGACGACAGCGAAGAACCACCCGAGACGGACTCGGGGATCTGGCTGTCCCAGATAGCGTGCAAGTTGGTGCTATCGCCGTCATACTCGACATCGATGTCGTTACCGCCCACTTCCAGGGCCTCGCAATGCAGCGGCTGCCCTATGTCGCCGACGAACTGTCCTGCTGCGTTAATGACACCGTCTCAGTGCGCTGCTGCTTCGTCTTACGTCCCCTTGTGGTTGCTTACGTGGATGACCATCTGCATTGTGTCTTGTTAGTAACCCTTTCTTTTCTCTCTCCCCTTTTAGGAGAGAGACGGGCAGATAAGCTTACCTTTGCAGCGATCTGAAGGTTGGCCTTGCTAGCCTGTTGAGCCACGAGGATGCTCGTGTAGTTCTGGATAGCGCGCACGACGCAGCCCTCGCTGCCGCAGTCGCGGCTCAGGGTGACGCCGCAGCTCGACGGCGGGTTATCATTGGCGTCGATGTAGTGGTAGGGCGCCGAGAACTTGCCCGCGGTCGTGTAGCGGTAGCTGTCAGCCCAGGACGCAACGCTGGCTAGGTAATCAGCCGAGGTGTCGCCCAGGAGGCCCTGGAAGTACGACTTGGTCGCCGAGCTGACGTAGTTGCTCGCGATGTAGGCAACCGTTTCGTGGCCCATGGCACCCCAGGCCATAGCGCCAGGAAGGGCCGAGGCGGATAGAAGAACTAGGTCTGTGAAGCGGACCATCTTGATTTACGTCTTACTTCTTACTGGCTATTACTACACAAGATTTGGCTTGCGGTTCCTGGACGCTGGAATGGGTGTGAAGACGGCTAGGGAGATCAAGATGCCAAGAGATGGGATGAGCACATGCTTTATACCTATCTCACACAACCAAGATTCACCTGTTTACGCACGTAGACCACCGGGATATTGAGTTGCGGTGAATACTATTGGCGGTCTTATTTGGGGAAGCTCATAGGAGCTCATAATGGATAAACCAATAGGCTTTGTAGATATGCCCGGAGCTCCCTAATCTAGGTGGATTAACGGGGGCGTTGTATAGATCGAGAAGCGGGACGCGAATCTAGCGGCGAAACATGTGAAGTTTACAGAAGGTGCTTCCTTTTCACCACCACTTAGCTTCGCCGTGGATGGGTTCCGGGTAGTATCCGCATCCTCGTAGCGGGGATCGTCGTCGTGGGTGAGGCAGCTAGACCCTGCGTACCTTATCTTGGCGCCGGTCCAATCAAGCAAGGCACGTTGATCAGGAACAGGCTCTCCTTAAGATTGGGATTATGCTGAGCATGCGGTTTAGGACGATGGTTGGCTCACGCGAGACAGCTTGCCCTTTTAGTTTAGGCCCGCAGTTGACTACCTGCCTTGATTGGGGCTCGGTGAGGTGCAGATCTAGGTAGCATCATACCGCAAATCGGTTAAAACGGCCCTGTTTATCAGTGAAGAGGGAACTAAGCTACAAATCAAAGAATGTCCGGTAGTTAGTCTTGGCGATAGATCTAGAAGTGCAAGTGACGTTTATACTAACCTCAAGGTAAGCAGTATGCTAATAATTATCATCAACCAATTCAGGTAAAGCAGACAGCGAAGCCTAGACACATTATCATCTAGCGTGTTGTGAAGACTTGCCTACAACGGAGACGGTTATCGCCGGAAAGGGAAGGTCCTTAAGTCGTAATGGATAAAGCAAGTCGGAGAGCAAATCAACCTCGTGATGAATTCGAGAGATGCCACAAGTTAGGTATGTGTGACTAATATACATTGAAGGTATATCATTTCTATACAAGGTTGTACAAATAATTCTTTCGAATATATTGACCAGACGAACTGAGTTATAATAGGGGTCTTAGACGAGGCCCAAGCATTTAAAAGAATGTAAACACTCGAACATTGTCGAAGACGAAGCCTATCCGCCTCTAGATCCCCGACTTGCTCAATAGCTGAATATTTCTGATCATTTTGACGAATTCTCTCTTTGTACGCCTAGCGTTTGCTGGGGTGGTAGGAGATATATGAAGAGTGATCAGTTCAGCATGAGGATCCGCGACACGAATGCATTTCATAAGGGCTGCCGTTACCTTCTCGGTGAATGGCACGGGAGGATTCTCTATGAGCATCTCCTGAAAACACCGTCTTAGCGTCGTGGTGCAAACCGAGGGTGAACATGTCTCAGCTGCCAGGTTATACGCATGAATGTACATGTCTGCTGAGCGCGGGCGCAGATATCTCGGGGGTATGCGCCAGGCGTTCCAGAATCCATCCCAGTCGCGTCGGCTAACATACGCGTTCATAAGTCTCATGATCAGCGACTCATCCATGCAAGGCAAACCTGCGTGTAGCAAAACCTCTTCTAGTCGGCGTATGAGTGCTGCGGATTTCTCTCGCTCGGGAGAACGGGCCGTTGCTTCTATAATAGTGACAATTATGTCATTAGCAAGAACCACCTGCCCGCGTTGCTCCATCATCTGCAATATTTGAAGGGCAAGTTTGACCTGTGTTGCCAATTTGCCAATCTTAGAGCTGAAAACGCAATCCAGAAGTCGTAGGACTTGCTTCCGTGTAACTTCTAAGCCATGAAGACACATTTCATCAACGAGTTGTCGAACGTCGCTAGCCATCTTAATAGAGCCTTCTCTATCTAGTTCGCATACCCTGGCGTAAAAATCGAGGCGAAACTCCCAGGTTTGATGCGGAGGGAGGGCTCGGCATGTGTGCTTAAATAGTCGAAGGAATGGAGTCATAACCTGGGCTTCTCGCTCGTGCAAAAGGCCAAGAGCCTGTCGCGCAGCGTCTGGGGGCAGCGTATCAAGGTAGGTTTGTAGGACTCCCAAGAATTGGTTTTTTTCGCGAGGTTGATACTTTAAGACACGTGAAAGTTCAACCGACGAGTCAATATCAGCCAGTGTACTGCTTTTCCCTGAAGAATAGAATCGCGTTTGTTCGAATGGTGTTCTTCTGGAAGTATTGTTGAAACGGCCATCCCTGGAGACTATAGGGGGATGTGACCTGGATAAAATCGCCTTTTCTAACGGATGGAGTTCCTGCGGCTTTTCCGCTTCAGATTCAGGGGTATTCTCTTCCGGCTGACCTAGAGCTTCTTTCCATAAAGCCTCCAGCCCCATCTCAACCCTCCGAGACTCGGTCATGATTTGGACGACAACTGTAAATCCGTTATGAGACACGCCAAAACCGGCAGCACGACCATCTTCCGCAACTACTGCGGATTCTTCTTTACTCCTGCCGATTGTCCCGAGATTGACACATATCCAGCCGGTCTTAATGCCATCATCGGCGTCCTCATCACCCCCTAGGAGCTTTGCACGTTTAGCCTTTCGGCGCAACTTAGTTTTACGCTCATTTGGTCCAAGTAGACCATCAGCGTGAGCATAAACTCGATGTTTGGCTCGTAGCCAACGTAGTAGACGGCCAGCGGACACGTTGAGATGTCGCTCGCTTCGTGCAGTACCGAATAGCATAAATAGATTCGGACCTAACGCCGCGGGAGGATCTAGCTGTCGGAGGTCCAACAGAGAGAGCCCATCAAGCCCCAAGTCCTCCGAGACATATTCTAGTAATGAATCGATGATCTTGGGAGAACCCGAAGGAACCTCCGGTAGCGGTGGCGGTTCAATGGAGGCGACATGTCTTGGGGGTTCAACTTTGAGATACCAGGGAATGTTAGCACTTTGATTCGAGCCTTCGGCGCCACCTTCGTCGCCACCTTCGTGCTCCTGGCTATCTGTCGTGCTGCTCTCATTCACGCCATCTTCAGCCGACGTGGTACTATTTGATGGTTCGCTCTGTATTGGCCGAGAAGAGAATGGTCGGATTGAAGCTGGAGCAATAAATCGTGGGCGGCATTGAAGCGTGCGAGTTCTCACGGAGGGTAAAGCACTTATAGAAACCGTAGAACCAGCAAAAAGCTTTAGAACAGCTAGGCGGCAATGAGAGCAGCCTTTTGCGCTTATAGCACGCGGGCCTACCATCTCGTCCAATTCAGTAGTATGAGGATGATTAAATCATTTCCGTTAAGATTTGGACTTCTAGATTCTTCATTTTGCGGTTGGTAAACATAAAACCGATCATCAATGAAACCTTATGAATGAAGACTTGGGGGAAATCGATCTAGATGACTTGGATCCCCACGGTGCAATCAATTCGGAATAATAGTAATCCGCACAGTAGTTTCCAGGGTTCCCCAGGGCTCGTAGGGCCTTTCCGATAAGTCAAGCTTCAATGGAGGTGGGCTGTATAGTGGGCTCTACATGGACTTCAAGCCAATGAAAAGCTCTAAAAGCTATCTACGCCGACCCTATCTAGCCTATCGACGTCCAAAAAGACCTTTCCAATGGCAAAAATTTTGGGCTTTAGACCCTCATAGCTCGCCTCCTATCAATTACATGGAGAGTTGAATTTATCCTAAGACTTCGAACTGAAGCTTTCTTTCACACATAGGTCATTTTTGTACTTTTAGGCCATGTTATAATAATAAGAGGAGTTCTCAACAGCTTCAAGAGTCTGTTGAGGGAGATTTGTCGTTCCCTTTTCCCCCTCTCAAGATACCCAAAATCCGTCGCAATGCTCATGCGACCACCTCCGGCTCGACGAAGCCTCTCGCTGCCGCGATTTAACTCAATAAGACGACCTCAATTGATCGCTAGACACTCGCCTGTTCACTCATTCCATACGTCGAGCTGCAGATTGTTAACCACGAGACTTAAGCTGCTACCGAGGACGAGGAGGGGAACGGCGCAACAAGACCCTCACGCATCAATTTTCCAAAGATCTCTGGCCACAGCCATTAGCGATCCTATAAGACAAGATGATGTTCATTTTGACTACGCCCAGTCGCAAATTTCTAACAACTATGTATATCCAATATCCCCTCATTTATACGACATACGACCGTTCGATCCTTCCGCGCCGTTGCTCATCAAGGCCCAAGATGATCCTCTCCCTCGTTCCAAAATAAACACGAAGGGCATACCCGGAGGTGTCGATGAAATGCTCTCGGTATTTGACGCCTGTTTGCAAGTCGGAAAGCTGGATAGAGCAGCTCTTGTCCTTACCCGGTTTAGCGATATGGGTGTCTTGCCCGGCGCTGAGTTGATTTCGCTTCACAATCAGTACCTCCGCGCAGCAATCGATAGAGCTTTCGAACAACCCGACTCGGAATGGGCTCAGTCGCTCCATAAGTGGTACGAGTTACACATTAGGGGTAAAGGCATCCCTCAGACGTCTGAGACTGTCGCGTGCATGCTGAAAGTCTCGCTTTTATCCGCCCAAGGATCACGACTGGAACGGCTTGTGACTCGGTACATGGATATGATGCCTGGAGATGCCATATATCAAGTCCTATCCGAAGTAGACATCTTAAACCAACAAGACTTCGGCATTATTGCGAGCATTTATCAGCCGGCTTCCGATCTATTAGACGACTTAGAGTTTTCGGCGCAATACGAGGAGTCGCAGTTAATAAACACAGAAACTAGCTTAAACCAACCCACAGATCAACCCGAGTCGCAGCCGACATTAGATAATACACCCGAAGTCCTGGCCGTACCGCAGAAAGGATTAGGTCTGAAATCATTGCGCGGTGTCCTGTCCTTCTTCTCTAAAATCAATGATCAAGATATCTCAAAGCTGCCTCCCGCAGAACGCCGAGAGATCCAGTCTCGATTAGAGCAAGACTGTGTTGATGCCGCTATCAATCGATGGAGGGAAGAAAATCAGGCCCTCAAGAAGATGGGACTGAACACGTCATTGTCTACCAACGCTTTGAGCTCACAGCTTTACGATTGGCAATGCGCTCTAGAAACCAGACTAGAGAGGGAGTTTGCACTCTTCGAAGAGTCGGAAACGCGTGCGCGGAAAAATACTGAGGATTTCGATCGTTGCTTATACGCTCCCTTCTTAAGGCAATCAAACCCCACGAGACTGGCCGCGGTAACAATCATTAGCGTTTTGACTTCTATTTCGTCCTCAGAACGTAACGTTGGTGTTCAATTATCGCATTTACTTGGTCAACTTTCCAAGGGGGTTGAAGAGGATATCAGGTACCAGGTGCGACAGAGTCAACTGGCCTCAAACAAATCTAGGCGCGGGAAACAGGCTCGTAACCCAAAAACTCACCAGAACCAATCAAGTTTGACAGATTCCTCTACAATTCAGCCTTCTGTCGATGCCGAGACGAAGTCTAATGTTGTGGACGTTTCCGTCTACGAAACGAAATCATGGCCTGTATTGATTAAAACCAAAGTCGCTGCCGTCTTACTAGGTGCTCTAATGGAAACTGCGAAAGTCAACGTTGTCCGTGAGCATCCAGAAACCAAAGCACTTGTTAGTCAACGACAACCCGCTATGGCTCATACGTCGATATTTCGAAAAGGGAGAAAAGTTGGCCTTATCATGCCTAATAAGACCCTAATCGAGCTCTTGAAACGTGAACCCCCGGGGGATTTCCTTGCGAGACATTTACCGATGGTTGCTGAACCGGAACCGTGGGCTAAATTTGACAAGGGAGGCTTTATTGAGTATCCTGCCCAACTCGTGCGGGTGAAGCACGGCGAGAAAGACCAAAGGATATATACCGAAGCGGCTATAGAAAGAGGCGATATGGAACAGGTCAGCAAAGGCCTAGATGTTCTCGGTCGGACAGGATGGCGGATCAATAAGCCGGTCTTCGACGTAATGCTTGAAGCATGGAACAGTGGCGAAAAATTAGCAAATATCCCCCCGTTAAATCCGCAAATACCCCTACCCGTGGAACCAGAGGCATCCGACGACCCCTTACAACGAAGACGGTGGCTCAAAGCTGTGAAAGCCGTGGAGAACGAGAAATCTGGCCTACATTCCGAGCGTTGCTTTATGAATTTCCAACTCGAGATTGCTAGGGCCTTTAAAGATCAAACCTTCTATTTCCCGCATAACATGGACTTCCGAGGGCGTGCTTATCCGATTCCGACATATCTTAATCACATGGGCGCAGACCACGTCCGAGGCTTGCTTCGTTTTGCTAAAGGAAAGGAGCTTGGTGAGAATGGGCTGCGGTGGCTCAAGATTCATCTAGCAAATGTGTTCGGATACGACAAAGCGAGTCTAAAAGAACGAGAGTCATTTGCGATGGACCATCTGGACAAGATATACGACTCTGCTACCAACCCTCTAACGGGGAAGCGGTGGTGGCTCGAGGCCGAGGATGCTTGGCAGTGCTTGGCGACTTGTTTTGAACTCAAGGCAGCCTTGGAGTCTCCTGATCCTACCAAATATGTGTCTTACTTTCCCGTTCATCAAGATGGTACCTGCAATGGGTTGCAACATTATGCGGCACTTGGTGGCGATCTATGGGGTGCTCAGCAAGTTAATCTAGAACCTGGAGACCGTCCTGCAGACGTATATTCCGCAGTTGCCCAGTTGGTAAAAGAAAGCATTGCAGAGGACCTCAAAACCGACAACTTCCTAGCGAAAGCCGTCGACGGCAAGATCACAAGAAAAGTGGTGAAGCAGACTGTTATGACGAATGTCTACGGTGTCACATTCGCTGGGGCGAAAGCCCAAGTATTAAAACAGCTTGACGCAGCCTATCCACGCATCCAACAAGAAAGTGGGATCCCAGCGCCTGTGCTTGCCTCATATATTGCCACGAAGGTCTTCAAAGCTCTATCAACCATGTTCCGTGGAGCTCATGATATCCAGTATTGGCTTGGAGAATGTGCTGGAAGAGTTTGCCGCGCACTTACTCCAGAACAGATCGATCGGATTGCCAAGGGAGAAACGATTTCTACGAAAAAAGCAAGCAAGAAGCTAAAATCGACCACCGATGAGCTCCTCAGCCAATTCAGGTCTACAGTTGTCTGGACTACTCCCCTCCGCATGCCGATTGTCCAGCCATACCGTAAGAGTGGTACTCGTGTCATCAATACCTCCATCCAGGATCTTACTCTCCAAGTACCCGAACGTTCGGATCCCGTTAATAGGCGGAAGCAGCTCCAGGCTTTCCCTCCTAACTTCATCCATTCATTGGATGCTAGCCACATGCTGTTATCCGCACTGGAGTGCGACGAACTCGGTCTTTCGTTTGCAGCCGTGCACGATTCTTTCTGGACACATGCCGCCGATATTGATGTCATGAACCGTGTGTTGCGCGATAGTTTCATTAGAATACATAGCGAAGACGTTATTAAGCGACTTGCGTCCGAGTTTGAAGCCAGATACAAGGGTTCTTTATATCTGGCTAAGCTCGAACGGGGCTCTGCTATTGAAATTAGGATATCTGCACTCCGCAAAGAGAAGAAGCAAACCTTGAAAGCCGAGCTTCTCGAAGAACGCGAGAGACTCCGTTTATTAACGTCCTCTGTTCCCGAGGATGTCGAGAAAGGACGAGCAATGGTGACTCCTGCTAGTGTATTTGAAGAGATGTCAGCTTCTCAACCAATGTCGAGCACTGAGGAGATGGAAGCAGTAGGATTGGGTAATATCTCCAGTGCGGGACAAATGTCGGAAACCGCGGCTCACGAAGACGACGACGAGCTCGCCGCCGCCTCGGAACCTGATCATGACCACGACCACGCAGATTCCGATTTTGACACCATGAAGCACATTAAAACCTTGATGGACGTAGGTCGTTTCGAATCGGAGCTTACGGGCGAGTCGAAGAAATCGGCCATGAAGTCCAGGGCTAAGGCCAAGGCCAAGGCGAAGGGCGGTGAAATAAATATTTGGCTTCCGCTCACTTTCCCCGAGGTTCCAAAGAAGGTTAGTATTTGTGGTATTCCTTCGAAACGGCACAACAGGCTAATTCAAATATTCAGGGCGACTTTGATGTCTCACGACTAAGGGATAGCCAGTATTTCTTCTCATGACCTTCACGCGAAACCGACGTCTTCATGATTATTCATGTGTTGGTGGCATTATGAACATATTTACTGCATTATTAGCGAACGCATCATTCGGCGCATGGTGATAAAAAGAAAGGGTGTCTTACGGCGTACAGCCGTCGGGTAGGGGTATGGAGGCACTGTACAGTATATGCAAGATTCGTGTACCAATCTGTATTACACGTAGGAGGTGGTCCGAGAGTACGGCCACGGAACATAGCAGGACGGATGTGAACAAAACGGGGCCCATCCACTCCAACGATGTACAAATCTAGTAGCATATAATGAAAAATCTTGAATAACTTATGTCGAGATCGAACCACACGTTGCCTCTGGTTCTCCTTCGTACGTACAAACAGTTCACCTGTGAGACCAGGGCATGTTTGCCGCAATCCTCCTAATGCCGTACGACCATGGTTAGGGCTAGACAAGTGTAACATACGGCTGCGTAACGATCGGTCATACTCAACAATTGGTCTAGAGGTGTAACCAAGATAGATGCAATTACGTACCTACATGATGGGCGGCCGGGAGCGATGGGATATAGCAGAATCACGATAGCCTACCTATGAAACATGTGGTCGAACGCCGAACGGGCAAACGAGAAATTAGGTCAGCGTACCTGTTCATCTCCAGTCTCGACGCTTATTAGCGAGGAACTGCAATGCAACGTCAGGGGCATACATATTGAGGCTATTTGTCGTCTGGGCAGGCCAAGGTAAGCGGGTAACTTGGAGTCTTGGACCGACCTATAGGAACGACGCAGCAAGGACCCAGATTGCCGGAAGGATGGTTCGTGTTAATATACGGGGTTGGGGTATTTTTAGATACGTCACATTTTGGACACAATTTTGCGGAGAGACCAGAAAGAAGATTCTTGAAGGCTTCCAAGGTTCATTTCGTCTAGAACACCATATTGATATCGTACGGTCCCGTCGTCCCGATCCTTACCCATACATACATACTAGGTGCATACATACGTTTGCAAAAGATCTTGTACATGGATGTTCCTCCGTGCAGGTGATCGTGAGGGGAATTACGAAATGAGTTGTTGATTGAATGTTGTCGCCCGATCTATGTATCGACCGTACGGCGTACAAAGATATGACGAGAGATGTGGAGGAAGGGCCAAGACTCAGCCGTTTATGCCGATCATTTCGCTTCTTCGCTATGCTGGGCTGAGACTGGACGAGAGAATTTACGAGGTAAGGCTGAGCTGAGGTGAGGCGGCGAAGCCACAAGGAGAGAGAGAGAGGTTTTACCCGGTGAAGAGGACAAAGCGGCTTTCGCTCATTCTAACCTGTCAAGAACGTGGTTCGCGGCGCGTGGTCTCGGCATGGTCCATGGTCCATGGATAAGCCGGCGCCGGTCATCCAGGGCATTGGAACCACGGTACGCAGGATCTTTTTGTACGTTTGTGCGACTCCAAGGGAAATTACTTCTCTCCCTCATTTGAGCAGGACCGAGCCGGAAGTCCTTGGCTAGACCTCGTGCCTCTCTCGCTACTCTTGGCTGGCGCCGAAGCAAAAAAGAAAAAGGTAAAAACTGACGTAGATCATGTTGTCACTGTCCAGTGTTTCCATTATAATAAGTGCGCTCAACTCCCTCTCGTGATCCAGTGGTTTTGCATTGCAGCACCATCGACTACCTAGCTCTTCAACCATCTCGACAACTTAGCTACCTACTCTTCCCTAGCAAAGCTATACAATCTTCAAGATGCTGTTCTCCTCTCAGACTCTCGTCTCCGCAGGCGCTGCGCTGCTAGCTCTCTGGTAAGCCACCTCTCCGTTGTCACTTGGCACTTGCCACCACATCACCTCACGTCAGGCAATATACGATCGACTAACACGATACCATAGCAATGTCGCCGCAGCTGCTCCCCAGGCCACTGCCGTGCCCACCTTGACCGTCCCCGCGTCCTGCACGACCATCATTGATGACTTCGAACACACCACGGCCTACATCAAGACCCACTCGTGCTATACCCGCACGATGACCGTCCCGTCGTGTAAGTGCCTACCTTGCCCCTACATATACCTCCTCACCATACCTAGAGCACGCTACTAACGCACCGCAGCATCCTGCCCGACACTATCCTGCGCGCCGCGTCCCACAGACGCCGTGTGCCCGATGATCATCGCGGTCTCCAGCGTGACGGTGCCCTGCGCCACGGACTGCTGCCCGTTCACCACCACTTCGCTCGAGTACAAGGCGCCGTGCCCGACGTGCGCGGACTGCCCGCTCCCCACGCAGTGGATCACCTACACCACCGGCTGCCCCGGCACGCCTACCATCACCTCGCAGACCATCGTCACCCCGCCGTGGAACACGCCTGGCTCGCTGGGTGGACACTAAATGGAACCAAAAACATGAGTTGCGATATAAGGGGTGGGTAGGGGTAACCGGTAGATAAAAAAATTAGGACTTAGTGTGTAGTTGATAGTTCTTAATCGACCTGAATTACTTCTCTAAATTGTTCGTTTTCTTTTTAACCTGCCGAACTCTCGTAGTATGATCTAGGTGATTTATCGTACTGTAGCTCCCTTCAGCGTCTTCACTATACATACGCCGCCACTAGCCGTGGTCAGCTTTCCAAGTTCCTCTTTGCCCGCCTCCTTAACCAATTTGCCATCGAAGGCAACTTCTAAGTTGTCCGTCGTAGTGAAGCCCGGCTGGAATGTCTCCCAGATCTTTTTCTTGGGGTTAAGCACGCCCTGTGGCTCGCCCCTCCATCCGTCAAAGCACACACGCTCACCAGTTGCTGCGTCGGCAGGCGGCGCAACAAGCTCGACGGGTCCTTTGTGGTCGTCTACCTCGCCCTCCTTCAGCTTCGGTGACGCGGCGAGGACCATAGCGCACGACTTGATGTTTCGCATCTTGACAGGCTTGAGATTGGCGACCACGACAACCTTGCGGTTTTGCATCTCCTCCAAGGGTATTAGGCCGTTCAAGCCAGAGCACACGGTCCGACAGACCTGACCTTCATACTCGATGGTATCCTCCGTCCCGGGTTTGTCGCCCATGGCAATTGTGGAGACGTACAAGCTGTCCGCTTCCGGGTGCTTGATAGCCTTCAGAATATGGCCAACCCTCAGATCAATCAGATGAGGCGACGGCGGCGTGGTAACGGCAGGAGCCTTCTGGGGTTTAGGGGCCTTCTCCTTCTTCTCCTTCTTGGGCTTCTCGGTCGCTACACCCACCGCAGCAGCGGCCTGGTTCGTCACCGCAACGGCTGCGTCCTTGACAACCTCAGCGGCCGCCTTCGTCCGGTCGACAAGCGTAGTGGTGATTCCACCCTCGCCAGCGGCGGCCGCAGCCGCAGCAGCTGCCTTCTCCTTCTTTAGACGTTCCTTCTCCGCCTTAGCATCGGTGGGCGGCTTAACGTAGAGAACCTCGTCGAGATCAACCTTAATCTTATCGGCGTCGCTGACATTCAAACCAAATATACCGGAGTTCTGAACGAAGTCGAGGTGTCGGAGGATGTGGGGGTGGCCCTTCTCGCCCGTTCGCTGCTCGGGGGTCCACGATTTGACTGTGGGCGCTAGAGACTCGTAGATGGCAACATCGGCCTTAGAAGGCTTGGTACCGAGTAAGGTAGTTCGGGAGGTCAGGTGGGAGTTGAGTTTATCGAGAATGGATGTGTCGGACGGCGAGCTCTTCAGGCGCTCGGCTGTGGTGGTCCATTGTTGGACCTCAGTCTCCTCGGTGGGAGAGAGCTTCTGGGATTCTAGCGCGGCCATGGTGAATGATCGGAAGGATATGCCTCGTGCGAGAGGGCGGATAATGCGATGTAGTGACAGTTTGATAGCTTCTCACCCAACTGCGACTCAGAAAGGGCCACAGAGAACAGGGGAATGTAGTGTCGTTAGGCGTCAAGTAAGAGTTGAGGAATTGAGGGGCTCAATTGAATTTTTGAAAGTTTAAAGTTGCTGCCCCTCCATCTAGTTGACTCACAAGATTACGTAATGTAACAGATAGCTTTCTGTTAGGTAACCAACTCATTAGTTGAATAAAGAGCTTTTATTTGATATCGGTATTGAATCGGTCCGGTGAGTATCCACTCAACTTCTAAGGTTCTGCTGAAGACGTAGCACGCATCCATGGTGCAACCCCAAGCTCTCCGAAGCCAAGCTTGCAAATAAGGGCAGCCTAGTAAACGTCAATCGCGACTCTTCTTCCATCTAGCTCCCTTGAGCTGTTTTATCACCCATCCGCTATCACCAAACAGCCAACATCCTACCATCGTCGAGCAGTCTTTCACACACGCGAACCCTACCAAGATGGGCGCCTTAAATTATGGCGCCGGGGGTCTCACCTCCTTCCTAACAGTCGTTGGACTTTGTACGTCAGACGGTCCGGCCGGGAATCTGAGACGAGATTCCGTAGCTGACAGTTTATAGATATGCTCTTTACCGGCAGCGGTGAAGCATTTAATGTTCGTCTCCAAATACGCAACGAATAATCTTGTCATATCCTAATAATTGTCTAGGTTGGAGCTTTCCTCGAGTCGGTTTCCCCTTACGTATGGGCAGATCTCGGGATCGCGCTTTGCATTGGATTATCAGTTGTTGGTGCGGCATGGTACGATACATCTCTAGCTCAGCTATTTCTTCTTCTCGAGCTCAGCACCACTAATAAACATTCAGGGGTATCTTCGTAACGGGCTCGTCCATCCTCGGCGGTGGCGTTAAAGCACCTCGAATTCGAACCAAGAACCTGATCTCCATTATCTTCTGCGAAGTCGTCGCCATCTACGGTGTTATCATGGCAATCGTATTCTCCTCTAAAGTCAACTACGCTTCCGGCGACGAGATCTTCGACGCGAACGCCTACTACACGGGATTTGCCTTATTCTGGGCTGGGTTGACCGTCGGAGGGTGTAACTTAGTTTGCGGTATTGCTGTTGGCATCAATGGCAGTGGAGCCGCTCTTGCCGACGCCGCAGACCCTTCTCTGTATGTCCGGGATTCGTCTTTTCGTATCGTATGATATACTAACAAGGATTGCCAGTTTCGTCAAGATTCTCGTCATCGAAATTTTCAGTTCCGTCCTAGGTCTCTTCGGTTTAATTGTTGGTCTCCTCGTATCAGGCAAGGCAGATGACTTTGGCATCGTCTCGTCTTGATTTGTATGGTGGATATAGTGTAAGAAAAGATGCATTCACAATCCACCAAGGATTGCTGGCGTTCGGAAAGACGGCTTCAAATTGGGGAAAGCCACGGGTCTGCCCATTTGTGGAACTATTGTATGTACTAATATGGTGAATCCGGGAACGGTCACAGTTCATCAGGGGCTGCTGGAATAGATACCTCCCAAATGACCACTGCAAAGGCCGAAACGCCGGGGAGATGCAGTCGGTGTCTGCCATCCACTGCCAAGACATTGTGAGAATCCAGAGTCAATCTAGCTACTTATTTCGGTAGCAAATAAAGAATGAGACGAAGCGCAATCTATATATTGGAAATTAGTAATGGATACTACGCCTTTCAATGCTCGTTCAAAGATGTGTCTTTTTCATCGTCAAAGTAGCACTTTTCATCCAAAATGAAATCAAATACGCCCTTACCGTCGCTTTACGCCCTCCGCGCCTTTTCAGTCTACATACGGCCCATACAAGGTCGCGAAGAGTTTATTATAAATCTACGTATAGCCCGTTACTGATATCCGACACCAGGGGTTGTCGCATCCGGACGAACGCTCACATTATGAGACTCTAAGTTGTCGTGAGGATACATATAATAAGTCAGTCATTGCAACATGAGTCACATGCGGCCATTTTCGCCGAACCTCATCTCGACATGGCAAACTAACGAATCTTAAGTTAAACAAGTATTTTCATGTAAGACCGTGGGTGGTCTAGTATGACTCGCCAATCCAATAGCTAAAGTCCTATCAAGTCGTGAGTACAGCATAAACCACCTGGTAACTAAAAGGAACTGTTATAGTAGATTCAATTACTTCACTTATACTCATCTCGTAAATACAACTTTATCTTTATGATCGCAATCAACTTCCTCTCACCCCCTCCTCAGGTATAGCATACCTCTTCAACCGACAGATGAACGCGTCCTTGAGGATTAACGACGTAGAAATGTCGCTAACGCCTAATTTATAAGCCATAGACATTTTATCAACACACATAGTTACCTAAGTAGATATTACAACCATCTCGAGCACGACGCAAGTTGTTAAAGATAGACAGTATTATCAAGGCTACTTGGCAAATGTTCTTATGTACCCATTAATAAGCCGGGAAAAATATAAAGCAAGTTTATCGAACGGGATTATGAATAGAGATTGCCCGGTTTACCAATTATTATTTCAAATAGAACTAGTTTCAGCCTGTATTTAAAGTCGCTTCAATTCTTATATATAAGGTAGCTAGAATTAAAGGACATAAAAGACACGACAGTCGAAGCAGTAACTTCAACACACAGAGAGGGTTACCATCCATGCGAATAGTATTGGGTGGTATCTTATCTCTTGCATACCTCGGTAGTCAAGTTGCTTAGTACCTAGGATCAGCCGCGGACGGAGGGATCTACACCCTATTCATTCTGGAGTACCCCGGTAGGAGAACTATCGGCGATACGTCTCTGCTCGGCATCGGCGAGTTCCTGCGGGCGGTTTCGTTGGGTGAGTGCTCTGTCCCTGAAAACAAACAAGCTGTTCTGATGTGCGAAGATTTCGTCCATGTCTTCGAGCGTTCGACGCGCGGTTTCCGGGTAGAAGAGGAACACGATAGGCAAATACGACCAGCAGAACCCCGCGAAGACTATTCAGCATATAAGGTCAGCCACGACAACTCGCCCGGTGAGGATAGGGGCACTTACGAAGGTAGAATCCCCATCCGAGGTTGTCCACTCCGACCTTGGTAAACTGTACTATGATAAATGCGCTCATCCAGTTCGTCGCGGTCGCAGCAGCCGCCCCCCTGGTACGCCATCCGAGGCTATTGATTTCGGAATTGTAGACCCAAGGGACCTTGGCGTAACTAGTACCGTAGCAGAAGTAGTAAAGGAAGAACATAGCAACCGTCACTCTCCCAAGGACCACCTTTCTTGCCGGCTCGAACATCGCCTCCCTCAGGGTCATTGCGGCAACGAAATAGCAGGACCCCGTTGCCACCGACCCGTATATCATCAGTCTATGGAAATGTAAGCATATCCGCCTTTCGGTGAACTAGGCTGAGGTTTAGAGGATAAATCTTACTTGCGTCTCCCGACTAGATCAACCAGAACTAGGCATAGAAAGGCAGCCGCCAAGTAGAGGCTGGCATTCGCCCCAGCCAGCAGCCTTGCAGACGAGCTAGAAACACCGACTGATTCAACCAGCAGGGTGGGAAGATAATAACCTAGTGCATTTACGCCACTGAATTGTTGCATCAACTGTGTACCACAGCTTCGGGAGGTCAGCATCGTAGTCATATCCATTGTTGCCTGGCTACTGAGTGATTTACCTGAGAGCTAGACGGCGAATATTCTGTAACGGATCTCTACCGAGTAAGGCGTCCGTGATGGGTACACGAGCTTCCTGCTCTTTCTCGAGAGCTTTCTGTATCGATCTTAGATCATTGGTCAAATCCTTATCGTTGAGGTCGTGTGTTGTCCCTCGGAGTCGGGCGAGTGTTACTCGAGCTTCCTCGAACCTTCCCCGTAGTAAAAGCCATCGAGGCGATTCGACGGTTAGCGGCAGAAACGTTACTACGATGATTGGGAAAACAAGCTGGAAGGCCAGGGGAAATCGCCACTGGAATGGCCCATCGTCGTCGAAAAGGGCGTAGTTCATCCAATTTGCTACGCAGAATCCCACCGTGTTGCAAAGCGAACCTAGCACGACAAGTTTGCCCCTGATATGAAATGGCGAAGTCTCCGCCATGAAAATAGGGCAAGTCGAGGACGTGATACCCACTATAGTAAGGGGTCAGTAGACACAGCAGGCAGTTAAGGTTGTACCCAATAGCGGAGATTTCAGGGGTTTATGTCGAGAAGATGACAACTCTCAAAGTAAACTAACTACAAGGGGGGAGAAACTGCGGGCTTCTAGGGGATAACCTACTTCCAAACCCGTTGAGAACACGGCCCACGATCATCTGAGGCAAATGGTAAGCTGCAATCTGCAAGACTACTCCGACAAGGTTGAAGACGAGCCCAACGCAGACGGACTTCTTTCTCCCTAACCTGTCACCAACTAAGAAGGATGCGAGGCAGCCGAAGAAAGCACCGAGCTTCATGCAACGGTCAGCATCCGCGATTAGCAACGTCAAGCATCATGACCCACAGAAAAACAACTGGACGTAATTCCAGAGATGGCTGGATTCTTGGTTTGTGGGAATATCTTTACGAAATCAGCCGATATGAGAGCTCCGGCAAAGATCCCCTGGTACTGGACGTGAGCTAATCGTCGTGCAAGTAGGGTGGTGGTGGATGGTAACCTGGTCGTATCCAAAGTGCGCCATAGAGACTACAAGAAGTCACTCGGCATATCCACAACATAGCGGTGAGGGGGTTTGTATGTACCAGAGTTGGTCAATATCAAACAGACGAGCTGCCATCTGCCGCTTGGTGATGGTAGTAGGTAAGCCATCTTATTGGGTTGGGGGTGGGGGTCGATGTAGGACGAGCTTGAGGAGGTGGTTGACAACGAAACGGATGGGCGTAATGTTGGCAGTCAAGCAGGTGAACCAAAGTAATCACGGACCTAGTCCTCAAGAAGATACGCCAGGATCGTTCCCTTCAGGATGTTTTCTGGCTCGTTGTCGTCATTTCCAGGCCTCGAATCTCCCTTGAAAGGTCCATTGGCGATCGCCTTATATAGCATCTTAATACGCTAATGGCGCACTATCCCGCCAATCGTTGGGGATATCATCTCTTCGGGGCCGCGTGAGATAATGCGTTTCCAAGTCCCGCGCCTGACCGACATGAACGAAGCTAAGGCACGCATCTCATTCTCCTTGTAAGAATCCTCCAGGTCCATGATCAACCCCAGTCAAGGAAACTTGACGTTAGGCGGCTTATCCGACAGCCAGATAGACGAACCTCCACTGCGGTCCGTCCAGTAAAAGCCCTACCATAACTTATAGCATGCCATTGTAACGTGTCAATCGTCATGGCACCCTGTATCCTATGCTCAGGGGTTCCTCCCAGGTAAGCACTCATATATTCTGAGGGCCAGTAAAAGATTGCGCTGAAAACGTATGTCATATCCAAGGTTAGCAAATTAGGAGACGATACACCATCCATTAGAATACCGAAGGAAGAGCTCAAGTATGACTTCGCTTGATATTGCCAATGACTTGGTCCAGAGCCATCGGTAAGAGTGGTTCCATATGTAACTAGTAGGGCCGAGCTTCCGCTTCAAAGCTGGAAGAAAACAGGATCGAATCAACCTAGGACCGACATGGAATCAACGAGGGAAATCTTAACTAGATAGACAGCGTCCGATTTGCTAGTTTCGTCTAGCCGGATGTTTAGAATCGATGGCTTAGCTCTTGATGCCAAGGACGGCGGCAAGGGTGATGATACTCCACAAGAATTTTTACCAGATCAGACCACGACGCATCCCAATACTGGTAAGGGACTCTTATGCGTTCTCTAGGTATAAGAGAATAAGAATATTAGGACTAGTGGTGAGGGAACGGCTTAGTTCAAATAACCACAGCGCGGCTATACATAATACATTATGCTTTGAACCGTCATTTGGAAATCCAGAATCGAATCCCGCGCTATCCGCCTCCGGCATCATCGGCTATCAGGATACCTAGCGAGTCCGACATTATCGAGGCTGGTGGTTGACTAAACCGAGATACAAGGACCCGATTCACGGCGACAGCGATGCCGAGTGATGCCGGGTCTACGGCAATTGGTTGAGGATTTGCATAGATTCCAAAAGTTGTTCTTGGTATGAACAATCCCTGTTACGAACAAGCCCCCATGGGTTTCGGGATTTGTGACCCAGATACATCCCTACAGCCGTTTATAGGTACCCGCTCACCTGCATTATAATGTACAGTGAACTAGCCTATACATAGCACTCGTAGCACTCGCAGCACTAACGATACTAGGTAACGCGGGCTGTGTGGCATGTGTCACAATCCGTGGATCCATCTGGGGGATCCCCCACTAGAATTGTTAGCAAAGCAAGGACTCAAGCTGACACAGCAATTTTAACATAGACATATTGTCATATTCTCTTACGGATTAGTTCCCGAACTTTCGAGACTTCTGAGACTTCTTCTCCTAGTTCAGCCTTAATACGCCTTTCTTAACTATCCACTGACGTATATAGTTTAGTCAAGAATTAAGCAGGAAATCATTTGCGATCTGCTTTGCTCGCCCTGCATGTAAACACATGATCCGATGACGAGTTTGTATACAGTACCTGGACTTCCCGTTTCCATCTGTGATAACTCAATTTGTCAAAGTTGCATATTGTAGTTGTAGCCACCTACCAGACTTACCTACCCAACCCACATCGTTATGTGTCCCCGAAACTACGGTAAATGTATGTCAGAATCTGACGAACCAATCGACGAATATGTCCAACTCAAATTAGAAAGCAAAGAGACGCCCCTAGCTCCAACTAGTTACAACTAGCTACTTATCGAACGCCAAACTCCTAAGCGAACTCTACCAACCGGCTCAGGTCTTGTCTAAGCCCCGACAGCCACCCCGGGCCATTTTAAGGTAAGATAGGTAAGATATTTAAACGGAAATGCATAGTTGACCGATCACTTGATACATTCAAGTTCGTTATTTGTCAAGTTCAAGTACACTATACCCCCCCTTTAGTGGGATAGGGCTTAGGTCCTTAGAAGATGCTTTAAATGTTTTCGGCAGCGGGTACTTGGGTAGGAGTCCATACTTAGGTAGGACCTTGGAAATCCCCCATGCCCCGCTGTTACCCGCAAGCTGAAAAAAAGCTAACTGAACAGTCAAATAGCCTTCGAGTTAGTAGCTTTTACTCTTCAAGTACGAGAGACCCTTACCCATAGGCATGGGTATTGATTCAATCAATATTGATACCAAGGATACATCTAGGTAGTAACTCGCATCCAAAGGTACTAAGCCCTACTTATTATATGACAACAACCTCAACAAGTAAATATCAGCATATATTTATAATACATCAGCTAGGAAATTGTTCATGACGCACCTTTTGAGTAAGCTTGTTAGCTCTATCTACCTACCTGACAACAAGTATGAGTCTCCAATAGGATACATATACGTATAGGTAGGTAAATACTTGTTTCCCCTATCCCCTATCGTATATCAAATAAACCCTGACTTATCTGATTTAGGAAATCTTCGGATTTTTTTCTTTCTCGCTACGATAATCCAGAAGAAGAAATTAGTCATGCTCGAAAGAGGGAGTGTATGTTGTAGGTATAGTGGATAGTGTTCCATTTGCCCCATAGGGCGGCTTGAACAATATTCTTAAGAGACGTACCAAGTGGTTGAGCCAATGTGTGCCTGCGTGACGACTATATTACGGCTGCAACTCCTGCGTATATGCCTGAGAACTACCTTGACGTTGCGTGCTTGATATCTCTCTATCAGAGTCTCTTGTTGGCTAGGATCCGCGACTAGTATCAGCATAATTTTGTCCGGCATTAGCCCGCGTGGCGGTCAAAGAAAGAGAGCTCGCTGCCACTCAGCTAGAAGGAGTGGACGAGTAGTATCGTGTCGTTATCTACTTAATATATCCAGTTCTCGGCCCCCAGGAACGCCCAAGGATCTTATACTACGTTCCCAGTTATTGGGTCGACTATATCAAAGCCGAACCGTGGTCAGCCTCTCCCTGTCCGGGGTATTTCAACGGAAGCAGCCGCCCTTACGCGCTCGTTTATCAACTATTATTACCCTAGTACATGCTTACTCCTGCCCTGATCGATAACAGTTAAGTCAGGGGTGACCTCCGTCTTGGCCAGCTATTCGGGATTGCCACATGAATTACACAAGGAAGCGTACGACTATCTATCTTTCCTCCGACCAACTAATAGACTGTGAACTTACCGAGATTCAGGCGCACTTCTTGCTTGCGACTTCTGCAGGTATACCATTCCTTCCAAACTGACCCAGACTTGCTTTCAACCTGACACAGGATAGGCATCGTAAACGAAGATGCGATGGGAAGAAGCCGTGTTCCACCTGCAGGGATTCAAATGCCGATTGTGTATACAAAGAGCTACCGTTCGATAGGTATGTATCCTACTCTAGATCTTCTCATGGCTCGAAGCTGCACCCTCTTGCTAACCCGGGACGACAGAGTCGAAGATGCCAGTCCTACTGCTGTCATCGATAGACTTGCTCGAATAGAATCACTGCTCGAACACCAGAGCCAGCAGATTAACCAGCTTAGCACCCGCTCTAGTCCAATATCGTACCCTACGAGCCAGGCCGACTACTTCTCCGCGTACCAACAGCAGTCTGATTACCTTCCTTCAACGTCTGCCGGTATAGATCCTCAACTCGATTCGCCGCAGTTTTTGATTCCTAAAGGACATGCTACCTTACCAGTCACGCTTCTTTCGTTGCCCAAAGTGCGTGACCTACTCGGGGAATATCCGAGAGATTACTTCTTCGAAATCGAGGAGAAATTCCCGCTTCCCGGACTCTTGGGGAGCCTGTATGATAATCCGCTAGTCTGGCCGTCCCTTGACCCTAATACTTTAGATGCGTTGACCGAGAATTATTTCCGGAATGTCCATCCTCATCATCCGCTTTTTACGCCGAATATGTTTAAAACATGGCAGGACCAGCTTATTCAAGAAAGGGACATGGAAGAGATTGGGACTTCGATATGTTTTTGCGTATACGCCTTGGGAACGGTTTGTTTGGACCAAGAGGGTAATTACGATAACGACGAGGCACTCGGTCTTCACTTTTTCCAACCGGCGCTACGAATTATGCTACACAAGTTAGTATGGGAGTTTCGACCGAGCATAGGACTTTGCCAAGCGTTACTGCTCGCAGCTTCGTATTTCGCTCATCTGGGTAGACCGCTTCATAGCTGGAAGATGGCGCAATTTTCGTCGAGAATATTTCTTAACCTTGTTGAGAGGTAAACAGATAGGTACCTATAGGGGGATGCTCAACCATGGATGCTAACTTACGGCAGCCGAAAACAGCATATGTCGAACGCCGACTTCGAAGAGGTGGAGTTAAGGACATTTTGGCAGTGTTTCACGGTCGAATGGTAAGACAATTGCAGGAAAATATCCTCGGCTTGACTTTATACCTAGGTACTTATCTTACTATATAGCGATCGAATTGCCGAACTCGATGTGCCTCGGAGCGGAATCGAGCCGCTTGGGGATCGCATGCGACTTCCACATAACACAGATCCTGCCGATAACGAGAATATTATCTATTTCATCGCCGAGCACGCTATCCGTCGACTCCTGAACCGTATACACAATTCCCTCTACGGCCCTGACATCCAGCAGACGAATCCCAACCCCCTTATACCCACGGGCCCGAACCAAGCTTGGCAAAGTCTGGGACTCCAGAAACTCCTGGCTCTGAGTGCGGAGCTTAACAGACAATTGGAGGAATGGTACATTTCAACTCCGGATTACTTGCGACCCCCAAAGGGGACCGTGCCGCTACCGAACGACCGTGCTCGTGTTCTTAGACTTCGATATTACGCCGCAAGACACATTATTCATCGACCATTCCTCCTCCAGACGATCTCCAGGGGATTTGAGGGCCAATCCCCGTCAAGCTCCTCCGTCCTTAGCCCCGATCCATACAACGAATCGCCTGTTGTGTTAGAAAAGTGCGAGACCTGCATCGAATCTTGTGTTACTTACCTCTACAATGCGGTGGACATGATAGGTAAACGGTCCCCTTACCTATGGACATTCTCGCAGAGTTGTATGGCCTGTCTCGTCATACTATGGGCGGCGGATAACACGCCGGCGTTGCATCCCTATGTCCCCAATATGCAACCAATCCAGAACATGGTGCTCGCCAAGCTACGCAAATGGGCAATTGACGAATCTAGCTTTGCAGCTGAAGTGCATATTATAGAACAACTCCCTTTTTCCGATTCCATGGAAGCTTGACCCAGGCGGTCTCGTTAGCGTTCTATTTTTGACGACAGGAGCTTGTTCACACAATATCCAATCGGGGAATTGGGAAGAAGCTTGGACGTCTTCTTCATCTACAACTAGAACCCCAAATCGGCAAGACATTTGAATCTTGACTTCATTGCAATAGGCAATGGAGATGTTTGTATGCGGGATCGCTTGAGCAGGGCTCAGCGCTGAGCTTAGGATGCATGAAAAGCGCATTAGAGCTGCAGATAGATGAATGCATTCTCTTTCCCTCTCATTGGACCCCTGACCTAAGTCACCTAAGCCGAGGTGTGGTTGCCGATGCACCAGTAACGCGTGAGACCCTCGTACCGTCGTACTGGAGGTGCAACTTACCCTTTTCTGCTGTCCAGATGGATACCATGCATGGAAGTCAGCAGGAACATTCTCTACCCTAGCGTAGCCTTACCCATCGCATATTCGGTAATTGGTAATTGTCAGCAAGCCACCTGGGCACCAGGGAGTCCACTAGAATACTAGAATAGAAAAAAAAACATTCAAAAGTACCCTACTTGCGGGAATGACATCATACCCGCTCGCCCGATAGGTTCCCATACCATAGCCCTGGGACCGAACTAGAGCCCGCTTATGTAACTGTACAATGCACCTAAATTGAATTTCAACGACAGTAATATTTGAACCTATTGCCGACATGGGACAACCTATGTCCGAATCTATGCCGACTCCGAAGTGGATTTTCTTGATTATTAACGGAGGGATTCGGGATCGGCTTTGACTCTTCATGCGACTTCGCTTCGCACGTAGCATTTCCATTTCCATTTCAAACTTTTTTCCTTTCTTTTCTTCAACCACCTTTCGAAACCGGGAAGTGCCCAGGCGCCGAAAGACGGGAAAAGCTTCAATAATAGCGATCCGATATCGCCACAGGTCACGATGGCCATTGATTAGGAACATGACCATGTCTGACCTTCGCGGTTGGCACACCAACGCGAGCTACCGAGCCCCTTGCGGTAGCACCGGCGTATGCTTTTACGTATTTCGGAGTTTCCGGCCGGAAACCTAGGAAAACCAAGAAAATCCAAGACTTCCCTTAGGTTGAGACATCCGACTCCAAATTGACCCCCTTCGGTCGACGTGTTCCCATCCTACGCGGAATGCAACTCAGAAATGCAGTCAACTGGCCACATGTTCCCCCTTGGTCTACACCGCTTGACGGGAGTCACTGGTTGTCTCGAGCCTGTTTGTATACGATACTCTTCGAATACCTGGCCGGTAGGCAGCAGACGGCAACGACGGCCTGCTGACGAGTTTTTCGCCATCCACCCCACGCGACCCTATTCGCGTGCGGGTCTCACCCTCATCTCCCAGCTCAGCCCTAAAACGAATTTCCTTGCCACGGCCTGCTGACCGCATCCGCCAGCATGGCCCTAACTTCTCACCACGCATGCATCAGAAAGACTGGGGCCGATGCATGCAACGCTCGATATATCGACGTCTGGCTCGCTTTCTGGAATGCGACGGCGAGATATCGCCACTGGCCTGAGACGTCGACAGTGGCTCTTGCCGTATCGAGTAGGTTTTGCCGCTCAGTCTATTCCTCGAAAGTTGACCGACCGGCCACCGCTCGAGTCTAGAATCTCAGCCTGGCGATATGTATGGATGATGGTTGATACGACATGGGTTACTGATTTTAATCTAAACGCAGGCAAGGAAGATCCAAGCCACACTTGATATCGCGTCACTTTTTAATCTTACGCGGGGAGGCGAAAATCATCTTCTTGGACCATTTTCCTATCGTAGCGGAGAGCGGACAGCGGAATCCATGACTATCGTACAAGTAATTTCGGTGTAACATTCCATTTGCTTGCGTACGAATCCTTCCAGAAACAGCGAGGCTCTTGTTATTGTGAAGGGAAAGCAGCTCATTGGATCGTGAAATTATGCCCCTTTTCCTCTATGTTCAACCCCCCTAAACGAACCAGGCGGCTATCGCGAATGCGACTACAGCAGCTGAAAACTCTAAGATTACTACAGTGGCGGAACTGTCGGGGGAGCTTGACGACGCGCCAGAGCCGGTCCCGCCAGGAATAATGGCGTTGACGCATTTAGGTACGTTCCTATGAGTTTCGGGCTCGAGCGGATGCGTGTTATAGGTGTCGACGATGTTTGCATTAAAAGGGGCTGTGGGTCCTTAGTAAATGACGCGTCCGAGTCGATCTCGAGTTTGGTTGGACATTGGGGCTACGAGGCGAAGAAAAGCACGACTTACATCTGGGGTCGCATATCCTATTCCACCGTAATTCCTCCTTGATCAAGACAAGTTCGTCTACATGGTACCGGGAGATGGTATCGGCTAGGTTCGATCGGATTTCCTTCTCGGTTGTAGTACATAAAAGGTCCACGATAAGGGCAGGTGCCCCTGAGAGTTCGCGAGGCTCGAGGTGCGAATCTCTGCCGCTTATTGGATGAGTTTCCTCGAGAACTCCCGGCGTGTTCGTGGGGGTGTGATCCTCAAGGGCAGCTGCCATTCCTACGCCAATGGCAATGGCGAACGCCGACTTGGAAAGCTTCATAACTTGTGAGAGGGTGTTGAAATAGCCCCCAAAATTTTCAGAAATGAGAATTATTATATAATATAACGTGTGCTTGTGTTGTATGGGGCCTGAAATGAGTGTGAGTCGGCCCCTATCATGAACCGTCCTGGAATTCTTCCAGGGCTTGTAGGAGTCGTTATGAATTATTTGCTACAACGATCGCAGGCTATATAGGCGATAGATAGCAAAACCCCGAAGGCAAGTAAAAGCTTCGACAAGACCGTTCGAATCATCTCTTGGTCATCCTCGCGTATATATGTCCTTACCACTCGACGGTCAGACAATCCCTGAAGATCATAGACGAGCTATGTCGTGCGGGCAGATATATAGTAGTGCCGGCGAATCTAGCCTTTATATTTAGTCAGTCAGCCTCAAAGGATGAATCTTAGCAACGGCTAGCCTTTTCGGAAAGACTAGCTTCATAGTAGTAAGTTCAATATCTAGCCGTACGTTGGGATCTATCAAACTCTGCTCGCAACTTGGGGGGAACGCAGCATAGTACGGGGAGACTGGCCGAATCTATTCGCATTTCTACGTATCTAACTTATCCCGGCCTTGTAACAGCTTGGAAGATACCAAAGGTTTAGGTCGTAGCTATGAAGCAAAAAGGGGCCTAAATTGGCTTCACAAACATGCCAATAAGCTTGGTTCCATCTGTTCTTCATAGCGCTTTTTCTAGTATTGAGACGAGATGAGCGCGGTCAGACCGCACTACGTAGCGATTTCAGCATAGGAATACTTCGCTCGGTTCGCATAAACCAGCACTCGAGCAAACTTTGTCGTAAGTTTTGCTGAACATAAACTTACTTGGTAGGTCTGATCTAAAAGCATAGCACAGTCTTCGAGTGTCAGACCAGTAGTCCCTTCATCAATACTCTTCTCAACTTCTGTGTTCGGGTGAAACGTATGTATGATGGGGTTACACGGTTATATATATGCTAACATGCGTGTGTAACGTCTTGAGGCCTATAAATCTAGGCAGAATACTAGTCGGGTGCCTGGTTTTACACTTCATCGCTAAAGTTCACACATTGTAACCCTTGGGAGAGCTCCTAACTGGCGTTACTCAAGTACCCAGGCAATTGACCCTTTCGCTTCTTATAATTATCCGAGTATACGATTAGTTTCGTGGATTATCCGGTGTTTCTGGTTAGTTCGGCGTACAAGTACGGTAGCGACAACGAGGAGTTCTGTCATGACGCTTAATTGCACGCATCGATTTAAACAGGGGGCCGGTCGTATCGGTATCAAATCAACTTTAACCAAAATATTGATCAACCAAATGTCGTAGTTGAAATCTTAGAGATGACGCGAATTGCGCAGTTAGACGATTCGATTGAGGTTGACGAATTACATAAGTGCATACTGGCCGTTACGGTATAGAATTCGTTCTGGAAAGAGGAATCATATGGTTAAATAGATGGTTTACATGGCTCCGAGATGAAACATCGCGAAAGAGACAAACAGGGATATGGTTCAAAAGGCGAACCAATCATCTCTAAGGATAGTTTCAAATTTGGAACTTGTTCCTGGCGATCTCCTTAGCTAATCTTCGTTTTATTCTCCTTTGGGGAAAGTACATCGGCATTGTGCCCAGCTTTAGCGCCTATCCTTGATACTTTCCCGTCTGCTTCAAGTTTGTGCCCCTCAATTGCTGTTTTCTCTTTCTTCCTCCTTACCCCAGAGGATCGCCAGAACCTATCCAGACACTCAATTCGCTACGATGCTAAGCCTCGAAGAGAAGCTTGGCAAGCATCACTGTCTTCAATCCATTTGGCCTTGACTGGTCCTCCTTGTGCCACCTATAATTAGCCCGCGATTAGAGGCAGGTGAACTTTACACTGACCAGCTGGCAAGGCGGCAATTGACAACCAGCGCGCTTATTCAGAGGTTATTCAGAACATCTCATCCTTTAGTCACGTATGAACAAGAATGCGCCATGTTACTAGGTATCAAATCTTAGAACGCATTAAATGCTACAGGCCAATCGGTCCCTTGCCAGGTTGAATAGGAGAATAAGAGGAGTCTGCTAGTGATGGCGGTTCCCGGATTGGATCTGTCAGGTCGTCTGAAGTTATCCCTGTCACGATCATTCATGCGCCCGCGCCTAATCACTGCCCTGCGCCTATCCGGCAGGGCCAACGCAAAGATGTTCGACATGGGTAAAGGTAGGGCAGGTAGGTTATCCTGGATATCCTGTGTCTTGGGATTGCACCTTGCAATACCGGTTTAAATAACAAAGGGTGATCGCCCTGACATTTGCCATGATGACACAGGAGCAGAACACACCGAACGATTCTCTTTCCTTATATATCTCTTAGCAAGCTTTGCTTCCTACCCACCGCTTCCCTTTTAGGTGGATTTCTTTCGTTTTCCGACTTCCAGGACGAGGGCGCAGGCTTGGTTGTTTGTCACTTCCCGATCAAACATTCTTTCTGGGTATCATTCGTTTCGCTCTAGAGAGCACACATTCACTTGATTTCATCTTTACCGTAGTCAATCCTTAACACTACTACTAAACCGAGTTCCAATACACCTCCGTTTACAATTTATTCGCCCTAAGATTTGAATTTGAATTATCTTGCTCATCGACGGAAATAAGTCATCATTATGCTGTTCTCCGCGGTATCTTCTCTCGCCATCATGGCCCTAGCTGGCCAGGCTATTGCCGAGCCCTTACGCCAACCATACAAGCTGAAGCTTGCCCGCATGTCAGCCAGGAGTATATTCGGCCTCGACCGCCGTCAGGACGTAGGATACTCGCCTGAGCAACAGTTCTGTGGCTCTGGCGATACTTGTGCTGAGGCATGTGGTAAAGGTTTCGAGCAATGCGCTTCCAAGGATGGCGTTGTACACTGCTTCAACAAGGCCGGCAAGCAGACTTGCTGCCCTGGTCTGACCGGAGGTAAATTTTAGACGTTAAATGATTATACCTAGGACTTCGCTGACCAATATCTAGATTCTTGTGACGATGGCTACTTCTGCACGGCCGATGACAAAGGCACTACTTGGTGCTGCCCCGACAGTATGACTTTGGAGCAGTGCGCTGCCGCCTACAGCCTCCCCGGTTCTCTTGTATCGGAGACGGCGCCGGCCCCTTCTACATCGAAGCCGGGACCCTCCACTAGCGCTTCCGCTACTACGACTACTTTCGCTAAGGTCACTGAAAGTAGTAGCACTAAGGAGGCCATTATTCCTCAGAGTACCTCGAGCACTTCGAGCCCAACAAGCACCCCGAGCGCTTCAAGCTCTTCCTTCTCCAGAGATTATGGATCCGAGACGGTGACCCTGATGCCCCCGGCGCCCACGGACGTTCCTGCGAGCAGCGCTCCCGCTGTTGCCATAACGACGTCCACCTCGTTCGCATCGCAATCTCCTACGCCAACGGAACCCACCAATGGCATTGTCACAGCCGGCTGCGATAGCACCCATGCACCTATGGGCGGTGTGGTTGTCTTTGCCGCCGCGGCCTTTGCTGCCCTTCTCTAAGTTATTTCATGATGAACCGGCGATAGATGGAAAGATCGGAGCATGATGGGATGAGTCACGATAACCGAAACATCTTGCTTTTCACACCGCCTAGGATCCCTATTCTAATGACTGGATCATCCGAATTGTTTGTTCTATTATATGGTCGATACCCTCGGCGCCCTTGCTGGTATAGGTTGGTGGGGTTTATGGGGCCGTTTGCTTTTATACATACTATCATTCTGCGCTGTCACCACCTGCATAAGATACGGGGCTCGAGGGTCAATTTGAGGTTTCGCTATTATGGGCCTGCAGGGACGGTAATTACATCTTGATAGAAGGATGCCTCCAGAGCACTTGAGATGGTTGGCTGGCTGGCTGATTGCTTCGGAGTTGTATACCCTAGATTCGTATTGGCTGACCTACCTAGATAAACCTAGAATCATATCTATTAAGAGGAAATTACAGAAAAAAGAGAATAAAAATCATTCAGTATACGGACGTTCCTACTAGCAGCCTCGGTGATTTTGAATATTAGCGTGGCACGATATAGATATATGGTATGACTAGGATATATGTGCTGAAGAGACGGTGGTTGAGGCGAAAGTATACAGTGGTTCAAGAGGATAATGGCTATTATAGGAATATCTGAACTTATAAATGTCCTGGTTTAGTAGGATCATTGATGTGACTTCATTTCATCATATGAGTGCATTGCAATACAAATGTACTATACGATTTCTCCTCAAACAAAATACGAGTGCATCACATCCAGGTTCGTAGGGGCAAAACGAGGCAGCAGCAAGACGACAAGCGCAGGAAAGGCAAGAAACCAAATAGGTGAACTAAACGCAAAAAGAGCAAAAAGAAATTCGGTTTTTATCGAACTCCCCTTAGACATGCGCCCCTCCATGCACGTCTCCCACGGCTTGGGTCCCCAGCACCCAAGCCCCGCCACCGAATCGAACCCTCGTCGTGCCTCGAGTGAGGCAGGCGCAACTGGAAACCACCTGGGCGATGACCAACTGAGCCATCCAGTGGCGGGTGATTGAACGCATGTTTATTGGGAATTATAAGCTCGTTGCTTGGGATCAATTTGTTTGCGCTGCTGCACCTGCCTTGTGTATTGATCAATTCAATGTTGTATGTTGATATGAAGCATGTCATTGGTACTTGCGGCTCAAGGTAGAGATCTTGCCTTATCTATAACATGCTTCAATTGACACCAGTTGCGGTAGCAGAGGAGCTCTGCTCAGGCACACAACCTTGGAATGCTCAAGTTTGGTGCTCATCGCCTTAGAGTTAGTTACCCTAGTATATTGTATCTTAGCTGGGACTACTGCCTGACATGAAGAATGATCAGACAGGGACACTACAAGGAAAATTTCAAGCTATATCACTATCCCATAGAAACACCAAAAGTGCAATTACCATGTACCCACTACGCATCTATTACCTAGCCGAGCCGACCAAGAAGCCTGCTCTTTATGACCTGCATATATGTTTACAGGAATCTACTATCTACAAAGAACTCTAAGTATCTCCACCTCCCACCGCTGTGGTATGACGTATGATGTATCAGATCCGTACTGAAGTCTCAAGACTTGAGCGACCTCTCTAAATGCCACCATCATCCATGTCCTCAACGTCTTCTCCGTCCTGTACAGGGAGAATGCCTTCTGTTGGCTCCCCCTCCACAGGCTTGCCGCTCTCGTATGTAATGCGTCGCCAGCCGCATGGTTCGGAACCGTCCTTGATCCACTCCATGGTTGGGAAGTAGTGCTCATTCTTTTTCATCGTCACCACCCACGGTTGGTTGTCGAATGTCATAGCCTTCAATCGGAAATCTAAGAACAAATTAGCTAACCATATACGAGCATAGTAGAAAGTGGGTTAAAAAACTTACAGGTGTTGTCTGGGATCTTGACTACACATTCTAGGAACGTCTTGAGATCCGGTGTTGGCTTGCCGTTGACGTGAGTGAGGAAGTTGGTGGGTGCAAGTCCGTACTGATAAGCCGGAGAGCCCCGGCTACGCGCGGATACGTAGACCTCGCTCGGAAGCTTGCTAATTTGCTGTCTGACGGCAAGGTGGGGGACGTGAAGAACCGCACCACAGAAAGAAATGGCATGGGTGGTTTCGACGTTATCGGCGGGCGATGTTGGGACTTGGAGTTGTAGTTCTTGACTTTCTCGGACGATAACAGCGTCGAGGACTTCATGTGAGTACATGACATCAAGCTCTGACACGCGAGTGATGATCTTTCCATTTAGGGTCAGGATAATATCACCCTCTAGTAAGACAGTAGGACGGTTGTCGCGCTCGAAGGTACATTTGGAGACCATAAAAAGTTGGTGGTTGTGCTTATTGGCAAGGAACACTTTGTGGATCCAATCCTCGGAGACACCCATAACGCGCGCTTGAGACATGGCGATGGACCGGAACTCCATGGGAAGCATCCGCAATTTCGGGTCTCGGCCTTGCTGGATCTGTGATAAGACGGGTAGTAAAGTAGGTGTAGCGAGGCCGAGATGATACTCTTCATCTCTTGAGCCAGATGATCGCTCGCCTAAGTAGGTGAGCCATAGAGCCTGAACCGTACCATCTTTATCGACGAGCACTCCACTTCCGCACTGACCGCTGAGGTTGGTATCTACGGTTATTGCGTCGACGTTGGTGGCTCGGTACCTCGGCGCGCCGGAGTTAGCGGGAATCGCGACCGTAGTCATCTCAGTGACAGTCGTGGCGGCATGTACAATCCGACCACTCCTGTTATAACCTATGAAAGTTGTTGAGGCACCTTGCGTGATGCTCTCTTGGCTGAGTCTGGCACTCAGCACCGGCGCATCAACGAGTGTTGGGTCGTATTTAATAATCGCGTAGTTCTGGAGGGGATGCATAAAGACGACTTTGCCTTCAACGACGATGGAATCTGCAATTGTGATCCAGATATCACATAGATCATAAGGGATGACCGCTCTTGAAATGATCACCAAGCCTTTTTCAGCATCGATCACTAAACCCATTCCCCATTTTCTGTTCCTAGGAAAACCGTCCAGTTTGAGAGGCATTGTACAGCCTACGCGCACAAAGCTGCGGACCAAATCAGCCACGGCGGGGTGAGAGGTATGCTCTAATTGGATGAAGGCGCCCTTGCGAGGCACCGGAGGCAGAGGAGGGAGAGCGTCAGCAATATCTTGGAAATCCCATACTCCTGTCACATCATTTCGCACTGCTAGTCGCATCTTGGCAGACCAGTGCCGATCAACGTTAATGATCGTGGTGTTGAGGGTATGAAGATCTCGGAGATGCTTATAAGTGACTACCACCCGCTTCTTATCCGGAATCTCTTTAACGACGTCGATGAAAGCTTTCAAGTCGGGCGTCTTCTTCTGATCGACACTTTGTATCATCCAGCCATTATCGGCACTATCGAAGCGGAATGAACCAGTCGACTCGCAAACGAATACGCCGCCGCCGTTGATAGCCACACCATAAAGGCGCGCCTGTTGGTAGGAGAGATTATGCACACTAGCCCCGGAGACGGTCACGAACCGATCCGGTGTAATTGCATGGAGATCTCCAACTTCAATATCAATATCGACGTCTTCGCCTCCTCGCTGAAGAGTTATTCGAATGGTTTTACCAACGTGCGAGTCCAATATATCGTCTAGTCGGATGAATTGAGTAATCATCTCATCGTTCACTTTTAGCAAAACATCTCCTTCCTCGATCTTATTATGCGATGGGCCTTCGGGAAGGATGATCTCGGCGACAAGCATATTGGTCTCTTTGGGAAACGCTTCACGAACGGCTTTTTCCCAATTCGGCGTTAGTCCAAGCCGGCGGCATTCATCGAAAGGTTTCATAAGGAATTGGCATTGGATCGTGCCTCGTTCAACCGGTTTGCCTTCTTGGATGCAGCGAAGAGCTCTTAATGGTCGATCAAGGGGCAGGAAATAGTCAGTAGAAGCTCCGTCAGATCTTCCGCCAGCTTGCAGAGCCACAGCGAACCCGTCTTTATTCACAACAGGACTTCCGGAGCTACCCCCGCTAGCGGCAGCGTTTGCTTGGTAGTAGTTCGTGTTGAAGTCGCTATACCCTTCACCATATTCGGGAGCATTGCGATCAAGTCGACTAATGACACCAGAGAGGATACTAAGTTTTTCACCAGCATCATTTCCAACCACTCGTATCTCGACACCAACTAAACGAAGTAATTAGAGACGCCGTTCCTAACCAAATTTGGGTCCAACTATACCTTTTGCCAAATCGGGGCGAATTGGCAGAGCTGCCACGGGCATATATTTGATTGCTTTGGGATCGAACCGCAAAATACCGAAATCGTGAACCGGGTCTCGATAGACGGGATACGCATCGACTTCCTCATGGTTGTCGAAAACGACATAACCCCAGAAAGGTCCAGCGCCGACAACGTGTCTATTGGTGAGAATATACCTAACAAGGAATTAGCCAAGAGAAATTAAGCACTTGTACAGAGAAACTTTACCCTTTTTCGGCATCAACCACAAAACCAGTCGCTTCACTGGCGCAGGCAGCGTCGGTATCAAACGAACAGGTCTGGCAGAATCGAATGGAGACCACATTTCTGACAACTTGCTCTATAGTCGCTTGCCACTCTGCGGTATCAGGGGGAGCTTGCGGTGGGTAGAGTATGCCTAGCTCTTCGTCCAAGGCGACGACATCGTTTTCCATGAAGCTCGGGAGCTCAGTATCGGGGGTATTTTCGCTCGGAGACATTTTGCCATTGGTAGGTCGAAGATGTTTATGGGGGCGATCGTGTTCGTTGGAAGAAAAGGGAGCCTTGCGCTTTGAGCGCGAACTTGGACTGGCCCCATTCATAGTTACGGCAGTTCCGGTCGTTGCCTGTTGGGGACTACGTGACTGCGAAGTGAATTGACGTGTCAGATAACGGGTGTTTCTGCGTTGGGCTTTAGTGAATGGGCACCCTGACAGCGATGTCAATCGAAAGAGGCCTGTTGTCGGTTGAAGAAATCGAGTGAAACCTGAGTCAGCGATGCGCAAAGGCAAGAGGTGCCTCATTCAGCGCCAATTCTCTCCAGTTTGCTGAGACAAACATCTATTTAACAGCCTAGATCGACTAGATTCTGCATAGAGATAATAATTGCAATGATGACTGCGACAACAAGGATAATGACGATGTTTTTGGTAAATGAGAGAGAGGCTGTGATGGCGATAGTGACGCGGACTGTACTACCTGGATGGTTGATCGGATTGCCAAGCAGGTACAGACGCGTATATAGCCCCTTCCTCCGCAGCTTACAAATGGAAAATGGTAAATGCGAAGAATTTCGAGAATGCAGGAATTGAGGATGAGAAGGATGGTGAGAATGAGAATGCAATGCACATGCAGTCAGTCCCCGTCACCGGCACTTTCTACCTATCCCGATGCTTGTTGGTAGGGAGGTGTGGTGTAGACAGCCTCTAGCTCTTACCTGCACCTAGATTAAGTTTTGCTGAAGGATCTAGCCAGCAAGGGTGCGATAACGGAATTTATCTTAGCGTCGGGGTAAAAGCCTACTTAATAGAGACCAACCAATCAGAGCACATTATTTTAACATCGAGATTCATATCTACCATGTACCAGGGTATTTCACGTGCCGTGCCTGGACCATGCGACTTCATACTGTAGCAACAGTTACACGCAAGTATGTAAGCTGAAGAGGCTCTTGTAAACCGTTCACTTCTAGCTTCTAAAACTAAGAGGTTGGCAAACACGATGCTATCGAAATCGGTATAACAACACCAATATTCGGAATCAAGAAATATATTGATCACTACCAGAATCTGATGCCATCCTATTGTCATTTTACAATTACAACGGCGTTTTTATTATTGTTCCCAACCTTTTTGTATAGACTTGAAGTCAGTCTATTTCAATATCAAATCCTAGGTTGACCTAGTCCATAACATACATAAGGTATACACATAAACCGAATACTAACAGATACAAATACAAATTGTCTCCGAAATCCCCGTCGGTGAGTAAATTGCCGCCTTAGCCCTAAGAAAAGGCAACCGTCCATCTCTGCAGCGGTTTCCTCTTCTGTGAACTTTGGCATTAGTTTGGTATGTGTAGGGATTATTATAGACAGTTATGTGACTCGTCATTAACCACCATCTGTCTCCCAGCTGTCCCAGTTGCCTTCCCCGTCTATTCTTCCATCCGTCACACGCCATCATGGGTGCCTAGCCCTATACGAAGACCGAAGACCAGTCGAGCCATGCTAAGTCCTTTTGCTTTTCTATACCGATTGATTTTGTCAACCATTTCTGGCGCACCCCAAGTTCACCGAAGACAAGACACTCTCTTACTGACGAATGAAGTCATGGTTGCCGATGATAGGAGGAATCGACATCTTAAGTACCTAGGTAGATAGAATAGACATCAACTTGCCTAGGTAACCATAGGATATGTCTACGTGATAAAAACGTAGGCAATCTATCCAGAAAGAGATGGACATGGCGATATCGGCTATACTTCAGGGCATGTTAAATAGCAACCCTAATAACATAACCTGAGAATTTATTTTATTCCTATTTCTTTCCCTTTTATAATAGGTCTTTCTCATAGATAACTCTATTCTTAACTTCATTCCTAGCCTTTACTGATTTGGCACATCTTATTAGTTAGGAATAGTACATAACGCATTCTAACATCAAAGTACGTGAAACCATCTTCTATTATTATTCTACTTTCCGTATTCGCGAACATCATGTTTCCCGGGGTTTGTATTCCTATGTTGCTGGTTGTCAACCACGACGCGTAGGATACACCCCCACCACAACCATCTGCAACACATTTACTATGTCGACACAACACCAGTTTCTAAAATTCGTTCCTATTGCACCTAATCCACCCATAGCTACAAGCGTAGCTACGCATGACAACTCGCATACGCCCTCAACTAATTCACGGGTTATACTAACCATCGCTCCTAAGTCTATCCTGCCACCTCTTTTAAGACTCTTCGGCAGTTCTCTGCATTTAGATAGACAACATGTCGGGCGCGGGCTCCGGCGGCAAGAAGACATGGTCTTCGGAAGAGAAGGTATGTGACATATTATGCTTAGTCGCAACTTATAGGCAACAAATGACCGTTAACAATATCTCTCTACTAGCTTGAATTCATGATGCAGATAATAAGCCACGGCGGTCCTATCAAGATCCCTTGGGAATCCCTGGACATGCCAGGTCGCACTGTGAAGAGCCTGCAATTGAAATGGGACCAGATCCGGCAAGAGGCATCAGCCAATCGTGAGAGAATTAAGAAAGAATCCGAAGCCAACGCCAAAGCCAATGGTAGCAAGGAGACTCCCACCAAACCCGTTCCAGGTATAGTATCATTCACTTCACTTAATATTGTCTCCCTATCCAGTAATACCCTATATAGTTACTGCATATTCAGTCTCTAACGCAGTCTCTCGTATAATCATAGCCTCTCCTAGATCTACTCGAAAGAGACAACGAAAGAACTACTCCGAGCTCCTCGGCGACGACGATGACGACAGCGGTAAATATTTCGAGTCTAGCCTCTCTCCATGGTCCCTCATTCTTTCGTTAGATATCGCTTCATATGCTAACCCCATCCCTACGTCTTAGAGGACGAGAAGGTTTCTATGAAGAGAGCCCGTCTTGCTTCGGACGAAGACAAGACCGTCATCGGCTCTGGGTCAGACGGTGGTAAGTAATTCAACTATTATCGACTCCTCCTCCCAACTCCCCTCTTCTCCTCCTGCATGGTATTAATATACTCCCCATACAGACAATGCTGTCTCCACAGCCCGCAATAAGCCTCAGGCTAAGGCTCGTGGCGGGAGCCGCGGCAAACCCAGCACTCCCGTGAAGAAGGGAATAGCCCGCCGTGTCAAGATTGAGGATACTACTGACGACGACGATCCTACTTTTGACGGCGAAGTATAAATCCGTCGTCTTCCACACTCGGTAACCCCTTGCCTTCATAGAAACCCACCAGAACCCACAAGCAGAAACCTCGCCTAGTGTAGGTAAACTTAACATGGGTCCCTCTGATTCATTCGCTATTGGACATACCAAATGGACCCCTAGCTTCTGTCGACACTCTCTTACATACGCACAAATAGACGGAAGTTGACTATTTCCTTATACTATACCCCTCATTCATTTCTGATGCGATATGATTTACGGTTGGCCGCAATGATAAAAAAATAGGCCCACGTACCGCCTCTGCGGTTCTTGTTTTTAGTTAGGAGATAGAGTCACTCTCAGGCTGTGACGAAGGCAGCCAAGGCACCTACTATGGTGCAGTCAATTCATTACGTATTCCTTATGAATTTATGCTTCTAGTCCATGTCAAACACTTGTGAATCCGCTGTGCCTAGTGCTTGGTATATACATGTATGTTTCAACTGCGACTCATATCTTAGTAGACAAACGTCGAGACTTCTTCCTATTTCGTCGAGAAACTGTAGTCGATGTAGGGACCTCCTAGAAGATTGTGCTAAGGCAACCCGCTCAATAGATCTCATATATTCTGGGTATACTGTGTATTTTTTTTTAAACGTCTTACTTGAATAGGCACATAATCAGGTTGACCTTGAATGTGGAGGGCGGAGGTCAGTTAATTGGTTGTAAGCGACCGATGGTCGAAACCCCTAAGACACCTAAACCTGATAGCTTATGATTAACAACTCCTTCTAAAATTTACGAATCAATGCCAAAAAGTCTCACTCGTATGAAACCCTTAGGAATATTCTAGTAGACTTCTCATACATACAGTCTTAGTCTAGTAAATATACACAACCTTGATACGTTTCTCTTACAGCAGTTCGATACACTGATCCTCCGAGCCATGTAGCAAATATACGCCACTGACAGCGCCCGAAATTTTAGGCAGGTAGGTAAATATGACGCCGGGAGACTTGAGCCAATAGCAACCCTCAAGGTCCCGTCGAAATTAAAAGCAATTCTCTATATGGCAACGCCCCGTGGGTATCATATGCTCTGCGCGGAAATCAGCAACGTTCAAAGACTCTATACAGCCCCTTAAGGCTCGCCAACTCGAGGACGCCGCCTTTCATGAATGACTTGGTCGCAACCAGCCTGGCTTTGAAAGCCGGGAAAAATACGTGTTCCACTGTGCGGCGAATCTGCGCTCGCCTTGCTTTGATTTCATCGGGAATGTCTTCCTCGGTCTCATCGTTCCCTGGGAGAGTTGGGAGTTGCTCCGGAACATAGAACGTGGCCAGCTCTCTGAGGAAAGTTTCGAAACATGGCTTTTCGTCCGTCCAATCCACATGGGGCCCGAGGCGTAGTAAAAACTGGGGTAGTTTTGCCATAGATGGTGTGTAGCCCTTCAGGAGAAGTGGAATGCTCAACAATTCGCCAGCGGGCGAGATCTCAAGGCTAAAATATTCGAGTAGCATTTCCCTCCTTTCAATCAATTGCTCCGCGACGGCCTCCACGACCTCGTCCACGTCAAATGAATTCTCATCCGACGCAACAGCCTTTTCCTGCTCGGCTGCGATCTTGAGTACTTCACGGAGGTTAAGCGTCGGTTGGAATTTTATGACGCCGAAATTACCAAAATCCGTGAGTCCCACCTGGTAGAAGTACTCAAAGCACGCTCGACCGTAGTCAATAAGAAATAGCTTGACACCGCCTTGAATAGCGGCTAGCCTGCGTTTCTCATCTACGATGCCCACGAATGTGTGATTGGCGAATATCTCCGTGAGTTCATGGTGCATGTCATCCCTGACAACGGAGCGAAGTTCGCGTACACTGGTGAGTCGACATAGGATTGGCTCACGATTTGTTGATTCATAGACCGGCTCTTGAGCGATGGTGTGCTCGGTTGTTTTCGATGCACCTGGGGTTGGGGATTGGGAGACCGCAGGAAACATGCTGGTGATCTTACGCAACGAGGCATCTGTCCTTACCAAGTTGCTTTCATCAGGTCGTACGTAGGTTTTCCGAGGCCCGCTTGGCGTCTTAACAGAAGAGGTATCAGGGATGGGTCGGGATGGGTCGGAGAGCATAGAACCGGGAAGCAGAGTTTGAGTCATGAAAGTTCGACTCGTATCAACCGCTGCTAATTTGTCGCGTATATTCTCACAGATGGATTGAATAATCTCATCCTCATTGAGAAAGTTGACCTCTCGCTTCGTCGGATGGATGTTGACGTCGACTCGTTGAGGATCGATTTCGAGGCTGAGATATACAAATGGATGTCCATTTTTAGGAAGAAAAGCGGAATATGTCTGCTCCACTGCCTTCTTGATATTAGAAGATTCCACGCTGCGATGGTTGATGAAAAGGAGAAGCGTTGTTTTCTTGATGTTGTAGTTGGCATTCGTCGCCCACCCTGAGGCTTTAAATCCCCAGCGGTCATCAGAAGCGGCGAATTCAATAAGTTCACTCGCAACGGCGCTGCCATGTATCTGTCGGATGCGGTCTATTGTAGAAGCTTGTGCCTGTACCGTAATTGATGTACCCGCGTCGCCGTACTTTTTGCAGGAGAAGGCGACACCAGTGCAATGGATGGCATAACGCCCTACCATGTCGATAATCTTGTTGTACTCATCAGAGGGGGACCTAAAGGCCTTACGTCGTGTTTGAACATTGTAGAACAGATCCTCCACTGAAATCTGGGTGCCAATTCGTCCAGCGATAGGCCTAGGATCAGGTGGCTGACCTGGCTTCGCAGGCGACAGCTTGCCCCCATCGTAGTGAGCACGCCAAGAACAATCTGAATCTTTGGTTCTTGTGGTAACTGTTAAGTGAGCAATGTGGCTAATGCTGGCAAGAGCCTCGCCTCTGAAACCATAGGTGGCGATGCTGCTTAGGTCTTCAAATTTCTTGAGTTTGGATGTGGTGAACCTTTCGCAGAGTATGGGTAGGTCCTCTTTCTATTTCATATCCGATAATTAGAAATCATGACTGTAGTAAGTTTATTTGGACGGAAAACCCACATTGATTCCATGACCGTTGTCGGTAATTTGCAATAGCTTTAAGCCGCCATCTCTGACTAACACTTCTAGAGAGGTCGAACCTGCGTCGACAGCATTCTCAATCAATTCCTTCAGGGCATGCACAGGAGCTACAATGATTTCGCCGGCAGCAATCTTGTTCACGACGTCTGGATCTAATGCCTGGATCCGTAGAATTGATAATCAGCTCTCAGCCCGCCCTACTCTACTGAGTCGGATGCAAGGGGAACTAGCCTTGATTCGACGAACGGTGTTCTCATATATCGGATATGACGGGGCTTTCCGTTTAGTGCCTCTCGGCTGGTCGACCTCCATAGCATCGGCGTCGGCCATCGTGATGCTATTGTTGGCTTGCCCAATATGATGGATTCTCCTCGTTAGGATCCTTGGTCTACGTGCATCTTCTGTCCCACACTTTCGGCTGCCGGGTAGGACTGCTTCAAGACGGATACCGAAATTTTGATGATTATATGCAATTTTCAGGGCGGAGATAGAGAGACGGCCTCAATATAATTACTTTGATTAGGCTCTTCGTGTGACTCGAGGAATCAAGTCACAAGTCTCATAAAGATTGAGTTTAACTAGTAAATGGCGGTTATCCTATTGGATTATTGCGAGAATAGTGAGGTTGGCGCTTGCTGTCGAAGTTGATATGTAACTTAAAATCGTACTGTAAGCGTGCGACAGGTAAGGCAAAAGAGGAGACCGTCCATCCAATCAGAGTTCACCATGCGCTGAGAATGCATTTCGATAAGGAAGTGGCACTGTGGGTCTTTACTGTGTTCGCCCAGACGCTTGGACCTCTTTTTTTATTTCGCGAAGAATTAGTTAAGGTCGGCCAAGGTATCATTCTACACTTTTGACAGCGGCAATTGGCTCGCGGAATGGTGCCCTGCTTCGTGTTCTGTTCATGCTCATGCTCGTGCCTCTGGCTATGCAGTTTTCAAGGCTACGGTTGATGACAGAATACTCTTAATTATATATGTTTTCAGTAACGAATACATATTTTATTATTTGTAGGCGTTCCTACAGAGACTTAGTTTTCTCCTCATTGTTGATCTTACTTTTAGGGTGTCCTAGTTTCTAGTAATTGAAGCTAGCAAATTCAGGACCCGCCGCAGGGGATCCATATGAATCGCGGTGGGAGGCGTCGAGGTAAACGGGCGACCTACCGTCAAAGAAGAATACGAATCTTATGATTACAACACTACTTTGGGACATGTCTCTACACTCATGCCGAATAGGGTCGGCCCCGAGGGAATCGACTTCATAACATCATCATTGATACCTGAGCTAGGTAGGTAAGATTGTGACGACCCTTGGTCGGAGCAGGATTCCCGAGCCTCGTGACGGATAAAGATCGCTCCCTCGCCGATATCTGGAAGATGCCAGCGCTTACCTAGGTAGAAACGACTCCCAAGCATCCCGACAGAGAGTCGTTCCATGGAACAACAGTCAGTTAGTTGATGGGACTTTGATATGCATGCCACCGACACAATCTATGCCAGTTCACGGAACGGAGAGCCGATATCGCTTAAGTTCGGCTTGGGACCATATTTCCCAAGTTTGGAACCCGGACTGTCGCTCATGGAACCATCCGTACGAGATGAAAATCCAAGACTGCTAAGTGCCAAGGAAGACACAAGTCCTTGTCGATGCGACACTGGTCGGAATCAACTACCTTTGGTGATATTATTGATGAAGAACCGCTTGATATACTACCTTAGAGGAATGAAATATTGAAGACTACTTATTTCATGGTATGGGGATGGCCGTGGCAATCCGAGCTCAAGCTCCTGGGGTAATTCTTAGTCTGGAAAGTTGGTGGAACTTTCAAACTGCCTCTATGCCTGATATGAATGCAAGACTTGAGGCGTACAGTACTAATGTAACGAAACTGCCGAGGATAGCATGAGAATAAACCCTAGGCTAAACGGGATCCCGATTGCTGTGCTGGAGAGGACAATAGCAAGAATGGCAGCCCTTACTTCGGCTTGGAGGCTAGGGGACCAGCCCTATCTGGTTCTAATCGCACTTATTGATGCAAAGGCAGCTAAATCGTTCATACCTGACTTCAAAAAAGGCAACACTCTGTAGTAGAAGTGAACATAGAAGAACTGAACAGAAAGCTTCGGCATGTGTATATCTCACCGGATGCTGCTATTGGGTATATATCTTGACATCACGTCCACATTCGGGGGCCATTTTTCATTTAGTCATTTCTCGGGCGATGCTGCCTTTTAGGGTCACCTTGAGGCTCATCTTCCCTGATATTTTTCCAATAGTTTGCGTCTGATCACTTGTACTTCGTATCGAATACGGAATCATCCAAAGCATGCACCACACACCCCTAGCGAGACTAATACTGTATGTTAGAAGTGCTGATAGCCAAAGAAAAACAGAAAGCAGTTTGCATCCGCAAATTTGAATGTTCAATCTTTTCGACATCTTTTTTACACAGGTGTCAGATCCAAGGACTAATAACGCGCGATATCTCAATTGGGCTGGAAGGATTATTACTAACCGAGACCCTGGCTCCTTGGGCTTAACGGCGTGGGTTGTTGTTGGTGTGCGTGTGTGCGCGTGTGAGCGATCTTTTCCGCAATGACAAGCATCATCTCTCGGACTGGGGTTGTCAGAAAAAACAAGAGAGAGAGGAGCCAGTCGGGACTTTTTATTTCCTCCATCTCTCTTATTAGCGTCAGTTTATTAGACACTACCACCCTACCCGTGGCTAGGTGTGCATTCCGCCGACTCGTACGGTACCGCACTCCTGTAACACTGCGCGCACGCTGCAACGGCTCGGACAATTTTACCCACTGACCAACCCCTGTAGACTTACCACCCAGGCATAAGATAATCTCATGTATGTAAGTAAACGCAGCAGCATGCCCGAAGGTAGGTAGGTAATCTCGACTGCGCTGCTCCAAAAAAAAGTGAGCGCCGACACACAGACAGCGCACCCCCCTCGCGCCGGGTCGTTTGATGACTACCTGTTAGCGAGCCAACCACGGCACTGAGTCGCATCTCTATCAAGGTTAAGCTTGCCTGCACAGCCGCGGACCCTCCTCGTAGCATGGCTCGTGCATCCTTTTCCCTCTTTATCTTGCGGTGTGCTTCGGCCGGGGGACATTATGCAAGATGCAAGTTTGCAAGGGCGTCACGGTACTGCATGTTGTAGAGATCGGGACTAGGAAGATCGAGACCTCCAGCAAGGAACAACCCAGGGGGTCAGCGGCATACACAGTAGAGGAAAAGCAGGGAAAAGAGGGGAAGAGACAGGCAGCATCCAAGCAATGGGACAGTTAGACGAGTGAGCATTGGCTGGTTTGCTCGTAATGCGTACGAGCCTACCTATGTACCTCCTAGTAATGTGTGCGTGTACGTGTGTGTGTCTGTGTGTGTGCAGCGCCTCCATCCCGTGGGCAATTCTTCTCTGTATCCGTGTGGAGGAGAAGCGTGTGACTTGATGAGGGTGTCTTCTCGATGGTGCGTTGTTGATGTGTACTGTCGTAATGCCCGGAAATGAAACGAACTTTCCCGGCACGAAACATTATATTATAGACATCGATATCATATCAAACCACCGCAATGAACCTAGTAACCGGGCCAGCACTGACCTCTTACTGGTTGCCGCTTATGCCTAACCCGACAACCTATTTGTATATTTAACAACAAGACGCCAAAGAGATCTAAGAAAGAGGGAGACGGGGGTCAACGGGTAGGACGGGCCGAATCCTAAGAATTAGTTGAGGCGGATTATAAGCTCGCTTCCGGGTTGTATTGACAAGTCTGGATGGATCTGATGGATGGATAGGATCTGATCAGCCTGGTTCCGAAACGAAATTTTCTTAAAACTTCGCGGTAAACAGCATGTTTCTTGTTTCTCGCGCTTGTTTCATTTCTTGACCCAATTTTCCTTCTTGTCCCGTCGGAAAATGTTTCGTTTCATTGATATATCCATCCCAATCTCTGTGAAATCTACCCTTTTACTCTGCTCTCCTCCCCCCACACGTTCACGTTGGGCTACAATATAGCCTGCACGTTCTGCGTTTCTCCCATTCCTCATCCAACCTGTACAGGACTCTTTCTCAAGACCAGTATCTTATTACACGATCTCGCTCCATAGAGCTTCCCCTCTCGCTTTCCGTGGCCAATACTTCTGGCTAGATACAAGAGCAGACAGAGATCAGAAAGCAGAAGAAATAAAATATACACAATATTGGAAAGATGACAGCAAGAGATCCCAACATCGAGAGACCCCGCCCGTCTGTCTGGTACAACAGTTGTATCATCAAATAGACGGGCATGACCGGGCTGGGCGCTCCTAGCCTCACCAAACTACCCGCTCGATCTTCATATCACGAAAACACAACTCCAAGATTTCGACTTAATATATAGTACATGAAGACGCAGCATACCTCCCGAACGGACAACTCCTCTCATTATGATGGTTGCGCTCTCCTCTTTCGTGCTGCCGCCTCCCGGCGTCACACAAGCTCCCGGTTTGTGGTGAAACAAAGAGAGCCGCAAACGCCGCGTCCGAAAAAAAATCGATAACGCAACTGGAAGATGATGATTCTACCTAGCTAGGGCAAAATCCTCGGCGGAGGTAGGAACAATTTCAATCTCTGGACGCCTAGGTCGAAGCATCGAAATGTCCGGCGGAAGCATGCTGGTATTAAAACAGCTCCGGGAAACAGAAGCTGTGCGATGGCGGGAGTATGATATGTAAATGGAAAGATGCATTATGTTGTACATGGTATCTCCTGCGCGACTGAAAACGACGGATGCGCGATATGGGTATATTTTTACAGTTCGAATGCGAATGAGTTGTAGTTCAAAACATTAACCATGTTAGTAGGTATCGGAAACAGCCGGCTTCCAAGGGACGACCGAACCGCAAAAGGGTATGGTGTGGATGTTTTCATATTTTTTCCAGTGCCGATCAACCACTACCGTCCTCGTCGAGCCGGATCTGGCTTCTCTATTAATCCACCGATATCGACACGGCCTGATCGGTCATCCCGCTGCCAGCCCGGGGCTTCTCCAGGGGGCCCAGATTGCCCCGGGCCACGGATAGGTGGCAATTGGTATTCTGCTTGTGGCCTAGGCATGGGAAGCTCGCTCCTCGGAATATGATGAGATGGTCCAGCCGTGACTTCAATTCGTGCCGGGGCAGAGGCGGAATACGGGGGAACGTTCGGACTTACACCAGGGGTAAGGCCTGAAGGTATAGGTGCGGGTGTTGGTGGCTGCCGCGGGGTATAGGCGCCCTCGCGAGGTGATTCCCCAAATTGAGGCCGTCTGGGGTCGAACGAAGCCGACACAGGAGTCAATTGAGCATACGGTTGAGGTTGGAACGAGTATGAGAAATCTCTGGCATGGGGAGAGGGTGAAGGGTGAGGGGCGAATTGCTGGGCTGGGCGCATCAGCCGCAGCACGACGAAGTAAATCGAGCTCTCTTTCGCTAGTCCGATACCCATATGGCACGGGCGTGGTACTCCATCCGGAGCGACGAATGTGAAGAAATCCTGCCGGTCTAGCTGGAATCTCGATATCGAATCCAAATCAAACGCCAATGCGTGTATCACCCTCTCGGCATCTTGTTTCGCAAAAATTGGGGGAAGATAGTTTGGCTCCTTTCTGTTCTGCTCCTCTTGCAAATACCTTTGGAGCGCAACGACTCTGTCACGCTCATTTGGGCTAACGACGTCTAACAACCTGCGACCTTGGATGGATTGGGAGCCTGCTGCTTCAATAAATGTTCTCGATGCTTTCAAGATCTCCAGATCCGTTGTCAGAAATGCCACTGGTTCTGGTGCACGTGATGGTATGGATAGGGGAAGGGGGGCCGGATAGATGTTTGCATCCGAGACGGATCCGCGTTCGACGAATCTAGGCGGCATAGGGTCAGTGGGTTGTGATTTCAGTACCCTATATGAATGACTTCTTCGAAGGGGGTCATCGTATGGTGCAGGAGCAGTGCTGATCGGTGAGTAAAGCGAGACTGGTCGTCGCATTGCTGTCGGATCGGGTTGGTGAGGAAACCTGGACCCAGCATCAAATCGTGGCTGAGTATCATCGCGTAGTCGAGGTCGGCCGCGCTTCTTATGCTGGACATCGACACACGAGTCTTCTTTGCCGTTGCTTAAACATCGCGAACATGGCCGCTGAGCTATTCACACCGCATTGTCAGCTTTCTACTCTAGTTCAACAACACATGTAAGCAAAGAAACCAATCTCTCGATAGACTGGCCTGAAATCCGGTGGAGACACTCGCCGGTGTTCGTGGCGTGATACCTCCGAGGCAGATAACCGTCCAGGAATCCCAGCAAGCTCGCAACGGTAAAGCTTTACGCTCCCACCAATCTCAACCTTGTCGTGACCTGCGTATGGCCGGTTATGGGGTTTCCCATGATACATGACCTTCCTATTGCTTTGCTGGTTTCGACAATACTTCGCTGGCTTTTCGGGGACGGCTGTTGCTGAAATCTTGGTCACTCCTAACGAAACTCCTTGACCCCTACCGGCCTCGCCGACTTCCCCGCCACCACTTCCTTGGGAATTGAGGAATTTTTCGATTTTCAAGACGAAGCCCACTTTCTCGATCTGGACCCCTGGGGAAATCACTCGCCGATCCATGGTTCACCTTCCGGAAGATAGGCCTCGAACTGGATAGTACCACAGCCATAATGCTCGATCTTTCATGGAATGCCCGTCACGGCCACCAACTTAGAGCAGATAATTCGCAATGAGGAAGTACTAAGAAATCAGAATTCAATACATACCATCACATCTAGACAATGTTAGCACCTGACAACAAATTAGGGACAAAGGGAATCGAGATTTGGTAGTACCTTAAGTGTGCTCTTTTGCAAGGAACACAAGCCGAAGCTACATGACCTTTGGTCTTCCTTTGGGACTTAGGAGAGGTGTAAGGCTGGTTTTCGGCGCCTTGGGGGTTGCTCGGCACTGCGTACGGCGATGGCCCCAAACTTGGACCAACTACAGGCGGAAGCGGATACTGGGGCTGGGGGACCATTGGGCCGGGCTGCGGAGCGTAGGACATTGGCCTCCCCATCGCCTCGTCTGGGCGATGATATGGGTACGGCATTCGTTCCGGACCTTCTGGAGCAAAGGGCCTAGGAGCACTGGTTGTGGGGGGTAATAGAGTTGGTTGCGGTGGTGCTGCTCGATACTCGCCTGCGGGAACTGTTGAGCTCGGGCGGTATGCATCATGACTAGCGGGCTGATAGCCTCCCTGACCTCGATCACCGACCTCCGGGTATGGCTTGGGCGGGTGTGGTGGTGGTGGAGATCCTGACATGGGCGGAGAGGGATACGCCCTTGTGCTGCTAAGAGCACAATCCGTCTCTGCTCTGGCCCAGGTCAGGTCTAGAGCGAAGTTCGCCAGATTCGATATTCCTCGGCGATGGCCGAGCGGAAGATTCGACTGCTCAGTACGATAAATGAGGGTTTGCATGGATGCAGCCGGAGAAGAATCAACGATAGGACCTTAAGGCCTTAACGTCTTCTTCTCTTTCTAAACGGCAGCCCGGCACTCTTGTTGGGAGTACGGCAACACCGTTCAGAGATGGGTCTGGCTATCCTCGAATAATAGCATACCCTGGCTGGCTCGCAAAAGTTCGACTATGTGGTCAGAATCACTTAGCCGTTGGACCGCACCGATTAGGGAACAACGGTTTCTTTTTAAATCCGCGAGTGCAGGCCAAGCTTGGTAGCTCTAAAAATGTTAGGAAGGCGATTCTCAACACTACTTTTTTTTTTTTCTTCCAGTTCCGTCGGGTGTTTATCGCTGGCAAGATATACGGCTCAAGACCCAGGTTGAAGGTTAGTCAGGAATATAGTCAGGAACGGCGCCCTCAGTCCTAATTCGATGGCGCGAGTTCAAAGACAGCGTTGGACAAGCGAAGTCGCCTGTGATACTGGCTCAGTCAAGGTTAGGGAATCCAGTGATACGGCGCGCGGCGGAGTTGGTGGAAACCTGGGAGATGGGATGACGGGGAGCTGCAGCACAAGACACACGACCGGTCTCCTTGTAGCACCGTCAGATAGCTCTTGGGTCTTGGAGGCCTGGGGAGGCAACGTGCCGGCGGTAGCTGGGTCGGGCAAAGCTTGATGATGCCGACTTGTCGACTCAAGATGGAGAAGCTCGACAACTTTTGGGTCTGGATAAGGTCGCGGGAGGCTTTTGTGCGACTTTAATATTAGAGATTGGGACAATTTAGGTATGAACCAGGGTACAAGCTCTTTTGGGGCGCCATACGAAAGTACAAGACGACTTTGCTGCACACATGCACGCGCCAGGTCTGCTTGGCAGTTCTTCGTTGACAAGCAAGCACTGGGAATGCGCTGGCACGGGCGCTGGGCTGGGCAGTCAAGTTACTGGGGGTTTCTATGACAGGGAATGGGCATGGAGAAGGGGAGATGGGTTCAAATGTGTAGAGAGACACTGTCGAGACTTGAGAGAGATCCCTGGAGCATGTCGATGTGACGAGGCGAATATGCAAGAGGCTAATAATAAGATATGTTGCCCAAGGAACAACAGTAACAGTGAGTGACAATGGGACAACGAGAGACCAGACGAGAGCAGCACTACATACAATACAATACTATGTATGTGCCTGTCTATGTACGTACAGGCCTGGTACTGGGGAGTCTGGAGTCCCAGCCAGAGTCTGGTACTAGTACAGGGCGGTCACTGTACGTACAAGTACTAGCCGGCTAATAAATGTGCTGAGAGTAAGGATGAGGATGGGTAGTAGTGCTAGATAGAGGTGGACCTTGCTTGACATGGTGGCCATGAAGGGAATCCTAGTCGAGTCCAGGGTCCCATGGGCGCTGCGGACCTGTCAGGGTAGACCCTGGCCGCAACGGGGAAGCATTGGCTGCTAATCATTGATCAGGGATTTTCAAGGGTAGCGGAAAGACTTTCTGTCTGCCAGCCAGCCAGCCAGACGTGACCCAGCCAGCCTAGCCCAGCCCAGCCCGTAACAGCGTAATGGTTGAAAAGAGAACAGAACCTTGAAATCCCCTAATAACCTAACGTTCATCGAGTAATATCCCACGATACTAATACTTGACTTGACTATACCACACACATATACTATTTAGACATAACTTACCTACTAGGTACAATTCCGTATATATGCCATACCTCAAACCATGCGGATGCGGGTATATGTACAGTATAATTCGATATGATCGCTTGGGGGGGAGATCGTTTTTATTCTCCCCTGGTCATTATCCCTTTCACCCTTTTCCTTTTTCCCCTGGCGATCTGAGAATTCCCCGCGTGAGGGCTATGATGTGACTGTCTGAGCGTTCTGAGATTGCTAAGAAATGCGCAACGGAAATAATGAGACACTCTTCCAAAACATGACTTCTTTAATTGGCCAGGGTTTATCGAGATTCGAGGGACGAGGGACTAGGTAGGAGACAGAAGGGGTAGAAATTCTAGAGTAGAGGGGTGTGTATTATTCAACGGCTTTTAGGAGGGGGGTGCGTGTCTGATTGCCGGTCTACTCCAGGGCTATTATGACCTGCCAGGCCGACCTACTAGGCCGACCTTCTACTATTGCTGCTACTGCTACTACCGCTGCCACCACTACCACCGCTACTACTATCTCTGGCCTCACGCAGTACCAAATCGGGAAGGGAACGAACAGGTACGTAGTCTTGGTAGTCTAATCTACTGCTAAGAGGGTGGGAGCGGGATGCAAGACAGGCAGTTTAAGAAAATGCCCGGTTATGCGGTCTTGCGTAGGTATGTGAGCTGGCATGCACGTAACTCTAATACACTGCAAGGGACGCTAGTGGCCGTGGCCCTGTTGAGAAGTTGTGATAGAGCTGTCAAGCTGCTGTGAAAAAAGACTAAGATATTTTAATCCATCACCCCGAGTCCCGAGTCATCCATAATACTGTTGCCGAGAGATGACCCACGGACGGGAGAAAATAATGGTACGGGGGACTAGCTAGTGAAAACAAGGCAAAAAGAATGGGATAAAAAATAATAACACTGACCAAATAGGCTTCCGGCGTCAAATGGCGAGTTAACTATTGGCCAGGCGTTGGCTCTGATTGGAGGAAGAGAAATCCAAAAGGTCTGACGTTCAGGCCTCAGCTCAATTAAATAAATTAACGAGTAGTATCTTACACGTGCATTGTATGAAGACGATGTAGGAAAGGAACAATATAAGATCAGCGGAAGATTCAAGATCAGTAGGCATTTTTACCTACGTACCTGAATATACCGAGGGGGGGATAAGTTTGGGCCGCACTAATAACATACATCCCGTCGTGGCTTTGAATAGGATACAATACTTGACATAGCGTGATGTGGTACTTGCTTTAGGACCATTGCTAGCCCCCATGAGGCTCTATACACATCGTCTTTTTTTATTAAACGCATTGGAAACTGTTCCCCGGTAAGAAGCCATAACGTAAAGAGGTGGTATCCCGAGCCTTTAGCACGCAACCGTCACCGACTAAAGAACTTGGCCTTCATGGAGCTTACTGGAGAAAAAGATGGAAATGTCAGATCCATCCATACATAGAACATAGATGGCTTTCAGGTAGCCCTGAGCCTCACGTCCACAGCTGCTTATATTCGTATACAGACAAGTACTTGTTCGCGTTCGCTACATGAGGCTTTATGGTGCATAGAACTCTACACACCATAGACTACCCCTGTTTCGTACCCGGTATAGAGATGGAGAGTCTTGATTTTCAATGGTGGATAATCTACGGCCGCTGAATAAAAAAGAAGTCCAAAGCAAATGTACCTACAGTAGCATGGCAGCATGGGTATGGATGATAGGGAGGCTTGTGCGGAACCGGACTTCAAAGGGACTTGGCCGCGTGCCTAGCCGGCGGCAGTTCCTTAGCGGCGGCTCTACGATCATCGTCACATCTGAGGTGGAATGGATCTTATTGAGGGATGTGATGAAGTCGAAAACTTTGATTGTATCTCATTTCACCTCGTATTATACGCCCATCTCTTCTAGATAACCAACGGGTAATCAACATGGGGAAATCTTGCAGGTATTACATACCCAGAATACCCAATTCTGGGTTTCGATCATTTCTGCACGGGGTAGTCAACCTGAGCGTGGCTCAAGACAAGGATTGGTCGAGGGAGACAAGGAAGGCCTGCCGAGTTCATGCATCAGTATTTCATAGTATTGAAAAAGTTTGTGCGTACATACATATATACATACCATACATACCACGCTGCTCCAGTTTATTCTTAGCCTTGCATGTTCGTCTTATTATATTCATTCTGCGTTTCATAGTACAAAGTCTGCGGAGAGCGCGAGCGCAAAAGACGGGATGGATCATAGACGTACTGACTGCTAGCTAGGAAATACATGAATACCAAGCGCCTCTACTGTGTGGTTGTACCCTCACCCGGGTCTCCAGTCTCTGACCCTTCGAATAGATGGGAAATTTGTAGCATATACTCTTTGCCTAGACTTCTAGAGCGTCACCCCTGCTGAGCAATGACGAATGTCAGAACAGGGATAAGGAAAGACTATCGATCATGATACATACATATGTGCGGTGCGATGCGAGGATCGACAGTCACATCGTCCGAGCTTTCAATGCCTTATTTGTTGGATGTCAACATGACGCCTCATTTCCCCAGAGGGAACTTTGGTGAAGAAGTAGCTAGATGGACTAAACGCTCAAATTAAAATAAATAAATAAAAAATACCAGACTCGAAAAGGATTCGAGACCAGCGGTGATCGGCGTGGGGTTATATGCTAGGTCACATCAATTTGGGATTAGCTTTACTGTACCCAGACCTGATGACATGTGCGTGCTAGATAGAACCGGGTAAGCGTGCTTAAACGCATGATCCCGAAATGGTAGAGGACATGGTCCCTGTCGGCGACTAGGTACTTGTGTAGGAGGTAGGCAGAGGTAGTAGTTTATCTGCAGCTTGTCTCAGACTGGACTCAGACTTGGTGGCTTGGCTACTAATAACCAATACACTACAATACACTAGAGCCAGAGCCATCTCTTCTCCAGACTGCTACTATTACTCAAGTTGCTCAACTACTCAATTCCGCGCTGCGCCGCGCAATCCGGCAGAGCTCGGTATTTGCCCCCCGGCATCTTGGATGGTGTACGCCTTATTTCTCGATGGAGACCGTATTGATATTACCGTAGGAGAATGGCTCAGTGTTGTATAAGCCTCTCTAATCAATGTACATAATCAATACATTTCTAGTCTAAAGTTACCAAATGTGACGGTGTCATCCCGCTAGCAATAACTATTGCGGTAGTTCCCTACCATGTAACGCATAACACATGGCAACTATATATACCGTGTACGATTATGGCATGCCTCATATCATCTATTGCCTACTAGGGAGTTAGGCTAAATAGGTAGTATTCAGCATTGACCTTTCATCTACATTATATCTATATACGCGGTCATGGCTCCTATCTTACCTGCATCCTACGCCGGTAGGGCTGCTAATGCGATACATATTGTCCGTGTACCGGGTGGGTTGTGGCTGGATTGCGGCTGCTTCGATCAGGTCTGCCATGTGGTCATAACAACGGTCTCTTATATTGTGGCTTATTCAACAAGCTCAAGCTGCCTCGTCAGCTGTGTTGTCTAGGCGGTATGCTAATAAACTGCATATTATACACGCTTACCGCGTTTCTAATAGGTCTGGCTATGTTGCTCAGCCAGTCAAATTCCTTTATCACGTTATTTACCTTTCTCGTCCTCTAATTTGACCTCTTCTACCTAGCTTCAACATTTGGGGGCCTGTAGGTCGAAAGAGTCGCGGCCCCGGATAGACCGCTACGCTAATTATCATCGTCAATGCGCCCATTAATATAGTTACACTTTCATATCGCGTCCGTTTTCCGGGTACCAGAGTGACTAGCATCATGATTATTATAATTTGGTCCATTATGCCGGTGCATGCTGGTCCTTGTATCCTGGCCTCCTGCTTAAAGTCTGTCGAGCTCGAATCTCATCAGCACTCTATCAGGTCGACATCATAGTCTACGACGATGAGGCGTATAGACAAGTACTGCTCCGTACCGTATACGCCAATGGCCCTGCATGGCTTTCTGCAAGTTCAAATCTCTGGTAACTGGGCGTCTAATTTTCGGTCCCGCAAAATTCTACATTTGAGCTTCGTCAATAATAGAAGCATGTTGAGCAGTTAGCTTGATAATTCTACTACAGCCCACTTTCGTACATAGCAGGTAGTCTGCGTGCTACCTAATAACTTGGGGGGATTAAAGCCTCCAGTCGATCCCCGCCATTTGTTTGAGCCCGTCTCCCACATAGTATAAGCGCTTTGCGGATCTTTTTACTTGACGCCCGCGCCCACGGATCTGTAGGCGAATGTCTCAAAACATGAATGAAGCGTCCATGCCGTCTGGACTATAGCATGCGGGAGGACATGGCGCTTCGTAGAAACGTCTACATCTATGTATAGTAACCGAAAGCAAAAGGCCTTCACCCCCTAGTCTACCGCCCGCGGGTTCAGACTCGTCGCGAGTAAGAACCTCGGGGGGAAAAGATGCCTCCTGAGTCTGGAGACCTTGAATTGATAGGATTACCCCCACCAACCCCACCGAACCTTACAAGATGGAACTCCCTCTATCTGGACCGAGATCTACGAAGGCGTTCGGTTGTCATGTAGTGTTTCCCGAGTCCAATAAGTCCATGTCCTTGTTCTGAGGCCACCAAGAAAAGCCACCAGGGAAACGGGCCACTCCGTTCAATGTCTGAGGAGTTGTGACTGACCGAGCAACAGCCAATTATACCGCCAAAACCGTTTGACCGTTTGTGGTTCGACGCCTGCCTTTATTGCGCGTAGTACGGTGTACATGTACCACCGAATACGGTGCGGTTGGTAATAGAAACCCCTTTCTATTGACCTTGCGGCAGGACCCGTAGATTTATAATTATAATTTGAGAAACGTCTAATCCATGGGACGAGTTTGAAATAATGATAATAATCTCATCACGACCACTCTCACTCTCGCTCTCGGATGAATTCTCGCCATGAGATGACAGTCCAATATGACAGATGCCATCAGCGCCAACAATCCACAACGTCGTGTGCCTTCTCTAGATAACTGGCTCCAGTACCTTGTACACCGCAAATTTTCACCCGAGATCAGCTGGACTTAAGATTACTGCCATGATCTCCACATGGGATGGGACCTTGATGCATGATGCGTTCCGGCATGTGCAGAAACCTCTCCCAATGTTGACAAGCTCTGCCTGCCTCTCGCTACCCGACGCAATCGTGTCTTGGTTGGACGTGGATCACCGAACCTTATGAACCCAGTACGGATGTTGACAAGCATCGTCATCAAATAATACCTCCATACCTCCATACATAGTCATACATAGTGGGCAATGCCACTGACGGCTTACTATATACTGCTATATACAAGGAATATCTAAGGAATAAAACGTGGAATTATAACTCACAAGCCGACTTATGCGCAAAGCCTTTGCGTACATATAGGTAATGGTTTAGATGATAAGAGCATGCTACCTAGAGATCTGAGCCGGAGCTTCGGAGATTTTTGTTCGAGCAGAGCGCCCCCCCAGTGTGCTCTGTAATAATAATCTCGAGAGATCTTTAGAACGATTTACATTTACGCCGAACAATCCCGTCAGCCACTTACACACTCCCGTCCCGTCCGTACACACGATCTAGGTAGCAATTGACTTAGCTGAAGACCGGAATAATGACCGCCGGTTCACCGCTGAGAAACCGGCTGGAAGCTATGGGCTGCAGCGGAGGCCATTCTCAGAGAGGTAGGTTCCAGCCACTTACATATTTATCAGCTTTTATGTATAGGTATCCACCGGATATGTAGGGTGCGGGTGGCATGGAACTTTCCATTATTTGTAACTGTACCTATGTATTCATCCCCGAGGTCCACGGGTCTACATTTTATCGATTTTCCGCTCCGGAGCGCCTCATTCAGCCCGGACAGTTTACTGTCAACTTGTCAAGATGGATTGTGGCAGGCCACAGGCCACAGCACATATGCATTTGCCTTACACCTTCCTGAAGAAACCACTCCTTTGGTATCAGGTATCACCCAACCACCATCTTCCTTTCCGCCATCTTGCGTCATCCTCGTTCAATACTCAATGTCCCGGACAGGACATATCACAAGGCCACCCTCCGTACACGTACGCCTCAATTTGTCTACAATAGATGCTTGACATCATGGTCTAAGTGGACCTGCGTCTTTTTCCCCTGAAAATTCAAGGGAGTCAAGTCATATTACCCACCCCATCAACTCCTTCGTCCGAACAGGGACCCTCGTCAAGGACCTCGTCAAGACTTCTCGACCCCAACAGATCGTGCGGGATAGACGTCGACGCTGTGTACAGCAGAGGCTCTTTGCTCGCCAAGGTGTTCAACCGAGATTCCTTGCATACATTCTACAATTTGCATCCCTGTCCCTGCCCTTGTTCGAACAGGCCGTCGAATATTACTAAAAGGAGCTACCACGTTGTTCGACCCTCGCTCGATATCCGCTCGAGTATCCGCTCGAGTACCCCGTACTAGATTGCCTATCTCGCTTGTTAAAATGCCAATACATACATACGATAGTACATAGTACGTGGATTCATCTACATGTACGTATGCTATGGGCCGTGGCACACAAGCCTCCGGTCTAAGCACCGAATCTAGCATTGCGTTATATATTGCTGACGTATGTATGTTGATGTTTTCGCCTCATATATGATGGCTCTATAGAGAGCTCTATAGGGATCCCTATAGGTGTCATTAGGCTAGCCTTTCTAAACTCCCAAATCTCGAACACTAGCAGACGTCAGCTCAACAACAAGACAACGTATTCTTTGAGCCAATGATGATTCAATAGTTCTCTTTGCCCGCTATTAGCCGGGGAGCCGGCTGTCCTCATTATTAGATGCAAATACGGGGTAGTCTAATCACCCAATTACCGCAATCGTCGACTTGCAACCGGGGATGCTTCAATAGATGTATGTAAATGGGGCGCCTAGAAGCGGTCAAAAATGACCATCATAGCTATCACTTATGGATAGGAGGTACTCAATTTCCTCACATCCACTGCTCATTATCCGCATCGACTTTCTTTTCAAAGCTCTAAGTGCCGTTGCACAGATACGGCACTGCCTGCTTATCAGATCAAGCACCATTGGGTGGTCATTTTCTCCAGCAGGCATTATTGCATCATTATGCTTTCAAGGAAGAATCAAGGACTCCTCGGTAACACATTTAGCATACACGTACATAATTTGATGTACCTATTGCGAACAGGCACAGACACAGACACAGACCATTGATTATCTAGTGGAGCTTTAGTTGAGCTTAATCAAATGCCTTCTCCTAAAAGCCTTGGGCGGTCTTTGGCGGCAGCGTACCGCGCAGCTAGTGCTCCCGTCCGGGTGGTAGATCATTTACGTCTGAACACCTCTGTCGTTACCCAACCGGATTCGCAAACCATCCGAGCGGGAGAGGCACAGACCATCATTCCAGTTTGGAGTAGAATAGAGGTAGTTTATTAGCATCCACCTGGTTGATAGCAGCGATCATCTTACAAGTCGACCAAACTTTCGACCCAATATTGAACATCATCTAAGCTCGTCAAATATTCATTCGCACGTCGGCGAATAGGTAAAATGACAACATAGCGTCCCACTACTCCAGATCCTACTGCACCACTATCGACTATAATCTCTCCACCAGCATCCCACTAACTAAGTACTCTTATTGTTGCTCAAGGACATCTACACCGGGTCCAAGTATGTTAATCTTTAACCGTTTATCTTGTTCAACTACAGGCCGAGGCAATTTTAACAGCCGTACTCGTATCACCGTACCCACAAGATGCAACCGAGATGCATAGTACCCTGGTACGTTCGAGTCCCAGCTAGACCACTATGAGAAGTGCTACCAGTGGAGATAACGGTAGGACGTGACAGCCAAGGTTGATTTGTCTCTGTCTATTATGCTACCTCGAGCTAACGTTATTAATTAGTCGGCAGTGCGCAATCAACATCGACGAGCCCGGGATAGCTCCGAGTCGCCTCACATCAGTTGTGATAACGTAGGGAAAAGAAGCACATGAGAAGAACAGTAGTTCATCTCGCCTAGTCGGAATATTTCTATGCGCCTGGATCAAAATGTGATCCTAGGACGATTCTGTCGCACGCGATCAATCCGTAATTACAAGATTCATGCGTAAAATGCCGCCGGACTAATAAGCCAGCCAGACGGAGATTTTCTTCAGCAGGGACCAATTTCGTCTGTCATGCCCGATGGGATCTGGCCCTTGGCTTCCCCGACCGTTGGATGATGCCAATGATGCTAATGGTGCCAATGATTTTGTATGCAGAAGAAGGTTCGAGTACATACAATAGTAATTGAAGCGTCGCTCAAGATAATCGCGACAAGTACAGTACCTACGGACCCAATCTTTTCTACGGCAGTATCGGGTCTAATAAAATTGGGAGATCCATAGCTGTTGGGAGAACGAGCAGTTACCGTTCGGTCGGTACAGTAATAAGGGGCTTAGGAGGAGGTCCGGGGCGGCCCTTTCGATTCCACTTGGCCCTAAGACGATCGGCAGGGCAGGGCCACGCTAGGACTGCCAACCAGGCCTCCGCCGGTGAATTAATACACAAACTAAAGACCAGGAAATATATTGACTGGCTCGAGCTGCCAAGGGACGTGGGGAGTTACGTACCCTACCAGGAATTTGCTCCTTACTAAGTTGCCGCGAGTGGAACAACTTACCTTGAAGGGCCTCTGCTCCGTGTAAACGGGTTTGATGGCCGAACCTGCAGTTGACTTTGGTTGGATTGGAACACGAGGCGGCTGTCAAGCGCGTTCCATTGTCCCAGGTCATGCTGCTTCGTGGTTCAAGACCCCAAGCAAGAAACATTGCTGAGATTCTCACGAATCGATTTCCAGAATCGGTGAAGTTACCGACAAACCGCCGACGTCGAAGATTCTACTCGTCTTCTCCCAGTAATCCTATCTTTCTAGATGGCCTCTACTCCGGTATTTCGGATAGAGTTGCTGTGACCTCGTGGTCACCCGGTCATTACGGGGCTATCATAGCACTACTATAGAACACAGTATGCTCAGGTCCACGGACGCTCTGTAGCGGACCGTGAATTCGACCAGATTCAATCTATGTACTGTAACATCGGGCGTTGCGAATTGACTTCTGGAGCCTATCCCCGGCGCTATAATAGAGACGCCCTGTCTATAACAGAAGCGCACCGCGTTCGGAGGCTCGCCGAGCTCCCCACATTCTGGAAATTTTATTCCCAAACGTATGGTTACCCGTTCTCCTCTAGCGGATAAAGGTTTAGCACGATCGGTTGACCGTGGTCTCATGTGTGTGCAGCGTTGCATTCGGCGTCGACCAAACCCAGCAAGACGTCGAACCCTGAAACAGATTAAAGGAGCAGCGCCGAACCACGTTTTGTGCCAGGACATTTTCAATCTTGTCTCACCTTTCACTCTTTCTCTCGCCGGTCCAGTTTCGCGGCTTATCCTCTTGTAGCAACTTTTGCAGCAAGCTACCTTTTAAATTGCCTCATACTCCTCAAGTGGAATAGTCCAACGTGCAGAATCGACTTCAGCTGAATGGGGCCTGGTTAGGTGACGAGCGTATCTAGACCGTCGATGTAAGGAGAGCCGAGTAACTCTACTTATCCCGAATATTCGCCAGGAGTGTGACTTGGTGTTCCGTTTATGGGATAGCCCCAAGGAATTCATAACCTGGTTAGAACTTAGAACCTGTGAAACTGATTTTCCTCCGGCGCCCAGTTGGGCATCTAAGGTCTAGGAGAGGGGCATTGAAAACGCATATCACGTCTTATATCCTGGTTCGCCTCTCCTCATTAACATAGAGCGATATTGTCGATAATAATAGCAACAATAGCAACTACAAACGCAACAGACAATCAATCACAATGCTACGCAGTCAAGGCATGTCATCAGAAAAGCAAAACCAGCTCTCCTGAAGAGCGTGTGGTACAGCGGCTAGCACAAATCGCACCTAGTCGCACCTTATTTAGTTCACTGCATGTGGCGTTACTACAAACGGAGTCGTCTCTTGTCTTAGCTCTGATTCAGCTAGACATCCCGGACTGTCGGAAACTACATTTGACTCGGAAAAACATGGCATATGCTGTGCAGTAAGTAAAGCTGCTGGCATTTGCATATATGATGGCTAGGTAGAGTTGGCACAGACCCTACAAGCGCTCGAATGAGTTAACCCTGGCAGGCCGCAAGCGCATGCAGGAGGTAACGGATCCGGCATCTTGGGTCCTCCATCGGCACGGCGGGCAACGGAATATAAGTCCGGGATTATGCTCCCGCTCAGATAGATCGAGACGGGGACCCGAGTCAAAGTCAGTTAGCCGTCGTATTTCGATGCCGCTAGAGTTCCTAGCTACACCACGAAGGGTGATGATGGGCGCTCGCAAGCCTTGCATACGTAGTCTGACTTAGCGAGGAGCCGTGTGGGTTCTGAAACGGTCTGCCCACTCTAGTCTCTCGAACCCGGCAGTTTGGCTACCTACATCAAATTACACTATCGCGACGGCGGCCCACGAAGCCGAGGACGAACCCAGCCTGCTCGCCGACTCTACTGCGTTCTAAGCTTAGACCGGTGGGTACCTACTCTATTCCTACGAGTGCCGTCGGTATCATATGAATATTTGCTCTAAGTTGGACAGCATTGGGCACGTATCTTCCTTGCCGGCCCACTCGAGAATTATTATTCCCGTTCCTCGTTGCCGGGTTCAGTAGGCCTCGGATCCTCCACTTGGCTCCGGTATAGTGTTGGCGAGTCCCATTACCTAACTTCAAGAGGAGTCGCTTATACGGGGGATACCCGGAAAAAAGAATTCGTAGGACGCACTGGTCTCGAAATCTGAGGAGCTATCCCGTTACTCGGGATGTGAATCCTAGACGTAATGTTCCTAGCACATAACAAGTCGAATCGTCATCGGCCTAGCCCCCAAAAGAAGCAGGGCCAAAATGACAGACGGGGCCATTGTGAGTATGTACTCTGTCTCCACCGGTTTAGGTCTCAAGCTAGTAAAGTTCATCTACTATAGTACTATGTACCGTATATTCCTAGTTATCTTTGCTACTTCGTTACGCAAGCAGTGTCTCATAACATCAAGCAAACACAAAGGAAGAGGAGGAATAGCGGGCGGGAAGTCCTTCGCGACCTCCCCGTCATAAGTGATGCTTGCACTTGACAGGAGTGTCGAACTATTACCCTTACTTCATCATACTGTAGCTAGACTCGCTGTGTTCCCTGCGTAGACTTTATATACAATTCCTAGTTGTGCAAATGAAAAGCGCGTTCCTTCTACTACATCAAATAAATTCGTAGAATATATAGTAAATCCTTTGGCCCAGCCGAGTTCTCGTCAGGGTTCATACACGTTCATCTCAGAGCCAATTACCTCGGAGCTAGGAAATTGAAGTCTAATTCATATGGCGAACGTTCCGTATAGAGTTGTCATAATGGGATGACTATCGGTCATAGCCGCTAATACTGATTCCTTGCTAGGATGAGAGCCATGCTGTTGTATTCTTTCCCTTGTATACCTTTAGACGTTAAACGTATCCCAAGAGACTACGTGTGTGTGTACGTAGCGACGTAAAATCATGATATATGATACGTTATATCAACTAAGTAGATTCATACGCGTAAGTACAGTATAAGACCAAGAACACTGGATATCTTCAAAAGCAGTTCGTAGTAGATACAATTTATCGTCCGATGATTCGGTACCAAGTAAAGGGACAGACAAAAGGGCCGTGATCACCTGCGTGTGTGCGTGTCGCGTATCTCCCAGCCCACTGGTAAACCCGGGACTCTGGCACGGTAATTAAAGGGAGCAAGGTACATCCACGAACGCACGAGGAGTAGGGCCATCCGGCCAAGGGATCAGGAGGAAGAAAGGAAACTGAGAGGCCTCTGCGAAAATCATAGGACGGGAAGGACTGGCTTTACGGCACGGACAGAACCGGGGTGGGAGAAAAGGAGAAATTCCACCAGTCCCAATGCCTGCAGGCACCCGGCATCCCAGGTACGGTGCCTGGGCGCTTTCGTGAGCTCGATCCTGCCGATCGGAGTCGACGAGAGACATGAGGAACCCAAGCCTCCTGTCTCATGACACAACTGCTAGGTAGATGGGAGAGCAGTGGTAGGGGCGGGCGGGACGAGGGAACGGGCATAGGAGAATTACCACAGGAACGAAGCCACCTAGTTGTAATTACGGGCGTCGCCATTGGTACCGTTCCGCCTGTATGTCTTCCGCCCATCTCCTTGGGACCTAGGCTATGACACACATAGTAGAGGTATATGTACAGAATAGCTATTCTCAGAGACAGCTTAGGATACATACTCGTCGTTAAGAAAGTCTGTATGAGCTCACGACGGCAAAGACCTACCGCCCCTTGCAACAACAACTGATCTCCCGCAAACTACTCGTTCCCTTTCGTGAACCTCAACCTGAAACGAGCGCCGCTGCACAGAGGTTTGCAACACGTACGCACAGAGATGCATAGATACGCAGCTACGAACACAGCGCTATGTATTATGTATGTAGACATAGATGGCGCGCATGCGCTCGACGTCGTCCGTATGACATGATGGACGCCAAGCTCCCTCGACGCGACCTAGCGAGGAACCTGTGTTTGCGTCCTGCCTACATACGTACGCGGATTTTAAGCCCCTGGATCCAAGTTCCGCGAGATATCTGCATACATACACATGTAGGTAGCAACAACAGCGATCCTAGGTGAACTAAGGAACCGTATACTCGGTGTAAGCTAAGCTAAATGTTCCTTTCTCTCCTTGCCCCTGCCTGAATCGCCTGTCTTTTCGTCCTCGCGTGCCACAAAATCGGCTAACCAACATCTCTCTTGGGCCCAGTCGCGCGGGCCCTCCCAGGGCGTCGGTAAGCCGCGTTTGTGGCCTGCCTCTCCTCTTCCTAATTCCCAACCCCCGATCCTAACCCTACTACAATCTAATCTCCTTACGGCCGTTTGGGGGGACCGGTCGGATTTTACACAGAAGCTTATGCGCGCCAGCGATGCGGGTTCGTGGGAGGGGAATAGGGGATCAGAAGAGGGAAGAAAGGCGGGAGCCGGCCTACGTTGGGAATCGGAAAATTTCCCCCCTTTCCCACCTCCACTCGCCTGCCCCCCCTTTTGGGTAGCTTCCCCCTGCGAATTGCCGGCTAGGAGAAAAGAATTAGGCGAGCTGTCTCGGTTCCAGACCTGACATGACATGACAATTGCAGTTGGAAAGCGGCGAACGCCCTCGACGAGTGATCCCTGCTCTCGATGACGAGGTTCTGCTCACCGAGCCCGGTGTGCTGGGACCGAGCGAGGGAGAGGCGTTTGGCGCGGGCGGCTTCGCCAGCGACTCAGGTCGGTACCTTTGCAAATAGGAATGTCTCTACACGATACAGGAACAAGCCTCAGCCAGCGCAAGCGCTGACTGGTTAGGATTACTAGGATGCAGTTAACTAGTATGTAAGACTCGAGCCGACGTCGTGCAGTGGCTCACCCTCTGTCTGAGTGCCACACGACAGAAAGGAAAATCAAGAACACGCAAGTCTTACCGAGCGCCCCGCTAATCTGAAAGGTCTGCCTGTCTCCGAGTTTATGTTCCGATAGATGGGACTCCCTTTTCCTCTGGGTGGCAGAACTGCAGGTATCCGGGCTACCATCTCCGCGGCTATGCAATAAGCTCTTCGCCGCAGTGGTGCCAGGGACATGGAAAGAACGGCACAATAGAGAGAGTCACTCGGCGGAGGCGTTGGCGACGGCAATAATTCTGGGATAAGGGATGGGGGAGCAGCAGCACGAAACATCTTGTCTTACCCGGACATATAATCTCGTGCAACCTAACTCTGGGGACAGAACGTCGAGGATGTTTGTGGCAGGCGTCTGCTCGCTTCTTCCGGCGAAGGGGCTATGCTGTGCGAGGTAGCACAGCGATCTGGTGGCTCTGGTGGTCCGATGCGGTGGAGGACGACAGGAAACGTCTTGCGACGTCAACCTGCATCTTAGTTGACTCTCGCGGCGCAGCATCAGATCTGCCGACGCTTGGCCGGTACGATCGTGGCAAAGGTAATAAATAAAAGACGAAAACCCGCGGCCTGGGACAATCTGCACTTAATGAAAGGGGGATGGCGCTAACGTCGTGGAACTTTGAAACTTTGCTTTCACAAATGCTACATCTATTAGCCACAGCTAGAATGTTCGCTACCTCATAGAGATATCTTGACTTTTTCTCCAATAATCGATGGCACCCAACGCCGAACCATGATATCCATCCATGTATGTACCTATGCTAGACAAACAAGAGGAATAAGAGACATATGATTACAAGCGGGACTGCATTGGTGGGAAATTGGCCTCTTCCGGCCATCGCACGTCAGGCCAGATATGACGGATAGCCTCCCAGATGTGACTGTGGCGATAACAAGTTAGCAACGTGAAAGACTTGGCAGGACGGGGACTGATGGGAAATTTCATACCTAACGTAGATGATGTTGAGTCCGTCTCTCACTTCTGATGGCACCTCCCTCGCATCTTTCTCGTTCTGCGCCGGTAGTAGGACCGTCTTGACGCCGGCGCGGTATGCTCCGATTAGTTTCTCCTTTATTCCTCCAACCCTTTTCACATGACCCGAGAGCTGGAATTCACCCTGCATAAGTGTTAGTATATCGTAGGTAGATAGTATTGGGTCTCATTAGACTTACAGTCATAGCCATAGTTGGAGGAACAGGCCGTCCGGAAAGGAGCGATATCAGAGCAATGGCTTGAGCCATGCCACTGGATGGTCCATCCTTTGGCACGGCCCCAGAGGGGCAATGGACGTGTAGACTACGCTTCATCATAATGTTCTCCGTAGGATCTCGAGTAAGACCTAGCTCATAGGCATGGTTGCGTACCCAACTCCTTGCAACTTTGACACTTTCCTTGAGCACGTCCCCAAGATTGCCCGTGAGCTCAACGCTTCCGTCACCAGGCATATCAAGCACTTCAATGAAGAGAATGCCTCCATTGCCGCCGGAGCTATATGCGACGAGACCAGTGACTATACCTGGCTGACTAGTCTTCTCCGCTATCTCGTCTTCGAATTTTTCAATGCCTAGAATGGACTCGAGATCCTCGACTGTGATGTCTGCTCGGTAAGTCTCCGGCTGGCCACGGTCATTGGCTGCCACGAACTCGACAGCCTTTGCGCGACAGACGGAGCCAATCTCTCGTTCAAGATTCCGAACTCCTGACTCTCGAGTGTATGACTCGATTATCTTTGATATGACTTCCTGGCTAAAGCGTACCTGATCATCTGAAAGACCGTTTACTCTGATTTGCTTCGGGACTAGGTGTCGTAATGCGATATGTCGCTTCTCCAGTGTGGTATAGCCGGAAAACTCCAGCGTTTCCATACGATCCAGGAGTGGACCCGGAATAGTATCTAGAGTATTGGCAGTAGCAATGAAGAGGACTTTGCTCAAGTCGATTGGAGTATTGACGTAGTGATCATGGAATGCGTGGTTCTGCTCGGGGTCAAGCACCTCGAGCATCGCGGCGGACGGGTCGCCGTTGTGGTTGGACATGCCCAGCTTATCGATTTCGTCTAGAAGGAAAACTGGGTTGGCTACACCGACTTTCCTCAGGCCTTGTACGATTAGGCCAGGCATTGCGGCCACATATGTCCGCCGATGACCACGTATTTCTGCTTCATCTCTGACACCGCCGAGAGAAATGCGGTGGAATTTGCGGCCAAGAGCTGTGGCAATGGATCTGGCTATGCTAGTCTTGCCGACACCGGGTGGTCCAACCAACAGTAAAATAGGGGCTTTTTCAACCCTTCGTTTATTCCGTAGCATTTGGACCTTAATGCCGCTCGCTTTTATTTTTTCTTCCAGCTCGGGGTCGATGACCGCCTCTTCTTTCACAACGCCCTTATTAGACTCCAAATCAGCTGCCTCCTGCTCGGCTTGCTTAATCTGCTGATCCACCGCTTCGTTCGCAGATTGCATCAGCCTAACGATAGTAAGGTATGAGAGCAGGCGTTGTTTGACCTTTTCGATACCATAATGGTCGCCGTCGAGCTGCTTTCTTGCGTTTTCCAAGGTACCCACTCCAATCGGGTCGTCGGTGACGACGGACCATGGAATTTCGGTTAGAGTCTCAAGGTATGTTCTGACGACCTGGTATTCCGCCTGCGCTGGCATCATCTGTTTCAACCGCTTGAATTCCCGCTCAGCAACTTTGGCAGCTTCCGGTGGTAGCTTGGCTTCCTCTATCTTTTTCTCTAGATCCTGCAGATCATCTGCGTCTTGCTGGTCGCCTGGCCCGCCACCAAACATATTAAACGGTGATCCACGGCCGAGACCAAAACCGGCCGGAGGCACTTTAAGACCTTGCTGTGGTTTAATAATACTTCGCTTATTATTGTTATTGATCTTCTCGATATCACTGGGGTCTATCTGGACGGGTATGGCCGTGCTGGTAATAGAAGTGACCTTGAGGTTTCCTTTTAGCTCATCTACTTGGCGTTCCAAGATTTCAACGACCTTCTGCATGCGGTCCGTGACGTCAATGGCGGCGAGCACTTGAAGCTTTTCCTCGTAGGAAGCATCAACAATGTTCATCATAAAATCAGCCAGCGAACCTCCCTCGGCCGGATTTTTCTTGGTAATGAATTGCTCAAGCCTTCGTGCAAGGAGAGGGTTCAAGCCCGCAGTCCCATTCGAGAGGAGAAACGCTGACACACGTAGATAAGATATTAGTTCCCTCGAAAGCCGCTTCAGGGTGCCGAAGAGCTCTTGGAATCTGGGGTTTTGAAGCTCTTGCGGGCTAACCTGATCCGGGTGGGGGAACACCCGCGCCTCGAAGAAAGGGCGTTCTTGGGTGACCTTCTCGACGGAAACTCGCTCTACTCCTTGCACCAACAGGTTGAACTCGGCGCCGTTCTGACCCTGGATGGCACTGATCTTCCCCGACACCCCATAGGCGAACAACCGGTCTTTCTTTATGTTGCTTTTGTCCGCGTTTAGGAGCTCATCGTACTTATTGGGGTCCTGCTCTAGGAGTATCTGGCCACGACGGCTCAGCAGTGGCGAGTTTAGAGGCACACATATAACGGGGATCTGATCGACCCGTCGCGAGCCTTTGGAGGCCCGGGTATAAACATTCGAGATTAGGGCGGGTATATCGGATCGGCTCGCGGGCACTGGAATTCGGACGAAGGACCCGGGGAAGAGGACATGTTTCTTCCCAAGAGGGATCACGGGCATCACTGCCGATTGCGCCATGTTGATTTGTTCCCCCTCGTGAGATTGCGCGCGATTGGACGAGGCAGACTGGTATTGTAATATTGAAAAGAGTCGTATCGCTGGGTTTCACTCGAAGAAGTGAACGATACGGCGAATTTGTCGCTTGCAGGTAATATATGCCTAAGCACTATGTAGGTAGTGTAGCAGATACGAGTTTATATATACAATTACAAAGATTCGTTGGAGATGGAAGAACGGGAGATAAATAAATGTTGATGTCAGAGTGGTCAATGGTCAGATCAAGGTTGCGCGCGACTCAAGCCCTGTAACCTTGTAAAGCCACCCGAAGACGTAGCTCAGGCGCCGGCACGGGTGATGGCTCCCTTATAGGTAGCAGGGTAGGTACCTAATTCAGGGGTGTTCTGGCGTGCCGTTCCTTCCAGAAGCTACGTCCCCAGTTCCATAGTAGCACTTACCGAGGCTCAAAGCATCTTTGTGCCAGCACCCCGGATATAGACCCGTTATCGAAGCTGAGGACTCCACATCACGAGATCTTGTGGTTGCCGGTATTGTGATAGCTTCATTCTTATTTACTATTGACTTCTCATGTAATTAATTAGATTTCACTATAATAATACATCGCTGTAAACCTTTATCAATCGGAGATACCTATCTACTAGGTACACCATGGCGTGATTCCAGGGATATGCTTACATAACGCGAGCCATAGCAGGTGCCCACGAGAGCGTACCCCGCGATTTAGCGCCCCCAATTCATTAACAGCACTCAATTAAAAAGTTCCAGTCGCGTAAACCCAGACACTCAACGCGTCTTCAGCACCTTCAGCCCCTTACACATCTACAACAACCTTACCTTACACCACAACCATGACTTGTAAGTTGATTCTCTATATTAGCTTACTCTAAATATGCAGTGTACTAACTTCAATATTTAGCATACGGCGGATACACGCAAACAGGCTACGGCGCAGGCGGCAACAACGACGGTGGTGGATTCGTCGGGGGCTCGCAAATCTCAGGCAGTCAAGGCGGCGGTAAAGCCGTGAGCGAGGATTCGCTTCGCCCGGTCACCATAAAACAAATCATCGACGCCGAGCTCTCCTACGGTAGCGATGGTACGTTCCGCATCGACGGCGCCGACGTGTCACAGGTCACCTTCGTGGGAATGGTACGGCAGATCAGCCCTCAGACAACGAATATCACGTACCGATTAGACGATGGCACGGGCGTCATCGAGGTTAAGCAGTGGCTGGATCCGGATAAGCAAGATGACTCTACACGCGCAGGAGCGTTTCAGGAGGAACAGTATGTCCGTGTCTGGGGCCGTCTCAAGAGCTTCGGAAATAAGCGCCACGTCGGTGCTCACGTTATCAAGCCCGTCACCGACTTCAACGAAGTCAACTACCACCTATTAGAGGCCACATACGTACACCTATTCTTCACACGAGGCGGTATGGAGGCTGTTCACACCGGTGGCGACGGGAATGCTGCCGAGGACGACAGCATGTTTGTCGAAAATAATGACGCTGCTTTCCTCAAGAGCGCGTCTTTCCACGCAAAGAAAATGTACCAGTATCTCAACCAGTCCAAGAGTAACGAGGGCGTCAACATGCACGTCATTGCGAAGGATACCGGTATGACGATCCAAGAAGTCATGACGGCTGCCGAAGAGCTACTAGGCAGCGGCAAAGTCTATACCACTCTCGACGATGAGACATTTGCCCTTCTGGAGGGTTTCTAAAAATTGCGCTTTGCCACTGATGTACGATGTGGTCAAGATAGCTAATAGGACTGAACCGATGATGTGTCACGTCCTGGCGTTGATGGCATGATGAATTACTAGGCATAGGCAGGAAATCACATGGGCATATTTGAGATTGGAACCAGACGTGTAAAATGAATGGCCTTTAATATGGGCTATCTACCTAGATACGTAAGGATTGACTAATGATACCTGAAATGAGGAACCATAAAACAACGACAGCCAGTAACCCCTAGCTATCCTCGAGGAGTGAATTATTTGACGTATCAATCCAAGACGAAACCAGACGGGACTAGACGACTCGCAACTGCTGTGGGAGCAGCACCCGAAGTCTAGTGAGGCCCCGCGGTGTTGAAGAGGGCTCCCTTGACGGGCTGCCGTTGTGAAAACGAGCGTGAGAAAGTAAAACCAGAGCTAGCTAGCCCAAAAGGCATCCTAGAAGAATTACTAGCAGGGTAAGCAGAACCAAAAACGCAAACGATCATCATATACGTTAACACCAAATCAATTAAGCAATTTCAGATCACAGATTTGATCATGAATCATCATCAGCTCTCGTCACTCGCGTCGACGGCGACCTTTCTTCATCAGCAGAGACAGACAACAATAGCAAGCGGCAACGTCAGCAGAAGCAAACTTCAAGCATCGATCCTTACATCATCTTAGACCGGTGGTTGAGCTTGATGGGGATCGAGTTGGGCAGCTTCTGCGGCTCGCGGACCATGATGGTCAGGCGGACGGGCGACTTGCTGTCGGCGCCGAGGTAGATGTCCTTCTTGGCCTCGAAGCCGAACTTCTTGTAGTACGCGTTGTTCTTCTCCGAGCTCGACTCCAGGTAGATGGCCCGGCCCTCGGAATCAGCCTATAACGGGGGGAGTTCAGCACACGGATAGACGCAGAAACGGGATAAATATAGTAATATGGCTTGTGCAACCGCGACGGGTCGGGAGAAGCCAATCGGAAAAGGAGTCGGTTAGATGGTTGACTGTCCCTTACGTTTGATCCCCCGCCCTCTGTCTCGTTTTCACGCGCGCGCAGTTTCACGTACCTTGGCAGCGAAGTCCTCGATCAGCTTCCTCGCGTAGCCCCTACGCTGGCCGCTGGGCTTGGTGCCCAGGTAGACCAGGTAGTAGGTCTCGTTGTCCCTGTCACCCATAGTCTCGACTTTGGTGTTGTGCAGCACGGGGAGCAGCTCATTGTAGTAGCGCTTCCGGCCTTCGGCAGACAGTTGATAGTAGAGTCTCCACATACCACTGCGGGCGATGGTCAGCCAGTCGTCCATCTCCATTCCTGGCGGCATCCTACATCTCGCGAAGTTCACATGTTAGTTGACACTTTTATCTTATGGGCTTCTTTTACCAAGTCAAGCCCCGAGAGACAGTAAAACACGAGATGAGACCACGTATGGTAATTTTTTTTTCGTTTCACATACGTAGCCTAGAGCCCTAGTTTCCTTTTTCCCCGGTGGCTCTATTGATCTGATGGCAGACTCACCAGAGTGCCACGCCCTCGTAATCCGGACCGATGGTCGTTACGATGCCTTTGTAGCAGTGGGCCGCCACGATGTAGTTGAAGATGTCGACGTGGAGCCTCCACTTGGTCTCGTCATCGTAGCCGACCATGTCGTCCGTGTCGAGGAGGTACTGTGCCAGCTCATCAGTAGCAAAGGCCTGCGCTAGGGATAGCCCTGCTTCCTTATACTCCGATATTCCAATGGCACGGACTTGAGCTTCCCAAGTCTGAGGGATGAGAGAACGCTTCTTCAACTCAACAAGGGAAACACTGTTGCTTACGTGCTCCATGTTGGGCAGCTTTCTACTCAGACTTTTTGGAGCCTATGGCGGACGAAGAACAATTATTAGTGGCAACATTCTTTTATTTGTTTCTATCAGTTTTTTCGAGTGGGTGAGGCCACTCACTTCAATAATTATTACTACTTGATATATCTTGTATACTATCTCCTGTATGAACTCTTGACAACTGAGTTCTGGAGATAGGCATAAATCTCGCGGGATGAGCTAGGCAATTGAGGCTCGTGCGAAGGTCAACAGACATCAATGTTGGTTGACGAGGGTGACGTTCTTAGAAAACTGAGGTGTTGAATACAATTCAGACAACAGACGACGTCACGAGGGGAAACAGACAAGAGAGCCCCAGAGTCGGACAGTTGACAGAAATTGAGCTTGGATTGATGTGATGAGAGATAAATGTATAGCTAGCGACAAAGGATAGAGAGGCTTTGTGAGTTAAGTGATCCCGAGAAGTGGGATTGGATTGTATGTTATAGCAGGAATAGACCAAAGCAGCTCGTGTCTGTTTTCACCTCGAAAGCGACTTGTTGTTGCAACCAAGTATAGTTTCCCAGGTTGAGGAAGAGAAGCGGAGGAAGGAGGAACTAGCGTTTGAGTGTCTGGGCGGACCCTTAAAGAAGTGGCGAGTCCGGCGTACAAAGGGCCAAAAGCACACAGTGTATAATTGTTGGGTGAGGCGAAGGGCCAAGGGAGAGGGTGCGTGGGATGAGATGCAGAGAGCCTGAATAGTCGATGGTAAGCTGAGGGAGCCGCAGAAGGGCGTAGCACAGCGAAACAACCAACCAGCCACTAAAGACTCTGGATGTATGACACTATCCATGGCCTATCCATGCTCCGTCTATGCCCCGTCTATACCCCGTCCAGGCCTCGTGGATTGCTACGTACCACGTAGTAGCAAAACAAGAAGGGAGTATCATATCAGGGCACGCCATTGGCTACTCGGTACGTAGCGGATAGCGGCAACGGCCGCCTAGGCACTTATATGCCGCTTCTCGGGTTCGTTGTCACAGTGCGTCAGACCCAAGACTTTGGGATCTCGAGTTTCCCGTCTCGTCTGCATACATTGTACGCCAGTCTCGTGCGCCGAGTTGGTGTGAAGGAGGGTTGGTTGCCAGCCCATTGGCACCCAGCGGCGGAATGTCTTGGTAGACATCTTGGTCTAAGGTGTGGAAGGAGAAAAGGCTGGGAGGGGAGTGAAGAGGGTGGGGTGGCTATTGGGCAGATACGCCGCACCGCTTCGGACTCGACTTAATAATACCTCGTTCTAAACAGTGCTGCGATACGAATCCTACGTTATTCCAACCCAGTCCGTCCGCTAGAGCCACTAGAAAGCTTGCAAGCTTGTGAAGGGCCGTCCCCCGGAAGCAACATCGCTGCACTTGAGCTGCAGCTTACCATATGGCGTCAGGTGACGCTGGACTCAAACGTCGGTCTGGCCTTGGGTAAAGGGTTAACAGATCGGACGGATGGGAATGCAGTCTATGTGCACTTACGTCCTGCTGAGGTCATGTCACATACACACATGCGGATGGTATCTGGTGCTCACCTACACCAGACATTATACGACCTATCTAGTAGTATACACCCTGTTTTGTATACTCGTAGTTGCCCAACCCAAATGCTCAGGTCTTACAAGATCACAAGCCATTCCGGATAGCTATTACTAATTTAGACCAAAGGTGTTTCACTGCATGGTGGCTGACCCCCTAAACCGGGCGTGGGGTTGCAGGTGCGGTGTTTATTGCCGGACGACTCGTCCTAAGTTTGGGCTGGAATCTGGCAGTCTGACGAGTTATCAATCAGATGTGTCTGTTTTCGAATCCCGTGGCGGCACGCTTATCTGCCCAAGTCTAATCCCAACCCCGGATCGGCCGGGGTGCCCGGTCGTTATGGCGGTGCGGAGTTAGGTGATTTGATGGCTGGCTGAGCGCTGATTGGGTGACACTAACGTGGATTTACATTGTTGAAACGAAAGTAAGCTAAACAAGTCGCTTCGAAGACCGTATAGTCTAGGGGATATCTATCTTCGTGCCTATCTTCAAAAACACTGCATATATGTATGATATGAAATATGCAGTCTGCCATTGGCCGAAGGACAAAAACGAAGTACGTTGGTACTTGGGTTGAGGCTTGCTTCAAGCATGGATATTTTGCTCAATCATCTATCCCTCTTTGGCTGATCACCTTGGAAATCATGAAAGATAACAATTGTCTCTCTTTTCCCCTTCTGCTTTCTTCAACCTCCACTTTTACATGCGTCTGATCTCCTGGTCGTTGGTATACTTCTCGAGGCCAGAGTCTAGGTTCTCCCACCATTCGAAAAGCATTGACTGACAGATGAGTTTAAACCATGGGGTGAACTTAAGCGTCGGGTCAGCGAATAAAGCCTTCAATTCGTCGGCGGTAACGTATTTCGTGTCTTTAACTTCGTTAGGATTGACATTAAGGTCGACATTCGCCTTGATGAAGAGAATGTAATCGACTTGTTGCACAAAGTCAGCAATTTTTTTTCAATTTTACCCCAATTGTTGAGCTTCAATCTTACTCTCATGTTCACCCCATTTACCATCGCTAGGAGCCTTGTAATGGATTCGGGTCAAGAAGTGGAAGTCTTCAAAGGGAACTTGTTCCTTCTTGATGCCTAACTCGTGGTCGAGTTTTCGCTGCGCCGCGCGCTTGACGCCATCGACCGAGTCGGGCAAATTTGAACCAGTCTCGCCGGGAATTCCCAAAGGATGCGAACAACATGTGTTCGTCCACATATCAGGGAATGTGATCTTCTCGGTAGCACGCTGCTGGAGTAGTAATCGGTTCTTGTCATCGAAGAGGAAGCACGAGAAGGCTCGGTGTAGCAATCCCTTCTCGATATTGGTCATCAAATGGCCTGAAGTGGTCAGCTAAGACTCTGCTCAGTATGCGCCGACTTAAAACGTACACAGCTTCTTGCTCGCGGTTCCAATTGGTTTGTCATCGTTGTCGAGGACAATGCACACCTCGTCCATAAGTCGAATCTGTTCCTCATCGTGACCATCTAGCTCCGCCGAGCTTGTGTCAATGTCCGGAAATAGGCGGAGAATGGTATCCGCCGTTGGGACATTTTGTGTGGCAGTAGTTATCGTCGTAGTAGACATCGTGTGATTGGACTGGGGAGGTCTCTTATTCGTATCGCGAGGTCTATTTTCTTTTTCTAAGAAAAGGGGAGGGGTAGATTAGGACGAATTGTTGAATTGTTACGATTTCAATATCGATAGCTAGTAGCTGCCATCACTGACTTAAGGGGGTCCTTAGCGCGTCTGGCGCACCAAGTCTGGACCCAGTCTGGCGGTCCAAGGTTTTCCTTAGTGTTCCACTCTCCCTGGGCCGTCGCCACAATCCTACTTCAGCGCATTTTAGGGGTCCCCGTGGCGACCTGTCGTGGCACATGGCACGGATAACATTGAATGCACGGACCATCCAAGATTATGTAATTTAATATACTCACTCTTCCAAGGTTGTCACTCTGTCACTGAACTTTTCATCTCCTATCGGTAAGCTATCAGCCTCACTGATGCAATGCTCCCGTCCCGTCATCCAATCAATGCATAACTCATTTATTTAAGGTTAAACAGCACTTCACATGTCCGGATACTGTGTAAGCATTATGGCTCACTGTTCCCAAAATATTGAGGTAGGGTAGCTTTGCTGCTTTGGAAACTTGGAATTGTGTAGTATCGTTCAACCATGCTTCCTAGACTTGTGTATATCAACAAATCATATAATATGATTACACACCTCTTTGCTTATATCTTTCCTTGTAACCCAACATCAGGGCATAACTAGATGTGAAGTCATGAGAAATTAACCAGCCGCATTCCTATTTTCAGCATCCCGAGCAGACTGTTCCCAATCTGAGACGTAAGTGTACCAATACTCAACCGCACCAACGCTACCATACCAATTAGCAAATATCAAACGAGGGATTTTCTAGATTTGTATCATAAACTTACAGAGCCAGCCCTATGGTAGGTCCCAGCCACAAGCCAGTGAGCTTCCAATCAAGCGCGAAGCTAGTCGCAAACGAGACCGGCAAAGCGATGAGGTAGTAGATGGACAGGTTCGCGTAACCCCCGAATGACTGTTTCCCGATGCCACGTAGGAGTCCGTGAGCGACGGCAGCCATGCCATCGAATACCTGCATGACCGCAACGAGGGGCATCACCTCTGCAACAATCGCAATCACTTCTTCGTCCTGTGTGAATAGGAGAGGGAGTTGATAGCGGAGACCGGACATTAAGGTTAGGTTGAACAGTCCAATGATACATCCCGCCCAGACCGCCTTGAATCTGTTAGCCCTACATCCCATACTTTTCAGTAGGCGTCCGACTTACCACTTTAGCTGATGTCTTGGCTGCATTGATCAACCTTGCGCCTATTAAGTTGGCAACCCGGGTAGAAGCCGCAATCGATACGGGGAAGGGAATCATGAAGGTCGTCGAAGTTAGTGTAACCAAGATGCTTTGGGCCGCCAAATAAGACGCACCAAACTGGCTTGCCACCAAGGTAAGGATTTCAAAGGCCAGCCATTCAGCCACCACCATCACCATTCCAGGCAAAGCCAGCCAAACCATGGGGCCTTTAAAATGTTAGTGGTCGGTCTGCTACGAGGTCGAGCTAGACTTACCCCAATTAGTGAGAGCACGGCGGGTAAACCCTCCCCAGCATTGTGACCCATCTACAAATATCACGTACGACAATAACAGGAGAGGCATTAACGTTTGAGTTATCGCCACAGCAATAGGGGCACCAATGAAACCCCACCCAAAATGCCAAACCAAGAGCCAATTGATGAAGACATTCACAGGTGCAGCGATCAACAAGACATATGTCGTCGCGATGAAGAGACCCTGAGACTGGACAAACCGCTTCCCTCCTTCAAATGCAGCGAAACCGGGTACTCCGGCAATGATAATACGGAGGTAGAGACCCGCAAGCTCGGCAGACCGCTCATCGGGAACAATTCGAAGGAGTATATCCTTGGCAAAGAAGAAGAGCGCGGCAACCGGAATGAAGAGCGTCCACAGGAAATACGTCATTCGTTGAAGTTGCAGGCCAACTAGATGCTTATGCCCAGAGCCGTAGGCTTGAGCACAGAGTGTATCCAAGCTCGTAGCCAGACCCTGCATGGGGGCGTAACAGAGGATGTTCGCCGTCATAGTCCCCACTACATCTGGATTAGCTATGAACGTGGACCGAAGAGTATAAAACGATGACTCACAGCTCACAGCGCCTAATTCTGCCTTTCCAATTCGCCCAACAGCGAATATACTAGCAATATTGACACTATATTGCAATAAGAAAGTTAATATTAACGACCGCGAGTAAGTCGCGATCGTCTTTGCTTCTCGTTGCCAAGTAGTCTCTATCGCTCCTGACGCCACCGCGGCGTCCCATTGGTCGTTAAGATGTTCATGGTGTGGAATTGGCGGTTCAGTGTTACCACCCAGTAGAGGGGATGATTCCGAAGGCTGAACCGTAATCCTCGGGACCTCTTCATCTTCCAGTGGCCTGCGAACCTTGGTACTAAACAGACGCTTATAGAGCCTTGAGAACCCACTTTGCCGTTGTTCGGGTATGTGTTTTGGCGGAAGAAGATGATTATCCCTTAACAGACTGCGCTCGGCATCTCGAGACTGCTTCTTTTCGACCCTGGTGAGAATGGGTTCGTTCACTGGATCGGTGACCATACTGGGTCTTCTATACCCGAAAGCCACACCGCTAGGCTGCGTATACAGGACAGGCCCGCTCTCCGTCTCGGATTCGGACCCAAACTCATCATCGTCGTCAAACACATCCTCAGCTGCGTCGTCTTCCGAGCATTCGGCAATGTCCCTCGCTAGTATCTCCTGCGCTATGGGCGAGGCAGACCTGAAAGACGAAGCCACGTCTAGACCCCTTCTCTGGTGTGGGATCGGGTTTGCGTTAGGCATATCCGAGGTTCTCCTCACGACCTCAAGGTGAGGGCCCCTAGCGATATAATACTTATAAACAAGATAAGGAACCGAGGCCTTGCAATACAAGTGGCAAAATAATTAGATGACAAGGAGGAGTAGTATAGCTCTAAGCTCACTGAGATCTATGTAAATGGTATGATATATGGTGTTTATTTATGAAAGATATATTAAGATTAATAGGTGAGAAGTCTAGTAGTTAGAGGAGAGGAGGTTCATGATAGCAGTAGCTTCACCTTAGTCCCTGACTCAACCTTGGAACTCGATGGGTTCTTTACCTACATAGTACCAGTTGATCTACTAAAGGACCCAATTTTGTAAGCGGCCGAAATTTGGCAATTCCCCCGGCTTGCCACCCCGCTTGGATTGACCGCTCAACCGCCACCGGACCTCAGCTGTAGAAGTTGCCGTCATTTGACTTCTCTAGGTCTAGCTTAATAGCAGCAAGGTGGGACGGCGTTATGTGGGCGACTGCTTTCCGGGCTAGCTAATGGGCGTGGTCTTCCATGTCATGCATACCATCGGCACGAGGTGAGACGGGAAATACGTAACTTGAACTTGCCAAAGATATCATGCCCTCCACTTTGATTGGTTCGTCCATGCCCCACTATATTTCCCCGTTTTAAGCCTCCGGTTCGTCTGTAGAACATCTCATTAGTCCAATGTTCCCTTACTAACAACATTGAACCTATCACAACAATGCTTTCTAACTTGGCAACATCCTAATTATTCGCAAACTTAATAGTCTTTCATAATATCGATAATACCATAATCATAATGCCCGTTCGTCAATCCGACCTCGAGGACAATAGAGCCTCACGCTCGTGCTGCGGCGGCGGACTCAAGCTGTCGGAGCTGAGCCGGCCAGTTGAGGTGGGGGATTGCGCTACGGGGGAGAACGTGTTCTGGTCGTGGCCGTTTCTCGGGCCGCTGCTTGTTGAGAATGAGAGCAGTGACACGCGAGATCACTGCGCTAACGAGCGAAGTGAGTAGCATTCGATTGACATGTCGACTCACAAGACTAACACGATGAAAAGCATTCTTGTCTTACCTCAGGCTCTCCGTTTACATGGCCATCGTCTCCATAGCCATTGTACTGTCCTTCCACCTGAAGTCCCAGCCCTCTCACCTTGAGCTGCGCATGGCCCAGCCTCTCGGCATCATCTTCTGGCTGCTTTCCCTTGCTTGTCTGATCCTCGGGTTTGGAAACTACATCAGTATGTCTCACTTTACCGCTTTTTCAGCCGCGTAATGTACCCCATATTAATCACGAGTGCAGAAACTCTGGATAAGTATAGCAAGAAAGTAGCAATAGTGCAAACGGGGTGGAGGACGCAGTCCGTAAGTCTCACAACTTGCATTCCCCTCCTGAGGTTTGGTTAATAAGTTCGAAGATCATGTCGCTCGTCGCATTGTCTATCATTGGCACTTGCGTCGTTCTACTAGTAATCGCGAAAGTGCAAGCCGACGCTTAATTCGATGATGACTTCGTGAACTTGAACAGTCTGTTCTTGGTATTGATTTTGACCATATATACACGGCCTCCCTCGATAAATATGTTGATATATATACGCCAAACACCGGTCCAATGCGCCAATCCCATAATGTGAGACTAATCCTCCGTTTCGATAACCCCAACTACAGGCGTCGCTTGTGGTAAATCTGGCGACGTATTGAAACTTCATCCAAGGTCCGAAGCTATTCGGATTCTTCCGCATTACCACGAATTTCAATCTGTTGCGCAGAACAGATCTTGTGCTGATAGGGGCTCCCTCTGTTTCTCTGTTTCCACAGCCTCTACATTACAGCCGCCTACTCCTTCTTTAAACTCAGTCGAATAGTCCAAGGCGAGAGATGTTAAGTCTTCGAAGGTCGTTGGCTCGCCATCCCATGTTATTATGGGCAAGTCGCCGAGCGGGCGAAGATTCCCGTCGTTGGGAAGGCCGTCGAGGAGAGACACTGATGAAAGAGGTATCTCGGGACCTCCCCGGATCTTTTGCCTGATATTCTCGATTTCCTCTTCGCTGGCATCATCTGCGAGGAGTGGCTTCGAATCCTCTCGGCTGGCATACTCCTCTGGCATACGGCTTAGTTCGCTATGAACTGTTGCTATGTTCTTGGCGGTGTCTTCCCCAGGATACAACAACCAATAGCCCCTAGCACGGGCCAACCTTAAGGCATGTTCAAGCCAAGATGGATGTTGAGTGCTCACGACCTTTTCCGACAGGAGTTCCGGAACTGGGTTTAATTCCTGTTTGGCTTCGAGTGATCTGGAAACAAAGTCGTGGAGTTCCATCCATTTGTCACCCAGAAAAAGCACTGCGTTGCTGGTGGGTGCCTGCCATAAAAATGAGGTCGAAACTCCATCTTCCACTGCGTGGCCGGAATCGGTGGTCTTCAGTAACGAAGGCGGGGAGAAGGACTTCTTTCCGTCTAGTAGTCGAAGCGGTTGCTCAAGGCTGATACCGAAAAGCCGGCGGTCCCAATGTTGGTGGGTGGAAATAGCAGAATATCTGTATTCTAACAGGGAATATTTAAGGTCTATATGAGTTAGTAGGGGGGTGCTATTCAGTTCATGGAATATATGGCTCACAATGGTAGAAATCAGGCGATAATTCCACCTGAGGAGAGAGTACTAATATGTGTGAGTGGGCTGGCTGGGCCGGCCAAAACGACTCAAGAAAACGGGCCGAGCTTTCCTCCTCACTTAATTTCCGATGAGGAATACGATGCCGGAGGGAAAGATAACGGGCATTAGTTGGATTATGGACGTGGGCGGGCGGCCACGTGAATGTTTCAAGGAAGCGCTTGGTTGGAGGGTCAATATCATGAGGAAGTTCGATAGTGAGATGGGGAACGGAGCTCGAGGTATAGTCTGCGTCACTGAGAGATCTAAGGAGCCTGATCAAGCTTCCTGAGCCACCCGGGACGGCATGAATCAGGATATCAATATGATTTTTATTCCACACTTCAGCATCTGGTTAGCGGTGTTGGGCGCAATTAAGAGATGAGCTGTCTTACTGCGTAGTGCTTGACTGTCCAGCTTTGTCAACCACTCGAGCTTTTTCGCCGACTTGCGCGGTAGCTCGATTAGGGTATTCTTCTTCACGTTCTCATGTTGCTGCGCGCCCCTCAGGAAGAACGGCTCCTCGTCACTTGAACCGTCTATAAAAATAGCTTGGGGGTGCATATAATTGAAAATGTGATCTGGATCAGGATGAGTACATAACATTGTACCACGCGAGCGGATTGATACGTACGGAACGCCCGAAATACTGCATTTTCCATCCGATCATCTGTCGATATTTCGGCATAATCAGGGCGCGCATCTTCATCACATATATTAATTAGCGGCCGTAAGCATCACGCTGCACATTCATATGGGTCGCACCGTGGAATATAATCTGGCATGAGTCATCGATGCCATTGAGTTTTCGCAGCTCCCGTATTTCGATCTCGCTTCGGCTCATCAGGGCAAAATGCACGTAGTTCTTCAACTCGGTTCCCATCTGGCACGCGATCGGTAGTAGCGTCGCCGCGCTCTTGAGACTTGAGGCCGCGAAGAGAACATTCCTATTTATCACCATGGACCCCCTCGTGCCGCTAATAGCGTGCAGCGTCTGCGCCAACTCAAGGAACCGGACGGGTCCATTGAAGGTGCGCTCTGGTATGGTCGGTGGGCGCGCAAGCGGTTTGGAGGGGGCCGACTGCGGTCGGTTGTACGCAGGTCGTTTCGGGGCAGGTGCAGCGAGGTCTGGGTAGGTGTAGCTGGGGCGCCGCATGCGCGCATCGGGGCCAAGGACGGGTATATTCCTGATGAAGAGGTAGACGACCAATGCTACGGCAAACACGAGACCTATACGTTTAAGCGACCGTCGGGCGGGACCCCGGGCGGGATGCCAATTTGTCGGATGTCGCGAACCGGCGCCGTTCTTAAAGGGCTTGTGGTCGTCATCCTTCTTGCCCAGCTCCTCGTCGCTAAGGAAAAAGCCTCGCATCTTCCCCCATACAGACATGCCCGAGCTCTTACGCGAGCAGAAATACGGGCGATCAAACGAGTATCACAACGCGGTCCTCGAAGGTGATGAGGACATTGAAAACTGCATCTCAAAATTTGCGATTCTGAAGTTCGGACGATAGCTTCGTTGGGAGGATCTATTTACCGAGGGGTAGTGTGTTGGTTGACTAGCATGCAAAGTTAATGAGCTGTGAGATCAGTCCAGATGAGCTAGGGTCGCATATCGGACGTTTGGGGCTGAGTGACGATGAAGCTCTTAGGAGTGACGATCCCTCTGGCTTTTGGTCTTAGCTTCAGGTTACAGTTCGCATAAGCAGGCGATCTAGGCAAGTCGTCACGGGCTTGTCTTAGTACAGTACCGCAGTGTTCGGGCCAAAGAAAACGTGTTATGTTGCATGGCTGCATGGTAAATGGCAGATGGGGTAGCTGCTTCAAAAATGGAGTTTCCGTCTGTTACCCGTATCTCGGCGCCAATGATATGACCCGCTAGGCTTGGCAGATCGACCCCATGAAAAGAGAAGTACTTGTAGGTACATACAGTAGCCGTACAGTAGTACTATGTAGTTTCTATATAGAATTTCATGGTGGGGGGCGTTAAGCCTTACACGACCCTGCACAAGGTAGGAATGGTAGCAATTTTTTTTCTTAGCTGGAAATATTAAATACACCTGCACGTGTAAGTGATAGAGCTTCTATCATCAAGGCTGATATTACTCCATTGCATTCTGAAACGGCCCTTCTCATCCGGAGAATCAAGGACAGGGTGAATTATTTCAGAATTTCCCATCCATTTTACGTCATGGCCAAATCTCGCCGAAATAGAGCCAAGGGGGGTAAGCGCTCCGATCCAATTGCCAAACCTGTAAAACCACCTTCGGACCCAGAATTGGCAGCGATACGGGAGAAGAGCATCTTGCCCGTTCTCAAGGATCTTCAAAGCCCCCTACCGAAGTCTCGCACCGCGGCTGCGGGAGCTATTGCGAACATAATACAGGACACTAAATGCCGAAAACTGCTTCTGCGAGAACAGGTAGTACACATAGTTCTCAATGAGACGCTTACCGACGCGAGTCTCGAGAGCCGCGCGGCCGGGTGGGAAATTCTCCGTGTTCTGACGGCTGAGGAAGAGGCGGATTTCTGTGTCCATTTATATCGGCTAGATATCCTCACTGCCATTCAGCATGCCTGTACGAAGGTAAGATATCATCGTCCTTAGCAGTGCCAAAAAAAACCGAATGTTCATTGACCATCGCATAGATGACGGCTATTCTCACGTCACCAAAACCAACTTTCAGCCAAACCACTAAGGCTGAGCAGGAATATGTCTGGAGGATTGTAGAGTCGCTCACTGCGATTCTCTCAGCTTTATCTGAAGCTCAAGATGAGGCTCTAGAAGCGATCTCACGCAACGAGGAGATCGTTCGGTTTCTCTTCCACGTCATATCCAATGCCTCCACAACTAAGCCAGTCCTGAATGGTGCTCTATCGTGCATGATAACACTATCCGAGGATAACAAGCAGTTTGTCCAAGCTATCCTTGATGATGGCTTCACTAGGAGCTATAAACACCTTGTCTCGTATAAAAGCGGTGATGGCTACAGGGCAGTCTTAGCTTGTGGAATATTGCACAACATATTTTCTGTGATGCAATGGAACGACCAAAGTCCGGGTAGGGACGACGCTTGCGACGCCGTCCTCGTTCCTACACTCTCTCGGACACTTGAACACACCCGGCTGGACGGAGGCGCGACGAATGGCGATGACTCAACGAGCTCTGCTGAGATTCTACAGTTAACCCTGGAGATTCTAGCGTCCATTGGTACGACTCTCCAGGAAACCTTAGAGAAGGGTAGCCGGGGAAAGCCGGAACGGGAGGCCCCTGATGATAAGGACGTTGCGATGGACGCCGATGACAACGAGCAGCTTTCCGGTGACGAGTCGGCTGGAGAGGATGATGAGATGGATGAGGACGAAATGGAAGCAGATATGGAAATGGTTACCGGCGCAGACGACAACGACAACGAGCTTGAAGGCATCGATGACTTGCCTACCTTAAAAGAGCTCATTCAGAAAGCAATCCCACAACTCCTGAAGTTATCTCGAATTAGTGGTAATGACGAGGCTTCGGACTTGATTCGCACCCATGCTTTGACGGCCCTGAACAATATTTCTTGGACGGTAAGCTGCATTGACTTCACTGAGAGATCAAATGCAGCGATATTACGGGCCTGGACACCGGTGGCCCAGACGATCTGGGGCCAGGTAATAGCGCCGGTCTTATCGAGCGACACGTCAGACGTCGGCCTTGCGACGATTGTGACGAGTCTAGCATGGGCCGTTGCAAGAACTTTGCACGGCCAAACATTCCTTGGCGGTGATGAGCCGAAGAAGTTCATATCACTCTACCACGCTTCCAAAAACCTCAACCCGGACGAGGATGACCCATTCCAGAGTCTCGGTGTTAAGTGTGTTGGCGTGCTGGGTCAGCTTGCACTAGCAGCGCCAATTGCTCTGAATCGAGAAATCGGCATTTTCCTGCTCACAGTTGTTAAAGGACTGCCTGAAACGCCGGCCGCGGATGCTGTGGAGGCGTTAAACCAATTGTTCGATATTTATGGCGATGAGACTAAGGAATGGGACAAGCTAGTCTTCTGGAAAGACAACTTCCTCCAGCATCTAGAAGAGGCGGCTCCGAGAGTGAAGGCTATGGTGAAGACGGTTGATAAAAGGAAAACAACGGAGCTGCGAGTGCGTGCCGAGGAAGCAAACTTGAATCTCTCAAGATTCATTCAGTATAAGCAAAAGCACCGGCCATGAAGTAGGTAGAATAGTCGGGTGGTAAAAAGGCTACGGTTGAGGTCGATAGTCTAAGATAGTAGTGCGAATAAATCTACGATAATATAATGATTCTTGCTGGGGAATCTCCGTCATCGAGTAGGTTCAGGGGTAATATGCGGAAAGTTAAAGTGGTGAATATATCTTGGCGGGATTGACCCCTGAGCATCGACTGAGACGGATGATACTGTCCTTTTTTTGTCTTACTACGCCGAGACCGCTGCGTGTAGTTATCACGAACTGCGAAAGTGCATTGAACCACATGCAGACTTACCTTGTAGATTTGTCTCTGCTGGAGCCGGGACGCGCAGGCTCAAGTGGGGGAGACCATAGCCATATTGAAGTTGAAATGCCCGGTCTCAATGTCACTAAGGGAGTTAGGCCCATAGATAATTCAGTCTATCAATAGAACTCACGTAGTAGCTCATGGTGTATTCGTCCTTCGTCGACCACTTGTCCGAACCAGACCCGATGATTGCGCAATCCCTGTAAGCAAATCCGTAGAATCCCAACATATAAGCACACCAACTCAACCAATCGGCTTCAGCTTCTTTTTCTTCTTCTTGTCGTCGCCGCCGGACTTGCCTTTTTGGAACTGGCGCCAACTATCAATGCGTTGGTCTCGGGTGCTCTCCCAATCCTGTTCGTGCTGTCTCTTGCGTTTGCGATCCTCCAGCTCCTGATCGACCTTGCGCTGCTCGCGACCCTCTTCTTGCATCTGGGCCTTCATTTGGCGCTTCCTCCTCAATTCGTTATCGATGAGGACCTCGCGGGTCTTCTCGCGCCACTTCTTGGCGAAGTCCTCCGTCTTCAGCTCCGGGCTGTCTACTGTCCACTTGTTCTCGCGGATTAGTAACATACGCGCGTCGGCGATAGCCTCATCTAGGCGTTCCCGATGTTTCTCGTCCATGAGTTCGGTCTGTGCCTTTTTCAGGCGGTCGAAAGCCTCCGGGGCTTGTGGGTTCTTGGTCTTGTCAGGATGGATAAGTAGTGACTTCTTGCGGTAGGCCATCTTGATATCGGACTCGGGGATACCAGGGTTCAGGTCCAGAACTGCGTAACTGAGATACAAGTTAGAATCGTTTCTTCCTCCAGGGCAATCAATAGGTATCCTTACGCATCTAAACGGAAAGCTTTTAATATGCGATCAATCTCCGCATCCTAAATCAGCCAGTATTAGTCGATAGAACATCAGATGGGGATCGAGGGTTCGGCTTGCCTTGTCGAACTCTTTGGATTCCGCCTCAAGCGCGTCGAGCGCGTCTTTGTCCTCTACGGGACTCGGTTCTTTAGACGCCATGCTGGATGAACTAGAATGATAGGGTGAATAGTAATAGAGGTGAAGAAGAAGAAGGGGAGAATTAAGCGCAGCTGAGTTTGGAGAGGATGTAGAGAGTTCGGGGCCGGGGGGCGAGGAGATAGGAAGTTGCGATAAGTACTCCGTATGATGGAAGTCGCAGACGGGGAGTGTACTCAGCGACTCGTACTGTACAGGGTAAGTACATGCAGGTGCGGTCTCTAAGTGGGGCTACAATCCTTATCAGACAGTAGCGTGAGTCGATAACGGTGACAGGGTCTTGAACTCAAAAAAAAGTTCTTGAGACACCCCACGATGGTACCGATACAATACCAAGCCGATATTATCGACTATAAATTGTAATTCGAATCAACTCGAGGTTCCCTCTAGTTCATGTTGCGATACGGAAGCTCTTTACAATATATGCAAGGCCTAACCGCCTTCTAAATCGATCTACACCATGCCGTCGCGCGCGGTATCACCGACGCCGTCCGAAAATGAGGTCGATATTCTAGGCTCTCTATTCACCAACGACATTGGTTCAACGGACGAGAAGAAGAATAAGAATGGAGGCCAAAACGATGTTGAATTTGACTTCTTAGACGGCGGCGACGAAGGGGGGGACGATGGCGACGAGGCCTTCATTGCCTTGAAACAGGCGGCTTCTTTTCGAAAAACCGGTAACTTGAAGGGGAAGTCTGTGAAGAAGGGTGGTGGTTTTCAAGCTATGGGTTCGTATACACATCCGATAGGATATTGTATCTTTCTACGGCTAACTAATTTTGAAAATAGGACTTAATGCGAACCTCCTAAGAGCGATTACGAGAAAGGGGTTCTCTGTCCCGACTCCTATCCAGCGCAAAGCTATCCCACTAGTTATGGCGAAGAAAGATGTTGTCGGAATGGCAAGAACAGGTTCCGGAAAGACTGCCGCGTTCGTGATACCTATGATAGAGCGTCTAAGGGCTCATAGTGCTACCATCGGCGCAAGGGCCCTTATCCTTTCGCCATCTCGAGAACTGGCTATTCAGACACTCAAGGTTGTAAAGGAGTTTGGTCGTGGAACAGACCTGAAGTGCGTGCTTTTGGTTGGTGGTGATAGCTTAGAGGAACAATTCAGCTCTATGACGACGAATCCTGATATCGTCATTGCTACTCCCGGTCGATTCCTACATCTTAAAGTCGAGATGTCTCTTGATCTGTCCTCGATCCAATACGTTGTCTTCGATGAAGCGGACCGACTCTTCGAAATGGGTTTCGCCGCCCAGCTAACCGAGATTCTCCACGCCTTGCCTGTGTCGAGGCAAACCCTGCTCTTCTCAGCCACTCTACCAGCTTCACTAGTCGAGTTTGCCCGCGCCGGCTTGCAAGACCCCAGCCTCGTTCGGTTGGATGCCGAAACAAAAATATCCCCAGATCTCCAGTCTGCTTTCTTCAGTGTCAAGGGTGCCGAGAAAGAAGGCGCTCTCCTACATATCCTGCACGATGTCATCAAAATGCCTATGGGCCTGCCAGAAGGCGTCCAGCCAGAGTCAGATAAGCCTTCGAAAAAGAGGAAACGAGGATCTGATGCACCTAGGGGAAGGGAGAAGCCAACGGAACACTCAACCATCATTTTCACTGCCACGAAACATCATGTTGAATATCTACAGTCTTTGCTTAACGAAGCGGGATTTGCCGTCTCGTATGTCTACGGATCTCTCGACCAGACAGCTAGAAAAGAACAAGTTGAAAATTTCAGACGCGGCCGTTCTAATATTCTAGTGGTCACAGACGTAGCTGCGCGAGGTATCGATATTCCGATTCTTGCTAACGTAATCAACTACGACTTTCCCCCGCAACCCAAGGTTTTCATACATCGAGTCGGTCGTACGGCAAGAGCAGGACAGCGAGGTTGGAGTTACAGTCTCGTGAGAGATACCGATGCGCCTTATCTATTAGACCTGCAGCTATTTCTAGGAAAGAAGCTCGTTCTTGGCAAAGAAGGCAAGGACGCTTCAAATTTTGCGGAAGATATTGCGGTTGGCGCCCCGATTCGGAGTAAGGTGGAAACGAACGTGGAGTGGCTTAACAAGGTCTTGGGCGAGAGTGAAGATATTAGTTCGCTCCGTCGAGTCGCGGGGAAAGCTGAGAAACTGTACTTGAAGACGCGGAATTCAGCATCCAGCCAGAGCGCGCGACGAGCGAGAGAAATTGTTTCGTCGAAGGGTTGGACGCAATTGCATTCTATCTTCGGAGACGAGCTAGGAGAGGCAGAGGATGCTCGTGCTGAGATGCTAGCGAAAATTAGTGGTTTCAAGCCACAAGAGACTATTTTCGAGATTGGCAGATCTGCCAAGGCAGGTCGAAGCGAGGCGGCCGAAATCATGAAGACGGTCCGCGAGCGCTTCGGCCCTCGAAAATCTGCTAAAGATAGTGAAGAATTCGAACAGGCGGACGAAGCTGCGGGGGCAGAAGACGCAGATGGATTCGACGAGGAGGACGACGAGATGGAAGTAGATGAAGAGGATAGCAACCCATCCGATAACGAGGACGAGGACGAAGACGATGACCTCGAAGTTACCGTCTCCAACCACGCCTCCAGCAAACCCTCCAAAAACCTCTCCTCCTTCCAAGACTCCGAAGTCTTCATGTCGTACACACCCCGCACCGTCAATACCGCCGAAGAGCGCGGCTACGGCGTACACTCCGGATCCGGGACCTTCGTCGAAGCAGCGCGCGACGCCGCCATGGACCTAACGAACGACGAAACAGCCAAGAACTTCGGCGTGCCGACGCGCGCGCGCATGCGCTGGGACAAGAAGTCGGGCAAGTACGTATCACGGGACAACGACGAGGACGGGTCGCGCGCGCAAGGCGGTGGTGGGAAACGCATGATCCGGGGCGAGAGCGGAGTCAAGATCGCAGCGAGCTTCCAGAGCGGGCGCTTCGACAAGTGGCGGCGCGCACAGCGCATGGGCCGGCTGCCGCGCGTCGGCGACTTCGAGAAGCGCGGCGGCAATAGCACGACGGCCCCGCAGGAAGGCGGGATCCGGTATAGGCATAAGCAGGAGAAAGCGCCTAAGGAGGCTGACAAGTTCCGCGACGACTACGAGGTGCGCAAGAAGCGCGTTGCGGAGGCTCGGGAGAAGCGGGTTGGTCGCTTTAAGGATGGTGCTGGTAGTAGGAAGGAGATCAAGAGCGCCGACGATATACGCAAAGCTCGCGTGATCAAGGAGCAGCGGAGGGCCAAAAATGCGAGACCGGCGAGGAAGTAGATCGCGCATAGCATCTAGCGTTAGAGAGTCACATTTAGAAGAAAGACAAATAGTAGTATGTATCCATGTTCATTACGAACAATACAGCACCGAACCTAGGCTAAACCCTCAAGTTGTTTCCTCCGCCGTGTAATGCTGCTTGAGATCAAGCAAGCGTCGCTGTCTACCTAAACTTGCGATGCCCGAAAGTGCATTATTTGTATTTAATAGTACAATTTTTGTTTACTGAATGTTTACCCTGCTCTGATCACTCCAACTCTGCCTTCACATATCACGTAGACTCGGGTAATCTCAGTAAAAGTTCGAATCCTTTATTCGTCTATTTTCCGTCCTCCCAGTCCGGGTTCTAGAAGATCATTAGCTTTTTAAAACATCTTATGAGTAATGAAGGAATTAGGTCTTACCTTGCGAAGGATGACAATGCCCTCTAGTGTGCTGCTGAGACTGATATATTCTTCGTCCTCTAGTTCCGCACGCTCGCCGTACGCGAGAAGTACAGGTGTGCTCTGCGTCTGCCATCCAGTGATCGTCTTCGGCCGACCTGCTTGGCCAACCACATCAACGGCCTGACCAACGCGAACGTTGACCGTCAAGGGCTTAAGGTCCTCGTCCAGCGTTATGAGGAAGCGAGGATGCATAGCGGTGGCGAGGAAGTACAGGAGCCAGTGGGAACTGGAAGTGACGAATGACTTAGCGTCAATCATGGCGACGAGAATGGCAAGCAGACCGGAGGTCGCCACTCTAGAGAGAATCTGCCGATCTGTGTGGAAGGGGTTGATGGTCATAGTGCCCTTGCCCATATGTAAGAGACCTTGCGCAATACGGACCATGAAGAGGGCCTCCTGATCTCGATGGTAGTAGCTGGCCAACTGTCGAAGAAGTTGGGCCAATCTGGCATTATTCGTCCCAGCACCCAACAAACCCATGGCGAAGATTGCGTTTATCGCAACGTCATTGTCATTGTCGTGACTGTAACGCGATAGTGTATCATAGACCTTCATCTGGGGGTTGCTAGGGCTGACCAAACCCATAGCCAGGGGGACGACGCGCCGAATATTGGCCTCACCGTAATGCATGAGATGGCCAAACTGACGTAGAACCATTTCTTGCCCAACATCTTCACCCATAGCCACCAAACCAATTCCAAGGACCGCATACATCTGCAATAACTCGTCGTATTTCTTGTCTTCCGAGTCGGAATCGATGTGCTCATTGCAGATGTGTAGCAGTTCCTGGATCTTGAGTACGGCTCCAGTGCCAGCCCAAGCGCAGACCTCACAGAGAACGGCCGTAGGCCGACCCATAGGATGAGATACCGCCTTAAGCGTCTCTAAAATGACATCGACCTCTTCCTGGCGGCCGAAGAAGAGCAGCCCGAGGCCAAGCGCAAGGAACCGAGTCCACTTGTCGGAAAACTGATTCCCACGGTCATCGTCCATTAGTACGCCCATGATTTCCTCGATCGCCGTCGGGTTAGCAGAACCAACGCAGACCATACCAATAGCCAGAGCGGCCATTCCGGAGAGTTGCATATCATTATCCGGATTTGTGACGATAGGTAGCAGATACTCAAGAATCTCCTCCTTATGTGAGCCAGCATACGAGAGTCCAAGACCCATGATGGCCGTCGTCCGCACGAGCTTACTCTTATGCTCTAGCTTTTCTGAATCGGCGAGCAGAGCCATACCGGGTTCGCTGTCTATTCGCACACCAGACGTCATTATACCGATAGCTAGATTAGCACCCGCCACTATAAGGGGCTCATTGCTATATGTATATTTGTCGATCTTATCGAGGCCAGTGTCGACGTCCCACATGAGAATTGTGCCGAGGGAAGCCACGGTTGATACCATACCTTCATCCTTAGTCTTCCAGACCCAGCTTTCCTTGTCTTCCTGGACGAGCATCATCTTGTCAGCTCCAAAGCCAGCGTTGACAAAAGCATTGACAAATGCAGCGGCCAAGTTGTGTCTCGCTGAATCTAGATTGGTCATGCCAGCAACGCGACTACTTTCCAGATGGCTCTTGTAGATATCTTCGGTGGTCTTAGGCTCAAGAATATTTAATTCCTTGCCCAGAGTCCTAAAATACTCGGACAGCTTGACGTTACTAACGGCGTCTTCCATCTCATTCGTATCCTTCGGCGAGTCGGTGTCTCCTACGACATGGACCCAACTCTTCTGGCGTCCAATCATGAAACCCATCTGCTTCTTTATCGCCGGATCGTCTGTGGAATTGAAAACGCTAGTAATAAGATCCAGATCATTAAGCCGAATAGCGATCATCATGGCCTGGGTGTATTCTTTGTAGGTCCTATAGATGCTATAGGCGGTTCGAAGGAATTGCTCGTTCTCCGGGAAGGTCAGGAGGTTGACCATGCTGACGAGATACAGGCAAACACGAGAATAGGTGTTCTCGTCCACGAAATTGGGGAGCTCCTCGATGATCTCGAGTTCGCTCATGAGGTCGACGGCATCGGCCTCAGCATTGCTCTTAAGGAACAGCGGGACGAGAATCAATGCAAGATCTATTAAATCTTTGGCAGGCTCCTCCGCCGCAAGGCGTTTTGCGTAGACTTCGCCAATCTCCAAAGCTAGATGGCGCACGTATTCATGGCCCCACGATCCTATATCTTCTGTTGGTGATAATAAACGATACTTCAGAGTATCCTGGCGGTCCTCGTCCGAGAAAGTCATTCCTATGACTGATAGAACGTCCGCGAGCGACGACTTGTCATCGCCCTCAGGCCACTCGTCGTAGAGCTTAGTCATGGTCGGGTAGTGCGGTCTTAAGAACTTCAATGGCTTCGGTACTGCTGTCATGGAGGATGTCGAGGTCTTGATGGAAGTCTTCATGGCCTCTAAGGCCGGCTTGTAGAGGGATGCGTCGGATTCCTGCAATGTGTCAGCACTTTTAAGCAAGGAAACAGGCCAAGTCATATCAAGCTCGTACCGTTAATCGCTCGACCAGCATGTCAAGCTCACTCTTGAGCTGCTGGTCCTCTTCGCTCAGCTCTTCCGCAGCTGCGCAGCTGTTAGCATGGGACAATAGAATAGTAAATGAAGAGAATACACACAATCGATCTTGTCCTCATCCTTCTTGCCATTAGCTTTAGATTGGGCATCTCCTGCCTTCTTGTCTTCGCCGGCTTGGTTATCAACAGCCTTGCCTTTTCCCTTGTCGGCCGACGTAGGCTGATCGTTACTCGGCGCCATGGTCGTCGAAGGAGGCAAATCTGGCAGCTAATACAAATTACGGAAAGGATAAGATCCCAAGCGACGACCCGAAATGAAGAATTTCAGCAGTAGCCGGTTTATTGAGAATGCTGATACAGTCGGTACTATTGACAGGAGCGACGAGTAAGGGAGAAGAGGTGTCGTTGGTTGTTCGTGGTTGTGTCTGTTGTGGTATTGGGAAAATAATGGTTGCGGCGGATAAGCTTTCCCAACATGAAAGCTCTTGAATCCGAAGCTCCAAGGCAAGGCGGAAAGGCCGACACTATTACGCGACTGCTCTGCCGCCTGTTGCTTAGTACTAATTGGGGGTGGTCGGTGCTCCAGAGCCTGCCGATGTATCGACGTCAAAACAACCAATCAATTTTTACGAAATGATTAATATTTTACGTCCAATAATATTGCGAGAAAGCTTAAATAATTTCAGCCAATTGGAATGCGTTGTGATTTTTGTACATCCGGGTACTTTAATTTTTATCTTATCATCGATTAGATAGACCCTAGATTTTATAGACATTTGGTGGGGGTATTATACCACCAGACTCGACCCAATAGTTACATCACACGAGTAATACCCTTCTAGATCGCTTCTCTCCTTATTGTTGCCGTCGTTTCTCTTCTAAATATACCGAAAACTACTACCCGGGATATAGAGAGTACCCGTGAGGGAGAAGGACAACCATCATGAAGCTCGATACCAAGGCCATGCGCCACCTCACAGTAGAGGACTGGCGCGTACTCACAGCTGTACGGCCCCCTTCCCCTATTCTAGTCATCAGATCCCCTTGACTGACCAAACTTGACCGTAGGTTGAAATCGGCAGCAAGAACCACGAGATCATCCCCACACCCCTCATCGAGTCCATCTCAAAGCTGCGCGGGGGCAGCAACCGCGTGCACAAGTCGATCTCAGCGCTCGCCAAAGTCGGCCTGATCGCAAAGCTCAAGGAGGCCAAGTACGACGGGTACCGGCTGACATACGGAGGGTTGGACTACCTAGCGCTGCACACGTACTCGAGCCGAAAAGAAGTATACAGCGTGGGGAGCCGGATCGGGGTGGGCAAGGAGAGCGACATCATGATGGTAGCGGACGAGTCGGGGGTGCAGCGCGTGCTCAAGATCCACCGACTAGGGCGCATCTCCTTCCGGTCTGTCAAGGCCAACCGCGACTACCTACGCAAGCGCCAGGGTGGGAGCTGGATGTATCTGTCGCGGCTGGCCGCCGAGAAGGAGTTCGCCTTCATGCGCGCTCTGCGTGAGGAAGGGTTCCCCGTTCCCGAGCCCCTCGGCCAGAGCCGCCATACCGTGCTCATGGAGTTCATCGACTCCTTCCCCTTGCGCCAGGTCTCCGAGGTTCCCGACCCCGCGGCGTTGTACGCAGACCTGATAGCCTTGATATTGCGGCTAGCCCAGCACGGATTAATCCACGGTGATTTCAATGAGTTCAATATCCTAATCAAGGAAGAACGAGAAGCATCACAATCCACCGGGGATAAGGGGAACAAAAGCTCCACAGAGAAGACAGACAAGGAAGGGGGCGAAGAAAAGGAGAAATACACAGTAACGCCCATCATAATCGACTTTCCGCAGATGGTATCCATGGACCACCAGAACGCCGAGATGTACTTCGACCGGGACGTCAACTGCATCAAGCGGTTCTTCGAGCGGCGCTTCCACTTCGTGAGCACGCAGCCGGGGCCCTTCTTCAAGGATGCCAAGAAGACGGTGGGGAAAGACGGGGCTAAGAGGCTCGATGCTTCAGTCGAGGCCTCGGGGTTTTCAAAGAAGGCGCTCAAGGACCTAGAAGCTGCCATTAGAGAACAGCAAGCGGAGAGAGAGGAGAAGGCGGGCTCGGGGGGCGAGTATGAGGAAGAGTCCACGGATCAGGATGAAGATGAGGAAGATAGCGAAGAGGATTCGGGGACGGATGAGCTAGACGTTGGTAGGAGTAGCCAAGAAGCGGATGCCCCAAAGATAAATGTAGGGGGACTCTCGATAAGTAACGAGACATAAATAAGTAAAGCAGCGCCCATATTGGGTGACAACAATTGATACCCATTTTAGATGATGCTTTTGCTCTACTTCACATACACCCTTTGCAAAAGAGACCACCAACTTTACGAAAACTGGATAGGATACCACACGATTTACATGCACAGATCATGTATTAATGCCTATCTACCTATTGTCTGAATCCACCAAGCCTCTGCCATCGTGGAGTAAAAAAACAGAATGAGAGATTAAAAAGACGTATGCGTAAACATGAGAGGTCCAAGTTGCCACATACGCACTTTTCCATGTATGATGATGGGCAGTGACATACCGAATCATTTCTAAAACTCAGAAAAGAAACGTGATGTGTAAAAACAAGTACCGAGAAAAAAAGCCCAAACGGAGAACCACAACTTCAGACTGGAAAACAGATTGTGCATGTTGTCGTCAACGTCAGTGCCATGGCACCGAACAATACCTGCTGAATCGCAGATAAACCATAGTGATGCTGTACGAGACTCGTAACCATACTAGAGACGGCCCAAATCACTCCTTCTCTTGCTTTGCAGGAGATGACGGGTTACTACCATGTGCAACTAGTGGGGAGTCGACTCGGATCTCGACGCTCTCGCGGGGTCTGCAGTCGCGTCAGTAGGCAGCATCAGAGTCCTACATGGTGTGTTCGTACCCAGGCACGAAGCCGCCTGCATTGCCCTGAGAGGTGACACTACAGAGCTCAGAATTAGTAGAAGTTACGAGGAGTATCGAGGATGACGGGAAACGTACCTATGACCGCCTCCATTGTGTTGGTAGGTGAAGCAATGAGCAGGATTCATGCCAACGAGAGGCGTACCATACGCGCTAACGTTGTACTCATTGGTTCGCCACTGGCGACGCTCAGCCGTAACTCGCTTGAGGTCCTTCTGGGCCGGCGTGTCTGCATATCGAATCTGCAGCGGCAGACGTTCACGGCCAATGTTGAGGCCGGTGAACTCGGCGATGATCTGATCACAGATCTCGCGAGACTCGAAGCTAAGAACAGCATTAGAACTTTGATTGACTCGCGTATATTTCGCGTCCCATACTTACCGAGCGAATCCAACACCTCGGCTATTGCCTAGGTTGTCTCGAAGAACTTTGCTAGAGAGAATAGTGAAACCTTGGAATATTGTGTTGATTTCCTGTTACAATTAGACAACGTAAATAGCAGTGCGGAAGGGGGCAATTTCAATGAGGATTCTTACCGCTTCGCCGTACGTCTTGGGCAGGTTGGAAAGGTAGAGGTTGGTGGACGTGTCATCAGCCTCGGCCCGGAGCCTCGAATTGAAGGACTCCTGGTCATTCAGATAGTCAGCTCGTTGTTCACGACGCCGCTGCTGCGCCTGTCCTCGCCTGGGGCGGGGAGACGGCACCCTTGCGAAGCCAACCTCATACCCTCTCCGATAGAACCCGCGAATGCACTTCTCGGAATCACGAACGTCGTGGAACTTCGCGAAGCCGAACCTAAATTGTTACATTAGTCAATGTGTTCAGAACTGACAAGAGGCATGCAGATTACTCACCCCTTGCAAGCGCCGGTGTTGGAGTCAATAATCGCCTTGGAGGTATCTACTGTACCAAAGCGCTCGGCATACTTCAGCAGAAGAGCATCATCAGTGTTGGGGTGAAGGCCACGGATGTAGACATTACAGTTGCCCGGGATAGTGTTGACAAGACTCTGCTCAAGCGTCTTCATATTCTCAGGAGGAGTGAAGACAGCCGGGACAGCGAAAGGAATCTTAGGTTCCCGGTCCAGCAACGGAGACTTTGGCTCCTGGAGAGGGTCGGCAGGCATAATCTGCTGGGGCGAGGGAGTGGTATAAGTCGAGCGGTCGAACACGGTGACACGAGCACCTTGGTCTCGAGATGACATACTTCCGAGGAAAGGCGTAGCTGGAGTCGACTCATTGGTCGAATAAGACGAACGACGAATATCCAAAGCCGGAACATCTCGAGATCCAGTATCGGAACGCTCATGCGCGATGCCGGTACGGCCCGGAGTGTACGGCGAGATCGCGTAGACAGGATGATGCTGGTAACCAGCAGGAGCGGACAGATAGGGGGCGCCAGCTGGAGCGGCATAAGGGCCATACGGGCCATAAGGAGCCGGATAAGCCTCGGCCTGGGGCGGATAACCAAAGGCGGCGACACCGTGCGCAGGAATTCCCGGAGCTGGGACGGCATGGGCCGGGTAGTTAGCAGCGACATGGACAATACGTCCGTCTGCGGTGGCCATGGGAATCATTCCCGGAATAGGGGGAACACCATTGATACCGAGACCGCCGAACTGGTTCATAACGGCATTCATGTCAACAATAGCGGGGTTTTGGGTATTGTGACCGTTGGCATTGTCATGAGCCTGGGTCGGGTGAGTGCCAGGGGCCGCCTCATCAGGGGTCGGGCTACCGGCGCGTGCGCGAACACCGTTGTCGTTAGGCATGATTCTCAACGTGAGATAAATCAATAGACACCTGCTCGAATTTTTGTCAGTAAGAATTATACAATATTTAATGGGAACAGAGGGATAGGAAGAAAGATCTAGAGTTTGTGAGAGGAAGATTGTTTGCAGAAAGAAATGCTGGAGGAATTTTCCCAGCTTCTAAGGAAGGCAGTTTGGGGAAATATGTAGAAGGTGAACTTGACATGGCAGGGTGAGGATAGCTGAGGATGACCGAGGATGATGTGCTCAGATATATACAAGACGACGATCCGTGTCAAAAGACGATGGGTAGTTCGGAGGGTCCTCGACGTGGCCCACGAGTAGGAGAGCAGCATACCTTGTTGTACAAGACTTTAACGTCGTCAAATCTGACGGTAGGAGTTTTTGGGTAAGGAACCTATACAATTAGTGGTTAATATTGAATCAGATAGAAAGTAGTAAGAATAAAAGTGCAATTTATTGTGTTGATTGTTGTGTGTGGTAAAGAGAAAATGGCAATGATGATGGAGTAGGGATGGAAGAAAGCATGAAGGAGACGGGAGAAATATGAATAAATCAAGGTCAAGTATTGGGCTAGGTAAGGATAGGCTCTCTCGCCTTGCCATTCGAGCTCATCGCCGACAGGAGAGGGATGGTATACACAACCAGTTGCCAAGGAGATGATAGAGGGAAAACAGACCTTGGTAATTCTGGCTGGCAACGCCAATGCTGTTGGTACCAAGACGATCGTGATAGAGCGAGCGGTACCGAGTAAAATAGAGTAGCTAGAGAGCAAGATGGAAAAAAACGAAGAGATTGTGGTGATGCGGGTGCTGGATGAGTTGATGCTATGCTGGGGACCAAGTGAAAAGAGAGGAGGAATGGGAGAACGACGAGCAGAAAATATCTTTTATGGAGAAGGATATTAACAAATAAACCGGTTGTACTTACCACGGTGTGTCAATTATGATGATTGGGGAACCACGACGAGCACGACGACCAGGGTCGAGTTGCTAGACTTGTTGTCGCCGAGGGCAGTTGCAGGAGCGTCGACGCAGGGATGGGGATGGGTGATTGTGTGACGATGCAATAACCTAATGTATTTAATGTGTAGGAAATGCAGATGAAGGATGTCGACATTAACGTAAGTATGGCAACGATGGCAACGATTTGTACGAAAGTCTAAATAATGACAGTCGTGAGGATGGAAGTTGTGACGAAAAGTTGTTGTAGTAGAGGTGGTGGCGGCGGTATGAAAGGGGGTCATGTGTTATGTAGGGAACTACAAGGTCAGTCAATGCCCAGTGCTAATCAGCCATCTCTGATCCAAATAGGGAAACAATGCAAAATAGAAATTTATACCCTGAGAAATAAGGAAACACCTACAGTAGAAAAGTTGAGTGCAAAAGTGTACACCGTTTCTTGCATAGATCTAAGTACGTACTGACAAGCACAGTGATTTCGACGAATAAGAATATGCCTTCATTTCTGATTTCAGGTACATATCGTCGTACCCATCCAAATTAGGCCTACTGCTATTTTAACTTTATGTAAGTATCAACAAAACTACTGATTCCGAGGCTGTTCGATTTGATGATTGGCGTCCTGGTGCCAAGTGACGTACACTCGCCGGCCAGGCAACTGTTGACTCGAGGCTCTAGCTTCTATTTAACGCATTGTACCTGGCACTTTGAATGCCCTACAAACAATACCGGGCGGTGGCCATGCACTGTACCAGGATACAGGAATCTGGCGGGATTAATTGAATTAGAGGTAGTGTCGACGGGGTGATCACCATATCAACCTTGAACATTGACCGTTGTACGTCGAACCAACAATACACACTGGACCAGGCTATCTTAAATATGCCATGGAATTGTATATTTATCCCATACGGCCCCAATTGCTACCCGTAGTCAGAAGATCATTTGGTATCAATGCTATTGTCTACTAGTACCGACATGTTGGTGACTATGTGTCTCTGTCCTGAGAATTTACAGGTTTAAGATGAACATACTAAGATACTTATTCCCCCATGTGATTTACAAATAAATAGGGTAAATAGGATGCTGTCAACATCTGGCCCAAGATGCCGGAGCAGAATCAATTACACACGTGAACATATTCCTTTAGATATACAATGATCCTGAATTCACAAATCGAGATAAGGGAGCATGGTTAACCTTGAATTTTTATTGATATGTACGTCGACCCATCAGATGTGTAAAGTTTACCTAAAGAAATGTTTATATACAAGCGAAGGACTAAATAATTAATGATCCAACCCATAATTAGCAACTGGCCTCTCCTTATAATGGATAGTCTTGCAAATTCCACGCCCCCTACAAGACCTGCTACTACTTATCATTACATCTACGCAACCGACGGTCTACGTTCAGTGAAGATCTTAAATATTATTTGAGCAGTATATAACAATATTACGAGGCCGTTTTGAGGAAGAACAAATAAATCATGTTAGACATTCACGGATGGTTTATAATGTTATCTACGATGTTGATTAACATTATGATTGCTTGGATCTACAACATCTCCTCGCCCTAAATGGGTATCCTGAATAGAAGTGTTGTAATGTTTAGGGAAGAGTAGGTGTAGACTTGTTCATGAAATGTATCTGATGACGATTACGTGCTTTTCTCGATCGGTATTAGATATAATACTAAGTCCTGAACCACTAGATGAGCTTGATATTTTCTGGTATAGGATCGAGCTAAATGTAGGCCTGGGTAATAATTGTCTATCAACATTTCTACTTCACGCCTGGAAAAGCTGTATATTCTCATTATAGTTGCGAACTACGAAGGAGCCTGGGTTTTGTAAGTGATGGCCATATTGGCAACGTACCCAAGGCTAATATTCCAACCACGGCTTAGATAATAACTGCTCGTAATAGGAGCGGAGTGATCTTTCAACGATAACCTAAATATTCGACAGGCCTGTACTTAAGCGAAAGACCGTAGTCGGGGGTCGAGAGGTGAAGTTGGAGTTCCTATACCCTAGGCTTCGGAAACCTGTCTTATGATTGGTCAACTTGAAACCCTATAATCCGGCATTTGTAGTTGAATCCTGATTGGATGGTTTGGTAGGGACTAAATCTATAAGGTCCAATGCATCAACGTACGGCCGTGTCCAAGCATGTTAAAAATCTGCCATAAATTACCCAAGTATTCCCTCCCCTCTAGTATAGTGGTATATACTCGTATCTAACACTACAGGGAGCTCGTATCATACCTCTGTAGAATATTGCCGAGGAGTATCGATAATAGTCTCTGTTTAACTATTGTTTGAGTTTCGTGGCAGCGAGATGGAAAATTTATCAACTCGGACGCCCGATTCATAGATGTAACACGACTTGTTGTCTCTCCCGGAGCTTGAGATGAGATTTATATTAATAGAAAGATTCCCACGGAGAGATGGTTCACTGCCTCTGAAGGGTCATACTCAATCTATACCGTAAATAAAGCCATTACATAAATATCAAATATGTACGGAAATAACACGTAGAACTCTGCATTATAATGCGCGTTGATACCGGGACCAGGATTGTGCCACCGTGCAAGCCGCGCCGATAAAAAGCCCACACCTCCCGTGACTCCAAGCAAGGTTAGCAGCAGCGAATCCCCTCTATGCAAATCTATCTGCAACGCTCACCCTGCTATGCATTAAAAAGCACGCCCGCTTGTTGATAGGTTTCTACGACCAGACGTCCTCCTACGATGGTTGTTAGTATTGTTGGTAATAACGTGTCGAAATCGGGCCGGAGAATGGAGCATGGGAGGCTGCTAGAGGGGTAGACTTACTTGGTATTGGTTGGACGCTCTCATGTTCTTCACAATCTCCTCTGCCTTGGCTTCGGACATTCCACGTTGCTCTGAGATAATCTGGGCTAATACTGTGTTGACTTCTCGGGCCATGTTTGCCGCGTCACCACACACGTAAAGGTATGCCTTCTTCTCGAGTAATTCGTTGACCTCCTTGGCCATCTCCTTGAGTCGATGCTGCACGTACACCTTCTTGGGGCCTTCTCGGGAGAAGGCGGTGATGAGCTCGAACTTATCGCCGAGGGCTTTCTTGTACTCCTAGGGAATTGTGAGCTGTGCTTCAAATCAACATTGGAAATATACGTACCTCCCATTCCGACTCGTACATGAAATCCTCACTACGTTTCCTGCAACCGAAGAATAGTAGGGTTCGTCCGACGTTCTCTCCAGATTCGGCCTGCTTCGCGCGTTCCTGAACGAATCCACGGAACGGTGCTACACCAGTGCCGGGTCCGATGAGGATGATGGGCTTCGAAGGATCGGAGGGCAGCTTGAAGTTCGAGTGACGCACGTGAACAGGCATGTGGATACCGTCGTACTTATTTCTCGGGCCATGGATTTCGTAGGTAAGACCGAACGGCTCAGGGTTAGGGTCGCCATTCTGCTTCTGCTTGAGGGCAAGAAGATAGTTGGTGGCCACACCTCGGAAGGGATCGGCACGACCGGGGATCAATTGGTGCTCAACGACAGCAGTGATGGATATTTTCTTGGGCTGAACCAGAGACGAGGACGAAATAGAGTAGTACCGAGGCTGGAGTTTAGTGATACCTTCGATAAATGCCGAGAACGGAACATTGGTCCACTTTTTCCCGTCACTGACGACGCCCAAAGTCCTGGCAATGTTATAATGGTTCTTGCTGATTTTGTCCTGGAAATAGTCCTTGTCACTGCCAAGCTTGGCCATCTCTGCCTTGATAGTCTCATCTGGGGCGAATGCGGCCAGGGTACCTAGGAACTGACGAGAAACGGGGGCGCCAATCTCGAGATGGTATCGGACAATGGCATCATAGGTCGTAGGGGTAGGGAATGGCACTTTAGCAGTAGGTTCGAGGGCCTTGACGCTGATAACCGTGTCTCTCTTGTCTTCGAGTCCGAGAATGCCGAGGAATAAGTCAACTTCTTGTCCGGCATTTGTCGGCCAGACCGCAATATGATCGCCAGTTTGGTAGGACAGGTTGGAGCCGCTGATATCAACTTCTATATGAAGGCAGTTTCTATCCTTAACATTGAATAGTTCCTTTGATTCGGCAATTGGCGCGATGTACGGATTGTGCGCATTGAAAGGACCTTTGGCGGCTCCTTCGAGGTGCATCTTGTTGGGTTCGCCCAGGTATACCTCAGGAGAATCTTTAGTAAGGCCATCCCGTTCAACGATGCCGAAGATAGGTTCATAGACGGCCTCCCGTTCTTCGAGTCCCATCTTTTCAGCCAGAGCGGCCCACATAGGGTCTTTCCATGCCAAGAAGTCTTCTTCCATCGTGCCAGCACCGTCGTCACCTTCTCCAGCTTCGCCGATTCTGTGCGCACCCAATTTCTCTAGCGCCTTGTTGACGTTGCGAACCATGGAGTTGTAATGCTCGTAGGTGTTGTTGCCCAGACCAAAAGCGACGTAGTTGAGGTTTGCGAGAGGAGGGTCCGCGCTCTGGGAGAAGGCCACATCCTCGCCAGTAATGAACTCGTAGAAGTCAACGGCATTGTCGGTGGGCTCTCCTTCGCCATAGGTAGCTAGGACGAACATGACGACCTTGTCAGAGGGGATCGAGTCGAGGTTATCGTAGTCGTAGTCTTCAAGATCGGCGACCATAGTTTCAAGACCGAATCGGCTCTTACCCTCTTTTGCTAACCTGGACGCATAATCTTCGGCGGTGCCGGTCTGAGAACCGTAAAAGATGACGCAGTTCTTGTTGCTTTCCTCCATCTTTTCGAGAATGTTTCTCGTCTTTCCGGCCTTGAGGCCATTTGCGTTGGAAAAGGCATTGGCGTACGGATCTTTGGTCACGCCCCAGTATTTGCCCTTGGTAAGATAAGCGGCCGTGCCTAGTAGGATGGCAGCGAGGACAATGATGTCCAGGGTGTCAAGTTGAGCCATCTTGACAGCTTGGTTACGAAGAATAAACTCGTTTCCGGGATTCTGTCGAGGTAACTAACTAAGGGCGAAGTTCGGATGCGGGATGCGGTGAATAGGAAACAATACGGCACTACGGCACAAATTAGGATGACCTTATAGTAACAGGTCGGTCTAGGTCGATCTGGGTCGTGCGACTGGAACTACCGTTTCTAAGACTTCTATAAGGGAAAGGCGTTGCAACGCTGCAACGTGTCTTGGTGCGTAGCCGGCGGAGGGAAAGGAAGGGCAAGTAAGTTGGGGAACTCCTTGGGAAATTTCTCAGCTGGAAGAAAAAGCCACGCGGGATCTACAAGGCAACCAACTGGGAGAATGGGACGGAGAAGAAAGATAACCCCCAGCGATCGCGGTGCACAAGATGCAAAATGCGGATAGTTGCGGGATCATATGACTTATATGGATCTATGTAGAACTTTGGAAAGGGAAAAAAGAGAGAGCGAAAAGCGCCAGAGGCCTAAACCTTGAGAGTGTGTACGGTGGCGTGGTCTTGTAGGTTTTTGGCCAACTGGTGCATGTGGTGGGTTGGAGCACTGGAGAAATCGGAGGGAAATTGGCGGTGCAGCTGTGGTGGTGGTGCCCAGGTGGATTCAAGATAAGCAAGCACCAGCCCGGTTACTTGCCTAGAGGGCAATGGGTACATACAGTTTGACTGCGGCTAGGCTGTATGTGGGTAGCAAACACTTTACCAACAGAAGTACCAAATCTTGTACCAGGTTTTAGCGTAGGTGTCCTGTGCTACCACAGAACTCTCCGAAATTACCGTATGATGGAGATCAATCGATGGGGGGCACCTCCAGGGCTGGGTGTAGTCTGGTGCCGGTCTGGTGCATAGGACCCTGGAGACTTACACAATAGGTACCCGGGTGCCAGAACATAAGTGACATAAGCATTTACATAAGGTTATCTAAGAATGTATTATAGTTCTGAGTTGCATTTCCCGTGTAACATTATAAACATTGTGCTCCATGAGGGTCTCATCAATCCCATGTCTATTTATTCTTCTACTCTTCACAAGTCCAAATTGGACAAATCCTAAAGGCACAATGGCATGTGAACCCGGTTGTAAATCTCTACATAAGACGGTAGTGGCCTACAGCTAGGCTACGAGTATGTAATACCAACTACCACCCGAAGACCCGACATGATGCGCCGAGCCCCGATTCGATCACTGGCGTCGGAATGTCCAATCGGCTACCGCATGGCCTATTGTTCCCAAGTTCGGCAATTGGCGACTCGCAGCAAAGATCGATGTTGCTTTTGCTTTCTGTGGTCTTCTATATCATGTGCACGCCTCCACTACGGCTAGTCTCTCATCCGGTGAAAATGCACTCGAGTTCGGCACCTGTCTCATTCCACTTGGTAACAAGGATCTTTTCTATAATGGAACATAGATGCCTACATGTATGTCCCCCGTCTTATTTAATTATGAATTCAACATGTGTTTCGTGTTTCTGTTCTGGAGCACATAGCTTCTATGTATTCATATAGGTACTAGGTATGCATTTGATTTACACTCATCATCTTTTTCCTTCTAGTAGCGATTCTTCTACTATACCTCTAAGGAGAGACTGGTTTGAATTCCTTCATCGGCCGTAACTATTCGGCTAACTGCTATAGCGCCGATTAAACTTCATCTCTATCTATGTATAGTAACTCGTAGGATCACCTACTCAGCCGCTTGAGTGTCTGCTTACGTATCCGATTAAAAAACCCTGTCGTTGCTGGCTAAAATCAGCCCATGGATTATGGAACTATGGAACTGATTGAGATTCTTAACATGGCGTTAGCAAGAGCTATGGAGCGTTGCGCTGGTGCTTCAATTGCACACTGAATATGTCGTGCCCGTATTCGGCTCCGTGATACCGGATCGGCGGACCCGGAAAACCCTCAATTTCGGATCATCCGAGGTTATGCGGTACATTAGTCTGGCCGATGCAATTTCATTCCCGGTTAATATAGCTTCCGGGGAATGACATCGGATTTAAATATCGCGGCGACTTGGGTTGTGCTGTAAGCTATCCCTCATACGCGGGTACCGACTTATTGAGTTTCTATAACTGCTATGCGGCGCCTTGGTAATTCCATGTCGACTGACGGCGAGTATACCATGAACGCTGGTAAATGGTATGACGATAGTAGTATGAGATCTGGATTGCTCTGCTGGCTTTTGAACACCTACTATGTAGACATCGCCATCCACCCCTATGCGGCCGATGCATTTCTTGGAGATTTGGCACCTCTAAGATTATTGGGTTAATCTCATTATCTAGGCTGAGTCATTGCATGCCAATTAATATCTTTAAACTACGAAGCCACCATCAAATTCCATATAGCTACATGTCGTCTCATGCATTGCATCGGCTGGGCTTGCTTGGCTTCTAAATGGGCTTTCTCAGTGTGATATTGTAGTGCGTAAGTTAGCGAACGGATTGTTTGGATGATACCAGGCTTTTTTCTATGGATAATAAATGGGGTTTGCCTTGTGTAGGCCGGCCGCTTCGTTCTATCTTCATATATCCCCCCTATCGAGGGCATGGACGCTGTTAAAATGGATATATAAGATGATGTAGTAGTTTGAAAATGACAGCAATAACTTTTCATACCGTGTTTGCTGTTTAAGGCTGTCTCTATGACGGACTACGGGAGAACCGCGGGTGTGAGCCCCACGCCCATCTGAGGGGGTTTACCGTCTCATCTGCTTCGGAGTTAGCAGTCATTTATGGGGGATCTTGTATTTCAAACTTTCTTTCCGATGATTGTCTTCATGGGATGGGAACGTGCGCATAGATTTACTGGGCTTTAACTGTATATGGTGGTAAGATTCGGACTACATTTCCCTCCCTCCCTTGCAATGATACGAGAAGAGTTCTTTTTCTACCTCCTGAATGGTATCGGTACACAATGTAGATATTTTACGAGATGTCATCAAGGCATACAGGGATAATCCAAACGTAAAAGGCTGGAATTGTACCGTATGTATGGTATGCAGCCCCGTACGCCACGTGGTAATATACTGACACAGTACGTAAAATCTCTGCTGGTTGAACTTGGTTGAACTTGATTTTACCGGGCGGTACCTGAGGTGCCTGATCCAGCCAGCCAACCTCCCGCGGACGGACCTTAATAGGCCACGGCCCTTGCAGAAAGACCCTTGTTTTGCATAGAGGAATGAGCTAAAATGAACTTGATTGACCTAAGTCCTTGCAGTGGAGTTCCAGCCGAAGGGATACAGTACCACACAGTATTAGCATTTCATTGGTGATCGAGTGACGGCAGGCCAAAGAAGAAAAGACTTCAGAAAGTTGTCTGGCTCTGCTAGCTCCACGAGGTCGGCGAGTCAGCCAGTGGGACGGGAAGCTATCAGACCATCAGGCATTGTTAGATCAAATAGCGTCGACTTAAACAGACGCCCATTCGCATTATGCGGTGACGTGCGGCATGGGATATTCTACATCACATTTTCAGGTCATCATAACCAAGTACGACCTATACCTAACCCCAAGTATTAGTACCTATAGTAAGTAATAATAGGGGACCTGGAGGGGAATACTGGAGAAGACGACGACGAAAAAAAGTAGGGAGTCATCGTGGTCCCCCCCATACTACTACTTTTTATTTATCAACATAATCACCATCTTTCGGCCCTTGATTACACCAGACCTACATCGTTGGGGTCTGTGAAGCTCGTCGTACCTTGCTGTACCGACGGATCATGGGCATCGAAGCTCAACAATGGGTGAGTGGTTCCGGGTCTTTCCTTTCCTTTGAAACTGCGCCGCGCAAGCGAGAATGTGATGTATGCTTCATATTGGCTGGTCATCGGAACCTGAGCTGGGGGGGATTTTATCACGCGTTGACGCTTAAACGCTTGACGCTTGACGCTTAGAATGTTCCCACTTTTGGGTTTTGTTTCACGGTTTCAAAGTTTCACAGATGAGGAGGAGGGGGTCTAGCATTCCAACGTCCCCTGCGCCCTGATGGTGTCTGCTTCACCTTTGCTGACAACACCATCGCGCTTAGCTCCGTCCCAGACGCTGCCAGACCACTACCACGATCCGTTAAAGTTCGCTTCGAGACCGATACCCCCGCGACTTAATACTTTTGATGGCGATGGTGATGATGGTGATAATGGCGGTTGGGATAATACTCTTAGACCTGTAGCCCTCGATTCCTCCTCGGCCTCCCGCGCCATCGCGCACTCGCGCGAGTCTTCCCTCGAAAAAGTACAGTCGGGTGCGCTCGCCGGCATCCCTGAATCCCCCCAATCCGCTTCGTCCTCCACCACCTCCCCTGGCTTACGTGCGGCTGCGTCGCGTGCAGGACCCGGGGGCATATTCGAACGGCTGGTGGATCCAAAGGCTGCGGCATACGGACATCATCGCCAGACATCCATCGTTCATGGCATTCAACATTCGAGGAATGGAAGTCTTGCAAGCTCGTCTTCAAGTCCTCTTAGTCCCCAAATGATTGCAGCGGCTGGCGCTGGACTACTGACGGAACGACCAGAGTTGCCCACGATGAACCGCTTGGATACGGAGTTATCGACGCCCCTGATGGCTTCGATGTCGAGACCGCCGACCGGCCTGTCGGGTACTACGGTTAGCGCGTCTGTTCACTCATCCGTTCAAGGGGAAAAGCCACAATCTATTCAGGATAGTATCACTGGTGGTACTATTACTCAAAAGAAGCTCGAGCGTATGCATAGCAAAAGCCGGCGCGACCATTCACATCATCATTCGCATTCATCAAGACACCATAGAGATGAGCCGAGAACGGTGGGGGAATATGCCATGCATGTGTTATTTACATCGGTTAGGAATAGCGACCCAAATACGTTTTGTGATATAAATGCTGACTGGGACGAAGTTCATTGCCATGGCTGAAGACAAGCTCCAGGAGTGCATAACGGTGCCTTTTGATCCTGAGCCTCCCATCGAGCAAATCTGTGGCCCGGGAGCCGATCCCGCCTTTGACCGCTTCATTGTGGCTCTTGGCCACATCGCGAGTCAAAAACCTAGGCCGCTAATCGATTCTATTATGCTTTGGCGAAAGCATAAAAGTGAGGCAGCTAATGAAGCCCGCAGCCTACTACACCAAATGAGATCCAACCTTCCCGCAGCGGCACTTGTTAGGCGAAATACCGAGCCGTTACAGGTTATCACCGGGAACCCGGCGGATACGGCATCTAGCGTGCCACATACCCTCGCAGATAAGCAGAATGCCGCGGCTCATGCTGAGCGCCGGTCTATTGTCTCCATTTATATCCTCTGCCGGGTTCTCTTGGAAGTCATCACCCAGAGCAGCCTTCACTCCATCACCCCTGAGATGGAGGATAAACTAGAGGGCATCATTTTTGGGCAACTTAAAATTGCCGATATAGAACAGTTATATGTGTCCCCCCTTAAGTTGGCTAACTGGAATCTCTTCGCCCAGTTATTGGGTGCTATGAGTGTCATTAACTTTTCTAGCGTTACGGATCGGTTCATTAGGGATCTTGATCGTTCTCTTCGTGAACTCACCGTTAGAAGCCCAACAATCCAGAACAAGGACCCCGAAGGCCAGGTAGAACTAGTACTGGGTGGTATGAAACATCTGCACATTAGAATCGACACCGACGAAAGCTGGGACCAAGCCTGCGAATTTCTGGCATCCCTGGGTAAGCTGTTCGCCAATTGCCATGGCCAGAAGGTGAAGTCGGCATTCTGCCAGATATTAGACACGCTTCTCCTCCCTATCGCTGCTAAGGCCACCAACAAGCACTTCTCTTACCTGAAGTGGTCACAAGTACTCAGCAATATCAGCAGTCGTCTAGCCTCGATGTTTGTAAAGCCGCGCCATTGGCCATCTGCATTCCCATTGACGGCAACGATGCTTTGCGTGTCATCGCCGGAAAACCTAAGTAATCAATGGCTCCAGTTAGTCCGAACGGTTCAGCCAAAACTTAAAGATCGGCAAATGCGTCCTCTGTGCTTGCAAGTCATCTCGAGGCTAGTCTGGGCCTACTTATATCGAACTACTGATAGTCTTGCTGGAGCCACGCGAAAACTGGATGAGGTGATGACATTTGTCTTGCCTGCATCGAAACGTACGTTCTCGGCTGGGGATACGGCATCTACGGGGCCTTTGATACAAATTATTAGAATCATCGGCTTTAAGTATCCGGAATGGTGTTGCAGAACCATGATCTTCCCTTTAATAAACGCCGAACTCTTCAACCTCAACAAGGAACTTAAGGTCGAGCAACTGGAGCCGGACAGAATGGTTATTGGGATCAGAGCGTTTCTCGCAATTATGTCCGATCTAGAAAAAGGTGATGCTGGGCGACCTCCATTCCCGTACCATTATTCTTCCTCGCCTACGCCTGATCGGGTACCCCCCAGCTCACCGGCGTCAACCTCAACTTCGACGTCAAGCGTAACACCCGCAAGCCCACTCATTCCGGATCGTGACGAGTCCCTATCACGGCCCGTGCAGCTAGACGCGTTAAGCGAAGGCGCAAGAGCTGACTATAAGAAATTTTCGGAGATCCTTGGAAAAATCACCATAATCTGTGATAATACGTTCGGAGGCCAAGCAGCACTCGACGAGAAATTTAGCCCCCAAGGAGGAGGACCAAAGACGCCTATCACTGAGACATTCAACTTTTCAAGACGTGATGATCACCCCAGTCCTGCCGACCAAAAACAGGCTTTCTACGAGCTCCTCCACGTCGCTGTGCAAGCACTTCCTCGCTGCCTCTCCGCCGACATACCGTTTAGCTCGCTTATTAATCTCCTTTGCACGGGTACTGCGCATGTCCAATCGAATATCGCAGAATCATCCGCCCAATCTCTCAAATCTATCGCTCGACAGGGCTTTGCACACCAAGTGACGGTGGGGTTCGCTCGATTCATCTTTAATTTTGATGATCGGTACTCTACGATGTCTGATGGCGGAATGTTAGGCCCTGGTCATATTGAAAGTACTCTGCGGCTTTACGTCGAATTATTACAGATATGGAGAGATGAAATAAGACGGAAGACCAAAGACGCTGCAACTGATCCCGCAGATCTTAATGGTGCCGATAAACGAGGTATGAAGCTAGACTTATCTAGTATCTGGGCCGAGGTCGAACACGTTGAGGCTCGTGGCCTATTCTTCTTATGTTCACAGTCACGGAGGGTGCGTCATTTTGCGATTACAGTCCTCCGGCTGATTGTTGAATTCGATACCGCCCTGGGCAAAGACAACACAGAGGAGAAGGAAACTGTACGCCTCATTGACATCCTTGAAAACGACTCGGCGCAAGTGATGAACTTCAAGGACGAACATCTATCTGTAGCGGAACGAAGTCGACTGCAAAGGGGTATGCAGAATAGTAACAACAAGGGGGCCTTAATTGAGCTCTGTACTAGCGATGTTTCGTACGATACAACCCTCTGGTTTAAGATCTTCCCAAATTTTATACGCATCGCTTATGATCGGTGCCCGTTCACCGTTACTATCGGTCGGGACTTGGTGTGCAACCGAATCCTCCAGATGTATAAGGGCATTGTGGTTTTATCAGAGCCTACCAGGGGCTTATACTACGGCTCCGATCCTGGTAGTGCCCGATATACGGGAAGGACGCCAACAACACAACCTGATGTGCTCGTCGAACAGTGGAAGTTGTATTTGACATTTGCCTGTACAACATTAACCGACTCTGGTACCACACTTAATGGTTCATCACAAGGAAATCAACATTCGCGCCAGGTGTCTAAAGCCGCGGACAAGATTGTGTCTGCGAGGACGCTTTTCAAATTCCTGATACCCTTGCTGCTAGCCTCTTCCGCGTCGGTTCGGGAAGCTGTTGTGCTAGCTATGGGCTCGATCAATATAAACATATATCGAACATTACTTGAGGAATTATCAGGACAGGTTTCCCGGTGTAATGACGAAGCTCGCGCCCGAATACACCAACGGACAAATAGCGGTCCTCGCAGGAATCGGAAAATGGACCTATTACGAACCGAGCTTACTCATGTGTACAAGCTGACTTGCCATTTTCTCAAGGACCCGGAAGTATACCAGGACGATTGGATCCTTAATAACCTTTGTACATATACTAAGGATCTGAAGCTCTTCCTCATGGATGGCGAAGTCCAGATGGACTGGGAGTTCCAGAAACTGAGACGACATTATTGTGGCCTGGTCGAGGGACTCTTTGAGGGTATCAACCGAACGAAAGATCCGTCGCGCTGGATGACATTCGAGTCGCGGAAATCTTCGTTCACCCTGATGGAAGATTGGTGTGGGTTTTCGCCGAACCAGATGCAGATTCGTCAGAGAGAAGACACGATGCGACAATCGCTTATTAACCAACAATCTCTTGGCGAACAGGGTACCGTTACGGCTGCTATGGAAATAGAGAAGAGAAACCTAAAAACGGCAGCGTTGAGCTCCATGGCTGCTCTCTGTGCTGGCCCGGTTAGTGTGACTACTGAAAGCGGCGCTGTTCTCCAATTCGATATGAGGCGTATGCTTAGCTGGGTAGAATCGATTTTCAACTCCGGGAGCGACCGCGTCAACGTTATCGGAAGAAGGGCTTTGAAGAATCTAATTGTTTACAACCAGGACCAACTTTACCTCTTAGAACATTGCATTGCACGATGTTACCTAACGGAGATGCCCAAGGTACTCGAAAGCTACTTTACGGTGATCACCGACGTGCTGCTGGAGCACATTGATTACCCATCACCGTTCTGGAAATTATTAGGGCTATGTCTGTTCACTCTAGGGAGCGACCAGAGCGACATCCGATCGAAGTCAGCTCATGTTCTCAGAGCGCTAGAGGAAAGGCAACAAGCAGCCCAAAGCTCTAAGATTCGAGATTTCGAGATTAGCATTGCAGACAAGACCAAGGCCGTTTACAAGTTGGCCCAGTTTGAGATCTCGAAGCGACTTGCGAAACAGCATCCGGAGCTCGCCTTTCATATCTTCTCCGAGGTTACTCTCTACTTCAAAAATCTCCCCGCGGGCGCGCAAAGGAATGTTGTCGCTGTCATTTTACCATGGATTCAGACAATTGAGCTGAAAGTTGATCCCAACGGTGGACCTACAGCACAGTCTTACGTGCTTCTTGCCAATCTTCTCGAGGTTACTATCAAATCTAGTGCTGCATTACATAACGAAGTTCAGGCACTCTGGCAAGCTCTCGCTACTGGTCCGCATCCTGGGAATGTCCGGCTTGTGCTCGATTTCATCATCTCTCTTTGCCTAGAGCGGAGAGAGCAGAATTTTGTCGAGTATGCCAAACAAATCGTGGTATTTTTATCAAGCACACCCAGCACGCCGGGTATTAAGGTGGTCGAGTTTCTGCTGATGCAGATTACCCCGAAAGCTATGGTCCCTAATGAGAAGAGAGAAGTTGTGCCATCACCTCCGGACATTAGCCAATTGCAACTACCATACTGCGCCGATTTATCAGAAGCCCTACCCGTCGGGACCAAGCAAGCAGGCTTTTCTCTGGGGCAATTGTCACTAATACTCTTGGTCGACTTAATGGTTTCACCAGTACAGTTGAACACAGACAACCTGATAGTCTTACTACAAGTGGTTACGGTACTTTGGGACCACTACACACCCCTTGTCCAAGAGCAAGCTCGTGAGATGTTAGTACATTTAATTCACGAATTGGTTGTTTCGAAAATGGACGACGCTACTCCTATGGAAACTAAGAAATCAGTCGAAGATGTGGTTGAGGCAATACGACGCCACGATCGCACCGTAGTCTGGAGCTACGAAGAAAGTAATGGAAAAGTTGATGGCCGTGATAACAAGGTTCCCCAGAGTATGGAGTATCTGACTGCGGAAGTAGTCAAGACTTTCGAAGTCACCTTCCCAGGAATCAAGGAGCAATGGAGCCGTCTGTCCTTGACTTGGGCTACTTCTTGTCCCGTTAGACACCTGGCGTGTCGCTCATTCCAGATCTTCCGCTGTATCCTTACGTCGCTTGATCAGCTGATGCTAGGCGATATGCTAGCGCGATTGTCCAACACTATCGCGGATGAAGATACCGAGATCCAAACGTTCTCTATGGAGATCTTGACTACGTTGAAAACTCTAATTTCGAAACTTGACCCAGAAAAGCTCGTATCATTCCCCCAATTATTTTGGACCATGTGCGCGTGCCTGGATTCTATTAACGAGGTTGAGTTCCTCGAAGCAATCGAGATGCTTGACGAGTTCTTAGAGAAGCTTGACTTCCACTCGCCGAGCTTCCGAGCAGCAATTATCGATGGTCGACCCCCTAGGTGGGAAGGCGTATTTGAGGGCGTCCAGCCTCTGCTCTATAAGGGTTTAAGATCATCCGTCTGCCTCCAGCCCACGCTCAACATCCTAGATAAGCTTGTTCAGTTGCCCAGCTGTGAGCTAATCGGAAACGATAACAGGCTCTTTTTCTCTATCCTCGCTAATTTCCCGCGTTTCTTGCAGGCCATGGAGCAAGATACTATTGACAAGGGAACTCTGCAAACCGCTGAGATCCTCTTTGCGGTCGCCGAAGCGCAGGGTCTGTCCTCAATATGTGGTGCGCTGGGGGCCTTCATGGATTCGCGATACCGCTCCAGCAAGGAGTTCATGGTTCAGATGCTTGCCGCACTTCGCGAATTCTACCTACCACAGCTAGACTTCAAGATGCTGACAACGTTATTGGGCTTCCTTACCAATAGTATGCCTTCAGTGAAGATCATGACAATGCGGCTACTCTGCGTTGTCATTCCCGAAATCGAAATGCGCAAGCCTGAAATTGCTAGCCACGGATCCGACCTAATCTCCCCACTTTTTCGACTCCTACAAACCGAATACTGTATGGAGGCACTGGAAGTACTTGACAATATTATGACCATGTCCGGAACTCCGATGGATAAACATTACGTTCGAATGAGCATGACCAGCGCCGCTTCCAAAGAGAGGAAAGACTACGAGGCTACCCAAAGCCTGTTTGGTATCCCAGAGGAGTCTGGCTGGGCGATCCCGGTTCCAGCAAAGAAGACGGAAATTACACGCGCTAATATCCATGCCGCATTCTACATGTGCCAAGCCAATGCTGAGGATGGCATACCCACAGACCCAACGCCAACTCCGGAGGTCGAGTTCCATGCTGATGATTATGGCTACGGCTATTTCACCGAGGCGCCGGATCGAACTGAAACAATGATGTCAGATGATGTCCAGGGTGATGGTCAAATGGCTGATTTGGTGACGAAACTTGACAGCTTAGACGACTTCTTCGACGACATGTCACAGACGTCCCCTAGTGAGGGACGTTCTTCGAGGACAGTCACTGAGTTTGCACCTGAGAGCTACGAATCTGGTCCGCGGCTTTACGATGATGTCTTACCTATCTTACATCAAGCTTCAACCAATACTTCTTTCCAAAATGGCTTCGTAGACCGTGTGCCGGCGGCGAAAGAAGGTAAAACGAACGCCATGAATCCGGGAGCTTTCAATCCCGTAGCAACCGCTAGACCAGGACTACACTCGCGCTCCGTCACTTCTCCCTCGGCGCCTGCGTCGTGGAACCAACCCCAACTAAGCGAGCTGACCTCTGACGATGAGTTGACAGAGGATGTCTTCTCTGATGGTGACGATGATCGACCACCCAATGGAATACCGGAGAGCTCGTTCTTCCTTGAGAACATGATCAAGCCTATTGCGCAGACGACAAGAACCCACATGCGACGGCTGACAGGGGGCGGCAGATCGCGAGACGCGGAGAGGCAGCGGGAACTTTTCCGCGCCAAGCAGCAGCAGATCTCGCCGCAAGTGCCCAAGGTACCGAACTCCTTTTTACAACACAAGGCGAACCCGTCAAACGGAGAAATGCTATGAGTGATGAGATGAAACATACTTCTCAGATACATGTGAGACGTGTGGATGAGGGGATGAGAGCACGTTCGTCATTCAATCAAGAGACGCTAAGATACGTGGTATAATTGAAGATGTGACGAATAATGCGGCGGCGATCGTAACGATGGGGAGTAGTAAGATACATGTCTTGATATGTATAAGGGGGTTTATGTACAACCCGTAACAGTGTTGTATACCACTTGTAGAATAGAGAAGCTATTCATACGTTAAAGACGACGCAAAGTCTTAAGTCATAATATGACACAATCGATCCTTATTGATTCTACATACATAAGATCTTGCAACGATATGATAATGTCAAACTTCTAGGTGAGCGTTTTAGGGACAGGAGATGAATATGTCACGAGATCGGGAGCACATGTGAAGCTCCGGATGTCCTATTACTAAGCTATAGGTGGGTCTATAGAATATTAACTTTACTATAGTGGGTCGTCTAGCAGAAACGCTAAACCCAATTCAAACTGTGGGGGAGCGGTCAAAGTTGGCAATTTAGGATATTTTTCTAGATTGAGCTCTAGACTTTCGCAGATACAACACTGAAAGTAGAACATAGGATGAGGCGCGGAAACGAATTCTCAGGAAGCAGATGCAGCTTCATCGACATATAATCGTGATCTTATTATATAATTGGTCTGGGTTCGAGGGTTAGCAGTGGCCCCTCTGATGGGCTCCCTCGGTCAAAGTGATTGATTCTTCTTAACGATGCCGTAGTTAAGCGCAATACTTTTTTTATAATACCATACCAAACCATGGCCAAGCGCAAGTCGCACGGGGGCGATAGGGGCTACTCGGGAAAGAAGCAAAAGACCGCCCATGTACATGAGCCTCCCACTTCTGAGGAAGTCTATACTGGGAGACAGCTCCGCCAACTACTAGCTTTTGAGCAGGACCTTCAAAAAGCAAGGCATGGTATGTTGGTTTAAGGTCGGCCGAAGATATCTCACGTTGGGCACCGCTAACAATAGGTACTCATAGGTCTCCAATCATTCAAGATACTTCTCGATAGCATTACCAATGGCGAAGACCCGAATTCCGAGAAGCGACAGATACTACTCGAGTTTCTGGAGACAGTGAAGCCGCAAGAGAAAGAAGATGAAGTTCCCGTGTACTTACCAGATGTAATGGAAACATGGAGTATGGCTGTGCAGCTGAATAATGAGAACGTCATGTCCGCCGTCGCCGTCGTACTCGCGCTATTGCTCAAATTCATCTCTGGAGATGTAGACTTGATACCGTATGGCCTAGGAATATGTCGAACCCTCCTCCAAAAACGACAGCAAGAGCTCCTTGCCAAGAACCTATCAGCCGAAAATGGCAAGGACTTCATAATATCGCCCACATTGAGACTTCTCAGGGAAGCTGTTTGCTTGGACGGTGGTGCTCTTGCGGCCCCTATATTCAGAGCTAGAAACAATACGTTCAAGTCACTCGCCCGGAATATGGGTCTCCGATACTTAGGGGAAGGCATAGAAGATCCTAAACGCCCATCCGTCAGAACTAATGCGATACGCTTCCTCTTAAGTAACCTCAAGCTTCTTCATATCGAAGCGAAGCGCGACCTACTATCTCAGAAGGATATTGTCGCTGCTCTCATGCGACATATCAGAAAGGACCCCCCTTCATTGATTCACGAAATATTAGACACTCTGAGAGCCTCGGTGATTCTTGATAAGAAACTACCAAAGGATATCAAGATTAGAATTTTGAATGCTTACTCGCTCATCAAAATAGCAGAGCTGTACGGCTACGCCGAAGATCCCACGGAACGGGAGGAAGGTTCGGATGCCGAGCGCCCGTCAGTTGAGGAATCAGCCCATGCATTTTTGCTCGCTGCCTGCACTAATTCTGATGCCGGCATTCGTCGGTCAGAACGTGGCTATTACCCCGAGGGTGTAGATGCCAACACGATACCACTAGGACCTAACGATGACCAACCTGTTGATTTTGGCATTGATAGCATTCCGTGGATGAACAAGTTTGAAAATGACGTCCCCGTCCGGAATATGTTACTGGCAGAGTTCATTCAGACACTACGGCCATGGTCCAACACCAAGCAGAATGAGCTCCTGGTAGCAATATTTGAGCGCTCACCAGAGTTAATAGCACATTATTTCTGTCACAAGAAAGCGTTCACATTCGATCCAAAGTTATCTGCGACTTGGATTGGATATGCTGCTTTGCTCTATAATGCTGTCCAACTACCAATTCCCTCATGGTTCGGACATGCCAATGGCTATGCGCGGGTTCCACCTCCTACCACCATAGTGCTTGGAAATATAATGCCGGTGCCTATGACTCTGAAGGCAATAACACGCTGCTTCTCGATCAAGTCTAAACTAACATCTTTCTACGCCATTCGACTTCTGACCCTGTCATTGCAGAAGTTAGGTCGGGCCCTAGAGATGTACCGAGAAGCGTCATCGTCATCTGATTCTCTGTGGGAAGAGGCGGCCCGCCGACTTCTCGACGAATTTTACCAAAGGACGCCAGACATCAAGGATATTATTAAATGCTACCTCGCGATGGATCAGGATGATCTGCTTCAACGACGAGCAGCGAGTCGCCTGCTTCTACTCTATTACGAAATAATCCCGCAATTAGCTTTGAGAGCCAAGTTTGATGTTTCGCCAATACTCCTGTCTACGATCAGAAGGGTCGAAGCCCTGGATGGAATAGGCGAGGATATGGCGATGTCCTTGCTAGAACTCGAGAATCTCTGCGCGATTGCAAAATACTCGCCAAATATGCGGTGGTTTGCTCGGGCTACCGACATGCCCCACTCGCCATTTACAACACTTCTAAGGTTATCTGTTGAAAAGACTACCGGACTATCGAATGAAAGCCTCAACAACGTATTACATTGGGTGGCTGGTGAACATCAATTGGTGGAAAACCGACCAAAGTTTCCTGGGTTATATCCCCTAATAGCAGCTCTAAAGAGCCTCGGAAGTATTGATTCAGCTATCTGGGCGTTCCTAGATAATTGTGTTGAGCGCTGTGCTAGAACGCCAGTCAAATACCTTGAGATGATCGAAGAACAACTAAGCAAGGCAAGCTTACTCGAGGATGAAGATACGATTACCTGCCCTCTCATGATGACAATAGCGGAACAAATCCCATATTTCAAGTCATCGTCTCCCGAAAAGGCAACACTCAAAGAATTTGTTCAGCTGCTGTCAGAATACTTGGGTCACTCACTTGCTGTAGGTGTGAGCCAGCCATTCTTGAGCGCTGCGAGAGAGCTCTTTGCCGCTGGCCTCGGAGACCAGAAGATAAGTGCAAAGTTGCGAATAAAAGAAAGGAAAAAGCCAACTCCAGCACTACAAGAGAACCAACAGGAACATGACACCCTTATCAATGGCTGGAATAATGGGGCAAATGGAGAGATGGATGTTGATTCAACCGACCAAATCACCCCCGAAGATTTGGAACAAAGCCTATCAGTCCCTGTCGTAACAAGCAAGGACAACTCATTATTGAAATGGTCCTCAAAAACACCGGAAGAACTCGTCGAGGAAGGATACGCGTCCTCAGTAATACGCTTGCTTTCCTCCGAACATTCGAGCATTCGAAGGGAAGCACTAACAAGTATTACCAAAATGGCTGCGAAGATCAAGGATTCGACATACGACAATAACGAACAAGCCTGGCTTCTTCTCATGGAACTCGCAGAATCAGCGCGAAGTTCGATCGCTGATGAGCCACTGCCGAGTGTGATTATAGCTTTCGCTTGCAAAGCGCTTGAAGTTATAATGAACCCATTGCACTGCCTGTATGAGAAGGTCAACTTATTCCTCACTGGAGGCCCGGTGTGGTCTCTAGATAAGATACCCCTAATGCAAAATATCCTCCAGGAGGGGCCAACTGATGATGGTGCCTTCTACTCGGAAATTAGCTGGCTGCTCGGCTTCCTCCTTGATAGCTTACGAACACCAGCGGACATCGCCCTATTTCACAAGCGTAAAGTCTTTGAGAGGCTGTTTGCTCTTACATGTAACCCTTTCATGGGTCCTGGCCTGAGAACGCAGATCCTGCGCAATGTCTATAGAGCCACGACTATTGAGGGAGGAAGCGATACGCTGATTACGCGATTCGGGGCAGTGAGTTGGTTGCAGGCGCAGAGGGATGCCACGGCTGATGTTGCCGAGCGTGGACTATACCAGGCGTTGTTGAGAAGGCTGTGGGATACCTGCGACCAACCCCGTATATCGTTGTGGAGCAAAGGCGGCGTTGGGAAGCTTGCGGCATAACAATACAACGTACTAAGCACCTTCCCTACTATGTATTATCTTCAGATGTTAGGGGCCTGTGCCTTAGCCGAAGGTTGAATATGGGATTAAGTACTAAGTATATCAAATCTTATGAATATACCCCTTAGCCCTACTTGATCACGAATAGATTTGAGGTGTGAGAGTCTATAAAACATTTATTTAGGCAGCCTGACTTGTATGAATGCTGAGGTAAGTACACTCTAAATAGAAGAGGAGAGAATAGGATAGAAAAAAATATTTTCCATCATCAGCATTGCTAGTAGCTTATTCCTTCGTCATTTAGTACCGAAACATATCCATCTACATTGTGATCCATACGTATCCTAAATAATGAATTATCTTTCCACGAAGTTGTATCATGGCCATGCCAAATAGCTGAAGGCGGTATTAGTGTGATTAACACGTCAACTGGTCTTAGAGCTAGACACCTAAATTCAGCCTTGTCGCTAAATAGGCTGACAATAGGAATGAGATATTTGTTAATGGTCTAGAGCGGGTTTCCCTACCTAATCAAGAGGACCCTAGGGAACTTTAGCATGCTACGGCGCTAGGAACAAAATATTCATATTGCCATTGTGAATATGCTCCATTATCTAGTAGGTGATGTAAATACTATGTATATCTGAAAATATTAATTCCTATACATATTGACGTGAGTTGGATTTCTTAGACTCAATTTCTTTAGCAAAGGACGACGTATGAAGAAATGCTTACCTAAGACGTGGAGTAAGTATAAGTATTGTAGCCTCTTAGCAGGCTCCATTTAGGCATCAAGGGTGGTTCGGCGACCCACATGGGACAACGTGGATACTATAATGTAGGAGGTTCGTTGCGCTAGGTTTCCCACAGGGCCACAGCACGTCGCTGCTACCATGTGTCCCTGGTACAAATATGGAGGTAGGTAAGTACCTCTAAAAGGTGGGGCACGGGCCAACAGTAAGGATTTCCCAGTCTTCCAGGTCAACTGGTTGATATGGATCTCTGAACTTCCAGTTGCCTCCCACGTCCTCAGGGCAACAACCGTCCAAGTTATTTTTTTTGACATTGACCTACCACCACCACCCAACATCTTCTGATTGTACAGTGACAATACGACGCATGACACCAAACACCAAAATCCAGAAACCACTTCCTCCACTATCCCCCCAAAACTTGATGCTACATTACCTACCTACCTTTTCCAATCGCCCCTCCCCGAATTAATGCAAGTTAGGATACCAACGTCGCTTCTGCTTCACGTCGTCACCGTCTTCTATCCAGGTAATACACTCAACCTTGGATTGATTACTTCGTCAATTGATCCCCTCTGTTGTCGGGTATCCATCATTTCATCCTAAGCTGGATCGGCCTCGATAAACAATCAAGAACTCTCCTAAGACCATAAATTCCCTGACCGTGACCCCGACCGGCATCATAAAAGAAAAAAAATCTCGTGTCGTCCTCCACCTACCGCTTTTCCACCCCGCACAAGACCGAGCCCTCTAAAGATATCCTCAAGTAGCCTCGCCCAGCCAAATCACTATAAACTGTTACACCGCGGGACCGCGATTGTTTACACCCGAGACGTGGACTCGGTCCACCCCTTCCACGAACTTGTACCTTTAAAATTTAGATAGGATCTATCAAACCCTCAGATGCTATGGCAATACGATATCCAGTAGACGCGCTAAAACGCCTGCGCGAGTCGCCTTTATGCTCCAAACCGAGCGCACTTCCTCCCGCGGAAGAGTGGATGGGGTATGTCTGAATTGCTACAGGACGAGATTGGATCTTGGATATGTACTAATAACGATATAGACCACCTCCCGAGACCTTTCGCAATAACCAAGGTAATAAACCTGGAGGAGAGAGAAATAGAAACAATGACAGCTCTCTCTTGGACCCACCTAATAGACGACTGGGCGTCGACAGAGCACGCAACGCTGCGAGTATGTGCTCATCCTACTTTATTCCTGTTTGAATCCCCCTGACTTGGTTCTAGATTCCGAGGATATTGTCCTTGGACCCCCGCGAATGACGTTCTCGTCGGCTACTATATCCCGAGTTAATAAACCTTTTGAGAACGACAAGTCCCTAAAGGACTCTGATACTCGTGACCGCTTCGCTCTTCGGAACAGGAACGGCGATGCTGATAATTCTGAACGTTTTCGCGATCGTGGAGGAGACCGTGATACTAGGAACGCCTTCCGCCGACGCGGCGATGCAGACCAAGATAGTGAGGGTTGGAGCACTGTGAAGCCTCGTAAAAGCTTTGGGCATGAAGGTGCTGAACGTTTTCATGGTCGCATGGGCGAACGTCCGGAACGCTTTGGAGGAGACCGTCGACCTCGCGATCAGGATGACCGCGAGAACGCTGACCGACCCCGTCGTGCTTTCGGGGAATTTAGTAAGGACAAGGAAGGGGATGAAGGTGACAAACCCCGTAGGAACGGTTTGAATAGGAACAGGACAGACCAGCCTTGGCTAAGGGATAACAACGAAGCTTCCCAACCTCGAGAGCGTTTTGATAGATCCAAAAGCTGGAGAGATAGGGCTGTGGATGACCACCAAGGTGACGCACACCAGGATAGACCGAGAGAGAGGACGTACGAACGTAGATGGGATCGAGACCGCGACCAGCGCCAAGAGCGTGAACCGGAATGGCTCGATGAGCCCGTCGAAGAGCAGCCTCAAGCGCATACCCAGGAAGACTTCAAGAAGTTCATGGAGAACATGAAGGCAGGGAAGAGCGCGACTAAGGCCGAACCAACTCCCGAACCGGCGGCTGAGGTGCCCACGCCTCTAGAGAAAATCGAGGCCGAGAAAACAAAAGTCAAACCAACACCGGCTATTGAGATGAGACACGATAAGTTTTTCGCCGCATTTGGCTCTGGTTCAAACATTGAGACACAAGGCAGTGCTGGTGAAGCTACGAAGGAGAATTCCGTTCCTGTTGTCAAACCGAAGACAGGCTCTCGATTCCAGAAACTGTTCTTAAATCAAGAAGAATCGCGTCGCCAAGCTGAACCTCCGATCCCTGTCGCTAACCCTCCCCCAGCACAAGAGCTGAATCCCCTGCTAGCGATGACCGGGGTGGCTGGATTACAGACAACAAATGATAATGCAGCCGAGAAAGTTGCTTTCCAAGCACTGCTCCAGAAATTGCAGAAACAGAAGCTTCAGGGTTCCACGCCGCCATCTGGCGGATTTGCAGACCCTCCTCCTAACCATGGGATTGCGTCTCCTGGTCCCTATCAGCCTTATGTGCAGGAGCGTCGGGAGGAGCCACTCCCCCGTGGTCCTCCACAAAATCACGATGTCCATACACCCAGGCCGCAGGTAAACCCGCAGTTCGGCGCAATGCGTTCAGAACAGCAGGTACTGCATGACCTCATCGGCCAGCGTCATCCTGGCCAGAATCAGAACGCAGGGCGTTCCGACCAACCGCCCAGCCGGAATAACAATAGCCAGGCTGAATTCCTCATGACTCTTATGCAGAGCGCTCGACAACTACCCGAAGCTCAAAGAAATGAGCAGCTCACCATGAGAATGCCGCAGCCCTCCCGACCACCAGCACAGATTCTCCCGACGCCGGACCGGGAGCTCGACTATCAGCACGAGCGCGTTACCCCTCAACATCAATCCGGCCGTCCCACGAACCTGGCCGGCTTTTTCGACGAAGCATCCATGCTTCATCGAGAGCAGGATAATCGTCCACAACAGCCTACTCAGATCCTTCAACGACAAGGACCCCCCGGTTTAGATCAGATGCATCCAGGCGCTTGGATACAGAACAGCGGACAGCAGATGCCTCCCCCAGGACGTCCTATGATTCCGCCTCCCGGCTTAGCCGGGAACCCACGCAACGGCCCCGGTCCAGGAGGTTTTCCCCCGGGGAATTTCCCCATGGGTGCGTTTCCCCCAGAGGGTATAGCAGGCCCTCCCCGTAATATGGCACCCCCTCCTGGCTTCTTTGGCGGCCCACCACCACCGGGATTCATGCCTCCCGGAATCCCTGGCTTCCAAGGACCCGAGAGCGGGTTTGGTTTCGACCACCGCGGTATGCCTCCCCCTCCCGGTACGTTTCGTCGGAATTAGGAGTATTCCGAATTCGGCGGGATCGATGGATACCTAGGCAAAGATTACGCTACCTAGATACACCCAATACAAACACAAACATGGCCGAAACATATCAACATCCAAGTGTTCACCAGCATGCATGACTGTCTTTAGAGGACATGGGGAACGAAGGCTTGTGTGTAACTGGTAGAGCCGAGGTTGGGCGCGAGGATGAATGAGATAAGGACGGAAAGGCAAGAATCGAGGCGATGTCTTTTGGAAGCAAGAAAAAGGACTATACCGTTGTATGATTGTAATACCCTCCTTGCTCAACTCCCTAGCAGCTTAATCAACGGCAAAAAAAATTCCCGCCTGCCAGTGTTTTATTATCAAGCCTCGACTTGCTAAAGCAGTGTGTGTCGGTCGTGTACTGCGTGATGACTTGAATGTTTCGATAATGATGTGGTGGTAGCTAGATATATGTATGCGATGAATACGAATACTTATAATCCGAGAGATGATACTCTTACGCTCGTGTTTCTTATTTTCTCACCTTACCTCTTCCTCTATCCTCTTTCGATAGTTCATATGCCCGTCTGACGTGGTGACATGGTATTCGCGAATCCGCGTTCCGGACAATCTCCAACTTCGCCGGACTTCGGGCGAAGGGAAAACAATGGCCGATTATGAGGCCCGTTTTCATTGCTGAATGCGCTCTATTTACATGGATAGCATTGTACAAGCCGGTGATCAGTAATATTTATCATTCTGTGTGACTAAGATCCGGAACCCCGGGAGCAATACTTAGGGGGTGGAGGTGAGGGTAATACAACATGGGAGCCATGCGAGGCCCATTTTATCGTATCCATGGATACTGCCAGTCCTTTGTTAATGTTATTACTCTCCGTTCTTACATAGATCACGAAGCACGCGCCTATTACGGAATAGTTTGGATAAAGTGTCTTAATCGGTTGTTTGATATAGTGTCGTGTCTATGTAGCTGGATATACGAGTGCGACCACATACACAGGAACCAACCTCATCTTCACCCCTCTAGCCCTCTTCTCCACTACCCTTGGTATGCAGGCATGATGGTTCTATACAACAACGCAACACAACGTAACGTAACGTACCGCTCGCTCTCGAAACGCCGGCTCTCAACGACAAGAAGCTGATTCCTCAACGCCATGCTCTAATTACCGTAGGTATGTATGTGCATGTCTGCCAGCAATCCACGCGCTCTATGCAGCAGCTTGTCTCCAAGTGCTCGGTTGGTCCATAACCAAGAGTATATCTCACTTTACCTAGCCAATCCCCTAGGTACCAGTCCCGGATATTTCACCAAGTATACGTGTATCTCGGGGAAGGACCTGGTTGACAAGTAGTATCTCCTTTCCCTCTTCTCTACCCCTTCTTCATACCGAATATGTTCCGCTTCTTCTTCTCCTTTTCTAGCTTATGGGGTTTGCCTCCGCTCGAAGAATCTGGTCTCATATCACTTGCATTCGATGGTCGGGAGGCGTGAAGCGACATGTTACCCATTGCCTGTGTGGGTGGGGCAGGGGGCTCGCCGCCTAGTCTAGGCCCACTAGGCAGCCCGCCGGGTCCGGGGGGTGCTCGTCCCGGCATTCTCTGTGCTCCTCCAGGAGGCGGGCGTTGGACCCCAGGAGGGCCTGGTGGAGCGCCCATCGGTGGAGCAGGCCGTTCGAATAAGTGTGCTGGTGCTCTCGGAGGTGGCCTCTCCATGGGTATATCGAGCCGCCTCTTGTCTACGCCCAAATCACCTACTTGTCGTACGAAGAGTTGGGGCGTAAGCATATGGCTGGTTGTCAGGAAGACATCGCGGTTCATGGCTGCGCCGACCTCATAACAAGCGCGCGACTCGGAAAATGTCGCTCCACCAGCCATGAAAACAATAATGCGTTGTTTGTTGTCTACAACACGTCGGCCAGCACCCGCCCAGCTGGGTTTCGCAGCTCGCAAAGAGCCTTGACCGATCAGCGCGTCCTCATTTGGATCTAGTGGTGGTTTGACATAGGGAAACTGTGTTTGATCTAAGGCTCCCCTGCAAAGGTACTCCAGCATAGTCTTCACAGCTGGGTTGAATCGTGACATATAGTTGTCCTCCGCAATCGGCGCTTTTGTGTCGATAGGGAAAAGTGGTTTTAGGTCCTTACGGACATCTTTAAGCGCGTGCGTCATGCGACCACCGAGCAGCTCCAGATTCGATATGACTTCGCCGTCTTGTGGCGGTAGAGACGCATGTGCGAGTAGTCTCTGAAGGTCTTCGGGAATTACGCCATCCCGATAGAGAAGATACATCATTATGAGACGAAGGCGGTCTGATTGCTTAACCGCGTCATCGTCTAAGAGACGGACAACCGTATCTAGGACGTTCTTCGGTTTCCGGTTATCCTCATCAAGGCCCGTGGCCATATCCTGCTCTATAGGCGACATCTCGGCAAGTTTATGGTGCTGGAAGATATTCATACACTCTTGGGCCATGGTGAGATGAAGGGAGTAAGCTTCTTTCATCTCTTGGAACTGCGGCAGTCCTGCCATCATATCTTTAATTGCGTTCAAACTCGTAGTGTCGCTGTTGGAGTTGACAAAGTGTGGGTTTTGATCAAGAAACTTCTGAAAGTCGCCCATCAACTTATCGATCGTGTCCTTCATGTGCCTGTGTCGGTTTTCTACCCACACTTTGTCTTTCTCGACGAGCTCCATGTCTTTTTCCTCGGCATCTGGAGATCCCTCGTTGACAACCATATGAAAGGTTGTCTTGTCTCCGTCTTTGATTGGTAGTAGGTCATGCGCCATTGCTTGATACGTAAATTCGTGGATTAAGGGAGCCATTAAGTCCATAGACCTATCAGTAACTATCAGAACCCCCTGTGGCCTCGAACTCGGCGGCGGGAAGTTGGGGTTCCATTGCGCGTATTCATCCAGCTCCTCGGATATGAATCGGGCTAGGTGTGATGATAATACACTGGCTTCGTGTATCGGGTTCTGAGGTCGGTAATAGCGAACTTTGGGGTATTCTCCGAGAGTCACACATAAACCAGTGATCTACCAAGCAGCAGATTAGCCAATATTCGTACGAAGGCGGTTGGGGGAGTCCCGCTAACCTTCTGAGCCAGGTCTTGCATATGCTTCCTTATAAGTCCATTGCAAGCAGGATGATACAAGATTGGAAAGCTCCATGGGTCCCTAAAAGTGATGACATGCGACTCTTTAGGGAAATAGTCAATCGATAGAGTCTCGAAACCGGCTATCTGTTGTTTTGCGAGCGCGGAGCCGTCTATGCGCCGTCTCAGCTGGGGATCGAGCACCGCCGTCCATACTAAGAAACACCTCTGATACCTCCGCCTTTCAATATCAGCCATAAGACAGTCAACAATGTGCGCTTGCGGTGACAGGACATAGATAGCGTCCATAGTCGGGTTCATCTCTCTCCGATCCTCGATTCTTTCGATGTCTGCAACACTCCCTTTAGCCAATGCGCCCGAAGCGGAACGTGGTCGAGTAACATACTCGCAATGTTATGGTTGAGAATATCATCTTCCTTAACAACATTGTCGATGAGCTTCTTGGAATCGCTGTCGACGACTAGAATTTTCCACTGCCCAGGGAATACAATTAGCTTGGGAGCTTCGACTACACGCGGGTGACCGCTAGGAAGCGTAACTCACGTCGCCGGCAGTGATGGATTTAATGGTATTTATAATTACTGTACGTATGAGAGAGATCATCATGTTAGCTTTGCTACAAGTAGGTCTTTGCTGACAAGAATGACATGAGATGTAGCCTCGTAGGGATATGGGGTGCTCTCACTATCGCGCTGCTCTTCGATCACGGATACTCCCATCTTGGCTCTTGGCCCTCAGGCAGTATCCGACCTTTATAATGCGACACGGCTGGCTCCACTGGACTATCAGGACGAGAGATGCGTATTGTGTAGCTGGCGAGCTCGAAGAGGCAAGGTAGGTAAGCTACAGGAGGTACCTAGAAATCGATGTGTTGTAGTTGGCAATTGCTTGCTTGTCTAGAGGAATTATAACGAATTACGGTACGCGCTTGCGAAGATGGAAGGTAGACGTAGCAAGTAGTGACCTGTATCAAAAGATTATATGCAAATTGCTGGCAGTGATGCACGCATTACACAATGCAATGGGAGGATTGAGTTTCAGAGATGGGATTGCGAGAATGTGGTAACTGTGTATATAATAAAGCGGTAATGTGGTAATAAATGGTTCTTGGCCTTGGCGGGGTTCGGTTTCAACGCGCCAATCCACTAATGCGACTGATCCAACTGTGCTCAAGCGCTTGAATTGCCCCTCTACTTCCCCACTTCCCTTATTCTAATCCAGCACTTGAGGCGGACAACGTAGCCTTGTACAAGACAATGGACACAATTGACACAATACTAAACCTAACTAGCCTTGTCTGGGGTTGAACTTAAGTACGACGACTAACATTACACATGTCACCACCTAATCAAGGTGTTTAGGTTATGCTATTGATAGTGACACTAGATACTAACTACATATATGTAGTAAGGAGTGGTATCCATCAAGTTGATTCAAGTTATAGTCACACATAATTGTGTTGCTGTATATCTTAGCACACGTGAGCCCTATTACTTCATAAAATTGGCATTCATGGTCTAAAAAAGGGGGTATCTCATATAATTAATGGTTTCCTGGAGCATTCCTCGTATTCATAATACATAAGTAGAAGTAAGTTTGAAAAGGACACTCGATGTGTCTCACCCACTTCCTAGATATTTCTCCACGTCTGGGTTACCGTAGAATTGCCGCCGGAGTTTCTCGTGCCGTTTCTTATCCTCCAAGACCATCTTTCGCACCTTCTTGGCGTCATATGTCTGAACCTTTTCTTTCTGGACTGGAAGGTTCTTCGGAACCTGGACACCTATTCCCAAGGTATCATTCTTCGGTTTCACCTTAATAGGAAATTGCATGCCTTGCTGTTCGATACCCAGTCCCTTTCGTGAGTCCGGGTCCCATCCTTGAGACTGTAGGACATTCAACCCCATTCGCGAGCGGTCAAGTGCTGAAGGTGGGTGTGAGTGAGCTATGCATACTTGATGCGCTATCGAAGCTTCATGCGGGCGAGAGCCGACCTTCACTTCCTCACTGTCTCCGGAGCCTTCATTTACTGGTAATTGGCATATGTCACAGAGTAGAGGAGCTGTTGCAGTGTCCGGGGACTCTACAGGGGTTGACCGGGCAGATTCTTTCTCCTTGGGCAACACTATGCTCAGATATAGGTCCGACACGGATTGAGAGGGCTTTGTGGCGGCACTTGCTTCTGTAGTGTTGAGATCTCCTGATGAAGCAGGAACAAAAACTACTCGTTTTCGTTTGAGTCCCGATCCAAACGGCCGTTTATCTTGTAGAGGAATGTCGTATTCGGGATCACTCGACTCTTCGTATGCCATCCTCTTTTATGCCTGGGGTTTACTCATCTAGTTCCATCGAAGTGTCGGATTCCCACAGGTATATTCTTTTGGGGGAATTTGATAATGTTGAAAAGGTGAAAGGTGGTTGATAGGTAATGAAAAAGGCTGATAATTAAGTGATGAGGCGAAATCGAGTATGCAGGGATTATGCTTAAAAGTGGACCACAGTGCTCGGCTTTTTTAGCCTTACATTTCCGATCTGTCACCCCTGACCCTACCTTTTTTTAGTTCCAAAGGATAGAAAAGCTGTCGTCACAACCCCCTGCATATCAAACCTAACCTTATTACAAACCACATGGAAATGGATGCTTCGGTTAGCTAGGTTTTTGAGAAACCACTCCGTTCGTTATTTCTCCTTCAACTCCCCGTACCGTCTTCTATCCATATAACCATGCCTATCCCGTTTCTTTTAGCGGTCCTTCAAAATGGACCTCCGGCCTGGGTGCCTGGCTGGGCACGGGATCCATGGACATTATTCGAGATTGTAGCTGTCGCCGCCTTCGTCTATTTCTTCAAACGATACTGTAGTGGAGCTATGAGCCTGGCAGAACGCGACATGCACGGTCGAGTAGTCATGATGACCGGTGGGACATCGGGGATAGGCGCCGTTGTCGCTGAAGAGTTAGCTAGAAGAGGAGCGCAGATCGTGCTTCTTACCCACCTACCACCTTCGAATCCCTTCCTCGCAGACAACATCGGCGATATGCGCCAACGAACGAACAACCAGATGATCTATGCCGAACAAGTCGATCTTACTTCTTTGCACAGTATTCGCCAATTTGCTACGAAATGGATCGATAACGCACCACCTCGACGGTTAGACATGATTATTCTATGCGCTGCTACCCTCACACCTCCTGGAGAGAAACGTGTAGAGACAGAAGAAGGGATCGAGGAGATGTGGATGGTCAATTACCTTGCCAACTTCCACCTGCTGGGAATACTTAGCCCAGCCCTTCGAGCCCAGCCATTCGACCGAGACGTACGAATAATCCTACCTACGTGTTCGGCCTACATTCGGTCTCCGTCTCTTAACGATGCGCTTGTCAAGAAGGAGTGGTCACCCGCAAAAGCATATGCTAGGAGTAAGCTGGCGTTGATGGTATTTGGGCAGGCGTTTCAGAAGCATCTGGATGCGTACAAACGGCCGGACCAACTTCCAATGAATTCTCGAGTTATCTTTGTCGACCCTGGATATTCGCGCACCCCTGGAATGCGCCGGTGGCTAACACGGGGCTCACTTTGGGGATTGGCAATCTATCTAGCGACCTATCTGGTACCCTGGTTTCTGTTGAAAAGCCCGTTGATGGGGGCTCAGTCAATTCTCTATGCTGTTATGGAACCGGGGCTAGGAAGAGGACAAGGCGGCAAGCTTATTAAGGAATGTATGGAGGTCGACTTTGCGAGACTGGAAGTAAAAGATGAAGAAGTGGCCAAGAAACTATGGGAAGCGAGTGACAAACTCATCGAAAAGACCGAAAAGGACCAGGCTGCGTTGAGGGTCTTGGAGAAGAAACGACAAGAACATGAGAATAAGGAGAAGAAGGAGGCAGAGAAAGCCGAGGAGATTGATGCCTTGATAAACACGATCAAGAAAGGGAAAGAGTCAGAAAAGAAAACTTCCCGACGGAAAGGGAAGAAGGCTTCATCATGAAGGAACGAAATGATAGTTCGAGGCGGAATAATTAATTGAAGATCGTCGTTCTAACCCCCACATTCTAATTGGAGATGCCATATCCAGGTGAAACGCTAGAGGCGGCGGTATCAGAATAGTAGACTACTTAGTCTATATGGGCGAGGCTTTAGATCTGTAGATTGATTCTCAAAAGACTTCGATATCTATTCGAGATGAGTTTCGTAACCCAGGGCCCTGCGATTCGAGTATTTGATGATGTTTCCCTAGACCTGCAAGAGAAAATAATTACCCTCTTAAGGCTAGTAAAGTTACCCCAATCCCCGCAAACACATTCGTCGATTCGAATTGCCTTGGTTAGCAATATGTTGGAGCTAGTGATATAGACTATCCCAAGAGAGGAGCAATTAAGAGTTGGAAGTACCGCCTTAGAGAATATAATCCCCTTTAACTTGAAGAAACTGTATGAGGGAACCGTGATTTATGTTTCATATTGGCTCATTATCTTCTCTTCAATTAATTGAGACATAATTCAGACACAATGTTACGGCATTCGATTTCGCAGGTCTTCGGCTCAAAGCACCCGGCTTTGTCCCCACGTGAGAGTGACGACATTAGACAACCTCGGGTGAGTCCCACTTTGATAGCTACCATCTTGCATTCGCCTTCAACCTCTAATCATTGCGCTCAGCCATCCTACGTAACATATCAATTCCCGGCGCAGAGACTACATCAGGTGCCTGATAGCGATTTCCTAAATGTATCGCATCTAAATCTATCACTTCAGCCGTCTCACGCTCAAGAGTCAATCCCGATGCCGGTATCCATGCCGATACCGATGCCCGGCCCGGCAATGCAATCTTTACCACTCCCGGGTCACATGCCACCGGCAGCTGCACCGGTTCCTTATTCCCCGGCTCCGGTTATGCTATCACAGACGGCAAGGAGGGATGCCTCGAATCTGCATCCGGTGTTCTTTACTGAGAGGTTACGGAGGTCACCATTCATGCTTGATGCTGCGGGCGTGACAAGCCCTGTTGCGCATGGGTATGCCTATCATAATACACAGGGGAAGGCAATGTTATGAGCACGGGCAATTGAGAGGATAGGAGTAACCGCCGTAGATATCCATTGAGGTTGCCTTCTGATGGGGCGGATTGTTGAATGCGATTCAACAGCCGAAAGGGCTAGGCAACAAGAAAGCTTAAAGAGCAAATAGAGAGCATCCACGGATATATCACCTTATGAAAAGTTATCGATTCAAATGAAGACGCTATAGTGCTCATAAGAGCCTAGAAGATGGTATTTCTGGGATACGACTGAATTTAGAAATACAGACTCGTATGTACACGAAGACATAAGCAGAATACACTTGATATCAGAAGTAATACCGCCGGCTCGACGTCCGACGCCAACAAAGGGAATAGTGCTGGTTGCTGTCCTTTCCCTCTTCCATGAGCCTTGATTTTAGCCCATATTAATCAAAGCTGAGCAATAACGCCGTTAAAAATACAACACTGTCCCGAATGAGAGATGATTCGCCCCTCTAGCGATGAGTATTATCCAGTTCGACGGGCCGAATCATAGCAAAGGTAAGAGGAGTGATGTAGTCCCCCCTGTTATCTCCGACTTATCCCGTGGCGTTCCTGACTGCAATGACAATCGCGACGACAATCAGAACGAGTACTATGATAAGCAGCGCCATCAGCTTGACGTTCTTCCACCACATCTGCCTCTTGATGCCACGGCTCCGGACCCTGAACTCGCGCGCGCTACCGCCTAGACGGTCCGTCTTGTCAACCAGCAGATCGATGCGCTCGCCACGCTCCAGCAGGCCCTCAATATTACGAGTCATGATGCCGCGTACGTCGTCGATCTCGCGCTGGACATTGGTGATGGCGTCATCACGGCCACCGCTCGTGGTCCCGAACTCGACCATCAGGTTCTTGAGCTCGGCATTAAAACTGCCGGCGCCGTAGTTGGGCATGTCGGCAAAGTCGGTGGTGTCCGCTGGGAACTCATCGAGGAAGCGCTTGCGGATCTCGAACAGGAAGCCGAAGGGTATGCGTCGGCCGAGCGACGAGTCCGCCACCACTAGGAACGTCAGACCGCCTGCTGATGGATTGCCCGGGTGCGCCGACGGAGCCTCCGATATGTAGTGGATGTGGTGCGAGCCATGGGTGTACGTGAGTTTCTGCGGGGAGTCGTGGCCGATCTTAGGGAGGATGAGGGAGGCGAGGGACGAGGTGTTTGAAGATGCCGACGTCGTACACTCGGATAGAATGGTGGAGTGGTGCGCGATGCACGAGCTGCATTCGTTAGCTACCTGCTCATTGGCTTCTTTTGATGGGTAAGATGGATGGAGACGCACTAGAGGAGTGGAGTTTGAGGTGTCGAGGACGACGCCATGGTGAATGTTGGTACGAGGTTCCTGGTCTGCTATAGGGGTGTCTGATTTACTCGGGCTCAACGGTTTATCGATGCAAGAAGTTCGTTGATTGGGTAATTCAGGAGAAGAATTTCTAGGGGGATGAACTTGGCGATGGAAGCGATAGTTTAAGAGCTCCAGTTCCGAGGTTTTGGGTTGAGGCTCAGAGGCTGCTTTCCTAGTCGAAGTCGGGCCATACGTAATGACGATGGGTGGAATCAACGGATACCTCCATGTACCTTGTAGTAGCTCGCCAGCCAATAGGAAGCTGTCATGGCTGATTTTTGGACCACTAGCGGAGCACTTGAGTTACCTGGATATGCAGGGTTCAAGGTTTAAACATGTCCACTCCCAGCCAGTAATGATCAATCGATAGAGCACTATTATCGATAAGCAAATTTATGAGCCCCATACATCAGCGCCAACCAACCATAGCCAGAATTTAGAAGGGTCGACGATTCGCCTCCAGCGTTTTTATAGCTTCCGAGTTGATAGCCAGTTCTTTCTTACGAAAGGGAATCATCCTAACATGATTCCTGAACTGTCTGCCTTCTGTATGTGCAATGCGCGCCCTTCTCAGATCTGGATCGACTAGGTCAAGCTGCGCAGTTCTCACATGTCGCAAGCGTGCCTTTAGTATTAGTTCTGCTACCACCAGAAAAAAGACACCAGAAGCCGCCAAATATATCACTAGAAAGGTGAGAAAAGGCAGAACTCAAAGATGTGCTCTTTGGTATGTATACTAACATGTATAGTCACCATCACCATCCGTAAATTCGTTTACACGCCCAGGCTGGAAAAACAGTACCGCTTCCCACTCGGACAGCCAAAATAATAATGCTGCCCCGAATACCCGGGAATCCAGTCGATCACGACAAGAGGCAAATAGGACCTATGCTGTCTTCCGTAATTTGGCGCTTAGTTGTTTCGACTCCTTGATGAAGACGTCGCGAAGCTGGGAAGCTAAAGAATCTGAGTATAAAGCGTTCAACATCAACACTAAACTTGACTTGGACCGTGAGATCAAGTTGTTTAGGAACTCGATCGAAAGATGTTGTGATCTAGCTAGCGAGAACCGTGCTCTATCAAAGCACGATAATCCGCTTTTTTCGAGTCTACGGAATGCCTTTGTTGAGGGGGATGCTCGCGGCCTCAGTGACGAGTTGATATATGCCTTTCAGAATTTTCTTATGCGATCAAGATTTCCGAAGAGTATTGCTGCTACTCATAGGAAGATTGCAGATTTCCGGTTCCCATATGAATGGTACCCTGCGACTAGAGCTCTACAGCGCACAGTTCACCTTCATGTTGGACCCACGAACTCAGGGAAAACTTATAATGCCTTGAAGGCTCTCGAAAACGCCAAAACTGGGATTTATGCAGGTCCACTCCGATTGCTAGCACATGAAGTTTATAGTCGGTTTATTGCCAAAGGAAAGCCGTGTGCTCTAGTCACCGGTGAAGAGCAGCGCATCCCCGAAGACGAGGATAACTATTTTCGAAGCTGTACCGTCGAAATGACTCCCCTTAACTACCCAGTAGATGTTGCAGTCATCGACGAGATCCAAATGATAGGAGATAGCGAAAGGGGGTGGGCGTGGACGCAAGCATTCCTCGGTGTTCAGGCCAAAGAAGTCCATCTCTGTGGAGAGGAGCGCACCGTGGAACTCATCCAGTCACTGTGTGCTACACTTGGTGACAAATGTGTAGTCACGCGATATAAAAGACTCAGCCCGCTCGAAACCATGTCTCAGAGCCTGGGCAACGACTGGGCGAATCTCCAGAAAGGCGACGCGGTAATCACGTTTTCGAGGCTTGGAATACACGCAATAAAGAAGCAGATCGAGGAAAGTACGGGACGCCGGTGTGCTATGGTTTACGGGTCACTACCACCAGAAACTCGTGCTCAGCAAGCTTCACTCTTTAATGATCCTGACAACGACTACGATTTTCTTGTCGCTAGTGACGCCATCGGCATGGGTCTCAATTTAGAAATCAAGCGAGTTGTCTTCGAGCAAACCCACAAGCGCAGTAAAGTTGGCTATCGTCAGATATCGACATCTGAGGTCAAGCAAATAGGAGGCAGAGCTGGTCGCTATAGGACGGCTCGCCAGGCAGCGAACCCCGGAACAGAATCAGCCTCGAATGGTAAAGAGGGACCCCCACCACCTAAGACAGGCCAGCCCGGGTTCGTGACGGCCTTGGAAGAGGACGATCTTGAGATTATTAGAGAAGCATTCGGTCGCGAGCCGAAACCCATTAAATCCGCTGGCATACAGCCGCCACCATCCGTGATTGAGCGGTTCTCATCTTACTTCCCTCCGAATACTCCTTTTAGTTATATTTTATCCCGCTTGCGAGACATTGCAAGGACTTCCCCTCGGTTTCACCTCTGCTACTTAGGAGAAATGTTGTCGATCGCCGACTTAATTCAACCTTTTCCAATGTCTGTTTACGACCGATGCGTCTTCTTGAATGCGCCGGTTGCCTTACGAGAGAAAAAAGGAGCAGAAGTCGTACAAGCCTTCGCGAGATGTGTATCTGAGATGCATGGCGACCTTCTTGATATCCCAGAGATCGACCTGGAGTTGCTTGACGAAGACCCATATTTCTCTTCCCCAGCTGAATATCTTCGGCGGCTAGAGTTCCTCCACAAAACGATAACACTCTATCTCTGGTTGAGCTACCGGTATTCTGGCGTATTTCGCAGCCAGAATCTTGCCTTTCACGTCAAAGAATTAGTAGAAGCCCGAATCGACGAGCAGCTAGCTAAAGTTAACCTCAGCTTCCGCCAACGCAGAATAGCATTAGCAACTATGCGGAAACAGGCCTCACAATCAAAACGAAAAATCGAGAAGACACTCGGTGAAGCTATTTCAACTCAAAAACCTCGTCACGAAACATCGGGTGAGTGGGACGAAGAAGGACATGAAGAGCCCCTATTTGAAGGCACCGAAGAATTAGAACCCATCACAAGATTAGACCCGAACTCCCGAGGGAGTCAACGCGGCAATACCCGTCGCATTAATTCGGGCGTGGACTAGCAGGGTTGTACATATCTAAACATGTAAATTAATGTAAGATATTGTATGTCATGCTATATGGCCAAACTCTGATATGTATAATAGCTACTCTCAGAATACCTGAAGCAGGATCTATCTAACATAAGACCACTTTAAAAAAGAAACTGAAGTAAAAAGAAAAAGGGGGCCTACTTTCAAACTTTATAAAACTGGTTATGTGAAGGGAAGTGCATGGAATCCTTATCCTCTACCTGCATGACGCACGGGAATTGTATCTCATTCACAGACAAGAAGTAAGACCTCTAATTCGAAAAGGCGAGCAAGCACGATACATCAGTATCCACTACTCGAAAGTGCGATGTTAATTGCAAGAAAGTTACTGGCTAATGGCAACTTTCAAACTGTGTAGATGTTTGTCTTCTCGCCTATCTCACCTAGGCCATCTCGGCCTCGACGCACGACCTAGGACCCTATTCTTTACACGCCTCAGGAATCTTGAATTGACAATGGGTCTTTTCTGCTTTCACATATACCGTACCTTTAACCACGACAGGACATAGCAATTATTTCTTACCTAGCCCTATTTCTTTGCCTTCTCCATTCTTCGTTATGAAGCATAACTCTGAAGATATCAGTCCCTCATCGGAATGGCCAAGCCGAAGGAGTGGTGGTAGTAGATGGAAGAATCACAGCATCTCCGGTATGGACGGACCGACAAGTAGGCTACCGTCGTCATCTATAGCGTCTGTCTCGACTGCGAATATGGTGAGCCAGCGGAGTGTGAAGAGTGTGAAAGAATCCTTCAAAAGTGCGCCCGCAACACCTAGTACATCTATCGACCCCCCACGACCGGCGAGGGAGGGTTGCGAATGGGTCTGGTTCCCGGCAGGCTACTGGGCCGAGCGCGAGATCGTCGAGACGCCCGGGAAGATCATAAGGCACTTCAAGTGGCGGAAGCGATCCGGAAAGAGTAGTTCCGGTAGAGATACGCAAGACGATTCGGAGCGCTCTCCTGGTTATCCGCGGGACTGGATGTCAAGGAGCCCCATGCCCACGCCCAGCCCTTTTCTAACTGAGGAAACACATATTCAATCGCTCCAGAGACCGCCGCTTAACCGCCATGGCACAAGCAGCGAGAGTGGAGGGTCTTCGTTCCCACTAAACCAGTCACCTCAAGCGGAGATGCCCAGCCCATATCTCACAGAAGAAATGCATGTTCTTTCGTTACAGAGGTCACCCCTAGGCTATCAAAGCAGCGCAAGTGGTACCTCGCTACCTATATCGACCGAGCCGAAGCAAAGCACACCGCTCACGGTTAAGGGGGAGGACTCGGATACCCCTACTCCTATGACAATCTCGGTAGACCAACAGACAAGCACATCGGGAGATTCACTAGCAACATTTCTGCGTAGATCTCCACCCAGCCCCGGAACGAAGCCTAAAAAATCGCTCCTTGCGCGACTCCTTCCGGAACACAAACCTGTAAGTCGATGAAGCGAGGCTCGTTCTTGGCCTATTTTCCGTAGTAAAAATACACATTCCTTTCATAGGCGTGAAACTAATATGTATGTCCTATTACTACAGAAGCTGAAGAAGACACACAGTGATACCGATGCGCAAGACTACACGACGAAAACGATCGAGGGCGCGCAAGCCCAACTTATGTATCACTGCCATCACCAATCCCCTGTGCCAATGATGAGCCGCGTCGCGTCTTTGCTGCGTAAGGAGAGCAAGAAGCAGCGAAGCAGTAATGGGAGTAGCTGGTCTCGCTCACTGAAGCTCTTCGGCAAGAGCCCCTGGCACCGCAAAGCCTCAGCCGGCTCTGAGGCCAGCACTTCGAGCTCCGTCCGCGATGTGCTTCGGGGCAGAGCACCGGTTACTAGCCCTGCTTCCGATATAGGTAAGTTTTCTAGTATAGCACTTTATTTTCTTTGAGGTGGATATAATAAAATGAAGAGAAGCTTAAATGAGCACACGAGTAGCGGATAAAGTGACTAACCGATCACTGTAGGACCTCTACACACATGCTCTATGCAATTTCCAGGCGGTGTAAGTCCGAATACCCCTTGATTTCAGCGCCTAGATTGACGCGACCCGGCCCTACCAACGTGGCGACTAATTACCGGCATAAATAGGAAGCAATCCGTGTGAAGACCCCTCCGCTCCGCGAGAGCCCACATCGCGCGGGCCGACCACGGTCTTTCTTCTTCGACATATCGACACCACCGGACCACAGTATCAGCAGCAGCAGTGGTAGTGATCTGTGTCCTCCGTACCGCTCCCCATCCCCGATTGCCGAGGCCCACACCGAGGGTCCGGAGAACAGGGCGGAGCTGCAGGAGGGGGACAAGAAAAAGAAAGACTCGGGCAAGGAGTGGTGGGAGGTACCATCGGCGCTGCCCCGATTCGAGGCGTTGGCGCACGGCTCCTTCGAATTCGATATGCCCGAGCACCTACCGACTAGCCCCATGTGTCCGGCCAACAAGCGGCATAAGTCCGGCGGCACCGGGGTCTGCGTGTATCACGGTAGGAGGAAGAAGAGCGGAACGTTCAAGCGCACTGAGCAGAAGAGCGAAGATGACGAAGATGATGAGCGGGAGGTATGGACCTAAGGGTCTGTTATTTAGCATTATACCCTAAGCATTAGCCATAGCATAATACATCATAACGATGGTTCTACTCAGACATGTCTTATTTGTTACTATTTTTCTTTCTTTTTTCTTACAGTGATGGTGATACATAGCATAGCACTAGAGCAGAAACCCGCAACCATTCCCGAGACTCTATGTAATCGAGTCGATGATATATCAAATCAGAGGTATGTATGACACAAACACAAAGCATTGCTCAATTCGAGTTCGAGCCAAGTCCTACCCGCCCAACTCCATTAAAACATCTATGGTGATTCCCACCTAGCCAGCTACCTAGCATTCCCATGAATACTGTAGTTCGGGTAGTATCCTCGGTAACCGGAAGTCCCTCGGCCCCAAACCCGTCGACGGTCGTAATTGCCGCGGATACCTCAACGTTTCCGGCTGCGCCGAAACGGCGAAGTACATGGCGCGCGACGCCTAGTCGTCCTAGTCCTGGGTCTGGACCTTGTGGTCGCCCTTCACGGCCTCGGCGTAGGTAGGCGGGGCGCGGTCCCCGTCGTGGCTGCTGCTGCCGGCGGCAGCGGACGTGCCACCGTTGTTGTTGCTGTTGTTCGTGCTGCCGTAGTTGGGGTGCGCGGCGGCGGCGGAGGATGGCTTGGGTTGCGGTTGCGGCTGGCGCTCCGGCTGCACGAAGACGTAGGTGACGCGGCCGCCGCGCTCGTTGTCGTGCGGCGTCGCCTCGTATTCATACGACTCTGGGTATCTGGAGATGATGTACCATGAGTGTATGAGGCCCGGGATCTGCGGTGGGACGCGAGGTGTTAGTTAGAGTTGGGTTGTGCCGTGCATTGCGGGTGGAGAGCGGCGATGGGGATCGTGGGGTTTAGTGGATGGGGGAGGAGACTTACGTAGCCTAGCACGCAGAGCAGGATGTTGATGATGGAGTCGGCGGAGCAGAGGCCGCATTTGACCCAGACTATATGCCATTGTTAGTTAAAATTCCCGTGTAATCATTAGCGATAACCGTTGCAAATGTCGCGATGCATGGTGGATTGGATTGCTGGTTTCGCTGCTCGTGTGCTGCTCAAGGCAGCCGAATTACGGGCGGGGCGAAGAAGGCTCTGGTTCTGGAGATGACGTACCAGGTAGAGGAGGGAAGAGGATGGCCAGGAGACCGAGGAAGAGATCCGGGGAGCACATGTTGGCGGTTTTGTTTCGATGAAGGATAACTCTATGAAAGAAAAAAAGGATGTAGGAATTGTGAAGGTTGTTTTATAGGAAGTGATGGAATGAAGATAAGAAATGCAATTATCGTAAGGTGAGGAACCATTGAAGATGACGAAGGATGCGGATTTGATCATGCGAACTAAATGAGTACCTAGGTACATATGCACGTAGCTGAGGACAGTTCGGGATATTACTTCATACTTTCCCTTTTAGCGGTTGGTACAGGGTCTAGCTAGGCAAATTCAGCGCTAGCGTTAAGTCCACGGGCACGCCACAGAGGCATACTCGCACTGTAATCGCCACTCTTACACGATCTGCCCCTGATTCGAATAAGCCTTAGACATTGGATATTTACACTTCTCATCAACATTTGACTTCACCCTAACTCGAACTTAATAAGAGAATTGTTGGCAAATGGGTATCATTGAATATTCTTAGGAGGGTATTAAGATTGTGGCACATACCGTGAGTTTGTATTAGTTCCCAATATTTCAATTATCATCTTATAGCCTCTAGCTGCCTAGATGAAGCATTCAACATCCTCGAAGAGCGCCCCGCCATGAAGGAATATTTGAGCCGAAGTTGGACATAAAGGATTCAACTACCAACTATATGAACAGAGAAGACCTCCATATTATTCAATCTCTCATCCTACTAGGTAGATAATTGCAGTAGATCAGTTACGTAGTACCTACAACCCCCATCCCTCAAGCCAGGCTCTCAACATCTGCTTATCAATTTGAGGTATTTCTACACGTGAAACCTTCGTAGCCTTCCCTGTTGCATAAGCGGCGTTGGCCCCAATTTGATCGAGCGACGCATAGTAGTCTAACATCTTCAACGCAGGCATCTCGGCGATCTTGTCCGCACTTGGGTCAACGATGTCCCGAAGCTTTTGCACCCATTCCCCAAATGAAACTGTGGTAGTTATACCGAGCATCTCCTGCAGGACACTGACCATCATGTCCCAGTTCTGAGGGGTAGGGTTGCTTATATTGTAGACCTGGGCTTCCGTATTGATCGGCAGAGCCAAGGCTATTTCAGATAGCACCGCCGCAATAACGTCGACTGGGACCCAATCGATCATACCAACATTTGCGGGAATCATCCCAAGAGCTTTCGACGTTCGCGCCAGTGCGGAAAGCCAAGGCTGGTCGGCCCAGAGGTTCCCGTCGCTGGTATTTCCCTCGCCAGTCGGACCGCCAACCTGGCAGACACGAATTATCGAGACGGGGATGCCAGTTTTCTGACTGGCAGCCACGAGCATTCTCTCAGCAACATGTTTAGAGCGTCCATAACCAGTCGAATGTGTAGCCGATGGGTCATCGACAGGGGCTTCGAGAACTACGGTCTTCTGGGCCAGAGCGGCTACTGAGGCTTGGGAGCTTACGAAGATGAGCCGTGCTTTGCGATTGCTAGCGGCTGCGATTTCGACTAAGTCTCTCGTGGCGTCTAGGAAGGGCGAGAAAGACCGAAGAGCAAGCCCAAAGTCGAGCCTCCAAGCGTTGTAGATGATGATATCGGCCTCGTCGACTATCTTTTCGTAGTCACCTTGACCGAGCCCTAGACGCTTTTGCCCCAAGTCAATGACCATATACTCCACTTTGCTTGATAAAGACAGTACATCCAGCCGGCCGAGACTTTCTTCTTGCCTTTTCTGAGCATCATGGGCCCGATTGAGGCAAATCACACGCGAAACGTTTTCCCTCTTCAGGAGGTTTGCAAGGAGGTAGGAGCCTAGAAACCCCGTGGACCCAAGTAGCACAACCGTGTATGTTGGCGGTGGGTCTGTGCCGCCTGTCACCAGCTCACTCCGTGACGTTGGCTTCGTTGGCAGTGCCGCGACATATCTCTCTACGGTCTGATTAACCGCCTCGGAGATTGCTAGGTCAGAGTCTTCTTCCAAAGCTTTACCTTTGTCTAAGAAGTCTTTTACCACTTGCGAGAGCTCTGCAATGTTTGGTTTGTAGAAAATAGTTCGCGGTGAGATCCAAGTTACGGCAGATGAATTTCCGAGGTGACTCTGGAGAGTCCATTTGAGATTCGCCACAATTTCTAGGGTTTGTACGGAATCTAGGCCGTACGCAAAGAAGTCCTCGTGTTCGCCAATCGTGGCTGCTTGAGGGAATGATAAGGCCATGATTCTTCGCACAGAGTTGATAACCATAGGCAGTTCGTAATTGCCCCCGGGACCTCGCTCTAACGTTACAGCTAGTGGCTCACTTTGATGTGATGCCTCTGCGTATAGTTCGTTGATCTGATCCTCATAAGCCTGCTCCGTCAGCTTACGCACTACAGTACCCTTCCCGGTCCTAGTAAAGGGAAGCTCAGGGAGAGCGCAGAGAATCTTCCCATAGTGAATACGGCCTTGTCCTGGAACTAGATTGTTGGATTTCTCGACCAATGGCCAAATGTCCCTCAGTAACTGGTCTCGGCCTTCCTCGCCGAGGGGTTCTTTGGGTTCAACCAAAAGGGCAGCTTGTGTCCTACCGTTTCCGATGACCAGGGCACCTTTAAGTGCGGGATGATTTTGTGTATTCACTTCTAGTGGGATTGGGTTGAACTTTTCACCGTTAGCCAAGACAATAATGTCGTCCCGGCGCCCATAGTACTTATAGAGCTGGGGTTTCTGTGGATGACGGATGAATAGATCCTTGGTCCGGTATTCTTTAGTCCCTGGTAGGTTATGATACACGGCAGTGGTGTCCTTGGTGCTTTCATCGGCAAAGACAACCAACTCAAATGTCCCTTCGGAGGCATCATATTCTTGCATTTCGTACTTGACAAGAGGGTTGAACTCGTGCCAGGACCAGTCCTCACGAGCGGGCGCAAGTTCGGGTTGAGGATAGATCTCCGTTGAGCCAAATGGAGAGATAATTTCGACGACCTTTGACAGGCGGTCCCCGATTACTGGGTTGAAGGGTGCGCCGCTATATACAAGGAAGTCTAATCCCCGAAAGAAATCAATACCGTTAGGCTCGTGAAGTAGCTGCTCAATCACCGCGGGAGGTAGGAATATGGACCTCACTATCGTACATGAGGTTAGTAATTATTCTTTTATATTAATCTACGGTGCTATAGGGCATATTTTGAGGAAATGGTACATGTACGATCTTCCCAAGATATACTCATGAGATCATGGCAACCATTGAAACGAGGGAGATTGAAGTTAACTCACACTTTTGGTGTAGCATCATATGTTTCAAGAGTTGGCCGTCGGGGACCATATGTGGCGGTCCCAGAACTGGCGATGCGTTCATGAAGATAGTTTGAACTTTAGCCTGTTAGAATTACTGTGCAGATCTTGGACATTCCTGTAGCCTACCAGTAAGCGAGAGGAATCCCGCGAGCTATACCTCCTATTAGTCTAATGATCCGAATAGCAGCGATTCAGAAAAGGGTGAAACTCACATGAAAGAATGGAAACACGGTATACACTCGAGCTTCACCATCAAAAGTCCACATGGACCAATCCCGTTTTCTACGCCCAGGAACTTGAGGCAAGTTGTGCTCGTTATCAAGTACTGCGAATGAGCCATGTGTCATTGTGATAGGCTTGGGCAACCCTACGAGCATATAGGTAAGTATTATATCTTACTTCCTAGAATAACCGCGGCCAATATGCTTACCAGTTGAACCGGAAGAGTGAAGTACCACCACCGGATCGTTCCTGGCCTCATCGAATTGTTTCTCGTATTGGAAATGCTCAGGAGAACTCTTGAGCATATCTTCAAACGAGGGAATCTCCCAACTGCGAATATTGGGCTCCAATTGCTCAATTTGCGAGACTATTGGCCGAACCTCTGCGGCATAGAGAACGTTTAATCCTGCTGTCTGGTTCATCAACGATAAATTGGTGGATGCTGGATTGCGAGGAGACGGCAGAAGCAGCTGTATTATACGTCATGTTATATTAGGATGTAATCAAACAAGGACCAATCTTGTGATCAATGCAAATATACCTTATATCCGCATTTAACTGCCGCTAGGAAGACGACAGCACCTCTGAGATCAGCGATTCCTATGTAGCTTATGGTCTCATGGTTTTGACTAGTTCCAAGAGTAGTCTGGATCCAGTCTGCCATAAAGTTGGTGCATCGTGCAATGTCTGCAACTGTGATGTCGGCAAATCCTTCATTTATATCTTCTGACTTAGCAGGGACCACAGCATAGAGCCTGCTTGGATCGGTCTTAGCAAGGTCGTCAAGAACCGAAGGCATTAGCCTTCGTCCATAGGCCGGCCCCTGCGTGGGCAACATAACTTCTTGACCGCGTACGAGATTGTTTATGGCAAGTGGTATTGAATGTTGTATGACTAAAGCATAGGATAAGTTTAGGTATTGGAAGTGAACTGGGTTGATATCTGGAGCGGGGCTAGTCGAAGTGACTGAGCGAAGCGTCCTGTCGTAGTGGTATAGACAGCCCATCACAATGCTGGGCCCCATACTCCTGACATAGGAGTTGGTCCGATGTACCCCCCGGTCAAGTAAGGGACGGTTCTCCCCCCCCACATCAGGGGTGTTCATAAGGAACAAAGGGCCCCAACAGTATATATGTTCATGCCTCGGCAATCTTGGTTAGATAGAAGGTAAGATTCCTTACGTAATAACGTGGTTGCCCCTTTTTAGGTGCGCATTGTGATATGGTGTACATATCTATGGTAACACAAAACTTGTCAGTACTCCAACATCTCGACAAAGGACGCCACCAACAGGAGTTGAATGTCATATGCTACAGCATATAAAGTTACACATAATAAATTAATACCTTTCCGCTACTGTAGTCGGTTACGGAGTCAAGCTTCAGAACCCCAGTATTATCGGTCAACAACTGACGCTACGAAGACACTTCGACACCACACGGTTCATAATGAGCATATGAGTTCACAACGTTGGCATATACCAGCGTTGAAAATGGAAGGATAAGCCAAGATGTATGATGTGATTATAGCCTATCGTTCGGCGACGACTGGGGGTATATAATTATGTAACGACTGTATAGTATAGAAACATATGCTAGGTACCTACATATGTATATATATGAAAGATAATAGGATTTGAAACCTGGTAGGACAGGACTTCGCTTAGATAATGATTCTCGATATGCCTCCATGATGATAAGCTCGATGTTGCCGTGTAGCTTCTTATTTCAGATAATGCGTACCTTTTCATGTCTTTTTCGTGGCAAGAACCATTACGACCGGCGTCCTAGTCTTTACCGCCCTCCCCCCAAGAGTACGCTCTAGCTCATCCCATAGATCTTGTATATGGGATTCTGGGATAGACGGCGCCCATGTAGCAAAATAGGCTTTAAACCAATGGATGTCATGTGTGTCGCACCAGTCCTCGTCGTCCTCTACCCATATTTTCTCCTCCGCTTCCTTGACCTGGCTCTCACCTCTACCTACTCGATCGTTTAGCATAAAGGGGCTGGTACTTCCCCGGCAATTGATATAGATTCTCTTGACGGTCTCCCACTCCTCCTCGGGGAACCCTAACACTTCAAGCGCGCTATTCCCCACTCGATAAGCATCGCTATACAGTTTAGCTCGATTTCTATCAGCATGCGCATCCCAGATTGCCTTGCATGCTTTCTGGACCTGCTCGTTGCCCTCGATGACCGGACGAGTATAGAAGGTGATGGCGAGCGTTCCACCGGGTTTAAGCTGCCTGCCGAATTCCTTGATCGCGATATCGGTGGTTGTATATTGTATGCATTCACACACAGTGATTAGATCAACTGTTCCTGACTCCGTCGAGCTTGCCTCTGCTACCTCTTGAAGAAATGTGAGCTTGTATTCCGGGAGGAATGCTTCTTCGACAAGAACCTGTCGAGCTAGGGTGATGTATTCCTCGTTGGGATCCGAGACAACGACGTTATCGAAGCGAGTAGCAAGGATTGAAGACACGACCCCGCATCCAGCGCCGACGTCATGGGCCGTATCCCATATCGCCACTGGCTTTTGAGCATGGTAGTCGAAGATGCGGTTGAAGAAAGAAGCTGGATATACAGGGCGATATTCGAGATAGTCGGACCAGTTGACACCGGAAAAGCCTAGGTCGGTAGCTGGTACATTCGTTCCATCTTCTGTAGTTGTCACGGTTATTACGTAACCCTTCGGGTTATGTAATCAACCCCTACATAAACACGCCAGCGGACCGCTGGTGGTTCGCCTTTAAACTTATTTCGCTTCGCGAAATAATAATATCTAAACCTTGACAATTTATTTCGCTAAAATTTTTTCTTAAAAACCTTTAGATTTATAAGAAGTTAAAAACGAAAACTTACTTATTTATCTGCTTACTTATTTACTTACCTACTTATTTATTTATTTATCCACTTATTTATTATAAACTTATTTATTATTAAAAAATACTTTTTTTTTTACGTTACCACATTAACAACGACACATTAATGATACGATATAAATTAAAACATTAAAAAATTAGATAATTATAAACATTATAACACTCATGTAACATTAATAAACTATTAACAACTCATTATAAAACTATTAAAAGGAAATATTAAACTTTTAAAGCTATTACTTATAATTTTTATGTTAATAAAAATAAAAATATTATTATAATAAATTAATATTTTAAACATATCCTGATAATATAATATTAACATAACATTAATATTATAACTTTTTAATTTATTATTAAAAAAATTCGAAGATATTATTAAATTCTTTTATTAACTGGATATAATTAATTTTAAAATATTATAAAAATTATATATATCACCATTTAAATTTTTTAATACCATTTTTTCATTTATATGATTATAAAATAATATTAATAACTTTATAAATATATAATAAATCTTTAATTATTTTAATATTAAATTAATAACTTTACTTTTTATTAACATCTTAAAAAACTTAAAACAATATGTTTATATTATTATATAATAAAAAAATTAATTATAAATAAAAAATAAAACTTTATAAAAAAAAATTAATAAATTAATAAACTTTTAAAATATTAAAACTTAATTAATAAAATATTTTATATTTATTTTTAACTTAACTTTTTTATATAATATAAAATTAAAATTAAATCTTATATTAATTAAAAATAATTATAATAATATGTTAACATCACGTTTATAAATTTTTTATAAAATATATTAATAATTAAACCTTTTTATAATAAAAAAAAGCCACATTAAAATAAAAAACATCATATAAAACTTATTAAACTTTAATAAATAATCGAAAATAAATTATAAATTATATAATAAAATAAAAAAAAAAACCATAAAAACATTTTAATTATAACATAAAACATTAACATAACGATCACTTTCCACCATTAAAATTAAAAATAAATAAACTTAAAATATTTATAAAAAATAAATAATTAATTAACATTAAATAATAAAAATTTCATTATTAATATTATAATATCATAATTAAATTTAATTTTAAAAAAAATATTAAATAACATATTAACATATCATTTATATTATAATAAAATTAAATAAATTAATATATAAATAAATTTTTAAATATATTTAATAAATAATAAAAAATAAATATAAATTAAAAAAATGATTAAAGAATTAAAATAATTTTAATAACTTAATAAATATTTTAAAAATAACATATAAAATTAAAAACATTTATAATAATATTAAAAAATAAATAAAGATTTTATAATAAAATAAAATATTATTTAAAAAATTTTTAAAAAAATTTATAAATTTAATAAATATAATTAATTTTATTAACTTATAAAAAATTAATTATCTTAAAAAAAATTAATAATTAATTAAAAAATATTATTATAATAATAATATTACACTTAAGTTTTTTTAATATTTATATTTAGATTTATTTTTTTAAAAAATTAAATAAAAATCTTATAAATTAAGATTTTTTTAAAAAAAAAATAATTGGTAAAAAAATTATAAAATAATATAATTATAATATTAACATAACTTTATTAATATTTCGAAATAAAACTTATTAATATTTAATAAAATTATATAAAAAAAAATATATAATGTTATAATATAAGTATAACGTTAGAAAAACGTTAATAAAAAATTATATAAAAACTTTTATAATTATTATAAAAAAAAAAGCCATTATAAATATAATTATTTAATAAAACCTTAAATTTTATAAAATATTAATAAAATTTTATTAAAATATAAATATAATATTAATAACTTAAATAATAAATAAAATAATAAAGATCTTAAAATATTTAATAATAATATAAAAAAAATATAACCTTTTTTTAAAAATATAAAAAAAGACATAAAAAGATAATTAAAAAAAAAATTAATAATAATTTATATTTAAATTTTATAAAAATAAATATATTATTTATATTATTAATTATTATATATAATAAAAGTTAAATTATTATTATAAGGATTTTAATAAATTTTAAATACTTTTTTATAAATTTTATAAATAAAATGTTTGTATGTTAAATAAAAATAAATATACTTTACTTTTTAATATCATAAATCTTAAAATTTATTAATGATATAATAATAAAATACATGTTAAAATATTATTTTATTAATTTTTATATAAATAATATTAAAAAATCTTAAAAGTTTAATATATAATATTTAAATGGGTATAAGATAATATTAAGCCTTTTATAACTTAAAAAATATAATTTATAAATAAATTAATTTAATAAAATATTAATATTTTATAAATATATTATTAATAAAAAGATAAAATTATATGATAAAATATTATAATATAATAAAATTATAAAAGATTTAAAATAAGATTTTAAAATAAAAAACTTAATAGCATTTAATTTTTTAAAAACTTATAAAAAAAAAGAGATAAAAGTAAAAAAAATGGCATTTAATTTATTTTAAACATTAATAAATCATTTATATAATATAAGTATACATTTAAAACATTTTAAAAATAAACTTATATTAAATAAAATAATATTAAAATTATTAATAAAAATGATTTATTATATATTATATAAAAAAATAAAAGATATAACCGAAGATATTTTTTAATAATTAAAAGCTTATATAAATTAAATAAACACAACATTAACATTATATTAAATGATTAATAATGATATAAAAAAATATTTATTTAATAAATTATTTTTAATAAATAAAAAAATATTAAAGATATTTTTAAATAAATACTATGATTTAATATAAGCGTTTTAATTTAATAAAATAATAAAATTACTTTTATACCGTAAGTATAATTATAAGATTAATATATATGTTAACATTATATTATTAAATTATCGTAATTATATTATATTTATAAAAGAATTATTAATTATAAAAAAATATTTAAATAATCATTTTAATAAAAGATTTATATAAGTAAGTTTTTTTTTAATAATAACATTAATACTTTTAATTAAAAAATTAAACGGAGGGATATAAGTATATGTAGATTATAAAAGTTTAAATAATATAATAATAAAAAACCATTACTTTATCTTTTTAATTAAAAAGATATTAAATATAATATAAATTATTAAAATATTTATTAAATTTAATATAATTGTAATGTTTAATAATTTTTATATTATTAAAAGTAATAAATAAAAGATGATATTTATTATTAAATTTAAATTATTTAAATATTTAATAATTAATTTTAAAATTATCACAATTAAACCTTTATAAAGTTAACCTCACGCATTTATAACATTAATAAAACATTGTAAGTATAAAAACATTACGTTCCCGGAAGTGTTTACGTGCTTTAATTTAAAAAAAACAACTCCTTATATTATTTTTAAATCAGACCATTAAAATATAACTTATGATAATTATGAACTTAGTAGATGATTTTAAAACTGGTATACTTATAATTTATATAAATGTAGTTTTTTATTTTAATATCTTTTATATTTTAATAAATATTATTTTTTTTTTAAAAGATCTTTAATAAATAACCTTAATAATTAATTTTTAATAAACATTATAAGTAGTATTATTAAAAGCGTATTTATTAATATATACTTTATAATTAAATTAAAGAATTATATTTAATAATTTTTTTTATTTAAAATATTTATTAAAAAGTAAGGTATATGATGATTTATTAATTTTAATAAGTATAAAAAGTTTAATTTAAAGGAAGTTTTTATTTTAAAATTTATAAGAGAAGTTAAATTTATAAAACACTTAAAGTGTTATTAGAAGTTTATTAATAAAAAAGTTTAAAATAATAATGTTTTAAATTATAAGTTGGTAATATTTTTTAATTTAATAAGTAAACGAGTAGATGTTATTATATAATAATGTATTATAATAATTATCATTTTAGAAAAAGTATTTATAATTTAAAATAAATTTATAAATAAAGTATTTATTTTTATTATTAAGGGATAATTAAAATAATAAATTAATATATTAAGGAATAATATTATTTTTAACATTCTTAATATTTTAAAGTAGGATATATTTAAAAAAAGTCTGTTTAAATCTTAAATATTTATTTTATTTATAAAAGAAAAAGTAACGGAGTTTTTAAAATAAGTGATGTTTAAATATAAAATTTATAAGTTATTTATATTTATAAATAAGAAATTTATTTTAAATATTCACAATTAAATCTTTAAGATAATTGTCACGGTTATTATGTAACCCTTCGGGTTACATAATCAACCCCTATATAAACATGCCAGCGGACTGTTGGCGATCCGCCCTTAGATTTATTTTGTTTTACGAAATAATAATATCTAAATTTTAATAGTTTATTTTGCTAAAATTTTTTTTTCTTAAAAATCCTTAGATTTATAAGAAGTTAAGGATAAGAACCTACTTATTTATCTGTTTGTTTGTTTGTTTATCTATTTGTTTACCTATTTATCTACCTATTTATCATAAATTTATTCATTATTAACAAATGCCCCCTTTTTTATATTGCCATATTAATAATGATATGCTAATGATGTAATATAGATTAAAATATTAAAAAACTAGATAATCATAAATATCGCAACATTTATATAATATTAATAAATTATTAATAATTTATTATAGAATTGTTAGGAAGGAATATTAAACCCTTAGAGCTATTATTTATAATTTTTATATTAATAGAAATGAAGGTATTATCATGATAAGCTAGTATTTTAGGTATGTTCCGGCAATGTAATACTAATATAGTACCAATGTTATAACCTTTTGATTTATTATTAGGAAAATTTAAAGATATTGTTAAATTCTTTTATTAACCAGATATAACTAACCTTAAGATATTATAAGGATTATATATATTATTATTTAAATTTTTTAATAATATCTTCCTATTTATATAACTATAAAATAATATTAATAACCTTATAAATATATAATAAATCCTTAATTATCTTAATATTAAATTGGTAATCTTATTTTTTATTAATATTTTAAGAAATTTAAGATAACATATTTATATTATTATATAATAAGGAGATTAATTATAAATAAAAAATAAAATCTTATAGAAAGAGATTAATAAACTAATAAACTTCTAAAATATTAAAATCTAATTAATAGAATACCTTATATCCATCTTCAACCTAACCTTTTTATATAATATAAAATTAAAATTAAACCTTATATTAATTAAGAATAATTATAATAGTATATTAATATTATATTTATAAATCTTTTATAAAATATATTAATAATTAAACCCCCCTATAATAAAAAAAAGCCATATTAAAGTAAAAAGTATCATATAAAGCCTATTAAACCTTAATAAATAATTAAAAATAAACTACAAATTATACAACAAAATAAAAAAAGGAAAACCATAAGGATATCTTAGTCATAATGTAGGATACTAACATAATAATCATTCTTTACCATTAAAATTAAAAATAAATAAACTTAAAATATTTATAAGGGATAAATAACTAACCAACATTAAATAATAAAAATTTTATTACTAATGCCATAATATTATAATTAAATTTAATTTTAAGAAAAAAAGGTATTAAATGGTATATTAACATATCACCTATGCTATGATAAGGTTAGATGGGTTAATATATAAATAAATCTCCAAATATATCCAATAAATAATGGAAAATAAACATAAATTAAAGAAATGATTAGAGAATTGGAATGATTTTAATAACCTAATAAATATCTTAAAAATGGTATATAAAATTAAAGATATTTATAATAACACTAAAAGGTAAATGGAGATTTTATAGTAAAATAAAATATCATTTAAAAAATTCTTAAAAAAATTTATAAATTTAATAAATATAATTAACCTTATTAACTTATAAAAAATTAATTATTTTAAAAAAAAAATTAATAATTAATTAAAAAATGTTATTATAGTGGTAATGTTATATTTAGGTTCTTTTAATATTTATGTTTAGATTTATTTTTTTAAAGAATTAAATGAAAATTTTATAAATTAAGATTTCTTTAGGAAAAAAGAAAAATAATTGGTAAGGGAATCATAAAGTGATATGGTTGTAGTATTAGTGTAATTCTACTGGTATATTAAAGTAGAATTTGTTAATGTTTAATAAGATTATATAAGAGAAAGGGAACATATAACGTCATAATATAAGCATAATATTAAAAAAGTGTTGATAAAGAATTAATAAAGATTTTTATAATTATTATAAAAAAAAAGGTTATTATAAATATAATTATTTAATAAAATCTTAAATTTTATAAAGTATTAATGAAATTTTATTGGAATATAAATATAATATTAACAACTTAAATAATAAATAAAGTAATGAAGATCTTAAGATATTTAATAGTGAGATAGGGAAAGTATAACTTTTTTTTAAAGATATAAAAGAAGGTATAAAGGGATAATTAAAGGGGGAATTGATAATAATTTATATCTAAATTCTATAAAAATAAACATATTATTTATATTATTAATTATTATATATAATAAAAGCTAAATTATTACCATAAGGACCCTAATAGATTCTAAATGTTCCCTTATAGGTTTTATAGATGAAATATTTATGTACCAAATAAAAATAGATATATTCTGTTTTTTGGCATTATAAATCCTAAAATTTGTTAATAACATAATAATAAGGTATATGTTGAAATATTATTTCATTAATTTTTATATAAGCGATATTAAGGAATCCTAAAAGTTTAATATATAATATTTAGATAGGTATAAGATAATATTAAATCTTTTATAATTTAGGAAATATAATCTATAAATAAATTAGTTTAATAAGATACTAATATTTTATAAGTATATTATTAATGAGGAGATAAAATCATATAATAAAACATTATAATATAATAGAATTATAAAAGATCTAAAATAAGACCTTAAAATAAAAAATTTAATAATATTTAATTTTTTAAAAACCTATAAGAAAAAAGGGATGGAAATGGAGAAAATAATATTTAGTTTATTTTAGGTATTAATAGATTATTTATATAATATAAGCACATATCTAAAACATTTTAAAAATAAATTTATATTAAATAAAATAACATCAAAACTATCAATAAAGATAATTTACCATATATTATACAAAAAAACAAAGGATATAATTAAAAATATTCCTTAATAATTAAAGGCTTATATAAATTAAGTAGATGTAGTATTAGTGTTATGTTAAATGATTAATAATAATATAAAAAAATATTTATTTAATAAATTATCTTTAATGGATGAGGAGATATTGAAGGTATTCCTAAATGAATATTATAATTTAATATAGGCGTTTTAATCTAATAAGGTAGCGAAATTATCCTTATATTATAAATATAACCATAAGATTAATATATGTGTTAGCGTTATACCACCAAACCATTGTAACTATATCATATTTGTAAAAGAATTATTAATTATAAGGAAATATTTAAATAATCACCTTAGTAAGGGATTTATACAGGTAAGCTCTTTCTTAGTGGCGGTATCGATATTCTTAATCAGAAAACCAGGTGGAAGGATATAGATATGTGTAGACTATAAAGGCTTAAATAATGTAATAGTAAAGAATCATTACCTCATCTCCTTGATTAAAGAGATGTTGGATATAATATAAATTGTTAAGATATTTATTAAATTTAATATAATTATAATATTTAATAACTTTTGTATTATTAAAAGTGATAAATGGAAGATAATGTTTATTATTAGATTTAAGTTATTTGAATATTTGGTAACCAATTTTAAGATGATGGGAGCCCTTAACTTATTTTAATATTATATAAATAATATATTATTTAATGTGTTAGATAGTTATATTATAACCTATCTGGATGATATACTTATATATAATAAATTAAAGATATAATATTGGTATTATGTCCATAAAATATTTATAAGGTTGATTAAGGTAGGATTTATAATAAATATATGAAAGTATAAATTCTATATAATAAAAATGAAATATTTAAACCTTATTATATCTATTGATGGGATTAATATGGATTTAAAGAAAATTGTGGTAATCTTTAAATAGAAATTTCCCAAAATATTAAAAGATTTATAGCGTTTCATAGGATTTATAAATTATTATAGGTAATTTATTAAAGGATTTTTTAAAATTATAAAGCAATTTATGACATTAATAAACATGTTAAAATGGTCAGGGCGCTTTGATGATGTAGCATTGGCAGCCTTTAAGGAATTTAAATAAATCTTTATTATAATCCTAATATTAGGATATTATAACCTAAGTTTAAAGATGATAATAAAGGTAGATATTTTAAACTAAACATTAAGTAATATTCTATACCAGATTAACAGGGAGGGATTATATTACCCAATCACCTATTTCTTAATAAAACATATGTTTGTAAAATATAATTACAAAATTTATAATAAAAAGCTATTGGTTATTATAAAAGCCTTTAAAAAATAAAAATTAGAGTTATAAAGATGTAATAATATAATAAATATTATTATAGATTATAAAAACCTATTTTATTTCATCACTATAAAGTTTTTAAATTAAAAATAAATTAGGTAGTTAAAATTTTTTAATAATTTTAATTTCTAAATTATTTATCAACCTAAGTAATAAATTATTATTATTGATATATTATTATAACGCCTAAATAATATCCTTAAGACTTTATAGGACATAAAGGATAATTATATTATAAATAAATAAAAGATATTATTACCAAAGGATTATTAATGTATCATCAATACAACATTAGGATTTAACTTATAAACTTTAAATATAATTATAAATATAAATATATTAATATAAAGGAACTATAAGAAATTTATCATAATTAAAAAGATAATAAAAGTAATAAAAGATTTTAAAATATAATAATTTTTAATAAACCTTAAATATAATATTAACATATCATTATTAGATTATAAATTACAAAATAGGTATATTTTGGTTAATAATAAGATCTTTATACCTAATAATAAAGAACTAAAATTATACATATTATATTATATTTATATATCAGGATTAAATAACTACCCAAAAAAGAACAAAATTATAAACCTAATAAAATAATTATATATATGGTCAAATCTTTAACATAATACCTATATTTTCATAAAAACATACCATAAATATATATGGGCTAAAAAGCTACAAAAAGCCTTAATAAGTTATTTAAAATTATTATTAATACCTTTTTGCTCATAAACAAATATATCTATTAACTATATTAAATTATTACCATTATACAAACATAATAACATCATATATAAAAACATACTAATAATAATTGATTATCTTAATAAAATGAGGCATTTTGTATTTATTATAAATATAATAATAGCCACCTTAAATAGTACTTTTATAGCGTTGGTGTTCTACCTATATAATATTTTAAAAACAATCATATCTAACAAGGATACTTAGTTTATATTACTATTATAAACAAAGATATATCACCAACTAAATATAATATTAAAATATTTATTAATATATTATTTAAAGATTAATAGGTAAATTAAGATAATTAATGTCTTCCTAAAATAATACTTAAGGTTATATAATAATTACCATTAAGATAATTAAATAAATTAACTCCTTATTACTAAATTTTCAGTAAATAATCAGATATTTAAAACTATAAAGGTCTCCCCATTCTATATAAACTATAAATATAACTTATAGATGGGAACAGAGCCCAAATGTGATGTTAGTGTTAAACATATGTCATATTAGTAGGATAAATTTAAGGCTACCTAAGAAATAAAGAAAAAACTAAAAGATATAACCAAGAACATCAAGATTCTAATAGCTAAAATATAAAACTACCATACAACAACAACAAATAAGAAACATAATAAAACTAACTAATATAAAATAAGGGATAAAATTTAAATAAATATAAAATATATCAAAATCCTTAAACTTATAATTAAGCTAAATAATATCTAGGTTGGATCATACCAGATAAATAAAATCTATAAGTAAGCCATAACAGTTAAATTGCCTAATATAATAAAATATTTCCCAATTTTCCATTATAACTTAATTATCAAAGAGTTACTAATATTATATAAGCAAAATAATATAAACCAAGAATATAATAAATAAATAAAGGGTTTAATTATTATAAATAAAGGATAAAAAAAATGATTATTTAAAAAAATAACTAATTTAAAGATTATTAAAAATATCTTATAATATAAAATTAAATGGCTGTTATTATATAAGCTAACCTAAGAACTAATAAAGAATCTATAAAGTTATGATGATATAATATTGGCGTTTTATAAATGATATAAAATAAAGCTTAGATTGTTTGATTAGTTTAGTAAAAATAAAATAAAAAGAAATATTTAATTATTATTATAATATCATTATTACATTTATAGTTTATTATTAGGTAATAAGGGATAATCTATTATTATAATAAGGGCCTTCTAAAAACCTAAATATGCTTCTAAAACTTATTCTAGTTAAATCTAGAAAACATCTTTTAACATCTATTAATCATAATAATCCATATTATTGAATAAGAGGTAATATATTATAACCTTATTCCAATTATTATAACTAAAAAATATCTATATTATATTAATAATATAATAAAAAGGAGAAGATATAAAATAAAATTTATATTAAAATAAAAATTATAGGAATATTAAATTAATAAATAAAAATAATAATATTCTATTTAATTCTTAAAAATAACTTATTTATATAATATTATTATCCTTTTTAAATTAGAAATGTTAAAAATCTCTTAATAAACCAATTCCATTTTTCCCTAATTAATAAGAAGGTTTAAAATCATTTTAATAATATCTTAATATAGCTTTAATGGGTAAGTATAATTACCATATTCTTTATCTAGATTTATATTATTATTAGGATCGCTAGCTTTAATCTTAAAATTAAGAGAAAGGATAAGTATAATAAAATAAATGAAAACTATTATAATAATATTATTATCTTTAATATCTAGATAATATTAAAGAAATAATAAATTAATCATTAAATTATTATTAACAATATATTAATGTAATATTTATAAGAATATAGCCTTTATTTTTATATACATAAATATCATATTAATCTACAAAAGCCTTATTAAAAATATAACCAAAATTAGATATTTAATTATCTTTAAGTTTATAATTTATAAATAAATTTTAAAAATAAATCATATAAGGAACCTATTATTTAATTAAAATAAACTATTCTTTAACTTAACAAGACATATCAATAATATTATATAAGTTATATAATTTTAAAATTAAAATTATTAAAAATAAAATTCATAATTAGTGTATATTAGATTACTAAGAAGTTATATATAGCTAAAATTATACCTAATGATAAGGATATTGGAGAAAGAAAAATAAATATAATAATATAATGATTAAAAAATAATAAGATATATTATACCATTAGAATATTAATAAGATAATAATAACTTTATTAATTAATTAAAATTATTTAAATCCTAAAAAGAACCATACTTATAACCAAGGGTATTAAGGGGGATGGGGTATAATGATGGCATACCACTAACACTTTATCAATAAAGATATAAAATATTATTAAAATATCTAAAAAACATTTTTTTTATAATATCTCCTCTTTATATATTAAAATGATTCTATTAAAATAATCATGGATAACTATCATAAAAAGAGGGTATATTATCATGGTTATTATATAACCCTTCAGGTTACATAATCAACCCTTATATAAACATGCTAACAGACCACTGGCAGTCCACCCTTAGACTTGTTTCACTTCACGAAACAACAGTATCTAGACCTTAACAATAATAGATGAGGTAATTTTATATCTTATACTTATTAAATTGATTGATAAATGTTATTTATATATGGTTTATTAGTTTTTAATATATATATAAAAGGATTAATATATCGTATTATTTATTATAAAATATAATTTAAAAATAAAATATAAAATGATATTAAAACATGTTAAAAATGGATAAAAAGCTCTTAAATAATAATATATTAAATGGTTAAGGTTTTATAAGTTTATTAAATTTAAAAGGATGATAGATTTTATTATTAAAAACCTATTAATTATAATATTTTTTAAAATTATAAGTGTAAGGTTTATTTTAAACTGGTTTAAATAAATGTAGTTAAAATTTTTAAAAGATTAATCTTTAAAATGTTTTACATTTATATTTTTTAAGATTATTAAGATATTTAAGATTTAGATAAAAATGGTAAATATATAAGGATTAAGGGGAAGGGTATTTATAATTAATAAGATTATGCTAGACTTTAATGATAAAAGTAATAGTTTATATAAATAAAATAAACATAAAGGATATAAATACTTTTACTTAAAAGATTTTATTTATTTTTAAATATTATATACTTATATTTTTTTTTAATATATAATTATTAAAACTATTAATCATAAGTTTTATTTTAAGATATTTATTAAAAATAAAGTTAAAATCATTAAATTATATTATAATAATATTAAGTGGAAAATGTTTAAAGTTAAAGTTAATGTTAAAGATTAAAATGTACATTTAAGTAATTTATATAATAAAAATAAGTCATAAAATGGAGATAAGTAGGGTAAAAGTGATTTAAGTGGTTTTTATTTAAAAAAAATAATGATTATAATAATTAACTTAAAGCTTTTAAAAGGTATTAAGCTATTTAATATCTTTTTAAAATAAGATATTATTTTAAAAGTTTATATCTTATTTGTTTTAAGTAAACATATGTTAATTAATTTTATTATTTTTAATAATTATAATTTATTTAATTTAATTAATGATTAAAAACTTTTTATTTTAAGTACTTATAAGCTTATAATGGATTATAAGTGTGTGAAAGCTGGAATTAATTTGTTTTTTATTAATAATATAAGTAAAAAATTATTAAAAAACATATTAATAAGTAAAAATAATTTTAATATTAAAAATTTAAAGTTTATTAATATAATAATTATAAAAGACTTTTATATTAATATAGTATTAAAAGTTAAGCTTAAAAAGAAAAAAGTATGATATAATAAATTAAATTGTTTTTTAAAAATGAAGATTATAAAAAAAAATAGGTTATTATATAAATTTACTAAAAAATTTAATTTAATATTTTTATAATATAAATTATTTTTTATTTATTTTAAAGTGTTACTTAAATTTTTAATGATATTTTTAAATGATATATTTAAAAGTATGGTGGGTATAATAATTATTTTAATGTGTAAAAAAGGTAGAATATTTAAGAAAAAAGGACTTAAGTGATTAATTAAAGATTTAATAATGTTTAAAAAGGATATAAAGTTTTTATAGTATTTATATTTAAAACATTTAAGCTTTAAAATGTTTAAGACTTTAACATATTATGTTAAAAATATAAGGATTAAAGGAATGCTAAGAATTAAATGTAAGGATTACATAATCATACATATTAAACAAATTATTTTAAAACATTTATTTAAATAATAATTATTATGTCCATTTTAAAAGATAATTTAAGATGTATTTTTTTATAAAGTAAGTTATAATAAAATAAAATATTTATTAATAATTAAAAATAAATATAATGGGATGTTTTTTATTTACCTCATTAAAAATAAATTAGATTTTATCTTATTAAAAATTTTATAAGACTTTAAAGTATAAATATATAGATAATTTTAACTTTATATTTATAAAATTTGTAGTAATAATAATATAATAATGATTTATTAGTAATAAGGGGATTATATTAAATATAAACTATAGATTATAAGTATAAGTATAAATTATAAGTTTTTATTTAATATTATAAAAAAGCTTATAAATATTATTAAGTGTATAAGATAAAAACTTATAAATAAAAGTTTAAAAATGTTATTAAAAGCTAGCTTACTATTAAAACTATGGTTAAAAAATATCCGAGTAGTAGTTTATTTAATAAATATAAACCTTTATTAAAAAAATCATATATATAATCTTATAAAAATATTATAATTATAATTTAAGTAATATTTTAAATATTATACTTTTAAGATGATTAAGATATTAATAAATAACTTATATTTTAATTAAAATAATATTTATGCTTATAATTATAAAGCTTATCTTTTAAAATTTAAGTGTTGTATAAGTATAAGGAATAGTTAAATAACATTTAAAATAATATTTAAAGTTTATATAAGATATTTAATAAGATATTATGTTAATAATTTATATTATATATAAATATTTAAATTAAAGAGAATTATATTAATTAAAGATATTAAATTTAATAAAAAGATATTTTATAATAAAGATATTAAGCATATAATGTTAAGGATTACTTATAAAAAGATTAAAAAGTTTATAATTTTAAAAATTAATAAATTAAAATTTAAAAAAATAGTTATTTTAAACTTTTTAAACTTATAAAAAAAAGATAAATTTAATAATAATAATTAGATTAATACTTTAATTTAATTAAGAGATATATTTTAAGATTTAAACATAAAGGAATAATTACCCGGGAGTTTAAAATTAAAAGTAAAAAAGGCGTTAAAAAAGTCTTATAATATATTATTAAATTTATTATTAATTAACTTAATTATATTTTAAAAAATCTTTAATAAGGATTTTAAGAATAAATTAAAGCTTAGTAATAGTTAAAATGAGGTGTTTATATAAAAATAAACATTAAAATAATTAATTAATAAAACTTTTAATAAGAGTGTTAAAGAAGATTAAACAAATAAACTATAAGGAATGCATATTTTTAACCTTATTATTAATGGTTTTAAAATGCTTATAAATGAGTAAGATAATTTTAAAAATTATAAGTTTTAAAGGGAATATTTTAAAAATATATAAATTTAATAATATAATAAAAGAAGGCTTAAGGGATTTAGAAATTACTTTATTATTATAATTAAACTTATTTTTAAAAGATATAATAAACATTTATAAGGTATAACATCGGGTAAATAGTTTAATAATTAAAGAGATAAGTTAAAAATAAATAGTAATTTTATATTTACCATTTTTATATATAATAAAGATAAAAAGATTATTATATTTAATAATTAATAATAAGCTTTCTTTTTAAAAACCTTCTTTTTTAATTAATTAAAAGTTATTTATAAGGAAAATAAAAAGTATTATATCTTACATATTATAATAATTATAATGGTAAAGTAAAAGCATATAAACCATTTAAACATTATTTTCATTAAATAAATTTATTAAAATAAATTAATAAAACCACCACTTAAAAAATAAAAGGATCTTTAAAACCACTTATTAAGTACTCGTTTTAAAAAAAATGTAAAAAATAAAATAAAAGCTTTTATTAAAAATAAAATATGGAAAGTTATTAATTATTTTAAAATAAAAAATTCCTTGCTTTTTTTTAAATAGATATTTAATTATAAATTTAATAAGATAAATTATTTAAATATTTATAAATTTTATTTAATAATATAAAATAATTTTTAAGTGGAAATCTTATAAAATACTTACACTATCATTTTAATAGTTAAGAGCTTTAAAATCATAATAATCATTATTATTAAATTTAATTTTAATATTTATTAATTTAATATTAAAAATGTTTTTATTAATATGTTATAAGATAAAAAAGATTTTATAATAATAGAATTATTAAATAAGTTTAAATAAAAAGGTAAATATACTTAATTATTAAAAGTATTATATGGTTTAAAAAATTCCCTTATATTATAATATAAAGAGATTTTTAATATATTAAAAATATTAAGGTTTTAAAGTGTTTTTAAAAAGCTTTACTTATTTTATATAAAAGATTATTAGATATTTATATTAATATATATTAATGATATATTAATATTAAATTTAAAAGGATATAAGGTAATAATAAATAAGGTGATATAAGGTATTAAAAAAGCTTATATCTTAAAGGAAAAGCTTAAAATTAATTAATATTTAAGTATTAAAATTATTAAAAATCATTTAAAAAATATTATAGATTTAATATATAACGTTTATATTAAGAAAATAACTATTAAATTTAACTTAAATGATAATAATTAAGTATTTAATATATTATTATTACTTAAAACATTTTTTAAAAATAAAAGATAAGTGTTAAAAGTTAAAATTAAAGCTTTTTAAGAATATATCGGTTTTATTTTATATATTATTATAATGATTTATTTAAATATAATTTTTATAATGGCTTAATTATTATACCATTTAATTAACTCATCGTTAACATATATGGTAATAATGGATTAAATGATCTATTATTTATATACTATTAAATATTTATGTTTTAAATATAAAAGTAAAGGTATAAATAATAATATATAAGGTTTATAAATAGTAGGTAATACTTTATTTATAAATAATATAAAAATTAAATACTTATTTTATAATTATATTATCTCGTTTTTTAATAAAATAATAACTTAAAAAGCTATTAAATAATTTATTATAATAATATTTATTATAAAGGTTAAGATTATTATAATAAATAAAATCATATATAAAATCATAGCATTAAAGTGATTTTTTAAAGATATTATCTTAGATTTAAAAAACGCTTAAATAATATATAATAATAATTAATAAATTATTAAGTTAATAATAAAAGATTAAAAGTATATTAATATTAGGTTTAAATATATTAATATTTATAATATATGGTTATATTAAAAATATTTTATAAGAAGTTTTAAAATATTTTATTTGTTAATAAATTAAATGTTTGTTGATAGATTAATTAAAAACTTAATTAAGTAGTTATTTAAACATTTTAAAGTGTTGTTTAATTTATAAGATATATGTAAGAATTATTAATAAAAAGAGTAAAAGAATATTAATTAATTTATTATTTATTTTAAAAAATATCTTATATTAATATCTTTAAATTTCATTAAATATATTAATAATAAACTTATTTAAAAACTTTAAAAAATTAAATTATACTTTAATATTTTAATATGGTAATATTAATTTTTATAATATTTAATAAAAAGCTGGTGTTTAGTTTAATAAGTAATATAAATAATATTTTAATAATTTTTAAATTTTTAGATTTTAGTTTTTAATTGTAAATGTTCTTAATTAACTTTTATAAGCTGGGAGCGTTATTATAAATTAACTTTTATAACCTCTTATAATAAATGGTATGTTAAAAATGTATTAATAACTAGTAATAAAATACTTTATTTTTCTTTAATTTTTTTATTATTATTATTATTTTTAATATTATTTTTTTATTTTTTTAAGTTATTATTATTATTTAATATAATAATAATATTATTTAGGTTTTTAGTTTTAAAAGTAAAGGAATTATAAATAAGGATGGTATCATAAAATCCATCATTAAAATCATTTTTAAAAGAATTATTATTATTAAAGTTAAAGTTAAAAGATTTATAAGTAGTTAAATCATTATATTAAAAGATTTTATTTATTAAAATTTTTATTTTATAAAAAGAATTTAATATGTTTTTAAAAAAGGTATGTTTATAATAAATTTATTAAATTAATAGAGATATTAATGTATAAGTGTTTAAAAAGTATAAGAAATATTTACTTGTTTAATTTTATTATAAATGAATTTAAGTAAGTATAAAAGTTATATTAAGTTGTAAATAATATCTTAAAAAATAAGATTTTCATTATAATATTATTAACTATTAAAATTTAACGTTTTATTATTAAAATTTAAGGGATTTATATAATTATATAATTATGATTATATTAATAACACATGTAATGATTTTTTATGTTAATGTAATTAAAACATTTACTATTAAAATAATTGATTAAAACATTATAAAAATATTTATAATAAAGGTATTTATAAATAATAATAAAAGTAGGTAATATGTGATTATCGAAGTGGGTGGAGGGTTAAGCTTTTAAAAGTAAAATTTAAAAACTTAAACGATGTTTAAAGATTTAAACTTTTATTTAATTAAAAAAAGCTAGTAATAATATAATAATATATATTAATATTAATATAATTAATATAAAAAGCATTAAAGATATTATCAACGTTATAATAATAAAAGCGAGGGAATTAATTACCGATGGCGTGGTAAGAAAAATAATAAGTATAAAGTTATTAAAATTATTTTTACGATGATTAATCTGATAAATGTTATAGACATGCTTAACATAAGCTTGTTTTAAAGCCTTAAAAACATGCTTAGATTTAAATATTATAATGTTATCTTTAAATTTTAAAAAATAAGTAATTAAAAAAAAAATAAGATTTTAAAAAATATTAAGTGGTTATAAATATATATAAGTTAATGTTATGTTCGAAGTAAAAGTATGTAAGTTATTTTAAGTTGTTATATATAAGTATAACTATTAATCTACATCATTTAAAATAATTATAAGCGTTAAGAATTTATAAAAAAATAAGGTATTTATTTAAAAATTATTATTTCTTATATAAAATAATTATATTAAACAATTTAAAAATACATAATATATTTAATTATAAGTAGTTTTAATCTTATAAAGAGATATATCACAATTAAACCCTTATAAGGTTAATCTTATACACTTATAACATTAATAAAATACTATAAATATAAAAACACTACACTTTTAAAAACATTTACACGCCTCGACTTAAAAAAAACAACTTTTTATATTACTTTTAAATTAAACCGTTAAAACATAACTTATAATAAAAATAATAAAAGCTTTTAATTTATTTTAATATTATATAAATAATATATTATTTAATGTATTAAATAATTATATTATAATTTACTTAAATGATATATTTATATATAATGAATTAAAAGCATAATACCGGTGTTATATCCATGAAATACTTATAAAATTAATTAAAATAAAACTTATAATAAATATATAAAAATGTAAATTTCATGTAATAAAAATAAAGTATTTAAATTTTATTATATTTATTAATAAAATTAATATAAACTTAAAAAAAATTATAGCGATTTTTAAATAAAAGTTTTTTAAAACATTAAAAAACTTATAATATTTTATAAGATTTATGAATTATTATAAGTAATTTATTAAAAGATTTTTTAAGATTATAAAATAATTTATAATATTAATAAATATATTAAAATAGTTAAAGCATTTTAATAATATAATATTAATAACTTTTAAAAAACTTAAATAAATTTTTATTATAATTTTAATGTTAAAATATTATAACTTAAGCTTAAAGATAATAATAAAAGTAAATGTTTTAAATTAAACATTAAATGATATTTTATATTAAGTTAATAAAAAAGGATTATATTATTTAATTACTTATTTTTTAATAAAACACACACCCGTAAAATATAATTATAAGATTTATAATAAAAAGCTATTAATTATTATAAAAGCTTTTAAAAAATAAAAATTAAAGTTATAAGGATATAATAATATAATAAATATTATTATAAATCATAAAAACTTATTTTATTTTATTATCATAAAGCTTTTAAATTAAAAATAAGTTAAATGGTTAAAATTTTTTAATAATTTTAACTTTTAAATTATTTATTAATTTAAACGATAAATCATTATTATTAACACGTTATTATAACACTTAAATGATATTTTTAAGATTTTATAAGATATAAAAGATGATTATATTATAAATAAATAAAAGATATTATTATTAAAAGATTATTAGCATATTATTAATGTAATATTAAAATTTAACTTATGAATTTTAAATATAATTATAAATATAAATATATTAATATAAAAGAGTTATAAAAAGTCTATTATAATTAAAAAGATAATAAAAGTAATAAAAAATTTTAAAATATAATGATTTTTAATAAACTTTAAACGTAATGTTAACGTATTATTATCGGATTATAAATTATAAAATAAACATATTTTAATTAATAATAAGATTTTTATATTTAATAATAAAAAATTAAAATTACACATATTATATTATATTTATATATTAAAATTAAGTGGTTATTTAAAGAAAAATAAAACTATAAACTTAATAAAATAATTATATATATGGTTAAACTTTTAATATAATGTTTATATTTTTATAAAAGTATATTATAAATGTATATAAGTTAAAAAGCTATAAAAAGCTTTAATAAGTTATTTAAAATTATTATTAATGCTTTTTCGTTTATAAGTAAATATATTTATCGATTATATTAAATTATTATCACCATATAAGCATAATGACATCATATATAAAAACATATTAATGATAATTAATTATTTTAATAAAATAAGGCACTTTATACCCATTATAAATATAATAACAGCCATTTTAAATAATATTTTTATAGCGTTAATATTTTATTTATATAACATTTTAAAAACAATTATATTTAATAAAAACATTTAATTTATATTATTATTATAAATAAAAATATATCATTAATTAAATATAATGTTAAAATATTTATTAACATACCATTTAAAAATTAATAAGTAGATTAAAATAATAAATATCTTTTTAAAATAATATTTAAAGTTATATAACAATTACCATTAAGATAATTAAGTAAATTAACTTTTTATTATTAAATTTTTAATAAATAATTAAATATTTAAAATTATAAAAGTCTTTTTATTTTATATAAATTATAAGTATAATTTATAAATGAAAATAAAACTTAAACGTGATGTTAATATTAAATATATATTATATTAATAAAATAAATTTAAAGTCATTTAAAAAATAAAATAAAAATTAAAAGATATAATTAAAAATATTAAAATCTTAATAATTAAAATATAAAATTATTATATAATAATAATAATAAAAAAATATAATAAAATTAATTAATATAAAATAAAAAATAAAATTTAAATAAATATAAAATATATTAAAACTTTTAAACTTATAATTAAATTAAATAATATTTAAGTTAAATTATATTAAATAAATAAAGTTTATAAATGAGTTATAATAATTAAATTGTTTAATATAATAAAATACTTTTTAATTTTTTATTATAATTTAATCATTAAAAAGCCGTTAATATTATATAAATAAGATAATATAAATTAAAAATATAATAGATAAATAAAAGGTTTAATTATTATAAATAAAAAATAAAAAAAATGATTATTTAAAAAAATAATTAATTTAAAAATTATTAAAAGTATTTTATAATATAAAGTTAAATGATTATTATCATATAAGTTAACTTAAGAATTAATAAAGAATTTATAAAGTTATAATAACATAATATTAACATTTTATAAATAATATAAAATAAAACTTAAACCACTTAATTAATTTAATAAAAATAAAATAAAAAAAAAACTTAATTATTATTATAATATTATTATTATGTTTATAACTTATTATTAAGTAATAAAAGATAATTTATTATTATAATAAAAGCTTTTTAAAAACTTAAATACGCTTTTAAAACTTGTTTTAATTAAACTTAAAAAACATTTTTTAACATTTATTAATTATAATAACTTATATTATTAAATAAAAAGCGATATATTATAACTTTATTTTAATTATTATAACCGAAAAACATTTATGTTATGTTAATAATATAATAAAAAAAAATATAAAATAAAACTTATATTAAAATAAAAATTATAAAAATATTGAGTTAATAAATAAAAATAATGATACTTTATTTAATTTTTAAAAATAACTTATTTATGTAATATTATTATTTTTTTTAAATTAAAAATGTTAAAAACCTTTTAATAAGTTAATTTCATTTTTTTTCAATTAATAAAAAGGTTTAAAATCATTTTAATAATATTTTAATATAATTTTAATAAGTAAATATAATTATCATGCTTTTTATTTAAGTTTATATTATTATTAAAATTATTAATTTTAATTTTAAAATTAAAAGAAAAAATAAACATAATAAAATAAATAAAAGCTATTATAATAATATTATTACTTTTAATATTTAAATAATATTAAAAAAATAATAAATTAACTATTAAATTATTATTAATAATATATCGGTATAACATTTATAAAAATATAAGTTTTATTTTTATATACATAAATATTATATTAACTTATAAAAGTTTTATTAAAAGTATAATTAAAATTAAATGCTTAATTATTTTTAAGCTTATAATTTATAAGTAAATTTTAAAAATAAATCATATAAAAGATTTATTATTTAATTAAAATAAGTTATTTTTTAATTTAATAAAACATATCGATAATATTACATAAATTATATAACTTTAAAATTAAAATTATTAAAAATAAAATTTATAATTAACATATATTAAATTATTAAAAAATTATATATAATTAAAGTTATATTTAATAATAAAAATATTAAAAAAAAATATAATAATATAATAATTAAAAAATAATAAAATATATTATATTATCGAAATGTTAATAAAATAATAATAGTTTTATTAATTAATTAAAATTATTTAAATCTTAAAAAAAATTATATTTATAATTAAAAATATTAAAAAAGATAAAATGTAATGATAACATACCATTAACATTTTATTAATAAAAATATAAGATATTATTAAAACATTTAAAAAATATTTTTTTTATAATATTTTTTTTTATATATTAAAATGATTTTATTAAAATAATTATAAATAATTATCATAAAAAAAAGTATATTATCATGGTTATTATATAACTTTTTAAGTTATATAATCAACCTTTATATAAACATGTTAACGGATTATTAATGGTTTATTTTTAAATTTATTTTACTTCGTAAAATAATAGTATTTAAACCTTAATAGTAGTGGGGATAATAGTCATTAATAGAATGAGGTAGATACATTATGTATATACTATCTTTTTTTCTTAGACAATTTAGGCGAGTAGAGCAATCACTAGTGAGTATAGAATATAGCTTTATTCGTAGTCAAACACCCAGTATGTATGATAGTGAGCAAATAGATAAGCTAAGGCGATATTTATTGTCTGCTTAGATATGCCGGAGGTGCTCTTTATCTTGACGTAGGATCGCCACTATACCCCTCAGAGGGGTTAGCCATACGCCCTCCTAATATGCAGAATTTATACTGTATATATTACTTATTAGTACTGAGGATGGGATTCATACCCTAGCGTAGCTTCATCACAGATCTTATAGAAGGTAGTTGATTAAGCTTGAATCAATTTAGCTTCCGGATCATATCGAAATCCTCATAAAACATGGGAAATCAAATTTCTTTTATAAGACTTCCCTTGCCAACGGTGGGAGGTACATTGTCAATCGGCCGCTAAATTTTGCACTGGGCGGGATTTATGCACATGTATGTACCTTTCTCAGCAGCATGGATATTACCCACATATCGATGGTAGAGCAACTCCAACGAAGTTTTATATAGATATAGTCATTAAGATACTCACGTCATGGTGTAGTATCATGAACGATAGGAAGCTGAGAAGAAGTGAGTAATAGGAACCTTGAAAAGGCCTTGTTACCTAGCCCCTTAAAAAAGGGGCCATAGTGGATCATGGGTTAGGTGAGTGAATGTCTCCGTTGCTTTAGTCTCAATTTGGAGTAGCTTATGGGACATGAGAGACGCTATTTACATGCACTCTGTCTTCAGCTTTTGATGATAGTCATATCTTGAGGCAAATTAATAAAACAATTGCCCTTGTGTTTAGAGAATCATAGATGGCTGTAAACTTCCAATACTCTACTAAGTTCCGTTGAAACCGGACCTGTTAGCAGAGTATACCGGTACCCGGGATCGTTCTTATAGTACCCCAGTCTATAGAATCTATGATCCAGACCATTGGTACCCAATCAAATTGCGAACTCGCATTTCTGGATCTCACTAGTTGGGTACGTATCAACCATGGAGGACTTGGACCAGGCTCGAATCTTCGTAGTTAAAGCCATCAAACAGGGAAAAGCGGGTAAGACACATGGCTGCCATTTATGGCATGCTTTCTCATCAATTAAGGTATGGAATAGGCTGAAGAATAGAGAATAATACCAAGCTACATCCATACGGTAAGGAACCCAGCCATCACTGCCAAGCCATGATATTTTAGGGACGAGACCCGGCCCATATTGTTCTACCAATACGCCGATAACATCGCGATTATTTTCGCCCTAAGCAACTACTAATGTCTAGCAACTTCTACAACGGCACGTTTCTAGGGGCTTCATAGCCGCTGGACTGTGCTGGTCAGTAGATCTGTATTGTGGAAGCTTACCTACATATGGCATATAATTGGAGCATACCATGTCACTGTGAAGTTTGAAGTGGTGAATTTCTGAATTGGTTGGTGGATCCCCTACCTACAGTGGATTGAAAATGCACTTAACCACAGTAGCGATAACGTATATTACACAGGGAATTTACTTCATATTCTTCTACAATCACATTAAATAATAAAAGTTTCGATACAATCTTCTACACTATTTTCCTCCTTCGTATCTGCAACATCCATTCCTCGAGGGAAACGAAGATGGCGGGAACCCGAAAGATATTCGGTAACAACACCCCCCTCAACTAAGGTTATAAGTTTACTAACCTCTCCGTTAGACAGCGTCGGCTACCGTTCGATGGTCTACCTTGCTGCGGTAGGAATCATCGTGCTTTATGGTGCATATCTAACGGCCTACCTAATATCAATGTTATATAACTAAAGCTAATATACTACAGCCCTTACGCTCACCGGCTGTGTATCTGACTCACCTGGTATTCCCAACATCTTCCTTGTCAATGTCCAGAGTCAGGGCACAGAGACGATGAATCTCCGCGTTGGCTACTATGGTAAGTACTTCAGGGTCTTGCCCGTGACATGATTAATCGCAACAAAAGTATCTAATGTTTGATCTAGGGATGTGCGTGGATTCACCAAAGGGCTTCGTGTGCATCCCGTCAATCGCCAAATATGCCAGTACATTCGAAAACGAGCTGCTAGGCACCACCAACTCGACAATCGACGATATCGACCGTTTCCTTTCCATCGCCGCGACGACCCAATGGAAGTTGTTCCCTTGCTTGCTGGTTGGCGGTGGAGTAGCCTTTTTCTACAGCACTGCGGCGCTCCTGATCCTGAAGTGTAGCTTCAAGAAACCAAGCCGGAAAAATCGGTCGAGCATCAGGCTCATTCAGCGGGCCACCCTAATACTAAGCGAGTTTGCAGTTATCTTGGCTTTCACTTCAGCCATGGTTACGATGACGACGGCGCGTGCACTGGAGTTTGCTACATCGTCAGACTCGTCGGTAATGGAGGGCAACAACATCCACCTATCACCTGGAGTGCTACTTCAAATCCTTCAATGGCTAATTGTTGGATTCTCGGTCTTATTCCAGGTAGCTCTGTCGAACATGTTCGGCGTCCAGGGAGGTGTTCTTGGGGCTGGGCTGCTTCCGCTCCATGCTCCGACACGGCGACCTCGGAACCGGGCCCTTCCAGAAACCAACTCGGGCGGTCCACAACCACTGGAATCCCCTGAAATCCTGATCACTCCGCCCCGTCCGGGATCTCCCGCACATTAGATGGATTTCTCTAGAGATGTTTCTTAGTACGTTTAGAGGGGATAAGGACTACATATATACCTAGTCAAATAGATTATTTAATGACACACTATTTAATGCAAATTAGTAATGTGACGTGAATGTGTTTACGGACTTATCTGAATTTGACGCTGCTATGTACCGTTGAAGATACATGATAAAATTTCAGGCCGCAATTTAGTTGTGTCAAAGTCCTGAGCAGCAGGTTGGAGGCCTAAAGCCGCCTCTGGTCTTATTCCGATGATGACGAGCGGTTTGAGAGGGTTAGAGATCCGGGAGATCTACGTCTATAATGCACAAAGTCCTAGAGGGGAGACCTCGCGATGTTCGGAAGATGGTGCGACGCCGACGGAAGAAGAAATATCGGTCGAGCAGAGGAGAGGCTATATCTTAAGAGAGATCGTTCTTAGTTGCTTCAAACAGTCCAAGAGCCTCTGGATTCAGGGAAACATTTTCGTCACGAATATAATCTTAACCTAACTCATACTCTGATGTTTTCGGCTTCGCTCCTCCCTTCCGGCCTTACCCTTTTGCTTTTCTGGTTCTCCGATATTGCATTGCATTATCTCTTCGTGCGAAGTAGGGGATCCTCATATCAAAGAAAATCCTCAATACCTCCCATACCGATACATGATGTAAGATACCCTTGAGGTATGGTGATTAGTATGGCGGGTTCTGGCCATGCCATTGGTTTCCTTGGTAGTCTTGGTTCTGTTGGTAACCCTGGGATTAGTTATACTGGTCTGGAGGGGGATAACTCTGGTGAGATGGCTGATATTGATCAGGTCGATACTCTTGATGAGGCTGCTGGTATTGATGATGGTCCGTCTGATGACCTTGCTGGGATGCGTATTGCGGAGGAGGCGCGAACTGATTCCCGTCTCCGGGCTGCGCACTAGGTTTCGGCGCTCCTATATTTACCCCCTCATTTCCAATGTCGTCCGGTACGGTGATCTTCACCTTCGGTAAGTACTTCTGTACCTTCTGCTCGACTATGTTTTGCACGAAAATCCAGCTCTCCCGTTCGAATCTGCGGTGACCTCCATTCACGACGCCCAAGATACTCTCGCGCAGCATTTCCTGCACCTTTCGTACGAGACCGCGGATCTTGCTGACTAACTTGGTCTTAATATCATCCCCAAAACCACGATCTGTCTGAGGCTCAGCTTCGCGCTCGAGTTGTGAGTCGAAAGGATTGCCACCAAGGATCTTCTCAAGAGAGCCCTGCAATTCATCGGGGAGTAGCTCGAATAGTTGTTTCTCGATACCGCCCAACACCTTCCGGAACTCAAGGCGGACTTCCCTGTGTACCCCGGCGAGACCTGTGCTTAGCTTTTCGCTGATGACCTTGGAGAAGCCGCCGCTGCTTCCGCCTTCTTCCTCGCGGTCACCGAGACCCCTAGAAGACCCCTCGTCGCGATCCTTTCTGTGCCCGAACAGGCCCCCGATTCCCTTCACCAGATCCTTGACTTGATCTTCGATCTCACCCTTGGCACCATCGCCAAGATCGCGGGCGCTGGTGTTGCCGCGTAGCCAGCGCTTGATGTGGTCTAGCGCGATGCGAGTAAACTGCTCAGCGATGGGTGCGTGCTGCTCACGCAGCTTCGTGGCGACCTTCTCCTTGATCTCAGGGCCGATGCGGCGCGCAGTGTCTTCTGGGCTGCGCGCAATATCTTTGACATTACTGCTAAGCACACCAATGAAGCCGTCGAGTTCAAACCTCTGTCCGCCTGATCCTGAGTTGCTGCTATCTAGATGATCTTGGACAGCGTTTACGGCGGCGGAGAGAAAACCACGGACTCGAGAGGAGTCGGAGTGGTCCTCCCCGATGGATCGGGTATTGCTGGAACCAGTGGAGCCTTCAGTGAGGCTAAAAATTTCGCGCAGGTCGTCACTCGTTTCATCGGTAATTTTGCTGAAGTTGCCTATGAAGCCGGCAATTTCGTTGGCGAAAGGCAGGGACTGACCACCGTAAGCATTCGGGACTGCATCATCTAGGCTTCTTGCTGCTCCCGGAGGAGAACCCTCGTCGCGATTAAAAAGAGAACGGAAGGCGTCGATAACCTGTGTCTCTAAGACATCGATAGTCTTCTGTTGGAAATCCTCTAGCTCTGTAGTAATGCGGGGTTGGATCTGGGGCGCAAGCGAGTCAACGTATTCATCAACTTTCTTCATCAACACCTCGGGAATTCCGTGGGAAGACATAGTGGCGGCTTATGCAGATAAATGGCTATTAGGCTAGTAGATCTTCGCCTGTTTCTGTCTGTTTTTAATGATATTAAAAAGCAATGTTGGTACACATTCGGCTAGATAGATCAGAACTGAGACAATCTTGCAATAATTAAATTTAAGAAGCTAATCGCCCCCAAGCATTTGCCCAGCTACCGTTATGGCCTATAACGGGATGGTGCCGTTTCATTCCGTTCAACAGCTAGGTCTAATAACCTCAAGCTAGAATGGTGATTTGGGATACATTCGGACAACACGTAGGTACTGACTTGGATAAGACTTGTAGGAGTATCGGGAGCTGTTTACCTTACGTATTAAAAAGAAAATTCTATGAAGCGTGACCACCTGTAATGTGACTTGGGGATCTGGCAATGAGAATGATGGATTTAAATAACGTGATATTCCAAACTCTAGCTTTGGGGAACAGTAATGTTGCTAGCGCTACCCCTTTATTTGCTACACAGAGATCCAGCGATCACCATAATTATTGCGACTACGTCACAACTGTTTTTATAGTCGATGTGGCTGGAATACTGCTTGTTTACAATGTATTCCTTCGCAACGCCGCATACACCGTGAACGATATCCTAGATAGTGAGTACAATCGGTAGATAGCGTGATGTCAAAACACACGAGGCGCTATCATTCCCGTCGCAGGCATCTATCTGGTGAAAACATTCGCGTCCGGATTTCTGTGCTTGGTGGTTCTCTTGGGGTGGCCTGCCAGTCAGTGCAACTACGGTAATGGCACTACTGGCCGAATTTTTTCATAGACTTGACCGTAATGATGAGCTCAAGGAGCAGCTAGAGGAGTGACCAGAAATTAATCAAGCCAGAAATCGGATGTATGACAATTTACTATTCAGAAGGTAAGCAAAAAACCACGGCGCTATGTGATTAATGGTCTTTGAAATGGGCAGCAATTTCACGGGTAGCTGCTCCAACGCGTCTCATGTCACGATCCACTCGGCAATCACAATATTCAGGGGCAATTCCAAAATCGAAGCTCCCCTGTATCTAAATAGTATCTTACTAGGCAGTTGGTTAATACATTCTACCTCCATAATATAAACGAGGAACAGCTTGTCTTCTTACTTGCATGTGAGAATGACGCAATGTATTCTCGAATAGCTGCATAGGTCTTGAGATTTCGAAGAATGATAACACATTTGGGGCTTTCAGGTTGTTTGTGGGGTTGACATCCAGGCGCCACCGCCCCAGCCTACATAAATCTGTACCAACAAAAGACGAGATTCGAAATTACTAGCTCACCAAGCCACTGACGCCATGTATGTTTTCCCCACGTTATTCTACACTTTTATTGCTGGGAGTAATCTGTAGACGGTAAAACCGGTTCGTAGTATCAAGAGCCGGACTCCTTTTCCTTACGACCCTGCTGATAGGCTAACCAGGCATCATCAGCTGCCTTAGAGGCATCGAACCCCCAGAGCCAGCCCTGGAAGAAAGGATCGGCTAGAAGGTTAGGATAGCCAGCACTGGGAATATCGTTTAGGAATTCCCTATCCCGTTCATCCTTCAAGGGACCATTGGGTAGCTGCCAGAGCCGACCAGTTCTCAAAGTCGCTCTATTCAGATGGCCCGTCCTCTCTTTCCGGAGGCTCTGGTAGATGTTCAAACAATCGCTCATCTGTTCCCCGTTTGTGGCTTTGCCCAATAGATACGCGAGCACGGCAACGGATTCGATGCCTGCACCCGCACCTTGACCCCTGAATAGTACGCGCAGACACGTTAGCTAGTCTTACACCCCAGGAAATCCGAATGAGAGATAGCCCCACTCAATATGCTATGCGGTAGATACGGCGTGTATGGACTTACAGGTATGGTAGACCACGGTGGGCGGCATCGCCAACAATGCAAAACCTACCCGCAGTATCAACCCACGACGTCTCCTCGTCGTCTTGTATGGGCTCAAAGAGCATCCAGCGTAGACAACACTTGGCTAGACTGAAGAGCTCGCGGACGTCCGGTTCCCAAGTGCTGAGCTGCGTTTTTAGGTCTCCGAGGTCAACAGGTTGGGCGCCGAAGAACATATCTTCCGGGTCTACCGAATACGGCCAGGTGAGTGCAATATTGAAGGTCCCATGAAGCACGTAGGTGACTGCTTCGCATTCAGGTCCAAGCCAGACGTTGACGTTGGACTCTTCGATAAGATGCCTCAGACGTGGTCTCTCCATGATGTCCTTCTCTTCAATTAGGATGCGGTTGACCACTTTCCCATGAGGAATCGCCCTCTCCTTACTCCCCGTCAGAACCTCGCGAACGACGGACTGAGCACCATCTGCGCCGACGAAAAGGTCGGCTTTGAAGATCTCAGGGGGGTTAGATAGTTTTAGTTCTCCATTCGTGAGATCTATGTCGGGAACGTCAATGGCGATTCCATATCTAATCTCAACGCCGTTTGCGATGGCTTCGTCGCACAGCAGCTCACATAAATGGCCTCGGTGTAACGTTAGGAGAGGGCCACCATATTTCACCGCCGGTTCCAGAAGGTCCTGTGTATGGAGTACTTGGCCTGTCTTATATGCTCTCAGGACCATGGACGGTGGGATAACGGACTTTGACTTGATCTTCTCATAGAGGTTGATATCCCGTAAGATCCGTACTGCATTAGGATGAAGTTGAATCCCGGCGCCTATCTACGCACGCATAATCAGCACGATTCGGTTATTAATATATTCCAACGTACAGTATGCAGGGTTGCGTCCCTCTCCAAAACGGTCACCTTGAACCCCTGGCGGCGAAAAAGGATACTACCCGTAAGGCCAACAACACCTCCCCCAATAATGCAAATATGAAAGGCTGATTGAGCCTTAGATTCCTCGCCCATATTCGGAGAGAAAACCGGCAAGTTTCATAGAAAATCTTCAAGGGTCACGCCCGATTTCTCCCTTTACTAAACCAGAGAAGACGACCTACCTAAATACTCTGGTAGTCTTTCTGCGCATTTTATACTACTCCTCTTGTCCTTCCCTAGATTCATTGTTGCGCATACATTTCCCACGCGGGAGAAGACTGAAGCAGTGTCAGCGTGGCGGCGAATAAGACCTCTAGTATTCACGTAACTCTACGTTATAAACCAATCAAGGCCATAGGTCCCATGTTACCCCAATTGGTGGCTGTTATACAATACGATGATATATCCCGGGACGATTTCTCAACATAGCGAATACATTTTCTACCCGAGTCCTTACCAGGTTAGAGATAGATGTTGCTATTCCAGGTTGCTCTACACACGAAAGATCGAGCTACGAGTTAAGACTTCCTGTATCACGAAGCCTTTCAGTTCTCGGCCAACGCATGGTTTGGTTCCTGAACACGTAATCCGATTACTATTCTTCTCAAGCTAACATACATATAGTTACCAGATTAAGCCTGCAGTGCTCTCTGTGGAAGGATCGTGGGTTCTTCCTGCATCCGAACTTTCTAGTACGTGGTGATCACCTACAAGTGGCGTTAGCACACGGCACGCAGCGCTCATATGGTTGATTATCACCCTGCCACTGATAGGATCCAGCTCTTCGATCTCACACGTCATCTTCCCTTACCCGCTCAAATCAACAGGTCTTATATCGATCTTACGCAATGCCTTTGTTAAGAATGGCTTTCCTCGAACATTTTCGTGTATGACGCGAACTGCTTGGAGCCTTTACCGGGGCATTTAATTGGGCAGCATGACGTTGTCCATATCCAACTTTTCTATTTGGCGGTGCACAACAATGACGCTATACGCGCCTCCTGAGTACGATCTTATGAAACCTCTAATGTACCTGCACTTACATGTTAACGAATAATCGTGGAGCCCTAGAGTTGTTTTCTTGACGAGAAAATTGACTACAGCAACTAGAAAACTGTGTGGACGGAAGAAGGTAAAGCAGTTCGGGATGGCTTGGGCCTACCATTGGAGATGATAGGAATATTGGGCGGAACGAGACCTAACTGGACAAGTGATGAGCAAATATCATGCTTCCAAGTATTCAGGGGGCCTTCGATTGCTGAGCTGTTCGAGGAGAATGGATTGGCAAATATCGCAGTGGATAATCAACCATTGCCACGAAGTTACTCCCTTTCTGCCGTAATGGGATACGACATTGTTGGCATACGAAGAGGTGAGCTACAAAGCATTGGACCTTATAGAAAATGGTTGCGGTGATTGCTGTAGAGGATCGATTTCGAATAAATTTCAGGATAGACAGAAGACTTGTGATAATATGGGACACTTTACTATCATTAAACGGCGGCCGTTCGAATGATGGGTTCCTTAATAGCATTCTATGGAGTGATTCGAGAACAACGAAATTAATAGAGTGATTTCTTCCTTGAATTGATAGCTTACAACTATCTTCTGAAATCGGCACGTTACCCCTAGCTACGCCTGCCGACTGCTCTCCTTAATGAGTATCCCAGCAGTTAAATCAGGCTTGCTAATGAATGGGGAGTGCCCTACTTCGAACTCGATGACATTATCAATCTTGTGCGGCCCACTTGCCTTTGCCGTACTAATAAGATACTGCGCAGCCGCTACCGTGCTTGGCTTGTCTTTCATACACAGGATGTAGGTAGTTGGGATGTAGCGCCAGGCAGCGTACGTAGTAGTGCTCCAGAAAGATGCGAAGCTCTGGGGACGGATGTCCTTGACCAGCTCAGCAATACGATCATCATCGAGGTCCTGATAGAACATGTCCTTCGCGTCCTCTGGCCGGACGGTGATGATTCCAGCCTGATGGGAAGATTAGCCAGTTGAAAGCTCCTAATCGATAAATATAGAGAACTCCACGCACCTCAAGATCGGTTTTCATCTCAGGAACCATGTTATCGCGAGTGCCATTAGGCGAGTGTTGAAACCCCTCAGGCACAAGGAATGCGGCGATATAGATAAGTCTCACGACCCCTCCTTTCAGCCCCCTTGAAAGACAGGCTTGCTTATCAAGGCCCTCCAGCGCGGTTCCTCCAGTCATGCCACTAAAGCTATGGGTAACCACCACCACGTCATTTTCTTCAACAAGGCCGGAAACGACGTTGCGAATAGTTTCAACGTCTTGAGACCAGTCGGGTGTAGGCGGGGTTGAGCCCGAGGAGGGGAGTGCGGGAGTGATGGCTGTGAAGCCCGCCTTGCCAAGCGCAGCAACGAGACCGTCCCAGCATCGCGGAGTATGCCACGCGCCGTGGAGGAGAACGAATACTGGCTTTGACATTCTGGACTGGATAGGCGGTTTATGATAGAGATGAATTGGGGTTGGGCGATTTAAAAGCACCGGAGCTAAGGGAGAGAGCTAGTTACTTGATCCAAATATATATTTCCTGCTCTTTGTTCCAGACACCTGGTGCTGGAGATAGCATGTAACACAGACTAGTTTAATAAAAATAACCCTTCGAGGTTATGGAGAGCGAGCGGAACTATAGGCCCGATAGTGAATATAAAGTACTTTCTAGGCAGAGTGTTATAAGCGTATGTCTATTTATCCATCAACTTTTCGACTGACCTCGGCTCGGCATGCGGGTGATTGTTGCGGTTCAGAGTTTCAATAACAGCGAAAGCAAGGCTTGGAAATGCCTCGGGGAGGAAATAACATAATCATAGCAACTATAGGGTGACTGGAGGGGTGGAGACCGAAGACCACCCTCACTTAGCTGCAGGGGATGGCAACTTGGGATATAACAAGGGCCATCAACAGAACCCAGTCGATCCAACTAATAATTCTCTTAGGTCTTAAGATCCTTACCTCAATCTTTTTTAAAAGGTGTCAGGTTAACCTATTTACCCCCGATCTAGAGTACTAGGTAGGTAGGTATAGCCATCTCCCGTGGGAGCCGTACACGCTGTTGGCTGCCCTTGCATACATATATGTTTGTCCATCTCATAACCAATCAACTTATCCAATAAGTTCTCATCCATAACCGTAGTTGCCAGCGTATCGGTACCTTTGCAACCAACACAGTCTTGGCACTTATCACTATGTGACACAGAATGTCGTCGGCGAGAATGTTTTTGGAGTCAATTTGTTGCATAGGTACACGCATCTATATCTGTTATATAGAGGAAATACTAGTCTGGCACGCATCTTGCGCCCCCGGCGAAGTTCTAGAGCAGCAATCAGCTGTTCGCTAGGCGTCGAATAATAATAGTAATTTCAGGTTGTCGTAACGTAGCTCACCTGGTGCCATATCATAATAGTGCTATTTTTTTACTCCGCAAAAGTTCGTTATTATGTCAAGATCCTATCAGTTAGAGCGTCAACTTATATCAGGCGCTGCACACTGTTGAATTGGATAGTAGGATTACATCGCCTATATAGTCAACTATCAGCAACATAACCCTGAGGGATACTAGTTGTTCTGCGGCATTCATGACAAAATTTCCCAGTCAACTGGAATGCTCATGTAGACGTATAAAGTACATTCACGGTAGTGACAGCCCTTCGGATGCGGGACTTGATTGTGTCGGTGCTGTTAGCAGCCCGAGGTCTCCGTAGTTCCGTTTGAAAGAAACGGCACTGGGTTGTCCGGCCGGACCCGACCCCGACCCCACTGCAAGACTCGGTGCGGTCTGGCCGTAATAGGTCAGCACTCTCCGGAGCCGCACCAAATGCTTGAAAACCAGTTAGGGCATAACAAGAATTCACAATATATATTGCCAAAAATGAGTATGACTTTGTTTATTAAGGAGAAATGTCCAAAGTTTCCTGCCCGGCAAGTTTAGGGATAAGTGATAGCCTCATGACATGAGAATTCCCCATAAATCCAGAACCTCGCCTACAAATCGGAAATAGATAGTGAAATACACCTTCTTAATATGGAAGTATCTGGTCAAGTTAAGGGAAATCCTTGCGAGAGCTAGCAACAGTACTTAGCCAGTTACTGCCACCAGCGAATACGGTTTCTGTAGAGCTGGTTACACTTAAAACTCCTAGCGAAAACCGATTGCCGTTGTCATACTGCCACTACATTGCCATAGGTTAGTTTCTGATGTCTTAAATATCTTTTTTCCCAAAGATGACACACCGCTACACTAGGAGGGTAGGCATGATACAAGCGTATGGGTTGAAAGTTGATGGGGTACAGGAGAAAATAGGAGTTGAATAGGGGCTGAATAGGGGCTGAATAAGGAGGGCTTGTTCTTACTATGGGGCCACCACTCATCCCACCAGCAACATCAGCGTCAGTAGACAAGCCGCCAGTCGCATCGCAGTCGAATCTATTCCTAATAGTGATACCGTCCTGTCGATACGGTCTCCGTCCATTCGCTAGGTCACCAGGATAACCGAGATGGTAGAGGCTGGGATTTCCGATGAGGGATGGCTCGATAAGCTTACCCCCGAGGTAGCCGCGCTCGTCACCTAGTCGTGCATCTAGGATGAATATGGCCCAATCCTCCTTTATGTCGCATGCATTCGCGTTCGGATTGCCCACCGAGTACTGAGGAAGGTGGATGATCGTGGTGACATACGCGCCTGGAAATGATTCGCCATCGTAAAACGCTGGCATGAAGCGTAGGCTGACGCCTGGGTCGTTTAGCGGCGCACAATCTGTGACAATAAGAGTTAATAAATTCCTATTTTAACTATGTAACAGGCAATGAGTAAAGCTAAGTGCGAGGCTTGGGTATGCCGTAGGACCTGGGGCAGCGGACATGTTAAAGGGGAAATAATAATTCAAAACTACTTACGCTTGGCTGTAGCTACATGGCGTGGACCGACCAAGGCGCCTGAGCAGAAGACACCGTTTGACCATTGGATTTTTCCCATAGCTGAATAAGGATACGACTTGTCTGTCCAGAGAATTCGGTTGTCCTCCCCAAAGACGTAGCGTTTATCCAACTCGGAGTCATCTAGCACTTCGGTGCCGTTCGGGATGTATGCCGGTATCTCGGTGACGTTCATGCTAGCAATAGAAGCTTCCGAGAGCGTGACGATCTCTGGGGCAGCTCCAGAAAAGAAGGCCCTAAAATCTCTACTTGGGATTCCGATAGGGATGGTATATTTACTTCTCTCGGTCTTTGGGATGGGTGATGAGACGGCCCCATGGGAGGCGAGTAGCAGGGCCGCAGCCAAAGGCTTGAAAGAAGGAAACACCATGGTTTAAGTGGTATTGAAGTTATGTTAACTCAGCGGCTACTTGAAGATCTGAGGTTATCTCGTGTCGACCGATGAAGGAGAAGCAAGTCAGCTCTATACTTATAGACTTTAGGGCTATGTATCAACTAAGACTTCACAGGCCAACTTGAGAAAACCCGACATTGTGACCGATCCAACCGACTACCCCTGTTAAGTCAAGAGGTGACGGCGGCGATGCGGATGCGAAATTTATACCCAACTGCCAAACTAGATCTAGAGGCGCTCGTGCTACATATGTTGTATGGACTGACTAGACCATTTCTATGAAAGGGGAGTCTTTGAGGACGTGGAAGTTTTCGAGATTAAACAGGTAACCCCAAATGCCAAGCCAAGGCTTATCTATATATCCCAGGTGTATTGTATGGGTAACAGAGTCATCAACGAGTTGGAGGGCGATGGATGACCAAGTGTCAGTCTAAGACATCGGTATCTTGTCGCGCGCACTGTCACTGCTCCTATCCAGTGACTTCCAACCTTCCCCATCGGGATGTGTCCCCGCATCACAACTCCCACTGCTTGACGCCCCTATCCCACCTGACTTTATCATCTTCACGGCCCTCTAAAGTTGGACATCCTTATTCAAGCATCAAGGTCCCTCTATTGAGGCTTCCACATCGCTTCTTTAATTATATCTTGACCAACTATTGTCTTTCGGGGTTCCACGGGATAGGGTGGGGCGTTTCCTGTTACATGCACCACCAATATATCTCGAAATGTATTGTAATGTCTGTGAAATCGAACCGAAATTTCGCAGGAGTGTTGCTATTGATATCAAGAATAAATAATGAATGGAAAAATCAATAAGCAGTGTGTTGTCGCGCATAAGGGTGATAGATCGGGCCGAGGAGCTCTCATTTTTGAAGCGATTCACGCGTGACAAGAGTGAAAAGCGTCAATAGGAGGTAACGTGGATGCAAGGGCCTGTCTTTAAAACAACTCGTGAACAAAACACCACTGGGTTGACTCGGCATCATATGCAAATGGGGCCAGTATTAGCATGCTGCGTTTGTGGCTCGCATTCATAGAGAGTTGGGAAGTTGGCGTCACGCAAGGGACTAATCGAATTTGAGATAATCGGTAGCTTCCGTCCTGACGCGAGTAGTCGGCGTCAAAGGCCCAAGGAAATAGCATTCATACGGCATTATCCGCTGTAGTAGCACGGTGGAGGTGTGCTTGCCTTCCGGCGGTAGGTCTGGGTCCATACAGACGGATATCCGGGTTTCAGTCGTAAAGCGGCGCTAGTACTCCGGATCCCTTGGCCGGCGTCCCTGAACTAGCAGACCTGCTTGCACCGCATGCTTAGCATCATTCGGAGCACACAGTCTTGAGAAGTGTTAGCACGGGAGATGCAGGTAGGTACATTTCCATTCTGTGATTAAAGTCGATCACCACGCTCGATAGCGCGATCCCATTGAAGTGCAATATTGGCCGTACCGACGAATAACTAGTCCAGGAATATCAAAGAAAAGATTGCTAACAGAGAAATGTTTATGCGCGAATCTCCTCAGCACACCGGACCAGCGATATTCTAAATTTAGAGTCTCGATACATTGTTGGTGTGACCTGTATCCTGGAAGAAGACGATGGGCGCTTCACCGCCCCCCTGTACCGAGAGGTGGACGCATACGTGCTGCAGAATATAGTGCGCGTCTGCTTCTGTTGGGTGGATTTGCTGGTATTACACTTAGATTATGATAACTTCGCGTACGCTCTGACTAATTACATTCCCTGTCATTGCGAGTGAAAGCGCTACAAGAGCGCGGCCCGATATTCGCTAGTCCTGGGGTCGATGCAGTGGATTCACGAGCAGCTGCCCTGCGATCGATAGCATGTTATGCGAGGTATTGGTCTCCTACCGTTTGCTTTTCAGACAATAGGCCTCAAGACAGAGCTGCTCCTCCGGCACGTGTGGGGGTCCGCTGAGGGGTAACCACTACAGCATGTCGACAGCACTGAGGCGACTCTCAAAAACTTAAGCTGGGGAATTAATGATGAAATAATCCCCGAAGACGGGGAGGTATACTTTGCCACGGGGATTGTCCAGTATTGTATGAGCGCATTCAATTGATTGTTCAAGAGCTCCCGTATTACACGACAGGCTACAGTGGTGGACCACTGTACTACTAAGCATTATCCAAATAGGTACCTAGTTCTGCAGGCTGTATAGGCGCCTGCGTGCCGAAAAGGTGCGGCTCATTTTGCGGCCCGCGGTGGGGTCGGGAGATATCCCGGACCACTACGTCAAGTAGCAGCTTAAGTAGAATACAATCCTTCCATGCATAAAATTAATACCTACATGAGTTAGGCGAAATACATTTTCTTCCATGAGCTGCATCTCGAAACTACGACATAGTCTCTCCTAAATGTTGTTGAGAATCCGCTCCCCCAGTGCTCTTGCTATTTGCGCCGTTATCTTCTTCTTCCTGCTCTGGTTCCTTGACCCCATTACACTAGTGACCTTTTCTTCTCTGGGCAGCAGCATGACTGTGAAGCATCTAGTTCTATTTCAATTTAAGGCTGACACGAGTGCCGAGGCCGTCAGGGAGGTCCGTACCCGCTGCCAAGTCCTGAGCGAGTAAATCGTTTAAACTGATTCTGACATAATAGGCTTCATCACGTATGCTTGGCCTAAAAGACGGCTGCGTCCACCCCACGTCACAGAAACAGTACATCAGGTCCCTTACCGGTGGCAAGGATAACTCCATTGAAGGAGCACAAGTATGGACAAAGCTGCGCAATTATTTATCGAGTTGCTAACCAACGTAACAGAACGGTATTACTCATGCCTTTGTTGTAGACTTCGAGTCAGTGGAGGATCGCGATTATTATGTAAACACCGACCCATTTCACCAGGAGTTCAAGTCTTTTGTAGGGCCATTTGTGGAGAAAGTCATTGTCGTGGATTATTCTGAAGGAGAGTTTTAAGGCATATACTTGCCAAATTACGATGACATCCAAACAACTAACTAACCAATCATGAACCCCTCGCTACTATTCTCGTTTTCGCATTCTCTAATTGTGATCTGACTTCGTACCCTCTTCTCCTTAGCCTCTTTTCTACGGTCGACGACCGACCAGCCACCGCTACTCTTCTCTTCTGCGTTAGCAAGAAACCACGAGGCTCTTACCCTGCGCCTTTTCATCTCCACCATTTCTCGCGAAGCAATTTGGGGGAGCGAAGCGATCGTGTAGCAAACGCCCCGCCCTCCACCTAACAGGTTCTAAACACGACTACGAGTGCATGGTAATTCCCATATCCATGGATTGTAGTGCATACCCAGGTATCTACCAAGGTAGGTATCTTTATGTAAGTTGCTAACCAATCAACATGATTTATCTGTTATAGCCCTTCTCACTTAATATCATATCCGCTACATTATCATAATTCGTCAGACAGATCATTAGTGCACATCGTCCCCCAATATAAGACGCTAGAGTACTTCAGCGCCGCCCGTACCACAGGCCTAGGTATAATGGGTAGGTGTCAATTTAAAACCGATACCGATACCGGAACCGATAAAAAGACATCACCCATCTCCATGGTAATAGTATCAAGGCGCGTGCCCGGGAACTCGTTGCGACAAGAGCGACGAGAAAGACAGCTAAAGATACGGGGACTATCGTCTTGTTAGATTTTCTTTGCTCAGCGAGTCCAAGGATACTGCATACAGATGTAGATAAACTGCTGTCGGAGAGTTATCTGATTGTCGGCAAACTCGGCAGCATTCATACCAAAGATACTCGACATGAATGAAAGAGGTGCCTATGGTTTCAGTTAATCAAGTACCTCATTTCAGGGGTATTTATATCGGTATTGGTGATCAACCCACAAATATGATGGTTACTATCGTGAACACCATGATAGTCTTGCTCTGGTCGATCGCCTCGGATGATAGTCTCACTGATTGCCATGCTTGGATGATACTATCTTGCTGCTGCCTGAGCTGCGACAGATCTTTGACCTAGTGGGAATAGGACAGATTTAGTCCATGTATCATAATGTGAGATGTGAAGTGATGTTCTTACAGTTGAGGCAGCATCTAGAGCGCTACGCAACAGCTTCTCTAAGTAGTCGATTCGCTCGTTCACTTTGAGTAATAGATTGGCTCCGCCAGACTTGAATATGTCAACTTGGGCCAGTTTCTTGTGGGTTCGTGAGATTTTGTCTGGCTCCAGAATTTCCGAAACCTGGCGAACAAATCGGGTGATCACTTCTAGCTGGCTTTTATAAATGGAGAGTATAATTTCCAGCTCTTCGACAATGTCTTGGATCTCTATCTCGATTTCCCCTTCAGCACGCAAGTCCCAGTTCGGTAGGTCAGGAGCTGCCTGCCGTCGGTTGATTCTCCTAGCTATGTTTACCCAGTGCCATAGGCGCTCGAAATCGATCGTTTGCTTCTGGCGCTACATCCCCAGGCAATTAGTATATTCTTACTAGCGGGTGGTAGACAGAAACGCAGGGAGAACGCATACCACTTTCATGATTGCATTTGAAAATGCGTCGAGGACTTTCGGTTGCCCGGCGGAATTCTTGGTTCGATCGAAAATGGCCTCTGTGGTTTCGTTCAAGATAGCTAGCGCAATTTCGAAGACGGTTCCGACCGTATGTCCTTGATTCAGGCGCGTTCTAACCGATTCGCTGACACCTGAGGGATCGTGGCCGGTCTTTCCATATCGATCTGGAAAACAGGTAATAACGACTTTCTCGTCTAAGATCCACATCCATAGTTGATCAACCATGACTACACGAGACACCTTGCGTATGTTATCTAGGCACTGACGGCAGCTCCCAAGCTCGGGAATTATGCCCTCGTGATTTTCCCATTCGCGGAGGCGAGAATTATAGCGGTGATACGATAGGGGATCCGGTGTTGTAGCGCGGTATACGACTTGGCTTCTTCCTTTGCCTCGCGCGCTACTTAGAGTATTATAGTAACCTTGGTCCAAGGTTCGGCGAGGGTGGAGCGGAGCGTCGGTAAACAGAGAGGATTCCAATAATTTCTTATCCCGGTAATTAACCATGCCTTCGAAAAGGCGAGCAGCATCAATCAGATATTGGCCAAGAGGGTTGCGTATTTTGACCCGTCCATTGTCGTCAATTTTGAGCCCATAAGGATTTTCAAATCGCATTCCCAGTTCTTCGAGGAGACCGTGCATGGTCAGAATTCTTTTTGGATTACCCATTGGCGGCCTGTAACGGCTAAAATCGAAAGACCACCTGCGTCTACGACGTGTGAGTGATTCCCTTGCTTGAATTCTTTGCTTTCTTTCGTTCGACTCTTGCTCGTATATAAGTTCCCTCTGGGAAGAGGCCATATCATCAATCTTACGGGCGAAATGACCAAGTTGCCTTGATGTTTCCCAGTGGAGATACGGCATCTAATAACGTTAGTTCTGAAGTCAACCTAATATCCCATGAGTTCATGGATAACTTACGAAGAGAACCACGTTTTTTGGAACTGACTCCCAAGCAGGGGCTATTTTGGTGAGCTGGCTCTTGACAACTTGAGCGTAGGAACTTACACGTAGAGACAGAATCACAAAACGGGCGCATAAAACGAGAAGTTGGCTTCAAATCTTCCTCATCAAAGCGGCTTCGCCAATGGGATTCTCTGAGTACCCGGGCCGTTGCTGAGTCTGCCCCTTGTTGGGTATGGAGGTTGCCTGGCAAACTTTCACCAAAATAGCGAGCTATGGCATCCTAGAATGATTCAGTTTCGACGTCTTTGGTTACTTAGTTCGTGAAGTCTCACTTGTGCCCACTTGCATATATATTAGCATCAAAGTTGGGGTATTGTCAGTATTGAGGCTATATGGCTCACCTCCATATTGTTTGATGGAATATGGAAATATTGAATTGTCTCCGGATCGGAATCCTTCAACAGTAAGCTACTGCTTGGGTCCTGTGGTTCATCTCTAGGTAATAGGCGTTCGATCGTAGTCGTCTGGTTTGGGAAATGCCCAACGACTCTAGGGTCAGGGAGATCTCTTGGTATGCCGCCTTGAAATTGCATGGTCTGAACTGAGACGTCCTTACGGACGTTGTATCGTTCATATACGAAATGATCGAAGTTGAAGTCGAAGTCAGGCTCAGGAGCGGATCGCTTTCCTTCCTTGGAGCGCCACTCTCGGACTTTATTAATGTTGGATTGGTATTCGTCACTGTTTCTCCATGCATGACTACTCTGTTGAATGTCTTCCTCTAGATGCTTACTGTCGATATCCTGCGTTAATTGAAAACGTAAGAAACTAGCATGGCGGAGCCGTTGCCCGCAGCCACGTTCCACTGTTTTCCGTTCATCTTCGGATTTTATTGACTCGAAAAAAGAGGCTCGGTCGGAGAATTCTAAGCAACCAAAGAAATGAAGAACGTAGTCGGTGATGTTATCGTTATGGGGCGCACTATTCAAACATCCTCCTTGGGTAGGCCCTGCCATGATATACAAGTATGAAACATCTAAAGAAGGGCTTCAATGTTACATGTCAGATAATATCGAGATATGAAAGTAAGGCTGTAAGGCGTTCCTTGATCTACAATATTTCCAAGTCAGGAAGGCGGTGGCGGAAACGCGGGTGCCATATCTCACCAAATAGCTAAGATCGCGAATTGTAACTAAGTTTGAATAGCTTCGCGTTAAGGGGTTGAATCAATTTATCCCTGGCATCACCTGGAGGTGTTTAATTCAAGGACTCAAGCCATGTATGTTTTAGATCTTGCATCACTGGTGTAGGTTGACTATAGTCGGACTTAGTCAAGCGGACTGATTTTCAAAAAAAATAACTATAAACTTGTCTCTAATAGCTGTGAGCTTGCTCGGCAAAAGCGTTGACCGCCTGCCTTCTTAAGTAATTATACAATTGATCTAAAGCTGGCCCCTTAAACCCCACCTCCCTCCCCTATTTTATATATACGCAATAGAATATGAACCGCTATGCACGGTCCTCATTTCCTTATCGCTTATCGGTCTACTTTCTTATCAATTGCTTAAGATTATGGTCTGAGACGACTTTGTCGGCGAGATATCTTCAGCCTCTCCCCAGTGGGACTATTATTAAGAACAGAGAGAGGGTCCTCGACAATGCCACACAGAGCTTCAAGCTCCACGCCCTCGAGGGCGTCTACCTCGAGCAATTCCGGCGCGATGATGGCGGTCAAGGCAGTTAATCCTCCGGCTATTGCCGCACAGTCGAATCCATTCTCGGTCTTGTCAAGGGTCACACCAATGTTCAGGTGACCTGCATAGGGATTATCCTTAGTGCCGGCGATCACCGTGATCGAATCCGGCGCATTGCACATGCGCGCGTGGTAGTGGCAGATTGTGGGCCGCAGGCAGCCGTCCAAGCAACGCTTGTCCAGAGTACTATTCTCCTGGGCTAGCCCGTTGCGCTCCCAGAAGACGGCCCCGTCTCCCTGCCGTACCTTGCGGCGGAAGCGTCGAGTCGGGATGGGCCCTTAGCCACGCCCCAAGCCCGTCAGATATGTGTGCTTAGTCTCCAGCTTCATTTTCGGCTCAGCCAACGCTTGTACACTCCGCGGGCCCTGGGCCATTGTAACCTCTGACCCGAATCTCGGCCCGGCTAACAGCTGAACCAACCAACAACTCGCACACAGACCTAGCCACCAACGCGTGCGCCTGTTGCCCCGCGCCATTTGTAGCGCCTCACAGTCGTCTTGTTCCAACGCTTTCTTACATTCTTTCTCCTCGCCTCTCACCTCCGTCACTTGCAGTAGATACTCGCACTCCGACCAAATCATGTCAACTATGGCTTCTAGCCCGCACATTTTGGCAGAAATACACCTGCCAACGACTCTTTCATTCACATCTGGACCTGAGCCCGAGCTTAAGTTGACACTTACCCTATTGAACTCCCAGCGCCCTATAACCATCTCCAAGGACAATCGTTATATATTTACGCCGACAAATGCCTTCATGATTACTGAAATACCCAGTGGTCGGGCAATCGACACGGTTTTCGTTGACATATGTTCAAGAAATGGAAGGCCTCTACGGCTTGACTCGGAGCATCTCGACCAATTCTTAACATTAGAGCCAAACATCCCTTATGAGGCCTTTAGAATTGAATTTCGCCCGCTCGGTCAAGAGAGACCCGGCGCTCAGGGAACGGCAACATCGACAGAGTCCAGCAACGACCCGCGTCAAAAATATAAATTTCTAGGCCCGGGCATGCACTGGCTAGAGCCCGGCAAGCGGTATCTGATTCGCGCGCGTCAAGGTGCCAGGATTTCTACGTGGCGCTGGGGAAAGAAAGAAGAGCTCATACCCTGTGTATGGTACAAGTCGGATGGAGAGCATCTGGAAATACTCCCAGGTAAAGGCGTCGAGGTCCAAGTTGAGGAGTAAGATAGTGCAAGTCACGCAGCACGACGGGATGTGAGCTCCCTAGATTAGCGTGGATCAACATATCTGTTTATATCCGGACGCTACTACGGTTATATGATATACGGGGAGCTACATAGCAGAGAGTGTATTAGTTACCCCGATTAAGATGGCACTTGTAACTACCCCTTTTCACCATCTCCTTGCTGAAGATACCGATAAGACATTCTTCGAAGACTAGGCCTAGCGCCGAGCATTCCGCTCCGTCGACCCCTCTAGCCAACCCTCCTAGTCGGTACCTATCACCGTCTCCAACTTCAGAGGTAGGTGCACCTCATGGAGAGGAATCCACGGCCGAAGTTGGAGGTACAGTCCGCACCCGACGAGTACCCAATGCTCTGTCCAGCGCCCCCGCAGTTGGGCTGGACAAAAAAGGTGCAAACGCAGTCAGAGCCCGACGGCGCATCGCAGTTGGCAATGTTGGCGCTGTTGTCGCCGGTGTACTGGTAGCCATAACAGCTATCATCGGTAAAGGGGAATCTAGTGTATCCAAATATGTCAGTGTATCCATTAAGGCCTAAGGTTCGTGGATTTCATCGCAATGACTTAAACCATATAAGAATCCAATGGGATTATTCACATACTAAGGGAGTATACAGACGTTAGCATAATATTCGAGAAGGAAAGGATGAAAGATACAACATGACATGTTTTTATACTGACCATGGAAATAAGATAGTCATCGCAACCTCCATCGGTGTAGTAGTTGACTTTGAAGCCACTGTCCCGTTCTGTCAAGTTGGCAGATTGTACTGGCTCAGCCAGCGCTGCTGCAAGAGCGCAGGCAGCAAAAGGGATGAGAGCGAGGAAGGAACGCATGGTGATGGTTCAAATAATATGAATGATCTTTCGATGTTTTGAGTTCTTGGCTTTTGGATTTGGATGTGGTGGCTACTCAATGATCGACAAAGTAGGTGGACGAAGGGCAATATATACTTGAGCTCCGTTAAGTCCGTGACCCGGAAGCCTCGCCGTGTATTTCCATGACGATACGAGCCATTAGTAGTCGCCCAATGGTTGTTACCAATCTTGGCATGAGGTTGCAGACGCGCAGCAGCTTGATTACTCATGTTACTCCAAGGAGGCTAATAGCTTATCCAATCGTAAGACTTCACGCCAGGATTATATTGTAGGTGTAAGTACTATCACGAAAATGTATATCATGAGACTAACACTAGGTCAACTTAGAGCAGCTGTGATTGACTCTACTGGTCATCTACATCTTATTCCCGGCCCATCCACACTCCTTAATCAAAACCATGGTCCGAGTACGACGCGTATGGTTCCACGCCTACTGCCTTCAGACGATGATTTGCTACCTTTTCTGAGACTTTAAGGTCAGGCTGATGGATAGAGCGGTGAAGGTGGAGATATCACTGAGTAATGGACCAAAGGAAGAAGGGTCTAGATGGGAGGAATGTTGGCAGATATGGTCTAGACTATGAACAGAGTGGTGGGTGAGGGCATTGTTGAAGGTATAGAAGTTGGCTATAAAGTCCTCCCTATCCCATTTACTCGCCCGGTCTAGAATAGTAGTTCGCCGAGACGTAAAAATATAAAAACTTCTCGCTATTTGCACCTACCCTTCGCAATCTTCGCTTGACTCGACTGAGTTGACGTTCAATTTCTAGACGCCAGGTTTCTCTACAATCACTACCTCAAAATGAAGCCTATTAGTGCTATTGTTGCCTCTTTCCTGCTCGCAGTAGCAAGCGCTGTGCCGACGGACGTTTCGCCAGTGATCGACGAGCGAGCAGTGAACCCTTTTACCAATGGCACCGATGACCCGGATATTCGAGCCCAATGGACCTTTATGGCATACGCAGATGGCGCATGCCAAAATGCACTCGTCAACATCGTCGGGACTACTACGTCCGGATGCCAGAACCTACCGCAGATAGCACAGTCCTACCGGTTCATCTCCAACGTTGACCCCCAAACCGGTGCCTCGTTTTCAGTCAGTCTGTACTCGTCGCAGAACTGCAACAATCTGTACGCTACCAAGCCGTTGCCCTCGTCGTTGACCAAGACTAACAACTCTACAAGCATATTCACGGACAACGGCAAGAACGGCGCTTGTAACACCATCCGTGAGTCCACTAGTTGTTTATTCCCCTTTTTGGCATTATTTCGTCTCAACCGCTACCGAGGCATGCATTACACGAGCAAACTCCTTCTCAACTAAGAACTTAGTTACTGACTCCTGTTAAACAGTATTTGAGAGCTGGCAGGTTCTTATCACTACATGAGTGTCAATGCCAACACAACCTTGAGATATCCAGACTCAGAGGGGGCAGGGGCGGATATTCTGGGTCAGGGATTGGTTGTCTATCTGTGTAGAAGGGAGGTCAGAAGTGTAGAAGAGAGTCTTGAAGCGTCTTGCTGAGGAGAAATATTACACTCATTTAGTTCCATTATAATTGCCTTGCCTTAGCACTTGTGCCACAGACTCAAGTTGAAATTCCGAATGCATAAAACTAGCCACTACTTAAATCAGCAAGTGCTTAGCTTTGTACATCGGGAAATCGGCATTGAATCTTTAATATGCTGTTTTCATGATTAATAAACTATTTTATAACACTGTATAGGCCTACGTAAGTATGCATCCACCTACATTTAAGGTAACTCAATGCGAAGACCGGTCAACAACACCACCTCTATCAAAGTTAGAGCAAAATATGTGACTTATTACAAATCTCTTTCACTTACGAATTCGGATGCCTCTTTTACTCAAGTAGTTTACTTCGCAAGTAGACAGTGTGCAAATATGCGTTATAATCCAAAAGGAGTAGCTATTCGAAAGGCTAGATTTGGCAGTTATAGCCTTGATAACGTGTAGTACATCAAATATGAATACGAAACTAGGTAGCTTATACCGCAGGAGTTACGCTAAACTACCGAGTGATATGTGTCAATTCCTCTTACTCTTTAGATTGACTAACTATGGCGGAACGCCGGCAAAGCTGCAGGATTTCGTGACCCAGGTGTTACGACATCGTATGAGTAGCTTCGTCTTGATTAGGAATGAGTCTAGTCCAAATGCTTCTTTCTCACCTCACTTTATAGCCTATAGCTTACTCATGCACAGTTCGTTGAACCTATGAGATGTTTGTATTAGTCAGAGGTTGACGCCATCGGAAAATAGGGCAATTGGTTGCGACAGATCGTTGCCTCAAATCGTCTTTGTAAGCAGACAGCCCGGGAATATTGATTATATCACGAGATAAACGAGAAACAACACTCCACCATTCCCCGTTTCCGAAAAGAAACGATCGCCGGTCGCCTAGCCACGGCCATCGGCCTCGGTGGGATGACGCGGTCTTAGGAACACGAGGAACACGGATATTTAACGTGCTTCGATCGTGTTATTGGGGTTACAATCGACCGCGCATTCATTCTGAACTCTAGGCTAGATTTGCTTGGACATAATATGGCATCTCTACGAAACTCCTTTCTCATCGCAGCTAGCGTGTCAACGATGGTCGTTGCTCCGGTAGCCGCCGAACCGGCTTTAAACGTTGTTCAAATTGGAACAACCCCCAATGGCTTTACCAGCCCACCAAGGGGATGGAACTCTTTTGGTATACAAGCCAACCCCCAAACTACACCTGGTTTCTCGTTCAACCAGAACGGTGTCATTAGGCAATGCGATGTACTGGCCAATAATGCAGCCCTTAAACAGGCTGGTTATGTGTATTGCAGTCTCGACTCGGGCTGGTCAGTGGGTGGCAATGGAGATCAATTTGGACGTATCATTTACGACTCGTCTATATTCGATATTCCAAGCCTAGCCGACCACCTACATGGCGAGGGTTTACAGCTAGGCGTTTATGTTGTGCCTGGTGCCTTTATTGCGGATGAGTCAAAAACCATTCTAGGGACAGATGTCACTATCGGCTCTGTATGCTCTGGCGACAATGGTTTGGCTCGTTGCAATTTTGATTACTCTCAACCTGCTGTCCAACAATGGCACAACTCCGTTGTGAATCAATTTGCTTCTTGGTAAGTGCAGACCGAAGACAGACTAGGGCATCCAACGCTAACACGGTGGTAAATAGGGGAGTTGACTTCATTAAGTTAGATTTTATCACCCCAGGCTCTCCATCGAACGGCGTGAACCTGCCTCCTGATGAGAGCGGCGAGGTCATCGCGTACCACAAGGCCATTGCACAGTCAGGACGGAAGATGCGCCTAGATATTTCGTGGAAACTAGACCGCTCGCAGGAATTTTTCGACATCTGGGAGACTAACGCCGACTCGATGCGAACAGATCAGGACATCAACAATGGGGGACAGTCGACATTCGTAAATTGGAACACGGTCCAACGAGCCATCGACAACTATAGACAATACATCACCACTGTAATGCAGTACAACACGACTTTAACAATATACCCTGACATGGATAACCTCTTCGTAGGCAACCCAGCCTCAGTCTCGGGAGTCACGGACGACGAACGCCGGACCATCATGACGCACTGGATTGGAGCCGGCGCCAATCTCATCATTGGCTCTGACCTGACAAACCTCGACGACTTCGGGTTTAACCTCCTGACCAACTCAGACGCAATCGCGGTGGCGGATTTCACCGCGCATCATCCAATCCAGCCCCGCAATCCGGGAACTGGCAACAATGGTGCAGAGCAACTGCAGGCGTGGATTGCCGGACCCGATGAGTCGGGGGCCGCGGTAGTGATCATTGTAAACTACGGCCCAGACCAGGGCCAAGGCGGCTACGGAACCTCTTTGACAGGCACACAGACTGTGAATGTGTCTTGGGGTGATCTCGGAATCAGCGGGTCATTTGACGTTCATGATGTATGGGCTGGTAATGACTTAGGCACCCAGAGTTCCGGCCTGAGTGTACAACTTGGGGAGGGACAGAGTGTTCTTTACAAGCTCAGTCGGTCGTGAAGGAGGAGATAGGAGTGACTCCGTTTACACTCCGGCCTAGAAGCTGACTTAGAAAATATCTACCGATAGAATAGTATTACTATATATCTCGTTAATGACTGGAGTGCTTTGAAGTTAGAATATGAGACCTTTCAGAGCATATAATTCGTAGCAGTTGTTGCGACTAATTCATGATAGCTTCAAGTTCCACAATTACATCCGTCTGTCAAAACCCGCAAGGGGTCTGTGTATATATCTGAGCAAGGTTGATTCTGGCGGTTCATTTCCGACCCAGATGAGCTGATGTTCATATGATGGACAGTCCACATACGACTAGTTCCCTATAACCAACTTAGGAGTTAAGCGAATTTGATGTAGAGCCCGAGTACTGGATCTATACTAAGTGATTTTGATGCCTGAGAATTATTCTTTCCTTCCAAAAAAAGGGGGAAAAGCTATGATAAAAATGTAAGTGGGGATTAAAACCTAACGAATTGAACAAAAAGGGGCTCAACCGGGAATTGAACCCGGGACCTCTCGCATTCTTCTTCCAGAACTGAAATCCCGAAGCGAGAATCCTACGACTAGACCATTGAGCCGGTTAAAACCGCGCTCACTACGCTGCTTTATATACCTATTAGTGTAGGATCTTCCCTTCAGACCCACTTAAAATTGGAGTAGCGCCGCTGCGACGCTGCATGGGACTCACCTTTAAATGCATGTGCTCTTGGTCGCAAGCTAAAGTCGTACGTAACTTCGCGTGACTAGGTTCACTTTGTAACTGACCATAACGCGACTTCGTCTACGTACGTAGTAGTTCTTGGCCCTCTGACCTCTTATTTTTACGTCTCTTGCCTGCATTGGTAATTGTTTATTGCATACTCGCTCTTGTTTTGTACAGAAGTATGAGTACGAGGACGGCCTCACAATCGATAGCTAATGCTACCTAGAGAACAGGGTCCCCGGTCTTATTTTTAAATACGAACAAGACTTGATATTATACCGGCGTCGTCAACGATGCTCTATTTAGTTGACCTCACCTAGTTCGAGAAAAGACAATGTTTCTTTCAGGGTTTCTAGGTACCCCGTCGGCGCGGAGGGGCTCGTTCAAGTCAAACAAGTCGAAGCCATCTAGACATTCCCCTGAAGTCTCGCCGTCCCGATCCCGCCATGTCGATTCCTCCTCCCCTGAATACCTTTCGGACGAGTCGCAACTCCAACCCGTCGCTCAACCACCGACAGACGTTCTAGATCTGAACAACAACCTCGAGATGCTCGCCGCTCTATTCCCCGATATCCAGGTCGAAGTATTCAGAGAAATGCTTGCATCCTTTTCCGAGGAGTCGCGACTATTCATCATCACAGACAAGCTGTTGAAGAACCCTGGCGAATTTGTGAAAGGACGGCGAAGGGCAGGCGACCAAACTAGCTCCGACTCGAATGCTCTAGTCTCGCGAACCGAAGCTTTCAGGACGGCCGAATACAAGGACGCGGTACGGGCCCTGGCGATGCAGGAATTCAAGGGCCTGTCCAAGTCCTCCATCGATGCCGTTTTGTCCGAGTCCAACTACTCATACCTTGACGCGCGGCCGACCCTCGTAGACATATCTTCCAGGTCCTGGAAGTTTACACTATCTTCCCTGCTCTTTCGTCGCAAACCCGTTACTTCGACCGAGGCAGAAACACATCCCCTTATTATATGGAGGTCTTCCGATGATGGGACTATGGTGCCGACTTTGAAGGCGACTGGCAGTGCCGAGTTGGATAGGGAATTATTCGAAGAATTGGTCATGCCATTAAAACAACGCGAGAAACAATCAAGGGAGGAGAACGATCGCGCTTACGCGCTGAACATACTTACGGAGGAGGCCGAAGCTTGTGAAGCAACTTTCGAGTGTTCTTGCTGCTATGGAGACGTCGTATTCGAAGAGCTCACTACGTGTGGCGCGAACGGACATTTGGTATGCTTTAGCTGCGTCCGACATTCCATCAACGAAGCTATCTTCGGGCAGGGTTGGCAACGTAGCATCGACAAGGAAACTGGCGCTCTTCGATGTCCTGCCGTGGCATCGGTGGAGTGCCACGGCTGCGTATCGTCCGAGCATATCCAGCGGGCCATGCTAGGGGAGAAGAACGGAGACGAGATCTTACGAAAACTCGACCAACGTCTAGCGGAACATGGCCTCCTATCCAGTGGCCTACCCCTCGTCCGGTGCCCGTTTTGCAGCTATGCCGAAGTCGATGACCTATATATGCCAGCTAATACGTCTAGACTGAAGATTCGCGCCAGCAACATCCCCAACATTGTCCTGCTCCTCGTCTTCATGATTTTTTCGCCATTCTCCTTGGCAATACTGATCATGACGCTTGTTTGCGTCGTTCTCTGCTTGAACTCATCGTTTCGGGATTATGTATCTTGGCATCTAAGAGCGGCCCTCAACCGGTACCAGCGTCGTCGTCGCGGCCTGAAGTTCACCTGCCAGAACCCCGCCTGTGGTCGTTCGTCCTGCTTGTCGTGTTCGAAGGCATGGGTGGACATCCACGTCTGCCACGAGTCGTCACTCGTTGCTCTGCGCACGCAAGTGGAGCAAGCAATGTCGATGGCTATCAAACGTGTCTGTCCCCGATGTCATACGTCGTTTGTCAAGACGGCCGGATGCAACAAACTGACTTGTCCCTGCGGCTACAAGATGTGTTACGTCTGTCGCAAAGATATTGGTTCACTGAACGAAGGTTATCAACACTTCTGCCAGCACTTCAGGCCGGAGGGCGATGGTCGCCGATGCAGGGAGTGCGACAAGTGTAATCTATGGGAAGCTGAGAACACCGAGGAAATTCTCCGAAAGGCCAAGGAAGAGGCGGAACAGAAGTGGAAGGAATCGGAAAGACGCGAGCTGTCTGACGCGGAGAAGACGTATCTGGAAGAAGGCGTAGGCAGCTTTAATCGAGATGGTGGCCTGGGACGGTTATTCCCGAGTGGCGGTAGACTACCGAGTGTCGAGGAATTTTGCGATTTCATTATAGAGACTATATTCGTATGAGTAGAGTTGTATGGGGCGGGCGCGGCGTTTTGGGATTAAAGGAGCATATCTGGCTGCCAACGGAGCACAGTCTTCGAGGTCGTCTTTTGAAGCAAGCATCACAAGGGGGATCGGCGTACTGGAAAATACGGGGATGCAAAATAAAGAACGGGAAAGAAGTGCATATGTTATACCCATCAATCGGCAGCATCATACATGCAACGACTCATCGCTGGCTATAGCCATTAGTAATATATTGTAAACATTCCTGTTAGAAACATTGTTGGGATTATAACCTAACCTCCGGTTTTCTATTCATACCTTCGGAGTGTAGAGTTCTTAACAGATAATTGACTATTATTGTATAAGACTATCGTAATCCGGTTCAATTAAATTGATAGTATCTGGAGACATCGTAGATGGAATTTTTCATAACTATATATGCAGGCATCTTCTTATGAGGCTCTTCAACGGATATTGTCAAGTGCTGACACGTAGATTCAAAAGTCTTCTCGATAAATCACTTCACTCAATGAATAGCACACTAGTTCATCTAACAGTGAAAACCTTTGTATTTATGCTTGGAACCATCCTTTGTGAACTAATCAAAAGTCTTTTGAAACTACAAGATCTTTTAATAAATATATACGCCCCCAAGGTAATGAGAAACTCCCTATGCAAAAGTGCTGCCCCTATCGTTTCATCTCATCTCGTATGACACATCAGCTCGCGTACATCCTATTCCAAAATTCCCTGATTCTTTAGCTTACAGCTTGCCACCCGTCCGGCCGCCGTCTACTAACTCGGCGGCGGCGCCCGAGATGGCTAGCTTGCCGGTCTCCTTGACCTTGGTCTGGAAGACGACCTTGGAGGGGCCCTCCTTCCACATCTCGGTGACGAGGGTCTGCCCGGGGAGCACGGTGCCGGCGAAGCGGACCTTTATGTTCTTGAACGGGCCGAACTTCTCGTATACAGCCTTACCTGAGATGCCCATGAAGCACAGGCCGTGCAGAATCGGCACCTTGAATCCGCCCATCTTGGCGAACCCGGGGTCGATGTGTAGAGGGCTGTGAGGGGAAGGTTGATTAGCTGATGATCATGAAAGTGGGGAGAATAGAATGGTACTTACTTGTAGTCGCCGCTTAATCGGTAAATAGCGGCCTGCTCCTCAGTCGTTGGGGACTCGACGACGATGTCGGGGTGCCTCTTCGGCGGGGGATTGTTAGCGGTCGCCGCGCCTCGGTTCGAAGGCTTCTTCTGGCCGTCGAAGCCACCGCAACCCCTTAGGAATACAGTAGCCTCGTTATAGAAGAGCTCCTCATTGGTCTCGGCATTGACAGTGGTGACACCGTACTTGAGGATGGCGGCATTGCCCTTGTCCACGACCTCGATGAGCTTGCCATAGTTCTTGGTCTTGGCTGCTGTCGGCACCGGATACTTCTTAACCTCGAGGTACTGCTCGCCGTGTAGCAGCATCATGGGTGAAAAGTTAGGCACCACTTCATCCATGCTAAACGGCATGTTGGCGTCGAACTGCGGGATCACACCGAATGTCGGCAGGACCTGGAAGTTTTCGGCACCCTCGAACACATAATCTAGCTCGGTCCTCTTAGCGCCGATACCTAGGTTATAGAGCATGCTATCACGGTCCGTGTAGACGAATTCCGTGGGCTCGGACTTCGCGGCTAGAGCTTTCCTTTGGGCTTCTAGATACTGGTTGCTTGCAGAAGGACCCTGAACAAGAATGGTGTGTTAACGTAAACAATTCATTCATATGCTAGACTACAGAACATTATATATATGTACATAGTGCTTGAAATAGGGGCATCAAGGAAAGAATAAGATTTATCATACCTTGGATGCCCCTCGCTTGTTCTCCATGTTGGCCATCACCTTTCCTAGCTGGTCCTGGGCTTTCTCCGGGTGATCCGCTCGGCCGTCATCGAAATCGACGATCTTGGCCCAGTTCTTGGCAACCTCTTCAGGTTGTAATTTGACGTCCACCGGGAAACCGACGCCGCCCGATCGCTGCCACCTGGTTTGCCCGCACCAGCCGCTGCCTACTTCGTACAGACAGCCGGAAGGCTTCTTAGGGACCTTGTCGCTGCAGAGGGCGAGGACGAGAGGAGCGATGTAGTCGGGCTTGAATGCTTGGACTAATTCCTCGGGTAATATGGTACGTGTCATAGCGGTTCCGGCGTTAGGAGCAATAGTGTTACAGTAGATGTTGTATTTAGCACCCTCAAGAGCGATCGTACGGGAGAATCCGAGGATACCACATTTCTGCGAGATGTTAGTTTTGATTGTCATATTATTTCAATTTGATTTTATTGGAACTTACCGCTGCAGCGTAGTTAGCCTGACCGAAGTTACCGTAGATACCGCTGGTAGATGTGGTGTTCACGATACGGCCATACTTCTGCTTTAAGAAGATGGGCCAGGCGGCCTTGGTGACCTTGTATGTGCTTCGGAGATGCACGTTTAAGACAGGGTCCCAGAGGCTGTCGTCCATGTTGGTAAATGCCTTGTCTCGAAGGATACCGGCATTGTTAATAATGATATCGAGCCTACCGAAGGCATCGATAGCGGCTTGGACAACTTTCTCGCCTTCCTCAGAAGATGCCTTAACGCCAGCAGCCTTGCCACCCATCTTCTTGATCTCCTCGACTACGGTGTCGGGATTTACCAAGTCGTTGACAACGACTGAGGCACCATGCTTGGCGAAGGCAAGGCAGTAAGCCCGTCCAATACCCGCACCACCACCCGTAACCAGGGCTACACGGCCAGTGAAATCCAATTTCTCTCCCTGCTCGTTCGGGCCCATCTTCATAGACTCTTCAAGGAGACTCATGAAGTCATTAGGGCCGGACGGGTACTGGGGGTTTGAGAAGTCAACAACCTTGTCCCACTTCTTAAGGATGGCACCGGGTGTATAGCTGTCATCTGCCTTAAGTAGAAGACCGCTTGACCTCTCCCACCTCAGCTTAGCTACGTAGCCTCCACCAGCTTCGAAAATACCACCATTTTCCTTTGTATTGCTCTTGTGGGCTAAAAACGCGACGATCGGAACGACCCAGTCGGGCTTCATAAGCTCAAGCGCATCCGGAGGCATAACGGTCGCGGTCATGCGACTGGCGGCCATGGGTGCGATGACGTTGGAGAGGATGTTGTACTTGACACCCTCCTTTGCGAGGGTCTCGGTGAAGCCGACCATAGCCAACTTCGCGGCGGAATAATTGGCCTGGCCGAAGCTGCCGTACAAGCCAGCAGCAGAGGCAGTGTTGATTACACGACCGTACTTTTGCTTGCGGAAATACGGCCACGCCGCACGCGCACACTTGTAAGAACCCTTGACGTGTACTTTCATAATCAAGTCCCAGTCCTCATCTTTCATGTTCTTGAAGCTAATATCCCGTAGGATACCGGCGTTGTTGATTAGGACGTCGATCCGGCCGAACGCCTTGATGGCCGTCTCGATAATCTTGTCGCCATTTTCGACGCTGTCGTAGTTGGCTACGGCCTGGCCACCGGCGGCTTTGATCTCGTCGACAACCACGTCGGCAGCCTATCAAAATACGGAAAATGCGTTAGCACAGGTACTCGATGCCAAAAGGTGATTAAAATGGCATTAGCGACTCTTATTTACCTTGGCCGATTTACCCTCACCCTTGAAGGAGCCACCAAGATCGTTGACAACGACTTTAGCTCCTCTTGAGGCGAAAAAGGTAGCATAGATCTTTCCCAGACCACCACCAGCGCCGGTGACGACGACGACTTGGTCGTCAAAGCGCAATTCGCTTGCCATCGTGGAGAAGCTCTTGGATATGGGGGTATCAAAAGGGAAGAGTAAGGTAGTATAGATGGTTCAAGTCGAGATGGCTTCTATTACACGATTGGCATCCCCGAAGAAGAAAAAAATAGAGATTCGATAGCAAAGAATATGGTTTTATTATGGAGGTCAAAGTTGGTAGTAATAAAGAGCTTTCAATTGCTGCCAATGTGCCGCATTTGACGTCCGGCTATTCAGCCGAGGCAGCTTTGAGAGCTGGCAGGAATGCCGAGGGGACCCAAGCTGCTCCACCGTGCGTGTGGATCAGACCAGCGATGAGCTCACCATTCCTAATTCGGCATGGTTGTCGGACTTAGCCTCTATTTCACCCCGTACTTTCCGTCCTTCACATGTCGAAGAAACTCCTAAAATGCGTACCTTCTTGCTTACCATGGATCGGAATGAGGTCATGTGTGCGTTGCTCTCTTCTTACGCAGTTTTCTATCACGTGGAACGACTCAGCTCTTGAATCATCTTTCTCTCGTGACTAAATGATATTTTGTAGGAAAATAATTCCCTTTTCTTCTAAGTATATGGATTACTTACAGAGGCCAGATAAGTGTCTTATCCGATGCTAAGCTCCAGGTAAGACAATTACCCGGTCGAGTTGGGATAATATAAGCCGACATACTTTTATTACCGCCTTGCAGATATATGGCTCTTTTATTCATATGCGAAATTATGAAAGCCTAGACCCAATAGCTTTGGGGCTGAAATAGTTTCAAAGTTCCTTGGTAATGTTTAGAAAAAAAACCTCTTAGTCGTCTAGTGTCGATTCACAGGTAGGTAGCCTTGGAAACCATCGCATTCTATTAGTTCAGTTTGCCATGAGCTCCCCGCATTTCCCCATCCCCACACCCACAATGCTAGCTCGGGGGGAGTCATCAGCATCGGGGGAACTATACGTGAGCTCGTGTATGTAACGCGGCTCGTAACCAGGGACCAACCGCCGAATAACCGAATACGCTGTACCTGCAGCCGCGCCCAGGCCGATCACAAGAGAGAGAGAGAGAGAGAGAGAGAGTACCCAACCTCCCGCCGAAAGGGTAGCTAGACCAAAATGACCACAGTCCATATCGTCGACGATAAGAGTCCTATATGCATCCCGTTCATTCTCGAACGGTACAAACTCTACAGCGCCTCGAGCCCCACTAAACCTTTTATCATTGGGTTGAATGGGGTCCAAGGCGCCGGGAAGACAACGCTCGTCAGGGCCCTTGCCTCGAAGCTGCAGGATGACGAGGGTCTGCAGACGCTGGTGTGTAGCATAGACGATTTCTATCTGCGACATGAGGATCAAAGGGCACTTGCAGAGTCTCATTCAGACAATCTACTAGTCCAGGTCCGGGGCGAGCCAGGTACGGCGACTTACTCGCGAAAACGGATCATGGCATCTATTTAGTTCCTAACAGCAGAGTTGTCTAGGCACTCATGATATGAACCTGGCTCGAGACTTCTTCGCAGCTCTCTGCGACGGCCAATCGGTGAAGGTTCCCCAATATGACAAATCCGCATATTCAGGTCAGGGTGATAGAGTCCCGGAGTCGCAATGGGAAGAGGTGAACGGTCCAGGCCAACCAAAAGTTCGGGTGGTTATATTTGAAGGCTGGTGTGTCGGTTTTCGAAGTTTGACTTCGACGGAAATGTCACTCAAATACAGCGCGCCAAGTAGAACGCTACACAAACACACCCTGGAGCATCTCAGCTTCATCAACGAACGTCTCCAAGACTACGACGTTATCACGAACAGGTTCGATGCCTTCATCCATATCGATGCCGAGGACACGCAGTGGGTATACGACTGGAGATTAGAGCAAGAGGCAATGTTGCGAAGGCAAAAAGGGACAGGTATGACGGATGAACAAGTCGTTAGGTTTGTGGACGCCTACTATCCCGCATATGAGCTTTTCTCAGACAAGATGAGAAACGGGCTGTTCTCCAACAAGCCGAGATGTCAGCTAAGATTAATTGTCGGTAAAGATAGAAAGGTCAAGCAGACGGTTATCATTTGAGGCGCATAAGAGCAAACAGTAGGTATCTTACCATGTAGCCTCGCTTAATGCATAATAGACAGATGACATCGCCTTCCATCCCATCTGAGGGCTGGTTCAAATAAAGCAAAGCCGCAACTCCAGGCCATGAGTACCAGGTACCTAGTAATGTAGCAACCCCGGCCGTCCAAACTAGTATATGACCGCAATCTCTTAGTAGTCCTTTTGAGTTCCGAAGTCATTATAAATCCTCATCCGCACAGAACCGTCCGTGGCACCGTTTGAGTGCTCATCCGATTCAATCGAACTCTTTCCCTAGCATCATACCTTCGCCTTCGCTTTTAAGTTCAGCCAGAGTCTGGTCGATCCCTTGAATCTTATTCCGGACGGCTGCATCTCGCTCCGCAATCTCATTCTCAAAGCCCTGTATCAATGCTCGCTTCGTTCGACGGGTATCTCTAAGTCGTTGCACTACCTCACCAAATCTTTCCAGGAACCAATCACCAGATTCGTCCCAGTCATTGACCGGCATCTTGGAAAAGAACTCCAATTGACTTGCGTGGTCCTTGTCTAAGAAGTGATACAGCTTTTCGGGTAAGGTACCTCGAGGCGGTCCTACTACTGATTGAGCCTCGGCCTGGGCCGGGTCGAAATCGAATGCCTCATTTCTGAGTTCCGCATATTCCATCGCTGCTAAGGCGCCATCGTCGTAGTCAAGTTCGATTTGGCGTTTCTTTGGATTGGAGATGCGTTTTTCCACGGGTCGAGGCATTGGGCTTTCGTGGAGTCTTGGTCCGCTCTTATTACCGTTAGTGAAAAGCTGCCGGCTAATTTGAGGTTTGGATTTCGGGACCGGCTTCGGGGCAGGTTGTGGCTCGATACTCTCAGGATCAGACTCATCGGGATGACTGACCGCAGGAGTCTCGGTATCGGCAAATATAGTTGAGCGAGGGTCGAATTGTCGCGTCTCAACTCGTAAGTGTTGCCCTGAGCGTTCTGATCGTGCTTCATCTACATCATTCTCAAGGCCTTGGTAGGCCGGACGCTGAGGTGAAGGCATGGCGTTCCCCTGAGGATAAGATGTTCTTTCAGAGAAGGATCCACGGCGATTAGTACGCAAGGCTAGCAGCGCCTTCGGGTGATGGAGCCGCTTAGCAGAGGGTGTTTTTTCGGGACTTGTTTGATACGGACTATCTTCCGACTCTTGATCAAGATCAGGTTCCGGAGAAGAGATCCCCTTGAGGCCGCCGCGATGGGTCCTAGCATCCGGCGTCGAAGCACTTCTAGTAAGGGGACCAGCCACTACGTCTATCAGACCGTTCGGTCCTATAATAAATGGGGCATGTTGTTCTACGACATTGGCTTCCTCCTTCGCGGGAGGGCGAGGACGTGGGGTATCGCCTCTCGACTGGTACGTGGGGCCTCGGAATGGCATTCGATACATAGACGGGACGGCCGCGTTCGCGTCAACATTGCTAGCGCTGTCGCTAAACATGGAACCGTCCACCGTAGACCCTTCCCAGAACGGCGCTGCCTTCCGCGAAGATTGAACAGGCTCGGAGGCAATAGCCCTTGTTGCTCGTGACATGTTAAGTGATGCATCTCGGGCGTGGCCAGTACGGCTGGCAGGGACGGGTAGCCTCGCCGCAGTGACGGCAGCAGCTCGATTGGAATTTGCATTAATGATAGGCGCGCGTGATCGTGGGGGAGAGTTCTGCGGTGCTTGTGTCGTCTCGACGGGCTGTGTTTGTGTTGATGGGGGCGCAGGCTGAGGTAGATAGACGTGGCGTTGTGGAAGATGACTCTGAAGGTGACCTTGATTCTCATGCCCCGATCCTGGCCCTGATCCAACGGGCGTAGGTTGGCTCCCGGCGAGCCCGTTGCTAGTGACCCAAGCCTGCATCTTGGTCTTGGAGTGTTTGAGGAACTGGCTGGCTGGCGGCATCTGAACTGGGCTAGATTTGGTGAAAGTCCGGAAAGAGAGGCACATAAGCAGGAGTTTGTTTACTTTGCGTAAGCTCAGACTATGACAGTTTACGCGTTCAATGGCTGGGAAGTTTGCGTGGTCCAATCTCGACGTGTTCGACCGCGGATGGTAGTCGAAAAACGGGTGGACGAGAAGCAAAGAGGGTAAGCCGGACTATTATGTATTATGCCGCCATACTGCCCAATGCGACAACGAGGTTGGGTCGCAACGACTTCTGGAAAAGAGTTAGGATGTTCTGGACGTAGGATGAGTGACGATGCTCCAATGGGTGTGGTGGTGAAATGGCGAGATGGTGGACTGGTGAGGGTTGACGAGGGTTGGCGTGGATTGGCGGGGGGGAATGCTGCAGACTTTGGCATCGAGAAGCCTCGCGACTTCTTCCTGCAGCTCCTGCACGTCGTCCAGTGACTTTCGCGTCTCCAATGTACCTAGTAGGTACATAATTTAGTGTGTATCGGGATCAAATATTGATAGGTCCAGTGGATCCATAATGGCACCGTGCACCCCTGTAGCGCACGGGTCACCCCCGGATTCCCCTTTAGAACCCTCGACCCCCACGACATTCTTCCCTTTCCCCAACCATCTTTGGTTCGATTCGTTTGAGAGGTCGCCTCACCTCGTCGCCCTTGAGCAGACGCACTAGATGACTTGTCTTGCATGACCTTCTCGTCTTCCTGTACTCTCCAACCATTCAGACATCGCGAAGCGTCTATCTACTTATTTGGCAGGAGCAAATTAAACGATTCTTCCCGATGCAATACTACCTCGCTCGCGTCTAAGTTCTCGTAGTCGTTGGGCACCAGACAAACCTCTCATCTAAAAACTCTCTACACAGGACCTTCAGGTTATTTCTCTCGAACCTCTCATCTCTCTTCATTGCACCCAGCTCCCTACTCCACCCCTGTTGCTCCTGTTCGAGGTAAATGCGATGCGAACACGGAGTTCAGATGGGGAACATCGTGGTGTCACTTCGGAGTCACTTCATTTCGATCCACGTTGTCAAAGTCCAATCGATTGATTGTAAGGCTAATTCAAGGCTAGGAATATGGAATAATTTCCATCCAGAGTTCCCAGGTTGCTAGAGCTATCCGGGAACGTGGGCTCTTACTCAGACGATCGCCTTTTTCATATACACGAGTTGCACTATAATACCTGCAGTCAGTCACTGTTAGGTATAGTAAGGCCAAGGGATATCTATGAGTTGTCGAACCCGCTCCGCGAACCGCCCGCCCTCGCTTGTGTTGAAAGGGGGGGTAGTACGTGCTCTCAAGCATGAACGAAAAGGACCTATGAGAAGCTCTGAAATATACTTACTGAGTACACTAACTCCTTCCCTTGGGTTCCATGTGTACGCATCTTTATCATGCTTGAACACTTCATATCCTAAGCTTGTATACCAATCCTGGTTGGGAATCTATATCCTCATATTTTAGTATTGTTCAAGCACCAATCGCGCCGTCGCGACTTACTTTTGGCGCAGGAAGACCCTGTTCACCGTACAGGAGGTCCAGGTACTCAGGTTCGCTCTGCATCTCCCTTGCTAGAGTATCCAAGGCCACTATTTTCGCATTCATCGGGCTTTGTGTGGCTAATGTCTCGATTTTTGACATGGTTCCAGAACCGTAGCCACCGCCGTGTAACTTTAAGGTACACAGAGTTAGTATCTCCATGCGACGCAGTACAATGCAAGACATCGCATCACTTACCCTCCGCGAAACGTAGAGCTGATGGATCCAGACCGTCCCGGTGGCTGGAAGCCCCAGTTTCATGTCCTCCTCCGGCGTATGGATGTCGACGGCAACATGGCCAATAGGGATAAACTCCACCATGGTTGGCTGCCGCGGAACAAGCCGCACTTCTGCTGCCGTGTCCTTCAATGGGGTCGACTCCTTTTCGAGAATTATTAGTTTCTCTACTATATGGTCAAGTGACCTAACCACACCATACTTTTGGATACGCTTCTACATGCTTTCCAATGATATCGTCACGGTCCGGGACGGCATCCGAAAGGAGCTAATATCCATATCAGCTACCAGCCTAGTCGAAATTTCATTACAGGGACTCACAGCCCAATAGAATATCTTCCCACCTCTCTTCGCGGCTTCTATCCACTACGGAGTCTAGGATTAGGAACTGTTGTCGAACCGCGATTTCGGCCGTCATCGCGCGACCTCAAGCTATAGGAGCAAGCGGTCCCGGGCGAGCCCGGAGGAGATAGACGGGAGGATGGTGGTGCGGCAGAAAATGCTCACCTCGGGTACTTCCTCTGCCCTCCATCCACAGGCGATGCGTTGGTCATACATCCTCTGTACATGTTCTGGGCTCAAGTGGTCCCAAGGGATGAGCTACCCACCACACAAAACATTAGCATTGGTTCCTAAAATACTTAGGCATAGTAATTGAAATGAGATATGTCATAATGCACTGCAATAACGAAGAAATTGCTTGGTACGACACTAACCTCTATCTTCCAAGCGTGTTTGGATGACATTGTTAGTGAGATGCTTTCAACGTTAAGCGACAAGCCGTGATGTGCAACTAATGACTGCCAATGTATTAGAAGAAAATTAGTCGAATATAACCGGTGGAATTGAGCCGCTACTGGTATCAACTCGACTATAAGAAGTAGCCGTTGAAATAAACTGAGTCATACGGCGCATTTGTTTTACCTGGACCTGCATAAGCGCAACTAGGAGTATTATTATTTGCACTTTCTGCAGTTGCCCTCTTCAGTATAACCCCCTACGCCAACATAAGCGCTACCTAGAGTTGTATTACGGTTACCTCGGTAGTTGCCTAGTCTTGGAAGAGGATAGTTCAATTGATGCGTCTTCTCTATGTGTATATCCCGCCTAGAATATTCGCGTTGAACAGTTAAACCGCCGTGTTTGAAGTTAACAAAGATTCTTCCCGTCCGATTTCGGGCGCCCTTCTGTAGATCATTGGCATTGGAGTATGACGTACGGGGCCACCTGTGAGTTAGGCATTCGGGCATTGCGGACTTAGCGACCGCACGACCTTATCTGATCTAACGTCACAACCTTGGAGCTCGCGGCATGGAAGCCCAACTTTTGGACCGATGCATGGATTCTAGAAACCTGACTATCTAAGTAAAGCTCAAGACATCGATCAATACAAAGCTACCTGCCCAACTTACATGTAAATCCGTCATGGGTCCAAAGCGCAAAAGCCAAGAAGATCAATCTGAAACTTCCTCCAAACAACGCAAGGCGATCGGAAGAGAGAAGGGGGGATCGTCCTCCCGGTCGCAGAACGCCGACCTGCATCATGGCTTCGAGTCGTACCCGCCATCCAAAGTGTACCGCCTCGTCGAACCCGGCCCCGTATTAATGGTCACCACGGGGTCGCTAGCCGACGATACGCACAATGTAATGACCATCGGCTTCCACATGGTGATGCAGCACGAGTCGCCGCCTCTCATCGGAATTTGTCTTGGGCCCTGGGACGCATCGTTTGCCGCCCTTAAGAAGCAGCGCGAGTGCGTGCTCGCGGTTCCCGACGTTGAGATGGCCGGCACGGTCGTCGACATCGGAAATTGCTCTGCTGATGATGAGGTTGATGATGATGACAGTGAGACACTTATCAACAAATGGCAGCGCTTCGGCTTGGAAGCGGTCCCAGCTGTGAAGGTCAAGGCGCCATTGGTGGGCGGCAACGACGTTATCGCGAACATCGAATGTGTGGTCGAGGATACGAAGATGGTCAGCAAATACTCGATGTGGGTCCTGAAGCCCGTCAAAGCATGGATCAATCCGAACAAGAAGCCAGGAGAAGGCGGGCGAATGTTTCACCATCGCGGCGACGGCACATTCGTCGTCGACGGTGAGATCTTGGACTTGAAGGATAGGATGGTCAAATGGCAGGAATACCAAGATTGATTCATGTCTTCATTACTGTGTCTAACAAGTTTTTAGTACTGCCTACTTAGGCCCGTAACGACGGTTCAGAGTTCTAATTCTAATTTTAATGAATTACGCCTCCTGCTTCTTATCTTCCAGCTCGTTTTCGCCCGTGCTGACGACGACATGTGTGGATTTGTCAGACTGGCTCTTCTCTTGCCCATCCTCCTTCGGGTGATTCCCTTGCGTCCCTAGCCGAATGAAGAGAGATACGAACACACTTGCCGCGGCGAACGCTATTGACATCTGGAAAGTCCTAGTGAACTTGAGTATCGGATTGGCGAGGCCCTCTGGTGTCAGTTCCACAGAGCTGAAGATTGCAGTTGAAATACCCATCACGGCAGTGTTGGACAGACGAATGACCACGTTGAAGATGCCACCAGCCAAGGATTGTTGGTGTTTGGGTAGTGACTGCATCACGTACATCTAATAATTGTTAGACACGGTCTCAAATCGCGGGATATGGTATCAAAACTCACATTAGCAACATTGAACTGGAAATCAGCACCCGCCACATTCAAGATGAATCCCGGGAACATCAAGGCCCAGTAGCTTCTTTCTGGGGTTACGAAAGAGAATAGTATGCTAGCACCGAGGTAACACAAGGCACCACCGACCATGATGATGGTATTGTTGACACGATGCAGGATGTGGCCCGCGACGACATTCCATATGAGCCCCGCGATAGCCATCGGAAGGAGATGCACCGCAACCATTAGTGTAGAATATTGTAGGATTTCTTGCATGAAAAAGGCACACCAGAACTGGTTAGCTGTGAAGCTCATCGTGCCGAGCAGGATGACGCCGATGATCTACCGTCGTTAGTACTATGCGAATGAGTTTCAGTAGCAGGACTTACAAGACTAAAATTCTTATCCTTCCAGATATGGGGAGGCATCAGTGGGTTCGGGAATATTCGCTGCCACAGGACAAAGATGACGAGCAGCGCAATGCCGACGACTAGCAGGGCGATGACATGTGGTCTTGACCAACCATCCTCGGGACCCAAACTAGATAGTTTCGTCAGTAAGTGAAATTTAGAGAAGTCGATAGGCACTTACGTCAAGCCCGCAGTGAACATGCCCGTTCCGAAGATCGTCAGGATCGTACCAACAATATCGAACTGCTTCAGCGCGACAAGTCGTTCTCTTAAAGGGGCCCGGTCGAAGTTTTCCACGTTCGGCACGGCCCAGATCGCATGGACCGTAAAGACAGCCCAGATTATACATAGCATAATGAATGCCGCGCGCCAACTAGAAAGTTGAGTCGCAATTCCGCATAGAATGGTGCCGAACACGAAGCCCAACGGATTCCCGGCACTGAATGCTGAGAACGCCAGGTTCTTCCGTTTCGAAGGGGTGGTGTAGGCAGCACCCAGGATTCCTATTGCCGGTGGGACGACCATCGCAGAGCAAGCGCCGAGGATACCGCAGACGATCAACATCCAGAAGGGGTTCTGCGAGAAGGCCACCAGCAGCGCGAAAGCACTAAACGTTGCCATGCCTGTTATGAACATGGGCTTCCGACCTAAAAGGTCCGCGAGCTGTCCTAAGCCGAGCTGAAGGGCGCCAGCAACGAGTCTAACCAAGCGTTAGCAGTAGAATGGAGAGAATTGACGAGGAATTATAGTATATACGTACGATGTTGAAGCGCTTATCCATGCTATCTCACCTTGTGTCATCCCCAAGTCCCGCGAAACGGGAACAGTAATAATCATAGCGACACCTGCTAGGAATGAAGTTGTCGCAGTTGCGACAGTGGCTTGAAAGACGAAGGAGGTTTCCTGGAAGGTATTCTTGAAACATTCTGGTCTGTCTCCGAAATTCGTCTTGATCCTCTCAAGTGCCGACGGCCCCCTTTCCGCATCGTAGCTTGCGATCGGACCATTATCTGATAGACTCGAGCTCTTGGGCGCCGTGTTCGCCTCATTTCCCTCTCTTGCTCGATCAAGCGATATCTTGGTGATCTTAGGAATCTGTTCCGAAGGAACTGCCATGGTTCATGACGGTTTGGCGAATTCGAACTGACCTGACAAGTCAATTGATTGATGGCGCAACCAACGAGGTCGCATTAGCGCCGAATATATACGCCGGGGCTCGCGTTCTTTGTTGCGCTAACGCCGCAGGGGGTTATGGATTGTTGCTTGATAATCGGGGTTTTACTATTAAATCCAGACAAGAATTGTACTATGAATTATCCGCATTATACTTACCTAGTATAAAGGCCCCCGATTTGGTATAATCGACATTGTTACTGGTATAAAGCGTATGATTCCGAGCCTTAAGGCGAAAAGCAGGGACCATCGTAACACCATTATCCCACATCCTACATCCCACATTCAATGTTAATCATCTTCCGGCACGCCATTGGCCGGGCAACCTGGTTTACGGGGCATGATTCGGAATGCAGCACGGACCCGGAGCCGAGTTTCGGAACTCGCTAAGACGGTAGGTACTGGACTGGATATGCATGTATAGGGGCAACCGAAGCCAGCATGTAAGCCCCGACTTCAGTTCTAGCATTTCAATATTCCATAGAGAAAAAGACCAGGAGGTTTATATGATGTCTCATGAAGGGTACTTTAATAGCTAAAGTAAAATACAAGCTATTCTTCCGCCTTTAATGATCCTATCTCGGCGATTCATAATTCCATCCTATGCCCTTGAATCCACCCGATTTACCAAACTTCTCACTCTGAGTGTCATCTATCTAGAGAACAGAACGTAGCTTCACTACTAAAGGAGCCTGCCCGTCCAGGCCTCCCACTTGTCCGAGTGTGAAAATACTTCTGGTTGCCTTGTGAATGCTTCCCATGAGTGCGAGTAATCATCAGAAGCGTCGAGCTCAGATCTAACACTGAGCCTTGATGCTCTACCGAGTTCCCGCAAGGAGAAAGTCCCTTCGTGGCCCCTCTCGAAGACCCAACTTCGGCCGAGCCATTCAAGTATGTTGTTGAAATGACTGTCGTAAGCCTCCGCTTTGTCGTAAGTTATGGGAGTCAGTTCTAAACAGTCCAGCTTGCGGTCTGGTGATATCAAATCATAGATGCCTCTAACTAGGTTTCCATCTATTGCGGCACCTTCGAAGGCATAAGTGGCGTCATCGGGGTCGACTCCATATTCCGGATAAAGATGATTATCTTCCATTAGCCAGTCTTCGTCTAAGCTTTCGTCGTCATCCCTGGTGATCGCTTTGAAGCGGAGTCGTAGGCAGACATGACGCAAACGACGCAGTCGGCTGAGTTCTCGGTAGATAGCAGCTTCGCCTCCCGTCCTAAACACAACGATTTCGAGGTCTTCCAGATTTGGGCAATGCTCTACAAGGTCCTCTGTAGCCTCATCATCAAAGACAGGATACGTTAGCCGGAGCTTACGTAATGTTTGACCGTGCCGACTTAGAATAATATCGAACGCATTGCACCATAGTCCCGATCCATTGGAATTGTTATTGGCACACAAATCCAGAGCCTCCAGAGGATTGAGGTTCCTCAACAGTCGGGCTAGTGAGCCTTGCAGCCCCTGCTGCCCGGGCTGGGGCAATTGCAAGGACAATGTGTGCAAGTGGTGTAGCTTATCGTTGGCTATATCTGCCAGGTAATCGATTATGTCTTTCATCACCTTGTTATCGAGGTCCTTGTTATCATAATTCCAGTAAAGGGCGAGGGAGCGCAATTGTGTAAAGTCCGTACGGAGACCCCACTGCTCAACCTTTGAAGAAAATGGATTCAGACCAAATCCGTAATCTATGGTACCCACGTCAATGGCTAGACTCTGAAGACTACCGATACTATCTGTTGCCGGCATATCGGATACAGGGCCAAGTAGACGAACTGAGCCCGCATATTCGGGCGTCTTCGGGCGCATATAGACGTGTGCCAGGTTAGGCGCCAACCCAGACACCATTCTCAGTACGGCGTCTTCGTTCGTGACCTTTCGAGAGGTCTGAGGGTTCTTCCGAGTGAGGCCTGCGACGATACTATATAAAGCCGGTGATCTTGCGAGTGCAAATACGTCGGGGCTTTTCAACCCGAACCCCTCAGCGCCCTTTTTATCTCTCAGACTGTCGAGGTTGAAGTTGTGGATATGAAGCCGACATCTATTAACGTTGAGAACCGATAGTATGCATCGTGGGGTAATTGCTATACAAGACCAAACTAGATCCCGGAGACCCGGAAGCTGGGCGATGAAATCGGCAAGAAGTCGGGAGGATGTCTCAGAATGGCTGGGGTGCTCTAGGGCAACGTTCTGCGCAATATTAGGCAGGTCGAATTTTGGCTGGCAAAACTCGTGGATATCCATGTGGCTTATTCTCCCGTGATCATAGGGTAGTCTATGCGCTTCGACGTGCCCGCGCTCTTCTTGTACGGTCAACTCACATATCTTGAGTCGCTGTACAAAAGATGCCCGCGACACCTCTCCGTTAGCGGGATTGACAAGTACCTGAGTCAATTGTGCCAGGTCATTCCTCAGCTGTACTGGGTTACGCGCCATGAGTCGGATTTGGCTGAATCGTTGCCTTCGAGCGGCGAAGCAGCAGGTCTTGCTTGCCAATGTAAATGAGTGAAGGGAGCGCATATTGATATCGCAATTCGCTAGCTGATCGGAGATCTCGTCCAGAACGTCTAGAGGAAGACGCTCCAGAGCCGATACCCTTGCGGACGAAGCCATTGTTGTGTTGATATTAAACGGTCATGGCTTGATAGAAGTTGTGACGAGGGACCAGAGTGTACATTGGACGAATAAGAGTGAGATGCGAAATTGTAGACCGGAAATGGAGTGGACAAGGGGGGGGTTGTCGCCTACCTAATAGGTATTGGGCAAATGAAGATTGGGGAGAAGGGTTATATGTTAGAAATCGAAGTCGAAAAGGACTTCGGGTCAGAAAATCAGTGATCGAAAGTCTGAAAAACGAAGTATGATCGAATGCCAGGCAAAGAGAAGAAGTGTGACCATGTATCAAACAGACGGCAATCGAAAGTCGAAAGTTGAAAGAAGAAATTGCTGATTAGGTGCTGGGCACACGAAGGTTGAGAAGAGGGATGATGGACAAGAAATTCGATGGACGGACTCCGTGAAGGAGAAATATGATGATGTGTCCAACGAACAAATGTCGAAGAGGGGGAGAATCGGTTGGGGATTTGGTCAACAAGAGTTGAAAGATGGAATGATTGACCAGGTGGGTGTTTGATGAACCAGAGTCAACAAGTAGATGGAGGATTGCGTATTGTGAGAGACGGAAAATTATGAAAGAGGGTTGAGAAGAAGAGATTGGGTGAAGGCGGGTCGTTTGTATAAGCCTCAGCATTCACAAGGGCTAGTGCTCGCCTGTTATGCGGGTCTACATCTACTGCACACGTAGATTCCTGCCCAGTAGGGGTAGGTATCCGCACATGTACGTTCGTACGTACTTAGATACATCTAATACCTTGTACCTATGTATAGAAAGCGACGATATCTCCCATGATAGGTGCTTAACCCGGCCCCAACCGCTGCTCTCCTGTTTCTCTTTATTCACTCAGCACAGCCTTGCCTACCCCAAGATGAGAACAATCTCGACATTTAAGCAGACATTATTACTTAATACCAATACCATAGGATTGTCAGAAGGTTAGACCCTGTGCCCCGAGTAAGGAGTAGGGCCTCCGGGGCGTTCCGGGGTGTTCCGGGATGCTCCGGGATGCTCCGGCCCCGGGGGCTCCGGGGCTCCGGATCCCGGCCCATACGCGGAAAGTCCTCCCATAGGATACCCGGGAGTTTCTCACACGGGGCAAGGGACCCCCACTAGGTACCTTGTATGCCTAGTAGGCACATCCATGGCATTAATTACCTGGCCAGGAGTTGAGGCTCATCCATGCAGCAAGGAAGTTCCTTCCTAGACTTCTTCCTCTGCTTGGCAACAAGCATGAACACCTTGTACCTAATGATTCTATCACCAGCGTAGTTATATTCAATATGAGATCCATGGATATCCGCAACATGGCGTAACATGGCGTAGCGGACGGCGAAATCACCCGACTCGGTGATGACCCGGTGCTACGTTGTTATGGCTATTGTCCCCTACACAACAAAAAGGGGCAACGAGATGGACTTACGTGTCGTATAAGGGAATTCTACAACAGGAGGGTAGTAATCTTGGAGATAACTCCGTATGAGTACTACCTAGGAGTGTACAACCAATATAAATAGATAGCACCTAGGTTAACAACCTAGGTGGCAATCAGGACGCAACATTTCGCGTAACGTATTACCTGTTGCTTTGTTTTCGTCATCAAAATCAGGACAGCAATGAATGGCACAACCCCAGCGTGGATATAAATACCTTAAATGTGGGTTACGGAGAAGCCCTATCAGACTCATCAGGCTTTCACGAGGACCTAAAGTTTAATGTCTTCTATCGTCGAAGAATGGTAATATCTCGCCGTTTTCCTTGAGCCGCCTTTGTTATTGACAGGCAATTAAAGTATCTTCAGCTTGGTGGATACCTCCCCAAGACAAATCCCATCATGGCGAGACTCAAGTTAAAAGCAAGATATTGTTGGATAGATATCTATCTAGCCGAACGACCCGTGCTTTTAACCTCAAGCTCGACACTCAGCACAAAGGAGAGGAGAACAATATAAGCAACGCCCACCCTCCTTAGCCCTCTTTATTACACCCTATGATTCGATATATAATGATTATTCGGCGCGTATAACGGCTACCGTTTCTCTAGCCACAACTATAGGTACTCACGCCACTACAGTGCCTATAGGCGTTGCGACACTCCTTAACGAGTCTATCGTAAATGGTGGTTTCGTCGGCCTCTCGTTCCTACCTATGGTTCTGTAGATGTTGGTGTCTTTTCAGATTGCCTTGGTATCTGGAAGCAGACACGACGTATTCGCTTGTACCGACCGCCCACAGCAGCGTAAAAAGCATTGGTCTATCGATATATATAGCTATCTATGATCTAGACAAAACATATGGGCCATTATTCGGCAGAGAGCGCTATATAATGGTACTTGGGTGGCTATTAACTGACTTTTCCGTTGACAGCCTGCGTAGGGCAGGTCACTTTTGCGGTGGACTTTATATTGGCTTCCGTGATGGAAACAAGAAATACGAAATTCATTACGTGAGTAAGCCATTCCTGTCAATATCCATCCGATCGATGTTTCATCCCTCGGTATTTATATGCAATCTCTCATGCGGTGCTTGTTGGCGCTATCGGTCAAGTACTCGGGACGACTCCTAAATTTTCGCTATCTATGGCTACAGACTCATACAGTGTGGACCATGTTATCCTCTTACAAGCGCTCCTATCCTAAGAAGAGACAGAACACTTCTGCCGAGACTGAGGAACGCGAGAAGTCGACCCCCTCGCATGGGAGTCACGAAGTCTTGCTTCTGGAAGCTCCAATGTTAGAATAGCTTCGCAGCGCAACCTTAGCTGTAATTGGGAGCAACACCGGTCAGGCACATCCTAACCCCTAGTGCTGCGATTTCATTTGAACCGCTACTACCAATGTGCTTGGGTCTGTACGCGGCTACCCGGTACTCATGTGGTGAAGATTTCTTGTGTTGTGGCAGTCAACCTTTGTCTGGTGATATCGACGGCGACCCGGAGAGCGTCGCAAATATGGGCTGAAGGTAGGCTGGACATACTTGTCCCTCGTTGGGATCTAAGCGAAGCGGTTCGAACAGACAAATTGGATCCAGTCATCCTTGCCTCCTATCGATAGAGAATTCATCCACCGGGATTTCTATTCCCTCGGATGATCCTGTTGAAAACCACGAGTAGTAGTATTGAAGAGAGAAGAATGCCGGCGTCAGTGCCGCCTGAGAGCTAGTATCCAAGTACCTGGGTACTTAAGGGGTAAAAGAAAGCCCGTGCTTTCATGGCTGACAGATGAGAAAGGTGGCGTTTTGACCATTCTAATCCCGTACCTGTCCGAGACTGGCCTTACGATTTCCCTGGTGGTACTCTCGGTTCCGTGAGTTGATGGCCCAAAGATTGAGTGCGATTACGGCTAGTTCGTATAGCTCAAAACTACCTAGTATGCGAGGTAGTCATACCCCCTGAAAATCAGAGCGAGCAGGGGGTCCTTGGCGTAGGCGGATATATTGAAGGCGGGCGCTATTGGATAGATAAGGTCTACTCGTATTACGTAGGTAAGTGCAGTACTGCGGTGGTGTGGGTTCTGATGGTTGATTGTTTAAGAAAGAAGAAGGATCTAAGGTTATAAGATGTAGGATATAAGTGGACTAGTTAGATGTCTGCGTAAGGACTGTATGACTATATTTCCTACAGCTGCTGAGATGAAATAATGAGGAAAAGAGCGGTGATGGTCTCTAGCGACAACTCTGGGTCTATCCTAGCATCGTGGGGAGGCGGCTGAGAATAGATTTAGATATAGCCCTTATAAAAGGAGTCCAGTTCTAATACGATAAGGTATGTAGTTTGGCAAGCAGCGGTTTGAGTAAGACTTGCTTCTTTTCGAGTAAAATGTTCGGGTGTAGCTAGTAAGCATCTGATCTGTCAATAGTACGTGAGATAGAGGGGATACACAGTTCACAGACAAACAGCTGAGTCATTCCTTTTCGCTCAAAACATTTAATTGTTTGGGGAGTATCTAGTCGAGCTGTACTGCTACTGCCACGTAAGATTTAGCATGAGTTTGACGAGAAGTTTTCGTATTACAGTGTAAACCTGGAAGTTACATGCCTGACATGGCGTCCTTGTATCATGTCCGCGGGCTTCTCAGGAAACTGACCACACCACCGCAGTAACTAACAAGGTTATCCAACCTATTGCATTCCTCCGCCTGGTGCTTCTTCCATTCCGCTAGTGCGCTCATTAGGGTATCACTCTCCAAGATCATATCGAAATGCAGACGAAGGAAGACGGCCATCCAAGCTTGAGTTAGCTCATAGTCGCGACGTGCTATAAGGCGGCTGGTCATAGCGTGGATGAAATGAAGTAGTTCGTTTGACTCGTCGTTATCACTAGCTGTTAGAGATCGCAGCTCTAGATCTGCCGTAGCTGGCGATAAAGATTTGAGATGCTCGACGAACTCAGCATCTAGTAAACGTTAGTCTGCAAGGCTAAGGGTAGAAATAGATGATAACACTTACAATCGCTACTAGCTGCTCCTAATTGTAGTTTGCTCGTGAATGCTTGCTCTGCCCTATTGCGATCAAATCGGGTGATCCGTGATTGACTTTGGTCTTGGTCAGTCGTCGACTGGGTTACATCCATATTTGAGGTTCCAGTGCTGGTCGCTGATGGCAGGAAGAAAGGTGCCTTCTCTGGAGCTTTTGGTGCTTCTTTCGGTTTGTTCCTTTGCTTGATTAAGTCAAGGTGTAGCAATGTCTGCCACCTGCTTCTTGGAACCAAACTCAAAGTCATCATGTCGGTGCTGAGTTGGTCTAGACTGGGCGGCGTGACGTCCTCGTCCTCTTGAGACGCCTCGTCTTCGTAAGCCGCTTCGAGCAAACCTTCGCCTCCCTCTCCTGATGCTGTTGGCCCAGCTATTTGCCTTATCGAATCTTCAGATATTTGTCGGGTTGGTACATGAGTGAATAGTGTCTTGTTGTTCCAGATATTAACACCCAACTCTCCCTCGGTAGTCGCAGCCAAATATTCTCCCGTTCCGGAGAAAGCTAAGGCAGTACAAGGCTTTTCTAACCGAATAGCATCGATCAGATGACCCGTTGGTAGGTCCCAAACTCGTATTATAGCATCCTGGGAGGCAGCCACTATCCAGCGACCGTCACTAGAGAAAATGAAGTCGTTGATCTTGCCGTCGCACCCCCAGAATTCACGAATGGTTTGTTTTGTCTCGATGTCTACGACACGGATAGAGTTGTCGTCACACGAGAAAGCTATTAAATCATTTGCGGCATGGTAGCGGCAGCCCGTGATCCCGGTCATTGGAGCCCAGCTGATCTCCTCCAGCAAATTGCCAGTGAGGAACTCCCAGAACTTTACCTTACCATCCAAGGAGCAGCTAATTACGTATTTATTCATCGAATCGACGATGATTCCAGTAATAGCTTGCTTGTGTTTTCCCGTGCCCGGTGCAAAACCAGTAGCAGAGCGAGCTTGAAGCTGCACCACGGTATCTGCCTGTTTCAACTGTAGCATCTTTAGTTGCCTCGCTTGTGCCGGTGTAAGTTTCGATGGGAATCGCTGGCGGTGTAATCCCGACTGAAGGTTGAACATATCAATGCCACCTTCAGCCGATCCAACGACGGCGAAAGTTCCGCATGGGCTCATAGCCACGGCCGATACGTTTGCAGCATCACCGGTACGGAACGCCCATCTTCCAGCCCTTTTGCGGCCCCAAAACCAGGTTCGAACGTACGGATCGTCCTTGTGCGCCGTAATCACACTCTCCCAACCAGTCATGCTGCTAATTTCAGCATTTACAGCCTTCTTTTGATCTTTACTCAGAGACTTTTGCCATAACATCTGCTTGCCGGGTAAGGCACCCATCCCACCGTCTCGATTCAACGAACAAGCTATACAAGTGATCTCGGGCGCTTTCAAGTCATCGAGTGTGGTGGTGGGGCCTCGGCTTAAGGCGCTGCTGTCGAGAATTCCGACCTTCTTAGCCTTTTTGCGAATATTACCTTGGCTTAATTCTGCACTTTGACCATCACGACGAAGACTCCAGCCCCAAAGACTTCGGTCCTCGCCACCACTGAGGAGCCATTTATTACCTGCTTCAGCACCTTCGAAATCGGACGGCAAGAATTGCAAGCATGTGACTGGTGCCGCATGCCCGCTCCTAGTGTGTAGAATCCGTGGGATGGGCGAAAAGGGGGTTTCGTCAAATATCCAGGTTTTCAAGGAATTATCCCTTCCGCTAGTGACGATGACTGGTTGGCCGGCAAGAAATTCAATCTTACTCACACCTCCATGGACCGTAGGTCCTTCTTGTGTCGGGGGATTATGGGCGCTCCTAAGAACACCCATAATCCTACCGCCCTGGTTGAGATCCCAGAACGTTATATCGCCGCCTGATTCCGTCGCTGTCGCCATGACACCGTCTTTGCGCCCATCCTGACCTGCACCGGCGCCGTCCGTTCGAAAAGAAATGCTTGTCACGGGCTCATCCTCGGTACCTGCATTAACCTCAAGCATCCTCTTATCCGTGAGCACGTTATGGATAACCAAGGGACCCCCAGAATATGAGATAGCCATTAGGGAAAGCGCAGGGGTCGGCTGCATGCAAGTAACGGCGCCGCAATTTGGGGATGGTGGTAGGATGGTGTAGATAAGTTTGCCTGTAGAGATATTCCAAATCTCAACCCATCCATTTCGACGCCCCGCGAATATCTTGTTCAGGTATGTCGGCATGGTACATATGCCTCCGGTAAGTTCGTTGTCGTGTTTCTTCGAAGCCATAGTAAACAGGGTCGTGTAGTGCTCGAGGGTGGTCGTCTTCCATACTTCTATCCTCGTCAGAGCACAGGCGACAAGCCAAGAACCAAAAATGATAATCTGTTTTATAGGCTCGCGGAGATCCGAAGGAACCGGTAGCTCGTCGACTTTCTTCCCTCTCTGAAAGACCCAGATACCCTGAGCAGAGCCCTCCCGAGAATCACCCCACGCAGCAAATACCTTCTGCTTCCACGCACATGTTGCTGTGATATCGCTAGGCGTCTGGGGTCGAGTCATAAAAACGAGATTCAGGCCGCGTTTAAGATCGTAGGTCTGGAGCGAACGGCCGACGGATGTCGTAACTTGGAAGGTGGTGTTTCCTAGAGGGACGGAGGTGAACGGCACAGCAGTGGGAGAAACGAGGCCAATCGTCTAGTACTTTATATTAGAACCAAGCCTACCATCACGCTTCTAAAATGTGAGAACATACCCGGTACGGCGCAAAGATTCTAGACTGTTGCGACGCGGAAGGCTTCGGCCTCGCGACAGAATTGAGCTTCTGACGCTTGACCAAAGGTCCTTCATGCTCCGAATGAGGCATTACGACCAAAAACCACTCGAATTTGACGATACTATTCCAATACTGATCACCCTAGGCCACCGGGACCTTGTCGCATCTAAGAATCGCGGCTTAGCGACTGGCTGGTGGATAGGTTCGCGTGTAGATGCAATTTTTTTCTAGGCTTGGGCAGATACTGGATAGCAAAATATTTTTTTTTCGGTTTATCGGGGGAAGTACCCTGTACTTTGAACCCCATACTCTAACCCCGCCGATTTCTCATTCCGTCCATGTGTTGATACTACGCTGTCTAAAGCTTCAAGTACTTAAAGAGACTTGGAAGTTATATTTAATGTTCTATTCATATATCAACGTCGTGGGAAACTGAATTCACCGATTTCTTCTCTTAACATTATACAGTATCAAGCATATAACTTCTTGAAAATTATTATATTTGTACATATGCAGGGATGCTTATCGTTATCGGCGCTCGGCTTCTAGCCCCACATCACGACAGACGCCAGCTTTTACGAAGTATTATTCAAGCACCCATTCCCTTCGCTATTAACTGACCTGCAGCTGTGGTCATTGGCGCCTAGCCAAGCTGCTGACTATCAGCTTTCACCGCCCCATGGTACGCCGAAAACGACGGTCGTGGTCTCAGACAGCAGGGTCATGGCTCCAACCGGGGACCACCTAGTTCCCAATTACCATATCCTATTGGCTAATCACCCCTGGCTCTTTAGCGCATTGGTGGACGTCATGGTTCATAGGCGTTGGCATGTGTTCAAGACTCCATCATGAGGTACCTCGACCCTTTTTTATGCTTAAAAATGCCAACACGATATATTCCCTTCCTATGATGCAGGTCGCAAGAATTACCCAGACTTTGGAATCCACTCGCAGCCACTTTGGCTTTCCTCCAACCAAGTGCCCTAACGCTTCATGTGATAAGTCTCACTGTTATCTTTCTCCCTTAAGAAGAATCTTTTACTACCTAGTAAGACCTGAGCGTCGGTTTAACGGTCTGGATCCCTCACTGGCACGCTTGCCCGCCACGTATACTTCTGGACCGTGGCCGCAGATGCAACTGCTGTCGATATCTATACTTGAGCCTCCAATGAAGTCGATGATGTATCCCTGACACTTCAGATTCCCGGTTTACCGTCTCCGCGGCCCACTTCCAATTCTCACAGTAGACTAAAAAAAATAAATCGGGCCTCGAGTTAATATATATTAAATCGGGTACTGGGGCTAATTCTCAAGTCCCTCGAGAAAACAAATTCTAATAACAAAAATACCAGGTGTTCGGTTTTCTTTAAATATTGTTCGATCGCGGAGGTCATTTAAGGATCGATTGCGCCACATTTGCTAGATACTACACTTGCATGTGGCCAGGAGGCGAGGAATTCTATTTGCCACTGCTTGGTTCCATCAATTCATAAAGCTCACCTCGTCTGTTAGTGAGCGGGTAATTGCCAACGATAGCATATTTCCTACTCCGAATACAGCGTGTAGCTAAGTTCTAGAAGGGACTATAGAACCTGCTACAGAAGAAACTACAGGAGACACTACGGACAAAGGGGGAGACAGAGTTTATCTAGCCAGCGCCGATAAGTACTAGGAACTTATCAAGAGACAAGAAAAACCACAGTGGGCGAGCAGGACACGGAGTACTCTATACGGTACACTATTCAGGGACTTAACAGGACTGGAGCTTAAACTTTAGGGCGGTCGGTCGGTCTTTATAAGCTTAAGGACAGAAATAGCTTGGAGGACAGGGCGAAGGCGGGACAGGATGGAGACTACTGCTAATAACAATTCGGGTCGTAGCCTGAGCAGTTCTAGTAAACGACTCTCAGCATCGGCTTGGTCTGTGTCACAGTCCCGCACCCGCTCTCCATCCTCCGTAGCCAGTAGTATCGCCAGCTCCATAGCAAGCGGCAAAAGTCGACATGCCGAGCCTGTTGGGACTACTGATGTATCAGTCGAACCCGCAAGTTTATCAATTCCAACGGCGTCAAGACCCCTAAAGCCGCTCCATCTTCCCTCGTCCTCATTTAGGCGACGCGAGTCAGCCGGCTCCGATATATGGAACGAAGATTTTCGCCATACCACTACTGCTACTGCTACTCTTCCTGCTCCTACTGGAGCTGACAACGACGTGGCGGTAGAGGACGTTGACAATACCCCAAAGCTGGTGCCTGGTCATTCCCTCCCGGATACGGACACGGGTACTTCCTACCAGCTTCCGGAACCTGCAGTGAACCCTCCCCAATCGACTTTGGAGAACGAAGTTTCCAAACGCATCTCGGTTTCGTCCGTCTTCTCACTCGCATCCTCTCGGGGTGTTACAAGTTCTACCCCTTCCACGAACGGTTCCGAGAACGGCGGCATTCAACGCTCTGTCTCCGGCATTATGGCTTCGGGCAAAGGCCTAGGTCCATCGCCAGGCCAATCCGAGTCCGGCGTGTCCAATGTGACAGTTACTACATCCTCTAATTCGAATAACCATACTCCCGTTGGCGCCCCTCAGTTGACTCCGCGGGAAGCGCCTCATACCAACCCTCTGGATCTCGTCAAACGAAATCCCGCGCCGACATCGAACCCGAACCCGAACCCTCGGCCCCAAGTGACTAGATCCCGGAGTAGGGTCAAGCGCCGGTTAAGTGGTAGCACTGCGGCTAGTAGCCACAGTCCCAGTAGTGACCGAGGCCCTTACTCTAGAGGAGAGAAAGAAGAGATCAAGCCGGCCCCTTGGGGCATTATTGGTGTTTGCGCACTAGATGCCAAGGCTAGAAGCAAACCAAGTAGGAATATTCTTAACAGGTTAATTGCGAACCGCGAATTTGACGTGGTAGTGTTCGGGGATAAAACGATATTGGATGAAGGTAAGTGACCAAGACATTGTTAATTGGTAACGGATGATATAAGATGCTAATCATTAACCAGAGGTGGAAAATTGGCCGATATGCGACTACCTAATATCGTTTTATTCAGATGGGTTTCCTTTGGAGAAGGCGATTGCTTATGTCAAAACTCGGAAACCATTTTGTGTCAACGATGTGCCGATGCAAAAGGTATTATGGGACAGGCGGCTCTGTCTACGAATATTGGATAAGATAGAAGTACCAACTCCGAAACGAGTAGAGGTAAATCGCGACGGCGGACCCAGTATTCTGACCCCAGATGTTGCGAAACATGTAAAGGATGTCACTGGCATCACACTCGAGCCCATTGGTCCAGACAACTATCGCATCCCTCGCAAGGTAGAATTGCTTGATGACGGGGACATACTCAGCGTGGATGGCACTCTGTTGAAGAAACCGTTTGTTGAGAAGCCAACGAGTGGTGAGGATCACAATATCATTATCTACTTTCCAAAATCGGCCGGTGGAGGTGCTCGGAAGCTCTTTAGAAAAATCGGTAACAAGAGCTCGGAATTTATCAAAGACCTCACGGTGCCTCGTGCCATCACCGAACAGGAAGGTAGCTTCATTTACGAGAAGTTCATGCAAGTTGACAATGCAGAGGATGTAAAAGCCTATACCGTCGGGCCACACTATTGCCATGCTGAGACAAGAAAATCCCCCGTTGTCGACGGTGTCGTACGGCGTAACACACACGGCAAAGAGATCCGCTATGTTACCGCGTTATGTCCGGAAGAGAAGGAAATCGCAAGCAAGATCGCCAATACGTTTGGCCAACGTGTTTGCGGCTTCGATTTACTCCGGGCCGGTGGCAAGAGTTATGTCATAGATGTCAATGGCTGGAGTTTTGTCAAGGATAACGAGACCTATTACGACCATTGCGCAAATATTTTAAAGGAAATCTTCGTCAAGGAGAGGATACGTCGTGGAGGGCCAACGCCACCTCTTCCGTCTCCCACTATTTCCGAAATTGGAGATCCATTATCCAAGGCCTTATTAAATCACAAGGAGAAAGATGCGCAGGTCGGCATAAAGCATACAAATCAAACGAAGCTTGCGGCGATCACAGGTACGGTTTCACCTGAAGAGAGTAAGGAAAGTAAGGATGAACACAGTGCAGGCAGCACTTCGCCGCCCAAGTCTGATTCAGGGGTGGCGGGCATCGCGGCAAGATTACACAACGGTATTATTAGCCCTATGGCCTATCTTACTGGCAGCTCCGCCGCGAGCAGCGTACCAAATACGGCCCCGCCGACTCTCCCGGCCACCCCTTCGAAGGAGGCAGAGGAAAAGGCCGATCACCAATTGGAAGAGCCAACACCGCCGCCTCCTCCGCCCAAACACTCGTGGAAACTCAAGGGCATGGTTTCCGTCATCCGGCACGCTGATCGCACTCCGAAACAGAAGTACAAATTCACATTTCATACGCAACCATTCATTGACCTCCTGAAGGGCCACCAGGAAGAAGTCCTCCTTATCGGGGAGCCGGCTTTGACTAGTGTACTCGATGCGGTCGATCTGGCTCTAAAGGCGGGCGAAGAAGACCGAAATAAGCTTAAGTCTCTTCGCAACGTCTTGGTCAAGAAAGGAGGCTGGGCGGGCACCAAGGTTCAAATCAAACCGATGTTTCGCAAGAAGAAAACAGCCGAGATGTCGGAAAATTCAACCCCTAAAGTCACAGAAGGCGTGAAAATGGAGTCTGAGATTACCGATGCCCCGTTAGAGGAGAAACAAGATATACACGACCAGGACCAAACTTCCAAGGCACAGTTGCAGGCCGAGGACGGTCAGCGAGAACCCGAGGTGTCGGAAGTTGTCGTATCCGATTCTGAACAACAGCCGAGATACCCGCCACGACGCCAAGATTCCATGTCAGGGGTAACAATGTCGAAGTTCACCGCGGCTGACAACAGTTTTGTCCTAGATAAGTTGCAACTCATCGTCAAGTGGGGAGGAGAGCCGACTCACTCTGCCCGATACCAGGCCCAGGAATTGGCGCAGAACATGCGTAACGACTATCTCTTGCTAAATCGTGATATTTTAGACCAAGTCCATGTTTTCAGCAGTTCCGAGCGGCGAGTCACGACCAGCGCGCAGATCTGGGCTGCGTCGTTCATTGATAAAAATGACCTTCCCGAAGATTTTATTACTATACGAAAAGATCTACTCGATGATTCCAACGCAGCGAAAGACGAGATGGATAAGGTCAAAAAGAAGCTGAAGGGTTTATTGCGCAAGGGGAACGAACGGCCATCCCAGTTTGCTTGGCCCGAAGGGATGCCTGAGCCTTCTGAGGTGCAGACACGCGTCGTACAACTGATGAATTTCCATCGTCGTGTAATGCAACACAATTACAGCAAACTGCAAAGTGGCGCTGTGAATTCCCTCAACGCAATAAATTCTCCTAACCAAGACAAGAGTCATGGGGAAAGCTCTAGCACTTCTATCGCATCATCGCTTTCCCAAGTAAACGCCATTAATAACATTCAAGCTCGCTGGTGCTGTGGCGAGGACGCGGAATTGTTCCGAGAGCGTTGGGAGAAGCTGTTTGCAGAATTCTGTGACCATGAGAAGGTTGATCCTAGTAAGATTTCAGAACTGTACGACACGATGAAGTTTGACGCTCTACATAATCGTCAGTTCCTCGAGTGGGTGTTCACGCCACCAAAGCAAATGCTTGAGGAGGAGTTCGGCATTACAATAAATCGCGAGGGCAAAGCGTCACCCAAAGAGTCTGAAGATAGCGGCAGAACAGCCGATGATAAGTCCGACAAGGGTCAAGCCATAAATTCGTTACCCGGGGACAAGGTTGACAAATCGGATCGGCCGGAAAGGGCCGACAAACCGGAGGCACAGAAGACTGTCAAGCGCATCTTCCGGAGGAGGTCATGGATGAAGCATCCTCAAGAAGTCGACAGGCCTGCCGAATATTTCCACTTACCCAGGGGTAGCAACCAGACAAAAGCAAAGACGGATGAGTGCTTCGAACCTCTGCGGGAGCTCTATCAACTGGCTAAAGTCCTGTTTGACTTCATCTGCCCGCAGGAGTATGGGATTTCAGACAGTGAGAAGGTTGGTTCATCCGCATCTCTCCCCTGAGACAGCCAGATAATCATTAACATGGTACCGTACAGCTCGAGATTGGACTTCTGACATCTCTGCCCCTGCTCAAGGAGATTGTCCAGGACCTCGAGGAGATGCAGGCATCGGATGACGCCAAATCCTTCTTCTATTTCACCAAGGAATCACATATTTACACGTTGCTGAATTGCATCCTCGAAGGTGGTATCGAGACAAAGATTAACCGCAGGACAATCCCTGAACTTGACTATCTCTCGCAGATCTGCTTCGAGTTGTATGAGTCGGAGACCAAGATGACGGTCGATGCGCCCCCCGTAGATCAACCTACCTTCAATTACAGCATTCGCATCACGATCAGCCCCGGCTGTCATATCTTCGATCCGTTGGACATCCAGCTGGACAGCAAGCACTGCATAGGGTGTGCGCCGCGGAGGAGCCTGACGCCCCATGCAGATTGGAAGAAGGTCATCGAGACGCTCAGGGACAAATTCCACCAGTGAGTTCCCACAAGGTTGCGTCGACGTAATGGCATAAATGAGGCGTTACTTTTTCATTATCTCGGATCCCAGCAGCGCTGACTGTGTGATAACCAATAGGGTCAAATTGCCCAAGACGTTCCTCGCGGTAAACCTCTCAGACGCCTTTACGTTCCAGGAGAAGGAGCGTCAAAATTCCGAGGCGGACTGCCTCGAGAAGGATACTGGTGGCCTCGAGATGACCACGACCCGGGGCTCTTCACACCCTTTAGCAGCAAAAGGCGATCGCAGTGACGACATTGAGGCACCAACAGTTATTGATGAGCAGCAGCTTCCACCTCCTGTTGCAACGGTTAATACGGCTGCTGTGCCTCCGGCCGCAGATGCGCCGGGAATAGCGGACCCCGAAGGAGAAAGATCCAAGGAATAGCACCCACTGTCGACCATCAGCAAAGCAAAGCAATGACGCTAAGATGCGATGACGGTCTGCATGAGCGGCACGGAATCCGGATAAGGAGCCGGTGAATTAATAAGGTGTATATGTTACCTACCGGGAGTCCTGTCGATGATATGTTTCGCCTTTTCTCCCGGCGGCTTAGCAGGCGGTGAGCGAAAAAAAAAAAAAAAATCTTATAATGGGGCCAGGGATCGAACGAGTAGTAAGACAAGCATTGCATACTTGCATACGGCAAGATGTCAAGAAGGGAAATAGTTCTGAGATAAGCGCCATGACGTGCGTAAAGGAAAAGACAAAGACGGTTTCGTACCGCGTCTTGGGTAGGCATGTCATATGTACTGCTACCAACAGAGTAATATGGCAGCGCGTATAGACGTGTACACTGCATTGATATATTAGATGAGGGCAGGATAAGCGAACCGAACCCACGTGGAGTTGGTTTTAAGCCGTTGTCAGCATGACAGATGATTGATTACCATATGTATGGGCGTTATTTTGATGTATGTATATGTCCGTATGCGGTCCTAATGTGTGTGATGTAGTTTGAGGCACGTATGTATGCATGTGTATGGGATACCTATTAGCTCGAAATCTCAATCTCACCCCCAAACTTTTAGCTCGAGATTTGCAACACGTACATAACCGATACGATACCTTGTTACCGATGCCAGATATGGTTCCTGCGGCGTGTCCTGCTTCTGATTTTTTTCGGACCTCTGACACATCACATCACTTTACACGATGACGATTTTTATTTCCAACAGCAGCAGTAAAAATAGAGAGAAAAAAAGAGCGAGATCGAACTTCATGCTTCTTCTCTTTTCTTCTACTTCCCCTTTCTCTTCACCGCTATAATGGGGAAATAATAGGGGACGGCACGGAGTAACAAATTTTTTTCTCTTTTCTACCACTGTAACCGCTCCTTCATCTTTTTACCCCTTCTCGGCAGCGGCGCGCGGCGAGCCAGGCCGTCCGTCCGTCCCTTGCGTTAGCTGTCATCGGTGCATCATCGAACGTCACTGGGCTCATAATCATAACCCCGTGCAGCAGTGCAGGTTCCTAGGGGGAAGCAGGTAATATAATCAAAAGAGTAAAAATAATGATTGTATGTATGTGACTTGGCATATGTGTGTGTTAGCTATTAGCTGGAAAACAAAAGGTCTAGGTCGGGCATTAAAGTTATTAGCAGCACTTTTGACATCCCGGCACTGAAGAAGCGACGTTGCAACGTCGAGCCGGCCCCCCTTCGTGTGCGTTACCCCCCTTAAAATAAAAGTTACCTGTTGCTCGGTTGAGTCGGAAGATTTTTTTTTTAATTTTCGATGCGAGATATGAGAGGAGCGGAAAGGTTAGGGAACTTTGAAAAATAAGGGGGGTGGGAGAAGGTTCCAATCGTTCTACTCGTTCCCCCCTTTTTTCCTTCTTCTTCATCGCAGATAGATGAATTGATAGATGACTGGCATAAGTGATCCGATCATCATCAAGGCGGGATGCGTAACCGCGACGATCCAGATTGTTGCGTCGTTGTGCGCTGGCGCCGCAGCTCACATGTTTGGGTATGATGCGCGCGGCACTAATATGTATGCACCATGCGTACGGAGAAAATCGTCGGTCTACTACTCCGAAATGCCTTGGACTTGGCCAATTGGGCTAGTAAAATCCCCTGTAAGTCAACGAGATAGGCAGATACCGATACAATGCCATGGTTATGGTCCAAGTTAACCGAGGGAAAGGAGGGAATAGGAGGTGGGAGGGGTGGTGATGAGAAAAATAAAAAAATGATAGATCACATTTTTCGGCTGGGTCGCACGAAATCTGGGCTATCGTGAACAGCTGCCCGCCCCGCCAAAATTTCAGGAACCACAAGGGAGGGGGTTATTATAGGATAGAATAGGATAGGATGGGATGGGGTTAGGGGAGGGATGGGAAAAAAGGACATCGGAAGGAAGAGATCTAAAAGAACCCCCGAACAATCGACATAATAAACTGTCAGATCGCGAATACGATGGGAAACAAAACATGAGATGAGCCGTCGACATCATGCAGCAGCAGCAGTAGCGCTAACAAACGGGTTGCCGCGTCACCTTAAATTGAGGCTGATACTGAATATTCCGGTTGGAGTGCAGGCCAGCGACGTCGCAGTCGAAGCCTCTTCAAACAAGGCTGATACCTACCCAATTATACGCCCACTATCTCGTGATCAAGTTCGGAGCAGCTAGCCGTCCAGGGCTCAGGGGAAAATTGCATTGCTTGCGCTCATCATCGACGTTCCGGTTGTCTAATTTTACCGAGCCAGACTTTCGACGTCGGCTCCCCTGTTACCCTGTTTGGCTGGTTGCGACTTCGGTTCCTTCTTCTTGGGCTGCACCGTTTAAAGTCCTTTTCTATAGGACCTTCTGCCCGGATACCGCGAGCTGCATGACTAGTGTAGCGGGACGAGCATCGTGAGAAATACTGAACGCAGGACTCGTACCAAGACTAGGGAGCCAGGGAGGTGGAGATCATCTAGCGAAGCCTTGTCCGTCAACAACTACCAGAACGTTGAATGTGGGCCATTCTGATATCAGACGGTCGAGCACACGGCAGGGTTCGAGGGTCTGCCTTGTACATAATAAAAGCACGTCAAGCTTACCACGCCTCCGGCACTTCTACCAATTGGCTGTCCCCAGAGGTTTGTTGACCACTGACCAGGCTGTGTGACGTGGGATCAGTTCAATGTGGGGGGGCAGCTGGATGATGAGGGTCAGAAGGGAAAAGAGAGACATACATGGTGGGGGAACGACAGGGAATCTGGGAGCATGCCCCTCAATGGGGAACGAAAATAACATACTACAGGAGGGAAGATGAAGGGGGGACCCAGGAAGTCTGACAGGCACCCTAATGCCATATCAGGCGGACCTGCAGCTAGCAGAACATCGTGGCTAGGTTCAAAGGGCGGGATGGTCGTGTTGCAATTTGCTACAAGCGACTACCTCAGGCACTGAAACGTCTCTTCGAATCTGGACGTTCTTGGCAAGGCTGGGCGAGACGGAACAAGCTCACACCCTAACGGTATTACGTGGTAGTTGGCGAACCCTGGAGAGTGCTTGTCTGGTTCCGCTTTGCTTACATGCATGGGAGAAAGCGACTCCATAAAGAGTGTGTATGCGTAGGTAGGTATGTATGTAGTACTCATTAGCCTGTGGGTAGAAGCGTTCGTCTTGGGATCTGAAGATCATGTCGGGGAAACCGTACAGAATCTTACTCCCCAGTTACTGACTTCATCACCGACGTCCAACAACGACCGCGTGAGCACCTCACGATGCTTCCCTTTTTGACCACGCGGTGACGAAACGAAACCGGCGGGCATGGGCATCGACGTTCCTGTCGACCAATGGGATGGCTAGCCATTGCTAGTTTAGACCGGTGGACACGTTTTGATGGTGTCGGCGCTATCGTATGTATTGCGTATGTACGTAGCATCGCTTTCTTCCCGAGGCTTGTTTGCCTTATCGGCCGTCGGGAGTGTTGGGATCGAGGCCTTCGGAGGAAAGCAACGGGCATGCGTAAGTTCGCAGCACGCAGCAGCACGCGGCATGCAAACCACGGAAGCACATGTTTGCTAATAATAAGGACCAATTGCTAGCGCAGGTCTGATATAGTAATGATCGTATTCAATTTCAAATTCGCCAAAACGAAAAGATCTAGTTGCCGCTTTCAACGGTCCGTGTCCGAAGGGCTCCACGACTGATTCCGGGGGGGAAGACGCTGATGAGTGTCTGATGTTGTATCGACGGGAAACCGGTGAGAGAGCACCCCCGAGCTATAATATATGAACTTGATTCTAGGATACTCGATACGAACCGGTGGACTACTTCGTGGTTCGATTTCAAACACAATATGTGCGAGACTACTATGTACTAGTTCTGTTGGGTTAGACGAGTCTTAATGTGACCGGTAGTTGGTGTCGTGGTAAATTGGAAGACTTCCGTTTTGGGCTATTTGCATCTCGTCGTGACCAACCAGAGGCGACCAACATGGAATTGAGTGATGACTCCCGCACACCATTACAATGGATCTCGTACTACACAGAATTCGCACGATCAAACGATCTCGACGTGCTCGAGAAACAATTGGATTATGCCAGGGCAATTGGAGAGGTCCAGTGCGGTCGCGCATTGGATACTGAATACTGAATACGCGGCCTGTCTCTAAGCAAGCATCTTGGCGTTGCGCATCCCGTAATGATTTAGTTCGGATGCATAGGCGGCATTGTATTGCACAATACATCTCTAATCAAGCCGTTCCAAACGGCGTCGAGTAGTGAGGAGTCAGGAAGATAACCGATTGGCGATGATGCTGGACCAATGTCTTTAAACAACGAATTATTTACTAGGTATCCTGGCCACGGTCGGACAGTGGGGCTAGACCTTTAAAGCAGTGAGCCAGAGGAGGACCGAATTGTTCGCGACTCCGGAACCAGCCAGCCGCCGATGTCAAAACCACGTGCGACATCTGTCTCCAAGTATGTACGAGGCCTGTACGGGCCTGTGCAAGCCAACCTATGTGGTGGAGGTGGAGTGGAAGGTGGCTATGGAAGCCGTTTGGAAACTTGAACCTGTAGCTAACTGAATGTAGAGTGCTTGGCTTCGCTCGCGGTCGGAGATTTAATGATTTGTTCTCCAAAATCTCCGGGGAGTTGAGTTCGTGAAACCTTTTAGACGAGGATTGCCTCGCTAACTGCTCGCTAGCGAGGGTCCGGCTCGCGGCTACGCAGCCTGGAATTCGTCCCGCTGGCCGCAGGGCGGCCGCAGCCCATTGCGCATGAAGGTGTGGTCAGCAGACATCAGCAGACGAGGACCGACCGTAATGATATCAATGGGTACGTCGTGGCTAGTTTAGCTAGCCTGCCTACACTAGCCATCTTCAGAGTCGAACTCAAGCCACAGACGGATCCGTGTGCACTTATACTGTAACTTGTAGCACTTGTAGCTTGTTAGAGCAGGTACCTACCTGCCTGCCCTTACACCGACTAGTAGGAGAAGAGCAGATTACCGATGACATGGGATGGTGCCAGGTGCTGTACAAAAACGTACAATTATCGTCATCGGCCCTCATCTTCAGCTCCGAACGGGACGAGGAGGACCAACATTTCGATAGATGCGGAAATGTCTTAACATCTTCACCTATTGCTTTGATCATCAGCCCGACGAGTTCGTTTCCTAGCTTGAAACAGGCGGTACCAGTAGTCCTACAGCTCGTAAGGCTCTGCTATCAAAGACCTCGAGCTAGAACTCCGACTCCACAAGAAAGCGGGTATCGTAGTCCATGGCTCCCAGACCCGGGTTTCCGTACAGCTGCCATACCGGTAGCTAATAAGGGAGCGGGACTACCAGGAGGTGCCTGGCTCTTGGGACCCGATGTTAGCTTGTCACGTACATCATATTAGTATGTTGCGGTTTAATGTTTCAACCTCCAGGGGATACTGATCCTTACAGGCAATAGTCTGAGCGATAGAGCTATAAGTTATAACACCTATAGACAGGCAGGGAAATGGGTCCACGGCTTGTTTAAAGCAGCCCTGAAAGGAATTGTCTAGACGAAGCGGTCGTGACCTGAACGAAGCCGAAACCCCCAGCTCAGGTACGGTACGTAGTAGTAATTTGAAAAATTTCTCGCCGGCTTCGAAAATGGAGCTTACTCTACCGCACTTTAGGTATGACCAAGGGTTGCGAGCTATTACCTATCTCCCACTATTTGCCGTCTCAGTCGGTATCGTAAAAGTGGAATACGCTGTGCGTAACGATACCGGCTACGTTAGTACATTTGCCAGGTACCTAGGCTAGACGCATCTTCGGGGGTATGTTTTCTCATATCATTAGTAAAAGCACCCCAACGGATGTTTTAGCCAGGTGGGAGGAGTGGGAGAAAGAGTGCACTTGTCTTCGTCTCCCCACTCACACTGACACGCCCATCAGAGGTCGTTATTAAAATACTCGACGAGGGAGGACAGCGCATCACAGGCAGTGTAGTGCAGCTTGGCTTGCTTAAGTACGAATGTGCCACAAGGACTCGAGGGATTGAAGGAGTTGAGGGGAGACAAGACTGGACAAGAGTAGACAAGATTGGTGGGGAGGCCTCAAGAAGAGCTTTACTCGGCTAAAGGTCGAGTCCTCGATTGGGATGATTTTAGATAGAATAGGACAGAAAAATCAAGGTTCAGGGGAAAGTCAAGACTACCCGTAAACCTATTCGGCACATGTAAACGTGCAGGAGGCTCAAAATAGAAAGTAGTTGCGGGTAATGTACCTCAAGCGCTGTCTTGTCGTGGGTCCGATTGTTACTGCATCACTGCATCTAGATTACGCCAGGCACGCGAGGATTCCGATGGGTAAGAACAAGCCCTGGAAGACGAAACGAAAAAAAGAAGAGAGATGGAGATTCGAGGTAACTACGAGATGCTTCGGTATTCCACATGTGCAGGTCCCAACCCAATGATCGAATTACGTATCCTTCGTACCTGAGATAGCATAACATTAGCACTTGAGTGTCAGCCGCCGCCATACTACCCTACCTACCTCCTTACTTCGTACCTGATATGCACGTATTACATGATAGATATATCAAAAATTTGAAGCAGGTGTAATATAATGTAAATGTATGTAATGCCCTCAACTGTACACATAACAGACAGCGCAGATAGCTAAGCCATTTACAGACGTACATGAATGTATTCCGATACCTAACTGATGCGCTTGTGCATTATTAGCATTGCATACATTAGCTACATTAGCCACACATGCATGCGGTGACAAGCTAGGTACCTGCCTTAGGCAACTAATAGACTTTCCGGTACCAGCTTGTACCTACCTCCAGGGCGCGCTTCCTTCCACTAAAGTAGGTAGCGGAAAGCCTTTAATACCCGCGGTCGTACAAGTGAGAGGATCCCTTGACCCTCGACCCTCGCCTTATCAGCGCTATCGCTACACAGCATGCAGCGACCTACCTACAACTTACCTAGGATGGTAGCTACACATTTCCAACCAGCACAAGCGACGTTGCTCGCGATGCCGTCTTTCCAGACAGATAAGTGTGCGTATGCGTATGCGTATAAGGTACGTATACCTTTCCTTATGCATACTCATGTATAATATACTATACATAAGTACTTCGTCTTCATATGATCAGGCCCAGATAGGAGAGAGACTGGAGAGAGAGAGTTGGTGGGGTCCATTAATTCTACTTTTTTTAACGCACGCAGCTATGAAGCATGTAAGATTCTCACACCGGATTGTTTAAGTTTAGTCAGCTATATAAGAGAGATATGTAGGTACATATAGTATCCAATAAGCCCGGGATGTTCCTGTCGAACTGTGTTACACGCATTAAGAAATGTCAAACTACGCCGAACCCAAGCCGTCGGATTTTTTCAAGCCTTGCCGTTCGTAAATTTTTGGCCTGACAAATCCCGCTCGATGCTCAATCTAGCACCCAGATCTCAGCAGCCAGCGAATCAGGTATAACTCCGAAGTATCACAGAGACAGCATGCTGGGTATGTATGTCGTATGTCACGCACAATAGCCTCGTGTCGCAGTCAGATCTTGCACGCACGTACACTGGAGCTGATACACCCCTCCCCAGGTAGTCAGGTAGCACGTCGGGATGTTGCCTCAGACGAACCCAGTACCATCTTGGCCATACCGTACCTGCTATGGATGCCATGGATGGATGCTATGGATACATAATAATCACTTACCTACACCCGCACGTAATGTGACCTCCGGACCCGTTAGCAAGGCGACGCTGCCTATTATATAACTTGGAATCCCAGTGATGAAATGTCCTCCCGCCGAACAGCCAATAAGTGCCAGCTCCAGTTAGGGCATCAGATATGGACAATCATCACTTGGCGAACCGCGCCGGTCGTTGCGAACTGCGCCAGACTTTGGTCTGCTCCGGCTCACCTCGAATGTTCCACCTGAACCACCAGAACCACCATATCCATCCATAATCCATACACCACCGCCCTAGCGGCCCTTGCCCTGACCCTACCTAGACTACTACCTCCTGCGGAACTATATTGTCTCCGATCGAAAACAGGAAACCCACACAAGTGCAACCTCTGGTTGAGATTCTATATTGTTTCTAGGCTCAAAAGATATATATGAGCATGTTTACGCGAGGTACGCTCGAGGCAAAGGCACCTGTCAACCGGTAAGGTCCTCACTGGTACCGATTCGGCAATTGCTGTAGGTTTAGGTAGGGTAGGGGGTAGGCGGCGAGGGCCGACCGGTGAGGGATAAGACCAATTCGTTTCCGTGTGTGTGCCGTCCACTAGCTTCAGATTGTGACTGGTCTTCAGTGATTAAACCCTCTGTTAGGGAAATCCTTTTTGTACGCCTTTACCTTGTCCAATCCTAGACCTTGACCTCGGAGACCACTTATACCTCCCTGAGGTATAGAGAGAGAGATAGAGAGAGAGAATGGCGGATCGGATGTAATGGGTACATTCGTACAATGCCCATGCCTTACCTACATCGTACGGCAGACCGGTCTTGGTTCTGCAGGTAGTCAGACCAGAGCAAAGCAACAGCCAGATGAAGAAGCAAGAAAACAAGGAAGGGGACGGAGAGAACATATTAATTGACGTTGAGTTTTAGAAGATCCAGTCTCTAAAGCAGTGGCTGTCGTTCCATGTGTGGTGTCATGATACTGAACACCCATGCAACATGTCAGTGCTCTAGTCCAGGCCCTTGAGATTCCTAAAGAAGCATTGACGTCGTCTTTTCGCTTTGAAATCCTATTGCTTTGATTTTTTTTTAATTATTCTCCTAGACTAAACTAAAAATACCCTAATACCCTTTTTTTTCTTCCTTGTCACACATACTATGCTCTATCTAGTCTCTTACTATTTTATATCCTTTCCCTTTTTGTGTATAACGTTTAACATCCCTCGTCAACCCACGCGCATGCAAAATGCCAGGTACCCAACGTGGGCATATTAATGGGTAGGGTAGGTACAGTATACGCATACGTCAATAGCTGCATTGTACTGCCTACTATGTACTTTAATATGCCTACTCGGGTGTATTTAGAATAATATCTACAGTCTAGAAGAGTTCTAACCCGGTCCCCTTTCAGGCAGTTGACAGTTACCCTCATTCTACCTTGAACTACCTAAATCAGATATGAAGTACGAATTGAACTACCAGATGCTAAAAAATGCCAAATAGTACATAGTACATGCATCCCGCTCATGAGAAATACACAGGTACCACCACATATTATACATAAATACATAGTGACTTAGGTACATGTCTGCTTCATTACCAGTTACTTAGTTTAGTGTCAGGTAGGTATTATTAAGGTTAATTGGAAAGTGACAAAAGCCAAAAAGTCATGGAGAGCCCTTGTCGCAAGAGTATCTCTACTACTATTACTTACTCTTATAACCCACTTGCCCTACCTAGTCATAGAAAATTCTCGGACGACACCTTATACCAGACCAGAGTTCCACCCCAACTCCTTCTCTCATGTCAATCACCTTGACTTGACCCAAGACTTGACCCAAGCATCAAGTCCCGTTTCCGTGTCCTCGCTTTGGTAATATACCCTCTGCCGAGTTCCAAGGTTACCTATTATGGACGTACATCTAGCGGATGGCCAACCGAACAACAGCGTCATAGGTAGACTCAGGTAGACAAGAGACAAGGGTGGTCTTCTATCATATCTACCTGGGTATGTACGTATTTGAGCCTCCTATGGCCTCATAACCTCGCAACGACGTTCCGACGAATGAGTAGTTACACATCACTTTTTTTTCCTTCTGGTTCATCTCCCATCACCCCGTTGTTCGTCTCTCATTTTAGTACAAAAGCATCTCTCTTTCCCGCCTCGCCTATCCAGAAATTCCGCCAGCCCTGCTCTACAAACAGCCTCCTGCCCATCACTCTTCCTCCCGTCCTAGCCCACATTTGACAAACAAAACAAAAACCAACCCAATCTTTCCGTTGGACGTCAAGGTCACCGTTGACTTGTATCCTGCGAACTATTTAAGGACTGTCTCGCCATTCATCTGAACCTGAGCGTGGTCCTCTCATCCCCATCAACACCATCTTCACCATCTCTACCTCCGTCTCTCTTTCTCTACATACCACCCACACTACGCAAGCCCCAACCAACAAAACTCATCGTCAGACCATCCCACCGGTTTTTACCACACTTCTTTTGATTCCTCTCACTGTGAGTGTTCCACAACCTAATAACTTATTCGCTGACTGCATGGCTAATCCATCCCCTAGGGTAGACTAAGCAAACCCGCCACCGTTTCCGGTCGTCTGGTACTCCGTTTTCCGGCATCCCGAAAGTATCCTAAGGAACGTCTCTGACCCCAATCTTGAAGCCATGGCTGTGGGAAGCAACTGCGCACACTCCTTCAAGATGCTGAAGTCAGACAGCACTCTCATCCAGTGGACTTGCAACTTGTGTCACTCAGGCCCGCACTGGTGGATTTTCGAGTGTCGATACTGTAAGATCCACACGTGCCGGGCCTGCGTCCATAATGTTTAAGGACAAGGGGATTTGGATCGCGTTGCGCTGTCGTTACTGGTCTTTGGATTGATGGTGAGTTAGGATAATCGTATCCGTCACGTCTCATATTTTATCATCTTTTTTTTAGTCAAATATGACAGATGAAATGAGTCAAATGCTAACGAGGCAACCACATTAGTGTCAAACCCGCAATCTCTCGGCTCTATCGAAACAAGCATCACTTTAGCAATTGGAGGGGGAGACCTCTTCATCCGGCGTTATGGTCCAGGGGAAAAAATAGTATCTCGACCCCGAAAAAAAATGTTTCGAATCACACACACGCAATGCCCATCGATATCCGGAAGTTGTACCGGGGACCCCCTTGTCCGCAACGCTAAGATCCTGCAGGTCGTGGCCACGACAGCCAGAACTCATCCTATTGGCCTAGACCGTTGTTTTCTTAGTCCAGTCCCCTGCCCTGTTTCTTCAGCCACTCGACGAGCCACAGCGCATCCCGGTCCAATCTACTCAGATTCCGATGAGATAGATCACTTTCACTTTCCGACAAACTGTTACACCGTTGTTACAGGCTGTAGGCTGTAGGCGGTATACCCCAGCCCAGTCCTGTTTGACGGTACTCACGATTTTTACGATTTCCTTGATGTATTTCCCCATAGACAGTGTATTTCCACAAGAGCTCTCGTGTCTTCCGACTGGAGCACCAAGTCGCCTGATTTTTTCCTGTTACTTACCAAGTATGGTCGTTCTCGGAGTTCTGGGGCGTGCAAAATCCGCATTGCCAATTAGGTCGGCGCCTCGACGCCATAGAGCTGATTTCTTCTCTAGTCTCTAGTCTCTGGTCTCTGGAATGTACAATGGAATAAACCGAATGGAAATGGAAAATTTCATGCAAACACAGGCAGGATTTGGGAATTGGTGACGGCTATGTTTTCGTGTCAAGGATGGATCTGGTTTCCTTTTTTCCCTTTCATCTCGTACTAGATGAGAATACCGCAAGTCCAGACGAGTCTCACCTAACGGCCACACAGTACGAAAGTGAGCCACTGGTTTCTTCGGTCTCTTATTCTAACCTCCCTTATTACGCGGTGCTTTTTTCTGGTCTGGAGTTAAGAAAAAAAAGAAATTTGGCAAAAGAAAACTGGTACGCAAGTACAAACAATACCTCGATCCTGTTCATTACATCCCAATAGACAAAAAAAGAGATTTTGTTGGTTTCGGAGACACAAGGATAATTCTTCAGGCTCTAATGCCACGTTGCAATTATTATTCTTTCGCAATATGTGTTTGATTTGGCGTAGGTCGTTGGAAGGGGGTCAGGTTAGGGATGAAGTCAAAGTCAAAGTTGAGGCTGCTGCGTGCGGCCCAACGGGGGTAGCTGAGGTTAGGTCAGGCAGGGCTACTCCCAAACGCTGTGCAACGTGGAGACACGCGTTTTCGCACACGCGGCGGTCTGCAAGGTCCCGTCGGCTTCTGGAACGCCTTGGAACACCCATTGGGCTTGTCGTGGGGGGACTGCGTACATATGCCGTTTGTACACGGGTAGCGGACGGTTGGGGGAACACAGCGGCCAGCCTTGACTGGGGGGGAAAAGAAAAAAGAAGGGGGCAAGAAAAATCCCCGTCCGCCATATACATCATTACATATGTATGTATGTATGTGTGTATACCGGTAACGGTAAGTATGGGTATGCATGACATACATATGCTCGTTCGCCTGGTCCTGCCTCTACACAAGATATGCGACGCCCACGTACGGTACGACGTGCGACAAAATCTCGCCTTGACTTTAGCGACACCGGTATCCCCAACGGCTGGCTTGGCTTTCCTTTCCTTCCCTTCCACCTTCTTCCCGACCGTCCCCCAAGTTTGGGTCGGCCGGATGTAACTTGATCGAAATCTGACAGCCTCGTACGTAAGCCCAGTTATTCCTATGACACTTGGCACCCGTGTCTGCAGCTGCTTTGCTTTGCTGACCCCCCCTCCCCCTTATTGACGCAATAGCAGAGAGATAGAGAGAGTCGCTGGCTCCAATCCAACGACCTCCTCTCCCACCCTGTCGGTCAGTCTAGCCGCTTTTTTTGTTGTTGTTGTCGTTGTAATTGTTGTTGTTTCCTTTCGCGACCGTAACTCGACTCGCTTCGCGCAGCGGCCGTACAGCGGGCTCACTTCGGCCAGGCCCACACGTCTCTGTCGCTGATGCGTCTCGTCACCTTGACCTCGTCCCCCACGGCGACGTCAGCGACCAGGTCTTCTCCTTTTCCTCCCATCCCGCCATTTGTTGTTGTCGTTGTCGTCAGCAGCAACAATGTCGGCGGCAGCAGGAAGGCGTACCGCCCGAAGATGGGCGACCACTTGTTCCCCGCGTCCACGCGGCGGTCCTTCATCAGCTTTTTCAGCACCGTGCCCTGCTCCCCCAACGCCGGCCGCCCCGTCCCGTAGTCGATGTTGATCGAGATGCACCGCGCGCAGTTGGCTGTCAGCGCCAGCCGGTGCTGCGAGTTGACGAGTAGTTCTGCCCAGAAGTCCTCGTCCCAGGCATTGAGTGGATCTTCTAGCTCATCGCTATCGTCGTTGTCATCGTCATCATCGACCTCGTCAACGACGATGTTAGGCCGGAATTTAATCATATCCATAGTCTCGCCCTCAGGCAACCGGGCGCTGACATCACGGAGCGAGGCTTTAGATGTTATTAGGAACGGCGCCGCTTCATTGAATGTCAGCCCCGATGCCTCGTCTTCTTTTGCTTGTGGCTGCTGTAGGTACGACGATAAGACCGATGTCACGGACGAGAACCACGATTGCTGCGGTCGGTCCTGTCGGGGTGAGTGCGCGAGGACCGGCCGCCGGTTGTCCCCGATGTAGACGAGGATGGCGGGATACCCGAAACACGATGAGAACCAGGTATCGTAGGAGTCACCCATGCGATACGTGGTCGTCGAGCTGCCGAACAACTTGATATCCACGGTCTCGAGGCCATCTATGGCCGGATTGAGGGGCACGCGCAGCACGGTACTCTGCTCTGGCGTAGGCGGGTCGACGAGCGGCTTCTCCGGGATCCGGTACGTGACGACGACGTGGTTATCGTCGATAGTCTGGTGGAATAGTGTGCATTCTGGGAAGTAGGCCGTCTGGATGTTCTTATACCCTCCGTCGGCCTCGACCTTCAGCAGCATGAAGCGCCGGTCATATCGCAGCCCCTCACGCCGCAATTGCGCCGTCGTTACGGAGAGGGGGCGCAGGGACTTGATGGGGTAGATGTACAGCTTTTGGAGGGGTAAGTGAGTAAGCAGGTGACTAGGGTATAAGAGAGTGCGGTGAATGAAGAAACCTAGACTTCTTCTGAAGCAAAAATGGCGGGAGTTAACTTACCTCTGTGATCTTTATCTTCTTTTGGCCCATCTTTGAAGATTGAGGGATGATAGTTCTAAATATTTATGCGCGCTCTAACCTTTGCTCGCTCTAGATACGCTCGTTGATATGACGTAATGTGAGTCTCTTAGGGCTGACAGCTAGCCAATTGCCTTGCTAAGTCAGATCGTGAACATATCGAGTAAGTTAGATCGGTTTCTAGACCTAATTTCGACGTACCGACGTATATTTGTAGCCAGCTAAGATGAACAGAGATATGACGACGAAAGATCCAAGATTCCCAGGTTCGGGGAATTTTCCCCGCTGCGTTCTTGAGCTAGCGGTTTATAGGTAAGTGAATAATATAAGGCGGGCTAGATACGAAACGACGTGTAGTACGCATGTTCATGCGGAGGAAAAGGCAGCAGCAGCAGCAGAAGAGCCGCAATATGTACACCTAGGCGGGCGTAGATTTTTATCCCAACGTCTTGCCCCAAGCCAAGCCAAGCTGCCGGCTCGGAGGTTCGTGCATGCGGGGAGGGGGCAGGCGCTTAAGCGGGTTGCTGTTGGTAGGCAGGCAGGCAGCTGGGGAGGGGATCCAGAGACGAGGTTGGGTTCGGACGCGCGAAAAAAGCGCCGAGACCGTTGCTGGAGCCGCGCGGGCCAATGCCCAACGGCGATCAGCAGTCCGCTTCGGAGGCGCGTCGCTCTCGATGTAACATCATATACGTGGGTTGGGGGTGCGGCCTATCGTGAGTCGGATTCGCGGATTTGTGGGTTATATAGCGCTTTATAGGGGATATAATGTGTGTACTACCTCTCCAGATTATAATACCTGGTATATCGTAGCATATGAGGCTAGGCGAAGCTCGCTTCATTGTGACAGTGTCTATCGCTTAACGCCGATTCTAGACTTCTTGACGACAAACGAATTCGGGTCCGAGATTTCTATTGAATTTTTATTGTGTCCCTGTGTTCGCTCATCCCCTATTTGCCTTTACGAATATCACTTGCCTACCCAGTAACCGATAGTTACCTAGTTTGCTGTGCCTCTGAAGAGCAGGACTCTTCGGCCGTGAATGCGGCCTAATCGACTTCGTCTAAGATGTGTAATGATTACGAACTGTTCGCCATCGCGAGCAAGCGAGAGAGCGAGATGATGTGCTGGCCGGATCTCTGTTTGCCCTATAGGAATGTAGCCGGGTTTCTGTTCTCTCTGGGTCCTCCCAAACAACCCAATTTGCTGGCTACATCAATGATACGCACGAATGTGTCACAACTAGTGGGAATAGCCCAGTATGACATCTCGCCAAGAAATAGACGAGACGATAGGTACTAGTGTTTCTTGTAACCCATTTTGCGTAGACTGCCACCCCTTAAAGGATGAGATAAGATCATCAACGGCTCAAGATGTTCTGCAATATGTCCCAGGAGTTAAGGAAAAGGATGAGATAGCCGGCAGTCCGGTCTTACGGCGACAAGGGATGGGATTCCCCAAGCTATGGCTTTGAGTCCGAAGAAAAGAGACTAATTTAGGAGCTATCTAGCTCTCCTAGCGATAACGCAGCTGTTGTCTGCGCGTAATAATTTCACTGGCGTTTATCTGGGAGGGTGGGTAGCTGAGGGGAATAGGGGGAAACTGATAATAGACCGGACATGATTCTTGCACCAAGGCTTTAGTCTACTCTCTAATACTGGCATGTCGTCCAACTGCGTGATTTTAGGCCTCCTGAATACTTGATAGACCCAATGGTGTGCCAATATCTATGAAGTATCCTAGTTCCACTAAGTTCTGCATACGGCGGTTGAGCAATGTCAGCTTCAGGTCCACACATACATGTACTTCAAACACGTAAGAGTGGATCGCATCATGAGTTACAGATGAAGTACGACTTAGGTTATCACCCTGATATGTCCCACGGGAATAGGAGCGAAGGATTTCCTGTACTATGTTGTCCAAGGCGAAGTGGCTATGACAACAAAATGGCTCAACGGAAGAGATGGGGTAGCGACGATTAAGAAGGGAATATTATTTCAATTAAATATATGTACATATGTAGGTAAGATGCCAAGTTGCTAGTTATTTTAGGGTCCTGGGGATCCTGAGAGTCCCGAGTGTCTTCACTAGACCTAGTTACGTGTGGTTCTCTTGTGGCTGCATTTCTTTGCAGCGCTGACCTCTAGTCTTAATGCATCATACTGTACGTATACCGAATTGGGTAATACCGCACTTTCGTAGTTCGTCGCGTTGAATGGCAAGCTTAGAACGATTTTGTTCTCGCCCTCTTTGAGGAGTGCCGGGTCGAAAACAAACTTATTAGCGATGTTGTAGCAGATGACAGCGGATCGTACTGCACACGAGCTGCTATGGTGCCAACTATTCAAACTGTTAGTTACCTAAACAAGCGAAAATTGGTAACCAAACGGATACTCACGGGATAACCCAGGGTTCAAGATCCTTCCCATTAACATTAATCGTATAGGCCAAGTTGGCATGAGGTTCGGAAGCGTTGAAGACATCCGTGTTTCCTGCAGCGGTTTTGGCTCCGGCTAATTGCACGGTGAAAGTTGCCTGCTGCCTCTGGTGGAACTGGGACTTTTCCAAGTCGAAGACGATGGTCCAGTTGTTGACATTTCCGTCACCAATATACGGTTCGGGCCGAACGTAGTTGGCGTAGCCCCCGAATACACTCCAATGGACGTAGTTCAGATCTTTGCCCACATCACTCTCCCCAACCTTGAAAGTAACACCCTCAGGGAAGTCATCTACGAAGTCATAGGCGGCCCAGTATACTCTATACTGCTCAGGGTGAAGAGGCCTAGTTGGATCACGCTCGTAGCCGTGTCGGTATTCTCCGCTGCTCTTGTCGGGTGTTCCTATGCGGAAGATTTCTTCTCCCTCGCTTTCCTCCTCCCATTTGGCTCGGGTCTTCTCTACCTTTCCGGCGCGTACTACTACGTCGTCCTGAATGTATTGTCCGAAGATTCCATCAGCGTAGATTGTGAGCCGATATGTGTCTGCCTTCACTCGCGGAATCCTAGCGTGGCCGTGCTCGTCAATCTCGACCCAGTATTGGTAAGCTTTGGTGTCAAACACGTTGTCCTGGAAGTCCACTCCGTTCTGCGCCAATACAGCGATGGGGTTCTTGGCACCTTTAGGTAGATCTACTTGCAGTTCCCAGGTGGCGCGTTCTTTGTTAGTGACATAGTTGGGCACATGTTCTGCGATAGACTCGTAGAAGTCCACATTCCATTCCGGGTCTGCGAACTGCGCGGCATCCTCTCGGAGAACTTGGAGGTCGGTTCCGGCAGGGAAGTGGTTAAAATAGAAGTATTGCTGGCTTGGTTAGTGAGGATGTCAAGACATGTGAGATGATTGTGACATACCGGACCAAATGTACGGTCAAAACCATGGGTGATATTGGGCTTTTGAACTGTTAGCGGCGCTTATCTCTAACTGACGGGCATCAACTTGCCGTTTGATCTCCATGATGGTTCGAAACTAGATACGACGTTAGCGTCCCAACTACGCCGTTCGTAATCATTAGTCACTGACCCATGTAATCATAGACGATCCCATCGACGATCAGGTCAGAATGTAACGGGCCTCCAAAATAGGTCTCCCTCGTATTCATAACCATCCACTTGAGAGATTTGAGTCAGCATCTAGATCTAGCAGATGTATGGAGCAGTGTCTAGCCCTACAACCGGAGGCAGTTTGATGCGCCCACGGCCGGTGAACTTTCAAAAAGGGGTTAGGGGGCAATTGAGACATTAGTGATGTACATACGGCTCCGAACGTAGAACCGTCCGCTATTTGTGAACCATCCGCAAACCTAAGAAACTATGTTAATCTTGGCTCGCTTAGTTAGCAGGGACTATACTGACATTCCATGGGCATCGTGGTTCCTCCAAGTATCCTGGAACGTATACTTGGTGAAGTAGTCGGCCTCTTGCTGAACGTAAGGGTCATTAGGAGTATTGCCCATGTACCACGTAGCATCTACATTGCGCGTGGTTAGTATCCTCCGAATACGAGAAACCTCACGTGGAATAAAGACAAGGAAGCGGTGTCTCGGGTAACCCGAGACACATTTTCTTCCGAGTTGCCGACGAGACTGTTAAACAAAGTTTCCAATAGTTACTTGCCTTGTACGACAACCTGGTTTTCCTTAGCCTCCTTTCCGGGAAGCGGTGCGTACTGTACGGCGTTGGTAGCGAGGTGTGTCCATATGTCCGAGTTTGGCCGAAACAACGTCCGGAACTCTTGCAGATTCCGCAGGAAGGGTGTGGTCTCGTTGTAGTACGCGATACGTGAAAAGGCATGCAAGCCAGTCTCCCCATCCCGGAGGAACCAATACTGTTCTAAGACTTGGCCGGTGGGCGTGTAGGTATCGGACATCTTGATACCACCATAACTGGTCCCCGTCGAGTCTGTCCCGGAAAACAGCTCATAGGTCGGCTGCGTTTTTCCGGGCGTCCAGAAGCCCTTCGGTGTGCTACATGATTCAGTACGTTACGTTACTTTGTAAGCGATCCATAGTGTTACTAACCAGTAGCAATCTAAGTAGAAGACACCGGTTGATCCCGATCGTGTGCCGAGGAGGTTTTGACCATCCAGCTCGACGGCGTCCATGGCACCAGACGCCTTATCCACACGTGTGTATAGCCGGTCATTCTGAATGACAAGCTGGGTTTCATTCTCGGTTGCAACCACTTCCGCGTAAGCACACCTAGAGAGAAACAAGGAAATGAGACATGAGCGAGAGAGTGTCCCGAGCAGCATCTTGACGACCCAACTTCACAACTAAGACGCGTGATACTGGAGCATATTAGCCTACCTTGCAAGCAATTATTTTAATAAGGCGGCTTGTTTATATTGTCGATCTTCGGAAATGCCTTTTCGCGAGATCCCCAGGCTAACAGACTAGTCATCGCGCTTTGAAAGTGCCTACTCCATCTTCAGGCAATTCTTCCGCCCACTAGACTGGGGAAAGAAATGAGGATGCGGGGGAGTTTGTGGGGTGAGGCCTCAAATTAACGATGGAGGCTCATTCAGCGGCATATAGCTGCGGAGAATCAAATTGGAGAGAAGTCAAGGATAGATTCGGTGCTCGGCTGAAGACCCAGCGAGAGAGCTGAACTAGAAACTTCAGACGAAATGTTAACTCTATCATCTTCTAGAACTCATCCTGACTCTGATGATGCTTCTGTCAACGAAACTATCGTCATAATCCTAAAATTGCTTTGGCAATAGGTTCAGATTAGATGAGGAATCCCGAGCTGCCCCGCATCGGACGAGCTGAAGATGGTGTCTGTCGATCATTTGAGATCGCAGGTGCAACTGATTCCTGGGACAGATGATCTATGGAGAAGGTCTTGATAGGTTACACGGGGCTTCGTGATTCAATGTTATTCAAGATGTTGACTACCTAGCAGTATCGGCGCATCGCATAGTGCTGCTATATTCTCTCGCGTGTTCGTTCCTCACACCCGTCATCCCTTGCATTGCTCCCAGTCAGCTGGATCTGGGTAGTAATTGTCACTTTGAGCGATTTGGATTTTGAAGAATCCAAGGATATTGCTCGCCGCTTACTGCTGGCGCCGAGAAAAGTAAGGCCGAACGGAAGCGGTACTATTGAGATTTAATCAAACTCATGACTCCCAATGTATGTGGTGCATGTTGCTAGTTGTCGCGAGGCATGCAGGCATATACACATCATCACCATGTTCGTCATCGTACAGGATGCATGCAGTTTGGAGAAAATGAGAAAAAATGCATGTGGTGTTCAACGTGGATTGGATGCTGGATTGGACGGATCCGGTGCGGAGCCCCGGAAGCAACAGCAAACCCCAATGGTTTAGGTAATACCCGACCCGCTACGTGCCCTACCACAGGCTACTACAGGCTACCAGCTTACACAGAACTTACACAGGACTAGCCTATTTTCAGTGGGTATGTCCGCCTACTAGGTACCTACCTACCTAGCATTTCTGCGCTACTGCCCTACGCTGCTTTAGGTAAGCATCTAGGCCACTCATAGGTAGCTATTGTACACGCCTAAAGAGGCAGTGCAATGTGCGACAAGGATGGACAATCTGGAGCTCTTATCGTCGCAATGCCCAGCGCGCCTGGGCGGGTGCTAGCAGCTGGATAAAGGTTATTCCCCCTTATCAACTCCTTATCAATGCCCCCTATCTTAGATGTACTTAGGTATTGTAAGCCCCTATCGAATCAATTCCATTTCCAGTTCTAATTCCAGTTCCAGGCTCCATATTTACATGAGGCAGCATAATTCGGCTACATTAGATTGGTACCTTAATAAGCGCGACCTTGTTCCTGGTTTCATCTTAACGCCGGCGAGACATATTACCAAAGCCTTAACAACAACCCCCAGAATAACCCCAGCCTGTAAGCTGTAAGGAAACAAGTTTATCATACATTTCAAAGGGTTGGCGGACTCTCTGGCGGTAATGGCGGATGGCAGTCATTCAATTGCCACGAGGCCGCCTGCAGCCCTTTTTCACCCATCTGCCTATCCTCGTGACATTCCTTATGACCATATGGACATTTTTTCGATTTCGATAATGGAGTGAATTGAAGATCTGCTCAAAGTTCGGCAAGATCTGAGTGGAGCTTCCAAGCTTCCCTGGCTTCTATCGTCCGTGACGGGCTACGCTTCCGGGATTCATTATCGATTTCTTTCTGGACAAATTCTCCGCCTAAAGGACATTCATGCAACACGGGTTCAGCAACGGGTCCTACGGATCCAGCATGAGAATCATGCCTGTTCTGAAACAGAGCACAACCCTATCGGAGATCTTAATCCTTCTGTCACAAGCTTAACCCGGCATTTCTTGCCCTTCTTACCCAACATGTCGAGCCCTGTTCATCCCTTTCCTCGATGGTCAATGACTACCGTGGCTAACGCCACCGCCAATCACCAAGTGCCGCGATCATCAACATCGGGGTCCAGGAAACATGCTGCTGGCTCGGCGCACACAAAGCCTCTCTAATGTGGTCCTACCAGCCCTACTGTACTGCCAACCTGATCTACGGGTCGCGAGACAACCCATGTCTGGAATTTTACATTATGACATTCATTGAATCATTGTACCTTTTGTAGCATACATGCTCGAACGCATCCGTGGACTGTGGACCGTGGCGGGCTCATGTGAGTCCGTCCCATATGAGCCTGCTGTATACTGTTTTATGACACATGGTACACATCCTCGTCAATCTCCCTTAATATCCTGACGTGTAGATGAGTGGGCAATTCACTACCACTCGATCGAATAGTGACTGGGTTTATTTCCTGTATTTTATATAAGGGACCTTGGGTCACCAGTAGGTTTCTGGAAAACTTCTCTTCATCAAACGAAACACATACTATCCATCCGGCGCGTCGTCATCATGGTTTCCTCGTCCGTTATTGGGTCCCTGGCCTCCAGGGCTGTCTTCTTAATGTCTAGTCATATTAGCAATCGCGCAGACCAAGCGACGTACGCCTCCCACACCGTCGATGCGACGAAGACTTTGCAAACATGGTATAATCGTAATACCGGTCTCTGGGACACCACAGGTTGGTGGAATAGCGCCAACTGCCTAACTATGCTGGCCGACTTTGCCATTATCGATCCGGCGGCTTCTGATAGCCTGAACATCCCGGAGATCATCCAGAATACTGTGAGTAAACCCGGAATTACGAACTACATGTTCATGCCTTTATCCGAAGGCTTAATCCGTAACCAATCGCTCGATCAAAAGATATACGGCCCTAAAACAAGTTTATAAGACATAAATCTATACATTATATGTACGTCAGAAGTCACTAATTATGCATTGCAGTATGATCAAGCCCAGAAGACAACAGTACAAGCAACAAAGGTATTGTCACCTGCAGGGCTTCCCGTGTCGTCGTACGTAAGAGTATCGAAAAGGTCAGAGCTTGATAAAAGAGGTTTCGACAACTTTCTCAACGACTACTACGACGATGAAGGCTGGTGGGCGCTGGCTATGATCCATAGCTACGATGTTGGTGTCAGGGGCATTGGAGACCAGCAGTACCTCCAAGCCGCCGTCGATATCTTTGAAGATATGAAGAAGGGTGCTTCCACCTGTGGCGGCATCTACTGGAGCAAAGTGACCCCTTATACGAACGCTATTGCGAACGAACTTTACCTCAGTGTAGCCGCATCCCTTGCGAACCGGATACCCTCAAGAAAGGACTATTTCCTTGACACTGCCAAAACTCAATGGAACTGGTTCAAGAACAGCGGCATGATCAATGGGGATAACCTAATTAACGATGGTCTTACCGATGACTGCAAAAACAATGGAATGCAGACATGGACCTACAACCAAGGAGTCATTCTGGGCGGATTGGTGGAGCTTTCCACAGCTACAGGCGATCGATCACTACTCACCCAAGCCCAGACGATTGCTTCAGCTGCTATTACCAAGCTGTCCAAGGACGGCATTCTTTTCGAGGGCTGCGAGCCAAACTGCGGAAGCGATGGTTCGCAATTCAAGGGCATATTCATGCGAAACCTGCACTATCTACAAAAAGCAGCTCCCATGGATGCCATCAAGAATTTCCTGCTCAACAACGCCGATACAATCTGGGCCAAGAACCGCAACGACCAAAACCAGCTCGGAGGAGCCTGGTTAGGTCCTTTCTCCAACGCCACGGCGGGCACGCAAAGCTCTGCCATGGACGTCCTGGTGGCGGCAGCGGCGGTAGCATAGGGTAATCTTACTGCATTGTGATACTGGTTCTAGCAGGCGAATTGGCGTTCGGGGCATCTGGACATGGGATGAAGGATACCACTCATTAGTCACCTGCACATTGCAGCATCAAATCAGATATTCTCATAGTAATCAATAAAGTAAAGATATTCATAATACGAGGCTTCACGACGTCAAAGTCCTAGATTGTTCACAGTGAGATTGTTTACCTCAGCGGCGGTCATGCCTCGATAAAGGTAGGGTTACTACGGTGCTTGGCTCGTCACCGCTCGTGTGCTGCTGGATTAAGCTTGTCTGCTTCCGGTCGATCACAACATCCCGTGGGTGCCCCAGTCCCCGTGGTCCCCAAGATGAGTTGATCGTCGTCATTCGTGTAATTCGTTCGCCCGGTTGAAGTGAAGCGATCGACGTCATATAGCCAAGAAACCGTTGGCAGGTCGTGGCACAAGACCCCGCCGAATTTCGAGGTTGGGATCAACAGTAATTTATACCTGTATTTCGGGAAAAATTGGGTAAGGAGGTGGTATGGTCGTTCTGGGTAGTGGTTAAAATCTCCAACTTTCCAATCTCTATACTCCCTGCTTCTCCTCCTCCCTTACACTTTTCCGCGCCAAAGGGAAGCGCTTTTTGGAGATTCCTGCCCCATATGTCATGTACAACCTCCCCACGCAATATCGAAGTCCCGTGCCTGCATACTGCATACATATACCGTATGTATATGCACACGCATCAGCAACTCTTGAAAGCCGAACATAAGTCTCCCATCCATGATACGGGCACGTTACTCAGGTAACCAACCAACCATGCCGGCATTCCTAGCTTCGGTAGTCCGTTACCTGCTGCCTATCTAATTGAAACGCCGCCGCCGTGATGCTGGATTGGGTCTTGGCGGATGGAACGTTAACCCCATTCATCACTCATTACTGCGATATTACCCGCCTCACCTTGCGTAAAAAAAACACATGATACCTGTTTCTTGGTATTTATTAAACGTCGTACGGTGATTACTATCCAGTTCTTGCGAGAACCAGGGTCTAATATGACCTCACTATATTATATATTGACGGGCGTCGACGCGCCGTCGCGACTCTATACTGGGTCGGATGTCTGTAATAATGAGCCCCCCGTATTCCTGGATTTCGTGGGCGATTTGTCATATTTATTGCGTCCGGGACCGAGACATCGACGGGCCGGAAACCTAATTATTAGGCATTGAGAGCTAGGATAACTGCTTTTAATTATAAATTGTAGGAGCAAGTGCGCGCAAGTTAGGTAACACGTGTAGATCATCATATGTAAGTTTCGGCGGCTATTGGCCTGCCTACAATTAATCGCGATGGGAAGCGATAATATGCTACGGTGAGAGCCGGTGTGGGTTTCGGTGAGAGTAATAGAGGCGGCCTGTGTTCTCTTGGGTGTCGATGGTATCTTGACCTTCTACTATTTCCGCTGTCTCCTATATGCCTGGGTTACCATGGCGTGTTCATTGGGAATCCAACGTCCCACACTATTAGAGCGTCTGTTACCAGTGATCAAGAAACAAGAAGTTCGTGTAGAACTAGAACGCGAATGATAATAATACCCGAGCAGAATAGGTGTATATCATATTAATTCATTGCTCTGAACATGCCCATCGCTTCGCTATACCTATCGCGATGGTGATGCCCTTGTATAGAAGTTCGGAGTTTATTAGATTAGACGGCGAAGTCCATCGTCAACTAGACCTAGACTTGATATTAAGAATTTACCTACGGCTATCAAAAGCACCAGCGGCGAACTCTGACGTGTCCTCGAAGAATGATACTCATCATGTACGAGTGACGTCTTGTAGCGCAGCCCAAAGCCAGCGCCTATGTCTACGGTCTCCTCGCGGATCGGGGCGATACGTTCATAAAACTCCGATTACTAGAACACGTACGACACCATCGGAACATTAGTAGGATTTCTGTATCACATTCGTTCTCCGAAGAATCTGCTAATAATAGCAGCGATTCTCTAACACGACGTACTCGTACGCATATGCGGAGTGTCGTCGAACAGTTGGTTACACAAGGGATGGGGGATCGGTTTGAGTTCTAATTATATCACGCTCAATGCAGTCTAGGTCATACTATGCTAGATTCCTAATTATCAGAAATGTGAACTTGCTAGAGCTTTATAACCCGAGAGGACGTTATTTGACCCAACTCCTTCGTGAAAACACCCAGTATGCAGAAACTCGCTCTAATTTTAACCCCAAGTACCACCACCGCCACCAGAGCGTCCGACCTTCCGCTGGGCGCTGAGTCGCCAGTCGTCTTCCGCCGCGTACTTGTTGTACAGGGGCTGTATCCTCTCGGCCTTCTTGCGCTTGCTGAGCTTGTCGGTAGGCGCGACCTTGAAGAAGGTTGGAGCCGCCGAGACGAGCCACTTTGGTTCGATGCTGGTTGTGCAGTGCATGTATTCCTTTGTAGTGAGTACCAGTGTGTGATAGATCACCCATTCGGCCTGCTTCCCGAATAATGCTGAGCTCGGGTGTAGGTACACTGGAGTCCCTTCGACTAACGTCTTATATCCTTCCTGCGGGTCCTTCCTCGCCGAGTTGCGGAAGAAACCCGAGCATAGCGCTTGTCTGACCTTCTGGGTGTCCCGGCCGCAGGATGTGATAGGATGGCGGTAGCGCTGCATGATCTTGACGATTTGTTCACGAACATCTTTCGCACGCTTCATCGAACGTGCTTGGATGAAGTTTTCGAAGCACCACGGAGCTGAGTAGCCACTGTGTTTCCAAGCATTGTAGACATTGAGCAACGTAAGATGGTCTCCATGCGGGTCATGAAATTTAGCTTTCTTCTGATCAGCCTGGGTTTGCTTTTCCTTGGGGCGATAGAAGATGTTAGGAAGGTTCAGCATTGCGACGATGCTGAGCATTTCGTCGGAACAGCCCATATCGACCGCACCGATTAAAACCTTGGCTAAGGCAGGCTCCATTGGAAAGTCAGCCATTTTACGCCCAAGACGAGTAAGTAGACCTTCGTCATCCAGCGCTGATAAGGCATATAATTCCTCCAAAGCTGTCAACATAGTATTCGTAGGCGGCGGGTCCATGAAGTCGAAGTGAAGAAGGTCATTTATTCCCATGGCCTTCAGCATGAGAATTGTATTCGCCAAATTCTGCCGTTGGATCTCCGGAATGGTGGTCGGAAGCATTTCAGATTGATAAGCTGCTTCGGTGTACAACCTAAAACATTTACCAGGACCAGTTCGCCCGGCACGACCAGCACGCTGGTTGGCTTGAGCTTGTGAGATAGGTGTGACAACCAAGGAATCCATGCCAAGCTTTGGGTCGTAGGCATTTTGCTTGACGAAGCCGGGATCTACCACATAGTAGATATGATCAATCGTGATCGATGTTTCTGCAATGTTGGTGGCTATCACAACCTTTCTACTTCCAGGAGGCGCGGGATCGAAGATTCTGCTCTGCATCTCACTTGGAAGGGCTGAGTACACTGGCAAAATGATTAGCTCGGGAACACCTGGGCCTAGGGCTTTCATTCGTTCGTATAAGATTTCTGCCGCTGTGTCAATTTCTTCCGAACCAGTGAGGAAAACCAGTATATCTCCGGGAGGCTCTGTGAGGTGGATTTGCATGACCGTCACCAGAGCTGCGTCGAGATAGTCGGATTCGGGCTCTCTGCTGTACAATATCTCCACAGGGAACGTGCGTCCAGGAATCGTGAAGATAGGACATTCGTTGAAGTAGGCTGAGAATTTATCGGCGTCTAGCGTAGCTGACGTGACAATTATCTTCAAGTCAGGCCGCCGCTTCACGGTCTTCTTGAGCAAAGCGAAAAGGACGTCGGTTGCGATGGTTCTTTCGTGGGCCTCATCCAGCATAATGACTGAATATCTCCTTAAATCGGGGTCCATCAGAATCTCACGCTCCAGCATACCGTCGGTCATGTACTTGATTTTAGTAGCCGGACTGGTACAGTCTTCGAAACGGATAGTATAACCGACTTCTTGACCTAGCTGACAGCCAACTTCCTCAGCAACACGCTTTGCGACGGACATTGCCGCCACTCGTCGCGGTTGTGTGCAACCGATCATGCCATTGTTAGTGAAGCCAGCTTCGGCGAGGTACTGGGTAAGCTGAGTGGTTTTGCCCGATCCAGTCTCACCAACCACGATTAGGATTTGGTTCTCCCGAACGGCTTTGATGAGTTGGTTTCTGAAAGCAAAAACCGGAAGGCTTTCTCTCTGTTGCTTGATAGACATCGTCGTCCGTTTACCAAAAGACTGATCTTTCGGTGCAACGACTCGTTTCCACTCCGGAACAACGTCGGGTTTTGCGACAGTCGATTTTGCCGCACGCAAATCACTAGCGAATTTTCTATTATCTGGATTCGCCATCGGGTCCTGCCATTGTGACGCGAGGTCGACCTTTGAATCTTCCTGCGATGCTTCGGCCTCCTGTTGGCGTAGCTCCTTTCGTTCTTTTGCCAATGCCGTTCCAGACATTGCTGCACGATTTAGAGACCCGTCAGGCGCCTTTACCACCCTGATCGGCGATAATTCGAGCGATTGTTTTGTCTGCCCAGTAAGGAAAGGAGGTTCCTCTTCTCTTACTTCAATATCAACTTCCTCTTCCAGCTCCATCTCGCCTTCGCCTCGGAGAGTAGCATTGTAATCCTCTTCTAGGTCGGGATAGTCCGATGCCTTAGCCACGCCCGATGCTATTAATTGTCGAATCTCCCATCGTTCCGGCGATGTCATCCTCTTCTTATGCGATCGTGGAGGGCCGGTATAATTTGAAAGCGCGGCTAAGTTGTCGTCATTCCGAGGGGCCACGCCATTCCGACTCCCGAGACTCTCCATATTCGCGCCTGACTGTATTCTGGCTTGCGGTGCAAGATCCATCCCCGTCTCCTGATCAACGTCCTTCATGGAGAGTCCTATCCGGTTCGATTCGATCTTGGTGACTTTGACCTTTACGTCCTGCCCCCTTGAAAGAAGGTCCGAAGGATGGTTTACTCTTTGGCCTTGGACTAAATTTGAGATATGTACCATTCCGTCTACTTTTCCCTTTACACCATGTAAGTTGACGAAAGCCCCAAAATCTTTGATACCAGTGACATGACCGTCGTAGACCTTGTATAATACCGGAGCGTCGTCGAGTTCGGGTTCGGGTGCACGTCGGAGCACATCGTCGTCCTCGTCATCGTACTTCCGCCTCCTCTCTCGGTAACCATCGCGATGTGATCGGTATTCATCGCGCTCGTCCTTTCGACTTCTTCGTTCCTTCCGCCCATTCCGGTAGTCATTATCGTCGTCGTAATCGCGGTCTCCACGGTCGCGAGATCGATACCTCTCTTTCCTCCTATGTCTCGAGTCTATACCGTCCTCTCTCTCGGGACTACGAGATCGTTTCCTAGATGAGCGTTCCGGGCGCGCACTTCTAGCCTTGCTCTCCAGACCTTCCAATAGCGCCAATGTGTCGTCTATATCATCTCCACCTCCACCGCTAACCTCCTTATCCGGTATGCTTAACCCCTTGAAAAGTGTCTCTTTTTCTTCAAATGTCCGGGCTGGCTGGTCCTCCTCGCTTGATTCTTTTTGAGCCTTGAATTTAGGGTGCATAGTACGGACGAGGCGGTCAATACTGTCGAACAAACTCTCGGGCCAGCTTGCGCCACCCAAGTTGGCCAACTTGCTCTTAAACTCGGAGAAATCGGCGCATTCTAGTCGCGTGGCGATGATGAACTCGGCGAGGGTCTTTTCGGATATGCCCAAGTGATTCTGAAGCTCAGATGTCACCTTGGACACGAGCGATAGGAGCTCGAGCTCAGCGAAGTCGTCATCCATGATGTCGATGCTATGGGTTAGGTGTAGGAGGATATGGGTCGAGTCGGATGCTGCGATGGTCGCAGAAGGGTGTTAAACCCAGCTCAAGTTAGCAGAAACAAGCGATGATTCAATATATCATTCGCATTTCATATCGCTATAAGAGTTGTAACCAGAAAGTCATTCGGAGTCGTGTCTATATCGTCGTTTTGATGCGTCGCTGTAAATAATATTTCTGAAGATCAATATACTGGAAGGCAAAAAGTCGCTAATTGATTTGATAATAGCAGCCACAGTCAGAAACACACGCCACGGTCGCGGCTGTCCAATGGTCGAGTGCCCCGCCAAGCCCGCTATATGTGGGTCCGTGCTTCTTTAGTCCAGCCCAAGTGCCGTCAATTCAGCTTGGAAACACTATAGTTGAGTTGTCTTTGGCAACTCAGACTTTATATATCAAGTCTATAGTCTTCGTAATGTGTTAATTTAATTTTGCAATTGAGATTAGGCACCAGGTAAGGAGTTAATGAGTCAATCAACAAGTCATCTAGTCATATGTGCATATGTAGGTATGAGTCGATAGGATAGGAATTGATAGATCAAATTGATGCATTCAAGTTGTTGAACTCTGGTTATACTATGACTATACGGCCGGATGACTATACCCATAAGACTTGAAAAGCGTGTCATAGTGAAAGAGAGAGTTGATACTCAAAGGTCCCTACGTATGTACCTATCCGCCCTAATAAAATGGTAAATCCTAATTAATGCATTATAACATAATTATGAAGACGCAAGGTAAACATAAAGCTTTAGGCACCCCAATAAAAACCACTGGTATCTATCTGACAATAGTAGTGTCGTATAATACAGTGGGATTCGGATGCGGTAGAAATAGTTGGGGTCTTCCGGGTTAATGGTAACCAACATGTACGCCAAGTATTTGGCCATGCAGTAGAAGTACACCGGAAGATAGAGACGAATCATCGATTACAGGTACATATGTATATTGCCAATATTATAGATCGCTTCCCCTTTTTCCAAATCAACGTACTTCTCATACCTCGCAATTATCGTCATTCATGTCGGGGATCAAATACATCAACATATTGATACTCCACCGCCTACCACGCTAATTTCCTACTTATCTATCACGTATGCAACTATACCTAGACATACATGATAAGATAAGTAGCTGTGAGTAAGTCGGTGAGTGGTTGAAGAGGGTATCCGGCGTGCCCAGGTAGGCAGGTAGGGCGTATAGGGCGTATAGGGCATAGGCAACCATGTAAGGAACCGGGCGGTATAGACCAGAACACCCTCTTCTTTATGTTGTAGTTTTATGTTGTATTAGGGTCTCGTAATATATTCTAGCCAATTCTACCTTACTTACAAGGCGTGAGAATACAGATCAAAGTATCTTCAGGCAATTATTTAAAGTTACCCTTTTCCCCTCTTGGCAAGGGTTCCGTTAATCTAGACTCCCGCTTACTTATCCTGGCGGTTGCAAGGCCCCGAAGTCGTCTCGTCATCCCGAGCACGCAATTAACCGATTAAACAGCTTGCTCTTCTCACCGCTTATGCTAAGAAGGTAACTAAGGTAGTTAACTGTTTGTCGCAACTCACAATTCCTACCTAGGTGGCCTAGTCTTCGCTGCCATGAGACGTCATGGATCAATTTGCTTTTAGGGGATACGGCTGGGACTCTGTACCCATCCGCTCCCAATCGCTGTATACTCTGAAGACCACATTCGGGAAGACCAGGTACGTATCCGCCGCTATCCTACAAACGAAGATGACCCAACGTCTCACAGACCCCTCTATAGTGTCTCGGACCTTCAATGGATTTATGGCCTCTCTAATTTTGCCAAAGCTGGCTACCTACAGCTTACCATCATTGTCGCGTCCTTCCTCGTTATTGTCAGATATCTACTTCACCGTCCTTATTCCAAGGTCGCCAGGCCAGAGGGAAATGCTCATGCGATATCAATCCCATTTGAGCTGGGCAGCCAGCTGTTCCGTGCCACCTCTTTGGCTTTCATGATTGTTGCTGCTACCCAGAGTGAAAACAGATGGACCGATGCCGTAGCGTTAGGCTACGCTTTCATTCTGGGGATCTTGCGGCTAATCAACGATCTTGAATGGAGGCATGTCGCCTTACATCACGTCAATTTTATCCTTACCAGTTCTCTGCTCATCCTCGTCATAGAAGAACTCCTTCCATGCATCGATGTGGATCATACGGAGACCGTGAGTCCAATGGTGGTGTGTAGTATATCAACTTTGGCTGCTGCTGTATTTGTAGCTCTCATAACGCGAAGAGAATGGATACCACCATCATTAGATCTCGATGTCTCTGAAAAGATACCGACCAGAGAGCCCTCTCCTGAGGAGACTTGCAGCTGGTTGGAGTACTACGTCACATACGAATGGCTAACACCTCTCATGTTAAGGGGCATGCGTCGTCAAATGACCCTGGAAGAGCTTCCCAAACTCCCATGGTATGATGAGCCACTGCTTCTCTTGGCCAGAGTCCAAGAGGCACGGCGGAAAGGCGAGACTACGTTCTGGACACTAATACATTTCCTCCCTAAGGAGCTCGCGGCTATGGGTACCTGGATCGCCCTGTGTTTCGTCCTCGAAATGGTAGCTCCGTTCGCTATGTATAAGCTGCTCGGCTACCTAACCAACCCAGTTGCATCTCCATTTAAACCTTGGGTATGGCTGGTGCTGCTGTTCATTGGTCCACTTTCGCGTTCCGTGTGCTTTCAGCAATACATTTTCACGTCAACTCGCTTGATTGTACGTGTCAGAGCCGCATTGACGCAAGAGTTGTATTATAAAGCAATGGGTTCAATGGAACTAGACGACGAAGTCTTCGCTGAAATCGCGGCTACAGGCAAGGAAAGTGAAAAACACAAGCAGGGTACTACTTCAACAGGGCGTCTAGCAAACCTCATGGGTGCTGATATCGAGGCCATTACTAGGGGCCGAGATATTGTCCTTGTGACTTTCGGCGTGACCACGGGGTCAGTCGTGTCTCTCATCGGGCTGTACAAGCTATTAGACTGGTCTGCTCTTGTTGGAATTGCTATGATGTTACTACTATCGCCGATCCCGGTTATAGTCGGCCAGCGTATGATAGGTATCAATCGTGATATGAAAAGGGTACAGGACTCGAGGATTTCGGTCATCTCGGAGTATCTTGCTTCGATCCGAGCGATCAAGTATTTCGCCTGGGAAGACGCTATCATTAAACGAGTCAATGAAATCAGACTCAGTGAGCAAAAGAAGATATGGTCTTTGAACATGCTGTAAGCCTAATCGATCCCAGTATACTTCTGAAGACATACTAACCATTACATCCCAGTTATGTCGCTCTGAACCAGCTAACGGAAGCCATCCCTAACCTGTCACTAGTTTTGATCTTCACATTGCAAGTACTTGTACGTAAAGAACCACTAACAGCAGATGTCGCGTTCACTGCTATCACATTAGTCAGGACGTTACGTCGAAATCTATCCATGGCATCAAACATGTCGCGGGGGTTCACCGCTGCCGGTGTTTCAATGAAACGCCTTGATCGCTACTTCGAAAACACCACGCCCCTACGTATCCATCCAGTCGGTCCTCTTCAGATCGATCACGCTACTTTCAGGCGCAACAAGAACGCCACATTCGCGTTAAAAGACGTTTCTATCAACTTCGTTGAAGGTGGTCTGAATGTAGTTACAGGCCAAAGCGGTAGTGGAAAGTCGACGCTGCTTATGTCGATCCTCGGTGAGACCATACTTGAGGATGGCGCAATTACATGTCCGAAGGACGTTGCCTATGCATCTCAAAGTCCTTGGTTGCAAAACGAGACTATTCGTGATAACATTCTCTTCAACAGCCCATTTGAGCAAGCACGATATGACCGAGTAATAAATGCCTGTGGACTACCAATCGACTTCAACGAATTTCCCGAACGGGATGGGACGGAAGTTGGTGAAAACGGGGCATCCCTATCGGGAGGTCAGAAATCTCGAGTGGCGCTTGCCAGAGCTCTTTACTCAAAGGCTTCTGTTATTCTGCTCGACGATGTTTTTTCTGCCTTAGATTCGAAAACGTCGGCATTGTTGTGGGAAGAGGCTTTCTGCGGAGATTTGCGTAAGTACAACCTAGCCTCATATACTGTAACTTCCGTCCTTCCAGAATGCATAAGTCTCCCCCTCCTTTTCATATTTCAATGTGAGCCGAGCTCTCGAGACCTCCGGAACCCTCCTTTGCATGATTGTTAACTAACAGGGTCTAACTGAAAACTACAGTTAAAGGAAGGACCGTGGTACTCGTTACCCAGCTACCATGGATCTCACCCCAAGCAGATCTATCTATAACACTAGAAAATGGCACGGTAAAGGAGATCCAACAGAATCTTGGTGTTGTCCGAAAAGCCGTAACTTTGAATAAGACCCTCGTTGATGACGGCAATGTTGACATAACGGCGGAGGACGCTGCTGCTCATACCGCTGAGAGCAATGGCGCGACGGCTAACGGCAAACACACCAATGGTGATATCAAGAGTGCCGAAGATAAACGCCGAGACGAGGTTACTCAGGAAGCCCTAAAGACTGGTCAAACTGCTCGTTTACAATGTGAGTTCTATTATCAATTACCCTTAATTACTGAAACCTCTGTAAGAAGACTAATGTGATAAACTCCAAGTCTTCCAATATATGCGTCTATTCGGCAACCCAGTATACGCCATGATTGCCATCATAATGAGCATCTTGTCCACCGCATCCTTCGTCGGAACCGGGTTGTGGCTTGCCGTCTGGGTAGATGCCTACGACAAAGACGACGCATACGATATTGCCTTCTACCTCGGCGTGTACGCCGCTTGGAGTATTGCGGATGTCATCTTCAGCGGTATCACATACATCGCATACGAAAATGGAGGCTGGTTTGCCGCGCGATCCCTTCATACCACGTTCATAAAGGCCGTCATGAGTGTTCCTCTCTCCTGGTATAAGGCAACGCCCGTTGGCCGGATTGTCAATCGGTTCTCTAGAGACATGGACTCGATTGATACTCAATTGGCTGGCAGTAAGTGAGGTTTCATAAGCCTTGGAGTCCATATGAGTTTTCCGTGGTAATGGTGTTTTAGAGACTAATATTGATATTGCAGTGCTTCGGCTGTGTCTTGAAATGCTTATACGACTTGGATTCCAAATTGCGGCCGTCGGTTCCGTACTTCCTGTCTTCATGCTGCCGGCCGCTGCTTGTTGCGCTGTTGGAATCTTCGCCGGTGAGCTGTACACCAGAACAGCTGTAGCAGTCAAGCGGCTCGTATCGTCCTCACAGTCGCCTCTGTTCGCCCAATTCGCAGACAGCTTGGCTGGTCTAGCCGTGATTCGCGCACGGGCGAACATGCCCAAAATATTCGGTGACCAACTAGCAGAGAAGCTAAGGGTATTCGAGAAAGCGTCAGAAGCTCAGTTCAATTGTAATCGATGGGTTGCGCTCAAGGTCGATATGATGACTACTCTAGTCACAGTCGCTGCGGGTGCTATTGCTGTGTCGAAAGCAGGTCTCATAGCAGCTGGCCTTGTCGGGTTTTCACTCACAAATGCGACGGTAAGGCCTCTATAAAGCGTATATTTTATTCGTTTATTAACATAACGACCAGACACTAAGTCAACTTATTCTTCTACTCGTAAGAGCGGGGAACGAACTTGAAATCGAGTTACAGAGCGTGAGTTGACATCGGAGAAAATCTCAAAGGATGTAAGTACTAATGAAATCCAAGTTCCACCGAGTCCGAGAGTATGCCGCTGTCGAGCCAGAGGAGAAAAAGGACGAGTACAAGAATGCGGGCGAGTGTTCTGACTCTGAATCTGTGATGCCAAAGAATTGGCCAAGAAGTGGCGAGGTTGAATTCCGTAACGTGACCATCAAGTATGACATAGATGGGCCGGAAATATTAAAGAACATCAATCTCAAATTTGCGGCTGGTGAGAGGGTTGCAGTCGTCGGACGGACTGGATCCGGGAAGAGCACTGTGAGTTCAATCCCAAGCGTTGAAATGACAACAGCATACTAACCCACAAATCCTATATAGTTGGTTCTATCTTTACTACGCTTTACCAATATCGTTGAAGGCCAAATCCTTTTCGATGGAGTAGATATCACAAAGTTCCCGCGTCGGAAGCTCCGTGAAGCGCTTACGATTATCCCGCAAGAGGCAGTTCTCTTTAACGGAGATGTCAGATCCAATCTCGATCCAACAGGCGAGATCCCCACGGAGATACTCGAAAAGGCGCTCCAGTACTGCAGCGGAATCGCGTCATTCCAATACCATCAGAACGGCGAGGGGATAGAAAATGGGCATGGACAGTCCAATGGAAGTAATGGCACCACCTCCGGCGAATTCCCAAGTGACATCGGTATCACACTTTCGACACCAGTGAAACCTAAAGGCGAGAATTTCTCGCATGGTCAACGCCAGGTGCTCTCGCTCTGCAGAGCTTTGGTGCGCAAAAGCAAATTAATGCTGCTCGACGAGGCAACCGCAAGCGTATGTCATCTACTTGAAACTTAGTCTCTTCCACTCTCTCGGCCGTAAGTTACTTGCTAACGTTCGCATCCTAGATGGACTATGAGACCGATCAGGGAATCCAAGAGGTGTTGAGGAAAGAACTAAATGAACATAGGAGAGATAGGACGCTAGTCACTATCGCCCACCGTCTTAAAACGATCATCGACTATGATCGTGTAGTAGTCATGAGCGCCGGCTCGGTCTTAGAGTAAGTATTCTCACATCTTGAAGCGAGGCATGTCGCAACAGCTAACCAAGTATCTAGAGTTGGGAGTCCGAAAGAACTATACAAAGCCAAAGGGCAGTTCTACGACATGATGAAGCATAGTGGGGAGTTTGACGATCTAGAACAGTTCCTCAACGCCAAGATATGAGACATTCGTGAGATACAAGATACGGGTAAGACACGGAGGTAGATACTACAGGTCTTTGGTCGCTAGTACACATAGATTGATATTAAGAGGCTTCAAGCTTTAGAAACTAGGGAATTGCCTAATCCCATTTTTCGCAAATAGTTTTATTAGGCTAGGTCAGGCCAAACATATCACAGATCTGTGGCACTTGTTCAGATTATCTATTACGATCGTCTTACTCCGGGTTGGTACCTGATGAGCCTCAGAGAGGTACCATCTTACTCTGTAGCGTCGGCAAGTTCAGGGGTTTGTTTGTACGCGAATATTGAACTCAACGCCGTGGACAATTCCCCTCGTCCCATGCCAATTGGGTACATAGCCTACTAGGGAAAATAGGACAATGAAAACCATGGTGGTACTCCCATGTATTATTCCTCATATTCCGCAGTAACCTACGATCCCCGTACGGATGTTCGTCACCCCGGGTGCACGACAGGGCCACGAACAAGCAAGCCTAAAGTTTCCTAGATCTGTCCGGTCGATGATGGAAGCGGCTGGAAGCATCCACAGTGTGCTACAGCGCCGGCCGGCCGCCAACGTCGGGCGATCGCATTGTTGTTGGTAGATTTGTTGACAAAGTTGTCTCAGATTGTGTAACAACCGATGGAGGCGATTTCCAATGTACCAAACGGCGAGCTATCTAAGCGAGATTCGACCTTATTTTACCATGACTAAGTGATTGGTTATGAAATTTCTCGCCTGAGAATACCAGATCTTCGCGCTACTACATGGAGAATTGTGCGGGTGAAACAATCTGAATATCTCGGGGTTGAACGTACTAGAATTGGATACGAGCTCCGTTACTGGTACCAAGATGACGGCCAGGAAAGGTCGTTAATTCGTGTCTTAATCGTACAGCACACTAAATTTGGCCACAGACTCGCATTTGATTGTAACCGCGCTCTGCTGTGAAACAGAGATTCGGCGGGTAACCTCGATTTGGGCTAGTACGAATTTCGGTGGGAGAATCTGTAAGGGAAAGGGATCACCAGTTCGATGCAGCTATAATCGAAAGATAGCAAAGGCGCTCTACTACAGCTGCGAGTCCCAGACATCTGGCGCGGTATCACGAAAGTGAAGCAAAAACGAGCAGAGAATTTCAGTGGTCAATGATTGTCTGATTCTAGCCTCTCTCGCACAGAAACCGCCCTAACCCAAGCTGCATGCAGCGAGAAAAAGAAATATGGCCGAAGCGAGAAGACCCCCTGCCGTGTTCGTTGCTAGAATGTATGAACTAAAATCCCATTGCACCCATAGTTAGGTAACCATCTTGGTGATGATTTACTGGACCTTCTTGAGATGGACATCGCTGCAGGTTAGGCATTAGCATCGTACCCAAATATTAGACTGTTGTTTGGGCGATACTTACAAGATCAGGTCGGCATTGGGGGGGATGTGGCCGGTGAAGCCTCTGTAAAGCCCATTAGTACCACGAATTTCAAGAACCGTACCTTTAAAACTCGAGGAAGGATGGGAAAGGGCCAATATTGAAGTGTGTTGTAATGTACGATAAGGGGAACATTGCAATAGGATTTACTCCAGGGGATGAATAAGAAGAGCTTACCGAGATCCATAACCGTAGTCACTGCAACAGTACAAGTTAGTCTATATTACAACCTCTAGTTATGACAAGAGATGATATCATACCTGGTGATGTCGAGAGTTGCTTTCTCACCGACCTTCATGGTGAGGACGCCCTCATCCCAGCCTAATATGCGATTACCGTCAGCACCAACATTTAAGTGATGACATAGACAACGAGGGTGGAATTATTACCCTTGATGACCTGGCCGACACCAATTTGCGTGACGAAGTCTCCTCGACCAACGGAAGAGTCGAATCTATATCATTGGTCAGTGAGCTGGCATGAGCTTCCCGCTATGCTTGACGTCAATGCCAAGCCAGCATCTTAGATCTCTCGGCTAGCGGGGCGTTGGATGCCGGCACAATGCTGCACTTACTGATTGCCCTTGTTGTCGGGCTTAGAGGTGTCCTTGAGCCAACCAGTGTACTCAATGGTAACGGTCTGGCGAGCAGTAGGCTGAGCACCGGTGCCCTCTTGGATGACAGTCTTTGTGACGCCCATGGTGAAGTGTTTTTGATTTTGTAAGGAGGGGGGAAAGATAACAATAAATTTCTTTTCTCCCTTTTTCGAAGTAGGTACTTGCCGAGGTGAGAAAGCTGTGGGTGGGATGTTTTAGCGTCTTTAAATCTCTGCGGAGCAACACGTCTAGGGTAAGGTATTGGAACAACCTTGGAAGCGGCTCAGGGGAACTGGATTAGGACTGACTGGATTGGGACTGGGACTGGGACTCTCGGACTTCAAGGTGATCGATCTATTGATAGGAGAAATGGGGCATATGGGAACAAACTTACCAGTTGACACTTAGCAAATAGTAAACAGTCTCAAGGTAGAAGTTTGACTTGGATGGACTACGTCAAGCCAGAAAATCTCGGGGGGTATGGGAGAGGAAGCAGTCAACCTTAAATAGTCGGAAAGGGAAAACGAAAACGAAAGTGTTTAAGCGTTGATTCCATGGATGAAGCACGTAATAGGGCCCATCAAGTACCTTAATAGGGCGCAAATATAAGTATATACTAGGTATAGATGTACCTTGTGATCTAAGGTACTACGTAGGTATACCTGAGCTAGTGTATCACACTGCTACCCTGGACCCTCCCAGAGCAAAGGTATTTCCAAGCCTTACTTTCTAAGCTGGAAACAGTAGGTAGGTGCGTAGGTATGGACAGTAGTAGGAACATTGGTCAAGTCAGATAGGTGGGATGTTGGTGAGCGGTATGTACATACTGTATGTAGGTGTCAATGGATGTGGTTGTATTCTGTACTATAGCACTTGAGGTCCAGTTGCCAGGTACCCGATCTACAATACGTATGACAGGCAGGAACACCCGAATGCTACAAGCGAATAAGGTTTCTCGAAGGCTGAGAACCTGTCCCGTTTTAATGAATTGTTTCCGACGACCACACCACAAAATACGCACGCATCCACTACATATGTACATACATATATAATGGAACCTTACGTCAATCAACATGACGAGGCACTTTCCGTCTTCATACGGTCCGTCGTCGGTACCAATACCTGGGTACCCACTGGGACCAACCGATGGCCCTCACCAGTGGCCCTCACCAGTGGACAACCTAGACCAGTTAACGCGCCAAGTACATCCTCACCTCTCAAGCTCAAGCTTATCAACGCCCGCCTCTGAGACGAGTTCCAAGGTTCCATGTTGCCCGTAAGGTGAGACGTCTCTTACTTCTACTCTGGTTGGTATGTTTTAAGTAGGAGCCTTACCCTATTATAGAACTTGCATTACAGGTGCAGATATCGGCGCGCGCTTTACATAGCACACCGACGGCAAACCCAATCTTTCATATAATCTACGCGCTGCGCATCTGTATAGTTTCATTGCGTTGTTAGCTTTGCTTACCGCTACCGAAAACAAACAGAAAATTAATATTGTTACTACATCCCCCACTGACCTAGCACTTACACATACGGTGGACATACCTATACTTACATAGGTACGCACTTAGAAGCACTAAGTCTCTTAAAATACCCACGAATATTACGGACTAATGGTACTAACTAGCCAGGTAGGTGCTAGGAGTAGTAGCCTGGTAGCACACACATAGTATTAGTATTATATTAGGCACTTGTATAAAATCATCATGGATGTTCGTATTTTCTACGAAGCAACTGGGTAGTGTGCATACAATACTGATCAAGGGGTCCACACCAAATACATACGTACAGGGGCGTAGCCGACTTCGACGGCAATGACTGCCTCTTACTTACTACCCCTCCAACCTTCATCTGCCCCTCGACTGCCCCTCGACCCCTCGACCGCCTAAGAAACCCGCAGAAGAATCCCTAAAATAGCGTAGGTACTAAGTAGAAGGAAAGAACGTTTGAAGATCTTGGGGTTCGGTGCGGGGCTATCCGTGGGGTTGGCTGGGTCGATCGCTTACGAGATCCTTGCAGCCACCTGCGCTTGCATCCTTCCACCATTTTTCTGTCCAGTCATTTTTGTCAAATGCTTCCAATACATCCAATATCAAGTTCCGTCCCATAACTTGTAAGATTCCAAGGACGCATTGTCGTCTGATGGTCGCGTCCGGCGGTGCGGTGCGGTGCAGTGCTTTGCTGTGTGCTGTGCTGTCCTGCAGTATGTAGCCATGCTGCGCGGCGCTGCGTTCTGCGTTCTGCGTTCTGCGTTCTGCGTTCTGCGTTGCGGATCGTACAGTATACAGTCTGCTGTATCATGTATCTCCGTGTGGAGATCATTGATAATTGCAGCTTGCTATGGATTATGGATTATGGATGGAGTATTCCGTACCAGTAACGAATGTCGCTTCGCTTAGGAACTCTGACGTCTAGTATGCGCCTCTTTTTCTACTGGGTCGATATCGGACGGACATACAGACAGACAAGTGTGCTTTGTTTGGTTCGTCGAGATAGCATCATTTCGAACTTATGCTACATGTAGGTCAGCTGATAGCTTCGTCTGCAGCCTCTTGTGTCACTCCGCTCCCACAGCCGCTTTGCTCTGGAAGCAAAGCTGATACTAAAAATGTTGCCGCCACTCCTCCTCCACCTCCACCTCCATCTGGCATATGCAACCCGGCCCCGGCCTGCTACCTACTATCAAGATAAGGGGTTGAAGCCAATCTATCTCTACCTCGGGAAATCAAGGCTTGAAAATGGAGCTAGGAGGGGTCTAGTTGTCTCATTCTTCTCGTGCAAATGCAACAAGACGTCAGTCTTCAGCTACACGTTCGCCCGGTCTGCCAATACCAACTGATGGGAAGGCGGGCGATCTGCAGGTGCATCCTAGTCGCAATGGCGTTTCCCAGCACGCTTTCGGATGTGTTTGTGCTATCTCTCACCATGATTGGGTCTGCCATCCATGTGGCATGTACAATATGGCATGGGATCTATTCTAGCCCGCAAGGAGGGCTACCAAGATCTACGCGGGGGATACTCCCTGCGAATGAGTCCCTCGAAGGGTCCTGCATGTTCCATAACACATGACTGACGCAAACGTCTGACAGGGTGACAGCAGCACGTAGTCGCAACGCGATAGGTACGCAACTGCACTATCATCCGTCTATCCGTTCACTTACCCACCTGCTCGCCCTCGCCGGGGGGATGGTATACAATTTATTGAGCCATATCTGTACCCATTCCGCACATAAAGTCAGCTTGACCGCCTCCAGGACACTGGGACCTGTCTCGGCGACGGAAAACGTCCCGCCCGTTTCTCTCATATGATATCAATTGCCGATCTAGGACCCATGGCTGGGGCAGCGAATGAGGTAAGGCGACAAATGCAAGGGATATAACATCTGTCACATATCATCTGCTCGACATTCTCCGTGTCACCATCCCGCAATTTTCGGGGTGACGGTTGAGAGAACAGGGACGAGAGGGTGGAAGCACGCCGCGAGAAACCGACGCGATCACTTATCACCAGACCTGCGCTGCGCTGCATTGTAGAAAGACGCCACTAGAATGATCGCCCGAGAGGGCATTCATACCAGTTACGTCACATAGAAAGGCCACTTCTAATGCTAAATGGCTAGACGACGGATTTCTGACATCACAACCTCGCGTCCTCTCCTTGAAGCTGTACCCCCGAATGTCCCTCGGAGAACTTATTGGACAACATCCTTGTGCATGGAATAAGAGTAATCATTCTTTGACGGGTAGGCAACAGCAGCCTACCTCTCATATCCTAACATACCTTCTCAACATTGCGCCACCAATGCTAGTAATCATATGCATTAAGCCGTCAGCAATGCGTTTGCTTGGAAGCCCCCCGGGACGTGAAATCAGGCGAGATCAGGGTAGCTACACCGAAGGCGAGCGGTTTGTCGATCGGCTCGAATGCGGCTACGCGAAATCTTAGACAAGGCCAGAACCTGCTAGAACCTGGAACCGACGCGGCTCTAGTTTTCCGTCATTGTTACCTGTAAGTTTCGGCTGTAAGGCGTGTAAGACAACGTCCCCGGCCTGAGATAAGTTCAAAGCCGGAAGCCGCATCGTAGCCCTTGTCGGCGCTTGGGGGTACTGATCCCCCACCAAGCAGGAGCTAAGGCCAGGGATCACTCTCGGATGCAGCCGCAGTCTAGGGGTATTGGGCAACCCGCTGACGAATGATGTCATAGGCAAATGATATATCTTCGACTATCCTTGAACAACACCTCGGTCAACCTATAGTCTGGGGACAGCAAAACAGGCTACACTACGAAGACGACTGGCGACGAGTCCGACTCTAGTGATGATTGGCCCGGGGGTCCCAGGCTTGCTTCCCGATTCGTACCGAGGGAAGGTTCTCAGAGGAGCTCGCCTTGAAACGACCTACGCCAACTGGAATGGGTGACTCACTTGTGCATCACGACGGATGGGAGGGTGCATTGCTAAAGAACTAGCCAGACCTTGATGGTTAGGTCTCGGATTCCAGTAGTCGGTCCTACAAGCTCGCCTGCGTGAACGCAAGCCCCAACTAGGAGCTGCATAGCAAATCAGAGGGAAACATATCCCTAGATAATAGCTAACTTCGTCATTGGATAACCTCGACGTACGAATCCGCCCTGGTTCAAGTACGGCATGCCTCGGAATGCCGACAAACCTTAGAGCTTCATCCGAGAACCGGCTTCGTTTGTGCCCTATCAAGTGTCTCTCGAGGGGTCCTCTGACAGATAGCCCAAGGACGCAGAATATCACACGTCATAGGGGCCTCGGTCGAAGTTTTTTGTGACGCCATTCCGGGGAATGTTAGCCGCAAATTCCGCTCCCCAGGGATTGGATCTAATAGATGAAATCTAGGGTCTGTGGTAACTAGTTTACTAGGTATTCGTTGCGCTAATGGAAATACCAAGCCATGATACGACAGTCCCCTCATACACCTCAAGAGCGGTAAGTGCTCTGCAGGATGTGATGTTACTAGAAAGCTATCCGCGCAGACCGATGATTGGCATTGGACACAGCTAAAGCCATCCGCCATTTCTGTCTCAGCAGCAATGGTCTAATGATAGCCACGACAGGGTTTGCTGCGTTAGTAGCGCTCGCAGAATAACCCAGGAATTGCTGGGCATACAGGCTATGACATTTCCATGGTAACAAGAAGCTGTGCGCGATATCCAGACTCCAAATCAGCACTCGGGCAATACAGGAAGGGCCCGACTCTGCGTCGGCTACCAGTCGGCTTGTCATTGAGATAAAGATCGGTTGCGACAATGATAAGTGGCCCTACCATCCTTCGTCCGTAAATTGATGAATGACATTCAGCCATAGGCGCCATTGCCGTTGCAAAATCCCGCCTCGCGCGGGTTAGCAAGCGAGAGCGAATAACGCTCGCACTCACTTACTGACTTCTGGGTGGTAGCAATCTGGCGTCCCGCAGTAGTTACATAGACCGAGAAATCCGTCGTATTTGCGAGGTTAGAGACGGAATTCTCTTGTGATATCTCTGTCATAACGCGTCCTTCACTTCTAGCACGTATTCATTTCCCTCATCCTCGAGGTAACTCTCTTTCTCGTTCACCTGAATGACAATATAGCAGTGTCGTCGGTGACGGCACGGTACTAACGCTACAGGTGCGGGGCGAGGTTCATGTCATTTCTTGCGTGAATAGTCGGTGCCTTTCCATCTTTCCCATCACTATCCTAAATTTCGCGGTACGGAAGAACTCGTCTCAACAATGTAATGGGTAATACGGAGAGAAGAGTTTCACCTAAGGTAAGCATTCTAGAGCGGTTCCTACGATGCCATGAGACGAGATTGTTAGGACTGATACATTGGCGTACGGGGAGTTTCGTATATAGTTCTTATATTGAATTGAAACCAACCCACGCCCTACGATAGCATCGTCGAGCTTAACGATATATCCAATGATACTGAAACCCGATTCTGCAACGAATACGTGATCCGGGCATTACTGACAAGCATTCTACCTTTATAGGAAGCGTTGCAATCACTTATGTCTTGGGATAGCTTGTTTACGAGGGGCTTTAAGAAGGGGGCTGTGCTAGGAGCTGAAGATACATGATCATGATAGTATATGAAACAACTTGACTAGACTCTTGGAAGCGTACATATGCTACAAGATGCTTCCTGTTTGTCTATTATATGGTATCATAAGCTTCTGTGAGCTATAGGATAGAGAAGTGGCCTGTTAAAACCAAATATAACCTCTTCGGTTACCTATGTACGTACTAAACACCTGGAGTTGTCTACGAAGTAATTATAAAACCCAATATTTTCTGACTGACCACAATAGTGAAGATAGCGTTGTGGATAGGATTCACATAGCAACTTGCTTTAGGTGGTTTAACGCATCGTATTAGCCTGTATCATATAAGAACGGCGCCAGATGTTGGGCTGGGCACCTACCTAGTACTCTAGGTAAGTATTATCTAGGTAGTAATTACAGACTGATAATTAAATGAGCCTCTGTACCGCCTCTCGTTATTCTACTTAGCAGCATAGGTAAACATTTTATATCTCTGGATGTTCGCTAGATGGTAGTAACCTTGACCCCAAAGTTGTTATGAGATATCAACATTCTCTAGTGGTAGTACTATACTTTCGATTGGAGAACTACAGGGGAATTTGCTACTATCTGTTCGAACTTTGGTTGGATACGCACCTGCGCCTTAACGATGTGCAGCAGGTTAAATAAGACGTCCTCCTAGGAGGAACAGATTCATTTCCAATTCCTCCTTAGCCGTTGGATCGGGGTGCGGCTGAGGGGAAGGATAGGACGAACTTGGCAGATGGTAGGTAGCATGGGCTAGCGAACACCACTGGACGAAAGTGTAGAGCCAAGAACTTACGTTATTTACCCACTGCTTGAGGCCGTAATTGCGATCAAGCCTTTTGTCTAGGACTTGTCGCCGACGTCGTGGGAATTAATAAGTCTTCATATCGGCTGGCTCTCTGTGTTCAATAACATACATACAAGACGTATGTGGTCGGAGGTCGCCTTGCATATGCTAATTCCCAAGTCCATGTAAGCGTAAGATTATGATCAGGCCTACTAGTCAGGAACCAGCGGCGTACTAATGTCACAGGTGCAGCAAGCTAGCGCCGTAAAAGGACCGCGTCTTTCATCTTATTTTCTACCTAAAAGCTACGAAGCTCGAATAGCTCAAAGGTAATTATGTAACGATTCAATTGCGTAGGACAAAGAATGTGCATTATTCTCCGACACAGCCACGGATGAACGGCAGCTGGGAAAACAATACCGGCTTAGCCTTACTATTGTTCTTGATATAGAAACGCGATGAGACGAAGAACTGGGTGATTCTCGTGTGTGGGGGAATATTCTACGCCATCTTGCCGATCCTTTTGCCAACCCGAGGATCTTACAGGAAAGAGATTTCTGTACCTGGCCGCGGAAGATCTTCCGCTCATCATAGCTGTACATAGTAAGAAAGGATGGATAAGCAAGAAGCTACTGTATGTTATGCCGGCCAGATCAATCTCCGTCAGATCAGGCTTTTCGATAGCTAGGAACGTTGGCCCTGACGATCTCACTGATGGTCTGGACATGGCACAATGAAAAAAGATTCTTTCTTCTTTTCGGGGGAATTCGAAGCCACGAGAATTCGAACTGCATGATGCAGGTACACACGTATCTACATTACACACACAAATGCCGCACGGCCGGGTGTGGACAAAGGAGCACGCCCGTAAGCCACGCGATTTATTAGCGAGGGCCGCGAAGGTCGTTCGAGCTTCCAGATCTGGCCACCTGGGCTGCAGGCTATTCGGATTCGCAGCCTGGTCCCCATCTTTGCGGGATTGAAAATGGCGGTGTTCATGTATTGGATCAAACAAAACAAGCCATTGGCGTTTCTTCCTTTTTACTAGCTATATCAGAATGTTGGCGGAGCTATATGCCATCGCATTTTGCTTGTTTCTGAATTAATTGTGTCCACATCAATTGATAGATAGATCCGATTTATCCATAATTTGACGGGGAGCGAGCTTCCAAGATTTTGTGCCGCCACCATCGCCTACGGCCTAAGATCCACTTTGCTCACGGATGTCGAAACGAGCTAAAACCCGGCGTTTCTCGTGTTCAAGTTTCTCAACCGTCGCGGGCTCGGACGCGACATACCATGGTACTGAACATCGGATGGAATAGGTGGTAATTACATGTAAATGAACTGTTTATGTGTTGTACATTTGCTGCTCTAGGTACTAGGTAGGATAGCATCGACGGATGAATAGGTAGCAGAGGTGTAGACCGCAAATGGTATATCGAGTCCTACGGCGCATGTTCCTGTGCCCTGCTAGGGCCTATTGCCTGCATGGCGTCCGGGCTGTATATATGTACGATGCCTATTACGATTTGCCTATCTTATCCTATTTTGGCTGGAGAGGAGATTTGATTCTGACTTTGGTTCCGATTTGAAGCAGTTGATGCAGCTGATGCAGGGGAGAAAACGTGTCAGCAACGGAAATTGATATGGAATGCGAAGAGAAGATGGCGCACTTGCAGTCTTTCTGAGATAATTTTTGCCAATTGACTTTTTCAAGAAACGTTGGATTTTTGACATCTGGAGCTATTCGCAAAGCCTTAACTCTATTACTGTCTGGTGTAGATATTTACTAGTCTTGCACATGGCCACGGGTGTTCTAGGTCAAAGCTCCCTGCCCATCCAAAGATAGATTGAGTTCCAACGTGCCGATGTAACTAGAGAGTTTCCACATCAGTAGCGTCAAGATAGGTTTTTTAAAACCTGTTTAGATACAGTAACAATTTTCAAAATTATATAATTATAGAAATATCAAAATATACCATAGATATAAATAAACATCATAACCTTCTACCATAATTTATAAAAACCATAAGGAATAGGTTTAACAATTAAAAGATTTTTTTATAAATTTATGATTTTTTTTAAATAATGATTTTTAAATAATTTATTACATAAAATTAATTATATTCTAATTAATACCATTTAAATATATAAAATTTAATACAACTTTTTTAATTAACCTTTTAAAAAAATAATAACCATTTTTATTTAATTTATTTAAAACTTTTATTCCACTTAATAATTAATTTAAAAAATATAATTATTTATTTTTATTAAATAATATCATATTAATTCATATAACTCATCCAATTATTTAAATAATTAAAAATAATTATTATATTATTAAACTTAAATAAATTATTATAATATAACTTATAAAACAATACCATATTTATAAAATCTGGCTATTAATTATAAACCATTTATTAATAATCAAACCATAATAATTCCACCCATATACATATACTAATTCTTAACATAATTAATTAGAATTAACTAATTAATCATATCTTTTAAAACTATCATATAAATGGTTTAACATTAATATATTAAAATAATAATATTAAACTTAAATATTAATAATTAATCTATTAATTAATTATATTAATTAACCAATTAATTAATAATTAATATAATATATATCTTATCTTAATTAATTATCTTAACTTTAATATTTAAAACCTTATTAGCATTTAAATAATATTTATTAATATTAAAACTAATTAATATAAATATTAATATTTATTAATATATATTATAAAAACCATTATTATTATATAATTTAATATATAAATAAATCATTTTATATCATTATATAAATATTTTAATATTATTATATATTATTATTAAGGTATTAATAATTAGTGAATTATTATATTATTTATTAATATTATTACTTTTATATAAATTATTTATTATTATTAATAATTTATTAAAAGAGTTTTAACATAATCTTAATTATATCTTAAAGTAATAAGGGTTAAATAACATTTTAATATCAATAAATCATAACTTTTACCTTATTTAAATTAATATTATTTATTATAATATTCTTAATTTTAAATTTAATAATAAAATATTTTAATATTTAATATTATATACATATCATTAAATTTAAATTAAAGCTATCCTAAGGTAATATAATGTTTAATATATCGTATTCGTTCTGGTGTTATACCATTAATTTATTATAATAAATAAAAAAATCATCCCTAAAATGTATTATACCAAGGTATTTAATAATATATTTATTTAATAAAAGGTTAATATATTTATTAAATTTTTAAAATATAATTCCTTTATTATTATATGGTAATATATAATAAAATCCTAGCTTATTATTAATAAATAAACCTTATAATATTTAATTATAACCTTTTTTTATTAATAATTACCATTCATCTTCTTTATAACCTTATTAAGTTATTTATATTTTATTATATCAATTAAAATAAACAAAAATAAAACCATTAAAAAATATAAATATAAATATATTATTATCTTAGTTATTAAAATATAATCTCTTTTTTAAAATTATATAAATAAATGCAATTTTCTTTAATTATAAATTAAAAATAAATATAAATATATAATATAATATATAAAGTTTATAATAATAATCTATTATTTATATAATAATAGTTTAATTAATAAACCATATCTCTTTAATAAAAAATCAGATATTTTTTATTAATATATAAGGATTTTATAATAAGAAATATCTAATAAAATATTTAATAAATCTTTTATAATAGTTAAATTTTAACCTTAAATAATAAGATTATCTAATAAAAAATATTATTTATTTTAATAAGATTATAGGAATTTAAATATTAACAAGCTCCCAACCATAAACATTTATAACTTATGTTATTAAACATTTTAATTACTTTAAGATTCTATTATAATCTTATTTAATAACATGATATAACATATACATTATTATTTCCTTATTTATATCTTAAATTAATATATGGCTTTTTTAACCTTAATTTAATAATTAATATAAAGTAAAGCTAATGCCTTAAATAAGTATATTTATAATATTATAATATTTAAAAAATTATGTTAAATTATAATATTATTAATATTAATAAATTTTAAAAAAATAATTAAAATTAATTTATATAATAATACTATATTTAATATATATTATATTAATATATTAAAATGGTTAGTTAATATAATATTAATAAAGTTAAGTAAAAATATTTTATATTTAAAACTATATCTTTCTTTTATCATAACAATTAATTTAATTAATATTCTTATATATAATTAATAAGCTAAATAAATATACTTTATTAACCATTTAATTAATTAATTTAATATTTATTATTAATTAATTAATATTTTTATTACATAAATATACCTTTTAAATTTCTTAAAACTTTAATCTTATATCATTATATTTATATAATTCCATTAATAAACTATATTAATTTAATATTAATTATCCTTACCCTTCTTAATTCATTTCTTTTTTCTCTCTTTAAATATTATTCTCCTTTTTTAAATCATATTTAATTCCTTATCATTTTTTTAAAAATCTTTTAAATCATTTATTTTATAATCATGCTTTCCTTTCACATACTACATAACCATACCACTTAATAAGAATTTAATTAACCTTTTTCTTTTTAATTATAATAATTAAACTAATAATATTAATTATGTTAATAACTATTATTAAAATAAAAATATAAATTATAAATATGATAATATTAATAATAATCATATTAATAATTATAATAAAAATATAATTAAAATTTATGGTTAAATTATTATTCCTAATCTAATCAATATTTATAATTAGCTTAACACTTATAATCAGTTTAATATATATAATCAACCTGGTGCTTATAACCAGCTTAATGTTTATAACCAACTTAATGCTTATAACCAGCTTGATTTTAATGATTAACTTAATATCCATAATTAACTTAATTTTTATAATCAAACTGATGCTTATAATTAACTTAATCCTTATAATCGAACCAATATCTATAATCAATTTAATCTTTATAATTAAACTAATACTTATAATAATACTACTTTTAATAATAATATTACTTCTAATTACATAATTGATTATAAAAATAATAATAATAGATTAAATGATCTCATAAATATTCTTAAACATTATTAATAATTATTATTACCTTATTTTTATTTAAATTAAATATAATATAATTTAATTTAATATAAATTATATATATATATTAATATTAATTTATAAATTAAATTTAATTATAAGCTAAAATTTTAGCCTTAAAGATAATTATAAAATTATATTTTAAAGCCAAATAACCCCATAAAAAAAATAAAGATAATTCTAACAATCTTATTAATAAAAATAATTACTATAAATAAGTTCTTAATAAAATAATTTAATAAGAACATTTTTTATATTATTAATATTTCTTAATTTAAAAAGAAATTATTATGTAAGAAATCTTTAATAAATTTAATTAAGATTTAATTAAATACATTAATACTTAATTAAAAATATTAGATTATTATAAATATTATAAATATAAAATAATTAAAAATATAAAGATAAACTTATTTAACCTTATTATTATTATAATTAATATTTATTATTAATAAACTTTATCTCACTTTATATTATTAAATAAATTATAACCATAATATATTAAATATATCTTAAATATTAAATGATAGAATTTAAAATCATTAATAATGGTTTATTTATTAGTTATCTTAATAGATTATTATTATATTAAATAATTATTAATTAATTTAATTAAATATAAAACTTATTAATCAATTATTTATATTTTATCTTATTATAAATATTATATATTAATATAATAATTTATAAAAGAATTTATCCTTATTAAAATAATTAATCCTAAATTCTCTAACCTCTTTAATATTAATATCATCTTCTTACCAAATTCTACTTAATTATAAAATCTAATTAAAAGCTTTTATTTAATAAAGAATTTCCTTTTTATTTAAAATTATATAAAGATATATATTAATATTAAGAAATTATTTAAACTTAAATAATTTTATTATAAAAATAAATTAATAATATATATCCTTATAATAATTATCTATTATAAATATAAATATTTATTAATTATAAATATATTTATTACCTTTAATATTAAGATAATTAATATATTTTATCTAAAAAAGATAAAAAAATCTAATATATTAAATTGATGGTTTAAAATTCACCCATTCTATTATATAATATTAAAAAATGATTTATTCGATAATATAATTAAGGATTATTTTTATACCCTTTATTATTAATCTTATAATAAAAAAAAGATTAAAAAAGACCATATAATCAACCATATTAAAACATTAAAACACATATAAATAATATTTAATAATATTCCACCACCTCCACCACTACATTAAGCTTACATTTAAGATTTTTATTTATTAATATATACTCTTAAATATTACTTTATATTTTACATTTAATCATTAAATTATAATACTTTATCATTTAATAATTAAATATAATATTCTTTTACATTTTATTTTATAACATTAATAAATATTAATATAAAATCATAATTATAATATTAATATTAACATCTTAATTATTAAATTTTATATAAGATATTAATATTATCTTATTAAAACTTATAATTAATTAATAATATTAAAATTATTAATTAATCTATTCCATCTTAAAATCTATACCCATTATTATTTTAATATTATCCATAAACAACTTAATTTCATTATATAATACTAATACCTTAATTTATATATAACTTAAAATATCCTAAATTTAAAATATTTATATTATTATAAGTTAAGTCTTATATTTAAATATAATAATTATTAATTTATATATATATAATATATTATATATATTATAAAGATATTAAAATATTATATATATATTAATTAATTATTAATATTATTAATAAATTATATAAAATATAATCTTATATCATTATAATATTAACATAATAAAATATATTATTAACATATTATAAATAATATTTAATTAAACTTATTATTAAATTAATAAAATCTTATTTTTATTTTAATATAATTAAAAAATCTATTATATATTAATATATAAAAATAAACTTTATTCCTTATTTTAATACAAATATAAAACTTATTTATTATTAAAAATAATTTTTTCTTTTATTTTCTTTATTTTTTAATAATTTTATAAAGCTTTTCATTAACATTTTTAAATTTTTAATAATTTTTATTATATAAACCAATAATAATTAACATTTTAAATTATATAAAAGGGAATAAGATACTTTAATTAAATATATGATATTTTAATGGTTAAAATTAATTTTAAAAAGATTAAAATATATTTTTTAATAAATAATATAATATTAGAATATAAATTTATATTATTAAAAAATATATAATATTATAAGAGATATGGTTTAACATATGATTAAATAATTATTATATAATTTAAAAAAAGGGGTTTAAGGGCTTAAGGGCTTAAAGGTTTAAGGGTTTAATTTAAGATTCCATCATAAAAATATAAATATAACATTAAAAGATATAATTATAAGGTTATATAATTATATATTATCTGAAGTTATATTTAATGTATGTATAATATTTATTATATATTTCTATATAATATAATAAATAAAAGGTATATATTTATATAAAAATATATATATAAAAAAATGATTTAAATAAATATTATTAAAATCATATTTAAGCAGGTTTAATAATAAGATTACTTTTATATATTTATAATAAGCTTAAGAGATTATATATATCATATATTATTAAATAATATAAATTAATAAATAAATCATATAATAAAAGTAGGTAATATATTATTTTAATAATATAAATTAAATTATTACCTTAGATATTTAAGCTATTAATATAATTTTTATTATAATAAATAATTATATATTAAATTAATAAGATATAATAATATTTAAATATATATATAAAATTAATATAGTTAAACATATATGTTTATTAATATTATATTAATATTTATAATTAATTAATATAATTAAGTTGGTTTTATAAGTTTTTTATAATAATTATAATATATACTTAATCTCTTAACTTTAATAAATATTTAATTATCTTAATTACTTAAGCATTACCTTTTAAAACCTTTTATTTAAGTTAGTAATTTAAAAGTATTAATAATAATAATAAATAATTAAATCTAATAGATAAGGTAGGTGCCAACCAACCATCTTTTAAATTAATATTTTATTTATTTAAAATTATTTAATAAATATTATTATAATTATTAATGATTACTAAACACATATTTATATAAAATTAATCATTTAATTAATTTAAATATTATTAATTATTTAAATCTATAGATTAATTAATTTATCTTCTTTTTAATTATATTTTAATCATTTAGTTTAATTTTTTTTATTTTATTTATAAATATTAACCAAACCTATTAATATATTTATTTATATTAAGGATTTTAGTTAATCTTTAATAAATTATAATATTATATTTATTAATATATATGTCTATCATATTTAATACTTTTTAATTAATACTCTTTCTATAAATATATAATAATTATTATTTAAAATGATGATTTTTTAAAATATTTATTATATAAAAAAAACTTATTTTATTTATAAAATTAAAAAAACAAATCATATATTATTTAAATATCTTTAAAAAATCATAAATGATATTAATAAAAATAATAACATTATAATTAAATACCTATATATAAATATAAAAGATAAAAAATAATCATATTAAAAGAACCACATAAACATTAACATTAATACCAATAATAATAATAATAAAAATTAATATAATTTTAATATAAGCATTATAATAGGTATTTATATTAATATCTATTAAATAAAAATTTTAATTAACATTAAGTTATATAAGATTTTAATAAAAATAAATTTATAAAATAATTTATAAAATTTATTAAAAAAGAAAATATAATGTTTATCCTTAATAATAAAGATAATATAGTAATAAATAATATAGATATGCTTATTAATAAAAAACTCCATAATCTAATAAATTATTAATATTTTAATAATATTATAATTACATATAAAAATAAAGTGGAAGGTATTAATATTAACTTAAAAATTAATAATATATAATTAATAAAGGTATTAATCCCTACCATTATAATTAATATTATATTAATATTAAAATTTATAATAATAAAAATTATAATAATGATAATATTTATCATAAACTCCATAATTATAACATCTAATTTTATACCTATTATCTTTAACATAAATATAAAGTAAACTACTTTTTTTAAATATAATTCAACTCCTTTACCTGATAGTGACTTAACCCCTCTCCCTCATATACAGTTAACTTATATAATCAACAACTTCGAATTAACATTCAGCTTTTAATATATATATATTAGTATTAATTATAAATAATATATTATTTTATTATAAATATTAATATTATTAAAAATCACCGGCTTATTAGTATTAAATAACCTATTTAAGATAATAGATATACTTAAATGATATATAAAAAAATAATTACCACTTCTTAAAATTAAAACTAAACCTATTATATTAAATTTAAATAAATTATTATTATTTTATAAATAGAAATTAACTATTAATAATGATTTTATTTAAAAAATATATTTCTTTAACACCATTAATTATATAAAATATTTATTAAATTCTTTTATTAAAAATATAATATATTTCGATATAACCATTCTTATTAATAACTTAATTAAAATATAATATAATAAAGCTTAAATATTATTTATTAAAATAATATTAAATTAATTTATCAGGTACCCATTTATAAATAAATTAAAATTAAAACTTATCTTCTTATTAAATATTATATATTATACTTATTCTTATAAAATATACCATTATAAATACTATAAAATTAACTATTAACATATCAATAAAATAATTAAAATTTATATTAATAAGTGTTTTAATAAGACTTACATATTAGGTAAATCTTTTTAAAATAATCTTAAAATTAATATAAAAGGCTAATATATTATAAAAATATAATATTTTTAGAATATAAATAATTTAATAAAATATCTTAATAGTTTAAATATGTTTAAACTTTTTTATAATACATTAATATTAAATAAAATCATCCCATAAAAATATATATTATTAAAAGATTTAATTAAGATTATATCAATTATAAATATTAAAAAATAATATAAACATATTATACATTACAACTATTCATTTAATAATATGATAGCTTTCCCCGATAACATTAACACTACTTTTATTAAAACATTTAATATCATCATCCACAAGGCTTTTATATAACAAAAGAAATTATTTAAATTATATATTAAAATATTAATTATTAGAATATATATTAAGATTCTCTAATAAAATTATAAGAAATTAAAAAATAATTTTATAAAAAACTTAATAATATTATCCATCCCATAATTTATTTTTTTAAATAGGTTTAGATTATATAAGATAATATTTAAAATTATTATAAAAATTTATTTTATAATAATTACTTTTTTAAAAACTAAGTTTTTTAAAAAGAAAAATCTTTTATTTGTTATATTCGGGCCTTATGGATCTAATTTTTATAATATTATTAAGGCATTTTTCTTTATGAAAGCATTAAATATTAATATATATATAAATATTAATAATATATCAACATTTATATGTATATTTATTATAATATTTATGGATGATATATTATAATAATAGGTGAATGCTAGATGTTATGGCTTAATTATAAATTAAGGTTATCAATTTTATATCATTATTAAAAGAGAACGTAACAATTTTAATTTTAATATCAAAATATAATGATATATATATTTTAAAATATAAAGGTTATATTATTATATGGAGTTTTTAATAATTAAAAAGGTAAAGGTTACATTTTTTAATGAATATGGTATATCAATCAAATATTTAATATAAAAGGAAATTATATTAATATTTAATATAATTCACTTTTATTTTAACAATTTTATATATTTAAAATTTAATAGAATAATTAAATTAATTTATAAAATTATTAATAATTAACTTTTAATATAATTTATATAAATAAAATATTATAAATTATTATGGTAAATACCATTCTTTTTTAATTAAAGAAATATATAATCTTCTTATTATTTATTTAAATATATTTTATAAGAATATGTTTATTAATTTATTATTATTATTATCTTAATTTAATTTTAATTTAAAGATTTAATAATTAAAAAACTAATAATATATAAAATTATAAACATATTTAATATCAAGATTAATGTTAATGTTTTTAATAAAAACCTAATTATATTTTTAATTATATTTAAAATTTTAACCTATAATATCTAAAATAATATACTATTTATAATTAAAAAAATAAATCCTAATAATCGATTCCTTAAATATTTTAAATCACATATTAAAAATAACTGATTATTATTTTAAAAGTTTATTAAAATTATTATATAAGCAACTAAGAATCATAGATGGTAGTCTTTTATATTAAATGTTAAATTAATAATATCTTATATAATATTAATAAATAATATTAATAAAGAAAAAAAAGAATTAGTAGAGGATTTATTAAAGTTAATAATCATATAAAAAATGGTTAAATATTAGTAATTTAAAACTTGCTTTAATATTTATATTAACTTATATTAGATTAAGGTATTAAATAAATATAAGCTTATTAATTTATTAATAATATTTATTAATAAATAAAAATATAAGTATATTAAATTCTTATAAAAAAACCATATATTAATTTATAATAAAAATTATAAAAATCATATTTTAAAGATTAATAATTAAAAATTTAAAAAAGATTTATTTATTTTTAAAAATCTTATTTTTATTATTATCTTCATTTTTATAGATGGATTTATCATAAATAAGCCATAATTGATAGATTAAATGAAATAAATAAAAAATATATGCTTAATTTTATTTGTATTTATCCTATTTTAAAACAAGATTTATGTTAATATTAAAGATATTAAAAATAATAATAACTCTTTTATTAATATTAAAATTACCTTAATTATAAGATACTTATAACCAATAATTTTTATTTATATAATTTTAAAATATTATTAAAATATTTTATATTTATTATTATATATTTAATAATTATTAGTAGATTAATGGTTAAAATTAAAATGTGTGTATAATAATGAATATAATAAAAATATTGTATTAATAAAGAATATAATATGTAAATGGTAGAAAAAAATAATATTTAATGATAAGTAAATATTATATGATTAATAAAACTATCAATATATTTAATTATTTCTTATTTTTTTTTTATATATGTATTTATTTGATTTAATTGATATTAATTAATATATTATATTTATTTAATAATGTGTTTAATTATTAAATCATATTCTATTATGGTTAATTTATTAATTATATTTTATTTAATAAGGGTTATGATTAATTAATTTATATTAATTAAATTTTTATATATGAAATTAATATAAGTAAATATTATATTAATTTCTAAACTTAATTATGAATATATTAAGGTTTAAGTAGTGTAAATATTAATTAAATATTATTAATATTAATTAATCTATTAAATAATATTAAAGGAACCTTATATATTTTTAATTATTAAGAAATTTAAAACATTAAGACATGTCTTAAATATATAAACCAAACTTCTTATTTTAAAATATAAATCTAATATAAATATAATTGGATTATTAGTATTAATAAATAAGAAATATTATATTATATTTTTTATTAAGTTAAGAAAAGGTAATTAATAACTTCATATTAAAAATCTTTTAATATATTTAATTAATAATATATTATTACTATTTATATCTTAAAAAATCTAATACTTTTAACCACTAATTATATAATATCCTATAATGATCTGACTAATATTAAATATATATTACTTAAATTAATTAAGTTTATTAAATGATATATATTAAATTATAATGTTTTAATATTATATCAAATGTTAATATTATTAAAAAAGTAAAAATAAAGAAATATAAAAAAATAAAGATATAAAATTAAAGGTATTTATGTGTAAGGATAAAAAGTATTAATTAAAAATAATAATATAATAAATTATATAATATAATTAATATATATATTAATTATATATTTTATATAATTTATTAATATAATGTAAATATAAAATTAAATATTATAAAATTTATTTAATTAAATTATATAAATTATATATATATATAAAATTATTATTAAATATTTTTAATTATTATATTAATTTAAAAATTATTTATTATTAAAAAATTGTTTGTAAGTATAAATTATCATAATTAAAAAAAAAATTATATGTTAAAAAAAATTATTAAATGGTTTTTATATGATAAATGTTAAAATAATTAAATTAAAATAGATTAAATTTTAAAATAATAAATATTCCGTTATTTATAAATTTTAATTTTAATATATTATTAATTAATAATTATTATATAATATATTTAAGCTAGTTTTTATGTATAATTATTAAATAATTAATTATTAAAATATTTAAATTAAATTTAATATGTAATTAAATAATAGTTTTTAATGTATACGTTTAAAGGTTTAATTATGATAAAATATTTTAACCGATCTTTTATTTTAATCTTAAATATTTTTAAAATTATTTTTATTAATTATTAAAATTTTCTAATCATATTAATATTATATTAATATAGTTTTTAAAATATTTATCTTAATGTTATTGATTTTTAGATTAACTTTATTTTATGAGATGATAGGTGTTTAGGTACCTGGATAATAAGCTAAAGTGATACCTGTAGACGTCTGGGAACATTTTTGAAGGATGAGGATACTGATACTGATATTGATACCTCCTTTGACTTCTCTGCTGGCATGTTTCAATCCGATGAAACGGTTCTTCGGCAACTTACTACACACAATCCTCCAGCCTACCGAACCAACAATTCCTTTTGCTTCTATCGGGATAGGACCCAAACATAATTGGTTTGGTCATATTAATAATCCCGATCTTCTTCACCGGATTGTCATCTGGCGAAGAAGATGTTTGCTTGTCCGATCACCGATGGCCAGCACCGAGAAAGCACCTCATTGAAGCACATTGTTCACATCGTATACAATGGTAGGCAGTGATATTAAAGATAGTCAACCATCGCCATAATGGTGCGATGGCGCATAAGCCAGCGCGCTCATCTATTCTGTTAGGGAAATTAGCAAATTGCCTTGAGGTAGCAATAGGGCGCAGCAAGTTCGGGAGCCAATTGGGTGGAGTCTGGGCCGCTATTTCTAGGAAAACCGAACCAATAATATCTTATACGGCTGCTGGGGTTCGATGCAGGAAGAACCTGATCTAATTACGCGTCAGTTAACTTGGTCGACTTGTTCTGCTAGCACTGGTCACTTTCTAGTTTGCGGTTCGCTCGCACAGACTTCCAGGTACCCGAGCCTGAGACTAGAGGTATCTCATCTTAAGACAACGCCCCCCGTTCCAACGCCTGCCGCCCCTCCATCACGCCAGTATCAATGTGCATTGTTCCCGCAGCCAGAGACGGGAAACATTGAATCTCTAGTTGCATGGAACAGTTGCTTTCATCCAGCCCGGCTGCACGTTGGTGCGAAAAGTGTAAATGAATTGGCAGATTCGAGATGATATATATTATTGTATACATCAATTGATATATGTATTGTTATGCCAACTTAATGTATGTTAACTTGGCGATTTGTAGACCCTAAACCGTCTTAGGAAGTCGGGAGTTGAAGAGCGAGAATGGGATCCCCCTACCTCCAGATATCCAGGGCTACCTACTTACCTACCTACATAGGTATTCATCCATCCATCACCGTCGCTATGGCTCATCGTCTCAGTCGCACAACGCTAAGCGCATATGGGACGAATTTCTACTGTTAAAGGAAAAGGAAAAAAGGGGGGAAATAGTCAGATGAGCAATGAATGTTTGTGCTTGTGCATCTCGTTAGCTCTTTGACATTCCCTTCAACTATCCCTTCTCTTGTCTCCTTTTTTAATTCCTGCCTTTCTCATGAATGTGCGATACAATAATATGATGCGAAATAGACGCCGCCTTGAACAAGATGCCAGAGCTAAAAGGACTCAAAAAAAAGCTGGCCCTGGCCCCATTTCCTAAAGAAGAGGGTCCAATATCGCCCTCCACCAACACTAGTCTCCTTATGGGATGGCTTCACGTAATTAGCCATCTCACCCCACCCCCCTTCCCTTAATACCCTTGTCGGTCTCCCCTGATCATTGAACAGTCTGATCAATAACGAGGCACCCCTGGGTTTTAGGGCCTTGGCACCCTGAGCCCCCGACTCCTCTTCCACGCTTTCCCTCTCACGTTTCCTCCTGTTGTTTCTCATTTACCCCCTTCGACCTGCCACTCGCCCTCCGCCTTACCCTCCCGTCTTTCGCTCTCTTCTCCCTTTCGCCGACCACGTAAGGTGCACCTTTCGACGACAATATCCCCCCCTCCTCGGCGCCGGCCACACCATTGACCTCCGAGCCTTGACTCTGGACTCGACTATTCGTGGTCGTTCAGTATCCGTCAAGGCCAATGCATCGCTGAGAAGGAATCGCCCGTGCGATACGTCGTGAACGCCATACATACAGACGTTATTATATTAAACCAAAGTTGACGATTCATTCGTCGCGCCGCTCTTTTGAAAGAAAATACCAATCCAAAATATTTTGCTTGTAAACAAGGTGAGTAGAGACAGAGTGTGCGGAGTGGAAGTGGAAGAGTCATCGTCGAAAAAGCGGGATGACGGAGCCCGGTTTTGGATCCGCGCTGCTTCATTTGGAGATCTACCGCGGATCGACTATGCATTCTTCGTACTGTAATAGACGAGATCGAGTATGCTGACCAGGTCTTCACACACAGCATCCACTCGTTGACATATCATTGTCAAGTACATTCGTTCCAAATTATCCTGACATAGTAGGTGGCTGGATTGGGCCTATATCCTGTGGCCTCACAGCAAAACTAACGTTGGAGTTAGTCACGATCTCACCTAGTCGCCAATCCTCGAATATTCCACGCCGTCGTAACCGTTAACTATTAGGTCCTATCTTGCAAGCGTTAAAGTTTAATTAGAATCATCATGCGTACCAGTTCAGTGCTCGTAGCCGCCATAATGGCGGCTGCGTCGTTAGCCACAGCGGAGCCCGAAAATCGACCAAAGATCTACTTCCCTAGGCACGTCAAGAGGCAGTATACTAATCACACCATTACGAGCTCGGCGTCGCAAAGTACTCAGAGTGATTCGGTGGATTCAACAACGCACTCTAGCACCAAAAAGGACACAATATCTGATCTCCTGTCGAGCCTTCTCTCAGGATCCTTCGATGGTAGCGAGAGCAGTGAATCCGCGACGACAACCTCTTCGGCTAAGCGCCCAATCTTCCCGACTGGCACGCCGTCGACGACCGAATCCGAAACCGAATCGAAGTCGTCGAAGGGTTCAAAGGGGTCATCGAAGACAACGGCTAGTAGTGTTGGTTCAACAGGAGGAGCACCCCCGCTAATCGTCTTACCGACGCTTAGCTTGGATCTCCCGACTCTATTACCAGAAACGACTTCGGTTTCGGCAGCTGCAGTGAACAAGACTTCTTCGGCGACGGGCACGTCAACGGAAAAGACCGCTACAGACGGCCCTACTGAGGCCACAACTACTGCTGAGCCTACCACTGCCCCTACAACCGGAGCAACAACCGATTCTACAGCTGAGCCAACTACGACGGAGTCTACTTCAACGTCGGGTATTCTTCTGGCTCCTACAGGTGTTGTGACTCAGAGCTCATCAAGCTCAAGTGGCGGACTTCTTGATCCTGTGACAAGCGTTGTTGGTAGTGTCGTCGATGGCGTAACAAGTGCTATCCTCCCGGCCCCGACCTCGAACGCGACAGAACCAAGCTCTAGCACCACTACCGACGCCGGCACAACCACCGACGGTGGTCTTCTCCCGACTCTACTGCCGACAACGACATTCCCGGGCACCGCTCCGACCACAACCGCATCGACCGCCTCTAGTTCCAGCACCGAACCCCCTCTGTTGTCTCTACCACCTATCTTGGGTACGGGTACATCATCTGGGCTACTCCCAACGTCGTCTATTTCTCTCCCAGGCGTTAACACCACGGAGTCAACTGCGATACCGACGGATACCAGCAGTATAACAAGCGTGCCTACGACGGTACCTACGGACGTTCCTGGCAACAGCACTGTATCAACCGGCACGACTAGCCCCCCGACTGTCACCAGTGTTCCTACTACCGTACCACCTAACAGCACGGTGTCCACGGATGTTCCCACGTCGCCGACGACTGTGCTCACGAGCACTTTCCAGGTTCCTCAGAACACAACTACCCCACCAACAAGCACGGTACCGACGTCCACTGAGTCCTCCACCACGGAGCCTACTTCAACGATCCCGACTAGCACCATTTCCTCGACTACTATCTCGACGACGCCTACTTCCACCCCATCGTCGCAGCCCACCACAAGCGTTCCGATCATCTCGACAATCACAGACTCGGAGTCTTGGCTTCCGACTACGATCATTGTTCAGCCATCTACCAGCACTCTTAGCACTGGACAGTCCACAATGACAGGAATTCCGACATACCTTCCTAAGGCGATTACCCCTACTGAACCGCCGAAGCAACCCGATGACACAACGCTCATTCAGATTTCCTTCCTTTATGGTGAGAACTACCAACATCTTGTAGATGAGCCCCTGGCTGCTTCCCAGATGTTTGACCTCCTCCCCAAGGGACTTGCGTGGGGCGGTGGCTTTGATAATGGGCGGGTTGTAATGCATAGTATCAAGCCGTATGATACTATTAAGCGCTACGGATACATCACATCTCAGGCGATGGTCTTCTATCCTACGGAGGGCGTTGCTAAGCTCAGCGATGATATTGGCTTCCCTACCACCGCCTTGTACAACAATCCGGAAGCGTTGGTCCAGAACCTGACCAGCCAGATCAACCCAGCTATTGGTATCATGCCTGGCTCCGTTTTAGATGGAGATGGAGATTCTACCGGAAACAGTGGAGATGATGACACGGATAACGGCTCCACCAACAATGACCCCTTCGATACCCAGGGTCCCGGGGAGCAGACAACGAGTGCACAACAGGGAATGACAGCTGGTATTGCTGTTGGTGCTGCCAGTGTTGCCGGTGCTTATGGTGCTGCCATGTTCATCATCGCCCGCCGGTATAAGCGCAAGAAGCAGAGGCACCAGAGGAGCAGCTCTGTGTCTTCTCCCTCGGAGATGCGACAGACCGGAAGCCCGGCTCTGATGGGTGGTGCTCTATTAAGCCGGGACTTTACTAGCAGCCCCGGCTATGGCGGAGCGGGAGGAAACACGCGGGACAGCCAGGGCAGTGGGAGGAGCGGAATGAACAACTCGGCACGTACCGCTAACATCTCAGCGCCCGTTGCCGCTGAGAACTCTCTTGGTTGGAACTAAGCGCACATATACGACCTGCACGTCACATCCGTTTCATTTTAGTTATAGTTCGATACCCATCCAGAAGGCGTTTTCAAGCCACTGTGGGCGGCCTACCTAAGGAATTGCGACCCTCGCGAGCATGCACTTAGGTTTTCTTGTGATTTACATTCTCAGACGGCCGGTTTATCAATGGGATATTTGAAAAAATCTACCGCCGAAAATAGTTACAAACCCTCTATATCGAAGAAGATCTTAGCCCACCTTTTGCTGGCCTGGATCTGATGGCGAGGTAATTTAATCTAATGCGTTTGTTTGTACTTGAAAGGGGGAGGTTCGGAGAAAGGGGGCAATATTCTTTGCGCCGGTTTTTGGAGTAGAGGCCGTAAGGGGGAGGAGCAACGGATGCTGAAAATGGATCTCTAGAGGGCCCGCGGCGGCAGCGACTGACTGACTGGCCGCGGAGAATTGTACATTTATGACTGTCACGCCTGTTCCGAATATGAACGTCACGTTCGAAATCTGGTGGTGAAGGAAGACATCGTTGAAAAAGATCACTGGTCATGTTGTCAAACCCGAGAAGCGGCCCTCTAGAGCCATTGTGTGTAATGGTCGATATATACCACGAATAGACGAAAAGAAATATTTAAAATAATCTTAGAGCGTCTTATATATACGGAGAATTCGCTGCTAGTTATGATTCGATTCTTCTACCTTGTCTTAAACTTTTGTCTAGAGGTTTGGGATTGTCTGAGTTTACTGTCGTCGTTTCAAACAGTAGGACGGTTGTACGCAAAAGGGGGATAATTGCTCTCTCTCTAGGTATATATCAAAGACTCCTGAGTGTGCCCCCTCAACCCCCACCTGGTTAGAGTAAGGGAGAGGACCCAACTCCGTTCTTGAGGTCATAGGAACGCTTGCGCATACGTATTAATTTAGGGAACCAACGCCTCGGAATGCCATGAGTTTGATGGATCGATCGTGGTTGATCAGGTCCACTCTGGGGAAGCAGGGAATATCCCTCAGTTGTCAAACATCGACATAGCAAATCAGAGATGGGTAACTGTTACACGGCTCTGTTGTAGAAGTTCTAGGGATGCAGCTTGCTCGTGATAGACGCTAATGTGTAAAGTGTGTACATGTAGAAGACCTCGATGGTTACACCGATTAGATTAGTTACGCAATATGTGCAATACATGTGATAGGTAGATATTTCACGTGTGTCGGTAAGTTATCGGGGTTGGCCAATAAATAGAGTTCGGAGGTAGTAGCGTTATCGGTTATATTCAATAGTGAGTGGGTTGCGCCTGACTGGCTTAACTGGCTCGTACGAAGATAGGAAATAGGAAATAGGAAATTACCGGCTACGAAGCGAGTCTTCTACAACTTCACCTTTTCTCCTCAATCTACGAAACCCAACATTGCCTACACAGCATCGCAGACCACATAACGCGCACTTCCATTCCCTCAATATACCCAAAAACTATCGTCTATTGACTGTGCTATAATATATCGCACAGTCAACTTGCAATTCCCCATTCGTTTCTCCCAATTACTTTATGCAACAAGAGTTTTCTGCGATCTCAACACAGATTCACCCCGACAGCACTTCTCATTCCATTACCTCCCAACAACATGGCCTTCAGCACCATGATCCGAGTGGCTCAACCCACCGCTCCCTGCTGCGACAATCGTCCGGTGGCGCCTCACCGCGCTCAGTGCGTGGAGACGCCGGCTTTGGAGCTGTTGGAGCTGGCGGAGAAGGAGTCAATGCTGATTCCCTCCAAGAACGACTGCGCCGATTGAACGATAGCCACCATGAATCGAATGCGACGCGATTGAAAAATGCTGGTCAACGTATATCTGAATATGAAAATGCCCTAACGCCAGCCGTACCGAGACAGGCTCTGGGCTTTAAGGTCATAAAACGCGCCGACGCGCGAACTGATGGTGTTCAGCTTTCTGATTTCCCCAATGGTGCGTTATATTCGCGTCGTTTGTTTGCAAAGCGGAATCTAACTATATTATAGAGATTTTGACCCATGTCCTATCCCACTTGCACCCCGACTCGCACGCGTCTGTAGCTTTGGTATCGAAACGGTTCTACGCTTTGGTCACCACCCCTCATGCATGGCGCATGGCCTTCCAGCGCTTCTTCCCTGGGCAGGACGCGCTGATTACGCCTGCTAAATCTCGTAGTGGAGTATGGGATCAAGATGATTCAGATACAGTGCGTTCGGAAGTTCGCCATTTTACGCGTCTTACACCACACGCTTCTTGGCGTAGCGAGTATCTTCTGAGAACCCGGCTTCTCCGCAGTCTTGCTCGAGGCAAGCCTGGATCTAGTGCAGGAGGTATTGGAACCTCCTCGAGAAGTAGCCAGTCTGGGAAGAAGGCAAGTGCCGTCTTGACTTACAACACCAAGCTCCCATCGCCGGTTACACATCTCCATGCCATCTTCAAGCCCAACGGGAAGAAGCCACCTAGAGTAGTCCATGGAGGTTCCGATATTGGGCTTGCATCTGCTAGCGACCCTTCCAGTGGCAAGGTTGAGAAATGGGGCTTGGATGACATCGGATTCGCTCAATTGGACGAGCTCGTTCCTCAACCCATACCCTATGGGCTCGGTGAGGGCCTTACTGCTGTTCCTAACGTCATGGACGTCAGTCAGCCCTATGGATCTCTTGGCGGAGAAGGCTTCCCCAGTGGCCGTGTCTTCTATCGCCCGACTGGTGAATTTCGAGGCAAGTACCTAGGTCAAGAGAAAGGCCTAGTGGAAGCCTACCCGGATATTCCAAAGGTCCCAGAGCTCTCCGAAAGCATCTGTGCGGTTTGGATTGCTAAATCATCGACTGTACCTTCTTTGACACAGTCGTTGGTCGGAATAATGACCGGATCTTCGTTGGGTGTGGTGACTTCATACGCACTTGGTTACGACCCTACTGGGCCGCGATATGCTGCCGGCGAGATGAGTGCTCGCTGGGTGCTTAGTCCCGGTGTACCTATCATTGCACTTAGGGTCGATGAGAATTACAGCCAGAAGCGTAAAGCTCTCAACCGAGTATGGGCAGTTGCTTTGAATGCATTGGGTGAGATATTCTATCTAACTCAACCCCCAACTGCACCCACTACCAAGGCAAAAACCGATGATAGCATCAAGTTGGCATGGCATACAGGCCGTTCGACATATTGGCATCTAGTGGAAGCTAGTCGTCGACAGGCACGTCCAGACGAATCCGGTAGGAACGCAGTCCGTGGCGCTTATTCTCCGAGGTCGCCCTCAGATAGCCTAGGTCTGACGAAAGATCAGATGGCTGCGGAAGCTCGCGAGATAGAGAAGTTCTTCCGCTATAAGCCGACTCACTTCCGTAAGGTATGCTACGGATGGGATATGCGCCGCAAAATTGAGGTGGACTTCGCGAGTGATGACGAACATGGAGCTGGCGAGAGTGTCTTTATTGTCGATTGTGGGCTAGAGGAGAATCAAATTTCAGGTGTCAAACGATTCCAGCGTACTATCACAAGCCGAAATCTATCTGACATCCAGCCTGCCTCCAATTCAGAATCACCAGCAGAGGCTATCCCCACTCCCTCTATCTTTGGTGGCAGCAGAACCCGATCACCCTCCCCAAACTCGTCCAGTTCGCCTTTGCTTAAGCAGGTACTGTCAGCTTCCGGCAAGGTATCTCCATCAATTTCGGTCAATCCCGTAACGCAAGGCCTAAACGATTGGCGCGAAACAGTCTTTCACTCGAAAGAATTCGGAAATTCACAGGTAACTGCGAGCGGCGTAGATGCCTCACAGCTCGCACTCATTACGGCCTTCGAAGATCCGTTGAAAAATACAGTGAATTTCAACTCCAGCGTCCCAGCAACACCGACAAGGCAAGAACCATCGGACATTCCCGGTAGGCGAGCGAGATTACTTGGAGTAGGCACGAACAAAGGAAAGATCATACTCTGGAACATGCGAGAGGCCCATACTGGCGATGGTATACACCCAGTCAGGATCATCCAAACCGAATCCCCGGAGGTTTCGTGCCTAGCTATGTCAGCTCTTTACCTGGTGCATGGCGGCAGTGACGGACTTGTCCAAGCCTGGGATCCCTTAGCATCCACGTTAGATCCGATCCGAACCATCAATTCGCGTTCTCCAAGCCGATTACCTCGCCAAGTACTCACCGTCAATCCTACTTTAGCTGAGTCAAACTTCTCAGCTGCGAGGGCCGTCTATCTGGATCCTGATCCAACTGTCCTTCATGGAATAGTAGCATTTGGGACCTTTGTGCGTTACTGGGCATATAGTTCTTCAAATCACGCTACCGGCCGAAAGCGACGCCATCGTCACTCAGATGTCCATGGTCGGGTCACCGGTCGCCGTCATGGTGGTGGCGTTGAAGGCTATATCGCCGCGGAGGCTGAAGAACTCCGTCAAGAACAACAGCATAAGGCACGAGAACAAGCCCGCCTTCGCTCTCGCTTCGGAGTTGGACTTGGAGATTTAACGGAAGAGGAAGCTATACGCTACGCCGAAATGATGTCCCAGGAATCCTTCCTTGACGAGCAGCGCCGAACAAGTGCTAGTGACACAGGCTCCACGGCGGACTTCGATACTACATCTAGTTCTTGTAGTACTGTTACCCCCGAGCCAAGTGTGACGGGACCCAGCCCTCTGGCAACCAGCTCAGATACACGCCATGATGCAACGGATGAGAGTGACTATGAGCGCCAGATTCAAGCTGCCATTCGCCTATCTCTTATGGAGGGGGTCAATGATATGGGAGCATCGCCGAGGGCCAGTAGTTCTGGAGAGTACGATGCCCCTATCGTGATCAGGGAAAAGAAAGGCAAGAGATCCCCATCCAGCTCTCCATCGTCGAGCCACACTCCTATCGTCAAGCAAGCCGAGTCGTCAAATTCGGTTGCGACTGGCTCTCAATCTGCCGTTGACGACGACTTGGAGTTTGCACTGCAGCTCAGTCTAGCGGAGGAGGCAAGCAGGAAGGAAAGCATGGCTTCTCTGGAGGACGTTGATGAGTTCCCCACGCTTGGGGGAAGTGGCCTCGGAAAGGGAAAAGGAAAGGCTATCTAGGTGAAGCCGTGATCCGTTTTCGGTGGCCAGTTCTATTCTTGATATCACCACATCTGATTCTCTTCTCGCCCGTTGTTGGGGCTTAATTAGTTGATTGAAGTCGGTTTAGTTTCGTTAATACACGTTTCCCATCATATGAATTCCTCGTATCATTCTGAGTTGTGACATGAAGTTCGAACTACTATTTACGCAATTTGAGGCTAATCACGAATTTCGTATAACGCCTTTGGTGACTTGAGTTATGATCTAGATTCTATAATTAGAAACATTAAGTTCTATACTTATGCTACAGATGGGCCTATAACGCCCACAACATCTTCTATCCAAGTTACCGTTGATGAATTGGTCCTTTCATCATGAAGATATGGGAAACGTGCTCTACCAAGCCGGGTTGAACCCTTGTTATACCCCAGGCGCGGGATCCCATATATTAGGGGTCCTCAAGGTCAAGGGTTTAAACTGATCCTATTTATGTAATGATCGTCTCCAACTATCCCAGAGTAGCCACGAGGTGAGTGTAGATCACTAGGATATCACATACTACACAGGAGGAGCTAATTTGGAGAATGATCTCTAGATTTTCCATATTTTATGTAGCTCGGCGCCTATGTACATCCAAGTATCTACATCCAACGCCGCAATACCGGGTATTGATATCACCCCCTCATAGCATATGGCATTGACGTAGCACTGTCCGTAACCGCTCCGCACCCCATCCAATATGTCCAGACATCCCATCCGCTGATTCATTTCCCCCTACCTGCTCTTATCCAACGCACGTGCTATTAGTAGCACAATCCGCCCGTCCAAACACCGCCGTCTTAACTTTTTAGCCGGTGGCGACATTGATCGCGCGCTCGAGACTAACAATTATCCGCCGTCGCCACCGCCATCCTGACTCGAACGCCGTTCCGATGCACGGAATAGGTAAAACACACATATACATATGCTCATGCTCTTCGTTCGTAATCGCGTATGTAGGGCGAAGAGACACGTAATATCCCGCTAATACATATAAAAAACCGCTAAAAACAAAAGATACACATACTGCCGCCAACTCCGCTGCTGGTATATAGGTAGGTAGATATAAAAAAAAATGTAGGCATATAGATAATGCCGAAATCGGAGGATGAAAAGAAATATGCGTCGAGCAATGTCGGTAAGGGTAATTAAAAGGTGTAGCATCTCAAGGTTTCTCAACGCTGTCAGGCGATAAATATCCGTTGCATAGGTAGGTATATAAGTGTCACGGCTCTTCCCAGCTATATCGTTTGGATGCTGGTTGGGGCACGTGTATAAGATCGTCTCCGTCTATGCGGCCGAAAGGATTCGACGCGTCACGCACGGCAGCCATGCGTGCCTCTTCCTCCACCGTGTAATTGCTTCCAAGCGTGTCAGCCGTAGACACGCGGCGGGACGCCCGATGAGAGTCGTGGTGCGATTCCTCGGTGGATGGAATAGGGGGCATTGGCGGATAAGCAAATGTCTGGCCATCAAGGTGAATGACTCCAGCTCCAGGTGCTGACGATTGAGTCGGCTGAATAGGCTGGGAGGGTTGATGGGGTAAGCGAACGTTATCCGGTAAAGGTCCGAGGCAGATCACCCGGGATGCGTCGATTGGTGCCCTCTGAAATGAAGCGGGAGGCGGGACAATAGTAATAGGCGACGGTAGGAAACCGGCGCTTGAAGCAGAACGAGTGAGAGATGCTGTTCCGGGACTGCTTAGTGACGATGGTGATGATGGTACATAGGTTAGGTTCGGATTTGAGGTTGAATGAGAAAGAGTTTGAGCGGGGACGAATCCCATAGGGGAATAAGGATCCGGTACCCTATTTGTCCAATCACTCCCAGAGCTCAACGGAGAAGGAATATTGTTGCTCAGAGTGTCGTATGTCGGGCTCGATGCCGGCGATGGACTCTCAACAGAGCGATTCGACACATCATGATATGCCTTAATCGGTGTCTCTACGACGCGGGGTGTATACTCCGGTATTAATCCTTGCTTCTGCCGTTCTAATTGGCGTTTCGCAAACTCGTAGCCGCTGGTTCTGCGTGCTCCCTTTTTGCCAGCGTCCATAGCTCCCTTAGATGCCGTGGCATCTAACTCTACGGGTTCCATTGCTGGCAATTCATAGCGCTCGTGACTTTGGTCTGCCGCGAACTCGAATACCTTTAGCGCCCTATCGTCATCATGCTCTTCGCGCTCTTCGTGAATATCCTCGCGGTTATTCCCTCTCATGGCTCTTCTAATTGGGCAATTCCTCGATATCTTCCGAACAATACGGCCCACCGGAGTGGTAGGCGGCGTTGAGTCAATCGTAGAAGCCTTGTCCTTGAAACCATCATCCGTGTTTTCCAGTATGTTTTGCTTGTTCTTTCTTCGGCGCAAGACAAAGTAGGCGGCAATCCCAATTATGGCTAGAAAACAAACTCCTATCGCTATGCCTATGATCTGTGATTGCGTAAGACCTTGTTCCCCACCTGCCCGCGCAGGCGGACCAGGATACGGGCTATGTTCCCAAGTTGATATTGTTTGGATAGAAGTATCGCGAAGTGGCTTCTCTGGGAACTTGGCCTTATGGAGTGAGAATGTACTTGTTTCGTAATTTGTAATTAAATAAGCTTCTTGGAAGAAGGTTCTTCCAATAATAATCGGACCATCGCCGTTGACTCTCCTTAGAGGGAAATAGGGTACTGCGGCTGCGGTGAAGTTGATTAGGTTCATAAAAGGGTAACGAAGAGTTTGGATGAATGCGTTAGCGGATATCGTGATATTCACAACTCCTGGAACATCGAGAGGTTGTCCTAGGTCGTCATGGTTGTCCGTGCTTGATAGCGTAAAGGTGAAGGAGAGATCGGGCGAAGAACGGTATCGCTCTAAGTTATCGGTAGTATCATCCTTCGAGAATAAGTAGAGCCCATAGGTTTCATTCCACACTAGGTTAAGACTGGCAGCAAAACGATCACATATCGCTGACGGTAACCAAAGATAGGGGGTCGAACTATCGAGCAAAGCTGGAACAGACTCGTTGAAATATGACAGCGAGACCGATGAGCCCTCCCAGGGAGTGGGAGCTTTGCTCGAGTCGGAAACCGATGCTGTGATGGACCTCACTAGTACTTCGGGTTGCCTTGAGGTCGCATTAAGGCTAAACTTAGTATCGTGGGGTTCAAAGCGATTGGCATCGTAACCGCCTAATGTGAGAGACAATGGAGTTCCTCGCGATCCTCCTAATTATAGTCAGCGGTCACGTTCACGGATATGGTCTAGTCGTGAAACTCACCATAGTATGCTCCAGCTGTATAGCCATAGCTGTGGCTCGGGATGGTTCCATCTTGTTCAACTAACGAAGCAATGGGACTCTGTACCACGACATTATTAAATCGACCAGGCGTTATGCCTAGGCCGAAGAACCCGGTAAAGTAACTCGTCTCGTTGATGCCAGCCACAACTTGCTTATTGAATGACGTCTGCCAACGACGTACACTGTCGTATACGACAACCGTCTCCATCGCGTAGTCGCCATTGCCACCTAGTCCGAGATAGCTTAAACCTAGCTGCCAGGCATTAAGCGACGACCAACTCGACGATGCGCTAGTGTTGTAAACGCCTCCACGGGCTTGTGTGCAGAGGCCATCTATTCGATATGTCAGAGCGTTGTCCGAGCTTATGATTGACGCCATATTGTATTCGGTTCCACTTACTAGGACCGCAGCCACCGGTTTCGACAACCCAGATCTCAGATAGACTCGTGCTCACAGTAACGTCAACCTCCTGAGCCGGCTCCCCCACGAAGAGGCCAATGGATGACCAATTACCATCGACACCGTACCTAGGTCACAATTAACACATCGTCCGTCGCGGGTCATGATCGGGTAAACGTGCCATTTCAAAGACGGTTCGATCCACAGCGCACTGATGTCTTCGGCATTGACTAGATCGGGTACGAGCAGCGTCCCGACGAAGGTTGCGAATAAAAACGCCAACATTGTCCGGTCCGTCAAACCAACCCGGCAGTCGTACAGGAGACGCGCGAGGTCACCAACTTTTGCCCTCCCCAAACTTCATGAGGCTCAGAGACGTCGGCTTAATTTCGATCCAAATCCATCAAAATCCAAAATCGAATCGGCTCGGCGTGGTCACGGACGTCGTCATTTCTCTGCCGATGTACCTTAGGTCGATTGGGCCAGGAATAACGTAATGGTCGCTGCAGGCTGATTTGCGAGAAGAGAAAAAATGCAGACGAAATCGACGAGCCAGAGATAGAGGTAGATTTCTGTCAGTAGCGGGATCTGCCGGAGCACAGCTAATGAACCTTTTTTCATGCACCGCCCAATACTATGCTTGCCATGGACCATGCCCAAGCCCATGCTATGTGTTCATGCCCGCGCCCAGTGCAGATCGACGGAGCGTGCTATCAACTACCTAGTCCTGATGTGCGTCCTGCAGGGTATGGGGGTGCCAGGGGTGGTTCACGTTGTGGCTAAAATGCAAGTCAACATGGTCTTGTCAGTGGAGGCGTTGGGGTGTCCGATCAGGGGTAGGGCCACGCTACCTGCATGGGAAATGGGAGCATGTAACTCTCTCACCGGACCTGGAATGGCTGGGCAGCTGGAGCCTCGCTAAACATGTACTGAAAACGGCACGCTAGAAATACATAGGACTTACACCAGACGAGGAATAATGCCATCGAGGTTGATCTTTGTAAATTCGTTAGCGAGAATAGGATACTGGTAGGCTTGGACGTTATTGCGTCGTGGCATCCACCATGTAGCGCCTGACAGACAGGCTATGCAGGAGGGAGGCGGAGAAGTGGATGAGGGAAGACAACGCGAGAGTCGAGTCGAGTCTCGGCTTTCGTTCTTGCTTGTGGTGTACACGTACCTCATTATCTCATCTCGCGTGGCTTGTCGGCCTGGTTATTCCCCAGACCGTCTAGGAATACGGTAACGTCAACGGTGGGCAATCATGTATATACTAGAGCTAGTTGCCGATAGCTCCAGTACATAGTAGCAGTGTAGACACCAGCTGACTGGAACCATTTAGATAGCGTGTTGACTAATTGGGAATATCTGGGACTTTTTCTTTTACGGCCGAACTGCAGCTACATAGTATTCTGCTATACTACGCCCACTGCCACTGGTCCGTTGAGTGTATGATGAAGATTCCTCGCGCCTTCGGCAGTCTCTGCGCCTAGATTGCCTAAGCCAAGTACGGCGTAGTAGATGGAGCAGTGACTAGCCGTAGGAGGTATCTGATGATCGCTGCATAAAAGGCTGGGCGTTGGCCAGAAGTGGCTAATACGTGGTAAATTGGACAGGGCTGGTTAAATAAGATGATGTATCCTTTTCTGCCGACAACTCCCAGTAATGAAAAGCGAACTGAGCCGGCCGGCGTACGCGTGTATGCGTATTGCTCAGGCACTCTCGGTATTAGACGGTAGTGTTTGTTTCTCACTCGGTGACCAATACACATAGAAACTCGATAGTATATGGTGTGAAACCCCTACAAAAGTGAGGTCACCTGCTATATAGAATACGGTATATGATAGCTGATAATGACGACTTGAAGGAGCCGAGGGAATTGGAAGTTTGTTTGAGATCGGTGGGGGGCTTCGACGTTTTCCTTGATGAATAATAATCCTCCAGGGCTTCTCCCGATTTGAATTCTACTAGAACCAATCCATGGATACCGTCAACCGGTCCACTAGGCACCACGAAAGTACCTTTCCACTACTAGCCCTACCTACCACTCACCACTCACCCCGCTCCCTCTCTCCCCTCCTATTGTTCCCTCTCATTCAGGAACCGGAAAGGTAAACCTAAGCTATCTTGCCGTACTTTCCGTACTTCCCCATGATCGAGAGGACTCCTGATTGGCCCTGGAAGAGAACCCGCCGGAGGTACCTGTCCGGGACTTTAACAAGGTGCCCCGTCTTAGAACGGAGTCTATCGGTACATTACCTGCTCTTACTATTTAGCACCTTTGATATGTACCACGTAGCATTCAATAACCCACTCTCATCCTTCTCAGAATTCCAGATCGCCGAAATCACCATTCTAGAACTTGGGATGGCCGACTGCCCCATCAAACCCGGAGCGATGGTATCGCTGGAGCAAGAGGAGCTCTTGTCATCCACCTTATTTCTATATAAGCTCGGCCTTCGTATGCGATATAATTATGCGCCGTGATTTGGATACGAGTATATCGTGAGGATTCGCAACATGAGTACTAAGTCCCTCGTGGCACAGAATATCGAGAGGGATGCGGGAGGATTTCTTGGCTGACCTAACACCCATATCACTACGAATCGGCCGAAAGACGAGCGATTCGAGTACCTTGCCTTACTTACTGCCGTGACTTCCTACGTACCTAGTAGGTAGTCTAGCACAGCCATTCAATGTGTTCCCAACATTAGTCGTCAGGTCTAATTGGAGCTATCTGGATAGGATCCCATAAGGCTTACCTATGAGCCGGGCAGCCTTGTTCGATATGACGGCATTGTTTAATTACTCTGTAGCGATCCCATCTACAAACTTGCGTCATCGAGTCCCTAGATAACAAGCGTAATTCCAGGTCTTGGATGTCTGGTGTCAAGTTCTTGACAACTTACGAACAGGACCTCAAGGTCGAAAAAGATTACATATCGGCAGTCTAGACTCGTAACGTACCAGGAATTCCACAACCATACTGTCTAATCTTGGTACAGGGACGGCAAAATACAGCACCACCCATACAGTGTTGACCTCGGCTTACATACAGAGTTCCTGGCCGTCGGTACAGCTGGTAAATAACATAGCACAATCTAGCCTTCGACCGGCAAATTTAATTGATCGTCGCCTCTTTTCAACCACCTTACCATTCAATCACCCAGATCTCCGCTCCCCTCACTCAACATGTAGCCATGGACATTTCTCGGTTCTTCATTTTTTACCTTAGTTCTCGGACAAAAGCTGGTAGATCATGAACATAGCGTATACCTAAGAAACCCAAACAGATGCGAGTAGACTATACGATATGTAAGTACTTATTTGTAAGTCCAATACCATACAGACCCGGTGGAAAGCTATAGTTACAGGGAAGCAATTACCTTTATGGTATGGGGTTATTCTTTTCCGGGGATATGCATTTTTCCCTCTTATTAGGCGGCATCCTAAATGAATCGGCCCACTACTTAGACCAAAAACGGGTGTAAATCAATTTCACCTTCTCGCTCTTACGACCATTACGACCAGTCACCACCAGGCGTCCCGTGTTCGTGCTGGCAATTCAATATGGTACTTGCGTGCCACTTTACCGACAGATCTTAGCTTGCCTGGACTTCTGCCATCTAACATCCCTCCCTTCCCCATATCCCCATATCCTAACTTCCGAGCCATGGCGCTTCACATAAAGAGTCGCGGCTCGGCCGCGTGTTTGCTGCCATCCAGTGTGGGGGGGAGATATTGCAGCGTCTCGTCTCGTTTCGCTCTCATATATTACACGTGATGTGCGTTCTAATAAAACCGTCCGGTTATCCCTCCAGATGTAATAGAACCGAGGAATTGGTTCCCTTCCCAAGTAAACACGCCGGTGTAAGCACCGGGTGAAAAATAGGGCGAACGACCGTACTCGTCCCGGGTACGAAATGCGTCTTGATATCTTATCACTGCTCTGTGTCGTGGTGTCCCCAAGTCATGGCCTGGAATGGGTTAGAGATGGTTAGTCGAGGCTTTACTTGTCTCCTTTCTCAAGTACTTTGCAGTATTGACTATGTAGTAGAATATCGACCGGATGGTCGATTCAACAGAAGGATACCAACCCGCAATGAGACGGTGACCTCAGTAACGGCGGTAGTCACAAGTTCGCTTGATATACTTGCTTCTAGCCTCTCAGTGGCGAGCTCGGAAAACTCTGAGACGTATCAAATACCTATAGATATCATTTCAAATACGACAGCTGCTAGCGATGTATCCGTTGCCGCGGTGTCTTCCGAGAAGAGCGGTTTACTACAAGCTGCTGGTTTATGGACAGTAAATAACTTGGGGACCATCACCACAATTCAGAGGCCTACGTTAGAGTTGCCTACATCATCACAGACGAGAAGCACCAAACCCCTCCCGAGTAGCTGGATCACCGACTCTAGCACAAGCGAAGAAACCTCGTTTCCCACTCTAGGATCTTCGTATACTTTAAACGGAACATCAGTACCATGGAACTGGAACACCACCACCAGTGTCACATCATTACCAACAGAGACATCATCTCAATCAACACCTAGCAGTCCGAGTTTGACTCTTACGAACACACCAACCGAATGCCCACCGCAAAGGGATAGCGGCACGATTACAGTCACTTCTTACTCTATCATCCACACCTCTACTATAACCTGGAATGGGGATCCAGCTGACTACACAGACCCCTTCCCACCTATAAGCACACCGGTGCCATGTATCCCGCAATCGACGGCAACCGGTCGGTTCACTCTCACCTTCTGTGACAGCACGGGTAAGACGTGTTCGGAAATTCAGACGGGTGGACCGAAGCCGACTCAGACCCTCGTCTTCGTCACTACCGACAAGAATCCAGCTGTGGTATTCCCAACCCAACCGCCCCCCAGCTATGGCGGGGAGCCCGACGGCCCAGATGCCCACGAGTCGGCGGTGGGCGGTAGCAAAGTGAATACACCTGAGTACGGCATGACGACAACCAGTGCCGACTCTGCCAAATCTCAACCCACTCCCATTGGCGGTGGGTTTGGCGGTGGCATCAACTACGGCGGCAAGCCCCCGATAGTCGTGATTGTTCAGCCCGGCGAGGTGATCATTGGCGATAACACCATCATCGATGATCCCGTACGGCAGACATCGACGGTGGTCGTTGGGGGCGATACCTTCATTATTGACCCGACAAGGGTCATTGGCGTTGATAATGGCGCCACATTAACACGACCGCCTTCAGATGTAGGCGGCGTGTTTGTACCTACGCCCGAACCCGGATCTGGGTCTGGATCTGGAATTGGATCTGGACCCGCGGCCAAGCCGATAACAACTACGGTTGGTGGTGTAGAGGTAGTCTACTCGCCCCCAGCTGGGCCGATATCAATCGCCACGATCGACGGCACAGTATTCACCATCAAACCCACGCCCACAGCCGTCGTAGTAAAGGGGCAGACAATCACGCTTGGGCCCGAGGGAATCGCATTCCCAACCACGACCCTGCACGCCGTCGCAGGTGTAGCCGGGCCGACGCAAACCGCGGTGCTCGGCGGAGAGCTAATCACAGCGATTGGGCCCGATAAGGTAGTCATCGAAGGACACACCATCGTCTACGGCGCCGCGGCGGGCATGAGCGCCGACAGCACACTAACGACCATCGTGGAGGGGGAAACGCTGCTGATCGGGCCATCCGGCATAGTGCTGCACCACAACGACAACGACGAGAACCACATCGCAGCCGAAACGACACTCGGCGGGCCCGGGGCAGCGCCCGGACAAACGAAATTCGAGATTGTAGGCGGAGCCACCATCACGCAGATGGGGCTGACAGCCGTGGAGATCAGCGGTCAGACCTTCTACATCGGCGCGGGCGCGACGACGGCGGTGACGACGGTGATCGGCGGCCACACGCTGACGATTGGGCCCGAGGGCGTGGGCATGTCGACGTGGACCCTCGGCGTCCCGTACGCGTCGACCACGACGCTGATGCCGGGTGCGGGGCCTGGTGGTGGGGGGAGTGGTAGTAATAACAACGCCGCGATGACGATCCCGACGGCAACGGCGTCGCCCAGCGATGGGAAGGACAATGACGGGACCGCCGCGCTGCCGGATCTAGTACTCCTTGGCGTTGGGTGTCTGGGCCCTTTGCTATTCGGGCTATGAGGAGGTACAGTTAAAAAAAAAAAGGTTTACGACTCTACCTGTGTTACACTATCGCTCAGGCTTTCTACATACGAACATTACTCCAGGGGTAGGGGTGTGTGTGGGTTTGGTGATTCGTTTCTACATATTACGGCGCAAGGCGAAGCGGATGGGTAGGGGCAACAGCACAAAAACCCTTCGTTCAGATGACGACGTTATGATACCCGGGGGGAATTACGACCGCCCTGTGTTGGCGCCGAGATGGGGGCCAAAGGATGAGCTGGATGGAGCCTTGTATAATTAATTAGGGTAGCCCACACATGATGTAGGTGTGGGTGAGCTTCATCAGTCAGGGCAAGCAAAATAGGGGATAGCATGGCCCAAAAACATGAAAGATTTCTTACCAAACTAACAGGAAACTACATTGTGTTGGCTCTAGCGTATGGATTGTGACTTGTCGCGGCGCATTTTGGTGGTGTTTTTTCTGTTCTGGTCGCCCTGAAACATCGGCGACATCCCAAATTGCAACGTCGAGGAGGCACGGGGTGACGTCGTGGGGTTCTTCAGCAGGACCCCATCGATAGTTCCATGCGACCCAGATCCTTCGCTTCCATCGAAGATTCTCTACGATGCATAATTCGATGTACACAGTATCTGATCCGATCCTGGTTTTTTTCTTCCTTTTTTCGATCGGAGTTGATCTTCGCAATCATACATTTCGAATCTATCCTCGGTAGCCAAGCCATGCAGCCAACATAATGCGTCGGTGAGCAAAGCTCTACCGTCCGAAGCATGTCTCTGCCGGAAATTACTCTAGACGCATTACCGACCCGACATATACCGTCGCACTACAAGGTCGCCATAAGAAGAAATTACCTTTCCTTTCTTCGACGGACTGACCGACCCTTATGTTGGTTCCACTTGCGTCGGACGTCCAACCGCTACGACGCTGGCGCCGCAATCATGCATCGGTTCCGTGACCGAGACACGGCGCCTGCTCGACTCAATGCTGGATGGCATGTCCAAGCACGTGGCGACAGCCCGTTCCGTTGCATTAAGAGGTCTGTATCCAATTTGCATGGACATCGGGTTCCTACTGGGGCAGGACAGATATGTAAGAAAACGCCATGTTGCAATGCTACGCTGTTCGCAAATTTTCAACTTGGCTGCGTATTATAGATCAGTCAGCCCCCTTTCGGATGACGCCCTCGTCTAAAGTTGACTATATTTGCCTATTGATACCGAGAGCGTGTCACAGCTATGTCGAGACCTGTTTATTTCAAACCCTAGTCGAGTTTTACGTGACAGCGCCACCGACCATCATGCAAGACAGTAGTCGATTTCATACATGTCCCCGTAGAAGATACTAATCTACGTAGTACTTGACTACTCAGATTGCGAAGCGGTAACGGTGTCACTTGAGACGGAGGCACCGACTACCCCTTTGTGTCTCCCAGACTAGTCTCATGTCTTCATGCTGGTGGGCTCCAACTACCGAGTATATCTTACTGGTAAGAAAAGTAAGGTCTACCTATTAGAATCATATATGCTATAGAGTCAATGGTACATTTATCTATTGTAGATTAAAAGGGTATGTCTATATTGTTGAATCGTTAGTCTTATACAGTATGAATATTGTGTGATTATATGGCAACCGTAGACGCAGCTATCTCTCGTTCATTCCTATGCCAGATGCGCTTAATATTTAGTGGTGTATGGTGAAAGTCTCTTACTACGGTATTATAACTTGACAATTTTATCTACCGAGTCCCAAGCCTGTAGGTGTTTACGTCGCTTATTAGAGATCGCTGAATTTGATCCACGTCTTCGTCGCTAATATTGAGCGTATAGAGCCAGAATGGAAAATGAGATCGACTAGCGGCAAAAGAGATATGTCCTAGCATATCTGCCATATTCTTGTAGGGTAACTAAATTCGATGTGTCGGCGATATGCCGGCCGTGTTCGGACGAGGTGGTGTATATGTCGATAGTAGGCGCCGATCGTCAGACATCGGAGTAAGGGAATTCTACCATTGGACAAAGACAATACAAATCATGGGACGAATATTAATCATCGAGCTCCGGTATCTTACGGCTCAGGCGGGCTTAGATGACGACAAGTAACCGACGATCCGGACAATCGTGCCGACTTCATATCACTTAGCCGTCCGTATCTGATACTATCTAGGGGACCACAGAGGGATACTGGTTCTCCGCCGTAGCATATTTTGTATGCCTACTAGGAAAAGGTGTACCGACTCTACTATCATTAGACATTTCATTAGCGCACACATATCACTTGCGGAATTACCCTTTAGTGGTGTGGGCTTAATGATTAGGGGTTCAAACACACTTTACTTATTGTCGAGGAGTAATATGCCTTGGAATTTGTTACAAAGCAGCTACTCTATGCTGCCTGATGTCCCTATGTCCGAGTACAAAAAGTGAACCATGACCGGCAAATGCTACAATCCTACTATCCCAACGGCGTAATCGCCGAGCCTTTTCTGCTTCTCATGTCTATCACCAGACCTCCTCCCATATCGGATTTATCGCATGGAGGGACTTCTTCGCCGCTTCACGATCGGGCGCCAATTTTCCAATCACCATCGCGTCATACAGAGCCGTTCGAACCGCCTCCGGCATCTTCCCCGCGCTCCCGCAGATGCAGATCACGGCCCCCCTTTTGATGTATTCGCAGACCAGCAACGCCTGCTCGCGGATACGGTCCTGCACGTAGATCTTCTCCCGCTGGTCTCGGGAGAACGCCGTGAAGACCTTGACCCTAAGCTGGTTCCATTCATTCTTGAAGTAGAAATCGGCCTCGCGATTTCGACCGCCGAAGAAGAGGACCGCCTCTGCTGAATCACGATCATCGTAGCGATCCCAGAGATGTGCGCGTATTGGCGCAATGCCGGTGCCCGGTGCTATTGCTAGCAACGGTCTGCGGCTGAAGTTGGTTTGGAGGGTGTCGTACTCTCGATGGGTGATGTTGATGATCGTGCCTGGTGTTAAGGATGCTAGATATCGGGAACAGAGTCCCTGTCGCGTCTTTCGAAGCACTGTTTTGTACTTCACTAACGCTATTAGAAGTTCGACTCGCGTGACGTCCGAATTCTCCTGACCTCTAAGCAGTTGACCGCCGCTCGCCATGCTGTATTCTCGACCTCGCATGACAGGAAAGATAGCGGGAACATGTTGGTAAGGTATCTTAACCGATGGGAAATCGTGCAGAACTTCTAGGATGGATCGTCGAGGTCGAGAGGTATAGTCGTAAAATTCGTCCGAGAGGCCGGGGTTCGCGAATTCCCTGAGGCGCTCTTGGTGCATGGGATCTGTCGTGTAGAAAGCTATTTCTTGGAAGAAGATACGCTTGGGAATGGCGGTGATGTCGTAGTTATGGAGAAGGAGCTGCCGCAAGGTAGAACGAGGGAGGGGGTAGCAGTTCCTAGGTTGTGAATAAGGTGCATCTTCCCGTGATGTATGATGTTCAAAGGGTAGATCGGCAACTTTCTGCCAGCCCATGAGGTTGATTAATTCTTGGACATCGGCCGGGAAATTCTTAGGGTAGATGGTGACGGCGTCACCGGGTACGTAGCTGAAGATGTCGAACTCATTTCGTTTGGTAAGGCTTGGTTGCATTGGAACTTCAAGAACTATATGCCGGACATCTTGCCAGTGATTGTCGGGGGTGACCCGGTTGTTCGCCCGTAATATCGCAGGCCACGCTCTAGGTATGGGAAGTAGATCTGAGGGAGGAAGAGCTTCTTTGGCAATGCTAGAATCTTCTAGTGAGTATTTAGAAGCGTGGTCTCTCAGTACGTTTGGTCGGTCTAGAATATCTATCCCGCCAGGAATCTCCTTGGCTGTCTGCTCTGATAAGCGAGCAGAGTAGGCCTTGCTATTGACGGACAACCTTTCTACACGTAGAGTCTGTTCTAACAGCTTTGGTTTAGAGATATCGACATGACTGAAAGCTGCGGCAGTTCTATCGAGAACCTGGTCATCCGGACCAGGACGCTGTTGATTTTCATCAGGTGACTTTGGGGAAGTAGACGTGGAGCCCGTAACACCAGAATTCTCAGCTTCGTACCGGTCACGGTCAAGCATCGGCTCATCCGGGGAATCCATATTAATTGCTAGCTCTAATGTAATTTTAGGGGGGAGCTGCACATCTGGAGGTATAGGTGATAGACCCTCGGGTAAAGGATATTCCCTTAGAAGATGGCTGCGAAGGCTCAGTGACCAAGGCAAGAAAGTGCCGTCGATACTATAAGAAAGATTTAGTTTATAGTTTACAACTACACCTGGTTGTGTTATACAAAACCATTAAATGGTTGGAATAGGAGACGTGTAAGAGGGAGAGTGGGAAGAGAATTAAAAGGGGGCGGAATGGAATAAATAAATAAACAAAAACAGGCGAGGCAGGCAGCAAACATGCATATACTAGAGAAGGCGGCTTACCCGTCGTCGTGACGGTCGTCAGCCTCGCCACGTGGATAGAATTCGGTCGCACCGAGTTGTTCAAGGCGTTTGTGAAGCTTCCTAACTGCCCAGTTGTACCTGAAGACGGTTAATAAAATTTGGTTGATAACGATAACGACGATGATGTAATTTGGAGTTGGGAGGGTTGGGAAGTGGAAGCACTGAGGAAATTGGTTGCCTACTTGGAGTATGAACTATCGCCGAGGCCGAATGTGGTGAAGCTGACTGGCTGCAGACACGTTGGAGGCAGTCGCTTGCGGAGGAGGCTCTTCCAGAACTTAATTGCGTTTCGGGGTACTTCGCCCTGGCCCGTTGTGGAAAGAACGAATATGATTAGAGGGTACTGTAGTAGGACGTTCTAAATGAGGCAGGTTTGGTTACTATTGCGTGTCTTGTAGTTGGTGAGAATTAGGGTCTGGTATTATGTAAATAAGACGAAAGCATAGACCCGTGGACCCAAGTTGCAGGTGTTGCAAGTAAACCGTTGATGTTTGTTATCCTAGGCAGTGGCACTTGCCTGAGGTACGAGGAGGTAGCTTGATCAATTTTTACCTGCAACTGGACTGACGTAGATTATGTCCCGTGCGTGCGTGCACCTTAGTCGAAAATGAATGGAATGGGATGGGGAATAGTAATCGGCCTGTGGCATTGCGCATCACTTGACTGAAAGGAAAGGTAACTGGAATAATGGAACTCTACAACGATGAGTTCCAAAGCTGGGATGACAAAAGGAAAAGTTAAGCCACTGGAGCTTACTCACAAGTTCAACATCGTTCATTTCACAGACCACCGTTTTGAAGTGCAATCTCTCGGCGAGTTGTTCAAGGTCGCCCGCCAAATCTTGGCCATTCCCCGTCTCGGATCCATAAAGGATGAGCATGCGCCTACTCTCAAGTTGTGTAACAACATTGCCGCCGGTCGCATGGTCATGATTGACCTCCGAACTCATCATGACGGGTATGCATTAAAGATAAAGAAGGACTAAAGAAGAAGTTGCAAGGGTTTGATCATAACTCGGAATTCAAGAAAGATGAGATTGATAAGATAAGGAAGAGTCCGAATAAGAATCTTACAGCACATGTCATACCTCCAGGGCTCCAGGGCTCTCCATCTCACTGGCACGGGCCATCCAGGCTGTCGGATCCAACCCCTGTTCCTTGGTTCATCACATCCATGGATAACTTCAATATTCCTGGTTCCTGCTCTATCGACTTGATACATAAAAGGTTAGGGCAAGTTATATAGGATTTAATCTTCTTTTAAGCTTTTAGCTAGAGGCATTTCATACTGTCTATCGACCAATCTACAAGACAATGTCAATACTATGTAATCACCAGGTTTTATAGCCTTCGTTCTCTGTACTTGCGTAGGCAAATATATCATGAGATAAACTAATATGTTAGTAATATTATAAGTCGCATTGCAAACTCTGCTTATAAAACTCCGTTTATCTCGATTAAATCCAATGGAAGGAGGCAATCATGTCGATTTACTCTTGTCATAAGTGCTAGCTCTTTCGATCTTAAAGGAAGACCTCGTCGGGCTTAAGCAAGCCAGACAGATATAGCGAGAAATATGCCATTTTAATAGACTGATGCAATGAGATAGTGCTCTCACTTTCCACTGCATAGCTAATCGCATTGATTTACTGGTTCCTAGTTGTTTCTGAAGGATTTGGAACTAATGGACATGTGATACATCATAACATTGAACTGGAGGAGAACAATAAGGTTGCGGCTCTACGACACTCTACGGCAGAACCCCTAACTCTAAGACAGTCTCGAATGGTTCAAAGCAACCCCAGGATTTGAGATATGAATTGTGTTGGTCCTTATTGATAATCGTGGCCTGTTCCTAACCTTATATACTGTAGGTGATAACACTGAAAGCCGAAGCACGCATACAAGTCTTATTATGATGGCTCTACCTGCAGTTTGGTAGTAGTAATTATTTGTCAGGTGCTTCCATAGATATGTACGTATAGAGATCCTCAAGCAAAGAAAGATATAGAAAAACGAGGAGAGTAGGTACCATTATGGGCCAAATGTTCCTGTTGGGTTATCAGCCTCGGATGCTAGGAAGTTTCCTTACATGGTCAATTAAGAGTAAATATATATGAAACTCTTCCTAAGACTAGCAGATGAGATCTGCAGGCCTATTTAATGACCACGAAGTTTACTCCAACACCAAGAGTTCGTAACGGCTTGCGCTTACGCTATACGCGAGATGGGGGTCGAGGGACACGATGGACCCGGCAGAGCGAGATATCGGATGGGGATCGGGTAAGTAACATCCAGGGCCTTTTGAGGACCATAAAAGGGGATATTAAACTTGGCCCATGACCTGGCTTCTTGAATTGGTAATATTCGGTACGGATCCTGTGTTGATCTAGACTTTTGAATGGTAGGGAAATGTAGAGAAATGTAGAGGATGTGGTATGCGGAAAATAGCTGCGAGGACAAATATCCTGGGTGTGAAATCAAATATGGCATCTAATTGGGCTAGAGTTGCTGGTACGAAAGAGACATTTGATTTCGTAGGGCACAATTTCTACTACTTAGGTATGTATCTAATACCTACTGTATTAATATGGTTGCCAGATCCAGGCAGACGGGACAGTTGTGGCAGATGGAGGGTTCGACGCGCTAACGGCGGCGGGTAGTTATTAGCATGGTACGTAGTTAGAAATTATATGTCCGTACGAATCTCGTGGTATGGGAACGCATCTCGTCTGTTTGAAGAGCGTTTTGTGGCTGGTCTGAAGCTCTCGATAGATTTAGGTTGATTCTAAGATTACACTCCCTAAGCTAGGGCTGCAAAGTAACAGTCTTTTGGTCGCCTGCATTGAGGTGCCGGCAATTTGGTAAGGCTGCCTGTTTGGCCATACTTCATGCACGCAACAGGAGCTAGTAAGCTACCTTACCCAGCCGAAGACGCCGGCGAAGCCATGTGGATCAAACACATTTTGCTTGCCTATCGGAAAGCACACAAGAGACTCGCATATTGACACCTGAAAGTGCTACATAGTTGTTATCGGCAAACAGTCATTCACCGTTATAACAACGTGTCCCTCCACACTTAGTAAATTATAGAAAAAGATATGCCAGGAAATAAGGAGGAAAATTACTACAGCCACTGGGGGTAGTAACCACCTACTTGCTGGGCAAAGTATGATGATTGGACTCAATGTATGATAGCTTAATAATCATTCAGAAAATGTGTCTCCTGGTAACAGACGGTAAGGGGTAAAAAAAGGGGTCATTTCTTTCAGGCTGTCCAGGGTTGTAGATTCTGTACGTGGAATGCGAAGAAGAGGGCGTGTGATTATAGGCACCCCTGTCGAGCTCTCCTTGTTGGTTTTGACTGGCTCGATCGTCAGAACCCCAGAATCAAGGTTCTTTCAAAGCTTCCAGAAAGACTTGGTGACTGACTGCACTTCACCTCCGCTTCTACCGCAACTCGTTTCATGGATAGGCTATACGAAATATAAATCTCCTTCCATAGATGTTTCCCTTCGAGAGTATGCGTATATGAAATCTGTCCATGCTATGCTGGATGAAAATTTGTCGAGCATTAAGATAGCGTAATTTGCTATTTTCAATGCAACCCAGAGCTTTGCGGAATCTAATTTCGACAATTTAAGCACGTTGCCGAAGCTGATCCTAGGTACCTCGATATCTCCGCTGGTCCCTTTTCAGCGCCAAAGCGCAACACTTCGGACGCTTGTAGAAATTACATAGGTACCTGGTGCTTATTGATGCAACGTAAGGACCGCTATCCATGCTACTCCATCCCAGCTGCTTGGATAGCTGATAGCTCACTTACGACAGGCGCATGTCGAGGTCCTCCAAAAGACAAGCAGGCAGTAATTATTCATGTATCTATAGCTATTGTTAACATTAAAGTCTGGTTAGAAGGCATATTTGTGCCTATTTGAACCATATAGTAAATCATAGATCATATGGATGGTTTATTAATGGATAGTAGGGAATTGATATTACGAATAGACAATGCGCACATGATGCTTGGAAATATTGTATGTACGGCTGGAGCAAAATTAAAAGATATTGACACGGGGTAGGTTCATTGCTACCTAGTGTGTACTCTATGGAAGGTGTTTCTAGAAGAGCTGGAGACAAGAACGATCTGAAAGGTACAGTCACAAACAGATCCATTGTCCATTCACAGCTTTCTTTCATAATTGAAGTTGCTCAAGTGCACACTTACCTTGTGTATTTCTCTCCCCACTTTTATCGGTGTGTACTTAGCTCCAGTGCACCCGCATTTTCTCCAGCCCTTTCGGATGTTCACTTTCTACTAAATCGTAAATCATAAAATCCACAACTTGTCTACTTCATCGACCTTCATACTTCACGTTTCGTCGCCGACAATTCCTTGACTCTCCTCTTGTCCTTCCGGATCCCTCTCACTCTTCTCGGACTCTTCCTGTAAGCCTCTTTCCTCTTCTACAGATCCATCTTTCGCCATATAACCAAAGCTAAGGATAACGTTATTAGGTGGCGCGCACCAAGGACTTTCACAAATTACGTCGACAGCTCACGCAATTGACGAACAAGGTATGTACCCATGTCGACCCACACTTGCCCACACTTGTCGACGTCCCCTTCCTTTCTTTGATTGGTTCCTGCTCTCCTGCCAAGCACATCATATGCACTTCCCCCACACCTGCCGTTTCTCTATCGTTTTCAGTGACCCACACAAGAAACAACAACCCTTAAAAAATTCTGGCCGCGTCCAAACATCTGGTCTCTCCCGTTTCTTCTTCACACCTCTCAATTCCATCAATCTCAAGCTCGTTGTGTCACAACCACCGAAAGCAATCTTTCTCAATCCTATCTAGGGCACGTAGCCACCCTATTCCTCCCCCGAAATTGTTCAAGAGTTCAATAACTGAACATCAAGCCCGAAAGCCCTTCAACGTCTACCACCGCCTTTTGTCAAGCCGAGTCACCTTTACCTAACTAATCTCCCCAACCAGATCCATCCATTCACAATGGCCACCACCGCGGAGAAAGTTACTGACGCTACCGTCAATGACGTTGCGAACGCTCTTAACAATACCACCATCACTGGCAAGGACGAGGCCAAGGATGCCGTCCACGCCAGTGCTGCTGAGGGACGCCGTCTGTACATCGGCAACCTCGCCTATGCGACAACAGAGGGGGAGTTGAAAGAGTTCTTTAAGGGCTACCTTGTGTAAGTTTTATCCATCATCTTGAACCCCTCAGCATATGAAAGCAACATCTCCAACCTATGAATGATTGCGTGGGATGATAAATTGAATCATCTCCCATTCGGCTGCCTGGTCCTACATGGGTAGGCAGTATCTTGCTACTAGGGCTACAGGCTTTACCTATGTTGGAATCCAAACTGACTGATTTTCGTATAGTGAGTCCGTCTCAATCCCAAAGAACCCTCGCACTGATCGCCCTGTCGGCTACGCCTTCGTCGACCTGTCTACCCCCACCGAGGCTGAGCGTGCCATCGCTGAGCTCTCCGGCAAGGAGATTCTTGAGCGTAAGGTCTCCGTCCAACTTGCCCGCACTCCCCAGCCAGCTGGTGAGAAGGCCGAGGGTGCTACCAACGGTGAGGGCGCCGAAGGCTCCCGTCGCCGGGCTTCTGGTCGTGGCCGTGGCCGCGGTCGTGGTCGTGCTGGCCGCGCTGGTCGTGGCGGCCGAGCTGTAAGTTCTAACCGATTCTCCCACTAATATAGGTGTACAAATTGACTGACATTTTTGGATGGCAAGGATGATGCACCAACTGACGCAGCTGACAATGCCGCTGTTCCCGACAACTCTGAGGTTCTACCTTTGACCGACATCACCAACAAGGCGGATACTGACAAGTCTGACAAGACTGCCAAGAAGGGTCCTGCTCGCGAGCGCCGTGAGCGTGGCCCCCCCGCGGATGGTATCCCGTCCAAGAACAAGGTTATGGTTGCTAACCTTCCTTACGACCTGACCGAGGAGAAGGTAAGAAGAGATCTTGACCGCGTACAATGATGTGTGTGCTAATAATTTTTTCACAGCTCAAGGAGCTTTTCAACGACTACCAGCCTTCCTCCGCCAAGATTGCGCTCCGTCCCATTCCCCGCTTCATGATTAAGAAGCTCCAGGCTCGTGGCGAGCCCCGCAAGGGCCGTGGCTTTGGCTTCGTTACCCTGGCCTCCGAGGAGCTCCAGCAGAAGGCTGTTGCTGAGATGAACGGCAAGGAGATCGAGGGACGCGAGATTGCTGTCAAGGTCGCCATCGACAGCCCCGACAAGACCGATGAGGAGGCCAACATCCCTCACGACCATGAGGCCAACGGCCAGGAGGCGGCTCCCACCGCCGCTTAGATGAACTCCGAGTAGATCTCGACGGCACATGCTTAATTCGCGATGATACATGGTTCCAGACAATCAAATGCTTAGCCGAAGGAAACATGTTACGGCGCCTGTGCGACGGTCGAGTTTTTACGGGGGGGACCCAGTCTTATTTCTTGCTTTTCACAATAAATACGGGAACCTGGGATCATAGCGGTTAGACTATAGACATCGTTAGACGCAACTGCTGTGTCCGGCATTTGCTTCACTGACGGGCGTCTATGCCAAACCTGCTCTCGTCCTAGCATGCTAATTTCACTTATGATTTCGACAACCGCCTCTCGAGCATTTTCACGGGTTGTACACTAGGTGGACAACGGGGGGTCACGGTGGACTCGGAAAAGTTCTCGCGAGCAAAAAATAGATACGATTGTTACGAACTGTTGCGTTATATTGTGATGTACTATTAAAATGTTTGAATGTGATTTGTCGGCCCTGTTTATTTTCGTCCGTCTGCTTTCCCCCTATTGCCGTTCTTCACTTCTTGGTGTTTGATAATTGTATTTGCCCTCAAAACAATTTGGAGTCTGATAGGAGAGCTATGGATGTACACTTTCTTAACTGATGACTGATGTATTAAGCATATTGATACTACTACTACAATTCATGTATCTAGCCTACGATGTCCGAAGTGTTTGACCTAACGGAAATTTCAAGTTTGATCTAAAATTAAATTCTCCAGCAAGTGGCTGTGCGATAACAAATCGAAAATCTAGACCTTGCTTTTTTCCCCATTACGCCGGGGGACAGACAGCGCTAAACCCAGTTGTGGCTTATGTGGAGAATTGTTCTTGGCATCCGTTATCCCTTATTCTCTATCGGCGATTGCGCACGAGTCCAATTGATACCACGTAGTAAAACCTACCTTGCACGGACGAAGCTTGACGAAAATAGCTACCAATTGTTTCGGGGCCTCTATTCAGCTCTTTGCCGAAGACAGTGGCATTTTGGTTCTCTACGGGCTTATAATAGTCTTTTCTGCCGCTTCGGCGCAAGAAATCTGCCATCATGGCGTCCAAGGCCATGTGGGAAGTCGACCCTGAGACTAGATCAAAGGTATACTTTACGACTTGCCATTCAATTTTGCTATTGTCCTTGCTCAAATAGCGAATTCGTTCTGACGTAGCTTTCTACTGTTGTTTTCTATGCTTGCTAACCACCGATCTGCTTTTAGCTATTGGCCATACAAAAGACAAACAACAACAATGTCTGCTGCGACTGTAACGCCCCGAACCCCCAATGGGCCTCTCCCAAGTTCGGCGTCTTTATCTGCCTCTCCTGTGCCGGCGTCCATCGAGGACTCGGCGTCCACATCTCCTTCGTTCGCTCCGTAACCATGGACGCCTTCAAGCAGGCTGAGATCGAGCGCATGCGACTCGGCGGTAACCAGGGGTGGAGATCGTTCTTCGAGCAGCACGATGATACGAAGATGCGCGGTTTGAGCTGGGACGACGCTACGATCGCGGAGCGATACAGCAGCGAAGTAGGCGAGGAGTGGAAGGAGCGGTTGAGCGCTAAGGTCGAAGGTAGGGAATACGTACCTGGCGAACGAAAAAGCAGCACGCCACAACCTGCTGCTAGCGCCGCAAAGCCGCCCCCGAAGCAGATCAGTAGGACTGGGACACCGCTGCAGGGCGTGGCGACAAGTGGGAGTCGAACGGCAAGCCCTAGTCGGCCGGGTGTCAAAGCTAAGGTTGACGATAAATACTTCGCGCGACTGGGAGAGGAGAACGCGTCTAGATCGGAAGCCTTGCCACCTAGCCAGGGAGGCAAGTATGGAGGATTCGGAAACACGCCTATGCCCGCTAAGAACGGCAGTGGTGGAGCGCTCCCAGACTTCTCAGATGTGCAGAAGGACCCTGTGGCTGCCCTGACGAAGGGCTTCGGGTGGTTTACAACAACAGTAACTAAGACGGCTAAGGGAATCAACGACGATTTCATTCAGCCCACAGCTAAGCAGGTGAGAAACGGTGTTCACGTGCTCAACCGTACGTATTCTGGAAGACAAGCTAACCCAGCGCGATCAGATCTCAGAATCGGACTTTGCGGCGCAGGCGAGAGTGGCTGCGGGGAATGTGGGTAAGGCGGCACAGGCGGGCGCGATGACGGCACAGGAACGCTTCAACCGCTTCGTCGAGGGGGGCGACGGACAAGGGGGCCAGCAGCGACAAGCGCCGATCGACGAGAGTAAGAAGTCGTTCTGGGACGACTTCTCCGCCGTCGCGGACCAGCGCCACGGCACCGGCCCTAAGTACAGCTCGGTCGGCACCTCGGCCATGGGCAGAGGCGCGAATAAGAACGCGCCCGCCTCGGCGAAGAAAGACGACGAGTGGGATGACTGGTAGGGACAGTCTAGGGACGACTGGTCGTAAAGAAGAGGTTCGAATGTTAAGACGGAGAGGGGGGCTGTATGGGTGTTGGGGCGCGCGCTTATACCTCTAGATGACGGACACGATGCTATGCTGTATAATTACCTAGGTCACCTAGATGGAGTTTGGGTAGCGTATATACATATATTTCGTTCGAAGCAATTTAAGGGACCTAGAATGATCCCCTTCATGTTAGTCTAAACGGTGTTCATTCAAGCTTCATTACTATGTGTTGAATCCTCGATATACTCGATTTATCTGTCTTAAAATACAACTTAATCACTTCAAGCTCTTTATTCAAACACGGATTGTGATCGTATGAGTTTATGGATAAGAAAGGGGTAGACCATCACGTGGGGCTTGAATTGCTTGGTGGGATTTTGACCGAGGTTTTTGCAAGAAGCGCGGCTATCGCCGGTCTCGGTCGCCGATTTTCCCTGCGTCATTGAACGGAGCTTTAAGGGTTAGCCGGAGCGTTTAACGAAAGTGGCATAAGCTTCAATTGAATCTTCCTCCGTCTTCCGCAATTACAAGACAGCCAGCCAGCCAATACGCTGCACACTCCGCCATGTCTGCGCTTCGCATCCTCGTGCCCGTCAAGCGGGTGATTGATTATGCGGTAAGTTTCAATTGGCTTTAATCCCTTCAATTCCTAAGTGAGAGAAGTGAGGAAGACAGGGCGGCTAACATCTGACTTCCCGCTCCACAGATCAAACCGCGCATCAACAAGGCGCAGACGGGCGTCGAAACCGCCAACGTCAAACACTCGATGAACCCGTTCGACGAGCTCTCGGTCGAAGAATCGGTGCGCATCCGCGAGAAGAAATCCGCGCCCGGCGGCGTCGAGGACATCTGCGTGATCTCGGCGGGGCCGCCCAAAGCCGCGGACGTGCTGCGCACGGCCATGGCCATGGGCGCCGACCGCGCCATCCACGTGGACGTCAAGGAGGGCGAGGACCTGGAGCCGCTGACGGTCGCCAAGATGCTGAAGGCTACCGTCGACAAGGAGAAGAGCAACCTCGTCATCCTCGGCAAGCAGAGCATCGACGACGACGCGGCGCAGACCGGGCAGATGCTCGCGGGCCTGCTCGGGTGGCCGCAGGCTACGCAGGCTAGCAAGGTAGCGTTTGGAGAGGGTGATACCGTCGAGGTTACGAAGGAGGTTGACGGGGGCGTGGAGACGGTCCGTGCTAAGCTGCCTATGGTTATCACGACGGATTTGCGATTGAATGAGCCCCGTTATGCGAGTCTGCCGAATATTATGAAGGCGAAGAAAAAGCCCCTAGTGAAGTTGAGCTTGAGTGACTTGGGCGTGGCGAATGAGAGGCGGTTGAAGGTTGTTAAGGTTACAGGTATGCTTTTTTTTTCTCTATATCCTTTTTTATTTACGATAGGGGTATACTAATGCGTCTTGCAGAACCGCCAGCAAGACAAGGAGGTGGAAAGGTCGAGGACGTCGATGGGTTGATCTCAAAGCTGAAGGAGCTAGGGGCTATATGACGAAAGAACGAAGTACTGCTTTGGAGTTGGACCTCGTCTACGTTGGTCCCTCCGATGTCTGAGTCTACAAGCGTGAGTGAGACTTTGACTATACGAAGACAAAGCCATTGAATTGGCTCTCACGATACTTGCGAGCCAGGAGCAACGAAAATACTGGGCTTCCATGGCTTATTACGTCCATATGGATTTTCAGTCAACAATCTCCTAGACAGCCTTGGAGACTAGAACCGCAAGGTTACGGTAAATAAACTCATATTAAGACCAATTCTTGTCATTTTATTGCCCGTAATGTTGGCACCCTAGACCTATACAACGTGAACTCGGGCGTTTCTATATTGTCTTCATCGTTTGACAACATCTCATTGGCTTTACACAATCCAATCACCGGAGTTTCGTTTTTAAGCCCCTATAGTATATTGTTTTAGAGGTGTGTAACAGCACGCACCGTTCCGCCGAAGTAACATGACGAAGCCACCAAATCTTTCACGTTAAGAGAACCAATCGCGACGAATTGTTTAAGGACATATTTCCATGGTACGAGATGGGCACATGGCTAATATCGAGATTCTTGGCTCCAATGGCAGGTTATGTATGCGTCGTATCTGACTAACGTCACTGCGTTGCAGAAATACATATGGACGAATAATCTCGTAGTGTTGCAATATTCTCATGCCGCTGACGATCATCATGGCGTTCCATACGACATGGAGAAACTTATGTCATCCTGAAATTTTAGAGAGCCGAAGAATTTTCCCATGTCCAGGAATTATCGTGGTAGCTCTATGGCTCTAAGCGTAGAAAATACGTATAATTTAGCATCATGATATAGGCGAAATATTTCTCTGCAAGGGGAGTTCATAGCGATAGAGCCGGCCCCGCTGAAGGCCGTTTTCGGCGTTTAGTTTTTTCTCACCTTTGGCTGCCATACAGATAAGGTAACGGGTCTCTGTGTGTAACCAACAAATACAGTAGATCTGATTCGTTTGATAGACAGAATATATGGGGCGCATAGGCTAGTTTGGGACTTGAGAAATTCGGAAACCAGTCAAATCAATCGCACACAAGCTTCGATTCTTAATTCCCCGCTATGAAAACACCTTTTTTCCCCTTCCCCAGTCCCTTAAAAAACTAACGGTCTTCCCCATCCGACTTCTCGCCATTGATAACCTGCAGAATCTTTGAATTCCCTAACTCCAATTGAGTCAATACTTATTTGCTTTACCTATTCTGATCGGAATTTTCCCAGTTGCGCTTATGAACGGGCGCTCGTCAGTCTTCACATCGCAAGTAAGTTGTTTAAAAATTTAAAGCATGACCTCATTCCAAGTGTCCCTCTTCTTGGAGGAGTCACCAAACAAAACCCATATATCTATCCCTTTCACTATAGTTCAACATCTCCCTTCACGTTCCATTCCAACTTGATGAGGGCTGTAGCTCCTATCTTTTGTTATCAGTTTAGTCATGCCGTTCGCTAACTGTTTATCAATAGGATTATATCTCTGGTGCGTTTACTCAAACTGACTGACTCACCGCTTTTGACACTAACCAACAAATCTAGACCACCTGTGGCGGGCTCTCTCCGCTTAAAGGGGTCCATTGAATAATCTCTTAAGCTTCATCCCTTCATCTAACAACTTAGAACATCATGTTCTCACGACTAGCCCTCAAGACTGCGAGGCCCGCAGCATTCAGTGCTGCTGGCCTTACACCGCGGGCTCGATTCCTCTCCACCACCGCCCGCTTTGCCTCCCAGGCTACCCAAGGAAGTCAGGGCAGGCAGATGCCCCAGACTCTGTCTCGGGCCACGAAGCCAGCCTCTGGTATGGAGGCTACACTCACCATCCGGGTACGTCATAGTTATGAAAGGCTTCAGCGACTGGCATATACTGACTGAGTTTAGGACGGACCTATCTTCCATGGAACCGCTTTCGGAGCTAACTCAAACATCTCCGGCGAAGCTGTCTTCACCACTTCCCTTGTCGGCTACCCGGAGTCGATGACTGACCCCTCGTACCGTGGCCAGATCCTGGTCTTTACTCAACCTCTGATCGGAAATTACGGCGTCCCCTCTGCCGAACGTGACGAGTGGAACTTGCTGAGGCACTTTGAATCGCCCCATATCCAATGTGCGGGAGTTGTGGTGGCCGACGTTGCAGAGAAATATAGCCATTGGACTGCGGTGGAAAGTCTGAGCGATTGGTGTGCTCGGGAGGGTATTCCTGCTATCTCGGGTGTCGACACCCGCGCTATCGTTACGTATCTTCGAGAGCAAGGTTCTTCCCTTGCTAGGATCTCAATTGGCGACGAATACGATGCGGACGAAGACGAAAGCTTTGTCGATCCCGGCCAGATTAACCTAGTCAAAAGGGTCAGCACCAAGGCCCCCTTCGTCGTGGAGGCTCATAACCCCAAGTACCACATTGCGTTACTTGATTGTGGCGTTAAAGAGAACATCCTTCGGAGCTTGGTGAGCCGTGGAGCTAGTGTTACGGTGTTCCCCTACGATTTCAAGATCCAGAAGGTCGCCGACAACTTTGACGGAGTGTTTATTTCCAACGGCCCCGGTGATCCGACGCATTGTCAATCTACCGTGTACAATCTGCGAGTGCTGATGGAAACCTCTCAAGTGCCTATCATGGGTATTTGCTTGGGTCATCAGCTATTGGCTCTGGCTACCGGAGCTCGAACCATTAAGCTGAAGTATGGTAACCGGGCTCATAACATTCCGGCTCTGGACATGACGACAGGTCAATGCCATATCACCAGTCAGAACCATGGATATGCCGTTGATGCCAGCACCTTGTCGAATGAATGGAAGGAGTACTTCGTGAACCTCAACGATGGCAGCAACGAAGGTAAGTTTAAACAGCTTCGGTCTCGTTTCAGAATTGTTTACTCATCACTAACATATAATAGGCATGCGCCATGTTTCTCGACCCATCTTCTCGACCCAGTTCCATCCCGAAGCCAGGGGTGGCCCGATGGATTCCTCTTATCTTTTCGACAAGTATATTGAGGATGTGATGGCCTTCAAGGCATGCCAGGCCGTCTACAAGGACAACCGACCATCTCAGTTCATGCTAGATATTCTTAGCAAGGAACGGGTTGGTGTCCAACCCGAACCCCTGGCCAGTGCTGCCTGAAGAAACATCATATTTGATTTAAACCGTTGATTTGAATCGGGTGTTTAAAAACGCGGCATTCGGGAGTTGATATGATTTTATGGAAATAGTACACAATATAACTTGATTCGAAATTGAAACTTTGAGCACTATGGATTTGTATATGGGTTGTCTGATTTGTGCTACGATCGTCAGATCGTATTGATGATTATACGTTCAAATTTGGGGCGCTATGCCGAACCATCATTCGATACCGAGAAATATCCTAGTAGTCAGGAGACTCGGGGGGTATATTGGTTCGCGGATTCAACTTCGAAAGCTTTCGAGAATCTTTAGCATGCTGTATTTATATAATGGCCAAGGAATCTCCAAATAGTCCAACATCTCCACCTCTAGCTATCATAGTGTGCTCGTCGAGTCCCCAGTTTGCGAACATAACGTTGTACCATGAATGACACTGACCAGTCTATCGAGGTGTGCCCGAGCATGACGGGATGCAATCCACGCGCCAACAACGATGAGAATAATAGAAAACCGGCCGATGCCGCTGGGGAGCCTCCGACGAACTTCATCATCGGCATATCGGGGTGTTCCTCCGCCGGGAAGACCACACTATCCCTCCTCCTGGAGGTTGTCTTACGGAAAGCCTTCCAGGGCACATCACCATCCCCATCCCCATCCTGCAAACCACTAGATGTCACCGTCATCCACCAAGATACTTATTTCCTCCAGCATCCGCCCAACCCCACAATGGTCGCTATCCGGCCCCGCTGGCCGGACGATAGATTCGTTGCGCGTATGGCGGGGCCCGATGACCCGCCCTCGATTCGGGTTGAGGACCGCGATTGTGTAAGTTGCTGCGATGTCGAATTGCTCGCGCGGCATGTTGAGGAGCCTGGTGCCCGGCCGTTGGGGTACCACGTCCCGGCTCCGGATGTGGCGCCCGCGACGCCGGAGGCTGCTCTCAGGAGTTTGGAGGTGGGGACGCTGGAGAAGGCGGTTGGGGAGCTGAGGGGTGTGGTATTGAGGGGTGAGGGTGATAGTGCGTGTGTGCCGGTGGTGTCGTGGGGGGTTACGATAGTTGAGGGCTTTACGCTGCTTGCGCGGGATCCGGGGGAAGAGAATACAGACACTAGAAGCGAGGCGCAGAACTTGAGAATGTTGCGGAAACTACAGGAGCGGTTCGATGTGGCTCTATTCTTACCGGTGAATCACGACGAAGCGCGAGCGCGACGGTTCAAGCGGAAGAAGTATAGGGATGAGCCTGAGGGATACCGGGAGCCGGGGGAGTTCTGGAAGTGTGCCGCGTATTTCGATCAGGTTGCTTGGTGAGTTGCTTAGATTCTACTTTAGTCCTCTTCCTTCCCGGGGCTCTAAGATATGCTCACGAGGTTGGCTATCTATATATGTGAAAAATCTCGGGTCGGTGACAAGGTAATAACTGATTGGTTCCGTCACTTCTCTAGGCCGCACTACGAGCGGTACCATAAGTATATCATCTCCAACCTCGCTCGCAACGACGCGGGGCAGCAAGACAAGGACGAGTGCATCGGCATCCATGTGCGGCCGCCGGGTGCGATCTCCGTTGATGACACGCTGATTTGGGCAGTGCGGATCGTAGGTACCGCGCTGGCTGCAAGAACACGGGACGAGGCTGCTACAGTGCGATGACCGGACGGGCGTTGCAGAATCTCTTCATTATGGCATTTCTCGTATATCTATCATTCAAATGTATCACAGCGGACATGATACCTGAGCTACTACACTGGAGGAAGACACGGTGGGTAGGTAATACCTAATAGTCATGCATATAATAAAAACATGGATGCTGATTTCAGAACGCCAAGTGTATTTTATTAACACACGTATGGCGCATGGCCTACTCTACCTAGTCGAGTATCTCTCAGTATCTTTTGTTTCGGTTCGTCGCACCTTCGTCCGTGTAGGCGTGCTTCTCAGAACGGGTATCCCTCCCTGTACAATGCGTCCTGGTCTGCCGGCGATGCTGTCCGTTTGTGCTCTCTATACTCCTGTAAATGCCTTCTTACTCTTTTTTTCGAAGGCGAGATTCTAGGTGCGCGCTTGCGCACCTTACGCCCATGTAGGTAAGTAAATACAGTCACTTTCTCGTGCTCAACTCATTTAACTCACTTCGTGACCTCAGATCTGTTCAGCTATCAGTAGCGATTGTAGCTCTCCTTTCGGCTCCCTCTGTTATCTCTGTGTCGGCTGTAGTTGTCGCGGTGGCCGTCCTTATCGTCTGCGTATCGTGAGCGGCCGTTGGCGCCGGACCCGGAATCACCGGGTCGGAATCGATCGCCTCCTCTAGGAATGCCGTGGAAGATGGGCATGCCACCTCGGCGAGGTCTACCACCACCACCTCCGGGGCCACGGCGATTACGTCCTGGTTCGCGTCTCGGCTCGTGGTCACGGTCGCGGCCGCGTTCACGCTGCCGCTCACGTTCCCGGTGCGGTGGGCGGATGCCTAGGAAGATCTCAGGGCCTCTGTCGACAAGCACGTCGCCGCTCTCGAAGAAATAACGCTTGTATTCCTTGCCGAAATCCTTGTGGGAGTCCTTAGTCTTTGCTACTGCGATCGCGTCAAGTCGTCGCTTAACTAGCTCGTCCGAGACCGGCTGGTACAAGATATTGGGGTACGTGCGGGTCGAAATTCCCTGCTCTACTCTTCCTGATCTGGAGTGCATCCCTGGACCACGACTCGGTTGAAAGCCGCGAGGGCCGGTGGGGGCGTTCTCAATCCCAGAGAACGGTCGTGAAGGTCCAGTGGGGATGGACTGCTTGCGCTCAGGCTGGGATTCCGGCGCCAGAGGTGCTTGTTTCGGCGGAGGTGCTAAGCCGTCAAACTCTTCGAGCCTAACAACTACGTTGCCGTCATCGTCGTTATCGTATACGACCTCGTAGCGATTGGTAGAACCACGCCCTCCCGTGGATGCTTGCTCCATAGCGACCCATTCCTCGTAACGCTCTGGCGGCATGAAGTCAACCCACAAGGCCTTGCGGTTGGTTTCGTCAGGCCAGACGCGATTATGCAATGCAGTACGTACCCTTGAGGCAGATGAGATCGAACTGAACACTACAAATGCGTGTGTTCGGATAGTGTCGAGGTAAAAGTCGACGATAGTATCATCTTCCATTGGGGCGCCTGCCGAAGTAGCAAGGTCTAACAGGTGCTCTTTAACTGCTTGTGGTCGAAGAGGTCGCATAAAGTTCTTGATGTACAATGCAGAAGTAGCGGGGTGAATGGAGGGTTCGACATCCCGTTCTATCTCGGCCGGGTGCGTTATGTGGGGATGGTCTCGAGTGGGTTCGTCTTCGGGGGGTTCTTCGTGCGCTGGTCGGGTATCGTTCATTGCAACTTCGGTGGTGTGTCCATTCTGATCATCCAAGTGAGTAGTGTCCACTAGGCTTGATCGGGTATCACCATCACCGTTATCGCGCTCGCGCTCATGCTCGAGTGGTGCCTCATCTTTGGTACCTTGCATCTCGACGTCCGCGGGAACTTGGTCTAGACCTTCCATGTCTTCTTTACGACGGATCGCCTCATCCACCTTCTCTGTAGGTGAATTCGCTGCCTGATCATTCTGAGTGTCGGGGTCATCTTGTCTCGCCCGTTTTCGTGCGACTTCGTGGGCAGACGGTGCGGGACTCAAAGACCTGCGCTTCCGTTTTTGCGAGTCCTGTATTACTTCGGTAGGCTGTAGCGGTGTCGCACCGGACGAGGATGGTTCGGTAGCTTGTGTCTCAGTAACAATAGGTGTAGGCTCTTCTTCTTCTGCTGCTGCTACTACAGCTTCAGCTTCAGCTTTAGTCTCAACTTCCTTCTCTACTTCCGCGGGAGCTTCATCAGAAGGGATTGGTTCAACAGTCTCTGGTGCTTCCGGAACTTCTTGCTGAGGTTGTGCATCGCCATTTACATCCTGAGACTCCTCCACAGCTTCATCAGAGGGTTGCGAAGTATTGTTTTCGGTTTCGGCAGCTTCTAAACGCGCCACCAAGTCGGCTTTAAGACCATTTTGAGGTAGGCCAAGGCGCTTCAGCTCGGCTTTTAGGTCAACGACCTTGAGCTTGTTCCAGTCTGTAGCCATGGTCTGTAATGAGAAAGAGAAGTCTACAGCAGAGTGAACATTTCTTGAATAGAATCTTCCAGCTGAAAATGAGGAGGCGGTTGTGAATTGAAGGTATAGCGCGTCTATGGTTATGATATTTGGTGGCAACGTATAAGAGCGTCGCGAAGATTGTTGAAGTCGGAGAAGGAAGCAATTGTAGTAACCACAAGGAAAAAGAAAACTATCGTAACAAGGGGGTATTGGCTTCGAAATAAAGCACTTAGGAGTTCCACAATTTCAATCAGGTTAAAGAATACCCAATTATGAAATCGTGTTGTGCTGTTTTTCTTAACGTGATTGTTTCGACGAGATTTGTTGTTCAAGGTTGTAAATCCGAATGCGACTGATCAAGAAATACATATGTCATTGGGTTTGGTGCAGAGTCTAAGTTGGGCGGCGCGTATGTCGCGGTTTCGTCGACAAAATTTCAACGACCAAGGCGAACAGTTGAATTCCAGCTGTCAGCCCACATTGCAAGAGTTCACTGTGCAGGCGCATGTGGATTAGGTACCTACCTAACTTTACCTAAGATGGGTTCTGGTAGCCTAAACGTATGACTAGGCCAATGGCGAAAAAATGAAATTTATTATTCCAAAAAAAGGAATTAATATAGCCATATTGAAATATTCCATTCATAAAATAAATTAAATCGATATTTTATAAGATATTTTAAAATAAATAAATATATATATTTTATAAACCATTATTTTATTTTATATATATATATTTAATTAATTAAAAATATAAAATTATTTTAAGGCATTTATAATATAACTTTTAAATTATTTATAAAAGCTTTTTTAAATTAATATAAATCCATTTATTTTATAAATATATAATATAAAAGTAAGTTATATATTTTTTTAATAAATAAAATTTATAAGTTATAATATACCATTTATATAAATATTAAAAAATTTATAATATATAATTATAATTTATAAATAAATTTTAAATAAGATTAAGTTGATATATTTTTAAATATATATAAGATTAATGGTATTATTATAAGTAAGTAGATATTATATATATTATATATTTAAGTAATATTTTATATTATAATAAAAATAGTAAATTAATCGAAATAAATGAAAGGAATAAATTAAAAATAAAAAAAAAGATTAGTAAATTTATTAATGTTAGTTTATTAAGTTAAAAAGATGTAAAAGATATAAATAAGTTATAAATTAAAAAAGAGATATTAATTAAATATAAGATAATGATTTATTAATATATTTAAATTTAATTGTTATATGTTTTAATTTTTTATTATAAATTATATTAGAAATTTAATGAGATATGATGAAAAGAAAAGAAGGAAAGAAATTGTAATGATACCGTCTTATCTTAAATTTATCATTTTATTTTTATATTATAAATTTATCTTAATTTTAAAGTTTATTATAATAACTATTAAGTTATAATTTTATCTTATGATTATAATTAGAGCTATAATTATATTATTAATTTTATTATAATATATTAAAAAATAATAAAATAAATTAATATATATTTAATATAAGATTATAGGTATTAATTTTTAAAAGAAAAAAAAGAAAAATGATAAAGGAGTTGTGGTAAATATTATATTATATAATTATTATTTATGTATAATCTTTTTTTTATTATTAAATTAAATTTTAATTAATAAGGTATTAGTTTTGGTTAAAAGGTTAGGTTTATTAATTTTTTTTTTAAATTAAATTCATTATCATTTTTATTATTATCCTTATTATTATTATTTTTAATAGATTTATTATCATTAAATAATAATTTAAATTATTTGTTTTAATAATTGTAATTGTTGTTATAATTAGAATTAGTTTTAGATTTAATATAAGTATTGATATTATTTAAAGGTTTTAATAATATATTAAATATATCTAAACATATTATCCTTTTTTCATAAATAAAATATATAAACTTTACTTTTTTTTTTTTTTTTTTTTTTTTTTTTTATTTTATTTTTATTTGATAGAATTAAAAATAAAATGGTTAGATTTATTTTAATCATTATCATATTTATTAATTATAAGATTAAAAGGCTTTATAAGATCTCTTATTTTATTTATAACAATTACTTTTTTTTTATAAATTAAATATATATATTTGGTATTATTTTTAATTATAAAACTTCTATCTTATTTTTTTAAGTTATTTAAACTTTCATAAATACTTATAATTAAAGATTAAAAAGTTAATAATGTCGATATTTTTTATTATTAAGTAATAAATTTATGTTTATCTCTTTCGTAAGCTAATAAATATATATAAAATTTATAATTTTTATTTATATTATTATAAATCCTTATAATATAATTTATAAAAATAAATTAAACAAAATAAATAAAAAGAAATTTAATTGGAATATTATGAAAAAAAAAACATATGTGATTTTAATAAAATATGAGAGCTTTTATATAACAATTATTATTTATATTATTAAGAGGTATTAAGATATAAGAAATAAGCTTATATTTATTATAATCATTAACATTTTTTTTAGGAAAAAAGATAAGATGGTTATAATCAAACAAGTAATAAATGTTTTTTTAAATAATAGCTTTATTTAATACATTATAAATAACATTATTATTTAATAAATATACAAGATATTTTTATATATTATTTATGTTATATTATCTTTTTAATGATTTAGGAAGAATATAATAAACCTCATTATCATTATATACTATTATTACTTAATAAAAGCTATTTAAAATAATATAAAAGGGTTTAAGATTAATTATATTAAGTGGGGGATATAAAAATATCTATAATCTAAGAATATTTATTAGAAATATTTAATTTAAAAAATTAAAAATAAAAAGATATAAATTTTTTAATGAATATTAATAAGTATAAGTAGAGATAAAATGTATTAGCTTTATTATTATTAAAATCTTTCATATGAAAATAATATTACCTTAATGGTATCACACCATTTTAAAAAAGCATATAAGGATCTTTTTATAAACAACTTGTTAAGAAAAATAACTTATTTTAATTATTAACATTAAGTTTTTTATTAATGATATAAATATTACCATAAAAAATACAAACAATATAATATATTAACTTATAATATATGCCATTATAATTAAAAATAATAAAGCTAAGGAGATGATTATAAATAAGTAAATGGGGGTGGAAAATATCCACATAATAATAATATAATAAGTAGTTAAAATTAAAAGGGAAAGAAGCATGATTAAATAAAAAAAACAAATTTATAATAAAATAATATATATTAAATATTTAAAATGTTAAGTTATAATAACTGGTGATGGTTTATAATGTTGATTAAGTGAAGTGGAGAAAAAAAAATAAGATAATTTAAAATATTAATTAATTTAAGTAAGTACTTAAGTACTTAAATATTTAAGTATTTAACATGTTTTTATTTAATAATTAATCTTAAATTTATAATATGTTTATCTTTAAATCTATAGTTTTATTAGAAGGGGCAGGTGGTTAACAGTTTTATCAGACTTTTCTTTTATTAAATAGCTTAAAATATTAAATTTTAATTTTAATTTAAATAATTTTATATTTAAGATTAACTTTAATTAATAATTTATATTATTTGAAAGTGTTTGATTTTAAGATTTTATTAATATATATTTTAAGTATTATATCGTTATATTAATATAACTATTTTTGATTAAAGTCTTATTTGGTTGGTATTATTAAAATATAATCATTTATATAAGAGATTTAATCATTTTAGAAATTCACATACCTTTTAAGATAGTTATTTTAAATTAAAGATGTAAAGATTAATATTTAAATTATTAAAATTATTAAATTAAAGTTTTTAAAATGATATAAATTATTAATTAAAATTAATCTTAAATATAAAATTATTTAAATTAAAATTAAAATTTATGATTAAATTAGTTGGTGAGGTATTAACATTAGATTTACACTTATTACCTACCATTTTAAGAAATATTATGGATTTAAGATTAACTTAATTAATATTTCCCTTAAAACCTTTTTTTTTATTTTGATTTTATTTTTTTTAACTTTATTTTAATTTTAAAAATTATTATTATATTATTATTAAATATATATTAATTAATATTTTATTATATCTTCATTTATTTATATTATATTATAGATTTTTAAGTTATAAATTAACTCATTTTTATTAAAAATAATATATATATAAAATTTATAAGATTAATTAATATTTATCACCTTAATTATAAAGATCTAATACCATTATTAACTTTTTTAATATTTAATTTTAATAGCTTTTATTATAACATTATATATTATACATATTACATTATTATTAAAAATAAATTCCTTAGAAATGGTGAAGGTTTTAATTTAAGATAAACCATAAATCCTTTCTTATTAACCTTTACTAATTTAAAAGATCTTAAGTTTTAAGTAATAAATTATATCTTATTATTTAAGAATTATTATTTTTATATTCTTATGTATATTAATAATAAATATAATAAGATATCCTATTATTATATAAATTATAATTAATCCATCTTATAAAAAAACCATATCTTATTATTTTTTATTTTAATAAATAAATATTCCCTTTAAAATTACTAAAATCTTAACATAAGCTTTTATTATTTAATCATGCCTTTTCATGGTTAAGTTTATAAAGGTAGCAGTGTTGATATAACCCTTAATCTACTTATTACTTTATTATTAATATTACCTTTTCTTTTAAACATACCCATTTTATGCTTAAAAGCATACAATTTTAGCTTTAAAAGAATAATATATATAGTTATATTAAAAGTGGGGATAAAAATATACTTATTTATAATTTAAATAAGAATAAAATATACCTTTCTTAAATCATATATTACTTATAAAACAAAAATAATTTTATTTTTATTTTAAAATTAAATATAAGTAAAAAGGGTAAATATTAGTTAATATATCATACTTTTATTTAACTTTAATTTATAAATAACACTTTAAAATTTATCTTAATATATTATAATATTACACTTATATAAATAATAAAAATTATAATTAAATTTATATTTATTTATTTTATTTGGATATTATTCATATAAATTATTTTAATTTATTTTTTTAATAACACTTAAATTAAATAAAACTTTTTTATTCTCTTATATAAGATTAAAAATAAAAATATTACTAAAATATTTCTTTTTTTTAAGTTACTTAAGTTTAATATAAAAGTAATATTAATTAATAATATCATAGCCGGTTAGAATTATGGATTTAATGAAATGGATATAGTTAAATTATTATTTAATTTTGGTTTTAATTATATATTTAATATTAATTTATTATTGGATGGTAATTATAAATCTAACATAAATCTATTAAAACCAAATAATTATTATTTTAATTATTATTCATCTTTTAAAACTCTTAATTTATGTTTTAATGCTTATTTAAAACCTTAAAATAATCGTTTTTGTTTATCATCTGATAATAATAGCACTTAATATAACTTAAACGAAAGCTCCATTTATTAAAGATTAGCTTTTCCCTTAATTTTTCCACTTTATTAAATTTAATTAATATATTTTTTTAATAAAATTATATTAAAATTAAAGTTATAACCAACATTAAAAAAATTAATATAATAAATGAAACGCCTCTTTTTATATTTTTATTATAATAATTATTCTTTTATTATATAATTTATATCAGATAACATTTTATTTATACTAGAATATGCCTCATTTATTTTAAACTTTTTATTTTTATTTAAATTTAATAAATCTTTTAGTATATAATTTGTATTAGATGGTATTTTATTTATGTTGGAATATATCTTATCTACTTTAAACTCCCCATTCTCATTTAAATTTAATAAATCCCTTATTCCTGATAATCATATTAATAATTATAATTAATACTTAATTATATTTTTATTTTTACATTTATACATTATTCTATAATTCTAAAGTTAAGTTTAGTTATTTATCTTTTAAAAAAGATTTTATAATATCTTATTTTAATTATACATTTTAAATTATTAATTATTAATTTTAAACTTAAATATAATAAATAATATTAAGAAATATATGATAGATATTTAAATTTTAAAGTATATTATAAAATTTATTTTTATTTTATATTTATAATATCTTTTTATAATATATTTAAAAATAATATCTTTTTATATTTTAATATGATTTTAATTATAATAAAAATAATTTATAAAATTATTATAATATTCTTTATAATAAAAATTATAATAAAAATAATTTATGAAATTATTATAATAAAAATTTAAAATAATAAAGATAATTTATAAAATTATTATAATAAAAACTTAAAATAATAAAGATAATTTATGAAATTATTATAATAAAAATTTAAAATAATAGAGATAATTTATGAAATTGTTGTAATAAGGATTTAAGATAATAAAGATAATTCATAAAATCATCATAATAAAAATTTAAAACAATAAAGATAATTTATGAAATTGTTGTAATACTTTTTATAATAAGAATTATAATAAAGATAGTTTATAAAATTATCGTAGTGGGGATTTAGGATAATAAAAATAATTTATAAAGTTATTATAATATTCCTTATAATAAAAATTATAATAGAAATAATTTATAAAATTATTATAGTGGAGATTTAAGATATTAAAGATAGTTTATAAAGTTGTTGTAATATTTTTTATAATAGGAATTATAATAGAGATAATTTATAAAATCATCACAATAGGGATTTAGGATAATAAAGATAATTTATAAAGTTGTTGTAATATTCCTTATAATAAGAGTTATAATAAAGATAGTTTATGAAGTTGTTGTAATAGGGATTTAAGATATTAAAAATAATTCATAAAGTCATCATAATATTCCTTATAATAGGAGTTATAATAGAAATAATTTATGAAGTTATTACAATAAGGATTTAAAATAAAAAATAATTTATAAAATTATTATAATATTTTTTATAATAAGAGTTATAATAGAAATAATTTATAAAATTATTATAGTAAGGATTTAAGATAAGAGATAGTTTATAAAGTTATTGTAATATTCCTTATAATAGGAGTTATAATAAAGATAATTTATAAAGTTATTATAATAAAGATTTAAAATAAGAGATAGTTTATGAAGTTATTATAATGAGGATTTAAGATAATAGAGATAATTTATAAAATCATTATAATATTTTTTATAATAAGAGTTATAATAAAGATAATTTATGAAATTATTATAATAAGGATTTAAGATAATAAAGATAGTTTATAAAATCATTATAATAAAGATTTAAGATATAATAAAGATAATTTATGAAGTTATTATGATATTATTTATAATTGAGGTAATTTATAAAATCGTTATAATAAGGATAAGTATATTAAATAAAGTTTATATAATTATTTTATTTTGAATTTTTATATAAATTATTTAAAATAAAATTTAAAATTATATGAAATATTAAAGATTAAGTAATAATCTACTAACATAAATTCTTTTTTATGAGAATTATTCTTATCATTAAATTAAAAGCCATTTTATTATTAAATTATTATGGTATAAAAATATAAATAATGTTAATAAAATAATAATATATATTTAAAAGTTATGTATATTTATATATGTTTAATAATTTAATTAAATTATTTAAGATCTTTTTAAAAGAAAATAATAACATTTAATAATGATAAATATTAAAGTAAATATTTAAAATAAAAGTATTATATTGTTATTTTCATATACTTATTTTATTATAAAAGTTTAAAATCTTATTATATAGAAGTTTTTATCTTATCCATTAATCCTTTTTATTCTTAATTTTTTTTAATATTTTAATGTAAAAAGCGTATTAATGTTGTTAAAAAAAGTTGATATATATTATTATTATTATTGAAAAAAGCTTAAGCGAAGCTTATAAAAAGATATTAAAGATTTATTTATAAATAGGAGTTGTTTTAAATTAATAGGGGGATTAAAAATATTAATATTAAATGAAAAGTAAAAAATTATAAGAATTAATATTAAAAGAAATCAAAATAATAAATAATATTAGATTTATAATTATTTTTATTATAAGGCTTTTAACATAATCTTAAAAAGAAGTGATATATGGTAGATATTTATTTTATTAATTAAATTTTATTATATTTCATATATTTTTTAAATATTCCTTTATATCATCTCGTTTTTTTTGTTTAATTTAAGCTATATATATATATATATTATTATTATAATATTAAATATTAATTATAACTATTTATCCTTTTTAAGATAAAATAATAAATTATTTTAATAATATATAAATATAAGATTTTAATGTAAAGAATAGGTATATTTAGTCTGTCTTTTCAAATGGATTTATAAATGTTTAAAGATGGTGGAGAGCAGGTTTAGCTATTTAAAATGAGGTCATAATTCTTTAAATAAAAATATTAAATTATTATAACATTTAAAATGTTTTAACAATTATTATATAATGAATATTAATTTAAATTAATTTATTATTTACTAATATAAATAGCTTTAATTATTATTATAATAACGAAAATATAATGGATATAAATATAAATTTTATTGTTTGTAATTTATTTTATAAATTAATATAATTTAGTTAAGGGAAAGGATAAATTATATTATATTAATGGATATACTGCATTGGAATGGTTAGTTAAAGATTGTAATGCGTGTTAAGTCTCGAGAAGCAATATATAACTTTTAAAGAATAAGATATGTTAATATTTATTTTATAAGATTAATTTAATCACATAACTACTAGATATCTACATAATTAAATATAAGGATAAAATAATTTAAATAAGTTGTTATTAGTTTTAATATTTAATATATAGAGATTTAATTAGGTTGGTATGATTAAAATATTTAAGTATAATAAATAATCATAAATTTAAATGTTTATATGTATAATTTTTTTATTATATAATCCTATTATAATAATATTATTTTTTAAAATAATAAAAAATCTTTAAGAATTATGAGTGGATTTTAAATGTTAAATATTATAATAAATGTTTAATTTAAAAAGCTTTTTTATATATTATGCCATAAATTATAAATTTATATAATTATATTATTTAATAAAATAATGTCTCCTATTAGTAGTTTTATTTAACTTTTTTATTTTAAATAATTTTATTAGTATAAGCACTTTTATAAGTTATCCAAGCTTATTTTATTAATGATATATCCTTTTTTTTATATTATCCTTAACATTATTAATTAACATAACAAATATAAAATATTAATTGTATGCTTAAATTAGTAATTTTAATTATATTTTAAATTAATTAGGTTGTACATAAGATTTAACTAGCTTTTATCTCATATATAACTTGTTGCTGCTGTTTTTATTATTATCCCCTACCATTACCATTATGGTTATCATTGTTTTTATTATTACTTAAATGTCTTAATAATTTTTATTATGGTGTATTATAATAGTATAAGTATGTTGGGGGGGGCTTATGATTTACCATTATATTTAATTTATCCTCCCTATGATGCTAATTACATAAGCAATTCCTTTTATATTTATAATAATTCTTTTAAATCTGGTGTTTTTTTTATCTGGTTAGATAAAATATCATTAAGTAAATTATTTTTACTTTTAAAAATTCCCTTTTATTTATATTATAATATGTTTAAAAAGTTAATTATTAGTAAGTTAAGGAATAAGAATATTATATTTAAATTTTTTAAAATTAAGACCAAAAATTATAAAAGGTTATTAAAAGATAATGGAATTTATTTATATATTAATAATGAAATTCCCTTAAATTTCATTAACTTATTTTTAAAGTTTAACATCCTTTCTCCTGATTTATAAAAGAAAAAATATGAAAATCTAAAAAATATTTAAAACATAATAAAAGTAATAATAAATATTTTTATATTAATTATTAAACTTAATGAAGTAATATTTAAAATAATGGTAAGTTATGTATTTATTATAAATTATCTTGGATTAAGTATATTTTTTGTAAGATATAATATAAAAAATTTAGGATTTTAAGATTTTTATAATAATATATAAAGAATAATAAAACTAAAATATTATATAAAATTTAAATTATTAGATTTAATTAATACTTATGAAACTAATATATTAAGTATTTTATTAGATTATTTAATAAACTTATATAATAAATAAATTAAAAAAAACATAAAAAAAAAGTTTAAAAAGATTATATTTAATTAGTTTTTAATAAATAAAATCATTAAGGTGATTATGTTTACTATTTTAATTAATATTTATTTCTTTTTCTTTTTATATAAAATTAAAAGTGATGTAAGAAAATAATTTAAGACTATATATTAAATTTTAATAAATATTTTTTAGCTTTAGTTTTAGGATATGATTTTATTAAATTAGATAATGTAATCTTTAGTCTTATAATGATACCTAAAATGATAAGATTATTGGTTGGGTGGGTTAAAAAAATTAATAAAAAAAAATAAATCTATTATAATCAATAGATTTAAAAATATATATTATTATAATTAGGTAATATTTTATCCTTTTAAGGTATTTTAATTAGAATTAATATATAAAATATTAGAAAAAAAAAAGCAAAATTAAAAGAAAAATTCTTATAATAAATAGATTAAAGATCATTTAAAATATAATATTATATAAAATTTAATTATCTCATATATTATTAATACTTATTTTTAAAAGATCTTTTTTTAAAAGACCCTTTTCTAAAAGATCATTTTTAAAAGTTTAATATGATGTTTAATAAATATAAAAAAAAAAGAAATAAATTTAATTTAAATTTAAAACAATATTTTATATATAATAATTTTAATTTATAGTAAGTTTAATATTTTTTACTTAATTAATAACATTAAAATCACAACTTCTATAAAAATACCACTTTTAATTAAAGAAATTGGAAGGTAAAATTTATAGTATATTATATTTTAAAGAATATTAAGATTATTTATTAAAAGTTTTAAAAAATATTATAAAATATTAAATATTCATTAAAAACATCAAAAGACTTTCAATTAATTTATTAAAGATTTTTAAAGATATTAAAAAGGGATAAAAGTAAATATTATATAATCTTTATAAATTCTTTTATAAACATACTTTTATTTTAAATTTAGATAATTTAACATATTAAAACTATATTTAAATATAATTAAAATTAAAAGAAAAATTTTAAAAAATTTATTTAATAAGATATATTTTATATAATTATATAAAAGCTTTATAAAATTATTTAAATTTAAAATATCTACCTTTTTTTTAGTTATAAGTTGATTTATTAACAGATAATCTTTCACACTTTTTAATAATAAATTTTATTAATTTATTAATAAAGATATTTTTAAATAAATAGAGTTGTCATATAAAAATAAATATCTTTTTTTATTATTAATTATAATTAAATAATTTCCTTATAACCATACATATTTTAACATTTTATAACAATTTTTTTTTTTTTCTATTATTTTTATTTTTACCTAATTACTAATTACTAATAATATAATATATAATTTTATTATATAATCTTATATGATTAATAAATATTTTATAATCTTTATCAAATTATTTTTTAAAAATATTAATACTTTATAAATATAAAAATAAAATTATATCTTTATATTATTATTTAAATGATTAACTTATTATTATTATAGAATTTAATCTCGATAAATATAATAAACCTTCTCCTTATCTATAACTTTAATAATATATTTTTTATTCTTTAATTGAATTTATTTTTATATATATTTATTATAATAATGTAAAAATTAATATTATTATATTTAATAATCTTATCTTAATAAATAATATCATTTTTATAAAATTAACATAATTATAAGTTATAAGTTATTATATGAATATTATAATAAATATAATTATATTATTACATAATAAATTAATATACCTTTTAAAAAAAATATGGCTTTTATATAACTTATATTTGATATATTTATCATTATATTAATTCTATTATTATACTTATAAAAAATAGATAATTAAATAATAATTTTAATCTTCCAAATTATATATAATTTATCTGGTTAATCTTTAAATAGAAATTATATTAATTAATCTTTGGTAATTAATCCTTTTTAAATCTGATTTAATTAAACCAGATTTTTTATTTTATAATTATATTTATTCTAAATCATTTATTTCTAATAAATATTTAAAAGATATTAAAAATTTAATAATAATATGGTGTAATTGGCTTAATTTAAAATAATTAAAGCTTAAAGAACCTTTAATTCCCTTTAATATAAAAAATATAAATTTTCTCGATTAAGGAGAGATAAATATGCCCCCACCATCTTAAATATCTAGTTAATTGATTTAAATAAAAAAATATTTCCTTAAACTTAAATATATAAATATATATATATATTTATGGAAAAAAGATATAGATAATTTGCTTTTTTAAATTACCTAATAAATTAATTTAATTAAGATAGATCTTTTTAATATATTAAAAAAAAAAAGCTTAACATTTAAATAATATAAAATTAATTAAAAGAAAATAAATAAATGGTTTAAAAATTATAAGTAAGTGATAGACTTAAAATTTTTAAAAGAAGGGATCTGATAGTCTTATTAATACCCTTATATCAGCTTTAATAAAAGTGTTATAAATACCACATTAATTATAATTAACATTAAAAAAAGGTTTAAAAAACATACCTATAAAAATATAAGAGAATTAATATCTTAGCTTTATCTTGATAAAATCTTTAAATATAATCTAGAGATTTTTAAAAGTTACACCTTTAATCATAAAAGAAAGTTAATAAAAGAAGTTATAATATAATATTTTATAATATTAATTAATATAAAAAATATAATATTTCCTTATCTAATTATGGAAGTAAAGTTGGATATAAGTGATATAATAAGTAATATAAATCAAATTATTAATAATATTATTATATATATAAATTATCATTATGATTATAAGATTTTCTAAAAGCTAAATAATAATATTATGTTTAGTATTATTATTTTTACTGAAAGTGTTAAGGTTAACATAACATATTATAAATAAGAGTTTAATTAATATTAAGAATATTAATGTAAATAATTTCTTTAATATTAGTTAATAAGTAAAAATAAATATAATAAATTTATAAAAATTATATATAACATTCATTAATAAATAATAATTACTTAATTAAAGATAATAAAAATAATATTTATTTAATGATAATAAAATATATTAATAAAAAGAAATATAATGGTAATGATAATAAGAACATTATATCTTTTAAAATGAAGGCGATGATAATACTTATAAGTTTTTTTACCATTAACTATATTAGATTATTTAATTAAAAGTTTATAAGATATTATAAAATATTACTTATTATAAATATTAAAAAATATTATGAAATATTTAATTATTAATATAATTATTTAAACTTATATATAATATATATATTTATATATATAAATATATATTATAAAATTATATAAAATATTTATGAAATTATTTTAATTTAAATCTTAATTTAATTCTTTAATTTATAATATCTTTATTTTTAATATAATATCCATCATTATTTTTACTTAATTATAAAATATCAATAATTTTTATTTAAAAATATTTTATAAATAAATAAAATAACCACATAAAAATAAATATTATTTCTTAATTAAAATTATGTATGGATAATGATCTTACAAATATAAATTTTTTTAATTTCATTATTTATTATATATTTAATATTTTTACATTAATCATAATTAATATTATACATAATCTTCTTATATAATATCATATATTTAATAAATATTTTAATAATCTTTATTAAGGTGATGTTTTATAAATATAAGGACCTTAGGAGAATTCATAACCCTTACATTACTACCTAAGCAATTAACTTATTATTATCATGGAATTTAACCTTAATAAATATAATAAACCTTCCTTTTTTTTATAACTTTAATATCAACTTTTTTTATATATTAATAATAATGATGATAATTCTAATACCATTAATTTTAATAGCTTTTTTCAAATAAGTAAAATTATTCTCTTAAAGTTGGCTTAATTATAAAATATAAATCAACATATAAATACATTAATAAATAAAGACTTACTATCTTAAAAAGAATTAATACATTATTATACTTAAATTAGATATGAAACAAGGCTGGATATAAAAAAATAATAATAAGAGCTCACTTAAGTTTAACCTTATCAATTATAAAGATTTAATTATTATATTAATTAAAGATAAGCATGGTAATAATATTAATAACAATCTTTAATGAGTAATTTTACCTGTTTAATTAACTTTTAAATTAAAATTATTTTAATTAATTTTTAATTACTAGCTTTTTTTATACTTAATCCTAATCTTTTAGATTTTACTCTTATTTATTTTAATTTAATTAACTTAAATTAATCTTTAAATAACTCCTATAATATCATGATTAATTAATGTAAATGATTTAATTTATATTAATTAAATCCTAAAACATCTCTAAACCCTTTTATATTTAAAGAATAAAATCTAGATCTTTTTAATTTTATTAAATATATTTTGCTTTAATTATCATAAATATTATCAAATATCTTAAATTAAATAAAAGAATATCATATTATCTTTAAATATAATAATTATTTTATTATATTTATTAGAAAGAATTAAGATAATTTACTTTTTTAGGTTTTATAAATCATTTAATCAATCAAAATAATTATTCTTAATTAATTAAAGAAGGATGTATTAAAACTATCCCCATTTTTTATTAAGATTGATTTTATATTATTAAATAAGTGGTATAAAAGGCTTAAGGAAATAATAAATTTAAGGTTTATAAAGGAAGATAATTAAATAAATTATTAATTATCTTACTTTAATCTCTTTAAAGATAATATTAATCTTAGCTAAGTTATGATTAACATTAATAAGCAATTCAGAAAAACCATTTATAAACCACTTAAGGAATTAATTATTACCTTTAAGCTTAATAAGGTTTATAAATATTAAATAAAGACTTTTTATTTATATTATCTAAGCATTAATAGAAGGTTAATTATGTCACTCATTAAAAAACACTTTGATTTAAATATTAATATAGAAATTTTAATATTATCTTATTTAATTATAAAAATAAAAGGAGATATAAAAAATAAGTTAAATAAAGAGAATTAAGCTTATTATAATAACATTATAAATATAAATTTTAATTAACATATATTTTTAAAAAATAATATTATTTTTATTATTATATTAATATTAAATTTAATTAAAATCTATATAATTTATAAAAAGGTAATATATAATTTAAGAGAAGATATTTAAGATTTAATATATTAGATAAAAGAAATTATTTATTATTAATATATATATATTAAGGAATATTATAAATTTATATATATAATATATAATATCTATTACTAAACAATAATTACTCAATTAAATATAATAAAGGTAATAATAAGTTAATGATAAAAAAAAATATTAAAAAAGTAAATAATATAATAATTAAAATAAAAGGGTTAAAATTAATATTAATTTTAATAAATTTAATAATTTAATAATTATATATTTATCTCCCTCACTTATTATTTAATATAAGATAATAATTATTATATAATTATATTAATAAAGATTTTGTTTATAGCTTATTTTAACTATAAATAAATAATAAAACTTTTATATATAATCTTATAAGTTTAAGATTATTAAGATAATTATTTAAATAATTATATTTATTATTATTTGTAAATATATTATATAAAAAATAATAAAATATTAAAAAACTAAAAAACTTTAATATTAAAGATATAAATTATAATATATTAATATTAAAATATATTATAAGATTTATTTAAATATATTATTAAAACTACTTATTATAATACATAACCTTTATAAATAATGTTATAAATAATTTAAGGATTATTGTTTAAGTAGAGATTATTATTAATTTTTTTGTTTTTAACTTATTTATTATTTGATTTATTATAATTTATAATAATTTTATTAAAATCAAAATTTAAATAATTATTTAAGTTTTTATTAAGGGTAGATTTAAATTTTTTATTAAGGTTATTTATTATTTTAAAATATTATATCTTAAAAGATGTAATTATTTACCCTTATAATAAAAATAATGATAATAGCTATAATTTATCATTATTATAAGATATCTTTTACATGTAATATCATTATTTTATTAATATAAGCTTATAAAATTAATATTATATTAATATTAATATTAAAAATAACTTAAAAATAATTTTAACTCATTATAAGATGATAAATTTAACTTATTTAACTTCTTAATTAATAATAAAAGATGGAATATTTAATATTAGTTTTAATTAATTATAAAAAGATTATTAAGCTATTAAAGATGGCACTTTAATCTTTTTAAAATTAAATTATTTATTAATTATAATAAATCATAATATATTTTAATTTTATTTTATTAACTTTATTAAATATTATTAATATAAATATAATAAAATTAATATATTATTAAAAATCATAAGTTTAAAATAAAATTATCATGAGAATATTATTATTATTTTTATATAATAATTTTTTTATTTATAATCTTATAAATAATAAATTATTAAATAATTAGATGGAATTTATAAATCATTTATTATATTTATAATATTAATATTTAAATTTATTATTTCTTTAATTAATATATTTAAATAAAATAATATAAATTTCTTATAATAAATTTTATCATAAATAATAAAATTTTAAATCTTTTTTAATTTATATAATTAATTAAATAATTATTATTAAATTATTTTTTTTTAAGATTATTATTATTAATTTAGAATTTAGGAATGTGATATTATAAAATCTAACCAGCTATATAAATAATATATATATATAGGTTAAATATAAATATCATTTATTAATTTAATATTTTTACTATAAAAGCTTAATCCATTACATAATTATTAAAAAACATGGAACATATTAAATTACTAAATAAAGCTTTTTTTATATTACGTAGCTTTTTATTAGTTATGATGTTGAGTTTTATATATATCTTACAATATATTTATTTTAAGATTATAATTATAAGCTTTTTCTTTTTTATAATTAAACTTTTATCAAATTTAATATTTAATTTTATAATAAACCTCTAAATAATCCTTAAATTATTTCCTATAAGTTCATTTATAAGTTAATTTATAATCTATCTAATATTATATCTGATAACTTAAATAAAACATTAATTTTAGATAATATTTATGGCCTATTTAACCTTTTTTTAGATATCTTCAAAAAACTTTATTATATTAAAATAAGATTTTAATATTTTAAAAAAATGCTTCTTATAATATAATAATAAATGGTAGAAATTCTTTGTGTAATTTTTATATTAAACCTAGACCAACTTAAAGATATTTAATAAAACTTTTAAATAATAAGATATATAAATTTCACTAAGAAAATATATTATTTTAGTTTATTAATATTAAGATGGTAATACTAAATATATATATTAATTTTAAAGTTTATTATAATTATTTAATATAATAAATAATTATATTATAATTTTATTAATAATAATAATATTATTTATGATCTTAAGGTTTATTAAAATGATATCTTTTAAAAGATTAAAGTTATTATAGGTTTAAAAGAATTTAATTAAATATAAATATATTAAACATAATTAAACATAAAGTTTAAACTTTAACTCAACTTTTTTTTAAATATATTAAATAAGAAGCTTCATTATAGCTTTATATTAGATAATAATTTAATCTAAAATTAACTTTTAGCATTTACACCATAATTCTGTTTTAATAAATAAGGCTAAATATTTTTTTAATATTTAAATAAAAGTAATAAATGTAATAATAAGTTAAATTTAATCAGGTTAATAATAATTAAATTTAATAATTAATGTATTTAAAAAAAATCCAAATAAAAAATTTTTAATAAAAATCATCCTTCACATTTCTTTATATTTATAATTATATTTTAATTAAAAATAAACCATATTTTTATAAATATAATAAAATATTCTTATAATATATATAAGTGTAGTTAATTAAATTAGGGGCTTATTATAAATATTATTTTAAACAAAATATCATATATTAAGCTGGTAATTATATTAAAGATCTTAGATTTAATATAAATTAATTATAGATTAAAAATTATAATTTATAATAAATTTATATTTTTTTATTTTTTTATATTTATAATTCATTATTAATTAATAAAATCATTTAAACCCTTATTATAATTTCTTATATATATATAAGGATAATATATAAATATTAAAAATGGTTTAATAATATTATTATTTTAACAATTTAAACCATATTATACCATAAGAATAAATAATTGGATTTTTTATATTATTATTATCACTTTTATTTATAAACTAAATATTAATGACTTTTTTATTAATCTAATTAATTTTTATCTTTTTTTATAGTTAATATAAATAATATTTATCTTAAATTTAAAATATATGGCATATTTTATGCTTATATGATTATAATAAGTAATGTATTAAATTATTAATTCTATAAGATTTTATTAAGCTTTTAACTTAAAGTTATTTTTATTAAAGATAATGATGATGAAGATAATAATAATAATAACAAAAATATTGACAAAAAGGATAAAAAAGACAATAAAAATAAAGAATCTAATAATGATAATAATCATATTAATAATAATTTAATTATACATCCTAGGCTTTAATAACCTTAATATAAGGGTTTAAAATATAGGTTATAAAATAATCTTATAATGGTAGATAGATTTATTTAAGTGCCATAAAACCTGGCTTTTTACCTTTTTATATAAAAAAAACAATCTGGTATATCGTTAACAACAATGGTTATTACCACTACTATACTTAAAACAACAAGATGCAAGATAATAAAATAGAAAATAGCTATAAAGCAATTCCTAATAACATTAGTTGAATCGGAAGTTATATGGTAGAAATTAATAAAGAAACACCAGCTTAATTCAACTGCTTTTTATTTTTATTTTTATATTATTATAATTATTTTAAAATGGATAATGGATTATAATATTTTAATATTATAGCTTATTTTTATTAATAGTTTATTTATAATTATTTTTATATTTAAGATTATTATAATAAAATAAAAAATCGAAGGTATTAGTGATTAATAATAAAAGTTTACTAAGAAGAACTTCACATAAAAAAAATAATATAATAAAATATATAAAATAACCTTCCTTAAGATTTTAAATATAAAAAGTTTTATTAAATTAGATTTTTAAGCATAAAATATTAAACATATTTATATAATATGAGATGTTTTTTTTTTAATTAAAAGCTAAGATAATAAATAATATTATAAAATCCATATTATATATTAAGAAATCATATATATCTTAAAGGAGAAAGAAGAGAAAAAGGAATATAATATATTATAAATAAAAAAGAAATCATTTAAGGTAGAATTTTAAGTAAAAATAAAACTTGATATAAAATAAGTTAAAAAAATAAAAAAGGTTAATATTAAAAAAGAAATAAAGGTTAAAAGGAATAATAATTATGAAATCTATGTATAAGTAAAATAAAAAAAGGATAATAATATATTGAAAAATAAGAATAAAAAAATAATAAAATAAAAAGAGGAAGATAAGAAAAGATCGAAGCATAAAACATTTAATTTAATATTAAATAGACTTCTAATATCTTATCTTTTAAAACATCTTACCACTTTTTTCATAATATTTAAAACCTTAAGCTTTAATCCCAATTTTCTAAAAAAATTATAATTAGATAAATAAGATGCCTTATTTAATTTTACTATAATAATATTAATTAATTTTCTTTAAATAATAAATTATTATATTTATTTTAGTTTTAAATTTAATAATTTTCTTATTTTAATAGAAAATATTATTTATAAATATATAAATTATTTAAATTAATTAAGTAATTTTATAAGGATTAATCATGTGCTATTAATTAATTTTTCCTGCCATATTCTTAATATATCTTTATTGGCTTAAAGTTAAATTATTAAAAATGAAGAATAGGTTAATCCTTTAATATTAATAAGAGGTTAATTTATTTATAAAAACCCTTTACTTATCTTATAAATTAAAAATATTTTTATATTTATTAATATAAATGGCTTTAAAAATAATAACATAAATAAAGCAAAAGAAATTAATAAGATAAAAGATGTTAATAATATAAGATACATTAATAAGATAGGAGTAATTAACCTTATATAAATATTATTTTAATTAAATAAAATTATGTTAGTATTTTATTATAGATATAAAGATTAGGGATATTAGAAATTAATTTTAAATATTATAATTTTAATATTTATATAATTAACTTAATTAAATAAATCATTTTAAATATATTTTATATTATCTTTATATAAGTATTAAATAAGTTTATTTATAATATATTAACTTAATAATATAGAAATAATATTATTATAATTATAAATAATAATTTATAAATAAATATATAAGGTTGTTTAGATTTAAATTTAAAAGTCTTAATTAATTATATTTATGCTTATTTAAGTTTAAATAAGATTTATAAACCTTATTATAATTAAAATTAGGAAGTTTTACTTTATTTTAAAATTAATTATTTTTATATTAACTTTCTTAAAATTAATTTATTTAGCTTTATATTATATATTATTATTGTTATATCATTATATAATCTTATTATATATCTTAAGTTATCATTAAACCTGATTATTTAGCCTTTTACTAATCCCATCAATTTAGATAATCTAAATAATAAAAAATATTAAGACTTAATATATAATTCCTTACCTTATATTAATATTTATCATCTTAAATATCCTTTTTACTATCTAATTTTATTACATTTTCTTTATTTAAATAATAATGATATTAACTATAATCTTATTTATTATACATATTATATTATTATTAAAAATGTTTAATCTAATATTAAAAACCAAGTTAAATTTAATAATTAATTTAATAATTAATTTTAAATATATTTAATAATATTAAAAGATTTTAATATAATAATACTTATTATATATCTTATCGATAGTATTTTTTAAAAAAAGATATATTATTTTTATGTTTATATAAAATTTAAAAATAAATATCTTATAATAAAATACTTATCTAATTAAATGTTAATAATGTATTAAAACCTTATCCCATTATCTTTATTTTTAATTATTAAATATATCTTTATGATTATTTATTTATTATTTAGAAATTAGTTTAAATTTCCTGGCTTTTAATCACTAAATAAAATATTTTATTAATATATAATAGCGATGTTATTTATATATAAGATAAATATTATTAAATAATCTTATTTTTTTATAATTATAATTAAGTATATATTATCTTTAAGATAAATAATTTTTGGTTTATTATTAATAATATAAATAAATATTTTAAGAATTTGATAATATATTTTAAAATTAATAAATTAAATAATATATTATTTTTTTATGTGGATATTTATAAAATATTTAATAAAAAAGAATTTATAATATTTTCTAAAAAAAATAAAATGAAATATATATTTATAATATATATATTTAAGTTAGAATTATAATATATTTATAAATAAAAACCTTTATATCATAATTATAAACTTTATTTTTTTTTTATTCTTAATTACAAATTTCTTTTCACACAATTTACCTAATCTATATTCAATAATTTAACCTTATAATTATTTAAAAATAATATTAATCCAATTAAAATTAAAATTTACCTACTTAAAGATCATAACAAAAACATTACAATTATAATAATAATTCATAAATCTATTAATATCCTACTTACATCTAACACTTAAAATGAAGATAAAAGGGAATTTATTTACCTTTTAATTAAGAAATATTCTTGATCTTAGCAAGATAATAAACCTCATTCATATTTTTCCATTTCTCATAAATAAATAATATATTTAAATAATGATAAAAATAAAGTTGGTAATAATTATAAAACTTATAATACTAATAAAAAAAAGCTTTATTAAAATTAAAAACTTTAATATTTAAATATCTTAAATGATAAATTAACACCTACTTTATTATTATTTTTAATTGGAAATGTTATTAATAATAATTTTAATTATAATATTATAATAATAATAATTAAAATAAAAGTTTTTTTAAATTATTAAAGTTTTATTAAATTAACCATTCCTTTTAATATTAAAGATTAAAATTAAGATTAAATATTAAATTTATATATATATAAATTAATAATTTTAGGTAAAGATCTTTTAAATTAAGGATTAATAAGATAAATTAGTTAAAGATTTTTATATAAGATATTACTTTTAGGTTAAAATTTTTTATATTATTATATAATAATATTATTTATTTATTTTATAATTATTTATTAAATTTAATTAATATGGTTATATTTAATCTCTTAGATTTAATCTTCTTTTATTTTGGTTATTTTATTATTTTTTAAATCTTATTTTAAAATTATAGATAATCCATCATCTTCTTATTTTTTTTTAATATATAATTCTATTATTAAATTATAAAAATCTTTAATGTTTTTATTTTATATAATATTAATAGTATTAAAGATTTTATTTTATTTTTATATTTTTTATATAATAACATTTATATTATTTTATAATAGGAAATCTTAAAGGTATATTAACTTTTGCTATAGTTTAGCTAGACCTCCTTTTACTAATTTAAGAAATAAAGATAGCTTATTAAAATTATTATAATTAATTTTAAATTTAAATTATATATAAAGATGGTTATATATTATAAAAAATGGTTAATTATAATTATCCTCGCATATATAATTTAACTTAAAGATAATTAAAATATTCTTGTATTAATCTAAAATTATTAAAAAAAGATATTTATTAATATTTTTATTAATAATAACAGCTTTAATTTTTATTAATAATTTTAAATTTATTTTTAATTTTTATTAGGAAATAATATTTAGATTAAAATAAAAATAATTTTCGAATGGTTATTTTATTATATTATTGGCCTTATATATTTAAGGTTAAATTTTATATTTATTTTATAAATTAATAAAAATCTTAATCTTTTTTTATATAATAAGTATATAAATTATAAGGAAAATAATTTAAAAAGTTAGATTATTTATAATTTAAAATTATTTAAATTTTATTTATTTGAAAATCATTTAAAAATAAAGATATAAATATAGAAATAATTATATAAAAATAAAAAACCTGTTTATTTATTAATAATTAAAATATGATTTTAATAATTACTTTTAAAAGCTTTTAATTTAAATATTATTTATATTTTTCTTATAATAAAAATAATTATTAAACTTTATAAAATTTTTATTTTTATTTAAATAAATATCTTATATTAAAATTTAAATTATTATTATTATTAAAGATACTTTTTTACCTTAATTAATTTAAAATATATAATTAATAATGCTTATAATATATATAATTTAAATTATAAAGATTAAAATAAAGAATATAATATTCTTAAATTAGCTTATATGATATTAAATTATAAATCAAAAATATCCATTAATATTAATATTAATATAAATCTTTTAATAAGATAACTTATTATACTTATTAATATTTTAAATTTAATTTAACTTATATAAAATAAATTTACCTTTTTTTTTATATTTTTACCATATATAATGTTAAATTACCTTTAAAAAGAATTATTAATAAACTTTAAATAACTTATTTTTATATTATAAAAATATATTAATAATAATATAATAAAATTATAAATTTATATATATTATAAAAAGTAATTATCTCTTATATCTTTTATATTATTATAAACATATTTCCATTTAAATTATTTTATTTATTCAGATTTAACAAATTCTTTTATTAAAGTTATTTATATAATATATATTTATTCTTATTTTTTAATAGATATTATTAAGTAGTATTTAAGGCTTAAATTAAATTAAATATATTATAATTATTAAGAAATGATTTTAAATTTATTTTAAAATTATAATTTATAATATATTTATTAATTTATTAAATTTATCTTAAAAAATAAATATTTAATCTTAAATTTTAATTCTTAAGATATAATAATTTTATTAGCTTAAATATAATGTTACCTTTATAAACCCCATTTCTAAAAAATTTATTTAAACATTTTAAGAATAAATTTCTAATGATATTTTTATTTAAAAAATATAAGGATTTGATTATAAGATAAATTATAATTAAATTAAAAGATTATTTAATTTTAATAAGATTTAAAATTAATAAATAATAATATTATTAAAAACCTTTATAATAAAATAATAAAAGGAGAAAAGAGAAGGAAAAATGATAAAAAAAAAAAAATAAGAGGTAAGATAAGAGAGATAAGAAAAGTAATATTAACTTATTAATATTATCTTTTAAAAATTATTATATAAGATTTTAATAGCTTATAACAAGCTAATATTTATAAATATTAATATATTTAAATAAACACATAAATATAATGATTAAAATAAAATTATATTTTATAATAATATTAGATTAATAAATAAATTATTTTAATTATTATAAAAATATATTTATATAAGTTCTTTTTTAATAATATTTAACTTATAATATATATATAAAAATATTATATTAATAAAAAATATCTTATATTCATATATATATATATTTAAAATTTTATAAATATTATTTTATTAAGTGGAGAAAATGGTTGGTATATGGTTATATTTGTTTATATTAAAATAGGAAAATAAATTTCGATTTTTTTTGCATTGGCCTAGTGGTATGTTTAGTCCGCCGCGCGGGTGCCTAAGGTTACAGTATCTACAACCATACCGTTCCAGGACTAGCGCACTGTTACCAGAGTCGAGGTACATGGATATGCACGTTGTAGGTACCAACTTCACTTTCCGTCTGTATATTTTAGCCAAATCTCGTTCGGCAAGTACGACGTTAAGCATAGTCTCATATGGAAACCACGTGGCAAAGCTCATGCCCAGTAGAACAACTTCTGGAAATCACACAACTTGGAAGGAAGGATGCGAGTATAGATCAATCCTTTGCAACATTAAGGTCTGACATCAAGCAACTAATACAAATGTATCGACAGTAAATAAAACATCACTCATCAGGCTATCAAAAACAGTCTTCTATCATCTTCCAGTGATCATGGTCATCTATTGTCATTTTCCCGTCGACTGGCTATATTAGACTTATCAGGAACCGACACCGGGCTATACAAGAAACAAGGTGGAGTTTGTCAACTGCTATCAGTCAAATGTTAAGGTCGTTCTGAATGGCTCTATCAAGGAAACCAATAAGACTTGCATCCTCAGTTTTCGACCGCCTTGCTACAGACATCTCGTTGCCTAGCCCGGCTCATCAAGACAGGCGTTAAGCTAGTCGGCACGATTCTCTTCTACCACACAAATTGTATTCTTTCTATACACTTCTAGGAATATAACGAGTTTACATATAAGCTTGTTACTGGTCACCAACATGGCTGGCTTCAGGGGCTGGCTTTCGCGCAGAGCGTTTCAGGGCAAACCAACTAGCCAGACCCAAACGGACAGCAACTCGCTGGTGAACAGGGTTATAAGTGGTCGTGTCACTAAATCAATTTCTAAGGCCGCTTCTTCGGATACAGGGAAAGGAATTCAGCAGAAAATGACAGATACCATGGACAATAACGCCCAGATAGAAGTTCTTCCAATGGAAGGCGAGGCGAGTGAAAAGACCAACTCTAAGGAATCTAAGAACTCCAGTAAGGGAATTTCTGGGCTCGGCGAAAGCAGTGAACTAGTAGATGGGTCTCCGGCACATAATGCGATAAACTTGTTGAATCTCCTTGCAAACGTTTTCAGGGGGCCTAGGAAGGAGGATGAGTCTTCAAGCGACGAGCCCGGTCCTGACACGCCAAAGTCGTCTAGCGAGGAAGAGACAAACGACCACGACCCAGAACAGAAGTGGCGTTATGAACAGGCCTTTCTTAATGAAATCCTAAAGGAGCGGGATCGATATACACTTATGCCGACTACTTGGAGAATGCATTTCTTAGGAATCCCCTTACCAGAGGGCCTGTTCTACAACCAAACCCGATCCCGAGCGCTTCGGCCAAGGATATACGCCTTAACAGGGGGGCGTGAATTTCAAGGTAAGTACTGTTTTTCGCCATAAACTTCATCTAGCATGCTCAGACATTTGTAGGTGCCACTGCACTTCGCAGACTGATGGAGATTCATGGACGGATTCTCGACCTCCGCAAGGAACACAATCTGCATCCAGATCAGGGATACGACCGCCGAATGACTCACCTGATTAAGCAGAAATTGGGATCAGCTATTCGCTGGTCTGAGGTTGACGGAGACCTAGAGAAATATAAAAAGGTCATGAATTCCAATGTTCTAGTGATAGAGGTGCATAAGGCGAATGAGCCGGATATAGATGCGATCCTTCAGGCTCGAATGGCTTCGACCGCAGAACTATGGCGGCTTGCTATGAACTCATGGCCCTCGGAAGAGCTCAGAGCGTTAGCACCGCCGGTGCTATTCGGCTTCGCCATATATAAGCACACCGTGTTTATTGCCACATTAGACTCTCAAAACCCGAAGGCCGTTTGTCGTATCTCATGCCAGCTGGACCTATCGGAGGGGACCCAGCGGCAATGGAACGCCTTGGCCTTGATGGTTACCGTCTGTTGGGCTCGAGACTGCTACAGAAACCTGGTCGACAAGCTCCCCCCGTTAGAACCCCAACAGGAAGAAATCGATCCGGACCTTTGACATGGAAAGAATAGGGATAGGGGGGGCTTTCCGTGCTACAGGAGCTGATGAATATGATTGACGAAAATATTTGAAATTACCTTGGGAGCTTTTCTTAAGGATCTTTGTCACCTTTTTAAGGCGTTCGTCAGGACCCAAATCGCGAGATACCCATGACGAAGAGTCATAATTAGTACGCCATACCCAACCATACGTACCTCAATACAACTGGAATTTCACTGTTTCTCCTAGCTAGTAGATGAATAACACAGACTTGATGACAAGGCTATACCTAGTACTGATTATTGAAGAAAAAAAAGCATACACCTGTCTGGATGGGTATGTACATGTATGTATTATTAATACTTATTTAGACATTTTCTGATGTTCCAGTTTGCATTCAGTTACTACCTGGTATCACTTCATAGACCCTATAACATTGAACCATATGGGTACCTACATATGGTACCTGGTATGTACAAATGCCTGGTCAGAAGGAAGTCAGAAAAAAACACACTTTTTCTAAAATAACTCCACCCCTTTAGAAGCCACATCCACACCCCATTAGCCACGGATTGTCGCAACACTATAGTTTCAGATGGATTATCATAAGCTTTTTAAGGAATCATTTATTAAGATCAACTATAATTCCGGAAATATGTACTTGTGCTGGCTCTTTTTCGCCTGGCACCCTAGAGGGTGCTGCGCTTTAACTAAGGTATTCATCCTTAGATACAGGAGAAACAAGTACTTCCAAATATGTAGTAATGCCTAGTAAATATATGTACCGCCATATGGATTATGTGGAGCTTTGCATATATGACGAGAAATACTTGATTTCATATGAGGCTTACATATAAATCTAAGTATTTGTTTCTCCTGTTTCCAAGGATGAATACCTTAGTTAAAGCGCAGCACCCTCTAGGGTGCCAGGCGAAAAAGAGCCAGCACAAGTAACTTATGATAGGATATCAAAGCAAATGTAGCTGGTGAGTATGTAATTAGTAAAGGGGATGTTTACCAACAAAAAGTGCGTTTTTTCTGACTTCCTTCTACTGGTTTAATGCTTATCGATATAAAATCTGGGGTATTGCGGGGCTGACTAGCACCCAATTGCCCCTCCAAAATTATAAATTCTACAACTCTATACGGTCGTGATAGATCGCTCAAATTCCTGATATATCATATCTACTTCGGCAAGGAGGAAAGCTCATGCCAACCACCACCAAGTATGGCCACTACAATGGGGGGCCACGGATCGGATCTCGATAGCTCCCTTAAGGGTAAGATATAGCATATATAGCCTGTCATAAATATCTTCTCACATTCTACTAGTCATCCTTGAACTATGGCACCAGCACCGTCCTGCGATACTGTTTGCGACAAGTTGCATTCTAGCTGTGGTCTGGCTCTATCTTGGGCCGGTCCAACAATACAAAGATAAAATCGCAGCGGAAACCTTGAGATACGAGCAGCAGACTGCGAAGTCTCTCACAGGCGATAATGGCGAACTCTTGGAGGTGAAAATCAAGCCGCGAATAGAGAAGACTAAAGAGATCACCGCTGGACCACGGCGCATCAAAGGCGAGCTACGGAGAGCGGAGAGTGCACGCATAGATAAAGTCCCTAGTAACGATATACCCATACAAACACTCGTCTTCTACTCGTCCTTGACGGGAAGCACCGAGAGGACTGTCAATGGAATCGCACAGGCTCTAGGGACATCGCTTGAACGGCAAGACACTAACAAGTCGTTCTTAAAACCTATCGTCCTAGATTTGGCTGAGGTGGACCTTGACGAATATTTCATCAGCGCTCCAAAGCCGTCAGACTCTAGCGCACCAGCGGACTACTTTTACCTGTTACTAATACCTAGCTACAACATCGACTCCATCAACGACAACTTTCTCGAGCATATGAAAGAGACCCACCACGACTTTAGGATCGATACCGCCCCGTTATCAAGTATACTAGGCTATTCAGTATTCGGTCTGGGTGATAGAGAGGGGTGGCCGACCGAAGACGAAGGATTCTGCTTTCAAGCCAAGGAGGTCGATAAATGGATGGCTAGGCTCACAAGCCGCAAGAGGGCCTATCCTTTAGGGATGGCAGACACGAAACGGGAGCTAAAAGAAAGACTAGATGAATGGATGGATGGAGTAACAGATATTATGAAGCATGTTGCCCGTACAGGATCTCTAGGCGAGGGAGTCCCTGGCAGCGGAGATGCAGTGGAAAGTGAAGAGGAGTATGAGTCCGGGGACGACGATGGAGAAGTTCTTATCGAACAGCCAGTATCAACGAAGAATCCGAAAAAGAGTCGCTCGGGCAATATCGAAGACGTCGAGGATCTGGGGAGGATTATGAAAGCCTCCCAAAACAACTCGGAAAAGTCGAGTAATTCCACTCCAATTGCAGTGGATTTCACTACCTATAACAAACCATCATCTAACAAGCCGCCTTATGTTATTAAGGAAATGGTACCTAAGAACTCACCTACATACGCATCTTTGACTAAACAGGGCTATTCCATCGTCGGCTCGCATTCAGGGGTCAAGATCTGCAGATGGACCAAGTCAGCACTACGCGGACGTGGTTCTTGCTACAAGTTTTCCTTCTACGGCATCGCGTCGCATCAGTGCATGGAGACGACGCCCTCACTTTCATGTTCTAATAAATGCGTCTTCTGCTGGCGACACGGGACAAATCCCGTGGGGACAACTTGGCGCTGGGTGGTCGACCCGCCGGAGATGATATTCGACGGGGTTAAGGCTGGGCACTACAAGAAGATCAAAATGCTACGTGGTATCCCCGGCGTGCGAGCGGAGCGCTTTGCCGAGGCGATGCGCATCCGGCACTGCGCGCTGAGCCTGGTGGGCGAGCCCATCTTCTACCCACACATCAACGAGTTTTTGGCGTTGTTGCACGGTGAGCGCATATCATCGTTCCTCGTCTGTAACGCGCAGCACCCGGAGCAGCTGGCGGCCCTCAAGGCCGTGACGCAGCTCTACGTGAGCATCGACGCTAGCAACCGCGAGTCGCTGCGCAAGATCGACCGCCCGCTACACCGCGACTTCTGGGAGCGCTTCCAGCGCTGCCTCGACATCTTACGCGAGAAGCGGTTCAAGCAGCGCACCGTCTTCCGGCTCACGCTCGTCAAGGGTTTCAACGTTGAGGACGAGGTCGACGGATATGCGGATCTGGTTGAACGCGGACTGCCGTGCTTCGTGGAGATTAAGGGTGTGACGTATTGCGGAACGAGTAGTAGTGCCGGCGCCGGACTAAGCATGGCGAATGTGCCCTTCTATGCTGAGGTCACTGAGTTTGTGGAGGCGCTAAACAAGAAACTCTGCGAGAGGGGGTTGAAGTATGGTATAGCCGCCGAGCACGCGCATAGCTGCTGTGTGCTCATTGCTAGCGAGAGGTTCAGAGTCGATGGCAAGTGGCACACCAGGATCGACTACCAACGTTTCTTTGAGCTGCTGGAGGAAAGGGGCGCCGATGGTGATTGGAAACCCGAGGACTATATGGGACCCGAAACGCCTGAGTGGGCGACTTGGGGTAACGGTGGTTTCGACCCCCGAGATGTAAGGGTCGACCGTAAGGGAAGACCGATAGCTAGCTAAAGCAGACTTATTATGGTTGGTTTATATAGAGGCTTTCACATATCACGCCAGAGCAATCCAAAAAAGAAAGAAAGAGGTATTCATGGTCCATCATTTGTCTATACCGGCCACTAGACATCATCACGAGAATGTACAACGTAGCCACCCTGAATCTATCGGAACAGCCGGAAGTCGTACGCGGCCAGGAGCGAGCTGGCCGGATATAGAGATTATATCATACAAGGTATCCATCATTTGTAGCATGTACCTGGCAGGGTCCCCTTAAACTACGGTCCACCCAAAATAATCGAGACTCCTTTCACGGGGCAGTGTGTTTTGTTTGTTTTGCGCCGGCCCCTGGGAGTATAAGTAATAGAAGTCCATTTCGCCAATTGCTTTCGTGGGAGGAAGAGTGGAGGGAATGCTGTTTTGTTACTGAGGAACGGAGGTGATGTAGTTAGACTCCTATTCCTATCCTATCATAATTATATCATATCCTAGTCTAGTCCGGCGCTGGGCAGGTCGGAGAGGTTGATCCCTCCGCCGCCGCCGAGGGCTGCGAGGTCTAGGTTCTTGTCGTAGGCGATCATCTCGGCGAGGACGTCTAGTACTCGCTATTTGTTGTGCGGATAACATTAGTACAATGCTCATGTAAAGTACCTAGGGAGTCCTTCTTACCTTGTCTACGGTTTTATCGTAAATAGTGATTAGGTCCCCTGGAGTCGGGTATACCTTGAGGGCCTTGTAGAAGGCTAGAGCAGCCTCCAGCGTTTGAGATGCTATAAATTCCTCAATGTCAGCATTCTTGTTCCCCGTCCTTCGAATGGCCTCTCTGAGCTTTTCTCCCTAGTCTCGTCTTGACACATTGTCTACCGGTCTCCGCCAACATGTCCCGGACATAAGCCGTAGACACAAGCAAGCTGTGCGCAGGTGACTTACGATCGCTAGCCAGAATCTCGCCCTTCTGAACCCACTCCATGAAGTACTGCTCCTTCTCGTTAACACCGGTGGGGTAGCCCTCCTCCGTGGCTTGGTCTACGGCCTGTTGGATATCCTTGCGCTTCTGCTTCGTCTGTGCCACGGCCTCCTCCTTCTCCGCGCGCGCTTGCCGTCGCTCTTCCCGTCGTAGGTTTCTTCGGAAGTTGGGGTCTGCCCGCCGTTGGTAGTCGAAGTAGATCGCATAGGCTGTTTGAATCGGAATCAGCTAATTTTGAACTTGGCACGAAAGACTCAGATGGAGGAATCGTAACCCTCATCTGTAGTGTCCATTATAGAAGCAATAGGAGGGGGCTGATGTACCCAAAAGGCCTGTCGCCGCTGTCGCAGCTGATATCGACAATATTGTACTTGTCTGAACCATTGTGTTGGAGATAGCGTCCTAGAAGCGGGCTGAGGGGTTCAATTGGCCGGACCAATGTATGATGACGACGAATAAGTGGTTATAATTGAGAAGTCAAGACTCAGATATAATTGTCTTGTCTCTGCTAATGGATGGGTTGTAAATTGGTAAAGCTCCGGTAAGGTTGCTTCCTAAAACAGGCCTTTCGAAGAGTGATAGAGAGCCTTCCGTAATTTTTTTCAATACAGCTAGCTTCGATACCTGACGTGCAATCCCGGCTTATTGGCCTCGGACCCCTGTTATCAGCAGAGGCGCTAAGCATCAATGGGGTTTAGACTTTCCGCTATCAAATAAATCCGGCCGATTAGAGAAGCGACGGGATGGACACAGCACATGCCCAGGGCATTTAGGTACCTAATGTGCGCCCTGAGTGGGCGGTGCCAATCAAGTACCTCCTAATGTACATTGCATGTAACATTTGAACATGTCGCATAGTGGAATATGAAGCAATTGAATGTCTGTGCCCATCAACCCTCCCCAGTCAGCGAGGCCGCGTTTACTTTCATCTCATACATGTACTTCGTCATATTCGAGAATGACCGTCACCATTTATGTCGTCGAACCCTATCACATAGCGCAAGTAGTCTAAGAGCACCTCAATTATCATTTGCATTGTTCATACTCACCGTTTGTTCCTTTGATTCTAACGCTGATCCTTGATGGGTCGTTACCACAACCTATGCCTAGATCCCCGAATAAATTCCGTCTAGTTACATACGCTTAGTTGTTTCCCGATCTTGTTTCGATACCAGTTCTAAACATGTCTGAGGAGAGGAGTAAGATCTCTCTCCGTAGCGGTCCTAAGAGGAAAGGCCGCCCTACTATAAGCGCTCCGCGACAGATTTCAGATCCAATTCCGAATGATGGTGTCCAAGTGCCTCGTAGCACAGGAGGAAGACCTGGGCCTAACGTACCGCTACCTCGGCAGCGGCAACCCCCAGCAACTGGCGGAAAGGCAGGTTGAAGTGCTTCAATCATGAATGATTCTATTGCTTACTATCCACAGACTGGCGATCTTGTCAAGCGACGCTATTCAACCCGATTCAACAACCTTCCCAGCGATTGCGACCCTACAGCTCCCCCAATCCCCTCAGTACCTAGTTTTGATATCTCGAAATATGACCGGCCATCATCATCGCGGAGACCACCTCCATCGCGCGATGGGGGTGCAGCCGGCGGTCCGGGTAGAGGTGTACCACCAGTTGTAGACCCAAAGGCATTAAGAGACCCGAGACTCGTCCCTGATCAGTACGTTGCGAATATTCTGAGCGAGGCTACGGAAGACGAAATCCGCGATTATGAAACTGCGCTGCGCAAGTTGAAGAACAGGGCATCCGCAGATTTACAACAGAATGTCTATCAGAACCGGGCACAGTTTATCAAAATCAGCAAGGAAGCCGAGAAGTTGAAGTCGGAGATGCGGACCTTGCGCAACCTGTTTAAGGAGTTAGCCACGAATACTAACGCCCTTAGAGCTGCGTCAGGCAACAGTACTGCTTCAGCTAGAGAGTTTTCGACAAGCCTGAGCAAGAGAGATAAGCGCAGCTCCATAGCGGACAGAACAGCCCTTTGGAACTCTCAGATGCAAGCTCTATACAAAAATGTCGAGGGTTCTCAGAAGTTCCTGCCCAATTCGTTGGGAAGGCACGTTGTCCAAGATGCTGGGGCTTGGATCGAGCTTGATAACGCAACATACAAGTCGAGGCGGTCCATGAAACTGTTCCTCCTTAACGACCATCTACTTGTTGCTTCGCGAAAGAAGCGTAAGACAGACAACCCGAACGATGCACGTGGTCCAGCTACAAAGCTAGTTGCAGATCGCTGCTGGCCGTTACTAGATATCGAGGTGGTTGACATGGCCGCGACTAGCGAATCGTATAGCGGCAGGAACAAACTCGCAGATGCTATCATGGTTAGAGGGGTAGGACAGGAATCTTTCATCTATAGAACAGAGAAACCTGAGGACCCCGAGAAAGCGACTTTAGTATTGAATATCCGCAAAGCAGTTGAGGAGCTACGAAAGAACTTGCAGTCCGAGATGGAGGCCAATAACAAGGCCAAGGAGACTATTAACTATTTCGCCTCCCGAGATCCTGGGTTGCTACAGAAGACCGAACTCCTAGAGACACTCTCCGACATCAAAGATATGCTGATCGAGGTGGATGGGAAGCAACAGAACCTTCGCTGGGTCGAGGGTCAGATGGATGAGCTCGATATCGACATCGCGCTTCAAAAGTTCGATCTAGCAGTCGACCGTGTAGAGAAGATGCAGAAACTTGCGCGTGGTTTGAAGAACAACGTCATTGCACAAGACTTCATCGACTTTAAGGTCGAGGAGAGGTGTTCGAAGCTAGCTGGACTCATTATAAGAGAGGTCATTGACTCTCATAGCCAGCCACTCAAGACGAAGCGCAACGTGGAATGGCTTAATAGGCTAGGATTCGAGGATCGGGCCAGAGATGCCTATCTCAAAGCTCGCAGCGACTTGATTCAAAAACGCTCTAGGTATGTTCTACGAGGAATTTAAAGACACTATACGGGTACTAACTCGACACAGGCAATGCATATTCCAAGGCGACCTCCACCTATATATATGGCAGATCTCATTCGTCTACTTCAGCATCATTAGAAACACAGTGAGCTGCTTTCAAAGCTGCTTCCCCCAGACGATGATGAGTGCCTGTGTGAAATGGGCTAAGGAGGAAGTGGATGCATTCAATATCATCCTAGCTAGGCAACTGAGCAGCACAGAGAGAGATGGAGTTGTTTGGAAGCAATGTGTAAGCAGAGCTAAGACTCATGCTAAGATGCTGGAAGAAGTACAGCTAGACTTCCGAGATCTTGTCGGCAGGGACGTACCTCAAGGCACGAAATCTAATGATCCCGTTGGCCTTGGACTGACATAGATGATAGGGCACTACTGTATTCATACCTACCTAGATATACCATAGTATTCAACTTGTACATATCTGTTTGGAGCAAATAATGGCTGCATTTTTTATATAATACTGCATGCTTGTTTTGACTTAATTCTGGATTGCAATGCATTATATGAAGAAGCACCGTTATAGGGGGAGAAAAGTGACACAAGAGCCGTATTTAAAGTGATGACTGACGTAGTACGGCGGTACGTACCGACTGTATACTGTACGAAAGGCAGGTACCCACATGTGCTGTGTGTCAGCTACCTAACGTCCACACGCCGCTTGGAAGGACCGACCGTCTGTCTGTCTAATTACCGTCCACCGTCTTGCTATCATCAAACAAGGGAAAATTCCTACATAATAATCACCCTTGACCCATCCGCAAATACCTCCATCAATCAACTAAAAACGTGACCAACGCTTTTTGTTTCTACGACGAGAGGAAGAAGAGAAATACATTTCACGAGCTTTCTACTTTCCTTCTCCATTTCCCTGGAACCTGCGACGATACGATACCCATCCCAACCCCACTCTCCCTGACGAAAGAGGTGCTTCTACTCTTTGCTCCTCTTGCCATCGCCGCCACCACCATCAACGTTATTCCGACTCGACGATTCTCCTACTCTTAGCTTTGTAAAGCCCGCAATCTTTTTCCGTTATTGCTAAGAGACGCGCGACGCGACCTTGGACCACATAGACGATACCGTACCACATTCGCGCTCTTGCGACCTAATCTCGGTATCTGCTCGTGACCATGGATACCAATATGGAGGATGTAGGACGAGTTCCTACTGACTTAGCCCCGATGCCCGCTTCGGAGCCCACCACCATCCCCACTCTCGACGGCTGGATTGAGAACTTGATGAACTGCAAGCAGCTTGCCGAGGCTGATGTCCAGAGACTCTGCGAGAAGGTGAGTCCGCCATCGCCTCGCGTAGCTTGCAGCTCCGTGGTAACCATCGGACCACCGACTTAATACTAATGCCCCATCTTTAGGCCAGGGAGGTTTTACAGGATGAGTCCAACGTCCAGCCTGTTGTAAGTCAACCCCACCACCATCGCCTTGGATGCTGCTAATATCTAGCTAGAAATGCCCGGTGACGGTCTGTGGCGATATCCACGGCCAATTCCACGACTTGATGGAGCTATTCAAGATCGGCGGCCCCAACCCCGATACCAACTACCTCTTCATGGGTATGTCAATATACTATTCATCTGAGATAATACAAAGAATGCCAGCGCTAATCATATATATATAGGTGACTACGTCGACCGAGGTTACTACTCAGTTGAGACGGTGACGCTGCTCGTCGCTCTCAAGATCCGATACCCCCAACGCATCACCATCCTACGTGGCAACCACGAATCCCGCCAGATCACACAAGTCTACGGCTTCTATGACGAATGCCTGCGCAAGTATGGCAACGCGAACGTCTGGAAGTTCTTTACGGACCTTTTTGACTACCTTCCCCTTACAGCCTTAATCGACAACCAGATCTTTTGTCTGCACGGAGGTCTGTCCCCTAGTATTGATACTCTTGATAACATCAGAGCTCTTGACCGGATCCAAGAGGTTCCACACGAAGGCCCTATGTGTGACCTGCTGTGGTCTGACCCGGACGACCGATGCGGTTGGGGTATTAGCCCCCGAGGCGCGGGTTACACCTTCGGCCAGGACATTTCCGAGGCGTTCAATCACAACAACGGCTTAACGCTGATTGCCCGTGCGCATCAGCTTGTTATGGAGGGTTATAATTGGTCCCAGGATAGGAACGTGGTGACTATCTTCTCTGGTAAATCCTACCGATTCACCCCTTCTATCTAAGAGTCTCCTACTAACAATCGCTAGCACCTAACTATTGCTACAGATGTGGCAACCAAGCAGCTATCATGGAGATCGATGAACACCTGAAATACACCTTGTAAGTAGACCTTTGCGACATTTAACGGCTCGCGTGGAGCTTTGCCGTTTGTTTAAACATTGCTGACGATTTTCTACAGCTTACAGTTCGACCCGTGCCCACGGGCTGGTGAACCTATGGTCTCCCGACGTAAGCCACTCTCAAACTCTTACTTGAAGTCTGCCATGTTGCACCACGTGGCGCCTATGCTTTTGCATTAATAAATACTGATCTCCTCGATAGGCACACCTGACTACTTCCTATAATCGCCCAGCGAATCTTGATGCCACACCTATACACTGTTTGCGTGGATTCAAGGTTTAAGGGCATCCGGGAGTTACGTTGAGCTTAGATCGCTATACCCCTGTTATGACCGAAAGTCAGAAGGCGATCCGAAGCCGTTGGACCACACCAGAGCAACACAGACGATTACCTAAGCCCTAGCAACGCTCAATGCGCGTGGCTTTTCGCCACACTCAATGACCCCCAATGTAGTTGGTGTAACCAAAAGGGGGCCCTGTTGAAGAATCACTGTACTATCTACCTCCTTGTTGCGACGTGGCGGTCGATACCTATTCTACAATAGGCAAAAGGTGTTGACGAGCAGCTCAATACGAAGTAGTTGGCCGAACATATGATTTCTCACAACGACCTAGTAGAGAAAATAGACATTGAGCTTTGAGTCCTGTGGAACTGTCTTGATAGACGTGCATGTACTGATGAGGGTATTGAGTGTATGAGTAGTCAATAATGATATTCGTTCCATCCATATCCCGAGTGGGAGCAAGACCCTTTTCGCGATATAGTAACTTCTAAATGAAGGATATTCGCAAGTGCGAGCTCCTTCACTGGCTATACCGAATTGGCCAATTTGACCATTCTTGGTCGTAAGTATCATCTTGAAGAAGGCTTGTGAGCATTCAAGCCGGCGAGCGCAAATTTAATTTCTTCAATAAGCAGTAGTCAGGTATGTATAACTATTAACAAGTTGTGATATCAAATGGTATACACATATGACTCCGAAGCCACCCCCTAAAGTAATAACTTCTCCCTCTCCTTACCCCTATCCAGCACCCGGCTACATAGTCTTCGCCCGTTCCAGCCGCCGCGTACAATTAAATACATCTTCATCGCTGTTCCTACTAGCGTGGCTATCACTGCTATTCCTACCATCCCCATCCCTATCTTCTCCAATTCCATCTCCATTTCCATCTACCTCCTCAACTCCACCTACCTCATCAACACAGCCACTCCTCCTGCTCTTCCCAATATCTTCTTCACTTCTACTCCTCCTACTACTCCTCCCCCCCATACTCTTCCTCCCAACCTCAGCCCCTAACCCCCGATTCTCCCTCTCCCTTTCCTCTTCCCTTGCCCTTTCTCTCTCCCGCACACTCACACTCCCACTCCTCGACATCCGCGCCACCCGCGACAACCGCGAGCTCCGCGACGCCCGCCGCACGTCGAACCCGAAGCTGTCTAGCGCCCGCAGCGTCATGCTCAGCAGCTCCGGCTCCAGGTCCAGGTCCGGCAGGATCGGCGGGCCCAGGTGTGCGGGCGCCGGGGCGCGGAGGCTGTTTTTGCCTTTGCGGGAGAATCTGCTTCTTCTGCTGTTCTTCTTGTTGCTATTGTTACTGGTGTTGTTGTTGGCAGTGGTGTTGGCGGTAGTAGTGATGAGGGGGGCGGTGGCAGGACGGGAAGCGGGAGGCGAGGCGGTAGGGGAAGTACCGGGAGGGGAATTGCTAGAGTCGGAACCCGGCTGCGGGAATAAAGGTCGCGCGTCCGCTTCGCTGCGGATATTGCGCATTCGCATCATGACACCGCGACGCCCGCGGGCGCGGAGGGCCCGGGTTGAGAGCATTGTGCTGGTTCTGGAGCGGGAGTGTGCGTGCGAGTTCGGATGCGGGTGAGATTGCAACTGCGGTGGAGAGGGTGGGGATTGTGAAGGATGAGCGGATAGGGGAGGGCCCGGCTGATGTTTCCGCTCAATGCAGAAGCTTGCAGCTGGACTGTTATGGACGGCTGTGTTGGAGGAGTCCGTGGCGTAGGCTGCTTCAACGCGCTTCTGTGACGATGTGGGCGACGGCGTGGTTATGGATGATGAGGACGTTATCACCGCCGTCATACTTATCGTCACGGGCGTATTTGGTAGGGTTAGCCGCCGGGATTGATGTCGAGACGCTCGCATCAATGTCACGGATCTCGCAGTTTCCATGACGGGCAGCTTGCCCACGAGGTTGCTGTTCGAATTCATAGCGGACGGGATGATGGGCGAGTAGTCGCCCGGTCCATGCGCGCCATCGGGTACTACGAAACGGCGGTCGAACCGCGCAAGTAGATATGCCGTCGACACAACTAGGTCGGTAACGAAATTAAACCCGTAGTAGCACGCGCGGCTATGGAACCATGCCGGATGTGAACCGGGGCGCCCGGCGAAATTTACGCCGACACGGAACGCAGCGCCCAGCGTAGCCACCAGCGACGAGAACACCAGCAGCCCAACCTTCGCACGCCAACGGCCCTCGCCGAACTTCTCCAAGTGGTGATGCAATCTATGCGGACGATTCGTCGCCGCAGCAAGCACGACAACCGGGACGGGCAAAAACGCCAGACACGCAAGATACGTGCCAGCAAACAACTGAACGTCGCGATCGGCGCGGCGCGCTGCCTTATTTAGGGTGAAGAAACTATGGATCGTAGTCGTGATCGCCATGATAAGACAGCACAGAACACACGCGATCAGGAACCACACGACAAACGCAGTGCCGCGGTGCCAGCCGAGGCGGGGGTGGTACGCGCGGAGAACGCGCTGGGCGAAGAAGAGGTTGATGATGAAGATCAGCACTGACCCGCACTGTGTCATGACGCTGGCCGCGATGATGGCGTTGACGGTCTTGGGGTACGAGGCCCAGACCATGCGGGCGACGAGGGAGAGGCTGCGGAGAAGACACAGTACGAAGAGCATTCCTGAGAAGATGAATTTCAGGTTCCGCTGCTTGTTCAGCTTCAGGATCGCCATGTGCGCTCCCGCCGAGGCCAGGAAGAGAAGGAGTAGGACCGCGGCGATGGGGTCGTCGACGGCGGCGGAGGGCGAGCCGCCTACGATAGCCATTGTAGGTAGGTAGGGAGGGCCATGGGGCTTGTGGAACTGGTTTAGGATGTCAGTTTTGACGTAGATGGAAGTTATCGTCGGGATGGTGGTTCATGATTACTCACTTGGGTCGCCCCAGGATTGCTCGCATGAGGAGCTGGCGCGGTCCAGTTTCCCGTCATAACTGCTTTGTCCTGCGAAGCAGACGCAGCCGAAATAGTTAGGTATCTACAGTTGTGTTCTCGCCTATTCCCAGCCACTAAACGAAGATATCAGGTTGGTCACAGGATATCACATCGGTATCGTGAGGTTCGCGACAGCATGATTGCTAGGGAGGTGAGAACAATGGAGCAATTCTTCGGTTATCCTTCAAAAGGGAGCGAAGAGGTGCGAGACACGCGTATCCCATCATAAGGATTACCACCTTATATCGGTATTCAGCGGTCATCCACGTATGATCCTCCCGATTCGTCGCCATCGCAGAAACCTAGACCGGTTACAAGTTACTGGCTTTCTAACGTTTAGATCCGGAGTCTATCATGCTTGTAATGGATAGAGGTCGGGCTTGCGCACGAGCAATATGCCGATCTCCCTTAGCTATCCATGGCATTGTCGGTAGAAATCAGGAGGCCGACGACCAGATAGAGTTTCCATCCCAAACGTGCGTCGTGCGTGTTTGGCTGACGCTAAGGAATACGAAACGGATGAGATCAAACGGTCATAGAAGTAGTCCTCATCCCCCGAAGAGTAGATGATCATCTGACTCAATATTCCTGTATCATCGTCCCGATACTAAGCCCACCGGTCCAAATAGCCATGTAATTCACGACGTCTCCCCTTCGGATACATTATTGGGTTGTATGAAGATGATCGAGGATAACCAGAGTAGGAGATATAATGAAGGGCCAGCTGCCGGACGACCAATCGCAGAAGTCCCCTCTCGGTCCCGAAAAATTGGTTGTAGAGGTCATAGTCGTCGCATTTGGCCCCCAAGGGAGAACAGATGAGCTTATGATCAGCAGCATTAGAGTTAACGAGTAGTAGTTGGGACCCTATCATGCCATTAGTAGCCCTAGGCTCATAATAAACCAAGACCGCAATCCGTCACGGCGTTTTAAGACAATTAACTCTATTTCCAATAAGGATAGTCCTCATACAGAGCCATATAATAGTAATATACCTATATGTAGACATTCGAACTGTTCTTCCATAGCTAGCTCTCAGTTCTAAGAAGCATGTAGACAAACAATACCACAACAGCCAGGTCACAACCCATAGAAATAGGTACAGTCATGACACAACGACCTTGTTGTATTAAGGGGAGGCTGAGGAAATAAATACAGGTAAGCTAATATGTATATGCCAACCAACAATTTTCGGCTGTAGCTTCTCAAGGGCTGATCATCGTCAAGGACGATTGTCAACCCCACGGCTAGACCTCTCTAGAGCCAAATACCCATACACTCGTATCCTCCATCGTCTTCCGCAACGTGTCGAAGTCGTTACAGCATCCTGCCCCATGAACCAGCCCATGTGTAGGCGTGCGGAGATCGATTTGTTATAACTCGTTTCACCTGAAGTGGGATCTGATTCTATACCATCCTCTCAATCGTCCAAGCCCCTTGTCATGGTTACTCAGTGCCCCCAAGAACTGCTCTTTAGCCCCTGTGAATTGCAGTGCGTGGATGGCGACAACTTGCTCGAACATACGTTGAGCCGTAGCAATGTCGGTGGCATTCCCAAGCCGGTCATGAGATTCATCGTCTCGTATTGAAAAATTCCACCGTGTTGACCCAGCATCGGAATTCCGGATTTTCAGTATGCATGTGCTGGTCGGCGAGCATTGCTCCCGACCATCCCTCGTACGGAGAGTAGTGTTGTGAGGTACATACTAGGTATATGTATGTATTACGCGAAGGTCAAGAAAGAGATGTCTCTGCTTGTCGTAAGGAGCTCCCTAGACTGTCACGGCCGTCCAGATCATTGTAGATGGTTGCCCCAACAGGGGATTGCGTGGCGGAGTAGGGGTTTCTGGATGAATATAAGGGTGTATTCAGGAACATATGCCAACTCGAAGGGAATCCCTTCAAGGGTGACAAGGAGGTTGAAATATATTGCCACGTCAAGTCGATCAGAGTGGTAAGTAATAGGTGATAGAGAGCTGTAGAGAAAGGCTGAGGGTCGAGATGAGTCCGAAGAGGGAAGACCACGTATTTAAATAGGAGACTTAGTCGGTTGATTGGATAGGTGCCATACTCTCTCGCTTTTTTTGGCAGAATAGTTGGAAGAACTTGCGTTGATAGAGTTGTATAATCATAGGGTAGTAATATAAAGAATAGTCATGTCAGAATGCCCTTAGAGGCAAGCACGACAGGTATATATGGTATAACACCTAGGATTAAGCTTTGGATCCTCGAACCATGCCAAACTATGCCATCCAAATAGGAAGTAAGCTTGGTGGTAGGTATGGAAACCGATGCTCGACGAAGAGGAGCGGGATGGATCGTCATTGCTCCTTGGGGTTCCGAGAGGGATTCGACTAACCTCTATAGCGATTAATATCATTCGACAATATGTATAAAACAACTCGAATTACTAGTGTTTTGCCTGTTAAAGTTTCTGATGTGGGTATTACCACGCTCATTTATTTCGTGTTTATTGTAAGTGTGGTTGGTTAACGGAATAGCCCCCTATCCCGTGAGTTTTATTTCAGCGGTGGGCTTAGAGGTTAGACGCGGTGTTTACTACTTCTGCGGCTGCTCTCAGCTGCGTCTTGGGGCATGATCTTATATAGAGAGATCGCAGGCAAGCCGGACCCCGATTCCCTGAAAGAATCGGCAAGGATACCTAATTCGATGGTTACTATTCCGATATTTAGTTGCTTTAGGCGCCACGGTGAAGGCGCTTGAGTATTTATAATGACGACTTTGAATTACCGGCATCCCGGATATGCCATCCGTAGAGTTTTAACACCTTATTTCGTATTCCTGGGTCCAATTTTCTTCCTTTTCAATAGAAGATGTACCGAATCTTGTAGTTGGTGGCACGACACTTAGGAATGCTATCCAAGTAGTATAACGAGGCCTGTGCGATGATGATGATGATGAGAGTATATATTTAGTAGAGGATAATAAGGCTGCTGTATTCGTCTCCGCCAGGCCAGCTGGGTTAGAGACTGGAGAGATCGAAGCAGTTGATGCGCTCGAGAAACTGCTCCAAGCCCCAGACAGTTGAATTTGATTTCGATTTTGTCGATAGGATATGCATGACCACCATATGTTCTCTTAGTGGTGTTGGAGATCCCTGTACGGGTGTTCGTGACATCACCGTTGTAGTTCTTAGAGTATCTAGACTTTGTAGTCTCCCTTTAATTCCGAGTCCCAGAATTATATGAAAAGGGGCGGATTTCGATGGTGTTACCATTTACGCTTCTTTGGGGTTGTTTATTATAAACAATTGGCCGCACCGATGGACGTCGAGGATTAGGGTCTTGCGCTGTAGTTGTAGGTTGTATTTGGGTAGAGATTCCGATTTCGGGTTTAGGTAGGGGTTGAGTGTTTGGGACATGATACACCTTGAATATAGTGTTGTCTCATATGTTGTCCTTGGCAATAGTATGCGAGGACCACTAGTCCACGAGCCAACTTTTCTTAAATCTAGCATACTTCAGGAGCCAGATTTGCGAGAAGGTGTTGTATAAAAAGGCAACGGTGTTGTTTGCCTAGGTATTATTGATGAAAATCGATGGTCTTTCGTAGGTATAGCGATAGTTTGTTTAAGAGGTTTGGTTAGAGATGTGATAATTATCTTGTTGGAAATGTAGAAGGAAACCAGAGGGAGTATTGTGAGCTTCATCATAGTTAAAGTGTGTAGTTAGCTTTAGAGTGACATAAAATGGGACTCCCAGTACTCAAGTGCTAGGGGTGACGCATGAAGCTACTCGCAGTCGTGTTTTCTTTTATGTGGAGGGGAGAATACAAGAAGTAGAAAGAGGAGGTCTAAAGCTGCGATGTGAAAGCAAATAACATGGATCTAATCAAAAATACTTCGACCCCCGTAAGAATTTCCAATGTGAACCATGGAAGTACCCTTCGCCACAACGGCCTCTACCTCATTCACAGCCCAATCTACTGAGCTCCAGCACTGAGCGGGTGCAGTTTCACTCCATTCATTACCAACCCGCATCCGCACCTGCTCTTCTAGTTGAGCGCTCTTTGCTGAATTTCTAACCCGACATCCTTCTAACTTCTTCGTGGCAGCATCAGCTAAGACTTGGTCCGTCTCCGCAGCCGTGTTTTGAAGGATCATAAGACTAGGTTCGTCATTGACCTCTTCAATCTCAATCTCCACCTGCTTATAGTAGTTGTCCTTCATGGGAAATAGTTTCTCCAAGTCATCCACAAACTCGGTAAGTCGTCGTATATATTCGTCGAATTTCTTAGCGTCGTATAGTGCCCAGGCTATCTTCTTTGACAAGCCAGTTTGTCTTTGCCTCCAGCTAGTAATAAGATGAAGACGCTTATGTAGGCGCAGGGCCGCTGGTTGCATGTTCTTTGGCTCAAGACGGGTCAGATCTTCCGGCTTTGCGGTAATCTCGTACCTCTTCGACGATTTACGTATTGTATGGAATAGTTGCTCAATCTCCTCCAAGATGGCCTGAACTTGTTGACAGGTCTGATTACTCGAGTTGACATCTTTGAAGAGGGGGTTTTCATTAATCGCAACCGCCTGGCCCCAGCGGCTCAGCCGGGTCATAGCGATGTCAAGTTTCAACTGGCATCGCTCAAAGTCTCTACCGAAGTTTCGACCAAGCTGGATGTACCGGAAACAGTCAACGCAATTTTCAAATAAGTTCGCAACGCTGAGGGTGCTAACTACCACCCCGAAGATCTCGGCCATGCTGATGGCGATTACTGTATGTTGCGGTATATTACATGGTGTGATGCAGGTAGTAATGCATGAATAGTTGGGGGATTTAGGAAGCAACGTCACTTGGGGGCGGATTGTCACCTACGACAAGGCTCTCTGCTGGTTACTTAAGCGAGGGGGTAGGACTGCGCATTGTATCATTTATCGTTTCTGCCTACGGCCATCGTCTCGAATGTATCGATCAATGTAACATGTTGCAGTTTAATATCGGCTGAACTCGAGAGACATATGATGACGACAAACCAAGTTAGCTACTTGCTGGCCTCGGATGCCGCTAGGGTTCATGTTGGGAGCGTCTATAGCTCTAATGAGCCGAGCCTCACTCAGTGCCTAATCGATCTTCGATTGACAAACCCCACGGACGACAAAGCACGTATCGAACGACAGAAGGGCGGCTTACTCGAAAATGCATGCAGTTGGATCTTGTCTCACACGGATTTTGTGAAATGGCGGAACAACGAAACGAGCCAATTGCTCTGGATCAAGGGCGATCCTGGCAAAGGCAAGACTATGCTTCTCTGTGGTATCATCAATGAACTAAAGAGATCGCCGACTGATGGGTGCATCTTGTCGTTCTTCTTTTGCCAAAGTACAGAACAGAGCCTCAACAATGCGACGGCTGTGCTGCGTGGTCTTATCTATATGCTTGCTGACCAAGACCGTTCGCTACTCGAGTGTGTACACAAAGAATATAAGAAAGCAGGCAGGAAGTTATTCAGCGATAACAACGCTTGGGATGCGTTATCGAGAATATTCCGCATGATGGTGCGGAATCTTGACCCGAGCAAGAGTCTGGTTTTGGTCGTCGATGCGCTTGATGAATGCGAGGAAGATACGTTGCGACTCGCCCGCCTGATTATTCGGAATTCTACCGCCGATCGAGTCAAGTGGATCGTATCTAGTCGCAACCAGCCATTCATCGAGGAGCTGTTCAAAAGCGAGAATCAATTAAGACTCTGTCTTGAGCTGAATAAGGAGTCGATCTCAGCCGCCGTCGATATATACATTCAGAATAAGGTAGGAAAGCTGACTGAAGCAAAGGGATACGATCCTAGTATACGTGAATACGTGGAATCCTATCTATCTTTGTACGCAAACGATACGTTTCTTTGGGTAGCTTTAATTTGTCAAAGACTCGAGGACCCAAGGCTGCAGATTTGGAGGACGAAGGAAGAGCTACGCAGGTTTCCAAGCGGGTTGGATTCCTTATATGAGCGGATGGCAAGATATATTGACGAATCCGCAGACGCAACCATGTGTAATAGTGTGATTGGTGTTGTGACGGTCACTCGCCGACCTATTACGCTACGGGAGCTGGAATTTCTTATCAATTGGCCGAAAGGGTTCCGGAGTGATCTTAAGTCTATGAGAACCCTCATAAAGCTTTGCGGATCCTTCCTTACTCTTCAGGATGGCGTCGTCCGCTTCATACACCAGTCTGCGATTGACTTCTTGCTAAAATCAGACAAAATATTCCCCTTGGGCATCGAGCACGTACACTATACCGTCTTCTCAATGTCAATCAAGACGATGACGGCATTGCTCTGGCGTGATATATATAACCTAAGGCGTCCCGACTATGAAATCTCCAGGAAAGTTGATATCACGCCCCCGGATCCTGACCCACTAGCCATCATCCGATATTCCTGCATCCACTGGGTAGACCATCTTGATATGAGCTGTTCTACAAGCCAACCACACCACGAAGAGTTTCAAGATGGTGGCATAGCCCACACATTCTTAAAGAAGCATTTTCTTCACTGGTTGGAGGCCCTCAGTCTTCTCAGATCCATGCATAGAGGGATCCCAATTGTATCTAAGCTATTGCAGCTGGTTTTGGTAAGTTTGAAATCGCCAAATATCATTTGCCAGCTAATTTCAAGTAGGAAAAGGGAGAAAGATCAGAATTATCGCTTTTAGTTGAGGATGCGGTACGATTTCTCGAGTTCCACCAGGCAACCATCGAGAGGAACCCTTTACAGGTGTATATTTCGGCACTTATCTTTAGCCCAGAACAGAGCATAATCAAGCGGCTATTTCAGGGAAATGAGCAAAGATGGTTGGTGACAAATTGGATAAAAGATCACTGGGGACCGAGTCTGAAGACACTTACAATAGACAATTATGTCGGCGTAATACAGTCAATAGCATTCTCGCAAGACTCGAAGCTGATGGCTGTGGCACTTATCGAGAAAGTGCAAATCCGGCTGGTTGGTACTGGCGAGCTCCAAAGAGAGTTCGAGGGTAATTTGCGGGGCATCACGTCTTTAACCTTTTCTCACGATTCAAAGCTTCTAGTGGTAGTATCAAAGGATCCGGCGATACAGGTTTGGTCCGTCGACACGGGCAATCTGAGGCAAATGCTCGAAGGCCATTCAGATGGCATTGACTCAGTAGTGTTCTCGCCTGACTCTAGGTTCATTGTATCGGGATCTCGAGATAAAACGGTTCGGATGTGGTCGGTTAAGGATGGCACGCACCGAGTAGTCATAAACCATCTTTCCCCGGTCCTTGCGGTAGCTTTCTCGCCTAATGGAAAGAAGGTAGCGTCGGGCTCGAGCGATGGAGAGGTTCGAATATGGTCACCTAGCGAAGCAGTCGGTTCACCTCGAATACTGGAAGGTCGTGGATCTCCCGTCCTCTCCCTAGCGTTCTCACCTAATTCGCGGTTCATGGCAGCCGGGTGCCGTAGCGGGGCAATTCAAATTTGGTGCGGTGCGGGCGTTCTACGGAGAGAGATTCTGTCCTCTGAAGAAGTCATGTCACTGGCATTTTCACCCGAATCCGAATTCATCGCTGTTGCATCTCGCAGTGGTATAATTAGAATTTATTCGGTCGCTATGGGTGCGCTGAAGCAGATCCTGAGAGCGTCCTATGGGCCAGTTTCTACTGTGGCTTTCTCGCATAACCTGGAGCTCACAGCTGTAGGAACATATACCTCGACAATACAAATATGTGTGACCGGGAATAATACAATGGACTTACCGCAAGAGGGAGCGGGGAGTATAACGGGGTTCATACAGTCGATAGTCTTTTCTCCCACTTTAAAGCATTTCGCCTCGGCCTCATCGTGTCATTTGGTCCAAATCTGGGAGGCTGACACGGGCGATTGCCTACAATCCATAGACGTGAATATTTGGGGCCTCGAGCTAAGATTTAGTAAGGATGGTCAATTCCTTTATTTACACTACTGCAGGTATCCAGGAGCATCCCTCTTTGGTTGCAACGGTCGATGTTTAGAGGTTGATTTGGACTTGGGGTGGACCATGACGAAAGCTATTAATGATTTTGCAACCAGATCAATCACGATGGTCCCTAGTCGGGGTACAAGTATCGTGTATCGCTCCCGTTGGGTTTGGGTGAATGGGAAGAAACTTCTTCGCCTGCCATCGCATTGCGTTGGGGAAATATCTGGCTCTACTCTCGTCCTTGAACTTCATACGGGGAAAGTAGTTACTTTATGGCTTTCTGCGGAAGATATCCTGCATCATAGACTACTTCCCGCTTCTGAGTAGAATTAGGGTCGAAGACTAGAGCATGAATAAAAAGGGAGAGATGACTATTTGATACTGAAAATTGTAAGCCAACCCCTATTTCTGGAACCAACTTGAAATTGTTTGTGTAGTCCAGCTAGGTGCTGCGCCACAACTACATTTAAAGCTAATTGAGTGCGGTGGCTGGTGATAGATGACGACACCCCCTGAAAACGAACCCCTGTCGACGCTAGCGACGCAGCTGTGAGACTGGAAGCTCTCCTAATTGATCCAAAGGCCAAGCCAGCAGCAAAAAACCGACTTAGCTCCAGCCTCCTGACGCAAACCGGGCACGACCACGCAACGCAACGCAAACTTCCATCCATTCACATCGCACTACACCCCGAAAAAAGCGTCTGCCTGGACTAAGAGTACCATTATTCCACGCAAGCGTATCACGAGCCTTATCTTCACATTAATTCTACTTTTCTTACTGGTATAATTACCTAGGTGAATACCTAATCATCGACGTCGCGCCCCCTTTGTTTCGAAACGAGAGGCTCGAAATTAATCAATCAATCAACCAACCAACCGCGCAAGTAGCTATCCAAACCAATCGCAAAGATGGACTTCTCCGACTCCTTGTATGCCGAATTCCTCATAAGCTTCATTTTCACTCTCTAAAATGTGAAGATGTAAAATTGGATGGAATGCGCTAACATAAACTCTCCCCTGATGTAGCCGAATCGTCAACCTCGCCGTGGGCGTGATCATGGTGTTGGGCGGTATATCGCAGTTCTTCTTCGGGTTCGGCTTGTACGTAGACCGCCTCTCCGTTCCCTTCCCTCTTCACCGCTGCCAATGAACGCGCGCAGTCCGATCTTCATCAACTCCACGCCTAACAAGCCCATCACCCCTATCCAAAGCTAACCCCCTCCCCCCCAAAACAGACAATCCATCATAATCGGGGCCTACGTAATCCTCTTCGGTCTCGCCGTCGCGCTCCTCGAATTCCAGATCCCGCCACAAGTCTCGCGATACGCGTCGTTTATGTTCTCGTTCCTGGGTCGCGGCATCTTCTACGTATTCGTGGGCTCCATCCTCTTGAACAACGGTGTGCTGCGTATCATCGCCGGGTCTATCGTGGGAATCATCGGTCTCGGCTACTGCGTCCTCGAGTTTGTACCTTCCGTTGAGCCGCCTGCAAATATGCGCGAGGCCGATCAGCAGGGCTGGGGCGCTGAGCAGGTATAGACGGGATAGGGTGGACTGGTGGGGGTAGGTTGGGGGATGAGATGTGTTCGGTCGAGCTGCAAATTTACTCGCTGATGTTTCACCTACCTATCTACCTACCTGCTCAGGTTACGGGGTTACCGACTTGCGAAGTGATGGTTTAGTATCAATCTCGGACTATGGAAAACATGTGGGCATATACGTTGGGCTTCACTAGCAGCCAACATGATGAATCTCGAAGAGGGGGCAATGTCACAACTGCGGAGCAAGGTGTTAGAAAGTTAATTTGCTATCAAGCATGGAGACATGGTGATGATGGCCTGTATATGTACGAATAAATGCGACGGAAATAGTGCTGACTTCAATGTTGGTCTTGATAATTCAAGCTGGTATCATGACACGGATATTTTTCAGATAGAGTTGTATCGGGATATTTCCATTGGACCTTTCCTGCTCATGGAGTATGGGCTTCATCTATTATTATGTGTTTCAAATAACTTGACGCTGAAAATCTCTATCAAGCGTACCCATCGAGAAATTTTTGTAATTTGTGAGCTGCGCGGCTAGATGTAATATACTGCTAACTGGTGACATAGCTAGCTAGGTGGTAGGTAGTAATCATTGCAATACGCCGGCCTTTTGATTTGGCTTAATACCACCCATTCCCGAACCTTTCCGTACTCTTTCTATGACGTATATGCCCCATCCCATGAAATGAAACACCCGCAGGATTCGCCTTATGCCATGGATGGGAATTGTGCGACTATGCACCGAACTTAGAACACCGTGCCTCCCGACTTTCGCCTGTATTTTGCGAACTCATATACGCCAAGCACGTATGCTATGCTGTTGAAAAAGCAAAGGCCATTAGCGAAGAAACGCTACCCTGTGACGCCCGAAGTTCTCGGCCTTGCCCAATTGCATTGTTACCGACTCCTCAAAGCAACTCCAATAATCCTAGTCATAAATTTTGGTCATTAAGTAAAGAAAACAATCACTTTTGGAGGGCGGCTAGCTCGCGTTCTTTGGCTGCAAGCTGTTGACGCATTCTTTCGGTTTCTTGTTGGAGTGCCGCTAGTTTATTGGCCTTCGATTTTTCGTCCTCAACTGGGCTTTCCCTAGATTGGATAGCTGGCAAAACATTTGATGCCATTAATTGCGGGCTGGGACTCGGCGCGTATCCGACCGAAGCTGGCGGAGACCGAAGACGTAACGACTCCGGTACGTTATCGTTTGGGCGGAAGTTGGGGCTTGTTCCGGAAGTCGGGTTGAGAAGAGATTTAATAGACGACAGCCTCTTTGGATTTTCAAAGCCTGGTTCACTTGGTGTATACTCCGATTCGGTTCCCGAGAAGGAGCGTTTCCTCGACGGAGAGAGGAATGACGCCGGAGACAATGACGACTGTCGATCACTTAAGGCTGCGAGTGACGTTATCGGCGCTAAGCGATTATCGTCTGTGAGGGAGTCGCGGATGTCGACGTGCTGTGGAGCACTGGTGGTGTGATATGCCATGAGATCGGAAGATGATGGGGTTGATATCGGCCCAGGAACCGGGTTCGGGAGTAGTGTGAGAGGGTGCTCGGGCTTGCGTCGTAATCCGAGATTAACGGACCCGTCCTCATTAACGCTGCCGCGCTCCATTTCAGGTTCGGTATACTGGCTCTGCTGCTCAATCGAATCGACCGCCATAGCATCTTCCGCTCCGCTGTCTACCTGGTTGGCTGGTATTACACGCTTCCTCCTTTTAATGACCGACTTCTTCATAGTCACCGGTCGGTGTACTCCGTGAAGTTTGTAGTACAACCCTATAAAGTTTAGCCGACGTTTCACAAACGAGGTTTACGGACACACATACCACAGGCGTTACATATTGTATGGCCGGCTTCATCGCGACGCCATAACGGAGTTATTGTCGTACCGCAATTTTGACATGCTATTACCACGGTGGTGTTCTGGGCTGCGGCTTGCTGTGCATTTATGTCGATTGGCGTTGGCCCGTCATCTAAAGAGGACCCGTGCCCGTTGCTAGAAGTACGATTTTGATTTTGAAGTTGAGCGCTCTTCGCTACTCGGTTGTTGTATGCTGGACAGCCGCTACATCCCTCCGCACCGCCTGTACCATTACATCGTCCCCCTCCCGGACATGATCCGTTGGGCATTTGGTCCGCCGCGACGTACGTAGCGCCCGGAATATTTGCCGAATTGCCTTGAGAGCACGAACTGGTAGATGCTTTCTCGGGCGTTTTCTTCGGGGTAGTGGACACCGTCGATGGCGGCCGCTTGAGATTCGTCGGGCGGGACGAATTTCGGGCTTTTAAATAGAGTCCACACGCATTGCAAATAGTAGCCCCCTGCGGTGAGCGCCTCCATAACGGCGTTCTCGTGGTATTGCAATTGCTAGGATTGAATTAGGATTTGATTAATATTTACTTACTTGGTACCTCGTTTACTTACCTGCACACCTGCCCGGTCTGATTAGACGTAGAGTTGGACTTCGCGGTCGTCCAGTTTTCTCGAGGGATTGTATCGAACGGCGAAGGACTCTTGGAGTTGATTCGCTCGGATCCTTGTATCGATGGACTAGGAGCGTCTGAGAAGTCGCTTTGGCTTTGGACCGCCGGACTCCTCGAACCGATCGAAGATGCATTCTGAACGGACATGGTCTCCGATGGTTGAGTGCCTTCTCTAGAGACGACAGGACGTGTAGGGAGCGCTGTCCTCGCAGAATTCGGATCCGACTTGGCGGCGAGTTTCGAGTACGAGTATGGGGCAACTTCCATCATGACCTCCGTCGTTAATCTCTGCGGAAAATCCACCAAACTCTTACAGTTGCGGCGATGATCGCTTAGACTTCGTCTCCCTCCTTACGATAACATGAGACCCTAGATTAGAACACCAAATTCAAATCTTTCTTGAGGAGGTAGTTGATGGAACAACGGCGCCCGATGTGAGTTGAACTGTCTGGTGTCCAGGAACCTAGCAGTTAACGACAAGGATGGCTTTGGGCCAACTGACGATGATATCCTAGAGCAGCTGTCGCAGGGTGCCACACTATGTCGCAGCCGTTCGGGATGGTTATTATTTCGAATAGTGGCAACCAGTAGCCTATGACAAGATCTATACCGTCGTCCTTAAACCAACTTGCATGAAATGGTAGACGAAGAAAGGAATGGATGTGTCGATGATTCGACTACAATGGACTTGGTAGTCAGGTGGCTAGCGACGGGACTATGGGATGTCTCGGACGCAAGGGGCAAGGTTCCTAGAGGCTCGCAAGCCCCGGAGCGGACAAGCGAAGGTTGTTTAGGGTGGGAAGGTGGAGAGATCAAGGTATGACTTATGAGGGTATGGTGCCCGTTCGTTTGCTTATGGAATATGACATGCCCAGATCACGAGGATCACGAGGATGAGGGCTGTATGTACGGTACGGAGTACTGCAGAAGTTGGAAGTAGGACTTGTTTCCCGTACCGCATGCGTCACCCACGCTGTCCAAAAAGGAGCCTGTGCTTGAAACTCGGAACTATGCGCAGACGCAGACACAAACGCAGAGTCGCAGACAGGCTACCACGGCTACCACTTGGAAGTCCGCCACTTCGGGATTGATTTATGATTTGTGGAGATAAGATCGGAGAAAGGTACGAAGGGTAGGTGAACTAGATGGACTAGATGAAGATGGGTAACTACGAGATGGGGGGAGTGTAGTACGGGGGTGGGAGATGTTGGAAGCGAGCGTCAGTCCGAGGTGAGTCTCGGAGATTCGAAGTGGGTGTGTGTGGTGTTAGATAATCTGATTGATCTCTTGGTCTTTCTGATGAGATGATCGGTGATGAATACCTAATACCCAGGATGGATGGATGGGAACTTAGGACTACACTGAATGAACACTGCCCCCAAGACTACAGTACAGACTTGCCAGACTGCCACATGGAATGAGACTTGGGATTGGATTGGATTAGAGTGGAATTGCAGACTGGAGAGAGCTGGAAGTCAGCAGCACCACCTGGCTTGGGCCTGGAGCCCTGGCCTTTACCAGGGATACCAGGGATACACCTGCCTACAGGTCTCTAGCACTGGTACTAGTACACGTACATACTTGCAGCCAGCAGCACTTTACAGGTACTCCCCACAGGGCTAGCGTATTCCAGCGTACATATAGGTAAGCTAAGATGTACTAGTATGGACTAGGACAAGCTAAGATAGGTTAGGATAGTTCAACAAAGGGGACCTCTTGCTTCTCAAAAAAGATAAACTGGGCTCCTCCCGACTGTCGGCGTGCCGGCTGAATGAGAGTCCAGTGGATTATTATTAAATCGTTTTTGATTGGCTCAGCTCTAGATTGTATTTGCTAATATGACAACTGTGGTCCTTGCTCACGGCTCCTTTTTGTAATCTTCACCTGATAATTGGCTGATGATAGAAGCATATCGGAAGGCGGTCTGTCAATTCCACCAGACTTCATCGCGCACCTTATATCGATTTGGTGTGGGCAACCGTGTTGTATCACCCGATGAAGGTGATATTACAATGATGAAGGTGATATTACATACTCACACACTAGCAATCGTAACATTACTCCTAATAAATCCAAACCGAGGTGGTTGGACCAGCCCTAGCAGTTGCACTACATGACCTGTGTAGTACTGTACGTGGCGGTCTGGGTGCATCTCGTGCTCTGATTCTTTTTTCCTTTCTTTTTTTTGCCTCTAGCCTCCGCCGTTGTTTAGTGTTGTTCCTTTTAAGAAATTCGATCGCGACTCGGTAAGCTTATAAGCTGCACATACCCGATGTACTAACAGAGAGGCTTGCCCAATGGCCGATAAGATTCTTATTAGCAGGCTGCATGTTTTACCTTTGTGAGAGGATAAGATCTAGATAAAGCGAGGGATGTCATATTAGAGTATTTGAGTATAACACTACCGAGTACGGAGCAAATTATAAAACATGAGCAAGATATGAGCAACAATGACATGAACAACGAACGATCCATAAGACCCCGTTCTTCTACTTCTCTCCCCCTTCTCCATTGATGCCAAGTGCCAAGCCTTTTTATCTAAGCCCATCTCCTTGCATGCTGCATTGAACGCTGCAGGCTACCGTGGTACGTACCACTACTTTAAGATTTGGGAGAAGGAGGGGGAACTCCGTAGATAAGATGCAACATTATCTCTTATCACACAGTAGATCAGTCATGGAACCCCTGTCTTCTTGAAATTTAACGCGTGCCGCGTAGTCTACAAACGCAATCCTCTCGCTTACATTTTATTTATTCAGCTCCGAGTATTGAACTGTGGTAGGAATGGATGGAGCCGAAGACTTATATATTTCCGAGGTCATTGATGCTTCATCCAACATGCTGAATATCCGCTTATACATCAATATATCCCTTTGTCTGGTCCATGTGGCCTAATGAAACGGGTCGCATATTCAAGGCGTTATGGTTGGAAATACCATATCTCTGATTGGATCCTCGGGACTGGAAACCTGCATAGCGGGAGCCGCTACGCAATACTACTCTGCTCCGTACAGTATGTTGGAAAATGATGTCAGTTCCCGACTATATGCGTCTATCCTCACGAAAACAATGTTGAGAACGTGGTTTTTTGAGCCTCCTGACCGGTTTCCTGTATGTGATACGATCCTACTCGCCAAATGCGAAGTGTGATGGGATGGGACGGGACAGGACAACTGTAGTAATGCACTTTATTCGGTCAATTTGGTTTCTTTGCATATGTAAGTAACTAATACACATCCATTGATGTATTACAAAGGAAAAACCGACAACAATCTATAACTATGTAGGGTATCGGGGTATGAATGGTTGGAATCTCAAGAAGCCTGCAGAGAAAAAAACCACCAAACACCCCTAGAAGAAAAAACAATATGCACCCCTCCGCGCAGAACGCCTCAAACCTCGGCCATGAGCTGTTCGCCCTCGTCCAACAATTCCGTCACCTTCTTCAGGTTCTGTATTAAGCTTCTGCCAAGGCCCACCAACAGTAACTTCTCTGCGTTAGCGGGTAGGCCTAGGTACGTTGGTGGCTCGCGTTCGGGTAATTTCTGGATCCACCCCATAAACTCCTGTAGCGACGTTCCAGATGGTACCACGAGGCTCGCTTCTTGGCCGTCTTTCTCGGTACCGTCAACTAGTTTATGTCCGATATCGTAGGCAGCTGGCGTGAGAGATTGGTTGACTAATTCCGTCAACCGGTTGAAATCGCCTTCGTCGTCAATCTTGCCACCGTAAGTCTCGCGAACCAGGTAACGGATCATGTCCCAAGGGATATTTTGTGGGTTGATGTTCGTGCGGCTCTGCGCTACAGATTCGACCCACGTGTCAACGATGAATGCTGAACATTCATACTGTGAGAAGTTAGCTAACCGCCTTGAATTTCAACAAATTGTGGATAAACTTACATCACTGTCATTGAATTCCCAGAAACCCTTCCATCCTAAGTTAGGTGCATATCGTAGACGTTCTTGAACCACGGCGTGTAAGAAGGAAAGAAGTAGGTAAAGCCTGCTACGTTCTACCGGGCTCTTGGTCGCCCGATCAGAAAGAGACGTCATTGAATCCTTCATGTTGGCTCGTACACCGGCGGGTTGTTCATACATGAGCACGCGGGATGCCCGAAGTAAGTTCACGGGGATCTTGGGGCTTGACTCCATCGATAGGAACAGTCTAAAGTCAGAGTGGGGATTAAGAGACTCCATACGCTTTTCGAGAGACTGTAGCCAAGTAGGCGCAAGATGGACGTTCTTGATCAGGACCCAAGATCCAACCTGTGCTGCGTTGCTAATTGCTTTGTCAGCACTTGCGAGAGACTCGTTCGATCCCATGGCGATATTGGTGCATCTGACACGCATCTTCTCAACTAAGTTGTCCACCTTGTAACTGGCATCGAAGCCAGGACTTGAGACAAGAGAGATTGGACGGGTTGGGGGGACTTGGTTGACTGTTTCCTTAAGATCGTCCACAATGTCAAATAGCTCGTCTCCGAAGACCGACGTTACGAATCGTTCTGCAGTTGGGACGAAACGATCGAGGCGGAAGAGTTTGACAAGGAGCAGCGAGAGTAACCCTTGATTAAATGGCTCGGTTTCCGAATTCCAAATTTGGGGAATGAAGTTCTCTGCAAGTTCTTCGGACAGGAAAGTGTCCCAAGCAGCGGAAGGTACTTGATCGAGTTTATCCTTCAATACGCCAAGTCGCTTTGCCCGGGTGAATGTCTCATCCTTGGCGTCAACGTCGGTGGAGAGATCCTTGCCCTCGATACGATCATCGAGGATGATATCGATCAGGCTCTTGTCCATCTTATAAGGGGAGGCTTGGGCGAGAAGCATGGCGAGAGTAATTCGATCCTTCTGTAGCAGACCTAGGGCCGTTCTCTTGTATGTAGTCACAAACAAGTCCTTAATGATGATATCTCGGCGCTTGTTAAAATCTCTCTCGCTTGCCAAGTTTTTGTTGCCGTGGAGGACAGAGTGGAAGATATCAAGGAAGTACTGTAGTGAGAACTGGTAGAAGTGATTAAGATAGTGCAGTTGCTCGAGAACAGCAAAGACGGCACTACAAGATCGCGCAATAATGCTGTACTGTAACGTAATTTCCTCGACTTCAGCCATCACACCTTCAGTATTGCTCATCTTGGCCGTAATTTCGCCGGCCTCTGTCTTCAAAGTCTCAAGGGTCTCGATGACATGGTCGTCATCAAGAATATTACCGCGAGACTCGTTGAGGGCTTGGAGGAGACGTTTTTCAAGCTGTCGAAGATGGACCTTGAATTCGCCCTGGAGTTTGATGAGATTCGATCTTCTCTCATCGACGTCCGGTCTCTCAGACTTTAGAACATCATTAAGGGACTGAGTCTGAAGACTGCTCTGCGTGACTGTAAAGTTGACGAAGGTAGTTCGACTGCAGATATCCGGCGGGAATGTTGCGGAAGGATCTCTGGTGGATAGGTAGATCTTGAATGCGGGCGAGAAATCAATCTCCTGCTTGCCAAGCTGGATGAGTACACGACCACCGGTCTTTTGGTACTCCTTATTGAGGACATGGTTGAGGATGGGGTCCAGATGTTCAGCGTCTTGGATAAGGATTGGGTTACCGAATCGGAGAGAACTTTCCAGTTGCTTGGTAAAAGAGTCATCCAAGAAGCTTGTCACGGTAAGACGACGATCTTTGCATTCGCGTTGAAGGAATTCGGTAACTCTGCCCGAGGGATCAATGATGAGCGGGTAACGGTTGAAGCGTTTGAGGATAATGGCATTCTCCGTGCAGAGATCATCAACCGGCAAAGTATTCTCTTGCCAGCTAAGTCGCTCGTCAGCAGTGGACAAGTACTCAGTGACGGGGTTGTGAGGCTTGAAGTTGACCCCGGAAAGATGCAGTTGGTGTAACCAGTCTTCCATCATGGCTTTTCGGAAAGTCTGATCGTAGAGACCACTGTAAGCCAAGAAAGCTGCAGCGACCAGAACATCACCAACTAATGTGCTGATTTGAGTTTCAAACGACTTGCTTCCATCTTCCCAACGCGTACGCTCTGAGGAGAGGCTGTCGAGGAGTCTTACACTTCGGTTGACCTTGAATTCAACGCGAGACATCTCGGCCTTGATAGCTTGGGTTTCGCTGATGAGGGCAGCGTATTCAGTCTTGTAGGTCGCGATACTCTGTTCCAAGCTGGCGATATTGTTTTCGACAGCCTTTGCTTCAGCCTTCGTTTGAAGTGCTTGCTCCTCAAGCTGATCAACTTCCTCACGTAGAGGGCCAACTCGGTCAAGGATCTCGGAGTAGTTGACCTGGGCTTCTACCCATTGGACTAGGGGACCACAAGCCTTGCTGGCGCGATTGACCTTGTCGTACGTGAAGTCCGCAATGTTCAAGAACTTGGACCGCATTAGCGTTCGTAGGTTTTTAGTCATCTGTTTCTCGTTGTCAAAATTGACAATGCTCGCAATGAAGTCATCCCGGCGGACCACGGCCTGGACGCTCTTCCAGTCTGGAATCTTGTGGCCTAGTAGCGTGCATACGGATTCCATTGCAAGCCTTACACCCTGGGGTGGAGAACCCATAGACCGAACTTCGGTCAAGTGCTGTCGTTTGATGTTGCTGACACTGGCTTTAGCTTCTTCGACAGCAGGTTCGGCTCTTGCGAGGTCGTTTAAGACAACCTCCCTGCGAGTTGCGACTTCGGCTTCTTGCTTTTCAAGTGCTGCCTGAATTTCTAATGACGTGCTCTTGCGCTGCTCGGCTTCCCGCTGATCAGCAATCATGCGTTGCAGTTTTTCATTGGCTTCGGCGTCCTTCGCTTCGAGCTGGGTTTTCTTCTCGGCTAAGCTGGCCCTAAGATCACGGACCTTCTCAACCGTGTCTTTCAACTTGTCCAGACCAACGTTCAGATGGCGCTGTTGCTCCTCTAGATCTTCGCGCTTCTCATTGTACAGCTTGACATACTGAGCGACGAAGTCGAGGAAATGACGCGGAGTGAGGAATGTAACCTTGCCCTGTTGCTTCTGAAGCTTGCTATTGAAGCGTTGCAAAGAGTAATGAATGTAGACCATGGAGTTGACGATCGTTTCCCTGTGAGAAGGCGGCAAGTTAAGACTGCGATATGCAACAGGGATAGTATCGGGAGCCACAAAATTGGGCTTGTCAAGATCGATGGAGTGAGTTAGCTCGTTAGCGACTTGGAAGAGCGCTTGGTCAGACCAGTCACCAAACCAGTTCAGGACGCAACGGTTAAACAAAGCCGGACTGGTGGCAGCCTTGGAAGACAGTCCATCTTCGGGCGGGTTCATAGTAAAGACAACGTGTAGGTTCTTGACAATCTGCTGCGTGAACCACTTGTATAGCTCTTCCTGAGAGTCAAGCAGCAGACCCTGTCGTTGTGCGCCTTCTTTGCAAGCTGTCATTAGTGAGGCGAAGTCGTCTCCCTCGAAGAGACCCGGGACTTCGGCGTTGGCAAGTAGGGTATTCATTCGTTCTAAGAAACCCGAGTCAAGAACGTTGGATTCATCCATGATAAAGCAGATTTTCTCGCCCTTGCAACCACATCGGCGTAGAACCTCCCGGAGATCCTCATCGAAGTCTTCAGCAGAGTATTTGCCATGAACCTTGATCTGGAAAACTTTAAGACCATTCATCCAAGCCACGAATCTCGAAAGTGTTGTCTTGCCACTTCCGCTAACACCGATCAAGATTAGATGGCCCTGGGGTTGTCTGAAGACACGATCGATACGGAGGACATGCTCCAAGACGTCGTTGAATAGAATGAGAGGAACATCCACCTCTTCTTCACAGAATGTCTTGAGACGAGCCTTGACGAAATCTCGCAATTGTTCTCGGTCAACTGGGATATAGTTCTTCGAAAGCCAGTTGGAGAACAAGATTGGGCCACCCAGCGCTTTCTGCTCATCGATTGAGGGGAAGAACTCGAGTGCAATCCTTCGCACAGCATCATCAGTCCATTTTCGTTCCTCCTCGGCGACCAGACGGTCCTGGAAAAGTCGCAGCGCTTCGTGTGCCCAAATGCGGATCAGGCCTTCGATGGAAAGGGTCTCCAATGGTCGGATAGCTTCGTACACGCCACGCACCCATCTTGTCAACTCACGAGGACTGTAGACATAGTGGGGCTGGATCTTAGGCGTAAATCGTTGTTGCGACTCCAAGTAGAATCGGACCATTGCCTGGGTGAGCGGCTCAGAGTATCCACGCAAGGCCGGGATGATCTTGAGAACGGCAGAGTTGAAGGTACCATAGATTTGATGTAGAGACAACTCGCCCGGATAATCGACCATGATAAGTGGGGCATGTCTAAGGAATCTGGCACCCATGGGGGTACGGCCAGCGTCTGTCGGGGGGTTACAGGCTCCAACGAACTGGATTCGATCTAGGGTCACCCAAGATTTGTCGGATGTTCTCCAGAAACCATTGTGCTCAACTAGCTGGCGAAGGAATGAGATGGCCCGCTGAGTACCGTATTTATCTGGTGCTGGAAGATTGATTTCGTCGCAGAAGATAACCAGCCATCGTCCGATCTGGGTGGGTGACAGCATTACACCGTTTAGGGTCTTCTTATACTCGCAGTATTGCTCAAAAGTCTTAATAAGAAGATCGGGTGTAGTCGCACTAGAGAAATTGAGGCCGACAACTTCCATGTTAGGCAGTTTTCGGAGTGCGCTGAACAGAGTCATTGTTTTACCGGAACCAGGCGGGCCACAGAGCAATAGAGGCTTGTGTTCGGCGAGCCAAGAGTACAGAACATCTTCATGGCGAACAGTATCCAGAGTGGGAATGACAACGTCCGTTTGAGTGATAGAGTGTGTATTAACCTCGATCGTAGGGACTTGGTTCTGCCATGGTGTCCATTCAGCTCTTGGAAGAGTGACATCGAAATCGATAAGTGAGCTAGTGCCATCAATGGGTGGTGATCCAAAGCTGGCGAGAGCCCCAACGTTGTCACCAAATGCCTTTCGATCGTTAAGAGGACAGTCACCAGTCAGTGCCCAGACTAGAGCGAGCAACAACTTCTTCGCAACATACGCCTCGATCTGTTCTGGATCTAGAGGGAAGTCAACGTGTGCTGCATTGTATTCAATCAGGTCTCGGACGGCCTTGTTTAGTAGAGAGAAAAGAGTCGTGAGGACGCGAGCGATGGTAAACTCCATGATATGGTTGTACGACTCGGCCTGCTCGAGGGCAGCAAGAATAAAGTCATCCGTAGTCAAGTAAGCGCCTAATAGATCGGCAACTTGACTCTGAATTTGGAGAGCCTTTGCAGGGCTCTGACCAGCTGCAGCGGTATCCTCATCTAGATCTTCAAAGGCCACAGTTCTGAGTCGTTCGAGATAATTCGTAACCATCATGCTTGGGGTGACAGTATCCTCGCTGAACCAGACCATTCCACAACGACTAACAGTCGCGAGAGTAGCATACTTCAATGTCTCGACCTCGAACATTATGCGGACATTAGGTGGTAAGTTGAGACGCTCACCGTTAGGGAGAGTCAATAACTTATTGTCGTCGAGAACACTGTTCAGGTTTTCAACCCACTCGGGGTCGACATCGCCGTCAAATACGATCCAGTGACGCTTCGAGTCCTCTCCACGGAGGTTATCGACGATCTTGCGTAGTATACTAGTGAAAAGACCATCGGTCCATTCTCTAGTGGTTGAGTCCAAGTTTCCATACAGTGCCTCCTTGGACATGACTTTCGAGTCGATAACATGGGAAACGCCTTCGACGCCCTCAACTTGTTGAAGGGCATCTAAGAGAAGCCTCCATGCGGCGGATTTTCCTGTCCCTGAATTGCCTACCATCATCACACCGTGATGGATCTTTTGAATCTGGTAAAGTTGAAGGACCTTAGTCATCCAGATATCGTTGACCACGAGATGTCTCTCCGCTGCGAGACGGCGAATAGCATCCTCGAGTGTTACTAGGTTAGCAGGGACATACTGAACACCCGGGAAGCATTCGCTTTCAATACTCATCATGATTTCGACATCGTTACGAATGAGCTTTGGAGCGATGGTTTCACGAACGCTCTGCACAATGATTTCAGGCTCCACAACTTCCTCTGCACCAATAATATTACCGTCACTACTGGTAAGGCGAGCACGTTTGAGGCCACCAGAACTAACGAGCACGCTCTTCAGAGCACGAAGACCGAAATCGTAATGTGCCTGTTTGGATAGCCTTGCAGAACATTGGTCGAAGAATGGAACTGTCTGCTTCGAAAGCTGCTTGGCTTGGTTGAAACCCTGAGAGTAAAGCATAACTTCGGCAATGAGCTCCTTGTCCGGCTTTGACATAGCGACACTGCGGAATAGCTTCTTCAAATTGTCGGGCAAGTTAGAACGACCAGCATAGCCAGGGTTCATGGTAATGAAGATACCCGTATTGGCATTTACACGTAGCTGGCGACCAACCAGTTCGATCTGTGCCTTGTCATCCTCCGCACCTTGTTTGAGGCCAAGCTGGATGTTCTGGATTTGCTGCGATACGGCAGAAAGGATTCTCTCTTCCAAACGGTTGAACTCATCGAAACAACCCCAAGCTCCGACCTGGCAGATACCCAGGAAGATTCGTCCCATGGCTTGGAAATCGAAAGTGTCGTCACAGCAGAACACCAGAGTAAAACGACCCAACTGGACACCAAGGGCTTTGACTGATTCTGTTTTTCCGGTACCAGCAGGTCCATATGGAGAACCACCAAGTCGTTGGCAGAGGGCTTGGGTAAGAGTTCCAAAGCAGCGATCGGTGAGAGGAGTTCGGACCAGCCTATCGGGAACGCCAAGGTATTCGAAACCGTAGTTGAGCTTCGCGTTGGCCATTCTAATATGGAGACGCTGCAGATAGTCTCCTTCAGGCTCGTAAACATATCGCATTTGCAGGAGCCACATGTAGTGCGTTGGGGTGGTGGCATTGAGCTTCACTAGCTTTTCGATCACATCCCGTTGATGAACACATTCTGTAATGAGAGCCTCGCACTTCTTTCGTAGGATCACCTCTAAGTCGCCGAGGACAGTCTCAGCGAGGAGTCTGAGAACCTGAACCTCCCGCTCGAAAAGGGATTGGAGCGTACTGCCTCCATCATTCAGCGACTGCTCAACCGCGGTAGTCCAAACTACTTGGGTAGCAAGCACCACAATCTGACTCGGGAATGCGGTCATGAAATCGTTCAAAGCACTCTGACTGATCTCATTCGATTCAAAGATAGGGGTATATGCCTCGACAGCTTCGGCAAGGAGCTCGGCTAGGGTAGCTTTCATACCGTTCTCGAGGAGAGCTAGCCAGTCATTGATCTTGGGGACCTTAGCAAGAGAAATCTCTTTCTTGAGACGCACAACTTCGCCCTCCTTGGAAGTAAAGCCAGAAATAATCGATTCGTCGTCCATGACCAGTCCTGTTAGACCAGCAAACATCTTCTTGAAGTGTTTGGCAATACGTAAAGTGTCGTTGCTATTTCCAATCATCTCCAGAAGATCTTCGTCACCAACGAAATAGAAACGAGGGAATGACACTCTTTCCTTTTCAAGGTATTCACCGAGCGCTTTCTGGATCTTGTTTAGCAACTCGGCAAGACGTTCCAGGGACTTCTGAACTCCAGTAATGCCAAGAACATCCATGACCATAGGCTGCTTGTAGACTTTCTTCATAACGGTCATGAATTCGCTGTTGATGTTCTGGAACCGTGACGACTCAATAGGCAAGAGATGCTTGATATCAGCATTTCCGGTGAAGACACCTTCAAGGTACACCCATTGACGCTGGACATCAATCCAAACATCGAATAGGACGTGGACACGATTCAGCTTGTCTTCCCAAGATGACGCTTCCTCTTCGAACTCCTTGTAGTATGGCGAATGTTTCATCGCTTGCAGAGAGTTTAGGTTCTCGCTACACTTCGCAAATAGGTCGTCCCAACCCCGGATGAGGCGACACTTATTCTGGTATGCCACCAGGTCCAGTTGGTAATTATTCCAGGTCTCTTTCACCTGCTTCAAGAATTCCTCGAGTGCCATCTCACCCTGAGCCTGCATAATGATGTCTTTGACGATGACCTCAGTAGCGACGAGGTTGAGATCCCAAACATCTCCGAGTGTCATAGACACAGGTGAGTATCGTCGCCCGGGCTTGATCTCTTTCCAGATCTTTGTCCAATGTCGATCTCGGATAGCCTCGGATTTCAAATCGCCCAGTAGACTGTTTACTTTCAAAAGTTGGCGGAGGATATTCTGGATATGCTCGAAGGCAGCATACTGTCGCATCCTGCTTGGCATTTCCTTTGTCATCTTAATGAGGCCATCAATACTGCTCCGGACCTTCCTGGGTTGAACGCTTCCCCACAATGTCTCTCGAAGTTCGTTCAAACTCTTCCAGATGGTCGACAGGCCGGCCCATACGGATTTGAAATCATGAACTTCCTCCAAGATGCTCGAAAGAGAGGACTCGGGGCTAGCAGGAAGGTCAAGAGCCTCCTTCGCTTTGGACACCATGTCAAACTCTTCTTGTAACTTAGTGATACGAGCTTCGAAGGAGGCGAGCGTCGCGGACGCAACGTCGGGGGCAATCGTTCCTGATACCGGCTTCTCATCGTTCCATTGCGTAGCGATCTCCGCGATCTTGTCCATTACAACTTGATCCTCCGCTACGATCTTGGCCTTGAGGGCATCGGTCTGGTCTTGGACAATCTTCGCCTTTCGATTTAAGAGCTCGTTAAGAGCCTCCCATGTCGAATCGACCTGTTGGACATCTACCCAATCCTGGGGGAAGTTGTACCTGTTCCGGACGAGAGTAGATTGACCTTGGCGGAACGTCTCGACTTCAGGAGCCCAAGCCTTGACTTTGCGCTTGCAACTTTGGACAATCGTGATGAACTGAACCGCCTGTGCCGTGGAAGTAGCTTCAAGGCTCTGTCCCTCCAGGTCTCTTCGAGCCTTTTCAATCTCGGCGTTGACTTCTCTCATTCGCGTACCGAGCCGTCCAGCAAACTTCACCAATATTTCCTGCTGCCATTGGTCATACTTAGAATTGACTTTCATCTGTACTTGCTCGTAGTCGATAGTAATATGGCCGAATGAGCGACTGACTTCGGTAGTGTCAAATGTCGCACGAGATTTGCGAATTTCTTGTAGCAGCTGCAGCCATTTAGAGAGCTCATCGCCTAAGAGTTCGTAGACTTGTTCGGATTGCAGATCCCAGAGAGATTGGAATTGCAACCATTTATCCACATAATCTCCAATACCTTGTAGCTTCTTCTCGATCGAAGTATAAACTCTACCAAGTATATCGGTGCAGTCGTTGGGGAGATCGTTGAAGCGGGCCTCTTCATAGACAACAGTGCTCAACGACAAGCTCATCTGGTATCTAGAAGCCTTAATCTTCGGGAGATTGCAGACAATGCCTACCCAGTTGTGCAAATGCAAGAACCAGCTGGCCCTCGCGAACTCGAGAGGCGGATCAAGGTAGATCACTTGATTCCTCATAGTGATTTCGTGAATCAAGTGTCTCATCAGAGGTGCGTCCGACTTGAGGGTTTCCCCTGATGGTGCCAATTGCTTTCTTCGGTTCGCCTCAATTCGCTCTATCGGCGTATCGTCTTCGAACGCCTCGATCCACGCTGAGACCGCATGCTGAAGGCGAGTAAGCAAAATCAACTTAATCCGCTCGTTCATTCTCTCCACCCAGAACCCTAGATTAACATATTGCTCCAAATTGAGCTGGTCAACAGCCGCCTGGATGGTCTGCAGGCGCGCTTCAAATTCGGATGCCTCGTATGGGCAGGTCGCCAGTTCCGCCAGGGACTTTTGAATGTTGATGTGTATGTTTGCGAGAGTACCAGTCTTCGTCTGAAGAAGAGAAGCTGCTGCGCCAAAGTCTCGGACGAATAGGACGTGCTTAGTCTCATTACGACCAATCGTGTGTTCAAGGCTGCCGTTAGCGAGGGATGGCTTCTGATACGATTCCCATGTGTTGACGAATGTCTCCCACTTCAGAGGAATGCCCTTGGCGATGAGAACATGGACGTCGTTCTGGTAGCCGCTTAGAAGAATAGCGACTTCAGGTAGTTCAGCTATCTGCCGGATCGTCTGCGCGAAAGTTCTCACGCTTTCCATCAAACTAACGGCATACGGATACACTCTCTTAGCATCCTTCGCGATATTATTTACGGCATGGGGTACATTGAAGTTCTGCCAGCCAAGGTTCCGGGTTTCCTTGAACAGTGCTATGATTTGCGCATCGAAGTTCACTGAAAGATCCAACGCATTATTAGCCGCTCTAACTTTGTTGATATTGAAGAGCCGGCCAGAAATCGAGATCTGCTTCCGTTGAACATCTTCAATCCAGGCTTTGTAAATCGCTTGCGTGTTGAGCTTCTTCCTGAACAACTCGCTCTCAACCTGTAGCTTCTGTCCTTCCGAATGGAGAGCCCAATCAGTACCCAAGATGTCCTCAACTTTCTTCATGTAGTTATCCAATTGTCGCTCAATCTGACGCGCCCAGATGATAGCACCGGAGACAGGAGGCAAATCGTGTAGCTGAGCCATGGCATGAGCCTCCGAGTGGCCATACTGCTGCTTGAAGCGCTCATGAAGCCCTGAGATGGCTTGTTTTACGTTGTCGATGAGCTGGTTCTGGTACTCAGCAATGGCGCCTCGGATCTTAGGTCGCACAAAGAGAGCGTTGAACTGAGAGAAAACACGAAACATCTCGTTCGCATTCTTCGCGGTCGCAAGGCGATCACGTAGTCGAGCGATGATCGAATTTTCAACCCGTGATGTGCGCTCATTATAGGTATTCTCTGCCTTAACCCATCTCTGGGTACCTTCAGGAGAAACATCGAGCAAATCAACATTTTTAAGTGCTTCCCAAGCCTGCTGTACTTCTTCGACGGCGTCTACGTCGCCCATTTCTTCAACAAGAGCGGCGCCGTCAGTATTTGTCTCCTCGCTAGACCCATTAACAGTTGACTTAGGGCCGAGGACATTAACGATGGTCCTCTGCAGCTGCTCATGGTTATCCCGAAAAGTGTCAATGTACTTCAGTCTAGCTTGCAGCTCACTGTGCTTCGGATTGACTTTGATCGGGATAAACCTCTCTTGTCTCCTACGGGTTGTCTCTCGGGCAATGTTAGTGAAATCTTTGATCTGAGCATCCCAAGACTTGAATATCTCTTCGGCGGTAGTCATAAGGCTTTTAAAGTCCCTGTAGTCAAGATCGACCAGCTCAGAACCCGGAAGGAGACGATGCATGACCTCCTCAAGATCCGCCGAAATGGCTTCAACCAAATGCAAAGTTCGTGCAATAGGGTAATTGCTGAATCTCATCTTCTTGTTCATATGACTGAAGACTTGACCAATAGCATCTTGAACCTTGGGTAGCGAAGTAGCAGATAGTAGTTCATCGAGAGGGAAGTCTCGCATGAGCTGGTTGTACTTCTGCACCATCTCCGTAGCCTCTTTCAGACCAGTATCAGCAGTAAAACTGACGGTCGCCTGGAAACGTTTCGCATGCTTCAAGATCTCCAAAGTCAACATAACACCTTCGCTCCTTAACTGAGCTTCGATTCCTTCCAAAGCAGACTCCATTGACAACCAAAAATTAATCTCCTGCGTCGCCGTCCTCGTTACGGGGTCCCGGGTGAGCTTCGTGATGGTCTGTATTGATTTAATCCAACTATTTACGGTGGACTGTAAGTTGTTCATGAAAGTACTATCTGAAAGGAGATGAGCGGGTATCAAATCGGTCGCCGGTCGCATATTGCGCGCAACGGCATCCTCCAACGCCCCCTGGACTACTGGATGAAATGATAGAGACAGCTCCGGAATTTCAACATTTTGCTGAAGGTGAAGCAAGCTGAGTTCGAGTTCCGTCATTCGCTTTTTAGTCACAGGAATACCAGTCTTGGCGTCAACATCTGCTCGGTTCCTAGCTCCATTCGCAGCCTGCGAGGTCTTGGTATTGGCATCGAAATAAGGCGCCAGCGCATTGTGAAGAATGGAATGGAGTATCTCGAAAGGGGAAGCAGTGGGACCTTGTTCACTAACAAGGTTAGCAAGTGACGCGGTGCCAGGCAACGTCTGTATCTGGATCTGAGAGGTTAGCGGTAATGAGGGATCGATGGTCTGAGGACGTTTGAGGAGTGCGAGATAGGCTATCGTCGTCGGCGAGGAAGATATCTCGGATGTGATCGTGTATGTGTACGAAACCGGAACTAAGGTATAGGTATTAGCAGAGTAACCTAGTTATATATACATTACTTATTGCGATTAACTCCATACCGTTATCAGCGGGGCCATCTGGAATATCAGTAGAAGGCTTGACATCCTTCTGTACGTACAAAGCGACCTGGGCATCAGTCGCAAAGCGGCTACACCTTTGCAGTGTGTCGGCGTAGTTCGCTTTTGAGAGGAGGTTATCAGGTCTCTCAAGCTCTTCACGGGTAGCTCCGAGGGCAATAGTAACGACGGAAGCCAAGTAATCTACCAGCAAGGCCGGATCGATGGTGATGAAGGACGAAGGCGAGATGCCGTTCGCGCCAGGGCTTTGTAAGCCCAAAGGGGAAGCCACGGCCTCCATCGCGGCGGTAATATTTGAAGGCTTTATCGGATCTTATAGGGTGGGTGGCATATCTCGGGATATGGTAGACGAATTTCAGACTCAGGAGAATGAATCACAAGCTCCTAGTGGAAATTAAAAATATCTATGCTCTATGCAGATTAGATAGGTCGTAGTAGAAAGGGCGAAGGCGAAAAAGAGCGTTGGAATCGTAGAGCAGATTCTTTGCCGTGTTGTCCGACCTGTAAGTCGTCGATCCCGTCTATTGGGTGGTTGTAATTACAGTAGGTACAAAAAAAGAAGGTCAAGGGATATATTTTGTTGAAGTTCAAATGTTACCAGTCATCCATCATTTTACGCGATGCACGCCAAACGGGTCGCGACTGCAGGTGCAGAATATGGGGATGATTCAGGCCTATCTAATCACTGTCGCTTCTGATTGGACTGTTTGGTTCTCTACCGTGGGGCTAACGGCGAGCTGCCACGACTACTGGCCCACTTATAATAGGTACTAGCTTAATTCTATAGTGAAGACGCTTGGACCATCCTGTCTTCTCCCACATGTGCTCTCAACCCCTGAAACGCTCATTAGCATTCTCATTTCTGAGTGCGGCCCCTGTTTCATCAACTACAAGATATCGGATGTAACATGAATCTCTCCAACCAGTACAATCGTAGTATTCAATACCAAGCCTAGTGCCATCTCTACAGAAAACTCCTTATGATCTACAAGGATTTTATTGGGACAAAGAAATAAATGCTCGACACCATGAAGAACAATTTGAAGGTCAACTTCGATGTATACAACTTTATCCTCCCCTCTATACCTTTTTTTTTTCGCATAGTCTTAGACTATGATTCTGGAGTCAGGAGAAACTCCATCACCTGCCTTTATCTCCTAAGTCCCAGCGTCTAACAGAGAGATGATCCAGACAGTACTTAGTAACCTAAATACTAGGTATCATTTACAAATATCCTAAGTAATATAAATGAAAAGCTTTGGCGTCCACCCAGGTAGGCATATAGGTTAAAGGTGCAGTGCAAGATGCGAAACCTCTACGTCCTTAGACAGAACTACACAATGAGACAGACTTGGACAAATCCAGAAGAGACTGCTCCTCTTTTTATGAGTGATATATGACAGCAGTTGTAATTGTTTAGGGGGGTATGATGAGCATTTCATTTCACTCTCCACGGATAGGTCAGAAATGACAATAGATATTAAAACAATTTTGGAATTGGGTATCACCTGAGGACTCATAAGCAAAGAAGTCAAACCCCGACTTAAGTTGGTATAAGATCAACACATCAGCGATGCTACAGGAAACGTGCGAGCATAGACTCATTCAATGAAGTATAACCTCTTAGATATGAGTCTAGTCATCACTGTCTTAGCAACTATTATCGAGCACTAAGTCTCAAGAATTAAAATTTCTTACAACTTTCAGGCATACCACCCGCGCCTTTCTCACGGATCCTGACTCTCAGCTTCCCTGATACCACGAATACTCGCCATCCGGAACCCCAACGACCCGACAGCAGCAGCGCCACCGAATGCAATCGCCACGATAATCGCAGCCCTGAATCCCGCGATGTAAGCCTCTAGCACACCCGGCAACGACTCGGCAGACACGACACGCGCCAGATCCGTGGCTCCGGCGTTCAGGATCGCAAACGGGTCGACGCCGGGCGCGGTTACGGGAAGCTGTTTGAGGAGGGTGTTCTGGAAGGCCGCTTGCGCCGCCGAGACGCTGAATGCGCCGCCCATGGTCTGGATGACTACAGGTCCACGATCATCAGCTATATTTAAAAAATTTCGGAAGAAGTTGATTGACGTTGACCTACACAGAACTGTGGCAGTTGCCTGAGGAATGTCGGACTCCTTCGTTGTCGCTTGTGTGAGCATGATCGGTACCTGGAAGCTTAGACCGATACCAATGCCTCCAATAATCTAAGAGACTTAAGCCTAAGGGTAATGTTGGTGTTGGCTACGTAAAAGGACCTTACCTGGTAGCCTATCCAGACACCTGTGGGCGATCCGATATCAAAGGTGTAGATTAAGCCAGATCCGACAGTGTTGAGCGCTGCCCCCACCATCATGAAAGGGGCAGTGTAGCCAAGCGCTGAGATGGCCGAACCGACACCCAGAACACCCAGCGCTTGTGATAAATGAGCTACTGTAACGATAGAGTTTATAGGAAACAGTGTACTCACTGACTGCTAATATGTATGGCAATGTCCGTATTCCACTCTCGGCAGCAGATACCCCTTGAACTGATTCTATCCATAGTTAGACGGTCGCTAAGATTGGGGAGGAGAAGAAGTAACTCACGGAAGTAGATAGGCAGATAGTAGAACGTGATGGTAAACGCAGAATTGATACTACTCAAACAGTTAGCTCCGTAACTCCATGTCTCTTAATTGCCGTCCTCACAGGAAAGCATAAAGGCACGCAGCCCATATAGTCCTTCGGCGCAAGACCCGATGGTTCAACATCGCCTTCTCCCCCTGGTACCACTCAAACACGACGAAGACAAGTATCATGACTCCGCATCCAATCAAGGTCCCCAGAACATCAGCGCTACTCCAAGCCTTCGAGACGCCGCCCCATTGCATGGCAAGGATATAGCAGGTAACAGCCCCGATAACTAAGACGACCCCCAAGATGTCTAGGTCTAGCACCAACTGACGCCAGTTCGGGCGGCTCGGGGCGGGATGGCTGGTGAAGAACAGCAAGATGACTGCCACCGATACGCCGCCTACGGGAAGGTTTATATAAAAGCTGTCGTTCCATTAGATCACCACGCTCTAACTCACTTCCGCTTCAGGGCGTACGCACCACCAGCGCCATGTCACACGGCTCGTGAAAGCGCCGCCGATTAGCGGTCCAACGACGCTCGCAATACCATAGGCACCCCCCAACAATCCGCTATACTTTGGTCTTTTCTCAGGCGGAAGCAAGACGGCTATAATAGTATACGAGCCCGCGAAGAGGCCCGCAGCCCCAAGACCGCAGATCGCTCGTCCCACAATAAGAGCTGCGGAGTTCGGGGCGGCACCTTAATAATAGGGGTTAGTAAGCTCAGTCAAACAAAAAAGGGGGGAGAGGGAACAAAGAAAATCACACACCACATATAACGCTACCGATCTCAAAGAGAGCGATGGTCGTAAGGTAGGTCCACTTCAACGGAAATATGGTATACAGCTTGCCCCAAAGAGCTTGCGTGGCTGCCGTCGCGATGAAGAAGGCGGAGCCGTACCATCCGATGTCTTGAAGACTCTGGAATTCATCGGTGATGGCGGGGATAGCCGTCGATACAATTGTCTACCAAATTTTAGCTAGGGATATAACGTTAGTTGAGAGTGTGATGACTAACGAAATCAAGGGATGCCCATTGCACACTAATCAGCTTCTCGTATTGTATGATGTTGTTAGTTTACATGTACTCACGAGAAAGGTTGCAAGAACTAGACCTATAAGCACTAAGATGAACTTAGGCTTAGATAGCTTGACTATGGGTTTTTGCTGTGTATGAGGGCCTTTTTGTGGGAGTTCCTCTTTCGGATTTATAACATCTTCGCTCTTGACGCCATTTTCCGGGTAGGTGTGGCTATCCCCCATCTCGACAACTCCTACCCCTAAGTAAATAGTTTATGGCTTCAGCGGGCTATCATTAGGCGTAGGCAACTGAAAGATGGGACCATACTAGGTGAGAAGGTTAAATGAACGACATTTCCATTTCTTTATGACAACCCTAGCCAACATCCCTTGGGAATAATAAAGGGGCGGATATGTGCTAAGAGTACGATAATCTCCTATGCACCAACGCTATGGACGGAAGCTTTCTAACAGACCATAACGATCAGCAAAAAGCGCAAAAATAACGGGCACGATTGGTCAATCTAATATTCCCGTAAGCCACACCAGGCCTATGTTGGGTTCTATATCGGGTTACGAGGAAGTAAGGGAGCAGAGCCCTCCGGTCCCGCGAACTAAGGACTCCGTCTTGGCATGGTGGAGCAAAAGTCCGACTATGTCAGCATATCACGGGGGGACCTCCGTACTAAGCAGTGTCGCAATGTTTACTGATGGAAGTATACAGCTCGACTGTTATCGATGTCGTTGGTATCTGTTCCTACATGCTATAAGATAGTAGAGATAACCTTGGAAATAAACTTCGTTAGCAGAATGTGTATAGGCGTAAAGAATAATGGTATGAACCTACAAGGTGGACACCATACCTGAATATCTTACATACTTCAGCCTCGTAGCTGATCTAATGGATACCATCGTGAACCCAATTGCCAAGATGACCTACTGTGTATAAGGCTCTCCTGTGCTTATATCCGCCGCCATCTGATGACTTTCTCTTCTAATCACCCAGAACATCCTTGTCATCCTTCCCTCTTCAGTGCCGCTAGCTCCTTCATGCTCACCAGCAAGAATGTACAGTTTGCAACTGTAAATCGATGGACTAAGAACGTCTACGGCTTCAGCGAATGACATGGAACACACGATAAGCGATGGTAGAAACAGAAGGAGTACCCGTGAACCGGGACTCACTTCGTTGAATTTAAATTCGCTTTAATGAATCCGTAAGTCTATATTTTCCGTTTCCCAGTTCCTGGCGTACCTTGCCTTCCCCGACTATGGAGTGAGATGCAAAGTTGTTGTCGTCCTGTCGAATCCCTTGCAAATAAACCGCAAATCCGTAAAAACGCCGGGTCCCCGCTATATGCCCATCACCAGTTCCAGTCATAGCCCTCGAGACGCCGATGCTTCCCTCGAATAAACCAGATCCGGTCCCTACATACTTCATTTTAAAAACCTTTTAATAATGCATCCCAGACCTCTTTAATTGTTGGAGCCACCTGCTCCGCCGTTACTCTCACCGGTGTCGTTTAGTCTTTCCCTCTGAACCATGACCCGTTGATTGCATATATCGATGAACATCTCGAATTTTTCAATTATTTTGTCTTTTTCGCGGAGTTTCTCCTTCAACTCATCCAACTCCTTTTTGCTCTCATCTTTGACTTTAGCTAACTCTTCCTTGGCTCGAGCAAGCTCACGTCTTAAATCCGATCGGATACGTTCCTCGGCAGAGGGGGCTGGCTTGCTGTATATTGCTGGCCGCTGCTCGGCGATACCTGCTTCGACCTTTTGTGGATTCCGATTTATTGCAGCACGCGCATTATAAATGTCTCTGGGAAGAAGAGGAACGTGAGGATTCTGTTGCTGCAAAATCTCCAGGGTTTGGGTAACACCAATACCTAGCGTCGTCAATATGATATTCTTATCATGGCTCACAGACCAACACTTACCAGACTCCTTGAGATTCTTGACGGCGGCAACCATCTCACTATCTAACTTCCTCGCGGCCGGATGGAGAAGCGGGCTTTCGCTAGGACCATGGTTATGGTGAAGATGAGCTTGGTCGGGACGATAGCGAATCGTCCACTGTGTCCGCTGTTCGATGGCGAAAAACCCGAACTGGCAGTTACATTTACGAGATGACGTCTTACGCTTCCTGTGTTCAGGACTAACCCGACTTGGAGGCTTGCCAGCGCGATCACACACGAAAAGCACCTTCTTCAGACCCGGTACCGTCTTTTTAGACCTCCCAATGACTACCGCATAACCAACCGATGTGCAATATGCAAGCACGTGCTTATGGACGGCGTCGAGGCTGGGGAAACTGCCCCCTTCAGGTGGAGCAGACATCATCGCGCCCATCGGTGTCCTTGGTACGAAGGGAGTACCTTCAATAAGCTTTGGCGAAATATGACTGTCCCCCTCTCCCGACTCTGCTTGGCTATCCAACTCCATGTCATCATGATGCTGCGGTTCGGGTGGCGGGACATTCGGCTCTGGCCTAGGAGCTGGCGGCGGTTGGTTTTGCTGTTGCGGAGTCGGCTGAGGCTGTAACGGCGGCGGGGGTTGTTGGTGAACTTGGACTTGGGGTAGGGTTTGGGGGTGCGGCTGTTGATGTGCCTGCGGATGAGCCTGCGGGTGGGCTTGCGGATGAGCTTGTGGATGGGCTTGCGGATGAGGTTGATGGTGCGGAGGGTTGGGAGATATCAAGTTGCTATCGTTGGGTTGTACCGGCTGAGGTGGTTGAACTTGTTGGACAGGCTGCGGCTGAACCGGTTGAACCTGTTGCTGTATTGACTGAGGGTGAGGCATCTGCTGTACCGGCTGAGGGACAGGCTGCGGGACTTGCTGGACAGGCTGGACGGGTTGGTTCATGGCCTGCTGGAGATATGCCATCGCGGGGGAAGGTCCCGGCTGAGGCTGCATCTGACGCTGTTGACTAGTCCGCGGGTGCTGGACATGCGGGTGCGGGTGTTGATGCTGGCGAGCGGCTTGCACGGCGGCCTGGGCATGCTGAGCAGCCTGAACCGGAGTATGCCGTGCGTTGCCATTCGGTAGGCTCGGTATGCTAGCGACATTCGGTACGGGGGACGGAGTTGTCGTCTGGAAGAGATGTTGCGGATAGGCAGCCTGCGGGGGCTGCTGAGGAGGATACTGCGCGGCCTGGTAGGGAGATTGGTGTTGCTGTGGCGTAGGAGAAGGTTTCGGCGGCGTGGACGAGTGCGACGATGGATATCCGCGTCTGAGCCCGTTGACCCCGTTGACCTGAGGGAAGGTCAAGCCCGGATGGGTATGGGAACTGGACCCGGGTTGGCCCAGGGCGGACATGACGAGGGGAAGGAAGGAAAAACGAGAAAGAGAAAAGCGGGAGCAGGATGGGGAACAAATGACTACAAACGCTCGAGACTGACTAAAAGACACGAAGGCGAAAGGAAGATTTGCTGGACCCAGAATACAACGACAGCGAGCCTAGGAGCCTAGCACTAGCAATAGCGAGCTAGGATGGGCACGATGTGATGTCAACCCTGGACCGTTTGGTAGATACAATATGTAAGGTAAGGTATGTAAGGTAGGGGGAAAATGTGGCGGGTGTGGAAATATCACGACGCGATCAACAAGATAAGGCTCGCCAGGGCAGCAGGGCTTTTTCACCAGGGGGGGAGGGGACACGGGTGTGGTTGAAGAGAACTGGTGGTAACCGGTGGTGGACTGGTGGGAATTCGGGTATCATCAGTGTGCGGGAAACTTGGTGGGAGTGGGCAAAGATCGATCTTACTGTCCAAAGACTGTCCCAAGTTCAAAGCGCACTAAACTGAACGGAGTTAAGCAGGAAAAAAGAATCGAGGGAAAAACGACGGAGGGGGAGGGTGAGAAAATGCAACAGATGCGACAGATGCGACAAGCCCTTGCCAAGAAAGACAGCACAACTTGTAACTTCTATATTTTTATTTTTATTTTTTCCTTTAATGTTTGCCAACCCTAGGGGCCCCCGAGGCTTCCATGACAGCCTGTTCTCTCTACACGGTGAATGCCCAGGTAGGTGCCTACAATATACTATACATATCCGTGGACATTGTATATACATTCTATGCATGTAGGTAATATCCCATAATAAACTTCTAATAACATACACATAGCGATATGCACGCGCGTAGTCAGAGTACCTTAAAATACATACATTTTATGCAAATATGTCAGTCATATCTTGGGAACACGTAAGGCGTTTGACTCGATATGAGACCTTAGGTAAACTTCTGTGGAAAGTATTTTATTTTTAACCCATGGGTACACTGTATCACTCCGTGCGAGTCGGCTGGTAATGTAACTGTAGCCTTCCCCAATGCCTATAATAACAGATGCTAAATGCGAATCGCAGCCAATGAGAGAATAGTCAGGTACCTATGACCAGATAGTTTTGTTTCCAAGTGGGTATCATCGCTCATGATCGCTCTTCACTGGACATCTACTAGGCAGTCTAGGTAAGTACGTCAATACAAATGGGGCGTATACCGAATATTTCAATGTTCGATATTCAGAATTCATGCCTTCCACTGTATATTTATACCACTTGACACTATCTACATTCATGCTTATATTCAAGGTTGAAGCGCATTGCATAACCTACTTAATAACCTATAATTCTTAGTGGCTTTTAGACGGCAATGGGTCATCCACTAGATTTTACTATATCTCGGTTCCAATAGGTATCAACCTCAACATCAAAAGATCCAACATGAATCAATGCCCACCGAATTATAATCTAAACTGTGGCTATTCTACAACTATCCATATAACTATCCACTAGCGTCTCGTCACGATTGCTTTTCTCTCTTGTCGAGCGACTGCATAGGGCTTTTGGTGACTAACGTGTTCTCGGCCTACTAGGTACTGTTTGTCATTTGATTAGTAGGTACACGCACCTTGCTGCCATTGGCTCCGAATCGACGATTATCCCAGTTTTAGGTGTGACATCGAGCAATGCATGTTCGCTGTATGCTCGCTGTACGAATTCGAAAAATTCGAAATTTTCAGAACGAATCGCAGCAGCCAATAATGCCAAAAACGACTTGTCAATATTCTCCATGAGCGTGCCTAATCATGTCCATACATATCCATACATGCCCATACATCTGTCCTGCGCGTACCCGCATACTACATACTACATATTATGCTACGTAGAAAAATAGGCAATAATACGGCCAGAAGTAGCAATTGTCCTAGGTTCCTCTTCTTTTGACATTGACAATCTACTATCACTTCCTTTTATTGCTTTCGGGAATACCGACTATCAGAGCCTCGTGAGGAGTTTTAATCCTCCGAGTCTATGAGCTGTCTATGAACCTCGAGGAATTGTTTCGAGGTATTCGGGCTGCATAAGAGAGAAGAAGGTTCATAATAGTGCTTTCACAAATCAGGTATAACCTTCAAGGTTATACCAATGGCATTAATTATTTTCTAACCTTGAAACCGTCGTTTAAGTTATCGTTACTGCCCAAGTCCCACAAATGCTACAAATGCCACTGCATTATTCTGCGAATTGTTTACTGGGTATAACCGTATAAGTCTCAAGTGCTAGTCCTGGAGGTGTGCCATACCAGGTATGTTTGCTTCTACTACTAATGTTACCATGCGAGGCAGTATCCATGGATCTAATCCGATCTTTTTCCAAAGTTCAACAGCTGAGACCTTCGCATCCTCGCGTATTGATTCGAGCTGAGCTTGGGCGGTCAGTGAGGGAAATAATTCCGATACAACTTACATTAGGTACCTACCAAGTAAATTACAAATTACATAAACAAGTCTGGAGCCTTAGCAACCACCTGGGCAGACCGTCGCTTGCTGCATGTTCCTGAGTGGCTAAGCTGAAGGTTTCCCGCCTTCCGCGGTCGACCTTGTTCAAGCCATTCGTTATTGGGCTTCAACTTCACCTAACGGTCACCGCCAATAGCTTCTAAGGTCACTCGTTCATCAATAGTCCCAGTCAATAGTTAGGCACGAATAATGTGATGGGGTTGGATGTCTCTACTATTGACTGCAAGGTACCTAACCTACCTTACCCGGGTTTTCATCCTAAAGTGTGACGATCGTCGTCAGCGGCTGACTTCGACCTGGACTTGCTTGAGTCATCCGTCTCTTCTCGCGCCCGTCTCACTCGTTCGTCATGGCCGGGGCTGAGAGCCGAAGGGAACTCCTGGAATGGAGGAATATGCACCACCGGGGCCGTAACAAGATTCGGAAGGCTAACATGGACCCTCTTTGGCGAGCTAGGCTTGAACGTGAGATGATGTACGCGAAGACCGTGGCCGCGTTCCACTTTTCAGAAGCCGATCGAACTTCGGCCTTGGCTACCCTGCCGGCATTTCTCTTTGACTGCCCCGCAGTAAATCCCGGACACCCTACCGAGCCAGACCAGGGCTCTAGTCCTCGCTGTCATTCTTTTCTTACTAGCTTCCCTGCTGAGGTCCGCAACCTGATATACCACTATGCTGTCGGCTATCCTACTTGCCGAACCCTGTATGATAGCTACTACAGGCAGAAGGAGAGGGCTAAAACTAATGGTGAAATCCGGACACGAACTGCTAATGCCAGAGGACCGCGCCGCGCTAAGGTCGCTCTCCGGACTCCGACTATTCTGTTACTCTGCAAACAGATAACACGAGAAGCACTAAGCATCCTCCGCATCCAACCCTTCGTCATCGACCGTATCCCGCCATGGATCATGGGCAATGTAGGACCACTTCCCTTGGTCGACCTTATTAGCAAGCCGACCTTGCAGAACCTCCGACTCGTCGAGATCAAGATTCCTCTAGGCGAGAACGCAGAATTCCGAAGCGGAATGGTCTGGCTTCAGCTACTGGACCACGTCCTGGATGCCTGGTCGGAACGCAATTCCCTCATCCGCATACACGTCATGTTTAAGCTATCCAATGTTACTAGACCTAACCTATGGCACTACGAATTGCAAGACTACGAGGATCTAGTGGACAAGGCGAGTACCCCCTACCTGGTAATACTAACTTGACCGCTATAGCTTACAAATCCGTGCTAGCTTACCTACTTCGCATTCAAGCACGGTATGAAACCGGGACTGATCCGATGGGAACATTGGGTCCTCGACTCCTCCTATGCCTATAAAGTTGGCGGCCTTCGAAGTAAGTCTTCAATGCTATGATGATTTTATCTCTATAGATTCTCCAACACTGATAGTTGTCCCAGACCCCTTGGTTCGGGCACATCCTGATCCGTATATATGGCAAGGGAGCCTCATTGAATGGCTCTAAACCAATAATATCCAGGTCCGACGATCACTAACGTACCTATTATAGATATTAGGTAGGCAGCCAAGTATCACATGGGAACCAACAGTGTAACGAAGGAGGAAACAGATCGCGCTCGCCGAACCAAGTGAAAATATGGTACATACAGGCAAGATTTGAGAAAATTCCAGAGGATTATACGGCATACGGCGTTCGGAAGGCATATACCCATGGTTCGCGTTTGTTTGGTCAATACGGCGGCATGTAATTCCATGACAAGATAATTAGCTATGCCTAATTTTGCAATCTGCAATTTGAAATTATTGAAACGCCCGCGCAAATAGCTAGGTAGCTAATATTCGCTGTTTCGCTATCTCACTACAATACGCGACTCTGCGGGTTAGGTCTCTCCGTGGTCTTTGTAATACCATACCTTACCTTTCTGTTAAGAGCTTCCTCTTTGAGCATACTACCGCAAAGGCCGTCCCCCCACCCCCCCTGCTCGCAACAAGCCATCGCGCCAAAATTCCCCGCAGGGTCCCAGATGCTGGCAGCGCTGAAGCCCAGCAGGCATTCATTAATAAGCGACGTGCGGGCGTACGCGATAGGGCTGGGCGGGCTTCCCTATCAGATCAAATTACCCGCATACATCCATACAAAAATGGCGTAGCTCGACGTAGCATCGGGCGGGCGAGGGTCTCGCTCCTTCAGGAATCCGCGCGCTTTTCTTTCGTAAGGCTGACCGGAGATATTATATTAAAGTTGAACCAATCAGACCTACCAGTGAGGACGGACAGGGAGGGGCTTACGTACGCGGGATTGCTTCCTTCGGGCTCCGGAAATATCCATCTATCCCTTTCGAAAGAAGGTTGGTCCAAGTGTTGTAGGTGTACCTAATATGTAATACAGGTTACATGGCTCAAGTTACCAGTCTCTTCCCCCCCTTCTTCTCCACTACCTACCATGTAGACTAGTGAACCCCCGACAACCCCCCCGACCTTGTCTGTTCGGCTGCTATGCCCTTTTTCTCCCCTAGTCCTCCCGTAGGGCTGAGCGGCTAGGCCTCCAATCTGAGTCCTGCCCAGAGATTTATCCCGACTTACGTAGCACCCAAGAAGCGGGCGGGCTAGTTTCTCATGTAAGCCCCTAAAAAACACCGTTGGAAACCTTGGAAAGGTGCGCTATATCGCCTATGGCAAAGCGTCCGTTTAGGGCCTTTGCGAGCGCCCTCTAGTATTGTACCCACCAGACCAGCTAGTTATCTGTGCTAGCTAATTAGGGGGAGAGCACTATTATAGAGCAGTAATAGTTTCATATATCTTTTTTGTATATATGCAGTCCAGCTGTAGTCGTGATTTGCTGGTGTACGGTTTACGGTAACCCATCGGGTCCAGTTCTATCTCTCTAGGTACTATATACGCGCAGTGGTATGGTATCTCTCATAATAATTCCCGTCCCGGACTCCTATACGATGGGTGAAGAAAGGTAATTGGCTAGTAAGGGAAAGACTTTTAGGAATAGGGAAGAGAGAGAGAAAAATGACGAAAAAAAAAGGCCGCCCAGATGGATGACCTACCTAAACGCCTAACTAATGCAAAACAATCAAGTAATCAATCAGTGCTACTACCCTCTCGATAATACCGCCCTCCTCCTAGCCCTCCTTTAGTGCGTAGGTACCTAGCTCGTAGATACCTTCTTTCTCTTGCTGGGTCTCCGACCCGCTTCGTCCCCGACGAAGTGATTCTTCTCGATCTGATGCTGACGCAGATTATCCTGGCGGTTCTTGTACTGGCTATTGCAGCCAGGGTAGGGGCACTTGTAGATGACCGGCGGGCCCGTAGAATGCTGCATCTTCTTGTGCTTGGCCATGCTGCCTTTGAACCATTGTGGGTCGCCTTTCGGGCGATACCCGCATATCTCGCAGGCATCGTTGGCTTCGATTTTCTGGCTCGAAGACGAGATTGGTTTCGGGCTCGCCCCGACGTGGCCAGGCGGTGAAAGTTTCGGTGGGGTTGGCATAGTAGCCGGTCGTGAAAGGTCGGGTGACCCCGTGTAAGATTCGCTCGGCGTTCCAGTGTGTGAGGCAGACGTAGTATAGGATTTTATACTGGCTGACTGTTGCGTACTAGCGTTGATGTCATGAAAAGCCATCGAAGGAACTGGATGGAAACCTTGTGTAGTTACGGGATGTGTCTGGTTTTGTTGAGAGGTACTGGTGTCGAGGATGAGGAAATCTTGTCCCATGTTGCTGGGATCCTCAAATGTCTGCTGTAGATTCTCGAAGAAGTCGTCAAATGGCTCAGCAGGCATTCCCATTGTGAATGCAACCGTTTCCTGTTGCGTACGTTGGGTATCGGAAGCAATGGTTTGAATCAAAGTCTCCACGAGTGACACTCCCAGAGCTTGATATCTTATCCTCGAGCCATATCCTTGTTCCAGATATAATTGGTCGCATTGTCTCCTAACTTTTGGGATAAACTCGCTGAAGAGAACAGAGGAGTCCAAGGAATTCTACCGTGTAAATGTTAGCTATTGTATAAATATTACTTGCAAGCAACACGAATACTCGAGAGGGGGGGAGGATTATGTTATCTTTCCTCGATCTAGCCTGCTTGTGCTCGTGAAAGAGTTCATCTGGTGACTTACTTTGCCGGCTTGTAATATCGCCAACTCGAGCTTGCGAGCCGTGGTAATGTACCCGACCTGGACCCTTTGTCTAACCTCTCTCAGTTTTGACGAAAGTAGTTCGGAATAGTGGAATTGTGCTGTTAGCTCGCGGGCAATATAATCGACTGCCATAGTAAAAGGGCTGTTGGTTGCAGCATCTGGTTGGAACTCTGTAAAATGCGTAGTCCAAAGCTCAGACGTAGAAACCTCCATGGGTCTTTGTGGACCACTATTCACGACCGAGTGTTCGAGATCTGTTGCTGTCAATCATCTGGCTCCTAGCGCCCAAGGGATGCAACTCACCATCCAGAAAGTTCCGTCCTACTGCAACAAGGGGGTCGGATTCGGCGTTAATTCTCGAGTCGCCTCTGTACTCAGCCTGTTTACCCTTCCCGCTTGTGGAGATAGACCTGAGGATAGAAGACTGATCGTCTGAAGTTGGTTCCCAGATTGTTGCCACGATTTGCCTGTAATCTTCGATATGAGCGGGGTCAAGGAATCGTTGGTAGGCGTAAGCTTGTTGATAAAGTTCGTTACTTCGATCCGTAAGCTCGCTTTCGTGGACTATGAAGGAGAGGGCGTAGATAAGATGAATGAAGCAGACGTAGTCGAGCGGGTCCGTGAGAGCGTTGCCCTGTAGAATCTTTCTTAAGCTTGACAGGCCGTTCAATGCTACAGCTTTAGGGGACTGTGTCCGAAGCCGTTGGACTAGTGTGTTCCCCTCGACATGCTCTAGCTTGTAAATAGAGGACGAGACGTGTTCTTGTAGAGTACCCCAGGCTGTTTCAACAAGCGTCCTTGCTTCGGGACCGCGATCTGCAGTCTCGGAGAATTCAGAAGGCATGGTTGTGGGCCTGGAACTGGAGTCTGTAAACATCATGTTGACGGAAGTAGTAAGCGAGAGCTCCGTGTCCACGGACTGCATCCACGAGTAGTTATCCTTGGGATCGAAAGAGAATAGCAATGGATCGGACAGTCCACGTGGTACGGATAGTGAGTCATCGCCGGGAAGTTCAGACATGTTGTTAATTATGTAGTTACAATCATCATCTGGACACGCTGTCGTGGCCTTCGCTGTGGCGAAGGCGCCTTCTAGTTGGGATGCTGGTGGGATGTCGTTTGGAGTAAAGGGAGTTATTGGCGATGTTATTTCGGTATCGACACTGGAAGCCATCGTCCAAGCCCCGGAGCCACCCGAACTCGAACTCCACGGTGTCACTGGTGATACATTCTGCGAACTCTTTGTCGATCGAAGAGAAGAACTCGGGGAGAGATACTTTGTACGGGGAACATTCCTGTAGCGGTCCATGTGAGTATCTAAAGCCAATGATGGCCGGCTCCCTCCCGAGGTCGAGGGTATTAAACTGGGAGGGGGCATAGAGCTATTTTTATTAACGCATCGAGCCGGGGGCTCCCCATGATTTGGAAGTGCGTTCGTTTGTGGAGGTGCCATAAGCCCCGGCGTCGCGTCAGTCATGGGAATATCTACAGATTGTGTATCATAGTTGATGGGGTCGAGTTCAGCTGTCGGTAGCATCTGTCTTGAGTCTAGCTCGTGTATCTCTCTACCGTTTAGTTCTAACTGGGGCCGGGTTTGTGGTTGCTGTGGCTCGTCTTCCTGTTGCTGCTGCTGTTGCTGTGGTTGTTGTCGCTGCCCACTGTTCTCAGTAAGGTCGATCACGACGGAATCGTAGCTAGGTGGTGGCATATTAACCTCAGCGTGAGGGTTAGGTTGGATTGATCCTCTCCGTGACCTGTTGCCGATAGTCGAGAAGAAATTCCTCGCCATGTTAATGATTTTTCTACGTTTAGTCGGCTGGCCTAGACAGCACCGGCATTTCCCATCGTTAAATCGTTCCACTTTCATGCAGTCGTAACATACGTATTCACCGGTTTTAAGATGTTGACACTTAGTTAGATGTCTTAGCATCGTCTCATGGTCGTCGAACTGTTCTCCGCATAGAAGGAGAGGGCATTTTAGACGATCGCTTGGTGCCATTCGTACGGATCTGTTTCGTTTGACGGCAGCCCACACTATAAACCTCTGGAGCGCACAATCCTCCCCCGGAATCTCCCGAGTCCTTGACTGGTCAGTATTTTGAGAGTCATATCGGCGTCTTATTGCCACTCACGCGCATGGCGACGGCGCCAGAGGGTCAGATTCGGATCGTACGCTCGATTGTGACCGCCGTCTCGAGTCGATAGAGGGGCCTCGAAGAGACCTTACGCGGTGCCCGACCGGCGGGTCCAAATCAAACAGAGCGGCATCATCAGAAGTGGAATCGGTTGTGGCAAGAGTCTTCTTGTGCGCCATAGCTGCAACAGAGAGGTGTGGACTATGGACTATAGACAACAAACGCTTGAACGGAATGAGAGTGGTCGGGGCCAAGCGGATCGCCACCGATCCATGACTTTATTTTGAAAGATCTAGAAAATTGTTCTGCTACCCTGGATATGACGATGTAGGACTTTTTGGCACCGATGCAGGTGCAGGTGTACTTGTACCCTAGGACCAGCGGTAACGAAGACCGACTAATAAGAACTAATCCAGCCATTGGTGACCACTGGACAGGCTCCCTCAAGCCCTCCCCTTGCAAGTACTATCGGCAGTGCGTTTATCTTACCGTTCGCGGCTCACAGGGCTGCATGAGAGCGCAAGCGATGGAGTTGGGGTCCAAAATCCGACTCGGTGAAGTACGCAGGCAACAAGGCAGAATGGACCCCAAATTACGCCTTGTACCCAGATGCAAAAGCCAGCTGAGTGGGAATTTGGTTGCTGACTGCAGGACTCGGGCGTTATCCAATCAGAAACGCCAGGTCACGGCAGACAGTTGCGACGGGATAAAGGGATAAAGCTAGAACTCGACGCTATTCGAACTTCCAAGCTCGAGCTGGGAGTCCTTTCATGAAACCTCTCGCATTTCGACGTATGATTTCTTCAGCACAACATCGGCAGCTCCTTATGCAACATGGTCGTCGTCGCGAAAGAAGATAGTTCCAAACGCGAGAGCGACATGCGATCATGACTTCAGCAGCATCATTTACCGAGAGCTATTTTGAGATGACATTGCATTTCTTGTGTTCTCTCAACTTTTGAGGATTTCGGGAATCCCATCGATGAGAATGGAGAGGAGACGAGAACAACAACATACAACAGTAGCACCCGGCTGGCAAAAACGGACCTCGGCCATGCGCGATGCCCCAGTTTCCGCCGGATGGGTATGAATATGGCAATGCAATCTCATCTGATCCAATTTTTTGCAATGACATATGTATTAAGCTGTGTTTTTCCAAAGGGAAGAAAATAGATGAGATGCAGTGCCCGTGGCTTATATGCCGTAGGGCTGAGAAGTTTCATGGCTCACATGGACTCAGCATGGGCTTGCCCGGGTGGTAGGGGGAGAGTCGGGGGGGATTGGTCGGAACAAGGAACATTTTGGGAAATTTGAGATAGAGCTTCCAAATCTAGGACTATCCATCTATGGATATTACTTCATATGCACTTACTAACCCCTGTGGCGAAGCTATGCGTGATCAATCGATGCTCAGTGGCTGCGTTGGCTATGTGGCTAATGCAGGTGGCCTTGCTCACCACATCGCACTGAAGTGACGCTTGAGGCTAGGAATCCGGAGGTGGCTTGATCAATGTTTGGGGCATTCGGCCATCTCGGAGCGGCCGACAAAGCCGGGGTACGACATGGAGGACTTGACATGCCTGACATGCATGACCTAGGATTAGATAAGTAGGACTTTAGGAATACCTTGGGACTTCCTAGGCCTACCCTACCTGTTGTGGCCTATTATGGCATCCTATGATACCTCGCCAGCTCACCTAGGTATAGTGTCATACACAATAGAAGTGGATATGGTAATAACACACTGCAGCTATCATACTAAGAACCAAGAATGAAGAACTTGGGCTGCTTGGGTGTGCTATGTATAAGTAATCACGAAAGGGAATCTTAAGCGACACTGCCGGTAAGAAATTCCGCTGCTATTAATTACCTACCTACCTGCCACCTACAAGGTTCCGCGTATCCATTGCCGTATTCTGGGACGTGACAACAGCTTTGCTATTTGTCAGTTCTTATATACCACCGCTGATCCTGAGGTCTCCTAATATAAAAATCTCGGCTACTGCACTGCTTACATGAGTTGGAACGGGAAACATTGAACCTTTGTGGTTTTGATGGTGGGACTCGTCTGCTTTAAATACCTACCGAGTCCTACATTCCGTGCTGCTGGCGTGATGTTGGTAGCTTGGATTGCGTCACCGAGGGGGAGGGCCCAGAGGGAGGGTCTGAAAGGGGGGAGGATGGGGAATGGGGGCCACCGAGGTCCCCTTCAAGCCTCCCCAAGAGTCCCCTAATCGGCTTCTATGTTGCATCAATTGATCAATCTCCACGTAGCAATACCGAGTGCATATTGCGGCGGATCCGTCTCGTCTATAGTAGGTAGGTATATAATCATGTCATTGGATCTTCTCTACTACTCTACTACCGTATGTAGTATTGCTGTCGACGATTTGCAACGCCAATTGCGCAAATTTTCTATAAAGAGCGTCTTTGTTGATCATGACGCATATTTTGGGGACTCCTACGGGAAAAAAGGGTTTTTGTTGGTCTCGAGTCAATTGTTCGCTACCAAACATTACGCGTTCAACGTTTCAAGAGACGCAAGTCTGACTCTGGTCGACTGTTTTTCCCCCCGCGCTTGTGCTGGGGTCAAACCGTTTCTTATCAACGCCTGAGCTCTGATTCAGGTCTTGGCAACGACGGGATAGGATTCGCTGCTTGTGACCTCTACCCCACGAAACAAAGAGCGAATCCAAACATCTCTCGACGGCTTCAATTGGACGCGTGTGTGTGGACGCCGGGATGTCGGGGATAGTTCGATAGCCAGCGATAGCCATTGACCTCCTCTGAACTGATGATGACCATGATCCACCCATCTGATCTGGAGCACGATCGACAAGATGTCGATACTCGAGACAGATAGACCCTAACTCGTTAGGGGCCTGGGTGGACATGGTATACGACACCTGCCACACATGAACCATTTTAAAACCTAGCTAGGGATGGGTCTAGGCCCCTCTAGTTTCGACAGCTTCGTCTCAAAGACGGCTGTATAACATGAGGAAACCCTCTCACGACCCGTGGCTCTGGTGCGCTTTATCTCACGAGGACACACCCGACCCGACGAGAATAGGCATAGACAGGATTCCGGGACTGCAACAAGCATATAGTGGCGTTGACTATAGTTTCCAAGGTTGCCATCCGACGATTCTCATTCGCCTACCGCAGTTCTTATCAGATAACCACCGGATGATCGACTGGTAACGAGCGTTCCCCGCGGGACGATGTCATCAGTGCAGCGGTGCTTATAGGGAAACGGAAACGGCTCTTGGTTTATCTGCGAACCTTGGAACTATCATGGGTCAGCCCATATAAGCATTCCAGCCAAGACTGCACCCTTTGTCAATCATATTTCTGGCGTTTCGTCTCTTCATTGTTCGTCTTCACCATTTTCCATCCCATCCCATTTTCTTCTCCGTAACCTACCCTATTATTGTGTGTCCTTTTTTTGAAGTTGTCGTCACCAATAAACCCGGTACAATTCTTCCCCATTCAATTTTCTCCGAATTGTCTCTGAAGAGGCTTGGAGTGAAGTACCTTTTTTAATATATACCTTAATTCAAGCTTCTTACCTTTATTTATTATTATTTTTTCAGGGTCCAATCCAGAAGCGTCTAATAAGATCCTTGGGGTTTCCAAGCAGCCGGTAAAAGAAAAATTACGACCAATTTTTTAATTTACCTGCAAAACACACTTATTATATTTTACGACGGCAGCCGGCCACAAAAAAAATTTATTGCCCGCCTCCCAGGAGCTGGCCATCGGCCATCCAAACACAACGTCGAGATGGCGCACGTGGCTCGAGAGTTAGACTTGAATGCCTACTATGGACCCGGCACCGTCATGGACAAAATGAATGCGGTGCCGGGTTTAAAGACTAGCACTGGTAAGTAGAGAAATGGTCTCGTTTTCTATTTAAAATCCCCATTTTTGTAAAAGTCTGTTTTTATTATTATTGTCATCATCATTCTGTCGTGTGCCCGAATTCGTCTTGGAATTGAAAGTTCAAATCGTCACCGTCTCATTCTATGGTATTTTCATCGAGTGTGACATGGTGTAACTCTCTCGCTTTGCACACACCTCGGTATCCCCGTTACGTCGCACCTAAGCAAGCTGGGAACAAGGTGAGAAAGCAAGCAAAGCAAGCAAGCAAATTTCGATTCGGCCGTAAAAGCTCCAGTAGCAATTTATATTATTAGCTTTCGACAGAGCTGATCAGCAACCCCTCGCCCACAGCATTTTTCTTCTTCCTGCGAGCGAACCTCGTCGTCAATCCCTCCGCCATGTCGACGCCAGATATGGAGCCGGCGCCGTCAAATAAGCTGCCCCCGCCTTCGCCATCGCCGCTCGCGACGGTCGACCCGCCAAGCAACCCGGTGCCGGATGACTTACCTCCGCTGTCCGTCGGTATATTAACCGACGAGACCGACAAGCTGGATGCGCTGAACCTCGTCACGGACTCCATAGCGCAGCAGCGGCAGACATCGTCGTCGCACCTCATACGCCACCCGTACCTGCTCGCCATCCTGTTCGTAGGCCTCGCCATGGCCTACCAGTACTCCTGGCGCATAAAGCGGGACCTGGGGACGGCGCTAATGCTGCACTCGGGGGTCATTATGATATACCTGATGACGATCCGCTACTTCACCGGCCAGTATATCCACGTAGCCGAGGACATGAAGTGGAGCTGGATGGTATCGGAAGACGGCGAGGAGGATACGATTATCGGCGTGCGGTTTGGGAAGGACCTCATTGGGGCCCTGGTTCTGCGTCTCGAGCCGGGTTCGAGCTCCACGGGGAAGAAGCGGAACAGGGGGCCTGCGCTTAAGGGGGGCAAGGGCGTGATCCGAGCTTGGACCGTCAAGCTGAAGTACCGCGGTAAGGGCGTGGGCGCGGATATGCTGCACGAGGCTGTAAAAGTCACGAGGGAGAAGTGCGGCAAGGATGCCGAGGTTGGGTTTGCGAAAGAGCATGCGAACAGCACCATGGTCCTGCCGGAGGTGTTCAATAGTTCGTTTAGAAAGGACGAACAACGGGCGGCAAAGGCTCTAGAGAAGGTTTTGAGCGAGTGGGAAGGGGGCAGGCGGAGACGAAAGCTATAGAAGCTTCTCTAAAGGTTCGAGACGGCGGTTCCGGGGTCAATTGGCGTTCGGCGGTCACCTATTTATGGTGCTTCATCAAATACCCCCATTCGTTCGAATAGATGTTTTGGCATGGATAGATAATGCATGACCTCATGAATAGTTTCTAGACGACTTTAATCGAGAGCCATATCTTGTGTATACTTGAAAGCAAATGGGTATCGTCACATCTCTTACAACCTAGCTGTAAATGTTGCAGCCCCTCTCGAATAACGCGATCCAAGCAAATTGAGAAGTAGTAGTACGCCGAATAGCAGCAAATTGGAGCATGTCAAAGAACCCTGATACCGCGGTCCGTTCCCCAGACCGTTTATAACCGTATTTCAAACTCGCCTCGCCTCTTTCTATGCTTATCTTTACGCCGTGTTCGTTTTTTTCGGTACAGCAGGCACATTACTGGTGACATCGTCAAATCCATAAATCGGCCGGCCCATTCGTTTTAAAGAATGGATGACCTATATCGCAGGCAATTGTGGTTAGTATTGCGTTCAGTGCTCCCTGATCTCCTCTGTGGCTTGGTACTTACATCGTGAATAGTGACCGTTTTGCGTTGACGATACTCCGTGTACACCACACAATCCCGTATAATCTGTACCCGAGCGTGACATTTAGTACGAATCATGCAGAGGAACAATGGCCGTATAACGGGGTTTCTTCCGTACCTCTTCGAGTCGTGCCTTCAAAGCCACCCGAACTTCATCGTAGATCTGGGCGGATATTCGCTTTACACCACCCCTACGAGCTAGACGTCTATGCGGAAAGTTAGATCTCGTCTGACGTGATAACGGTTCGGAATGGTGTATATGGAAGGGGCGGGTGAAAAATAGCGTAGGTTCGAGTTACGAATATCGTTTAATCGAAAGACGTACCTGATAGCAGGCTTGGCTGGAGGTTAGATTGGCTGTCAGCAACTCGTACATTTCGAGATTAGAGCTCTCATGATGAAAGGCCCACTTACTGATGCCTTGGATGTTGTCGCGAAGAATCTTACTGCATAACAGTCAACAACCGCGGATATGGGTTATCGGAATAAGCACGCAATTTGAGACTGACCGGTGACGCTTAGCCACTCCCTGTCATGTAAAACGGTTAGCAAGCACGTGGCCGCGAATAAGTGCGTACGGCGTGCGTCGTTGGCTTGGGGCTATGGGTGGAACAACGTACAACTTTGCCGCCCAGACCTTTACCTCCTTTCCCGCCACGAGGAACAGCCTTCCCCGGCATATCGCTTGTGTTGAGACGAGAGAGTTTAAACTAGGTGTTCGCATAAAAGGGCGGAAAATGGCAGCGGTTGAGTTTAGGATAACGCAAATGCACAGCAAGCAAACGACAAAGTAACTAGTAACCCTGGAGACTACATGTAGAAGTAAACGATCCATGGATGTGGGGGGCAACGGGTTGTTTAAAACGGTGGAGATCCAGGGTAGCTCGCTATATAGTAGGTACCTCCATTATAGGCATGGTCCGATGGATAGGATATGAGTTGGCTATTCCATTTAAGGATATATTATTTCTCTAAAGCGGGGTAGTTAGTTCAATGTGAACATTCCAAGGTTCGGAAATGGAAACGTGAAGGTATCTACTCTGTAAGTTGGATGGCAACGTCCTTCATGTTCGTCTAATGCACATACATCTCGAATACGTCGTAAAATCATAACTCATAGGTATTGGTTGGGGCTTCAAGTCCTACATTTAGAGCCCATGCATAAGATGTGTGATGAGATTTTATGCATATGTCTTGCTGCCTATTAGCTAGATCATATGTAGGTCAGTCGATGTTGCCTAGATTCTTGCCTAGATTCGGCGCCGATTTTTTGCATTTGTATGCTACATGTGAGTCATTCTTATTATGTGGATGTCGTCATTACAAATATAGTAGGCTAGTAGTGGAGGTAACATTGAAGGTACAGGCGTGTTATATTCTGAGAAATAACGATTGTATTTACCTATATATGTGGTCTTAATATGCAACTCATGAAGACGATATAAGGTGTGGTGGAATGTGAGATCTGATTATGGGTGTACACCCCCCGATCTCAATGAGTGGTTGCATATCGATACGACTCTAATGAAATCTAGTGTTCCCAAGTCATTCCGGTGCAATATCCTGACTGCGTGCTGCTGAAGGCGCATAGCCTCGGCGCAGCTAGACTCTTCTACTAGATTAATGCGGTCCAATCAGGGATCTGTGCTCTCAACGTAATGCAAGTTGCGCACCCGTCCAGCTCGTCGCAACCTCTATTAGTGCTGGACATCTATGCCATGCTCCATTCCGGATCTGGATCCGATCACTCCGTCGCGGATATAAACGTCGCCTCACTGAATAGTCGTCCCTGCTCGGTGATCTCTTGGTCGCCGATTTTCAGCTTAAGCTCAACTGGGCTACCGTGGGGAGCGTACTATATGCAAGTTAGAAGTTGACGGCTTCATATGGCTGCCTTGTTCAACCTACTTGGTATATATATGGCTTGGTGCCGGCTGCACCGGCAACAATCTTCTTGACAAAGCCGGGGACCTCTGCCATGACATCGATCCTATCAACTCTGTCTCCCAATGCGGTTTCAATGACAGCTTCAACGGCCTTCCCGTCTTTTGTGGTGCCGCTCCAGGTAAACTTGATGTCGGTAGGCTCGGGCCAGTCGTTCTCCGTGTCTTGCTTAGTCTTGAGATGCTTAGCACCACAGGTGGACCCGGCAGTGACGATCTCTCCATCTTTAGCGATTCCTCCGACGTCTACAACAGTAGCTCCGTATGATGGTGGCGTGGTGAACTCCATTAGAATCGCAGAGTAAGTCGGACCCTGGAAATTGGCGAAATTCCATCGGGCAGCAGCATGATGAGGCTTCATGCCTTGTAGGGCGTGGGAAAGGAACGCCCTTCCCTTGAAGTCGATGGGGCCATCCTTCGTCATGACACTTCCTTCAGCAGCGCATCTCGGCCAAAATTCGTGTCGCATGCTACCCCACGGGTGAGATAGGTCTGTACCAAATAGGGTCTTGCCATCCTTGCCAACAACGAAACCTGGTGTCACCTTCGTCACTTTGAGATTGACGATGCACTGGGGATCGTTCATCGACTTGATTGTGTAACTATTTCCATCTTCGGACATTTCTAGGGCGCAATCTTTGGCATAGAAGCTGTATCTGTCTTCGCTGAACTCGTGCTGGCTTAAGGGCGTCGAGCTCCAAAGGTTGGGCTTCGAGCCGTCTGGGTAGAAGATCTTGCAGTTGAATTGGCAAGTCGTGCGAATGCCACTTCATGATGTGTCAGATCGATGAGAAGAATATTGAGGGACATGAGATTCATACGCCACATTACTATAAATGACCTGGGCAAATGCAAGATCGCCATTGTCCGACATGAAGTAGAAGGTCTGGGTTTCGACGCAAGTTGATTCCATCGCCGCCCATTTGAGATCATCCTTGGTTAACTCCGTGTACGGCGTCGTCTTAGCATCTTCGGCGACGGACTTGATGGCCGAAGGGCCATAAAGCGGCTCTTCCGTGCCCACGACGTTGGCAAGACTAAGCTATAGGTTAGCACGAGACACCGGGGAATGTAGCGAGGGGCAATTTGTTGGTTGCTGACGTTTGTTTTGCCCAGTTGAACATGATGAGGGAAAAAGGGAGTCTTTTAGATTAACTATAGGTAAGGAAGAGGAACAAACAATATAGGCGAAGTAGGACAAGAGAAGATGTTAGGTAGGAATTGTGTCAAGGAGAAAAAAAGAGCGGTGATAAGTGTAGGTAAGTAGTCGTGAAGTCTTGATTAGTGGGAGGATTGAAGAAGCTCAAGCTTTCCCGGTTTGGCGGGGTCCTCGAATCACGTTTCAAGATATCGAGTACCCTTGTATCTTGATCATGCAGGGTCCACTCAGTACCTAGGTACATACAGTACTGCGGCGTGGGTAGAGTGACTTCATTATTGTGGCGTTTATCAAAAATCAATTGTGGCTAATGTAATTTTTTTCGAGCTTCAATGTTCTGTTAAAAATCAGGGATTTTGACTATTATCAACGATCAACCGATTGATACCCCAGTGCGACATTACGCGCGACTGCAACAAGATGTCTAAGGCGCGTTCGGCTGCTGCAGGCGCCGACCAGATCGTGAAACTTATTGTGGGAGCGGGTAAAGCTTCTCCGAGCCCACCGGTTGGTCCTGCGCTTGGAAGCAAAGGTGTCAAGTCCATGGACTTCTGTAAGGTAAGACCAATTCAGTCGCTAGGAGTATGAGACGGTGGGATTAACATAGTTCATATAATAGGAATTCAATGCGCGAACGGCACATATTGTTCCAGGAACGCCTATGCCGACTAGGGTCACGGTACGAGCAGACCGATCATTTCACTTCGATGTACGAACGCCGCAGACATCATGGCTCCTCCGGAATGCGGCGGACCTACCAATGTCAAAGAAGGGGAAGAGAAAAGCAGCAAGCAATCCAGGCCATGAGATAGTTGGCACAGTCACTTTAAAACATGTCTACGAAATCGCAAAGATAAAACAATCCGAATTGAGACTTTCCGGCCTCTCACTAGAAGGGCTTTGCAAGGCCGTCATTTACCAAGCGAAGTCGATGGGCATTGCTGTGGTTGCATAGACGAGTGGTAAAATCAGCTTATTAGCTATTTACATCATCTACCTAAGTAGGCGTTGGAACGCATATCATGAGGTTGATTGTCTATCTTAGAATAGTCGCTACGCATGTACAAACACGAACATGTATCACCATGCCTGTACGATATCGCGGAAAAGACGCGGGCGCCACTGCATATCACGCGTTGAAACTCCTATGCAGCGAAAGTGCTGGGATCGCCAAGTTGGATTTGATGACGATCTATGATCTCTAACGTTTTCACATGCGATCAAGACCTTGATGTCTACCTGCTAGTGGGTTACCGGCGTGTTTCCCCTGAACTTTTCAACGAAGAGTATCGTTATATAGACAGCAGTCTAAATCGAAGATAACCCCGTTCTCATTCAGCATATAGCAGATTATATATATGATAGTGATATTACTCTTGCTCATTATAATTAGCAACGGCTATTTAGTGTTCGGGTATGGGGGTAGTATTGGTGCTTCGAGGCAAGTGTTGCTGTGTTACTCAGTTACGAAGCGATTTCGGTCCTGCCTTTATGTTGTGGCAAGATGACATCGATGAAGATATAAGCCCACTATAAGCCCACATTATGAGGACTCGAATTGTTACACTGGGCCCTATTGATACCAATCGACGAAGTGTTGATGTTGGCGTTACACCGGATGCATAGTTATTGGCAATACACTCTTAAATGGGTTATAATCCGGTACACTAACAATGCGCTTCGGAGTCGCCATCGGATTCTAAATCTGTTCTAGAATATCTTTGTAGAACAGCGTGGGACCAGACTCTAATCTTTTCATGCCAATGCCGAGGGAAAAACACAAGAGGCAAGCACATCACCAACTTTGCGCAACATGCCTAGTGGTACTGCATTAAGTATATGACTGTATTTCCCGTATTCAGGTGGAGCGAGGTTTTCATTCCGGGAGTTTTGTGCTAATTCTCTAGACCGAGTCCCACGACTACTAGGCAACCTGTTGTACTTGCTATTTACAGTTGGTAGGGTTTACTTATGCGATTTTTTTTCATCTTAAAGAAGAGTCAAAGAGATCTATCCAAGGTGTTCGATTTGTTTCATTGATTTATGGAACTCGTGACTGCAGACCCGTTACATAAGTGTCGCTTTGACAGATGTCTTAAACGGATTCGCCTTCAATTTAAAAATTCTGATAGATAAAGGGATATGTATTGGATTGGATAAGGGACCAGAGCTATGGGTAGGTTATGCCGTGAAAGCCATTGGTGGAAGCTTTGTGGAAGAGTAAATCTTGGCCCTGATAATGCATGGCAGATCACAAGCCCCGCCGTAGCAGGCGGGTTGCTGCAAGCTAATCAATTTCAGGCACACCTGTAGTATTCTCGTTGCCATTGGGTATATTGAATGCAGGTTGATGTTGAAAGCTTAGAATCATCTAGCACATACTTCCTCATTTGTTGTTTTTTACTTTTCGTGGTAACGGAGGGGAAAAGGGGGCTTGAAGTCATGAATCGGATTACTTGGTTTGGAAGCCGGTAGGACATAGGAAAAGTGGTGGGAGACGGGAAGGGAAATATTATTCGTTCGAAGCGTTTCTGCCTCCCCCCTCTCCGTTTTCTGCCTTAAGCGTTACTTTTCTGAAAGTTCTTGATGGTGTGTTTATGTCAACTGGTCTTGCCATCCCGTTCCCGCCTTACGCCCTACCGACCTTATGTTATAAGAAGTTGAGTACTTATGTAGGTACATCCATATCAAATATCAAATATCTTTTTTAGTCCTTTCCCAACATCAATCAAATTGAACGATGCAAACGGACGGAAATCTTGGTCCCCACCAACAGGGGCGTAAAAGTGACCCACATGATCCACTCCCAAGCCTTCTAGTGACTCTTCAATCTTTCTTCGACCAACCCGAAAATACGTCTGGCGCACTCCGGGTAAAGCGCCGAGGTAAGGACATTGAACATGGGTTGAATTGCTGGAAGTACTATGTACCTAATATATTGTACGTCCCATACCTAGCATACGCCTCAAGCTTCGTGAGTATGTAATAGTATTAAATGTTGGCGTAAGCAAGTTGTGCCGTAATCCTGACAAACTCAGCCTAGCTGAACATATTGATATGTCCATATATGTCTGTGAATAGGGATATATATGGACACGGCTGTCGATTCCTGGTGGTGATGGTACTGTACATAAAATCCATAAAATCTGTGAGATACTGAGATACTACATAGCAGTTCGATTTATCATTGATGTCGATCGGTCCAGTCACACAAAGTCGTTCCAATTGTCTCCGATATCCTAGGTAGAAAAAAAGATATAAGCCAATAACCACGTTACTTCGGGGCTGCGGGCTGCGGGTAGCGGACAGCTACCTTGTTAACCTTGCTAACCTTGTTCCCTATACTTGGCTACCTGCCACTACCTGGACCTACCTGGGCCTAACTACGTACATCCTACTCAGAAAGCCCCACCATGATGGACATAAGTCAGGTCTCCCACAAGTTTTAGAGAGCGAGAGATCTTTTAGACATTTACCAAGTCTGGCGCATTCATATCATCATCACTTCTTCCCAATCTAATTTTTTTTTTCCCTATTTCAATTCTCTCCTTTTTATTCTTACGACTAACAAAGACTTTTTTGGGGGCCTTCCCTCGGCCCAGAATTCCAAGACTTCTATCTTCGTACTTAATTCTACCGGTGTTTAGCTATTGGTACCCCAGATTGCCATGACAACCCCGATCGACATAGATGTTCGCCAACCGGGGCAGCCTCAAGGTATTACTGACTTTTTTTTTTGTTTGATAACTACACGTCCAATGACCACTCCTTGTTACATATATAGACTCAAATTTCTTTGACTAAATTGCTAACTAAATCTGCTTTCAACTCTCTAGGCAGCTCCGACGACAGAACCGAACCTACCGATGTCATAGCGAAGCCTTCGGAGCGTGCGCCTGCTGTACGCTTCTCTTCGATAGTCGACGAGATCGATCCCCCAATTGCATCTTTCGGTAGTCCGGAAACCCGGAGAGACAGCTCTGCCAATCCCGATTTAATAAAGGCCTTGACCAATTCGATCCACGGCGCCCAACTCCAAGAGCAGCGCATGAAGAATTATTCATTCGATCCTGTCTCACTTCCACCGTCAAGGGTATGCTATCTACTCTCAGCTTCATCTGATATTCATTTGTTCCTTTTATAGTCGCCAAAAACACAACATCTATAGTTTATTTCAATGCATTTCTTTGGCTTTCCTAGGAATGATGAGAAAATGGTCTTTGGTTGATACGGGGTCTTTGTCATCGCTATGACCAAAGCAGTCTTAATTTCATGAGAATGCGGATATAGCTAATAGGGGATTTCTAGGTTGCGTCTAACGAGACGACACCCGGCGCAACTCCGCAGCATAGTCATAGTCCCATGGGTCATCCATCACCCCGCTTGAGCCCTAAAGCACCTGAGCTGGTATCACCACCTTTAACGCCTGCCGGCACTTCCGCAGCGGATTCCTCCGCCAGGAGCGCAAAGTCGGTCCGAATATCCAGCTCTGACGCGGGATTTGATTCCCAAGCTATAACACCGCAAGCCTCGGGACAGGATTCGAGACCTGTTTCTCCTCGAATTGGTCTAGCGCATCGACCAGCCTCTACTGATAACATATCACAAAGGACTACAGCAGTGGATGAACACGATCACCTTCGCTCGCATCGGAAGGGAATTTTCAGCATCGGACCCGGAGGCCAATCTCTGCCTGTGTCTAGAGAATCTAGTCCGTCAAGGAATGCCGCATCCCAATATTACTCGCGACCTTTTACCCCTCAAGGAGATGCCAATGATCCTTATGCTGCTAGCAAAAGACCCGTGCAGAGCAAAGCCGGTGGTAGCATAGACCAGAGATTCGTATTTTCCAGGAAGAAGAAGCATGGTACCTCCCCTTCGTCTTCTTCGACCAATCTATCGAAGGGCGATAAGCAAGAAAAAAGGCATTCCGGTATTTTTTCAAGCAAGAATAGGTCCTGCGTAGACCTCCACGCAACAGGAACTGGATCAACAACGCATAGTACTCATGGGTCCATGTCTGATTTGAAGAGGTTTTTCAAAGTCGGGGTTAATCATAAACCCAAAAAATCGGTTACGCCGTCTCCTTTAAGTGCCAAACCAGCCTACCAGGTCCCATTCGCCGATGACCATGGTCTTACGTCGAAGTACGGGAAGCTGGGCCGGGTGCTCGGATCTGGTGCTGGTGGCTCGGTGAAATTGATGAAGAGGACTGAGGACAATACGGTTTTTGCAGTGAAAGAGTTTCGTCCGCGACATTCGTACGAAACCGAAAAGGAGTATGTCAAGAAGCTGACGGCCGAATTTTGCATCGGGTCTGCTCTACACCATGGCAATATTATCGAGACGCTAGACATTGTCCAAGAGAAGGGGAAGTGGTACGAAGTTATGGAGTATGCTCCGTTCGATCTTTTCGCCATAGTCATGACCGGAAAGATGTCGAAACCGGAAATCACATGCTGCTTTCTTCAAATATTGAGCGGGGTGACTTACCTTCACAGCTCCGGTCTGGCTCATCGAGACTTGAAATTGGACAACGTTGTCGTCAGTCAGCATGGAATTATGAAGATCATCGACTTTGGCAGCGCCCATGTGTTCAGATATCCTTTCGAGACCGAAATCGTGCTTGCTTCCGGTAAGTTGAGAGTTGCCTTATTGGTGTGCACTTTGCGAAAACTAACGAATTATTAGGTGTTGTTGGCTCAGATCCTTATCTTGCCCCGGAAGTTTACGATGAGCGCAAGTACGATCCCCAGGCGGTAGACATATGGTCCCTTGCCATTATCTTCTGTTGTATGTCACTCAGGAGATTTCCTTGGAAGGTCCCACGTTTGTCAGATAATTCCTACAAACTTTTTGCGGCGGAGCCATCCCCTGGCCACGATCCTCAAAAGTTGGTTCTCCCTTCGCGGTCTACCAACGACCTCTCAAATATTCCGCAGCGCGACATTTTCTCGGAGGAAGATGGGAGGCGGCAACGTCCCAAGAGCACCGACTCTCCTGCAACCGCTGGCACCGCAAGCACCGATGCTACCCCACAGGATAGGAAAGAGGTCATAAAAGGACCTTGGCGCCTGTTGAGGCTGCTCCCCAGAGAGAGCAGACATATCATCGGGAGGATGCTTACGATCGATCCCAAGAAGCGGGCCCAGATGCCTGAGATTCTTGAAGAACCCTGGGTATCCGACACTATCATCTGCAGGCAGGTCGACCACGGCCAAGTCATCCATGCGGATGATCATACACACGTTCTCGAGCCTCCCGCGCCGCCCAGTAAGTAGGAGGAAACGGCTGCGGCTGGCTAGAAGAAGAAGAAGAAGGAGTCCCGGGTTTTGCATATCTTTTTTTCCGAATATAGGCGGACAGAACTATTTTTTTTAATCGGCGTTTTACGGAGTTGCATTTTAATTGGCGGCTCTCATGGGCAAAGCGGAAGGGGTGCAAACCGTACAGGTTCATAGCGATATAGACTAGAGTATATGCTATTGTGTATAGAGGGGTTCGGTTCAGGTAGACCATTGTCCCACGTTACGACGGTGCCGTTGGCGAGCCGCGGTCTGTTATTTTTACTTAATGCAATGTATTTCCGTTCAATCCATAAGAATTGCTGTTTTCCATGCATCTGTGATGATCTCATGTCGTGAAGCAACTGAAGCGGCTTACTCGATACAGCCTGTACCTCTATGGATAGATCGGGTAGGTACCTCTATACAGGGGTCCGGCTGCCCCGGATAGGCGGGTCTAGGTGATCGCATTGGCTTGGAACTGGACAGCCCCGGTACTCGGAAAAACCTAGGGTAAAAAATTTGGGTCTATCGGCCACTTGAATCTTCTAAAGCTTTCCAAAGATCCATTCCATCATTTGCGATAGCTTCAAATTTAGACACTCGAGCTTCTCAATTCGTGACAATTTACCCAGAAAAATCTACCGCTCGAAATCTACGAGGTTTTCCTGTATATAATTCACAATGGTATGTGCAACAATTATTGGAATGTCAAGCATTGAGCTGTAGCATATGCTTTCGCAAGCAAAAATCCATGCTTCCGGCAACGGGTATTCGATTTTTCCCCCGTTGGCTTAGTTACATGAAAATCTGAATTTTGACTTACAAATACTACAGGCTACCGCGATTCGATCCATCAAGTCCCTCGTCCCCCTCCTGGACCGTGTACTGGTCCAGCGGATCAAAGCCGAGACCAAGACCGCCAGCGGCATCTTCTTGCCCGAGTCGAGTGTAAAGGAGCTCAATGAAGGCCGAGTCCTAGCTGTCGGCCCCGGTGCGCTGAACAAGGATGGCCAGCGTGTGCCTATGGGTGTGTCAACGGGTGACCGAGTGTTGATCCCTCAGGTAAATTCCGAATTTTCTACAGGAAGCAGGCTTAAGACTATCTAGTACTGACGTACATGTCCAGTTTGGAGGCTCCCCGGTGAAGGTCGGCGAGGAAGAGTTCCACCTCTTCCGCGACAGCGAGTAAGTTCCCTCTGCGTGCTTTCCCGAATCCGTACGCCGATACTTACAATCACCCCTTTACAGAATCTTAGCCAAGATCAACGAGTAATTATAACGATACCCACGATTGACGACTCCGATGTACCATACCATGTACAACAAAAGGCATATAAAAGAGCTCGGGTCAAGATTTGCATAACGTGATATGATGTCTTATGGCTAGAAGGGGGAGAGAAGGCGTCTCTAACTAGCTACAAGGTAGTCTAATGCTTCACCTTATGAGTTAGGGGTGCAATATGAAATCTCCACTCTTCCTTCAAAGTTGTCCTCTGGCTTTTAGTGGTTATCTGTGAGAGGCCTGGATCAACTAGGTGTTCTACGGCTTGCAAAAGTTGATGAATGTGAAATATGCCATATGGTACATGGTATAATTGTCCACCTTATGATCAAGATAGGCTGTGTGATCTACCAAAAGGATATGTCAACGAATTGGATGAGTAGGAAGAAGGTCTTGTCAGGGAGGCGATTCCGTGTCGTGGCTCGTTCGACCTCGTGCGATGTGCGATATTTGTCGAGATTTCTCTTGCTTACAAATGAACTTACGGCAGCGCTATTGCGCTATACGGTTGTCGAAGACTTTTAAGATCAGCCTAAGGACAATTGAGGAGCTCCAAATAGAAACATGCCGAATAGATGACGCGTAACCGGTAGAATAAGCAGCAAGTGACTAAGTCATGGGGAATAGATAGCAATTGAGCAAAGTTGCCTAGGTAGTCATCCGTGACGATCGCCTGTTCAGAGCTGAAGCTAACGCCACATCAGCTCCGTAGCCACACCTGCAGGTCATCACAACTCGTGGCTAGTCGTCATCTACCTATGACGATAAAAGATTAGCGAATACTTCCTCATCAATGTACTCTACTATGTCTAAGATACACATTATTCCCGTCGGCTGTCATGAAAAACAACCAGGAAAGTGACGAGACCTAAATACAGGGAACACTACAAGTCTAACCGCAAGCCAAGCCCTCCCCTCAATATCGCATAAGCGCCCTAGAAGCCCGCGTTTAACCATGATATAGGGGGTGGCGTGTCTCGAATACAAAGCTGTGTTTATCTGTTTCCCCCTACCACTCAATAGCAAGAGACCAAGACCGAGAAGTTGGGACGATCTGGTTTCAACTTCATTCGGTGCAGGCCGACCGATTGGTTACGGGATATATTAATGCGGCTACCCGCACCCCTTCCCTGACCCTTACATCAGGGTAACCCGTCACGTAGCCAGCCACTTACCCCGGATTCTACCAGACGTCATTTCACGTGTCACGGTTGCAATTTATCTACAACCCAGAAGATCAATGCGTCCCAACTCAGGGAGTTTCTGGTAGGGAGATGAAGGTGAATCCCTAAAGCGTGGAATGTGATGAGTCCCGAGCAATCACTCTGAAGCTATTTTCACATACTACCCAGGTAGGCAGCGAAATATAATCCCAAACAGGACCATAGGTTCGGGACGTTTGCTTAAAGGGCAGAAATGACTTCGGTCGCCCTCTCGAATTCTTTGAAACAACCTGGTCTCCTAGGTGGATATTTGGAGGTTACACGATGCGGGCTCATTTATATTCTTTTTTTCCACAGGTTTATCCACCTACCATTCAGCTCCGTGTATAAGACGGTCGTACGACCCATCCTATTCCCATGAAGATTTTGCTATAGTAGAGGAATTTCTCGTCTTCATCTTTCCATTTTTTCCCTGTCACTCATTTTAGGGGCTTTTGATCCCATCTACCCTCAGAGCCTCTTGAGGCGTTCTATTCAGTCATTCTCTTACCTGGGTTTTTAAATCACCAGTATTTTCGGAGCAGCGCTTTCGTCATTCGATATAAGTATATACATATTCAGGAGGCCTCGCTTATCCTGACGCCTCTATCCATTCCTTTGAAACGCTCTCACACGCCGCAACGCCACCTTTCGAGATGAAATCCTTCCCTTCTCTTGTGGCTCTGGCCACTGTTCTTGCTGCAGTGGCGGATGCCCATAGTGTATTTAGTACTCTTTTTGTTAATGATGTTTCCCAGGGAGATGGTACTTGTGTTCGCATGAATATGGATCCTCAACACTGCAGTAGTCCGATTGCTGGGGTGGATAGTGAGGATATGGCTTGCGGTGCGTTGAACCTTTATTAATTTACAAGCAACCGGCTAACTGTTGATTAGGCGCCAGCGGTAGCAAGCCTGTTGCTTTCACTTGTCCGGCTGCGGCCGGCGCGAAGTTGACCTTCGAGTGGCGTCTGTGGGCTGATGGCTCACAACCCGGCTCCATAGATATCTCACACAAGGTCTATTCCACCTGGAACATCTGGATAAGAAAACATGGAGCTAACGGAGATGTTAGGGACCATGTGCTATATACGCTAAACAAGTAAAGGATATGGCATCGGATTCCGCAGCTGGTCCAGGTTGGATTAAACTCGTAAGTAATCCTGTTTTAACAATCCAAGACCAGGGGACTTATTAATCCATGATGTGCAGTGGGATGAAGGATATGACGATTCGACAGGCAAGTGGTGTACCGAAAAGCTCATCGACAACAATGGCTTGATGTCCATCGATATTCCGAAGTCACTTCCCGGGGGTTACTGGCTCTTCCGGCCCGAACTGCTCGCCCTTCAGAACGTCGTTGCCAACGATCCACAGTTCTACACAGGGTGTGCTCAGGTATTCGTCCAGAGCGACAATACAGCAGCTCTCAATGTTCCCGCAGAGTACAGTGTCAGCATACCAGGCCACGTCCAGCCGGGCGAGCCCGCGCTCACGTTCGATATCTATTCCCCGAACTTCCCGTACCCAATACCCGGCCCGAAGGTCTACACATTTGGTGAATCAGAAACCAAAGCCGAAATGAGCACGGCATCATCCAAGATTGTGATTCAGAGCAAGGGCAAGATTCCTTCGGACTACCTTATCAAGAACGCAAACTGGGTTGGTGTGGAGGTACCTAGCTACTCGACTGAGGATGGCTGCTGGAAATCATCTGAGAACTGCTTTAGTCAGGTCGAAAAATGTTACAACTCGGCGCCGCCGACGGGCAGTGAGAACTGTCGTGTTTTTGAGGAAAAGTGCGATGGAATCAGCGCAGCCTGTGACGCCGGTGATTTTAACGGACCTCCGAATAAAGGAGAGAAGCTCCAGGACCAGGAACCGACGCCGCCGTCAGATATCCCGGACGCTACCGCGAATAAGAAACGACGAGCGCGACGTGCTAGCGCGATATTATCCTGGCTTTCTTGAAATAGGGGTAGACCCCAGCAACCCCGCGCTTCTCCAATTTGTACCATACTCCCCAAGTTGACCTTGGGCAATCTGGAATACGCAGAATGTTGTAAATATGGCTCTATATAGCTACACTGGTAGCATCCATATGGATATTTGATACACATATAGTCATAGTACATTATGTAGATAACAGGGAAACCAACTAGTTTGCTTACTCTGGCGAGCTCTATTACGATGTTCCCTTGGTCATCGTATCGACCTAGCCCCACTAGTTCGACATCTACACGCTTCGAAAGCAGTTCTCGAATAAATTGCTCAGGTTAGCTGCTATAACATAAGCGGGTTTTACAGAGATAGTGTTGCATTTGTAAGACGGCTATCGGTTTGCGACGACAAGCTTCAGCTGTGAGAAAATAATTGTAAGATATATCCAGCTGATTGGATGCCACAGCCAGCCAAGTATGTAGACGGAGCAAAATCGGGATATAATACCACCTAGGACCAGGATTGTACATAATATCTCGGAAGACAAACATCGAAAACCAGGTTCATATCCCGACCTATATGCAAGTATAGAAAGATATAGGGGTTGTCGCTCAAGGTTGTTAAAATACATAGGCATAACTGCCAACGCGGAATTCATACGAACGAACGAGGTACATGAAAAATAGCGGTTATTTGCGGGCTTGCGGCAGTCGGAAGCAAGTACCCCAGGATTACTAAGGTCCCGAGCCGGGTGGATCTCCTCATGCCGCTCCCAAATGACGAATATCGGAGAGTGAATCATGATGACAAAACAACGCGGTCTAATCAAAAGATTCCATATCGTACTACGTCCACTACTCCGTAGCTCACGGGACGATATCGCTTTACTAACCCAGGGATCCCATTCTTTATATAAAGATGCTACGGTACTCGGCAATTGGCAATCATCATGCCATTGCCATTACCATTCTGCATATCCACTACCTTGCAAGGTAACCACGGTACAGTTACAGACTACAATTCATACTAAGTGAGGTAGTCTCGGGCGCATTTACGAAAATAGAAACGAGACTAATTTAGCCTCTTCCACTCCTTGACGGCGGCGTCTACTGTCTAGACAAGAAAAAAGTTATCTCAACATTTGTTCAACATTTGTAAAATTTAGTCAACTCAGTTTGAATCCTCTATAGACTTTGTGTCCCTCGAGGGTGGTACTCGAAGAAACCAATTGACCAGTTACCTTTACCGACACCCACTTAGCCATCATGACGGTCCCCATCGAGCATCCAATCGAGACCCCTCCGCGGGCACCATCCCCTGTCCACGGCTTCGGGACCCTTGCCGTCCATGCCGGCGCTCCCCACGACCCTACTACCGGCGCCGTTATCGAGCCCATTTCCCTGTCTACCACATTCGCCCAAACAGCTGTCGGGAAGCCTGTCGGTTTATACGAGTACTCGCGTAGTTCGAATCCCAATCGCGACAACTTCGAGAAAGCTGTCGCGGCGTTAGAGAACGCAAAACATGCGGTGGCCTTCTCCAGCGGAAGTGCTGCTACTGCTACCATTCTCCAGAGCCTAGCCCAGGGTTCCCATGTCATCAGCGTCAGCGACGTCTACGGCGGTACCCACCGATATTTCACCCGCGTAGCGAAGGCCCACGGCGTTACTGTTACCTTTACACCCCAGATCGAGGTTGATATTGCGGAGCATATTAGGGATAACACAAAGCTGATATGGATCGAGTCTCCCAGCAATCCCACACTGCGACTTGTCGACATCCGATCTGTCACTTCGGTAGCTCATGCGCGGGGCGTTATGGTCGTCGTTGACAACACTTTCCTGAGTCCCTACATACAGAACCCTCTCGACCACGGCGCCGACATCGTGGTCCACAGTGTCACCAAATACATCAATGGACACAGCGACGTGGTTATGGGAGTGGCTGCTTTCAACTCAGAAGAGCTACGCGAGCGCTTGACCTTCCTTCAAAATGCGTGTGGTGCCGTACCCTCAGCTTTCGACTCCTGGTTAGCGCACCGAGGAATCAAGACGCTCCATTTACGAGCGAAGCAGTCCAACGCCAACGCCACAGCGGTATCAGAAGCTCTCGAGAACAGCCCCCACGTCATTTCCGTCAACTACCCCGGCTCAAACAGCCACCCGCACCGACATATTGCTCTACGACAGCACCGGGACGGAATGGGCGGCGGCATGCTTTCCTTCCGTATCAAGGGCGGTCGCGTTGCAGCCGAGCGCTTCTGCCAGCTCACCAAGATCTTCACGCTGGCGGAAAGCCTGGGCGGCATCGAGAGCTTGGTTGAACTACCTAGCGCAATGACGCACGCCGGCATCCCGCGCGACCAGCGTGAAGCCGTCGGCGTCTTCGACGACCTAGTCCGCGTCAGCTGCGGTATCGAGGAGCCCGAAGACTTGGTGTACGATATTGAGCAGGCGCTGGAGAGAGCCATCCTAGAGACGGCCCACACGAGCAATGGTGTCAGCAATGGTGTCAAGAAACATACATCCTAGTTAAAGAGTTAGAAGGGGTTAAACATCCAGTTACGGGATTCGGACTTGGCGTCGAAAGAGCATTATGATTATCTTTGACTTCTTGGCGTTGTTGCATTTATACCTACTAGGTACCTTAGAGGTGTGTCCTAGGCGAAACGAAACGAAATAAAATAGAGGTAGTGGATACCGCATTTTATAGACGACTGCATTTCACTTATACAATGGGCGATCGCCATACGTGCTTGTGTGTTTGAATTATAGCCGTAAGACATCAGAAGCAAGGCAGACTCAAATCGAATTTGCGTCTCTTGACGAACCCTCTAATCATCTCTCCTACGGTTGGTATTCCCATCCTCAAGTTTTGTTGGTAATCTAATTATCTTGGTAACTAAACATGCATCCATAGCCTGAGAAATATCGGCGATTGAAAATGTGCCGAGGTGATGAGATATCATTTTATGTTTGTCCTACCCAAACCCCCTTTCCATAATTGAGAAAACGGGAATATCATGGGATTTGCTGTGTGACTAGAGCCTATGTGTAACTATCTCGACTTGATCGGCGAGCATGAGTAACGCAAGCCTAAATAATCTCCGAAAGCCCCATCTTAAGGCCGTCAACTTGGTGAGAGTTTAGCTGTTATTTACTGGCAGCGCTGATTACCTGCAGGTGATGAGAAACAATAGTATATATGAGCAACCCACCGAACAAGGTTCTCTATTATTACATCCATTCCTTTCTAGGAATCGTCTCCTTGAGATCTCGGGAACTCGGAAACCTCTAACTTTGACGAACGCATTAGACGTCATTGAATAACAGCGATGCGGGAGAGCCCGCTCCTAAACTCTACTTACGAGATGGAAACTTGACTACCCTCATCGTACATGAAGTTTGCCAGCTCGACAGAACCCAACTGCAAGTCTCATCTATCGAGATGTAGGGGCTATTTGTCATTACATACGACCACTATAACACCGACCCAACAACCGGCGAGATGACCTCAGCGCTAGCGCTAAGCCCGGGGGTGTCGGACTAATCGGAGCCCCTGAGGCTCGCCGTGGTCTGAATAACCTGGATGCCGGATCCCGAGACTAAGGATCCAATATTGATGTTGATTCCCTGTGCGTGGATGAGTGAGGTTGGATGACGACGAGGGGCCCGCGCTACCGCGGCGGCGCAGCTGGGCTTAATTCTCCGGTTTGTCGGTCCCCGTGCAGATGTTGGCCGCAAGAAGCACTAGGCGGACGTCATCATGATGGCTCATCGGAAGATATTGTGAGCCTGACTGTTACACATGGATTTGGAATTGGGTTGATGTTTGTCTGTGGTTTTATGCCTCACAGGATCTATAAGAGTAGGCGGCAATCCCGCGTGTTAGATACGATCCCATTCCTAGGAGTAAAAAGCCTCGGTCCAATATAGGAGAGGCCATAGTCAAGATGATCCGAACAAGCCTACTTAGTCTGCTATTAACAGGCCTCGCGGCCGTGGCGACGGCGCGAAACTGCAAGGACCTAACCGTGCCTATCTCTATATCAGCACTCAATGCCAACCTCAAGCTCCAAGCGCCGGGCACTCAAGTCGATGTCACAAACTTCATCCTGAACCTCGCGCAGCCGGGTATGAACTACACCGAAGAGCTGGTAGGCAAGAACAGCAGCCAGGTAAGTCCCAACCCCCTCTCCCCTCTCTCGCCACCATATACAACATGCGGATGAATACTCGGCATGCAAGGGCGTCCTACTTACTAACCACCAACTCAAAGTTCACAACCATATCAGGCAACTACTCCATCGCAGCGACGTACTGCGAGCCATCATCAGGACCAGGCCCGATCCTACAAGTCCTGACGCACGGCATCGCCTTCGACCGGTCGTACTGGGACTTCCCGGCACAGCACCACAACTACAGCTACGTGAACGCGGCGCTGGCGCGGGGCTACAGCACCTTCGCCTTCGACCGGCTGGGGATCGGGGAGTCATCGCACGGGGACCCCGTGCGCGAGATCCAGACCGCGCTTGAGATCGCCGCGCTGGTCGAACTTACGTCTCTGCTGCGCGCCGCCAAAGTCCCGGGGATCAGCGCTAAGTATGGCAAAGTTGTGCATGTCGGCCATAGCTACGGCTCCGTGCAGACGTATGCGCTGACGGCGGCGCATCCAAGCGACTTGTCGGATGGTATTGCGCTGACGGGGTTCAGTCTGGATATTGGGGACTTCGTGCCGTATTTCCTGCTCGGAGGCAACTTCGTCCCGGCGCGCGAGGCGTCGGCGGCGCTGGCTAGGTACCCGGCGGGATATCTTGCTTCGGCTGATATCACAGCTGCGCAGGTGAATTTCTTCGCGCCGGGAGACTTCGACCCGGCGATTTTGAAGGCGGCTTTCGAGGCGGGGGAGCCGGTGGCGGTGGGGGAGCTGTTGACTCTAGGCGGTGGAATAGCCGGGAATAATACGTTTGGAGGGCCGGTGTTGGTTATCACGGGAGGTAAGATGCATGCGTTATTCATTGAAAATCTGGAGTTAGGTGATCAAGAGACTGACGTTAGCCTTCTAGAGCGCGACATCCCGTTCTGCGGAGGCAACTGTGGGGTGTCTACGCCGTCCCTCCCTGCTCAAGCGAACCAATCTTTCACGAATGCGAAGCCCTTCGAGGCTGTCGTCGTCCCTGGTGCTGGCCATGGCCTGAACCTGGTAAATGTCCATCGTCTATTACGAGAATCTACGGACTCTATACTAACAGCGAGAAGGAATATTCGGCGCAGAACACATACACGTCCATCCTCGACTTCTTCGATGCAAACGTCAAGAGCTAGCCACAGGCCGGCTTGTAACTCGTCGAGGAAATCTACTTTATATGACGACAAACTGGGCCGTCTATAGATGAGGGTTTCACGACTCCGGTCCTAGCCTATTGATCGGTGAAAATGCCATCCTCCATCTAATCGTAGTCTTTAGCCTAGACGAAGTAGAACACAATAAAAGCTCTTCATCAGGCGGATGATATACGACGACGTGCCCGCTCATATAGACTTTCCACTATCATGGATGGTATTAGTACACATACTAAATGTCGTCTTCCGGGTCATCGTCAACGTCTTCGTCGAGATCGATTTCCACCTCTCCGTCGTCATCTACGTTTCACAGTTAGCTCAGGGTTCGTTTAAAAAACGTAGAAACCCGAAATCCAGAAATGATAAGTATCATCATACGTACCAAATGATTCTGAGTCTGAACTCAACTCGTCCCCCTCTCCATTCGTGCCGGGCCAGGCAATAAACATTGATTCAATGAGGTCCTTTGAATTACGTTGAACTATATCGTTCCTCGTTAGTGATAATCTCTCGCCGACGCCCGATACGTAGTTTACGGAAGATGAAATATGTATACATACAGTCCTTACCAGCCCATTCCTTAGTAAGGGACCTATTATCAGGGTTCTGGTGATCTTCAAGGAATGACACGTGATATACGTGTCTACGATTGACCTGTTTCAGAAAGGAGAAGTTTATGGCCGATAACTGAATGTTCGACTTGCAGAGCTGGTTGATCAGCTTGGCCCAGATGTTGATTCGGCAACTCTTGGCGGTCGGATCGTGAAGTGTAACTTTATGTAGAGAGATTCGACGGAGGCTTGATCTGAATCTCTTTACGAGATTCACGAGCGTACGTAACTCGATGGTTGCCATTCCGATATCTAACTGCTCTAGCCGCGGAAGTGAAGGCGCTGCCGGTATCTGTGGGAACACAGAAACCATGATTGTACCCTCCGGAATATCGACTTGCGAATCTACCGGGGACTTAGGCGATTGGGTAAGCCATTTGAATAGGCTATTGGACTCGTCTTCTACGCAGTCCCGGAAGTTTAGTCGCAGATGCTCCAGGGATGTCGTTCTTGAAAGGAACGCGGCCAGCTGAAAGCCAGAGCAGTATTCCATGTTGGTAACAATTCTACCAGTTAATGATGACGGACCCAATTCCAGAAATATGGTTGTGAGGTCCTTCAGAACGGGTAAGATGACTGGCTCGAGGCGAGGGGGTATATAGAAAGCAACTTCCGGAATGTGGCATTTCCTCAAGATCGCCTCTAGACGGGGAGGTGTATTTGGCCCCTTGGTGTTTCCTAGCGCTCGTAGCACCGTTAAGAATGTGCGAGAGACATAATTGGCGCCTTGGGAAAAGCCGATATCGATACCCCGAGCATAGCGTGGTGCCTCGACATTGTAGCCAGTTTTGATGGAGATTGTCGGTGCACCGTAGGGGCGCCAGACGCCAGACCCATCGCGATTTCGACCAGTAGAATCAAAGTCTCTCAAGCTAACTGTCTGAAGGCTAGGGAGGTTTTGAAAAGCTTCAGTGAGAAGCTCAAGGTCATAGCCCGAGTTGATTAGGGCTTGATGGTCCATGATTTCTTGACGAAGATAATTGGATCGGATTCCAGCTTCGCTGTCAGTGGGGACGGTGGTACCAATAGGGCCATGATATGACGGCGAAGGATGCTTGAGACTAATAGTGAGATAGGCTACACTAGTTGAAAGCCTAGACTTGGAAATGTCCACGAGCGTCGACAGACTATGTTCGGTGAGCATGAAGGACCGCTTCGTGAAGAACTCGCTGCTGAATTCCTTAAAGAGAGACAGTTCGAGTTGTCGACAAACACGGCGAAGAACACCATATTCCTGGGTGGTGAGGTACGAGGATATAAGAAGTAGTACCTCAAGCGGAACGCGTAGGAGGGGGCTAATTTCAGTGTTCGTTGCCTTGGTGGCATAATTCGGCGTCTGTAAAACACCCTCCATTGCCTGAGGGAGTTCAGATTGAGACTCCATAGTGTAAGATACCTTAATAGCTACAGAGTAATTAACCGTCGATTCTAGACATCTAAGTAGGGTACGCGCCCGGGTTTCGGGTTCAGTTATTGATAGGGAGAAAGGTATCGAGAAAAGAGGAGTGACGTGAAAGGAGAGAGAAACTTAGAAGTGATAAGGACGGGCAAGAATAACGGTAGAAGCCTAAGGGTTTGTGCGTGCGCTGCTGCCAAAAGATTTGTTTATTTATCTAGGCAAGTCACTACCGCTTATTTTCTTGCACGGTAGGCAGAACAGCCACGTGAAGAAGGTCGAGGCTTCTAAGGTTGTGATAGCTTTAGCAAACTGAAAGATCGGGAGGCAGCAGCGCAGTACCTGCCTCAGTTAAGGCGCGCACGTCACCGTGATTGGTTGCCGTGTGTTGAAAGGGGAAGAGCTGTATGTGATCCGTGCAGAACCCGTGCGCCGTGCATTCTGGGATCAACCGATCAAATTCGACCTTATGGCACTGGGTGGACCAACTGCTTAGCAAAAGTGGGTCGTGACTCACTGGTACCTAGGTAAAAGCCCGAGCTTCGAATATTTCTTAAAAGTGAATATGACTATAAGCATCTTAAATCTTGAAGCTCTACATGTGCAAGTATGCAACAAGGGAGCACTCTTCAATGAATGAGCAAAAGTTATAGCATAGAGACTCGAGGCAGCACTTTCAATGCGTGTTTGAACGCATCAAATGCCATCATTCATTTCAAATGATAATTACCCATACTTTACCGCTACTAATGTTATCCAACATTCATTGAGCTCCTAAGACCTTCATGACATATGCAAGATCTAAAATAACCCTCAAAATGATACGCTCTCTACTATATAGTTTTTTGGTGGTTCTTGTCATACTTGTTACCCATATCCGCTTCCTCGTCGAACTCTTGTTGGCTACTTTGATCGTACGCCAGTCTAACCTCCTCAATCTGATCGCCCACCTCCATCCATGTATCGCTGCATGCTGGGATGGGAAATAACTTGCACAACCCCCAGTACATTGCGCCGGATATGATAAACCCACAGAAGAAGTTAAAATTATAGATGTAAGTTGCTCCGATGGGTACATTGCCCCCGTTTACGGCGCCGGCGAAACCAACCACATTGATGAGAATACCGCTAATGTATGCCGCATAGGCTCTCCAGTGGAATCCGAAGGTGAAGTAATACGGGCCGGTCTTGCGAGCATCGTAAAGCTCCCTGATTTCTAAGTAGCCTTTGCGGACTATGTAATAGTCGCTGCACATGACACCTGCGATCGAGCTCAGGAAAACCGAATAAGACGACAAGTAAGTTGTGAACTGATTTGCCGACGTAAGTAACGTGTAAGGGCACATGGCAAGGCCGACGGCAGCACAGATATAACCACCGCGGCGGATGTTAATGAATCGCGGTAGCAGCGCCGTCATGTCGGTTCCTGCTGAAACCGAGTTGGCCGCAATGTTTGTTCCAAGCTGAGCGAGTGCGAAGGCAAGGGAAATAACGAAAACGCCGAAGCGCTGACCTGAACCGCCATCGTCGATGAACCTCTCTAGCAGGTCAAGGGGATCCCAAATTGGTTCGGTTCCAGGATAGATGATAACCGAACTAGACGAGACCAAGATACCAATCAAAGAAGTAACAGCGAAGCCGATGGGAATGGTGAACATTTGCGACCACAGCGCGTCGCTCGGTTTTCCAGCGAAACGAGAGAAATCGGGGTCGTTTACGATGAGAGTAGCAAAGTTGGCAATCGAACTCATTACACCTTTAATGAATTCCCAGGCCAAATCGCTGCCCTCGATTGATGCGCCTTGTCGAACAATAGGGCCCGGCCCACCAGCGCGAACGAGGGCCCAGATCAAGTAGGCGATGCCGGCACAAGGGACGAAATAGGCTTTGACGGTAAAAAGATGCCGAATCTGGTGGACGGGAAACCAAATGGCTGGAAGCGACACGAGCCAGAAAATGAAAAAGGAGGCATAGTCGGCGGTGGTAGTCCCCGAGTCCGCCGAGAATGTGTTCGGAATGGTATTACGGTCCTAACACGGTGTAAGCAAAAGTAACTGAGCGCGTCAATCTCGGACAAACTTACCCAGCTAAGCCATATGGATCGTATCATGAGATACACACAGTGCCCACCGATATATGACTGGACGCCATACCATATGCAAGCCATGGCGGCGCGATTAAACACGGGCCAGAGACAGCCCCAAATTCCGAAGCTTGATCTGTTCACAACTGGGAAACCAATATGGTACATGGCGCCGATGCGACCGGTCAGACAGATGAAGCCACCAGCAATTGCGTATCCGATCCACACGCATAGCCAGGACTGCCACCATGAAAGTCCATTCACAATCATCGACGAGCTAATCATCCACGTATTGATGTTGAAGGAATCGGCGATCCAGAAGCCGACGAAGTTCCACGCACCCCATTGGCGGCGCTCAGGCTCGACGGGTTTAAGATCATGATTTGTCAACTGGGATAGGTTAGTACTATAATTCTCTTAATCCGTCGTTCATCTTTCGGAGCCATATTTTGCCAACGAGATGAGTGTCGAGGTTCGGCCTTACCATCAACTGGGCAGTAGTGAGTCCATCTTCGTTATCTACGGCGACTTTGTCTGCCAATCGGCTGAACCTCGAATTATAAAGCCTCTCCATCGCGACAGTGAAGTCGGAACCAGTAGTAGAACAGGTTCCGTCTCGTTAGGTAATTTTCGAGTAATGGCAATTAAAAAGCACGTGAAGTTGTTAGTGCTCATATATGACGTGCCAGTCGGACCTAAGGAGGTAGGCAATAACGAAATATTTAGGTTTATCCTGTACGCATTGGAGCACGATATATCAAAAACTCTAGATCTCCCAAAACTGTAAATAGAGGTCTAAATATACAAGGGGCGGAATAGAAGAATTTATGGATTTCCCAGGACAGCAAATCTGAAAAGGAAGAGAGAATATGATAAATACAATTATCAAACATCCTAGAAGCCAACAGACATATGTACATGTAATACGAAGTACAGCGAGTACAGCAACTTGTTGCGTAGGTGCGAACTCATACTGAACTTCCCCCACACTTCACGCACCACAACCTCATCATCTTACCTAGCACGATGCGCATGCGGCCAGACCAGGTACATTCTTACTTCGGTGTCGCCGCCAATAGAGATAAGGCCGCGAATGATAAGCTGTTGATTGGTGGATGGTGGTTTAGATGGCGTTCGGATCGTAAATGATATGATCGTTTCAGGCTTAGTGGTGCCAGGTCCAGGGGACCCCCAGGATTTTAAGCGATCATCAGCCCCACCGCTACCCTGCCGCCCCGCAAATTATGACGCTAATGCTATCTGCTATCTGCAATTATGTCATCTCATCGAGCAATTCTTTTGAATAAAATCTCCACAGAGGCGTTGGCCCAGACTCCTTAGGATTTTTCTTTCCTATTATCATCACATACGATAGCTTTTTTTTCTGGTATTATGCCGACTTCAGCGCCGCTAGCTAACGGCGTCCCTATAACCTGACCATCGTCCCGATACCAAGCCGTACACCTAGACTTACACTGTCGTCTAGATCCTCGGTCGCGCGTGGAACTGATACATCACGTGAAACTGTAAAAAGGGTGCCGATCATGTATGCTACGTGGTAGGGCCCTTCGAGGTTAGTATTATCCGAAGCCTCATATACATATAGCTCCCCAACAAGCGAGTATTCTTTTCGTGGGAAATAACTGCCTAGACACCTCGATCCGAACGTAGTTCTGGGTGTCGAATTCCTAAACGCACTGCTCGCGTGACCCAGGTCGAGACGTCGCGTTGTCGCTCCCGGTTACATCATTACTAGCTAAATCCATGCTGCAAGTAATTACCGCTTCATAGCCACTCAAGATGCCTCCATATCTATCTATATCCTAGGGAGACTCGAGAGGAAATACTAGATATTGCAGTCGACCTGATAGCCAGATAGCCAGGTAGCTTACAGGATGAACTGAATATCTGCTGGTAATCAATAGGGCCATGGTGAACAATCAAATATATATTTCCAAGACATATTTCTGATAGAGAACTCGCTCGTCCGTTAGAAACATATCGAAACAGTTGTATTGTTCTCCTTATCTGTGCAGTATATATTTTTGACGATAGCGCCTCGCAAAAACATTTTCTTTTTCGTTATTCATCATTAAAGACATATGCTTGCTCATCCTCTTTCTAAAGACAATACCTGAAAGGAAAATCTTGAAACGAATATCTTCAAGGATCATCATACATCAGCTATATCATTAAAATGAGTCTTCCAACTAAGTCCCCATGGCTCGAGTGGGAGTGGCAGGAGATCATCGACTCAAGCCACTATTGTGAACAATGTGGTCTCAGGTATTTAAATCCCCCGTCTGGCTTTCAAACTGTCCAGAATCATCCCTCACACACTATGCTTGACGGGCAGAGATGCTTGGTAGCTGCTTTGCGACCTTATAGATTCTCGCGCAACTTGAATCATATCGAATGCGATGCAGTCTTCGCATTTAGTCCTGTCCATCCACACAATTGGAGCGTTTCTTACAAATGTAAGTCACGGCCTGATGATATGAATGCAGATTCAAACCTAGACAACGCTACAATTGCGGCCATGACACAGATGCTTTGCTACGTTCGAGATGAAATCATCCCCTATCGGCAAAGACTTATTAGGGATGTCTCAGTCGAACCTTGGAACGATCAATTTATTATATGGACTCCGCTCGGGGAACCTATCCTCAAACTCTTACTCCGCGCAGAAAAATTGCAATTCAGTAAGTCGAGACAAGCCCTTGTGCGAAGAAATGTGGTTGGAGTCGTAACCGAGAAGCACCCTGTCACATCGGAACGGCGATACCACATAGCGAGTTTCGTTCGACTTATGAGACATCTTGGCCGAATGGGAGCACAAGTACACTGGAGGTCCAGGTCCGACGAGAAGTGCGGAAAGGCACGGCGAGCTTTCATGAACCAACCTATCGACCTCACGAGAGCACAGAACTTAAAGCCACAAGTTAGAGGCTACGATGTAGGCCAGCACCGTGGCACCCCAAGAGTGGAAGAAATAGAAGAGGTGGAAGAAAACTGGCCCGAAGACGATCTTATCGAGAGTGATGATTACGATGACCCGCCAGATATCCACGATTTCGATGCCAGTCTTGAAGAATTACCTACAGACATGAATCTATTTAGGCCTTAAGTAATCAATCCTCAATTAAGCATTGAAGATGCCATGCTGGGATGAACATAAATTCCTAGTACCGCCTTAGATGCTATGGGAGTGAGTTAGATACGTGAACTTCCACCCATAGCGCAATAGCTGTCACGGTTTATAAGTGATGTAAGAGCGCAGGTGCCTGACCTGACAACGTTCTATCTTTTGGTAGTGTAGTGGTTTCGTACTTACATCCGAACCCTTATAATAGCAATATGTAGTTTAGTCTAAATAGATTGATATCGGGCTAGATGTAATAAAATTGATGTGCTAATATTGTTAGTATTTGAATATCCTTATAGTGACTGTATCTTATCCTTGTTCATCGTTTCCTTTGTTTTGTCTATTCTTATAACATGGCTGCCATGCGAAAGGACCTACTACCTACCTACCATGTGGCCATCTATTTTTAAACTACTGCAATAAGAGACTATGCGTAGATGGATGAGCAAGACCCCTTCTTTTGAGATGACCCTATTCGGCTTCCCGGAGCACATCGGAGTGACCTTACGTCAAGATCCGGCATACGGCACAGCGGGATCCACATAGCGAAGAACTCCGCACCCCCTAAAAAGCCGAGGGTGGGCAAAGTCTCCTTACTCCTCCTATTCCTCCACAAATCGTAGGCCAACCCCGCAGTCCGTTTGCGCTCTCCAACAGGTACTAGGCGCTATTTGCCCCGATGTCGACGCACTCACAATGTGCCGAGGGCCTTAATCTATTCCCTTAAGAGGCCGATCCGTGCCCATCGATATTATCCATGACACTCTATACATAGGACTAATCTTAATTAATTAAATATCTTCGTATTGATAGCACCCCTACCTAAATTAATATTCAAGCCACCATGCCGCCGATCCCCAAGAACATCCTCATCACCGGCGCGGGTGGGTTCATCGGCCCACTCCTCGCTTCCCGGCTACTCAACGACCCGGGGTACCGGGTCATCCTAACGGACCTCGTGGACCCCGTGATCCCCTCCGGGGTCAAGTTCCCCGAAAATGTGACAGCGCTGAAGGGGGACATCTGCGACCCAACCTTCGTAACCTCGCTCCTCGACGCCGCGGCCCCACTGCACGCCGTCTTCCTCTTCCACGGCATCATGTCGGCGGGGTCCGAGGCGAACTGGGACCTGTCCTTACGCGTCAACGTGAATAGCGTGCGCGACCTGCTGCTGACCCTCAAGGACCGGTTCCCAGGCGTCCGCGTCATCTACTCGAGCTCGCAGGCAGTATACGGACGCCCGCTGCCCGCGGGGAAAGTGACGGACGACGTGACGCCGACCCCGGAGGGCACGTACGGCGCGCACAAGCTGATGACGGAGGTGTTCATCAACGACATGCACCGCCGCGGGTTCATCGACGCGTTCAGCCTGCGGTTCCCGACGGTGTCGGTGCGCCCTGGGCGGCCTACGAACGCCGCGTCGTCGTTTTTGAGCGGGATGATCCGCGAGCCGATGGCCGGTGTCGAGTGCGTGATTCCGATCCGGGATCGCGCGTTTAAGTCGTTCCTTATCTCGCCCGATACGCTGCAGGAGAACTTGATCCGGGTTTTGAATATGGAGAGTGGCAAGCTGCCGAAGCATATCCGGCATATTAATGTACCCGGGATCTCGGTTTCTATACAGGAGCTCATGGATGCGTTGGCGAAACATGGGGGTGAGGATAGACTGAAGTATCTCAAGGAAGTTTCGGATCCGGATCTTGAGCGGATACTGCGGAGCTGGGCGCCGGAGTTGGATACGACTACGCCGTTGAAGCTAGGGTTGATTAAGGACGAGAGTGCGGATACACTTGTCAAGCAGTACGTTGAGTCTCTGAAGTCGTAATGTAGCAAGCTATATTAGCGATTGGATGTATGTAAAGACATTATAGTACTAGCATCTCCATATCGTAAGCCGTCAGGATAATATTCACATAATGACAGCCACATGGCCTTAAGCAAGCTTATCCGATATATTGCCCCCCTGAGGCTCCAAGCGTAGCATAGTAGAGATTCGTCTCCCCTAGAATGACCATGCGCCCGTCGCCGGCGAATTGGAAATTAGCGGAAGTCCCGCCGATGAAGATCTTCCCAATGAGTTTCCCTGATGGGTTCCATACTTGCACGCCGTCACCACATCCAGAGTAGACGTTGCCGTTGCTATCACAGTGGACGCCGTCTGGTAGCCCGGAATCGGTATAGGCGAAGAGCTTGCGGTTTTCAAAAGAGCCGTCTTCTTTGACATCGTAACGGTAACTGTTCACCAGTTAGAGGGAATATAGAAAGATGATGATAGCTGTAACTACGTACATGGTCGTGGGGTTAGTGAAATTCCAACCCCAGATTCCAGAGAAGGCTCCAGTGTCGGTAACATATGCGTACGAGCCGTCGGGAGAAAAGGTTATCCCGTTAGGAATTTTGAATTCATCCGTTACTGCAGCGATTGCGCCGGTCTTGTCGTTGTATCTCCATACTTGGGGGCGCATTCCCGGCCAAGGGCGGAAGTCCTGCAGGAATCCGTAGAGACTGTCGGTGAAATATACTTCCTTATTTCGAGGGTTTACGGCGATGTCGTTTAAAGAGCTGAATTGCCTTCCAAAGTAATTATTGATTAAGACTTATTAGGAAGTGTTAGTTGAATGTCCTCTATCTTGGACTGAGGCTTACTCACTGCTTGTATTGTATGGCTCGCGTGGATTCATTACGACGAGCTGCGATGTCTTATTATCTCCTTGTCCTTCAGCCGCAAACACGATATTGCCGTTGAAATTTGTTGCGCCTAAGAGACATTAGTAAGCTAGTGGAAGCACCTCGAGATCAGGTTATAATACCATTCGAATTAAGGATCGCCGGTGCGTTGATGGTTTGGACATTAACAGAACCGTTCGCATCGCGCATATTCGAAACCGCCATCGCTTCCGAGAGTGCGATCTTAAGGATAACATTGGATTTATTTAAACCTGTACCGGCAGCCGCTGCGCCTGCGTTCTGTACGAAGAACATCTCATCCGTGGGCGGATACCTAGTACCCAGCATGTTTAGTCTATCACAACTGCTGAAATCCCGTTATTTCGTCCACGTACCAGACAGCAGCTTCGTGGAACATAGGGTCCGTGCCGGTGTTGGCGATGAGCGTCAATGTGGGATTCTCCCCAATAACATCGTAGAATTCATCGTCGTAGATATGAAACGGCTTTTCTTTCATCGAATCCAAGTCAAGCCCAGGAGGGATGAAGAACTATTCCATGGTTAGCATTTACGATCACTCAGGGTCAGTGAGTGATATTGACTTATGAAATAGTAAGGGTTACCGTTGTAGTATTCATTACTGTAGGGGGAAGAACCGAAGGCAAGACATTGAAGGACTTCCAATCGATCACTTGGGCTTGTTCTGGAACATCGCGCCTTGGCACCCGTTCGTAATTAGACGTTGAAGAACTACCATAGGCTTGGGCGAGAACACCCGCCGCCACAGCAGCTAGAGCTAGTGAAATGGGCGCCATTTTGAGATTCTTCCCGTTCTTCCCGTTTGCTTCCACATTACTCTGTCCGTCTTCTTCTTGGACAGTCGCTAGAGGCGCGGGGCCTGGCATTTTGTACTGCTTGTCCTAGCCCAAAGCCCACCAAATGCAACCACACCCGACCTACTCGTCACCCGTCACCTGGGCGTACGCACAAAGGAAACTAACCTAGGTATTAACTACGAAATACCTAGGTAAGGTAGCGGGAAGCCCTTGGTGCTAAGACTCCCTTGATTGCGACGAGGTCGAATATTGTGGGGAACCCTGGCCTCGCCCACTTCTAGACCTCCAATCCGGCAGTACAGCTGCAGCCACTTTACCAGTCCACCCCCGTCCCGATCATGCTTTCCAAGATTTCACTGCAGATGTCGTTGCTTTTTTATCCCTTTGGGACTGGGAGGGTTACGGGGTTCATGGTTCCAGCAGCTCGGCAATGGATGGCTACGCTGCGGAGATCGGAGCGGGGAAGCGGGGACGCGGGGAAGTTGTGTGTAACAATATCATCCTTGTTAACCCTGGGGGGAAACTAGGGGGAATTAGGGGTAACTTTTTGGAGCACATCATTGTCACGATGACATCAACTAATAACACCGTCGCAGGAGCATCGTGTGTTACGACGTCGGCATAGACCCTTTGCGAGATACCTACCTATGAAACGATATAAAAGGCACCGCCAAGTACCCGACCTAATTACTTTGTGTCGATAGTTGCAGTCGGTGGGTGGTAATATTGTCCGGCATATCTCATCCGGAAGACAAACTCTGCACAAACACGAGAGACCACGTTTTGTTTAGGCCCGAAATAAAGATTTCAGTCTACCGTCAAGGCTACAGCAAGGATGATCGAAGACTTGGGTTCAAGACCAAAGATTTACACAATGCTATGACTCACAAAGAAGAACCGAAAGAAATTGCAAATACACAATCAATTGTTTTCTCCTTCTTTCAGCGAGATGACGTAAATGCCCCTTTCTCCAGGGTCCACAGCGAAAAGCCACTAGCTAGCTCTATCTCCCTACAACAGCAGTCCTGAGCTGGACTTATAAAATATGGCCGTCCTCGGCGTTCTATCACCTAATAGTCATCAAGCACTCCAGCTCAAGAAACAGAACAGCTACACCGAGACACACCGAGATACACTTAACTAAGCACGAACACCCAAAATGTCAGACTTCCTCTTCGAACAAGCCAGCCTTGAAAACATGAAGGGATCCATGGTCCGCAGGCCTGACACAGGGTGTACCGTTCGTCTCGGAGCCGGGCTCACGCCCGCCGGTTTCAGACACACGAAGAAGTGTAAGTGCGTCCCAGTAGACTCCCCCCAGCAGTTGGAACGCTTGACCGGTAGTATATCGGACGCTATGTCGATGGATATTATGGCTTCTGAGAAGCCCAGTGTGTCCTTTGCTATGCTCCTCTTAGGTGGTGAGGTTGTGTTTTCTTCCGCATCGGAATAGGGTCGGTGATGAGGATGTGGAGTGGGAGGGTTGAAATTAAGGGGGTATGTCGTTCGATTGCTAAATGGAACGAGATTACGAAAGAATATTGATATTTAGAATGGTAGATGTAGTTCTGAGTTTAAATACTAAATATTAAGCACCGAAATATTGAAAATTCGATAGCTTCGGATCACCTTTCGAAGACCTTAATACACAACGAGAGCTATCTAGTGATATAAGTACCGAGTCAAGGGGAGAAACAATATCATATATAGGAAAAAAAAATCTACTCTCAAATCACACATGTTTCGAGGAACCAGGTCTTAGATAAATTTGTGAAATCAACGTAATATTCTCGCCTATAATCATTGGGGTATAATGTAGGTCTATCCGATGTGTATACCTATTTGACTCCGGAACTCCCAGCAACCGTCGATGCGGCCCGCGTTGCTACTCTGAACGCGATCTTGCGAGCCTTCACGCTCATAGCAACTACCCCTAGTTGTAATTCCCCAATTCCCGACCCCATTCTAGATGTCCTAATGCGTCTCATCAAGGCCGGCTGGCTAGATTGAGTAAGACATCCGACTTTTTGTACCCATTACCTGCTCCATTTCTTCACCCCAGAATTTGTCTAGATTCTCATTAACCGCTGTTCTGATGGGATAAATCGGTGGGTTCATTTACTTACAGATAATTCGCCGGGCGGTCGGGCACCAAGGGCGATTCATGATGATTTCAGGGTGATGCTCAGGTGTTTTGGTGGAGTCTCCCGTAGCTACCGCATCTCTATCATCCTTTTGGGTAGGGACAACCGTCTCATTCTCGATGCAGTCGTCCACGTCGGTATTTATAGTTTTGAAGCAAATGTACACCTCTTTGCTCTCTGGAATAGATGATGCATCTGTGATTGGTGACTCTTGCTTCTCTTCTGAAGCGTTACCATCGTCGCTGTCTTCTCCCCCATCAGAGCTGGCGGTATCATCTTCGATAGATTCACTATCAGAGTCCTCATCTTCATCGTCTGATGGTGCGCCGTATATCGACTCCCATTGATCTATCCACTTGATAACGTCTTTGATCTCTTCGTCAAAGTAAAGGGATCTTCTGCTGAAAGTGAGAAGTCTTCTTGCGTAGGGGCATACAGCTGCTGTCGCCTCTGAAACCCAGTTTTCTCCCACGGCATCCTCAAAGACCCTCTTCACTTCGGCATTCTCGGGCGAGTCGGGCTCGTTGTCTTTTGGGTCTAGGGGCTCTAGATCGAACCTCCACGAGTCAGAGTCGCTGTCCGGCTCAGTACGCCAAAGCCACCGCGGAGGAATTCGGCCACCAAATCTGGGCACGAATTCAGCATCGTCCCAGTCCAGAGTTCCCGTGATGACAATATCTGGAGTGAAATCGACCATAATGTTGCGAGGGAAGAGGTCGGTGTGATGTAGGCATATGGTGTCGTCTAATGGCCTAAGGAGCTCGAGCTTTATCATAGCTAGAATAGTGTCTTCGCATCGGTCTAGGAACCAGTAGAGGTAGTCCGCAGGCGGGTCTTGATATTCTATTCCGTATAGGCGTCGTTTAAAGATGACCGATATAATATCAGTTACTGACAAATCCGGCGGGTCATGCTGCACTCGATCTAACGGTAGGTAGCCATTATCTTCGACATTCCAATCGATCTTTTCTTCGATAAAGTCGACAGTACCTGCTCCGAAGGGTTCAATGAAGATCCGGTCGCTGATTTCTCCACCGAGGGGGCCATTCTTGCGGAGGCTGAAGACCCCAGCAACAGGGCTTGTGATAGACTCTAACTCGTGGTAGAGCTTCGCTAACTCTTTGGCGAGTAGTAGCTTTTGTTCATGAGTAATGTCTTTTAGGACTTGGTCGAGAGACTTTCCAGGCACCCGTGACAATATCGTGTAGGCATTCCCTAGTGGATTGTCTTGTGTGTCATCCCACTTGATTAACTTAGGAACCTTGAGACCTGGAAATTTGGCCATATGTTCAAAAATGGCGGCTGACCGGGCCACATTGTCCTCCTCCGTGGAGATACGAAGGACGTACTCGACCGGTTCGCCATCTAAAGTCATCGAAATGCCGAAAACTATGTTGTATGATCCGCAGGTAATATATTTGACAGATTCGGAGTCATACTCTGCGGATGGCCATAGATGCTTGCAGAGTGCTATAGCTTTCGGCAACCACCGTTCTGCCTCCCTCTGCTCATCCCATTTTTCTTCGGGCTCATCGTTGTCGCTATCGTCATTATCATTGTCATCACTGTCGCTATCGTCGCTATCGTCGCTATCATTATCATGGCGAGTCTCTTCCGGGCTTGAAGTGATGGTACGGTCTATACGGAAATATACGCCATACGGCTCTGTCGTTGGTGTTGACTCAATCGAATGCATAGCCGAGGTGGGTGAGAGTTTTTCATCAGGGCAAGGAAAGGTCTCGCCCATAGCGACTGTTTTATGTACTTCCATTTTGGCAAATGTAGGAGTGCAAGGTTATTGGATTTGAGGTCGAATAGAAGAATGAGTGTGTGTAGAACGAAGGAATTTGGTAGGGAGTTGAAAGAAAATTGGTCGAGGGGTTGAGAAGGATTATATAGCGAAAGAAAATAAGCGCAGTGCAGAGAAGCAAACCACTGTTAATTGTTGGTAGTGGATACCTTGACGAATTGATTGTCTAAAATCTCAAGTGCTTTATGTCAGCGCACAGTTGCAACCCGCAAGGTTGCTTTGAGTCACATCAATGATAAGTGAATCAATCATTGATATTGCAAGTGTGACTACCACCAGGGTTGTTGCTTCCACCTCGCTTTCCAACTTCAAATGTAAGAAACATTGAAGCACATAAGCACAATACCTAGGTACCTTGTATCTAGTATTATGCATATCCAGAGCGCTTGAGTAGATAATGCACAGTGTAAATGACGCTTGTCATAATGACCTAGCTTCAACCGCATAGAACGAAATATGTATCCATATGAAATACATATAAATATTCATGTGGCTGTAATCGCGTTGGGGATTATGGATGGAAATAGGGAACGTAGAACTTACCAATAGAATCAATTCTTCTTATGTCTTGGCTTCTTCCGCTCTCCGCGCTCCTTAGCCTGTATCGCCTTTTCTTCCTTCTCCCGCTTCTCCTTTTCTTTCTTCTCCTGATTCTCCTTCCTCTCTTTCTTCTCGTCTATCATGCCCTTCTGCTTACAGCTAAGGCAGTCCTGCCCCTTAAGTGTGGGAGTTTTGTGTACCCTACAGAGGACCTTGAGTAGTCATTAGCAGCATAGCCTTTTCGGTCCCCTTTCCGATCCACTTCTCTGATTTACGTACCTGATGCTCAGTGCAATAGCCCACCCTGGTTTTACAGCCACCCTCGCTCTTCTTGGGGCAGTGGTGAGACCAGCGGCCACTATGCTTTCCCATCGTGGAAGAGGGATGCGCAAGGAATAATAGACCAGACGGTTGATCGGTTTCAAGAGTGGATGGAAAATAGCAATTATATACCAGTGTTCGTGTGCAGAAGATCGTGGTATTGCAATATCGGTTCGTTCAAGAAATGAGCTGTGTGTGGTGATGGGAATACTAGGAGTTATGCCTAGGTATATATAGTTTATTTCCTCCTGATGAATATATACTGTTTGCACAGCCGGAGTCTATCGAACCTGAGGATCTAGCGCATACAGTAAATTTGAGTCGAGTCATAGTCCGATTCTGGCATTGTGTTTGCTTTCAACAGCCTATTACAACGAGTATGATGAATGTGAAACGACCAGTACATACTCTAACCGGATAACCACAATTGACGCAAAGGGTGCCAAACTAGCATCCTCAGTGACTTTTGGAGACAAACAAACAGTATATACTCGGGTCATAGGAGGGCACCAAGTGCTAGGTAGAATTAGCCATTGATGAAGTTGAAAATCTGGGGTTGGGGTGAAGGCAGTATTCTTACGGACTTTCTTGCAGTCATAATAGTATGAGCTCTACCGTACGTACTAATTATATTCGGGTCGTACTATTGAAGGGCATTATGCTTCTATTATTATTATCACATCTATTGTAAATAGTCCTTATCCCCTTGACTTCATCGTCGTTGGCATTTATGGATATGTATCAATTACTAGTATGTTCCTTTATAGTAGATACTCGGGATAAACTGTTTCAAGGACTGGCAACCTTGGTACTAAAAGAAGTAGAACTCTCATATGTAGTAATGTAAGTGGTTTGATTTAATGTTATGCAGCCGTGTTTGTAATATATTTGCGATTAAAAAGCTTTGCTCTCCAAAAGCACAAGTCTTATATTTGCTCAATACACCGAGTTGATATTAGTGAAAAAAGGGGGTGCTTAGCCTACTAAATATCTCGTGCTGTTAAGTTATGCCTCGCAATACTATTACAAGCCACTGCGCTATTCATGTTTAATATGGTTACTTCAACGATAATCGGTATAGCCCATCACATAGGTACTTACATGATTTAGTCGCTTATATATAAAAGTCGGCGGTTTAATCGTTAATGCTGTTCGTGTTTTAGGGGAGATGATAAAAAGGGGAACGTCGTTGTAGTCACGTGACGAGCATTAAGGGGTAACAGACGGGGAGGAGACCGAGGGTAGAGACGGACCAGTAAGAAAAACAGGACTAAATGAATAGAAGGTAGTCTCTTCAAGCGCTGAGTTCTAAGTTTAGGACTGCAGCCCTTCCTTAAAAGCTTCAGAGATTATTTGAATGTTAATAGTTATATCTACCATTATACCAACTTGCGTGATGGTCTTCGGTAATAATCTCTTCATGATAATGAATTTGTAATATTCCTAGTATCGTAGCTAGTATCAGCAGCAACGACTCTGTCACTAGTGGCTCATAGGTCTATACGGTTATAGCAGTGATATTTGACATTTGGTACTTATACATGCTTTGTTTCTTGTGCCGAACCAAGGGTTATCCCATATAAATGAGCCACATGGCGCAGTGGTTTAGCGCCTGGCTTCACTCTGCTTTAGGGCAAGCAGTTGTGCGTAGGTTCGAATCCTACTGTGGCTGAAGAAAACCGTCCCTAGGGTCCATCTATTCAGGGTTTTTCATCCCGCCGATATCGTAGTAGTTGGCGTCATTGTGGTGGGTACTGGGCCAATAGTATTATTGGTAGGGTTTTTCCCTTAATGAATAGGTATGGTGGCCTGGCTAGCCTGGTGGCTAGTGTAATGTTATAGACCTGGAGATTATAGGATTAGGTTGGGGAGGTCTTATAGACCGGCCAGGCTATAGACAGGTGGTCGGAAGATTTCTTAGAGTCAGACGAAACTCTAGCTCTGGCCCTTGAGGGCTACTTTAGACGTCTTATGTGATATGCGCTGGGCTAAGAGAGGAGGACGTTGTATAATATATCATATATGCTGTAGATACTCTGATGCCCCCAAAGACGTAAATAAATTCATCATCATCATCATCCCATATAAATGAGGAATGTTACTTGAAAGACCGCCAGAAGGCTATCTCAGTTCCCCATGCAGAGGGAGTCGGCCCTTATACCCGGGAGCTAGCCCCTTAAACTTATGTAAGATGGTTCTTTTAGGAGGACAGGTGTGTCTACAGGATACATGGATCCATAGTTCTAGCGAGATAGGTGTTGAAGTTCCCTGGGCAAAGTCATAATTGTTTTCTGGTATTCCCGGTAATAGAGCAGTCTTAAGTATGATCGCGTGTGTGCGTGGTTTCTATTCGACGAGGGACCCGGGATGTAGTTAGGTCCGAATAATGGCACGGGAGAATATATTTGATATTCCGTATTTCAGCAATATGCTCGCTTAAGTAGGCATTTAGGTATCGGTAGCAATTCCAACTAATAATCACATTATGTCACATGAAATCGTCTTATACAAAATGCTGGAACGATAATGAGGTAGGTTAGTACAAATACAGAGATATTATTATGCTCTGAGTACCCAATATTAAGCAAGAGTTACCAGTTCAATAGTTAACCTGAACTGCTATCCAGTATTTTTTAATTACAGAATTAAGCCTTAGTGGCAAATCCCAACTGCGGCGTGGACCCGCCGTTGAAAACGACGTAGGCAGCCTTCAACGCGATATCGCCATAGATGTTAATACCAATGCCATTGCTGGACTGGAGCCCACCATAGCAAGTCGACGAGCCATCCTCCACAGGCGAGTAGTTCAAGTAGTCCGCGGGGATGACGATGCTCTTGGAGCCGACGAGGTAGGTGAAAGTGGGCAGAGAGGCACTGCACGGGAACACGTAACCGCCATACGTGTTCGAGTTCTGCGAGCCAGACACCTTGCTGTAGTAGTTCTTGACGACGGCGTCGGGGAGCAGGAGAAGCGTGGTGCCCGTGTCGGCGATGCCGCTCACCTTCGTGCTGTACGACGTGCTGCCGACCGAGTACCCGCTGGCGGTGAATTGCCAGAAGCCCTGCGATGTGCTCACGGAGGTATAAGTGATGGAGCCCGTGTACTTGGAGCTGTCGGCAAAGCCGAAGTCGTATGAGCCAGCTAGAAGATGTTAGTTTCATGGTTTAGGCATTTAGCTGGACTAGAGAGACCTACGAGCATCATGGTTCAGGTTGGCCGCAAAAAGCGGCTGGCTCAGAGAGGACTTCACATTATCGAAGAAAGTCTTCTGAGATCGGGGAGAGACCGTGTTGATGGAGCTGAACGCCAACCCCACGAGTCCGTCGTTATCGGTATCCTCCGTGAATTGGGTGGAGATCGTGCTGGCGGCTTCGACAGCCTGGGATGCGAACGATACTCCGCCAATGTTGACAACATCGGTGTAGACGTCACCAGAAGCGCCACTGCCATCTCCGTACGAGATGTCCCAAGTGGATCCTGATAGCTTCTTGGACGTAGAGCTCTTGGAGGGGTTGTACACGCTGTGTCCAGACTGGTATTTCGACGAAAGCTCGGTGCTGAAGACCCAGAGGTCAGCAGAGCCGGTGTCAAAGTCCAAGTTGAGCGTCTGCGCCGGGGTGCCGATGCTCACGGGCGTGAGGTACTCGACATCATAGTCCTCGGGGGTCGTAACCGCGCTGCCCGTGTTGGCCCGCTTGGTCTTGGAGTAGGTCACGTTCAGGGCGTTGGTGAGGTACTCCGGAAGCGGAGCGCCGTACTTGCGGTAAGCCTTGGCCAGGGCAAGCGCGCCGTTCTTGACGTGCTTCGGGTTGCGGACCTGGTGGACCGTGAAGCTGTGGCCCTTTTGCTCCTCAACGGGAGCGGCCGTGGCGGAGAGGGCCGCTGTGGCCAGCAAGAAGATTTGCGAGAGGGTCAACATCTTGGATGAGGAACTTTGATCACCGGCGAGTCTGGAGTGGTGCTCTGGGTTGTAGCTTGGCTTCACTGATGAAGGAGGGAGAAGGGCATATTTATATCCAGCCAAGACATTATGTCGTTGGCCGTATTTGGTATGTAGTCACGAAGAGAGCATGTAGTTATCGTGACAAGTTGTGGCGTCACTGGTGTGGTGAGTTGAAAGGCTCTACTACAGTAGACCACCTTCTCAACTTGGAGTGAATCCCTAGCGTCTGGTGGGTATATCTCGTATGAAAACCTACCATGGGTCTGTGTAAGCCTCCCTCGGGCATACTAAGTGAGGAAGCCATAATGTTGATGCAGGAACCTATTGGAAAGGCGATAAGAGTCAATAATTTCATCTTCATTCCCGTAACCGCCAGTCGGATACATGGGACACTTGCGCCATTATCACTTTCACGAAGTCCAGCTGCTTTCCTTTCCCAAATACAGAAGGTCACGATAGAAAGCTTGTCTACGCCATGGCAGGGGCGCAACGCATCATGCGTATCATGCGGGATTGAGATCTCAAAAAGCTTAGCGGTGCGGATAAGCTTTCTGGGGTTCTGGGCAATCAAGTTGTCGGGTTATGAGTTATATGCCTGGCGAGGCTTATTTGGAGTTGTATTTGGAAGGTAACATCGGCAGTCCAACAGCGTTAGGCATCCAGTATATCTACCTATAGCAATTATTAGCAAGTTATAGGTAGGTGAGAAATCTAGGACCTGGCCAATTGAGAAAGGCGCCGCTGTCACCGCGAAACAGAGGGTGGGAGCGGTTCGGTTCCTAAATAGGAAGCTCATTAGGACCTGTGCCGAGGATGTGATCAATCCGCGATCGACAACGCAGAATCAGCTACCCATTTACAAATGATGATTTCCAATGAATGAATGAATCGGATGACTTCAATTCAATTGATAACTTGCTGAAATCAGGTGTCTGCATAATTGTCTTACCAACATATATCAGCTTGCTAGAAGCATGACAACGTACCAACATGAATGAGTGTCGATCACCCAAAGTTATAACCAGGGAGTTCTGAGACCATGCGTTGGCAAGCACATGTATATATATCCCTAAAAAACTCACTAGGACTCATAACCGGCATCTTCCGTACGCTTGTGATCTTGAAGTTCAAATACTCACTTATGGAAGTTAAGGTGTGATAAGGGATACTACTTATCGTATTCTCAATCCATGTTTAGATCATTGGAGTGACTCGATATTCCAAGGATTGTAATAAGGCCAAGCTATATAAGTAGCTAAGAACCGTGTTTACTTATTTCCTATCCTAGACTATAGCGCGCATGTCGAGGCTGTGGGGAATATCGAAACTGAGGGGATCCCCTGCTAGAAATAGCTACACTAGTCCGTCTATCTCTACTCAAACTAGGATTCCAATGTTCTATGAAGTTCCTAAGTGTATAATAGCATCTTTCTTCAGTCTGCGAAAACCCAATCGCACCACTGGCATCGCTCATGTGTGCAGCCCCTATATCCACATTTCTTCTCTGAGGGAAACTGTAGATTCTTGCATACGCAGCTGTTGCATCGCAAAAATTAGTATTGGCATATCGAATAAGCTTGATACGAGTGGGCCCTCAGAACAGAAGCTTAGGAGGTTTCTTATTTGCAGTCTAATATTACTCGGTGAACTAACTACGCTTCTGCATGTACTTAAGGCTGATGTTACTTAGGAGGAAATACTTGGATGCGACTCACCACTGCCATAGACTTGTCTCGCTAGGGGCGACATCCGGCCAGAATGCCAGGCTACCCGTAGGCCCATCTACCTTGTGTGTACACATAGTGATTTGTTCGATCGGATACGAGGTCTGGATGGGGAATAATGTATGTCCCAATGATTCGTTTTGAACTTCCTGATCAGTACGATTACATCGTGCTTAGTTTCGTCTGAGTTCGGATTATCTCCGATGATTTCCTAGAGCTGAAGGAGTGCATCCTCCCTTTAAATACTTGATGAACTGGCGTTCGCCCCTGGAACAAGTCAGTCATGAAGCGATACTATATATCGTGCATCACGCATGACATACACTGACAAGGAGGAACTCTCTCTACGGTTGGTTTCATACATAGGTGCGTAAGGCGCAAGATTATTACTAGGTAGTCACTGGCTGCCATCGTGACCCTACATAGCTCTGTTCATTACCCTAAATTGACGTGGAACACAGGTTTAATACCCTAGCAATGACTGGATATAATTACTAGTGAATATCATCGTGACTGAGATGTGCCATGGCATAACATGTCTCCGTGGTGTTCAAGTTCACATACCAGAACATGACCGAGACTTCGTCACCCTTGACGCGCTACGTAAGTCAGGGCTCCGAGTAGTGCTGTGGTCTCGACGATTTATCTAGGTTGGCTACGCTGGGAAGACTGCCATAGAATACATCAAGTGACGAGGCAATGAAGACCATGATGTCCGCCTTGAATTGACGGTGATCAATTTCTAGCAATGTAAATATAGCGAACTAGATGTGAGACTAAGTTTTATTTAATGGAGACTCTTACTCCATCCTACCAAGTTCAATCTCTATGCATGAAGAACGCTATGCTATCTCAGACGACCCTCTTCATCACATTAGTAACCCAGCATATGGGGAAATTCTTGCCGTAAAGCTGCATCAATTTCGCCCATACAATAGACGGAGCAAACAATTATCAGTAGAGCTTGATCATGATCGAATGGTCATGAGAGCAGTAGGGAGTGCGGAACACGGGGTATTATTGACTTTATGCGAATATCTGAAAACAGTCTCTAGGACTAGGAGCCGATCCGGCTTATTAATGACTGTTGTCGTTCCTGTCCTAATCCTGCCTGATGCTACCCTCTCTATGGGCTGGGTTCCTCACCGGATTTTGGAGAGGGATATGATGCTATTTAAATCACGACTATGCGCTTAAAGCAAGACATGCATCAACTGCAACGCCAACTCTATAAAGATGTTAGTAGGTGGACAATGCTGAGGGGAGAGGATGTAGGGTGTATGACTGACCTTCCCTCTTTCTGGTAGACAACATCGCTAATGACGTCTCGATCCAGATCCGGGAACATTCTTGCTAGAGTTTCCACGACGTTGTTGTGTTCTGCCCTGTGTATCCTCTGGGCTTCTGCGACCTCGGCGCTTGCCTGCCTTGCTGCGGCTTCTTCAGCGGAGAGTCGCTGGCGGACATCCACTGGAGGGCGCCCATCAGAGCTGGGCCGTGGACTGGGCCGTGGGCTGAGTCGTGGTGTAACATCTGGTTGAGGTATGCGGGCAGGTGAACTAGGGCCGGCGCCGCTTGGATCATCAGAGAACATGCGACCAATGGACGATAAGGGCCTTTGAATCGAGCGGAGTAAGCCGGATATCGCTGGGCCCTCCTCACTAGAATCATTACCATCATTGGATGACAATGAGCGACGCGGCGTGCTCGCTCCATCTATGTCGAGTGAGGGGCGCGCTGAGGATGTACCCGGAGGATACAGCCCAGACTTTTCAGATTGCTGAGGTTGAGAAGGGGTAGGCGGCTCCTCCGCCTGGTGCTTCTCAGCAATAGCGGACACGGCAGCTTCTACATTCTTCTCAAATTCCTCATCGGTAATCGTCAGAGTGGTACGGTCCATGTTCTCGATGAACTGTATAGCACCCATCTACATATAGGTTAGTAGGTTAACATATAGCTGTAAATAGTTTTGAGCTTACCAGTGATGAAAGATAGTACCCGGCCTCCCCCGCAAGTTTTTCCTGGTTCCGGAACCGCAATATATAGTGAACATTAGATACTAGATGATCGGGATTTGACCGGAGCACAACGTATATTAGAAGTGGCATGAACGAGTCGGCGGAGGAATCAGACTTGTTATGTTTGAGAAGTCCTAAAGAATTAATTAGTATTGGGAGAGTTTAATGCTTGATAATTCATACCGAATATAACTTTGCAGCAATTTAGGACACAAATTATTTTGTCTCGAGGTGCCCTGTAAGATTTTATTTTGAGAAGTTCTGAAATGGTTAGCGATCAGCTTATACATCAAATCAGCTTAAAAACCAACCTTGCTGAGCTAGAGTGAGAAATCTTTTGCCGCTATCATTGATGGGTGGAATATCCAAATGCTCTTCTCGGACCCAGCCGTAAATACTAATCTTCTGGGCTAAAATTTCATCTCGTTCCACATCCTCTTGGTGCTGCCCACGTCGGCCTGGTCCCATTGGCTGATCACCTCCACGTCGCTTTGGTTTCGCGCCCGGGATAGGTTGGGGAGGAGGTATTGCGGGTGAAAAGGTCTGAGTATACAGCCTGTTCATGACAAGCTTCTCCATTCCCTCTCGGGCATTATCAAACTCGGCGTCCGAGACTTCACTCCATACCTCACACTGGGCCATTTTGTTCGCTATGAATGCTAGAAAATCACCGATAATCTTGACTTGTTCGTGAACCATCCATTGGCGCTTTGCGAACTCCGACAAGAAGGACTTGAGGTATCTTGCAACGGGATCGGCCTTCTTGTGCTTTAGTTGTTCTAAGAATCGGTGGAAATCGAATGGGAGAGCTGGTTCGGGCTCCGGGTCTGGCGGTGGTGGTCGGTGGAGAGAAACTGAAGAGGAACCCTGGGGATCGGTCGTAGAAAACCTCTCGTCCGACGGTCCATCCTTCGGCGGAACCGGTGGACCGTGATCATCCGGCTCTTTCAGTTTATCTTTTGATCGAATACTCGTGGGTGAAGTGTTGGAGAGTCTTAAACCTTGGATTTCCTGTAATTGTTGAGCGATGCTTGGAGCGAGAGGCTCAAGACTGGATTTCCTTGGAGGATGTTGCATCGGCGGGCTGCCGAGGAGTGGTGAGGTGATCTCAAGCCGCGGACTCATTACTTCATCTTCTCCCGGACCTCCACCGTCCTCGGGAAATTGTTCCATGATGCTCTGGATTTCCGAGCGGGAGGTTCCCTCCTGTTCGTCCTCACTTGCGTAACGCCTCTCATCATATCCGGCATCGGAACGGGTCGGCGACGGTTCTGGGCCGTGCATTTTGGAGCGGTGTGAGGAGTTGGTTCTCGACGGTGGTTGGGACCCTTCTGGGGTTGGAGGTGTTGGATCAATATACGGGGTCGTTGTAATTGTCAAGAACTGTGGCTTCATGGGTTTGAGAGTTGCGACGGAGGATTCCATAGGGTCGGTCGTAGCATCGGAGGGGATGTCCTGGCCGGTCTTGTCGGCCACATCATCTTCAGCGACTATGCTCTTTCCCTTGTTCGCTATTTGGTCTGTTGGGGCTCTATCATCGCCAAGATCTATTAATATATCCTGAGCTTGGTTCTGGACGGGGTGACCATCCAGGACACTCGGCCCTAGTACACCTCCGTTGGTTTCGCCATCCTTATCTTTGCTCTGGGTGTCGACCCGTTCCGACTCTAACGGGATAGCTACGTGAGTCGGTGAAGTATCTGGTGGAGCGGCGGACTTGGGATCACTCATGGCGGGGTCATGGTCGGATTTGATAGCACCCTCTGGCCCAACAAGAGGGCTTGCAGACTCTGGTAGGAGTTGTTCAGGAGGAGGCATGCATGAAAGCTCAAATCGCTCAAGAAGATGATTTCGGTAACTTGTGAGGTGAAGATAGGAAGAGTCGCGACGAGTTTGGTAGAAGTAGAGTAGAGATAGGTAAATTAGTAGGGACGTATGGTGATAGGTTCTAGTTAAGTCGAGGTAGGCACCGTACGTATTTCCTTTTCTAGGATGGCGGATGACGGATGATTACTAGGTATCTACTTTCCTTGGTTATCGTTATCGCTTTCCTCGAGCACGCGTGAAACTCGAGGTCCCGGGGTCGCAATAAAGCACAATGCGCATGCATAAGGTTGGCTCTAATTAATGCCCGGTTTTTAGACTTTAGATCAATGTTAGTGGATACTGCCACAACAATTGAGTTGCCGGTAAGGCTAAGCCACAACCCAGGTATGAAATGACCTAATGTGATGTGTGATTGGTCATTATCAGTTATCAAGTATAGGTAATTTCAAGAGTTATTCAAAGAGTGCTATTAGGTGACTCCGGCATAGACTTAAGCTGGCTAGGCTCTACCTACTTATATGGATGATTATTTGAATGATCTTACATGGCAATTGTGATGATAAGTAAATGAGACTGATATCTGTGGCTTGGTTATGTGTTCGCATCTGATAGCGAGGGGTTTCAGTTTAGTGACACAATACTGTCTCAGTAAGTACTAGGTAGTCAGGAGACCGTTAGTAGGTAGGCATTTAAATAGTACATAGTATGCATGCGGCCAACAGAGGCGTAGAATACCTACTAACTTTCAACACCGTTATCTATTTCAAGTATTAACATTGAAGCTGTTTACCTTGATAGCTCATTGGGTCAATTTATTCTATATGCCTCTATCTACTATTCAACTTTTACATAAGTATTCTGAGAGAAAGGGTTGAAGTCTTTCTACCAAATCAAATCCACACGTGTATTAGTGTGACAGCGAACCGTATAATAAGAGCCTTTCGTGGGCGAGTTGGTACTTAGGATTGGCGGATCACTGAACAAATACGTAATCTCACATTATGCATAAACGTTATGCAGTTCTGTGTTACAAGGTGAAAGTACTCAGCCTCGTAAAATATGACAAATAGTACTTGTCTATGATCGCTGCCAAGCCAACTATTACGGGAGTCGCGGGCGCTAATACGGCCTTGTCCGGCATGGTAAACAGGGAAATGCCAGGGAGTTATAGTGGCCGACCGTATCGTGATCCGTAACGTGGAAATTGCAAAACTCTTGGTCACGACTGATGACAACCCTCTCTCGCTCAAATGAGGTTGGACGCCGACTTGGCTTTAGAAGGTGGTTGAAGTAATTATCTGTTTGTTTAAGGAGCCGTTTCCTTTACGGCCTTTCATTCGTTTCGAATCCTCTACACGCTCGTTTTCCCACCTTCGTGCCTTGGAATCTTAGTCGACCTTTGTCATCTCAAGCGTATTCTCTGAGTTGAGCTAGTTGAGCAAATCTTGTAAGAAGCGCCACCCTATCGATCCTGGCGAGAAGGGAAGGGTTTTGCGATGCGGCGACACTCGCTCGGACCTGCGCATAATGCCTCGAACGGCCGGTCTTGTAGACTTTGATGTTGGAAAGAAGCAAGACATAGACTCGATACCGAATGCGGCGCGGCAGACTCGGAAGCGATTGGAAAGGTTCGGAGAAGCCTTACAGGAATGCGCGGTGAAATGGTATAAGAGATATTTGCTAGAAATCATACTGCGACAGAAACCTTTGAAGCCTTCTAAAGATGGGCGACATGTTCCTTTACGAATCGGATACGAACATGTTTTAATTGACGAGCGACGCGGTCATCCATACATATCGAATATAATTCGAACTTCGCGATACACCTTAATCGATTTCTTGCCGAAGCAGTTGATTTTCCAATTCACGCGACTAGCCAATTTCTATTTCCTCTGCGTTGGTATTCCTCAAGCGATCCCGGGGTTGAGTACTACTGGAAGTTACACCACCATTTTGCCCTTACTATTCTTCGTTCTCTTGACAATCGTCAAAGAAGGTTACGATGATTATAAAAGGCACCGATTGGATAAGCTCGAAAATGCGAATGTTGCGACTGTTTTAAGACGAAAGCCCTCGGATCAAGAGAAGGCTTCGCCAACTCGAAAATGGTTGGCAGGTAGATTTAATAATGCAGAGGTGGATGCTAAAATATGGGATGATGAGACTGATGGGGAATATGGGTGGAAAAGGGTTAAATGGCAGGATGTCAGAGTTGGGGACATTGTCAAGCTAGTTCGTGATGAGGCTGTGTCTGCCGACCTAGTTCTCTTGCATGCGACAGGGGAGAATGGACTAGCCTACATCGATACGATGGACCTAGATGGTGAGACGAACCTCAAAAGTAAAGAGTCCCTACCCGATTTTAAGGACTGCCATACAATTGCTGGTCTTCGCGGCTGCCAGGCCGAGTTCGTTCTCGAGGACCCAAATCCCGATCTATATCGCTTTGACGGACGTGTTACCGTACACGGGCGGACGCTTCCCCTGACGTCTAATGAAGTTATCTACCGAGGCAGCACGTTGAGGAATACTGCTTGTGCCATCGGCATAGTAATCAACACAGGAGAAGAGTGCAAAATCCGAATGAACGCAAACCAACATCCTGATGCTAAGAAACCAGCGTTGGAAGCGATCGCTAACAAAATTGTTATTTCTCTAGCATTCTATGTCATAATTTTGACGGTTGGGTGCTCGATGGGATATATCATTTGGCGACGTTCTACCGAGCAAATATCTTGGTACGTGTCCATGGCCACTGTCGAGTTCAAACAAATTATCATCGGTTACGCTATTATGTTCAACAACGTAATACCCCTCGCACTTTACGTGACGCTGGAGATTACTCGAATTGGCCAGATGCTCATGTTGAACAACGATGTGGAGATGTATGACGAAGCGACCGATACTCCAGCTCGGTGCAATACGAATACCATCCTGGAAAACCTCGGTCAAGTCAGCTATATATTCTCCGATAAGACGGGCACGCTGACGGAGAATGTTATGAAATTTCGCAAAATGAGCATCGCTGGGACCTCTTGGCTACATGAAATGGACATCGAACCTGAAGAAGTTGCAGCAACAACTAGAGCCAGTCTTAGCGTTGGCGGTGGTCTTGCGGTGCCGCGCAAATCTAGGGAGGTTGCCAGTGTGATCCATGAGGATATCGAACTATATCCTCTGTCTTCACCGACATCGGTTTTCGCGCCACGATCCGAGAGGAGATCGTCATCGCAGTGGCGATCGACTGGTCGCCCGGACCACTTACAGCCCGATGTAACGACCTCGGATCTCTTAGAGTATATCAGATTAAGACCAACGTCGGCTTTTGCGCGACGAGCTAAAGACTACATCTTGTCCATGGCTCTCTGCCACACATGTCTGCCGGAGGTAAAGGACGGCCAAGTTGATTTCCAGGCGTCATCGCCGGATGAGCTGGCGCTTGTCCGAGCTGCGCACGAACTTGGCTATTTAGTCGCCCACCGCTCCTCCCAGGCTGTGACCTTACAGATCGACATTGGTGATGGCAATCAAGAAACCCAACTCTATGAAATTTTGGACGTCATCGAGTTCAGCAGTAAACGGAAACGCATGTCGATTATTGTCCGTTATCCTGACGGCAGAATATGCATCATTTGTAAAGGCGCCGACTCGATGATTCTACCCAGGCTCAAGCTAGCTCATTTGGCCATGCAAAAAGCGACAGAAGTTCGTAAAAGCGTTGAGATGGAACGCGAACTACTTAGAAGGAGCGAACAACTAGAAGTGAGGAATAGCTTTGGCGGCCGCCCAAGTCTGAATTTGCGAGGAGGTGTTCCAGGGAACCGGAATAGTATTGGGCTTTCGCCAGCGGGTGCTCCCGATAAAAGACCAGCGGTTGTGAGGAGTAGATCTGTCGAACCGTCGAGATCACGAGCCTCCGGGGACAAACCCCGTCCCTCATTAGGCATACGGACTACGTCGCTCGACGTGACCAAGACCCTATCAATGTTGAGCCCAGCAACACCTAGACCACAGCAGGACAAATTCGGGTTTCTCGACGATCCATCGATTTATGATGAATCAACAATATTCGGCCGATGCTTTAAGCATCTGGATGACTTTGCTACCGAGGGTCTGCGGACCCTTTTATTCGCAAAGAAATTCATACCCGAAACCGAGTATAACGTGTGGAAGAAGACATATAACGATGCAACAACTAGCTTAGTCAACCGCCAGGACATGATTGAGGCAGCGGGCGAGCTAATTGAACAGTCACTTGACCTTGTTGGGGCGACTGCGATTGAAGATAAGCTCCAAGCCGGCGTCCCCGAGACGATCGACAAGCTTCGTCGCGCCAATATCAAGATATGGATGTTAACAGGCGATAAGCGTGAAACGGCCATCAACATTGCTCATTCCGCACGAATCTGTCGTCCAGGTTCCGATATATTCATCCTTGATTCGACTAAGGGTTCCCTCGAGGTGCAGATCAACGATGTATCTGAAGACATTAAGATGGACTGCACCCATAGCGTCGTCGTCATCGATGGACAAACTTTAGCCGTCGTTGAGCAATCGCCACTACTCACGGACCTCTTCTACAGCCTCATTCCCCTGATTGACTCCGTTATATGCTGCCGGGCATCGCCTGCCCAAAAATCAATGATTGTCAAAGCCATCCGACAGCGAGTGCCAAAGGCCCTAACGCTCGCTATTGGTGATGGTGCAAACGACTTGGCAATGATCTCTGCCTCCCATGTCGGCGTCGGTATTTCAGGTAAGGAAGGGCTCCAAGCAGCCCGTGTAGCCGACTACGCGATCGCACAGTTCCGTTTCCTACAGCGCTTGCTCCTCGTCCACGGCCGCTGGAATTACGTCCGCACGGCAAAGTTTATCCTTACGACGTTCTGGAAAGAGATGTTTTTCTACATGCCTACAGCGATGTACCAACGCTACAACGGGTATTCCGGGACTAGTCTTTATGAGAATTGGAGTCTTACTGTGTTTAATACATTGTTCACAAGTCTCTGCGTTATATGCCTGGGTATATGGGAGCAGGACCTCAGCGCGGAGACACTCCTTGCTGTGCCTGAGCTGTACGTGCACGGGCAGAGGAATAGGGAGCTGAACATACCGAGGTTCGTGCGTTGGATGGCCGCGGCGGCTGCGGAAGGTGTCCTGGTGTGGCTTGGGGTATGGGCTGCGTACAGTGTGTTCGGACAAGCTCGCGACGATGCGCTTTTCGCTTTCGGCAACTTGGTGTTCACAGCTGGCGTGATGTGGATCAACTGGAAGATCTTGTAAGTCTTCCCAAGTCTGCATAGTCTGAAATCATACTAATGAAGCACACAGCATTATTGAAACGCATCACAAAACAGCGATAGTCATGGGCGCGTTTGTCATCACGATCGCCGGGTGGTGGGCTTGGAACGGTTTCCTCTCCGGCGTCTACACGCCACAGCTTACCCCCTATCCAGCCCGAGACGCGTTCGCGGATACTTTCGGCCCAGACCCCCTTTGGTGGTTGACGCTTATCATCGTGGTGGTTGTCCTCATATCGATAGAGCTCGTGTACAAGGTCGTGAAACGCAACCTGGTCGTCGCCGGCATGTGGAGATGGCCGCCGTGGAAGCGAAGGAGCCTCGACGACAGCTTGGAGAAGTGGGGTCTGGAGGTCTGGCAGGAGCTAGAGCAGGACCCGGTGATTCGCGAGCGCCTCCGGCGGGCGTGCATGGAAGATGCTGAGCTCGAGGACGAAGAACACGATAGCATCGATCCGGATGACGTGGCTAAAGTCCCGTGAGAGGGCGTTTTTCTTTTTTTCGATTTATGATGCTTACATGCAGTATATATATATACACCCCGAGAGGTCTTTACCCTGGGGCGGCGGTCTGGCTAATGCTTCTTGGAGGAGGTCGAGGGATAGATAGATACCCAATGCGCTGCTATGAGCTGGTGTGTATATGATCTCAGGAATTAGATTACTTAATAGTATAGAAACGGATTCAACGATACCCCTCTACTCTTTCTAGTAGGGATCCCAGGAGACACATTGAACTGAGTTTTCGTGTTCGATATATACATGTACGTACCTACATACATACCTAGTAGGTAAGTCCATCCAATACTCCCTTCCCACTAGCTCCTACGTTGCGACCACTGTACTAATAGTCCCAATGTCTGCCTTACTGCTTGCTTGGCGTTGTAAAAGGGTATCTTTAGCCTTAGATTATATTTATTGCAAATATTCCTATGCTGACAGACCAATTAGTTTCATTTAGCACGAACAAGCCTCTTCTGGCCTCCAATTGACGGTAGTTGTCTTTGGTTCCTCATCTCCTTTCCAAATGTACGTCATTTCATCACCTGCATGACCCCTCGTAAATGTGAAAACCCCCAAGTTGACGCTTAGGGATGGCATTCTACGGAGGCTGTGTAAGCGTTTTAGGCATTCGTGAGCCTTACACCAGTTTTAAACCATTGAATCCCCATTCAGGAATTAATTTTTCTATATGCCACTCTTTTCGCGACTTGGACAATGGACACTGCGGAGTTCCAGTATGCGCCGTTGGATAGGTCAACACGGACTATAAGATTGCTTCGGTTTTTACCTGGTCCGTCGTTCGTTGATTGCAAACTGAAAACTTACGCGATCGATGAATGCCCGCGATATATCGCCCTATCGTACGTCTGGGGAACCGATGAACCTACTCACAAAATATGGCTAAACAACCGTGTGTTCTTTATACGAGCCAACCTTTGGCACGCCTTATCGAAGCTGGCTAACCTACCCCGTTTGGGCTTGGGCACCAAGCGTGAATACTTTTGGATCGATGCCTTGTGCATAAATCAGAATGATCCTCTCGAACGCGGCCATCAAGTTGATCTAATGGGATTAATCTTCTCTAAAGCTTGTATTACTATCGCATGGCTAGGTCCCGCCGAGGACGGGTCCGATTTCGCCATGGAAACTTTGGCGACACACTTATATCTTGTCGCTGAAGAAGATAAGGCGTTGTCCGACCAAAAGTTAAGGCGCGAAATGGATCGCGCCATCCACTCTATTCTTTCGAGGGACTACTTCAGTCGCATGTGGATTGTACAAGAGATATTGCTTTCACGGAATGTTTGGATTCTATGCGGATCTAAATGTCGTCCTTGGCCATCCCTGAGCCGATATGCCGAGCGCAACCTCACTCCTAACCACAATTTCCAACCCTCCATTCCGAACGCCGCCCAGGCACTTATAACGGCTAGGAATAGCCTCTCGTCAGGAAAATATCCTTGGCATTCATTAGATATATTGCTCATGTGGTTTGGGGCAGGAAAGTGTTCCGACGCCCGGGACAGGGTGTACGGGCTCTTAGGACTGCTGAAAACCACCAGCCAGCAGTCAACGATACCACAAGCCGATTACACTATATCAGCGGTCCAAGTATATTGTAGGGCTATGGCATTTATGCAGGATGAGCAAATATTTCTGCCAAACGATCCATCGTATTGCGAAGAGGTATCGACAGCACTAGCCAACGCTTTAGAACTACCCCGTAATACTCATGAATCGATAAGCATCATATCAACCACGGTATTTCATTTTCGATATGAAATCAAAACTTCCGGGTATTGCGGGTTTTCGGAACTACTGCACCGTTGCATTTTGCCATTACAAGAGACCTGCGATGTCAAACTTACTTCACCATTTCGCTACGGTAAAAAATACAAGGAAGCGATCAGGAAGCTTGATTTCTTCCCAGTCGATGATAATCCCAGAATGTGGTCCGAGTTCGAGGAAACCCTGAGGAGTCTCTTAAGGGTCTGGTGCGACTATATACGACATGATCCTAAAATGGAACGCATTCCCTCAAAACTAACGTTCCCACTCGACAAGCCGCATCGAAACAAGATTTGGGCCATTTACCAACGCTTCCTTCAAAATACCAAGCTATTGATTGATGAGGTTCGAGTGATGGCACCATATCAGATTACAAACCCGAGCTGCAAATAATAAATGTGAGGAGAAGGACACCGAAATTATGCAAAGCGTGCGTCGTGGGGCTAACTTCGGTACTTAATGATATCGGAAATTTGTATTAATCTAAGCTTTCGGACATGCAAGGCGAAAAATAGGGGTAAGGAAGGCCTGTTTACTTACACGTCTAATATAGATAGGGGTACACGAGTAGGTTAGATTCAATTGACCACTTTCAATAATCGTCATCATAATTTAATAATACATCAAAAACCATGAGTCGGGGGGTTGGAAACAGGTCTCATCCTACACCAATCACACCTCAACTACTCAGCCGTAGTGTTGCTCACATGCACCAACTCCATACCCTTGAGCCCCTCCAGCGTCCTCAACATCGGGATGACCTTAGCAAAATCCTCATGCTCACGCGCCTGTAGATGCGCGTCTAGACTCTTCCACCCCAGCGCCGCGACCAGCGCAACGCACTGCTCGCCCTTAAACTCAAGCGTCTCCCACGTCCAGCCCAGCGCGACCTCACCCGTCAGCCCCGTCGCAAACGTCTGCATCTTCTTCACGAACTCGTGCACAACGCCCACCACCTTGCCCTTGGCCTCCTCGCTGAAGTCCGCGGGGAAATACGCATGCAGCACCTCAGCAACAGGGGACGCAGCGCCGGGCTTCTTGTTGTCGAGCACGGAGGCGGGCTGCGGCGCGAACTCCACGTGGTACGGCGTCTGCGGGGGCGCGGCTAAGATGCTCCCGAGTTTCGCCTTGAAGGGCCCGAACACCGCCGCGTCTGCCGCGAACGCGTGGTGGTTCGCTACGGCGTCCCAGTCTACGAAGATCCGGACTGTGTTTGGGTCCTCGATTATCCGCGACCAGCGCACGCGCTGGTTTCCAGCGGCCCCGCGCAGGGTGGAGACTGTGGCATCTAGGACCGTGGAGACGGTTTCTGCGGACGCGTCGGGGTTGAGTTTCAGGATGATGAGTTCTGTGACGGCCATGGTGTTCTGAGTTTATTCCCGGTGGTAGCTTTAGTTGGTTTGGGGTTGCACAGGTATAGTATGGATGTGATAAGAGGGGAAGGGAGGGGGATTGGTAAGTTTTTAAGCGAAGCACGTCAGTAGTGTTGCGCGGCGAGACATTCAGTTATAAACTTATAACAGAGGCATTTAACCATTTAAGCGCCAGATTACTAGATGTCGGACGATGATTACAAATCCCACCGACATTCGGACGTCCGGGTAGCAGTAGCTGAGCATCCTTGTGGTTGGTGTTGCCGTCCGGTATTCCGGCAATTTTCAACCGGGTCCGTGAACCGCCACTATCCGATCTTACTAACGTGATCCGTATCGGCCACCATTGGGTATTAATTCTTCCGGGTACGAAAGGATTTCTTGGGTCTAGATGATTACTGATCTGATAATTATTTAAGCTGGGAATAAGCAAGAGAAGAGGATATTGTCTAGAAAAAGTACATAGAAGTTGTCTGTAAGCTTATTTACACAAGAACATTTTGTCCAATTGAGTAATAGGATTGGAGCTAGCATCCTGTCGGTACCCGCTTTGAGTCAGAGCTCGTCTAACCAGTCCAAAAAGGGGTTGGTAGCCGTCAAAGGTCCCAACGCGATGCCGTTCTCCTTCGCCAACATGTAAAGATCTGTAGCGTCCTGCATGAATTCCGTGTAATACACGAGCACATATTTGAGCCGTGGCAAAACGTGTTGCTTCTCGGTGATTAGATATCGAATGAGTTGGTAGTCTCGCGGCATTAGTGTTAACTCCAGTGTGTAACCTGGAGGTGGATAACCGGGAAACACGATGCCGCGCTCGTTCATCACCCGGATGGAACGGGGCACGATATTTTCTAGGAGCAGCATCTTGAGGTTCGGAGGGAACCTCGTGCGTATGAGATCCGGGAGAGCTGAGCTATCCATGTAGTTGCTGCCTAGAAGGTAGATAGGGGGAACCCGGAGAAAATGCAAGTTGGGAAACTTCGTAAAATCCATCCCTTGGTCCTCCAGGGGGATCTTCCATCGCCACGTAAGATCCAAGATCCGTAAGCTTTCTTGAGCTGATGCTAATATGCTAGGATATAACCTCTCCGAGAACGGCACCTGATCGTTATGACCGATTAACACATTCTGTAGCTTCGTTGTTGGCGAAGCAAGTCGCTCGAGAGCTTCATGAGTGTACCAACATAACTCAATGAAGAGCCCCTTTAAAGCAACGTGGCCAAAATAGTCTAGATCTAGCTGGCCGAACGCGGAGAAATCAATATAAGACACCCGTAAGCGCCGGAGCTTTCTATGGCGAAATAAAACGGCGTCGTCCACCTCAAGCTTAACCACAGCCCAGTTATCTCGCTCAATCGAAAATGTCACTGATCCGTTAGCAATTGGCTCTTCTAATTGGTCACAGGGAACTCACTGCTGGTTAACCTGGGCTGTTCTTTCACAAGTCGATTTAAGGAGCGCCTATACTCATCACCAATTTGTAGCGGCATCCCATCGTGTTGCATAATGATGCTTTCGAGATGTGGGAACTCAATAGCCATGAGTTTCCGGTAGGCTACGGGATGGAACTCGTCGAGAACGAGAGAGCGTACAACAGCCACGATCTGAGGTCGCCTTTGCAGAAATTCGACCAGACCGGTAGTATCATTATGAGTACCAACCTTGGTAGAAATCTTGTTGTATAGCAGCGGCTCTACAATATCTTGAGCCCTCCGGCATGTCTGGAGAAAGGATGCTTGATCACGAATGCCAAGATATCGCAGTATCCACCATTGGATTTCCAGGGGTAAACTGAAGAAATAAGCATGGCTGTCGATCGATGGCATTATGGGATTCAAGGAGCTACCGTATTGATAATAGGAATACCAATACATAGGAAACGTTCATCACAAAGGACTACGTGGTTTAAAGGTAGGATTTAATGAGGACAGCCGGGTTGTCCCCGCAGACGTGAGTAAGTAGTTATGTACGAATCGGGGCGAGGACCATATGCTCCGGCATAGAATATTTATGTAAACGTAACCGGAAGGGAGACCCATTTGCACATGGCCCGTATCGGGATCTACCGATATGGTCCGGCACTCTACTGAGACCACGATATACTTCAAAATCGAATGTTATTAAACTTGATATCAACGGGAATTTGCGAATAATACACCATGTCATGATACCAACTCGATATCAACTCATTACCAACACGAACTATGGTGATCCGGTAGGTGAATGAGGAGAAAACAAAGGGGTTCGCCTAATGCAACGGTGGATAGCACTCTTTGACGCACGAGCCTCAATGACGTCAACATAATTGCTGGGCAGCCGTGGCGGCGTTACCTAAGAAAGTTACTAGCACTCAACGGCTGATAGGCACATGCATTCCTGTTCTAAAACCTCAGGTACCTAAGTAATCGCAGTTTACAAGAGCATTGTGTTTTTATTTTTTACTACGATCCACACCTATCAGGTAGCACTAGCAGCTATTCCGCTTTAACTGTGTTTCAATGCGCTACACTATTCTCAAAGCTACTATGTAGCTTCGATGCCAGAGGCTACATCTGCAACCTCAGACTTTTCAGATTCGACGAGTAGCTTAGTAGCTCGCGGCTTCTTCTTGCGCTTACTAGTTCCAGTGCCGGATCCCGAAGGAGCTTCGCGTATCCACCTCGCAACGGCCTCTGCGCGCTCGGTAAGGATGGGATACTCTCTGCCATCGTCCACCGCCCATCTCTTAGGACCAACATTGGGACTCGGGACGCCGCCACTAGTGGAACTCGCGTGATCCGCTTCGGCTCTGCGCTGGCGCGCTAGGATTGCCGCCTTGAAGCTCGCCTCGTCGTTAACGCGCTCGTCCTCCAGCGCCTCAATGATAGCTTGCTGTCGCATTCGCTCCTTGCGCTGTTCCTCGCTCTCAGCGGGGGTCGGGCCAGCAGTGATAGACAAGGCATTGACACCAGTGGTTGCCGCAGATACACCGTTGCCCGACACGGCAGTAGGTAGCGGGGCAGGGGCACAGAGTGTCTCCCAGCTCGAGGAGAGTTCGATCCAGTTCTCTGCTCTACGGAGAACCTCGATCCAGTCTGCACGGGCCGGAGACCTGCTCGCTTGAAATACAGGATAACCATCCGCGAGACGAGCGAGGCGAGCAACCATATGCGCATGGCGCTGCAATTCCTTGGCTGACGTCTGGATAAGAGTGTGACACAGCAACAGCGAATGTAATGCATCAGTCAATAGGGGGTGGTAGGTGACAACCTCGGTGGTCGTTTGGGCCGACTCCATTGCGGCCGAGCCCGGAGCTACGATATCCATCGAGGGATAAGGAGGCAGGTCTGCCGGAGGCGTAGCCGAGAACAGCGACGCGAGTTCGTACACCGTATGGCTAGGACTAGAACCTGTAGGACTACCTGGGTCTTGGGGTGTATAACGCGACTGGCTATAGTATCGCTTGCTGCGATGAGTTGCTTGGTTCACTTGGCGACTAAAGTCATCTGAAACTTCAACGGGCAGATTAGGCGAATAGTGGAAATGCTTGAAGTATTCCATGTAATCTCGCAGAGCGCGTTTCGCATTGACTCGTACCACCTTGCGCATTTCAAGCTGCTTCTTGGTTGCGCCTTTGTCCTCCGAGTCCCCCTCTGCTTCCTGTGCCGTTGCATCGCCATTAGCAGTACCATTCGTACCATTCTGGGAATTTCCGTTTTGCTCAATAGGCGAATCATGGAGTGCAAGTGGTACATGGTCACAGGCTAGAGTGAGGTAGCAGCCGGCACGCTGAAACAGTAGCTGTACTTCTATACTACTTGGTTGGTCTCTCTCATCAAGGGGGGGATTGTCTCGTCGTCGTCGAGATTTCTGTTCCAGCTGCGTTGCCTCGTCCGCTGCAGGTTTGTGTCGCGCCTGCTGCATACGGTACGTGGTCAGAGCAGACGATAGATCTCGAGCGGCACCCTCGAAGTCCTCCTTGAACATGCGAACAATAGCACGTGTTCGCATGGGTTCGCAGTCGGCGGGTCGCTGTGAGATAATCCTATCCAGCGTGCGCAAGTCGGTGCATTCTGCCAGTTGCCTAGACGGAATTTTCTCATGGAAGAAGTGCACATAATTGGCATCGGGATCGGTGGGCGATCTTTGCAAGACGAGGCCGGCAACGTTCTCTAAGGTGGACGTAGATTGCATTGTCGCGACGCTCGAGGCTATCTCGTCGAGATGGTAGGCGCGCGACAACTTCTGGGTGGCTTGTTCTCGCATTCGAAATCGACGTTCGGGACTAAGCTTTGCGCCGTTATTGCTTCCACCAAGCCCTAACGCTTGCATGTGATGCGCAGCTCCGCCAGCTAAGGAGTTGGACAAAGTCGAAGATGCAACACCATTAGCGGCTCGCACAGCTAAGTCTGTAGCACCGTCTACAAGGTGTCGAATCTTGACGAGATCGTAGAAAACGGCGGGGTCGACGGGGCGCGGCAAGGGCATGTAGTAATTGGCATTGGCGAGGGTCTCGAGGACTTCGAGCGGCAATTGGAGCCAGGGGCCATGGAAGGAAGAGATATAACGCCAATGCCTAGAGTTATGGATAAGTTGTGAAGTCGCAAAGAGTTAATGGATACAGCTTACTTGTTTCGGCAGATTACGAGCGCGGAAGACGACGAAGACTGGGGTACGGGAGAAGTGGCCTTCTTCTTATTTGTCGTCGAGGGTGTCGTCGAGGACGTTGTCGACGGCGCGGCTAGGGAATCCGCGGCAGACTGCGGCTCCAAGGTAGGAGACTCGCCCGTCGCGGGCTTCTTGTTCTTTTTACCCATTGCGCATTGGGGGTGGGAATATACTCTGAAAGCTGTTGTAAATACAGTGGCCGAAGTAGGTATGATCAATCCTCCCAATACTCGCTGAGGTGGCACGAGGAAATTATATTGGAAAATGGAGTCACGGCGGGGACATACCGTCGCGATTCTTTACTCGAATTGTATGCGTAATGAAGTTTGAGACCTGCAAGCAGAAAAGCTCCGGTGCTAGAATTGCGTCGGTGACTCGGTGTGGCGGTTATTATCTTATCGCTATACTAAATACGGGGTATACAGTACATTGTACCTACCGTTTCCCGCTATCGACACGTGATAGAATTTCAATTCTCCCTTCGGTCGACAGTAGAGTAACGACCAGTCAAGCTTTCTATCCATTAATTTTTCGCCGAAAAAAAATCGAGTCGTCTTGGGTTGAAGACTCCATACATATTCGACATGGGGTTGACCGAATAGTCTTCCTGGCATTAAACCCGGGGATATGGATAGTGGCGGTGGTCGTTGGTAGTATTGGCGTCTGGGGGGATATCCCCCGCCTAGGCAAGCAGGTACTCGCTTGATCACCCCCTAGCATCGACCCGTCATCTTGGGAATAATATCATACTAGTTTGTTCACGACTCAACATACATATATACAAACATTCTACCGACCATCTGTCAGTTACCCTTGATCTCTCTTTGCCATTCCTTTTTCACCTCTGCTAGAAGGCCGTCTTGTGTCAAGACATCCAGGGCCGTACCAGCGAGCGCCTTTCCTACTCGAAGGGCTCTCTCAAACGCGTCTTTTGTTCCGGCTGCTCCGGCAAATTCCGGATTGTGAGGGCCGTTACCTCCTGGTCCCGGGATGATTGCAAAACCTGCACTTAGACTAGGCATAGCGTAACTTATATCGCCTTGATCAGTGCTAGCCATCGTGCGGCCTTCAATCTCACCTAAATCATCATTTCCCGGGATCGGTTGAGGAGGTGAGAGCGCGTTAAAGTACTTTCGATAGGACCCGCCCAGCACTCGATTGGGGACATGATCGGCATAGGACTGCACCGGCGTCATCTTGAGCGCCGCGCCTGTTGCGGTTGCTCCAGCTTCAAAGCAAGCATCGACTTTCTTCTTCAGATCCTTCACTCGTCCTTGAGTGTTTGCGCGGGTCACAAAGTTGCCGGCCGTATACGCGTGGATTATATTCGGCCGCACCCCGCCATTCGTTATATTCCCCTGGATGACATCACCTGGCATAGTTTGCTGGCGGAGAACGGACAATGCATTATACGCTGTAACCAGCGCGTCAAGTGCGTTTATTCCCAGCCAGGGGCTCGCCGCCGCATCTACAACCCTCAGGGTCAGTACCCCACCTACTTGTTAGTGCAAGAGGGACGAGAGTGAACTTACGGGCTTCGCGTCCAAAATACTCGACCTTGAATGCGGTATACGCCGACGTCCGCATTAATGCAGTGTCTTTAGTGATGCCGGGATGAGATATCAAGTTGATATCAACATTATGATCGCTGTAAGCTCCCGCTTTTAGGAGCTTGATCTTACCGCCTCCGCCTGTTGGTTGTCAGAACATATATTCATATATGTGGCATCCAATTGAAAGAATCAAAATAAAAAATATCTTACCTTCTTCTGCAGGTGTTCCAAACATGACCACCTTTCCGCTTAATCCATGGTCTTCCATTATCTTGGCTGTCGCCAACCCTCCAGCTACTGATGCAGTAGCAATAAGGTTGTGACCACATGCATGTCCAATGCCGTCCAACGCGTCTACACATGGTGATTAGTCCATGCTATTCAGGGTGTTCTAGTGCGACACACCCATTTCCACGTTGAACGATACCACGGGGCCTTTCTTTCCACTATCAAAAACTGCAACCCAGGCAGTAGCTAGACCATAGGCGGATGGCGTTACTTTCCATCCCGACCTACTGGCCATAAATTTCGTCAAAGTTTCATGAGCAATATATTCTTCATAGCCAAGCTCCGGGTTGTCATGTATCTTCTTATTGACGGGCCACAATTCATCGGCGATGCTGTCCAAGAAGTTGCTGATCTCATCAATATATCCCGGTTTAGATTGAGCCAAGTCGGCGTCCTCATAATTGATAAAAACAAAATCCTCGAACTGTGGATCCATGGTACTAGAACAATACGAGAATCTGATCGTCGCCCACGTCTAGAAAGTCAATACTGCAAAAATCCTACAAGGTAGGGTGTATAGCGTCTTAAATAGAGGTATCAAGCAAAGTAGCATTGAAGGAGGAGGTCATTAGCCACGTGATTGCGCGAACCTTGAGGACCTCGAAGACATTGAGTTGCAATTAGCCTGTCTAAATATAAAGGCCATTTATCACGACACTGCAACTCTATACCCCACACATTTTAGTCATAACTACCGATACAATTATGATTATCGGCAACTTCCTCTTTAGGATAGCTACGATAAGGTACTATGACCTATGTAAAGCCGCTACTACCTACCTAGGTATCTACCTAGGTACGCATATAGGTTAGCTGCAGATACGAAGCAAACACTTAGAACTTTATAGGTAAGGGGGCAGGTGCGTTTATCTCTTTATATCGGAGTTATCCGATTTCCTCTATTTCCCTAGACCTTGCTATTGATAACTAAAAGGGGTCAAACGCTGTTATTCAAATACGTATAACAATGGCCAGTCCTTATTCATTTCTCACTCCGTATCTACCCTATTGAAGACAATCCTTGGGGTTTAGAATTGAACGTGAGTGAACAGGACACAATATGAATCTCAATACGAAGGAAATAGATTCCGAAATGTCAAAAGGCCAAGAGGCCGTCGACGCCTCACCGACAGCTCGCGATTGCGAGGCAGCAGGACTAGACATTAAGGATGAGGCCGGGTTTCTGGCTGCAAGGGCACTGACGAGTGCTACCCTGGACGATGAGAGCTCTCGGAGAGTCAGGCGAAAGATCGACATGAGAATATTACCGTTTTTGTGTATAACCTACGCTTTGCAGTTCATCGACAAGACATCCTTGGGCTATTCCTCGGTTTACGGCATTATCCCCGACAATAAACTCCAGGGCCAGGATTATTCGTGGGCTAGCTCCATCTTCTACTTCGGTTCGTCTTCACTACATAGCAAGTCATAATCAACGATAGTTGCTAATAATAATAATAGGTTATCTTCTCGCCGAATATCCCGGCATTGCTATTATCCAGAGGTTTCCGGTAGCCAAGTTCCTCGGAGTTAACGTGATCTTATGGGGAGCGATCCTCATGACAACAGCGGCGTGCTCTTCGTTTGCAGGTCTTGCTACTGTACGCTTCATACTAGGCATGGTCGAAGCAACAATCTCACCTGGGTTCGTAGCGGTTACGGGTATCTGGTGGACCAGACAAGAACAAGCAGGTCGATCAGCCCTTTGGATTTCTTTCCTTGGCGTCGGTAGCTTCGTCGGGACGCTACTAGCTTATGGCATTGGTCACATTCAGGGCGCTCTGTCTACTTGGTATGGCGATCCATCTTGTTTCGTCACTTTACTCTTGCGCCCACGCCCAAGTTAATGTTCACCCTGGTGTATTACTGATGCTGACGCTGCTTCAGGAAGTACATTTATCTGATATTGGGGTCACTCACTATCGTCTGGGGAGTGGCTTTCACGCTTTTCGTACCGGATGGACCAGCAACCGTCAAGTGGCTCGACGAAAACGAGAAAGTGATCGCTGTCCAGCGAGTAATCGAGAATAAGACAGGTACCAAGTCTCGTCGTTTCGTCAGCGAGCAAGTCATCGAGGCAGTCACCGATCCCAAAGTCATTGTGTTGGGCCTAATATCCTTCGTCAACGCTATTGCATCCGGTGGGCTGTCTTTCGGCTCGTTGATCATCCAAGGATTTGGATTCACTCCCCTTCAGACCACCCTGTTGAACCTGCCCCTATCTGCGGTTCAGGTCGTGGCACAGCTTGGTTCGGGGTTATTAGCCTCTCGAATACCCAGTTCGCGTCTCCATATTGGGTCTCTAGCTATGATTCCTCCAGTATGAATTCCCCTTATTAAAAGCCTCGACGAGAGCTAATATATTTTCAAAGATCGTGGGTACAGTGTTAATCAACCAGCTCCAGCCGGAGAATAGGTGGGGGCGGCTTGTTGGAGTTTGGTTACTGGTGAGTATTACCCCTGGATTTACTACAACCAGTCTCAAGGCGGTTAACAAAACTTGTTCTACGGTCTCCAATTGAGCTCATTGCGGCGTCAGCGTTCTGACTTAATGAATATAGGGCTCGTATCCCGTGGGGTTCTTGATAATTCTCGGCCTTCTCTCAACCAACATTGCAGGGAGCACAAAGAGGTCTGTAGCTTCAGGCTGGGTCTTTGTCTGTTACTGTGTTGGTCAGATTTCTGGGCCACAATTCTTCACGAGTAAGGAGGCTCCCTCATACCATAGTGGTATCGTAGCTATGCTCTGCGGCTTCATCCTGAATCTAGTGCTGAACCAAGTACTACGTTTACTCTACGTTCTCGAGAATAAGAAACGAGACAAGGCCTTGGAAGGGAAATCAGAGGATGAACTATCCGAGATGAAGAGGGAGAGCGATCTTCAGGGCTTTGAGGATGTCACTGATAAATACAACGTGAGTACATCCACGTCAAACGATATATGAGAGCGCTAACATTAATTGTATACAGGCTATGTTCCGATATGCACTGTAACTAGCTCTCATAATACCAATATTGCAAAAGTATTTCATGCCAGGCTTTTTAATTGCGGCTAGTCATGTAATAGCTATATTTCTAGTCTTCGGCAATGTGAACCTAAACCACACCTAGACACCTGTTTCTTTCCTCTCGTGTTGCTGAACATCGACACTATTCTTTCCTGCGGGATGTGCGTCAGTTGCGTTAAGCATTTGTCCGCCCTTCTCCACATGGTTCTGACCACCAAATAGAGCGTCAATCTCCTCAAGAGGCACTTTCATCGTCTCGGGAATGCAGAACCACACGAACACGGCCAGGACAAAGTTCGTTGCCATAAAAAAGAACAGACATTTCAATCCTTCCCTAGCAAGGAAGATGGGGAAGAACTGCTGGAAGATGGTGTTGGCAACATTTTGCATCTGAGAGCACATGCCTACGGCTTGGGCTCGCACGTTCATGGAGAAAACTTCAGAGGTCCAAATCCACGTCGTGGCTCCCCAGGATGGCTTGTAGAAGAAGATGAAGAGGAATAGTAGGAACACGATGGCTATGCCAACAGGTTGCGTCTTCGTTGCAGCTCCCTTGGCTCCGATTACGTCTGGTGTCGTCATGCCGACGATTGGGACAATCATCATGCAGATCCCCATGCCAATGGCACCGACGATGAACAGCCATCGCCGACCGAATCGATCCGCGGTCCATACGGCATTAAGGGTAAACAGGATTCCACACGTAGCGTTCAAGGCATTAATCAAGTTGATCGTCTGGCTTGAAGTCCAAATAGTCTTGTAGATAGCGCTCGAGTACGAGTTCAACGTGCCCTGGCCGGAAAGCTGCTGTCCGACATTGAGGACGAAGGCGAGGTAGAGACGCTTGCGAACAGAGGGGTCTTTGAACAGGGCAAGGTACGAGCCACTAACAGCCTCATTTTCGAATTGGATCGCCTCCCGAATAGTCAGGACTTCATACTCGACCTCCTCTTCGGTATCGCGGATCATACGGAGCGCTTTCTTGGCTTCCTCAATGTTGTTATGGCGTTTGATCCACCAGCGCGGCGACTCGGGCTGGAACGGCAGCAGCGCGATGATGATGATCGGCACCATGATTTGGAAGATGACGACCATCCGCCAGTCCCAGTGTCCGAGCTTCTCCTTGTTCGCGTTGCAGGCGTATGCAATCCAGTACGCGATAAATGATCCTACGCTGTAGAACATCTGCCAGAATGTCATGATCTGTCCGCGGATCTCGGGTGGCGAGACTTCGCCGATGTAGATGGGTCCGGCAGCTTGTACGATGTTAGTGGAGTCTGTTCTCATATACGAGGCACGATGGGCTCGGGGTTCACGCACTGAGAGCCATGCCCTGGCCGATACCGATGAGGACTCGGCCGCCGATGAAACACCCGAGATTGTGCCACGGAGCGAAGGCTTGCATGAAGGTTGCTGCGATGGTAAGGAAACATCCCACGGCCATGCCGATTCTTCGGCCGAAATAATCTGCCTACATGATAGTCGGTGTTAGGAATCTTTAGAATGTTTATTATCATGAATACTTACAGTCGGACCACCCAAGAACCAACCAGCAACGATGGCACCGATTGTGTAAGCCGTATTAACCAGACCGATCAGATTCGCGTCCCTTTTCTTTAAGTCCGATGAGTTAGCTTATACCTAGTAGCTATATGATACGATGGTCTGTAGAAAATGGGCGTGCTTACAGTATCAAGATCAAACCAGAGGAGCCAGTTGTCTGATCCCTGGGCGGCGTTGAAAACGGAAGCATCGTAGCCGTATAGGACCATACACATAGCTGCCACTAAGGCAATGTACCTGCCTAATGTTAGCATCCTATTCTCATCAACTTCGAATCTGAAGGGAACTCACCAGTTGTAGACTCTCTTTGAAGTAGGCATCTTGGTGGTCGTGCTGGTGTTGATGTCCGATTTCCGTCTTCACCTTTACGGCACTCCGAGCAGATGAGGCCGGTTCTCAACTTACGGTACAGGAGGGAGTGGTCAAGCAAGAAAGAAATACTTCAGAAGAGCGAGGTATTATTCTATGTATAAATATATATTCATTGGAAACCGACCAGTCGAAAGTAGCTAACCCAGTCCAAGTCCACTATCTAGGCCAGGGTCTTGTTCTCACATGCATACCTGCCCCCTCTTTTCCTCTTCATCGCTTAACAAGATGCCTTCAATCAGCAGCCCGCTCAGCTCAGCTCAGCGGATACCATTCCCAAGGGGTCGGGACGCGCATCACACATCCACCAATTGCGACCCTACCCGCCTGTTAGAATGCTTGATTCCTCGCGTAAGTTGGGACCACACGGCGGTCGATAGCGGGCTACCCCGGACCCCAAGACCGGGGTTCAGCGGGCCAGAGTGCCAGAGCGCCAGCAGCTCCTGCGGAGTAATTCCCCAACGCTGAAATTCCACCACTAAGAATTTTCCCCAACCACACACCTCCACGGGCTCCCCATGTGCTGGCGGGCGGGTCGGCTGTCGCTAGTTCCCTGTAGTGAGAGGTGCGATGAGCTTGATTGAAGTTGGCTTTCTGCTCGACTTGGAATAAGACTAATCTTTAGTATACGTGATTCGTGATGTAGGTAAATTGGACTTAGGTAGAATTGGTGTTAGTCCCATCAGTATTGACTCCTTCGTTAGGACTCGTGATGCTGATCGAGGTGCCTGGCGGAATGCTGCTACTGTATCACATCCGATAGAATCCCATCCTCAACATCTTCAATAGAGTCTACTGCTTCAAAGAGGATCGGGATTTGTTCCATAAGTTTGATATTCCAAAGGAAATTATGAACATTATTTCCGATAGATATTCACAATTGCTATCTTATTAACGGTCAACTTTATTACGACGCAGCCTTCGCAAACACCCCACTCTTCGAAGAAAAGGGGTAACTCAATATCGGCTTCTTACTAGTATAACGTTCATTCATACTGTTCCAATGTAATCTATTGGCTTGGTGATTTGCCATGTATTTAAATATAACTTTTTTGCTGCCTCAATTTAGCTAACAAGGATACTAGATATATATGCTCAGATCAATCACACCTCGATCTCCACACTGCACATCCGACACCTCGCGTCAAACAATGCCGCTGCAGTAAATGCGACTCATATCCGCCGCATTGCTCAGATCACAACGCCCAAGTTTGCGCCGGCCGAATACGCGGACGCTTTCCCTTAGGATCATCTGTATTCCGCCTCCCCCCTCTCGCCAACCGTTCACGATGTCTCTCCTCCATGCGCTTCGTCATGACGCGCTGGAGACTCATAGGCAGATCATCCACGACAGCATCTTCCTCCTCCTCATCGAGTGCGCCATCACCGCCCCATAAGCCGGTAGATCGACGCCTAGGCCGAGGGGCTTCTGAGCTAGAACCGCTGACGACAGCCGTGGCAGTAGCGGTGGTGGTTCCGCTATTGGTTGACAGTTTGCCAAGCGTGAAGCCGCGGCGGCGGCGCACGAAGTTAGCGCCTGACTTGCTCTTCATCCTGCGGACCTCTTGCTGCTCGGCTTCGGTGGCGGAGGCTGCGGCGGAGGCGGAGGCGCGGTCTGATTCCCGCTCTTTGATTTTCTTGACGTACTCGTGGAATTTGGGGCGTTCTAGCATGCCGCTGCGGAATGCGTTGACGCCAACGAGTAATTTGGCGAGGTCTACCAGTTCTTCTAGATATTCGATTATTTCCACTGCAGGTGATGAGATTAGTATTTGTATGGTAACCAGGAGGGTGTTGTGTGACTTGGTACGGTAAGTACAGCCCGCGGAGCGGTGACATCATAGAGCTAGGGCAATAAATAGTATGAATGAATAAAACAGAGTAGAATATGATTGAGAGTAATCAGAGGATTTTACTTACTCACACCAGCAGAACTAGCGTTCCAAGACAAAAAGTTCTGCCGAGTCATCGATTTCAGAAATTGTGGCTGAAGCGGTATGGAGCCCCCTTTCGAGGTAGTGGGGGTTTGGACACCACTGCTATACGCTGAGTTCCTCGCGCGCTCGAGGAGCAGCTCACGAACTCGACTAATGTATCGTAGCTGCGCCACACGGCTAGATGGTAAGAATTGCGGGAGAGGGAGTCGCGTTGTAAGTGCCTCGTGAACCGCAAAGAGAGTCAGAGTTATGCTGGCTGCTACATTGCGGCGATATGGCAAGACCTCCGCATGTAACTCTTCCAGCACGCTACTACCATAGGCTTTGCGAATGTGTAACATGTTATCCATGCGGTCGATGATTTGAAATAGGACATAAATCATCTCGTTGTATATTAACGCTTGCCCCTTGAAGCTACCTTTGATTCTCGGTTCTGTCAGGCAGAATGGCAAGAAAGTACGGGCAGCAGCAAGGGCTTGCTCAGCTTTTTCTCTAGCATCCGTAAAGCTTTCATTGAGCGCGCTAGATTTGATATCAATATTCTTAGGTGAATCGATACCCACAGCGACTGAGCCTTCCATGTTGGATATTTGCTGAATAGTTGACGCTAAAGACTCAACAAGTCTATCCCTTGCTCGCACAGGGAAGAGGAACATCTCGACCAGGAGTGCTATCGTTCCACCCACAAGGAAGCACACCATTCGTTTGACGAAAATTGCCCATGTCGCCTCCGCGCCGGAAGGTTGAAGTATTGTTGCTAAATGCTAATCAGAAACGGATATGACTTCAATAGCGATCAGAAGCTTGACTTACCCAGGCCAACGACAGACATACTAACGATGGAGATAATGCCCGTTTTGACGTATGGCGTGCCAAGGTGAAAATACGAAGAGGGTATAATCCCAATTACTAAAATGATCACGGCAACGACGCGATTTCCCTGACCTATTTCGTAAGCAAGAAACCCAACGACACAGCCGAACACGACTCCGAATGCCCTGAGGAAGAACCCCTGAAATGAAGTCCCCACTGAAACTTCGAAGACAAGAACCAACTGGAGAGACGCCCAGGAACCCCGAATCGAATTGTACCATGCTACGTAAGAATTTAGCACAGAGTTTTCTGCCTTTGAAGACCATATAATTACCATTAAGTGCCGGCACAAACGCAGGCCAAGTGACAATAAACGCAGCCACGCACATTTTCAAGGCGAAAGCAAGATCGTCGGAGTCAGCGAAAAACTCAACCGTGTCGGCGGCCAGTCCACGTAGCCACATAATATTGCTAACTTCGGATTTCTGAGGACCTTTCCGCATCGGAATTCTGCCCTTTTCGGGAACCGTGGACTGCTTCGATAAGACGCGGCCGGTTTCCTCATCTTGGGGATGGCTTAATAGCTGTTCGTTACTATCATCCGTGTCATCATCGCGCCCCCGGGGGTCTTCTCTCAGACCGTAGCCGGCCCTTGCTTCCTTTCTTGCGTTTTCTGGCAGGGCGTTAATGTCCTGCTCACCACCAGTCGTAAGCCACTTCTTCCAGCTAATCTTCGGCCAGTAGAGTCGTTTACGGCTGTTCCTTGCCTGCCTCCGTTCAACTAGGGTTCTGGAGTGTTTGAGCATGTCCATGATTTGAGTAGCCGCGTGTCGCACACTAATTAAGAAGGATGAGATCAAGTGTGTCTCCATCCTAGGCATTATATCGCCCTATGTGAAAAGGCCGTTAGCTGGGATGATTTGGTTTATCTACTATATACGACGTAAAATATAGTATAAGATCTGTACTGAGATCTCACTTGCTCAATAGAGTAAGTTTGCAATAGACGTACCAGCGATTTCGAACCATATTCCGCAGAGGCAGCGTGCTCAAGAGCCGCCGCGGAGTCCTGGTCGAATTTCGACAAAGCTTCAGCGAACATATTGACCCGTAGATCGATTTCCTCCAGACTAATACCCTTAGGCGTAGGAGAACCGGAAGGAAGAGTGGGTACATCGTAGCAATAAGCTAAGGCGGAGCTTATGACATGGAGAGCTGCTCGTATGTTGCCCTGGAGGGTCCTGGTTGGATCTCGGACCTCGGAGAGGATATGCTCAAGTAGTTCAATATCGCCCGATTCGATTTCTCGGATCGGTTTGACTAACTCGAGATTTTTTGCGTATTTTGATTTTCGCCGACGCTTTTTGGCTTCGCCGTCGGACTTATTTCCATCATCGTCGCTTTTAGACCCACTGCCTGAGTCCGAGTCCGAATCCGAATCCGATTCAGAGTCTTCATCCTCTGAGGATTTTTCTTCTATCGGTTCCAGTTCGTCCTCCCCATATTTATGTCCTGCCAGTGCGTATTTGCTCTCGCATGCATTGATAAGGCAAATGGTAATTTGCACAAACCGGGACATCGAAGTCACACTTATCGGCTTCAAGGACCGAGGAGGAAGGACTGTAAACACCAACTCAAAGTTAGACTCGGCTTGAGCCTTTTTACAGCTACCAAGCTGTGCTCTCAGCTTGGTCTTCTTCTCGGTCAAGGCCACGAGTCTAGTCCTCAACAACATCGAAGCTTCCTTCTCCTTTTCCGCGTCTCCGTTGTCGGGCTGCTTAGAGTCGGACATGAACCAGTCCCCAGATTCTTGGAAACAGTCTACTGTGGCGCATAATGTTTCTACCGTGGATGTACCCAAGAAACCACTGGAGAACTCGGGGAAGATGGTGGTGTTAACAAGTATTATAATGCCAATCGCCGTCAGTATCGGATACGCTATATTCGTAATCATGGTCGCCGATACGGAAATGGCGGCGCTTGTCAAGATGGTGATGTTAATGAGAAGGAAGAAAAACACGAACATAAATAACCTGGGCGCCGACGAACGTAAAATGCCGTGGAGGATCAATCCTAGAGTGAAAAAGACGGCTCTGATGGCCCAAGCTGCTTGAATATTGGTGTCGTAAACGAGGCTGGAGAGGTACAACCCTAAGATAGCCCAGGTGACGCCGACGAATGTGCCGAGGGTAATGAGCATCAATGTCTCAGCCATCTGACCAAATCGCTGTCCAGGATGGCCAAATACCGAAGCCATGGCTCCGAGATATGTCGACTTGCCATACACGGCGATGACGGCCGGAATGAGGCCGATTATCAGAGTGAGGGTTGTGCATACGGTATTTTTTATTATCTTCTTCCAGAGATGATCTTTCTTGAGTTTCGATTTGATTGTATCTAGCCATTCTTGACGTTGGCGCTGAAGCTTCCGCTTCCAATGACGAACTATTGCCATGGCTCCTGAGATAACCTCAAGATTGAACCCAACCGTGCCCGATGTTTCAATTTCAATCGAACCATGGTAGTTGAATTTGACGAATTTGATCGGAAGACTCAGTGGGTCGGGATCGGGTCGGAATTGATCGATTTATTTAATTATTCATTCACTAGATATTTCAAACCCATGAACCTAGGCCGTGGTACAACGAATTGGGTGTGTGACTATGCGGCTAGAGGGCGACCATCTCCAGCTGTACTGACTAAGAGCCCAATCCCTATTGATGTGTGCCCTCCTAAATGCTCCAGGATGGACTCAGTTGAGGCTATCATTAAAAAGCCCAGGTAATGATCAACGAACCCCGACAGCCCCCACCGTTCTCCAATTACCCTATTTGGCTTGGCGCTCTACAATGATATCATCCCGAAATATTTCATAGCATCTGATCTTGGTTATGGTTTTTGTGCTACTGTTACACCGACAGGGGGGTGGCTGAGTCTCCAAAGCTACTAGCATGTGTACAGCTACCAAATCAAATTGGTGAGTTCCCATATATCATAAAGTATTGGTACTTCTTCAATCGCGGGGTAGGGAAATGCAATTCTCAAAGGCAACCGCATGTGCTACAGACATTTAGCGTGAATTGGTCCGATAGAGATAACGTGATACCTAACATCTTCAATATTAATACCTACCTAGTATCACCTCTTGAGGAAATAAGCTCACGAGCCTTCGGGCTGCGTACCATCGACATGGCTCCCCCGGCAAATATAATCGTAAGGCCGTTCCTACATTTGATAAATCTCACGGCTAGGTAACCATCTATTCACAGTGTCTAGACGGCTAATGAAGCGTTTGAATATGTAGACAAAGCTGAAGGTCCAGCTGAAGCTGTCCATTGCGCGACTCCGGATGGTGCAACAGCGAGATGAGGCAATGGGTAAGACACAGAGGAGAGCAATGGCTCAGCTGCTTGAGGTCGGTAAGATCGATTCAGCCAAAATAAGAGTCGAGAATATTATTCGATCCGATATCACCACAGAACTCCACGAGATCCTCGAGCTGTATTGCGAACTACTACTAGCAAGGGCTGGTCTCCTTGATGGCCATACTTGTGACCCCGGGCTGGAGGAAGCAGTGAAGAGTATCATATATGCTGCCCCAAAGACTGAAATCAGGGAATTGCAGCAGGTTCGTACGCTTCTCGCGGAGAAGTATGGCAAGGAGTTTGTGCTAGCTGCTATGGAGAATTCGGACCAAAAGGTTTCCGAAAAGGTCATTAAAAAGCTCAGCGTCGCTCCGCCTCGAGAAGAGCTTGTCCAAGGATATCTAGAAGAAATCGCGAGAGCTTATGGTGTCGATTGGCCAAGACGAGCCAAGGACTTAGGCGACCCTCCAAAGTTCGTCGACGATGACGTGGACGATAACCCGAGTGGCGGGCTGGCGCAGAAGGTCCCTGAAGCGGCTCTACCTGCTAATAGCAAAGTCGCCGAAGAGCAAGAAGCCTTGAGCCGCGCAACGCCTCCTCGATCTCTCGGGCAGACCACTCCTCTACATGTCAACCCACCGAGCCCTTCGTCAGAGAATCCTCATCCCAGAGTCACATTGAATTCGGTGGAACTGAAACCTAGTCAGAAGATGGTTGATGCTGGCATAGCAAAGAAGAGCGGGGATAGAAAAGGTGGGACGGGTGATGGTATACCGGGCGTTGATGAATTAACGGCTCGTTTTGCTGCTTTAAAGCGATGATTCGCTAGGTACAAGCGTTATCCTCAAATTCGACTGTTCTCCTTTCCTTCCTCTATGTGTCTCTCTCATGCCTACTCCCCGCTACTACCTAAGTTGACTTTACTGGTGTCATAGGTGACGCAACTGCGTTTGCCAATCTGTTATATTGCCTGCCCGTTTGAGATGCTTGATACCATTAAGTGGCCCTAAAGCTTCCTATTAGTGAATCACAAACGCCACTTCCATCCGAAGAGCCCCTAAAGCTTGAGGAACGGCAAGTCTGCACGAAGGCGCCAACGTAGGCGCTCATCTGTGTAGCTCATAGCCTAGAGCTTGCCACTAGCTAAGTGTTAAGGGAGCCGGGGATTAGGAGTTAGGGGAATCAGATATATGTCAAGCAGTTAAGCATCACTGGAGATTCTCGGATTCAGTGATAATTAATGAGTGAGTGCCGTTTAATTCCAACCTTGTATTACATCTTGCCCAACTGTGCTGAGATAGTGGTTAGGGCTAATACCTTCGGAGCTCCAGGGTCATCTGCAAACACATACACTACATACCTAGGCGCTCAGATATTCGAATGGCAACCCAAGATTTTACTTTCTTTTATCATTAGACCCTCCCTAGCAACGATAGCCATCTTTAGGCATACCAGACACCTAACTATTTCATCTCAAGGCTTTGGGGGTCAGGAGACACCCTTAGGTACAGGCGGGTAAGCAAGTAAAGGGACTCGGTACAGTACTATGTACCCACCATACCTGCCTCTAACCGTCTGACGTGCCTTCCTCCTACCTCCGGCGCACCTGGCAACTGCTAAGGTACGCACTACTCCCAGCACTCCTAGTCTTATGTTTATTTTTCAAAAGCTCCAGGATTCATAAACTCAATAAACCGGCCCTTGTCGCGTCAGGTGTGGTCCTCTAACTTCTCTTTATTCTTTCGTTTCTGCTTCACCTATCGTCTGCTTCGTTCACATACATGCCTCCTACGCGATATTCTAGGTGTGTCTCCTTGTTACGACTAATTCTCTACCAGATCGAACTTGAGAGTTGTGTGTAAAGTATTACAACTTCTCGAACAGCTCACCTACACTCTACTATCTCTCTCACTTCTCCCACCTTTCGTATCGAAGTCAAGACCAACATTGCTACGCGTTGCGCCTAAAGCTTCGAGAAGTTATCTCTAACTATTGCCGGCCTCCTTTCAAAAACGCTACCAACATTCACCCAATCCTTTCTATTCTATCCTCTACAACCATTCTTCTTTCAACACAACCAACCAAAGTTAACCTGATACATTAACATATCACAATACGCAAACTTCCCCTTACCGGACGTCGTCCGAGGACCAAGACCCGCGGGTTGACCGCGTTAGCAAACAAACAAGCGATTAAGCTCGTTCTAGATCTGCCTCGACCTTTCTTTGCTACCACATCATCCCTTCCTATCCTCTTGACTGACATGAACAACCTTGTGTATCAACATGGAGTTCCATCCCGATAATCAAATTCTAGGGGTGGAAAGCCTGGCCGGGTTAAGCTTAAAAGACCTCGAGAGCAAGATCAGTCAGCTTGGTCCTTCTAAAGTATCGAGACATTGGGTGTTACAGACACTCATGAGATGGCTCCATGAGCAAATTAAGAGAGATATCGAAGACAAGTCTTCACTGTCGAACTTGGTAGACCTGCTACTAATAGGCGGGAAACTGCTACAGCAGCCATTCAGTGAGGGCGAAGTGGAAGCCGCCTTCGGAGCATGGCAAATTAGGGACGCTGCAGAGAACCCTGCAAATCGACGTAGGTATGAGATGGTTCGATTAGACCTTCTCGCCTTTCTAAAGAAACCAAGCGGCAATATGAGCTTCGATGACAACTCGACCACCATGAAGTCAAGAAATCTGAGCAACATTGACAGACCAGACGACCCTAGCAATGACCAACGTCGCCCGTGGTGGAATGGAGGAAAACAGAGAACGGGTTCTAACGAAATTCCACTGGGAAAAAAGAAGGTACTACATGACAGCTACGATGGGAAGACTTCCGAGACACAGGAAAAGAAGAGCAAGCAGACTTCAACATGGGATATGCCACCCACGAAGCGTATAGCTGAGCAGACGTCGTCAAGTGATATGAGCCTACTAGGTTCTAGCCCTGTTAGGGCCTTCGAGCCCAGCCGGCTAGACCAACCCACGCCTAACCAGTTCGCTTTGCCACCACCCTATGATGGGTATGTTTGCCAACGTTGTCACGAACCAGGTACTAAACCCCTACAAAATAGGAATGCTTGTCGTACTGACTATGGCTATAGGACACTGGGTTCGCGCTTGCCCTACCAGCTTAGATCCGGCATTTGATAGACCACCACGTAAGGAGTATCAATGCACCATCTGCGGAAAGTTCGGTGTCCATTATATAACACTGTGCCCCCAGAATACGTGCAAGGACTCGTTGACACAGCAGCGCAAACTACATGCCCAGTTAGAAGCGTCTAGCCTAGACCACGGTTCTCGCTATCAAGATCGTCCCAACCAATCCCCGCTTCCTCGATACCGCTCGCGAAGTCCTATAGACCGTCGTCGTATTAAGGGGCGCGACATCCAGAGACCAGATGACAATTCCCAAGACTGGACCCATAGCTCCGATAGCAGACATCATCAATCTTCAGATCGTGGTAGTGTTTCGCCTTGGACAGCCCGCCAGCGCAAGACCCGAGAACTTCATCGCAGGGGTGAGGCTCTCCCTACATACACGTCGGATACGTACCGTCCACGAAGAACCTCCGCGAGCCCGCCTCGTAGCCACAGACATAGTCATCGAGCCAGAGAAGTACCTCCGCAAGAACATCCCCATCAACTTATAGAACTAAGTACGACCGAGGAGGATAGAAAGGGGAGACTCGCATACGACAATGGCGATTTCTCTCTGGGCTGGAATGATGATTCTCCGACGACGCCATCTTCTCCCAAGAAGAAAAATCGTGGAGACGTTAAAATCAATGAAGATGTCGAAATGGCAGACGCGCCGCTGGTTACTCAAGATATAACCGAGACTGAGCAAGCTATGAAGGAAGCAGATGATTTTCTTGACCGTCTAGCGATCGAGCTCGATCTAAAGAACGAGATCGCTCAGCCGACCCTCACTCTCACTCTCAATCAGCGCGACCCCAATAGTGTCGCGGTGGGACAAACAAATGCCGACCAAGATGAGGACACTGGAGAGAAAACTCTCGCCTTTTCCAAGGGCAACGGTCAAGTTAGTCGAGGGAAACTCGGACCCAAAAACCTTCCTCTTCTCCACCTTCTCCATGACCGCAAGAATCCCGCAGTTCATAATGCTAAGAGGATGACTGCTGTTGGTATGATGGCCTTGGATGGTCCAACTGATTCCCCTACGTTTCTGAATACCGGAGAACCTGAGCAACACTGATACTAGCGTATACATGCTACACACACGGCTAGGCGATACGAATGAATGAATAATTCATCACCGGGATATATTCTCACAATTTACGAAGGCCACAAGTCCCAATATGAAACTCCCGTGAAAGGGAATACCGTTCTTAAGATCACATCATACGCAAAGAAATATCAAAGTCGATTTAATACGAAACGTGCACTTGGCCCTCAAGCCTACATAACGGTGCGCTGGAGGCCACAATACTCCTTGGTTTTCATCTACCTACGAAATCACTGCGTAGCAAGATTATATCGTACCAATTCTGGTGGAATGTTGCGAACACTTCACAAATACCTGAGCACACATCAAATATACCCGTCTAGAATATTGGTACCGCTTTTAAGTGGTCATGGTTACAACAACCAGTTCTTATATTATACCTCGCCCCTGGCTTATGTTGTTTGCAATAATAAGTCAGGGTACCCATCAAAAGATCTGTCCCGACAGATCTTTTAGATGGAGGAGGTATAAAGAGAGGGTTTAGGTGGACAGGCATACTATTATGTTATAGCTGTGATAAAGGGGAAACGGAAGGGCGGTTGCATTTGAGTTGGCCATCATGGCAAAATAGGCTGGATGGATTTCCACCTGGATGTTTATGGCGTTGCTTCAGTGTTGTTCAATAATGGACGTTGAATTACTAAGACTAAAGGTCCCATCAAATTGTTTCTCATTGTGGGTTGCCTCGTTCGAGGAACCTGACGCCCGGCATGTGATTCGAAAGATGCTTGTGCTTAAATATCTCTTCGTGCTCGAGAATATGAACTGCTGACAAATGCCATAATGCTCTTTTACCAGAAACGCCCGACGCCACCGCCTGTAAAAATGCCTACTCGGTAGGTATGTACTCGTAATTTATTCTGTACATGTATCGCCTCTTTGTATACCAGTTCCTCCGCCTTGATCTTTAGGAGCTTGCGACTCTCCACATTCCTTCTCTTTCCATCCCCCCACGACCTCGCCTACTCGAGCTTATCGAGGTGTTCGAGGCGCGTGAGGACGACCTGCTTGCTCGTCTCCTCAATCTCACCAGCAAGAAAGACCTCGTCGAGAATAGCGTAGACCTTATAAAAGTTGAACACGAGGTCCAGCTCGCACACGTTGCCGAAGAAGGCGTCGAGCACCTCGACGAAGAAGTGGATGGCCTCCAAATACGCCAGCTCGTTGTCGTTGGTATCCACGCACGCGCAGAAGAACAGCCCCGCGTACCGCCGGTACACGATCTTGTAGTTCCGGAACTCGACGAAGTTCGATTGGTATTTCTGATCTCGGGGGGCGACGAGCCGGTGTACTTCCCCCTTCAGCTTGATCTTCTCTTCGTCGCTGTACGGCACGTACCACTTCGCGAGTCGCGTCTTGCCTCTGTTTTGCGCGCGGGGAGGGTTAGCACATGCTTTAGAAAGCAAATAGATTAGATTGTAGGTTGGATTTGAAGGGGTAAGCTTACTGCCGGTTCTGGATCAGTATGAAGGACAGCATCTTGACCTGCGGCGGCGATGCGGTATCGCGATTTGCTCGGGTCGAGGATTGCGGATCTTGAATTGAAGTTCTTCAGGGGCTCTCCTAGTGGTGGTGGGGCAGTTTTGATAGCACTGTATCAAAATTTGAGATACTAGCATAATGGCACTGTGTGGCTGATGTTTTTAAGGTACGCGTGTCTGGCATGTGCAAACTTTCGAGAGTTATCTAAAGACTTTCAAGTTTTGAATCATTTTTTATTCCCATCAATAAGGCTACAGAATGTTTTTAAGCCTATCCGAATTTCATAGGCCTACTATGAGCTTTATAGACAAGTTTGAATGATGGGCCTAAGAGAGCTAGTCACCTCTACTTCAAATATCGATAGTCCCTGAATCAAGAAGATCTGGAAAGATGGTAATGAGTGTATGTTTCTAGCCCTAGTTACAAATGTTCGATCCTTCTAAATACATATGTATACATGTGGTTAAGTTTCTACAAGAGAGTGGTGTCCATGGGTTTTACATAGGTGTGAATATCACTTAGATGTCGAATTTCTCGCCAACCAAGTCCTCACTAAGCTTCCAGCACTTCTCAGCCAGCTCTGGGTCTGTCGCCCACTCCTTAATAATCTGGGGGTCTGTAGTGAGATTGGTATCCTGCAAGAAGACACCCGTTTCCTTAAGTAGCTCAGGGTCTAGAGCAGCACGGATTGTAGTACCGCAGCCTTGCTGCAGCGTCTTCCACGGATCCGCCGCGGATTGTTCAGCCATGGACCTATCGACGACCTTAGCGGCCGCATCTTCGAAGACCTCCATCATCCGCTTTTCGCCTAGTTTCTTGACGTAGTCCTGAAGATTGGTTGAGATGCCGCCAGGATGAACAGCGAAAGTGCGGATTCCACGAGACGCGAGTCGTTTGTTCAGGGCTACTGCGTATAGAATTATGGCGCTCTTCGACTGCCCATATGACGCGAACTCAGTGTACGAGCCAGGCTCAGTGAAGTTAGGATCCTCAAAACGCACACCTGTGTATCGGTGTCCAGAGCTGGAAAGGAGGACGAGTCGAGCGCTTGGTCCGGCTGCAAGGATCTTGGGCATGATCTTGTTGGTTAGAACGAAGTGACCAAGGTGGTTAGCTTGGAGCTGTAGCTCAAGCTTATCCTCTGTAAGCTCGAAGGGAGTTGCCATTACAGCCGCATTGTTAATGACTACGTCGATCTTGGGAATCTCGGCGTCGTCAAGAATGGTCTGAGCTGCCTTCCGAACGCTCTTGAGCGAGGAGAGATCTGCTTCCACGAACTTCGTCTTCACACCAGCATTGACTTTCTTGATAGCGGCTATGGTAGCCTCCGCTTTCGCTAGAGAGCGTCCAACGAGAATGAGCAATGCTGGAGACTCTGCTGCGAGAGATATAACTGTTTCGGCGCCGATACCACCTGGGGTTGGTCCGGTCAGGAGAACTAGACGCTATTAGTCCGAGGTTATCCTAGGAGCCAAAGGATATCTTTACAAGTTCTCCCCTTCACCTGATCGGCGAACTTGTGTACAAGAGTGAGACCCTCGGTAGTTCTATCGTAGGTAGCCATTGGTACTAATATGATATTTTTCCTCGGAAGATGAGCAAAGTAGGTGGTTTAGGTTGTTTCTGATGGGTTCTCGGTGTCTTGATTGTCTTTCTGGTCTGATTCCGAGCAGTCCATGACCGTCGCCCTCCCCAACCTCTTATACGCGACGGTACAGAAGCCATGTTGCCGTCGCTACGCTGAGATTACATATTCATATGTCATTTCCATGGAGTTATGGAATCTTCTCTGCGTCCACCGGTCTTAGCTACTATAACGCCGGGTGTCTCTTCACCCCACGCATAAACGAGCGCTCGTAAAATTTGCTAGATATCTAATGCCATACCGTTTCTTATTAGTTCCCCGGAGTTGCCTAGTCGGGAACATTGTGATATGTGACATTACATACGCCATTACATACGCGGGAGTGGCTGATGGACAGCCGCTTGCTGACGCCATGTGAGGCTAGGCAAATGCACGGGGATCGCGTCTAGCGGGAAACCCCCAGTTTGGCTCCGTTAACGCCGGGAGATTGCAGATGGGGGTCCATCAACGGAGAAAACACGACATATGATTGGATGTTGGTGTTGACGCACTAGGCACCACTACCGGTCATAATTTATACCTAGGTGTGATGAAACCACACTTCTCAATCCAAACCTCATACAATACACCAATCTTTGACTCATCTCGTATAACTTCACCCATTCATAACTCGGGAAATCTAAACCCGGACTCGAAGATCGTAGCAACTGGGCATAGCTGGCTATACGCAACAGCAGCTTACTATAGGTATGGTAACCCCATTGGAGTACAAAACCGGCTCTTGGCATAAAGAAATATGAGCAGCCAGCCTGAAACATCAATGTTTGTGCACGTGACTTGTCTAGCAACTTATACTGAGTCTTGAAAAGTTCTAAGTTCATCTAATACCGACAGTCGTCTCCAACATGAAATCGGCGAATATACTATCTATTGCGTATAATATCTAACTAGTTCGTGAGCCTGTTTCATATAGTCGGCGTATACTTTACTAATGGTAATCACATGGGCAGTCTTTATTATCTATCTGAATATCTTTTACCATCCCTTGAATCTAAACCAGACATGTGCAGGGCTATTCGTCGATTCATGAAGTACTGAACCTGCCAAGACATTAGGTAACACGTACATAGGTACATGCTCATCTAGTGTATGCGTCGAGTGAAGCTGAAAGCAATTGCCCCTCCGAATATTCAGCTATCAGCCGCGCAGCCTCATCCTGATTCTACTAGCCATTGGAGCAGACAAAACTTTAGAACCCTCAGGTGCTCACTTGTACTTTGAGATCTGTTTAGTAGGAATTACTTAGGCACTCTCAGTTTCCATCATTTCCATCGCCAGCACAAGATCATCAACCTCCACATCGCTGTCTATCTGTCGTCACACAACCCCCAAACTTCTCGGCATTGGTGTCTGTTCATAGTATATCTCTCAGACATCGCAGTCAGCCTAGTCGCTATTATATTCCTCTTGAAATCACGGCATTCTTGTTCCACACGGATCACCATATATTCCCAATTCGCAGTCCTCCCTCATATTCGCCATTCCCTTGACATTGGCACCTCCATCGATACTAGCATCTTTCTAAATACCCGCATCCTCCTCCTCGACATCGGCACCCGTCATGTTGTGTTACCACGTTGAGCGTAGTGATGGGGTCCGGTATGAAGACAGCCGGTACCCGGCTACTCATGAGCTTGATTCCGGCGAGGGAGAGGCTGCGTGGCTAAACAAGATTGGGGACATGTTAACCCAGCAGCTCTACCCCGGCGCAAGTTAGTTGAACGTCTACCATATTTGTAACCATGCTAACTCTTACCAGGCGGCCCGCACCCCCTCAAGGCATTCCCACAGCACTACCACCTACGGGTTCGAAACCGTGGTGGTGATGGCAGTAAGTTGGTCTCACTCTATATTCATTATTTATACTTATATGTCCTCCTAGCCCGGCGACACGACTATTACCTGTATGGCTACCCGGATAGCGACGAAGATAAGAAGAAGGCGAGGGACCCGGCCCCCAAATACTTCCGGTCGGTCGTTGAGTTCTACGACCACTTTCTTTGGCTGCTCAGCGATGTCGACCTCGACCGCAAGAATTGTTCGTGTAAGCTGTGCAAGGCCGCGACTGAAGCCCCTAAGGAACCGCGGGGTGCGGCGGCTTCCGCCCCGCCAAAGCCCGACCACGGCGCCAATCCTCCGTCTGCACCCCCGGGACCACCGCCGGGTCCCTCAGGCCCATCTCCAGCACCAGCACCAACCGCCGCGCCCAGGACGTCGAAACGGGGCGGCCCTACGGCACCCATGGCAAGAACCGCGTCAACCCAAGCCGCTATTCAAGCTGCTACCCAAGCCGCTCCCCTAACCCAGCCAGACGAATCTTCTCTTTTCAGAGAAGGGGAGGTCGTCTGGTTTCGGAAGATTCAGGAGGCGTTCCGCCTGGGAATTGTGATACGCAACCAGCTCCCGAACCCGGCAACAGGAACCACCGCAAAGAGTCTTATCAAGCCGTTGTCACACTACCGTAGGCCGATTGAAGACGTTGAGAAAGACGAGTCGGATATGCGGCCTTTCCTAACTTTTAGCGTTCCATTCATACTTCCCAGTCTCCAGGGAATCGCCGACCAGCCGATGGAGACCGTCATGTGGGATGATGTGGAGGCCCACCTCCCACATGACGACGCGATGAAGGGAGAGGCCTTGACGTTGGAGGCTTCTAAGATTGCCGCCACCCGAGTAGACCACTCCTACTCCCTCTTCAATGCCCTTGTGAACACCGGCCTCCCCGCCAACCAGCAGAGCTTCGGCGGGGTGTTCCTTGGCTGCGAGAAGCTCGGCGTGTTCGAGGCTGTTCGAGTAGTGATCGAACAGCACGAACACGCCGAGTGGAGCAACCCGGAGGTGACATTTGCGATGGTAGTGAAGGCAATCATCCTGGAGCGAGGCGACCAGGGGGAGCACCTCTTCCTGCGGGGTGACATCTGGCTCCTCGCAGAGTTCAGTGGCACTCCGCAGGGCGCCGTCAACTCAGAGCAACTCCCCCCGGCGATGCGACGAGAGAAGGCGTTCCGGGACCGTGTGAAGCAAGCTCAGGGCTCCTATTTCGAGTGGGTGCCCGTCCAGATTAATGCCACGAAGCCCGAGCGCAGTATCCGAGGACGTTTTTACGAGTCTGAGAAGCTGGGACCAATGCTCAACCCGCAATGGGGCGAGTACGTCCAGAGTGGTCATATCCTCCCAATCCAGCGCTCCCTGAATAATCGCTTCGACTCACGAGGATCTTATGTCGGCCGAAAGAATTCGAGACTAGATGCTGTTGCTGGTGCCGTTCCGCCTGGCACAGTGCTTAATCTCGGTCCCCACGTCGTCGAGTGGGCTTAGGAAAGAGGCTCATAATACTCAATACCCAAGACCCAGTACCCAGCGCATGCCTACTACAGCAGACTTCGCCCTAGGAAGAGATCCGAACACATTGCCAAAGATAGCACCAAATTTGGGCTTAGGCACATATTTCACTAGAATCAGACACATATCATAGTACATCCTCTCCCTCCTCTCCCCTCCCCCCTTCTTCCCTTCCCCTCCACCCCACCTCTCCTCTCGACTAAACGAGGAGTTTACGTTACTAGTACCCTTTCTTCCTTTCATATACAACCACTTCTAGGTTCAGTTGTACTACTTGAGAGCTCGACTATAGAGTATTCTCCTATGTGGCACGGCCTATTCTCAACTATACAGCCTTCAGTTTTCAGCTGCGAGGTCTTTTTCTCGGTCGCAAGGCCTCAATCTTCAGTTTACGGCACCTCTCGATACTTCACAGTTGCACCACTTCTATACGGATTGTCAGAAGAACAGATCCTAGGCTTGGTTTGATCACGACACGGATTTTCCAGAGAGACTAGTCTTTTACGGTGCACTGAAACACGGGAGCCTTTTGGTTCTGCTAAAGGGGAAATGATCGCATAAAGTACATAGTAGTACATAGTGCAGTCAGTCACTTACTAGGAAGATAGTAGCCATGATCGACGTGGCGATAATACTATGTTGATACTCGTTCGGAACCATATAATACTCCCATATTAAATCTACTAAGTGATTACATGTCAAACACGAGTAGGTTATCATATGGGTCCCCCACCCAACTGACTCGTGTATGCGTATGACCCGACAAGCTGGATCGTGGAGCACACAGCCGAACCTACCCTTAGGTACCGTTCGGAGCAACTGGTCGCTGATCCGGGCCGCGCTGTAGCACGTTGCCCCTGGAGTGGGTGAGGCCTATAGTATCAAGTATGCATAATCTAGCTAATAGGACAGGCGGGAATATGGACGCATGCATGTACGGCATACACGGGGACGAACCGTAGTGGGTAGGAACCTACTCCCCACGCCAGTGATTCGTCGTGTAGATATTCAATAGGTAGGTCCGGAGACCTCACGATCAGTTCTCACGTAAAGCGTAAGATGTGGATGATATGGGAATCTGTCCGAGTTGGCCTATCTGCATTCGCAATTTCGCTAGTTCGACTCGACGCCCCCTTCTCGTCCTGTCTCCTTGCAGAAAAGACCCTTGTGTTATAGGATATACATATAATGCTCCACGACAATAAATTTCGGAGTTTTGACGACCTCGGTTGCGACTCGATTTATGCGGAGTGTCGAAGTGGGGTCCTGGTCCTTGTCCTGGGACCTTGATCAATGCTCTCGGATGTATTAAGTATACATTGTATATATCGGTGTGAAAAGAGAGCCTACAGGCAAGAAGTTGGAATCACATCACAAAAAGAATTTGAAAGGGATACGTTGGTATTTCGAAGAATCTGAAGGGCCTGGTTGTCTACATATGAAGTACGAGATACGGGTTGGGGTCCGCGGAGATGCAAGATTTCAGACCCCTGGCACTTATCTTTTTTTTTACACTGACGTTCCATCTCACTCACTCCTTTATCTATTCAAGATCTCTCCTCGCATGCACCTTTTTCAGAACCGCGGATGCAACGGTAGAGAAATATATGTCACGAACTGGGGGCGGCAGTTGGTCCCAAGTGGAATGACGTTTCAAGGACACGCGGAGCGGGTACGGGAGCTTCCGTCGCCCGTTTACTGCGACGATGTCTGAATGATGGGGATGGGAAGTGGATTTTGGGGAGTGATCAGCTTGACCGGGATGTATTTTTTTTTAAGACAACGGACATTTAAACCGTAGACGTACATAATCGTCACATGGGCTCGCATGGTTCATACCTATTTCTCGAATCGGGATTCTGCTTGATGTGGATTGGTTGTTAGCCGATCGGCGATAACGATAGTGGTGAGACAACATTATCTTAACAGCTTAAACCAGAGAAGGTTAATCTTGGATATCATATCAGGTGGTCTATCGTGGGTTATCGTGGAGCTGACTAATTGACGGTCAGGCTGTCAGAAGAGAGACAGATTCTACCCAATTAAGAGCAACCCCGTAAAACTCCCCGAGACTAAACTATTTCAAGCCATCGGTACCAGCAATCCATCACGCGCAGGGCGCCCCAGAGCTGGAGCGATCACAAGTTCGGAAAATCCGAAATTTCCGCTAGACGAAAACAGGATAGCCTATCCAAACTATCGGGTCAGTGACAAATTCTGGGTCGGCCGCCCAGTCCGCCAGTCCGGGTTCCCACGGGCGCAGCAAGTAGCAGAACTCGCTTCAATCCTGTCATCGCATCCCAAGCATCCTGTCTTGTCTCGCGAGGACAAGGGTTCAAGGGTTAAAGAAAAAGGGAAAAGTCAAAATGGAAAGAAAAAAAAGCTTGTCGCAGATCGCACGTCGCGAAACCGGGAACCACGGTACGGTGATATTCTACGCGGAGCAGATTTCTAGATTCGTCCCGTCATTTACCCACTTTAAACAGTTCGTTTCCTCGGTTTAGGTTTTTTTCTAAATTTTGCCCAGAAAAAATCCCAGGATTTCAATTTTTGCCCCTCCCTTGCCGCCCCTGTAAATAGAAAAACTTCACAACTTGTACTCCGAGTACCCAGGGATCCCCCCTTGCTACGATGTTTCCACTTACCCGTTTGTACGTAAGGCTTGAGTCAGCAGACAAAAGAACAAAGCTAGCTGGGGTTCTCGCAGCGCAAGCTCCCAATAGCTTCGACGGGCGTTACAGCGCGTATCGCTGCTCGCTACTAGAAGCAGCGCGCTTAGACGATTATGGTAGAGTCCTGGTCTCAATTGCTCTTAATTACCTGCTGTATTTTACGTAGTGTTATCAATCCATGGATTTTTCCGTTCGCTGCTTGTATCGCATATTGGGTTAAATACATGAGGAGCAGAAGCGGTACAAATACGATGCACGGTCATATGCACGTGTTTGGTTTCATTGCACCTACAGTTCCTTTTTCTCCCCCCAAATCCCAATCCCAGAGCTGCCAGGGGGGGGAACTAAAGAAAAGCCACCTGCCCCGAACAGCTGGTTCCCAGGTTCACTTGTCGTAACACCAATTTTTGCTTTTTCCATCCCGAGGGAACGGAATGCGCACTTCAACGCAATTGGATGTTTCTGACCTCCCAGGGCTACGACATGATATAGTACCTACACCCTCACCCCCCTAAACGCCGAAGTCTCCGTCGGCGATTGTACGGTGCTGTCGGAGGAAGCGCCGAGTAGGTAAGCCAAAACCGAGGAGGCACTATTGGTGAGGCAGATTAAATTCAATTATTTGTATTATTAGGGGGGCCAAGACGATGAGGAGGATGAATGAAGAAGGCAGTTAGCCGTTCGTTCGTTGCGGGAAGAGGCGGTGCCACGTAGCTGGGAGTCGGACTATCTACTACATGTATCATATCATGGTGATCATGATCCAATGCACCGGTGTCGAAGTCGGTCTGTATATCCATATATTTTATTCATGCGAACAAGCATCCCTAGGCGAGAAGAAGGGAGGATGCGTTCGTACAAGTTATCCCTACATTATCCTACATGCCCTAGCCTGAATACCCTACATACAGTACCTCAAGATTGCGTCACAAGATAAAAAACTGGAGCGCGAAACATTAGACGAGAAATCGCCGCATACCCTCCATCGGAAACATGCATGGTCTTTTCTTGCTACTTTGTCATGCGAGTGATCGAAGGAGCATGCGGTGCGACCAACCAACCAGTCATTTGCAGGTTGAAGTCATTGGGGGTCCTCTGTTGGTGGTTTATTACCATGTACGCATGTAGGTATGCTGGTATGTATGTATGGTTGGGGCGGGGGACGGAGGGTAAGCTTAACTGGTTAAGGACTCCAGGAAGAAATAGATGCAATGCAAGGAGAGTAAGCATTGCCGGCTTAACCTGCCCAATCCAAGGGGACTGCTGTGATACCCGAAAATGCCGGACCTAAACGCCGGTAGATCGCACCGAATCACGACATCCTAGCTTAGTAGAAAGAATAAGAGTAGAGAACAACAATAATACCATAGACGATGACAAGACACTTAGTATCATAGAAACCTAGTAAAGGGAACGACTTTTTTGAACTATATGGTTATGGTAAACGTAATATCTCTCGTCCCGTTGAAATTTTCGAGGGGAGGCGAATTCGACATGACAGACTTATTATATAGCCATTACAACTCGGCAGCCAGTTTTATCAACTTAGCGCCAGTCGCCTCTTGCGCCAAATCTGACTCGCACACAACGGCCAACGTAGTAGTAGTAGGTAGTAATTCGTTCGTTATCTTTCCAAAAAAGGCGGCCCCGTCTAATCAGTCTTTCTTTCGTAAGATGAGAATAGGAGAATGTAGTAGTAGTTCTTGTAATTGTAGTTGTAGCAAAGTTTTAAATGTCAATGCATGCTGAAGATGGTATAATGCGGCTCATATCGTAATTTCGTTGCACATGATATTTTTCGTCGGGACGTCCGATATATACACTTCACTAGAATGCGAGGTTTTGATGTCTTTGTGCGTTCGTTTGTGTTGGTTCTGTTAGGTATTGATGTATTGATGTCGTCGAGGTAGATGCTAGGTGCGGCGACATCAACTTGTAGATTAGGGCTCGGGTACGTTGAGATTTGCGCCGGGCTCCTTTAAGGTTACGGTGGACGGGTTTGACATTGTTAGCTCTCGACCATCTTCAAGGCTTGCACGCGTAGCCGCAAAGCCTCCATCATATCCGGGTCCGGTTCCGGGTCGACCTTCCTCGGCTTGACTCGCGGGCACTCCGCACATTTCTGGTGCGCGCAGTTGCGGCATTCGGTACCATCTTCCGCATTGGCGGGGAACTTCTTCTTGCATTCATGACAGGCATGAACCCCCTTGAAGGTGACGCCAGGTTCGTCATTGGGATATCCATATGGATACTTGTCTTTGGCTTTCCTGTTTAGAGTTAGATATGCGACCCAAATTATTATTCTTCGGTAAGAACTTACGGGTCTCTTGGGCAGTCAGCGCAACGCTTGTGACCGCAGTTGTCACAAACTCGCGCTTGTTTCGAGTGCGCAGTGATAAGGTTGTTACACTCGTGGCAGTGTCTTCTAACCCGCATACGAGGCTTGCCCTTGAAGACGAGTTCCTGTCCACCAGCCTTGCCAGGACGCTTGAGGATGATTTTCTGCGCGTAATCGTAGTCGTAACTTGGGATGATGGGAGCATTTTCTTTATTCCTCCGCATGACGGCCTCTCTCCTTTCTCGGTTGGCCTGTCTTTCTGCTTCATTGCGTGGCTTGGCAGGGTGGCGAGTGCATTTCTTGCAACGCTTATGCTGGCAGCTTGGGCATTCGTCACCGGCGCCGAAAGCCGAATGGCATCTATGGCATTCCCGATGGATGCGCATACGAACCGACTTGTCAACACGGAGCACATCTCCTTCGGTAGAATGCCATTCACTTGGTTTGATCTCCAAGCCGAACTTAGTCCCAAGTTTCTTTGCGCGCTCCTCGTGAATTTGTATCCGAGGAATCCTAGTAGCGTTCTCATATTGCGGCCTTACTATAGCAGCAGGTGGTTGGCTTGGGTAACTGTCAATACTCGATGCAACGTAGATACACGGTGAGCTTGGATTTACCTCATGAGCGTGCCAGAGGGCGCAGTCGGGCCAGTAGGCGCTTTCTTGGAGCGACCACCCCTCTTGAAAACGGTCTTTACATGGTACAAGACCCTACCCACACCCTTTCTTTTCTTCCCGTCTTGCGGTCCCGGCGCAGTAGCGGTAGCAGTCGCCGGCGAACTCATGGCTGCTATTCTATTATTCGCTTCCTTGGGTAGTGTGGTATGACTAAATTTCGACGAGGCCGCGCGCTGACGGCTCCCTAGCAAGCGATTGACAGCCCCAGTATGTGAGGCCTCGAGTTATCGAGGGCCTATCGATCCGGGCAGTGCAACCATCTGTATGCCTGACGTAGCAGCCGTAGGACAAAGAAAGGTGGCGGCCCCCTTCCTTTTTATTAACTGTCAGATTATAACAGGTATCAATCTCTATAAGGCGGGACGTGATGAACAATGGCAAGAAGTATTCCGTATCCTCGATTCTCGATATCAACTTAGAAGATGACTACTCAGATATCCAAGCCATTCAAGCGAGGGTCTAAGTCGTCCTTCTCGTAGTTACTACCTAGCAGCGGCAGGAATTCAGCTCTTAGTGGCAAACCTATGCGACAAAGAGTATACGGAAGTGGATAGGAAGAACAAAGCACCAATTGGTATTAGGGTCGAGGTCTGATGTTTAAACAAAGAGGATGAAGAGTGTGAAGAGGAAGAGAGGAAGCCAGAAGAATACGGGGAAATGTGGGAATTGCAGATTGGCTACAAGCAGGTTGTCCCGGCGCTAGGTCACCCCCAGGTGAAGAAGCGTTTGCTAGGTTTGGTTCGAGTCCAATTGATAATAAATAGAGGATGTGGGACAGCAGCCAGTACCAGCGAGTACCAGCGAGCCCAGCGTAGCAGAACCAACAGGAGAGCCAACAGACATGTTGCTCCGTCCAGGTGGGTATCGTTGTCTTGGCAGTTTCCACTGAGCCATGTGCAGCGTCGTAGCTTTAGTGGGGAGGTACTCTGCTCTCTGCTGCACAATACGGACAATATTGTACACTAAATGCTACTAAATACATCCCCGATGTAGACATGTACTATGGTATATATGCAACACCGCAGGTACCTACTTTCGGTATACTGTATGTGGGTAGGGAAAGCTATCCATGCATTACATATACGTACCAAACAATAAAATTGCTTGGCTACAGGAGGGACACACTTGTGGAACTAGAAGGTCCTGTACTGTACGATTTTACTATGTACGGTAGGTGAGTATGATGGATCACAATGGATCACAAGCACAAGAAGAGGACACGGGAAAAGGGGGCGCTGAGATAACTGGATGGATAGACGAATAGGTCAGACTCGGAGCAGGCTGTGGGTATCATTTGCTATGTATCATACCATCAGTGTTATGTCATCAGCTGGAATATGACAATATTACACTAGATATTACATACTTACATCCATGGATAAGTTCCAAAGTTGTGTAGTACGGAATATAGCAGATCCGTTGCATTATGGACGTGCCCATGTGTGTTGTCGTTATGCTAGCCAGGTCAGCATCGCATCTCTCGTAGCGGTTAGGAAGGTAATTAGGTATCTATCCCTCCTATCGTCAAGGGTATCAAGGGTCGCTCGCTAGCGGTGTTCGGGTTGTGACTTCGACCCCTAACCTGAACGGCACGGCGTCCGGGTCTCTGGACCTCACCTACTAAGTCGCTAACAAGTTTGGAACTTTTGTCAGTTTTAGGCATCAGATTCGCTACCTAATCTTACACATTTACACACAGATACACATACACATGGCGACGCTCATCGAATGGATATCTGCTCAGGAGAACACAATCACATCGCCACGAGTACGAGGGGATGGATTATCTAACCAGCGTAAAAACGTGTTTGCTTCGATGATGCTACTGCGCTAATGTGTGCATAGAGTTTGCCGGGAATCCAATCATCAATCGTAATAATTCCAGTACCACGCGTCACCAACGGCGGCGCGGGAATAGCGATCTGACATGTCTATGACGGCCTATTGGCGCGCTATGCATCTTAATAAGGGGGGGATGAGGGAAAGAGGGGGATAGAGAGAGAGTCTAATACAACGTTCCTTGCGTTCGACTGAATTTTGGTAGTAGGTAAGGTACCCGGGTAGGCAAGACGCACATGGTCCGTTGATGCATTTTATGCGGTCGACGCATTTTCTGAGGTGATTTGGTCGAATTGAATTTCTCCCCGCAGTCGCATCACGTCCGGGAGAATGTTGCTTTAATATTTTATACCTACATCCACATGCGCATAGGATGCACATATGTAATGTAAGTGTAGACATTCCCGTAGGCACATGTTACATAGTATCATTAGTATGTAGGTAGGTAGGTTAGGTATAATATGTATAATCCATGGATATATACATGTATGCTATACTCAATAATATCACGGTATGGAAGACACTATGTACTATCACTTACCGCCCGTTCTATCAGGCTGTGGACCCGATTCCCGAGCGAGTGGACATTGGATGTTGCGGGCGGTGGTTGCGTGGTGCCCAGTGCAACAGCCCAACGGTTGCGTTGCGCTGGGAAGAACATTGAAGATTAAAAAGCGAAAGACCGAGTATTTTAATTGGGTACATTAATTGATATGGATGTACATAGGGGTCCGCACGTACCAATTGATCTTTAGCTGCTTAGTCTTAAATATTAGCGCGGTTATATGTGGATATGGATCCAACCAGATGGGACAAAGCTGGACAGGCTGGAGAGACAGGCTTGAAGATGGGCTGCCCAAGAACAGTCAAGACTCAAGAACCAACTTAAAGAAACGCCAATCTTGTCTCCAATCATTTTCTCCACATCTGTTTTTTTAATATCGATTCTCCCGCGCGCAACCACTATTCGGTCTATTCCCAATCCCTCTCTAGCTCATCACCCATCTTATTGATACTCTGCATATCCTATCTGTCCAGTGTGTCCCGACTCCTCGATGGTCTGCAACCAAACCCGGCTTGGAATTTTCTGCAGCAGCGTCACGCTTCCACACATTAGCCAGACATGTGGCCACATCTTTTCATCTTCGAATCATTCCGTCCGTCAATATGTTGTTGGTAGAGGCATCATACTAGATAGGTAGTCAACCAGTAGCTTGTATTACCAACAGCCAGCCTCCCCTTAGGTTCGGCGCATTATGTTACGAACCCGCTTCTCGGTCGAGAATCCGACAAACTGGGAAGCATACCCGAGCTTTCTCTAATACTGGGGTAAATATGTATGCGTTGTACCGCACAGTCTATATAGATCCAGCTACATGGTAATTCCATCGCGGTGGCCAATCCGCCTCCGTCTTTCGTGCCGAGAACAGCCATCCATCACCTACCTGACATACCGGCTCGGCAGAGAATCTCACCAGAGAACCAACCGAACCACCTTCTAGGGGTAAACATGAGACCTTCTACGTACCCGTTACCGCCGCCCCCGCAAACTCGTTACTATCTACTTTCAGCTGCTTTCCAATTACATACTAGGTAGTAATTATGTACTGTATGTATGTATTTAATTAAGCTGTTCCGGTTACTTGGGGGTGGACGGAAATCAAGGTCTCAGCGATGACACGTCGTTTGGCACAACGTGTCTTCCTAGCAGTCTCAATATTGCCAATCAGCCGATGTGCTTCATGCTTGACCTCATACATACCATTCAACAATTTTAAGATTTTCTCAGAATGGCTAAAATCCGCATTTGCGATCCCCTTTCCCTTTCCCAACCCCTTCTCGTGCATCGTTGTCGCCGACAGATATCCCCTCTCCACCCTCCCGCATTGGGAAGGATAGGTAAATAAGTTGACCGTTCTGCAGCGATGGGCCCCGCACACCATGTAACCCACCTTGAGCTGCTTCAACTCATCCTCAGCTAGGTTAGGTGTTAGGAATGCCTGGAGATCCTACGGCATTGCCGTGTCCTGGAGGGTAAAATAGAGATCAGATATAATATCTCAGTCATCCATCTCGTACTCCGTACTCCGACGCCAGCGAAAGGGAATATGACTTCTCTATTTTTCATTTACTCAACTGGATACAACAGAGAGAGGGGTTAACCATCAAGGGGACCATCATGGCGACATGGATCGAATAAAAACCCTGAGGTGTCAGTCGGCAAGCATCGATTTGCACTCTGCATGAATTCTTACGATATACCCGCTGCTCGTGGCAAAGCCGCCCTCAACTCTCCAAGTTCCAACAAATTGGATTCTCGGGCCGTTGATATGGGACCACTCGTGCTTTGGCATATCATCCCAATGCACTGGAACGCACCATCCCGGACTGGTCGTGAAACCACACTGTACTACCTACACGTATGCGACCTCAGGTCTTGGAACATCAGCCACTGGGACCCCATCATAAGCCTGTGTCATCAAGTATTTTTCTTTTTCATTCTCTCGTCAGTCCCGGCTGTTCGGTGCAGCAGCGCCGCAGGCTCGCATCCACCTTCTCTCCTCCCGCCTTTCTTTTTGCGAAGACCCAGCCGTTTGGGTCGCCTGTTTTTCTTAGTGGTCAATATTTTCTTCACCGCTTTTATCCCATCTCGAAGCCATAGTAATCGACTCGCAAGGGCATGCTCAATCGGAATGCATAGTTCTCTCCATAACCCCAGTAGTTCACTTAATACCAGCGAATACGTTATGGGTCTACAACGAGCGACCTGGTCCGACCCAAAGCTGCAGTACATGCGACCGACACGCTGTTTACTATAGTAATATCTGTGATCGTTGTTATAGGCCGAGGCAATGACGTGCATATGGGCATGGTCAGATCGGAAGTATCCCGGCAGTCGAACGACCCAAAGTTGCCAAGATGGCTCAACTGGTCGTGGTTTTCTGGGCCATGTTGAGTAGAGATGCTTCCAAGTCCACCCAGGGAGATGCTCGATTGCAGCAAAAATCGTACCATCTAAGTGGCCTTGCTACGTCACACTCCTGCCCTCCGTCACATTGAGGGATAATACTCCGGATTCCAACTTGAGGGCATGCCTAACTTTAGCAAGATCGCCCTCCGTGCAAGAATACAGGTCTGCACCGCGGCTAATCCTCTGCATGACCGTCTTCCCGGGCTACCATCATTACCGAATCCCGCTGGTTTCTCGAACGCCCCCCATCAGATCATCAAATGATCAAGCTTCAGACGTAACCCTACCAGAAACGTTTTGACCCGATCTGTCGGTGTCGGGAAACGAGTGAATTCCGGTAGCATATTGGTGGAGCTACGTCCGGATGCTTGCATAAAGCCACCAAGCCAGAGCGAAAGCGATGGTATCCGAAGATTAGGTATCTGATCTTTCGACGTTACACCACCTGATGAATGATATATCGTTTTAAGAAGCCTTCCTCACACCACACCGAACCTGTGCAGAAGCACAGCCCGGCACGAGATATTTACTGGAGCGCTTAAGTGCTGAAAGGAGATGGCTGCGCGACGACTTCATACGTTGAGAGTCACCTTGCCCATTGTAGTACTCGTGCAACTTGCCTCAGCTGTTCCAGGCCTGGGATTTGTCGCCGGTACGCCTCGATCTGCCGTCACAAGTGTCCAAATTTAGGGTGTCGGTACAACTCAATGACATATCTCATTATTCCCAGCCTATTCGAATATCAAATCAAGGGTCGAGAAGCGATCATGGGAGGGATGTGTGCTAGGTCAATTAGCTTCATAATGCCATGGACGTAACTGGTGGATAGGCCTGTGGAAGCACTTGAGGTGGGCTTAATGGGGTTCCGGCCACTCTACCGAGTTGGCACGCCTAGCCTGGTTCATATTTATGAACACCACGGACAAGGGCTCCAAATGTGTGCTTGCCGAGATGATATCTCCCCCAATTACCAAGTAATTGGAATTATAGCCAAAACAATCAAGGTCGGTATATCATTCTTGCTTACAATAGCGTTTACAAATACACACATATCACTCATCATGTTTATATCTCATTTGTATACACTAGGCACTTCGGTGTAACGGACTTCCAATGAGCCCTTCGAATTGCCTATTAGCTCTTATGGGGTTTTATGAAGTCCTACTCGCCTTCTGCCCATTCACCCAAGCAACATCGTCAGCTTCATGCTAATCTCATCCGAAAAGTCACGGTTTTTTCGTCTTGGCAGCCTCACCGACATCGGATCTTACGGATTTAATGCAAGCAGACGTAATCATCAGTATCCATGCGGTCGATGGAGAGAACCCTGAATAGGTGCCAGCTGGGGACCATTCAGGGTCAGATGGAGTTGGGGATAACGTCTCCTCTCTCCTTCATGAGATTATGAAATATAATTCATTAAGGGGTTGATTATGCTTTCGGCTCGAGTACGAACGCCACACACCCAATCGTATATCAATGCACATGTGAAGTCCGAGGCTGTTGAGTTGCGATATGTAACCCATCGCAGATTCCCGTGTCGTTTGAGATAGGTCATTTCAGTACTTATCATCTTACCTACTAGATCTTACATGCTTCGCGTAGGGCGGCAAGTAGGGCGGCAAGCCAGGAGCACGCCTTGTCACATTTCCATCGTCAATAATGATACGCTCCAGTGAGTGGTCGGTCGAGTGCATTACCTCGTCAGCGTGGCTGGGCTCTAAACATAGCAGCCGCCGCACTAAGTGTCCCGTAGTCCTTTCTCGCGCCATTGCCGGGAGCGTTAGAACCGTCGGTCCCGACTAGACTCGGGAATACCCTCGCACGCTGCAGTAGTGGCAGCGCTTCCCCGGACATGAGATATATTTTCCCCAGTCCCTAGCGTCAAAAAAACAGAAACAAAAAAGGGGGGTGTCTGCTTTTCCTCCATCACAGAAAAAAGGCGCCGTTCGTACATATTAAGCAATTTCCTAAACCGGACCGCTGCCTCAGCGTCCTCTCATTGGTACACGAACCGAGCTGCCTTGGCATTAGCTGCTGGGTGGATGCTGGGCGATCGGCTCCAAACCGGCCTCGGGATGACCCCGCAGCGGGCTCGCTCGATCGATCACGGCATCCACTGCCCATGCTGGCGTGCCGAGAAGCGGAGTGCCGATGCGGAGTTGCCTCCTACCCCATCGAACGATATCGTGTGAATGTAACGTCCATAGGGATTAGCACTAATACTGTTTTTGGATTAGGTAAGTATGGGACCACAGTGGTCTGCTCTCCTACGGTGTCACGAATAGCTATTAACTGGGGAGTAAAGAGGTCGGAACAATTTCACAGGATGGACTCATCGGGGTCTTAATTCTTCCTATCCGTATGTAGCCCAATGTTTGCGGTGGGAGTCCCGAGGTCGTTGACATAGTCGACGATATCGTAAAGACTACCCAAAAGTATCCGGAACTTAGCTCAATTCTAATTGGCCCCGAAATTCGGCCGCGAACTTCAAGTGGACTTGTTCATACCAAGAAAGATAAGATCCACCACGTGCTCAGACGGTCTAGGAATGCACGGCTCTTTCGTCTAGATGCTAATCATTTCATAATTATACAACACCGGTCTGACTCATAACTCAAACCTCGCGTGGTTGTGATTCGATCTTCGTGCTTAAGATCGCTGTGCCCCGTCCCTATCCTAGAGCCCCGTAATAGCGTCATAGACCCGGTTCGAGGTTTCTGCTACTAACTTAAGATGCCGAATATCGTGGTCGTTGGGTAAGCCACGATAATCCGAATGTCTATGCTATGGAATGATCTAGGAACGCTGATACCTCAATTCGTAGTGCTGGCGTGTCCGGCCTCACGTCGGCATATCTGCTGTCGAAGCAGAACGGAAATGCCATAACGGTGGTCGCGAAGCATATGCCCGGGGACTATGACATCGAGTACGCATCGCCGTGGGCCGGCGCCAATGTCTTACCGTAAGAGAATTGCAGCATTCTCCGCTTTGTGTGCTAGGACTTACACCGGGATAGCATGGCAACTGAGAAAAACAGCTCCTGGGAGCGTCGCACGTGGCCGGAGATGAAAAGGCTCGCGACTGAAGTTCCAGAGGCCGGGATCCATCTGCTAAGTGCGTAAACCGATCACGAGGATGAATTCACGGGGTCTAAGTGACAAGTATAGAGTCTCGCGTTTACCGCCGAGAGAAGGATAAGAAGAAGCTTAAGTTCGATGGCCTCTTCGAGGAGAACCCGTGGTACAGAAACCTCTTCGACGACTTCCGGGAGCTCTCCAAGGAAGAACTTCCCGAGGGCATGGCCTCGGGCTGCGAGTTCGGCTCCGTGTGCATAAACACCATGCTATACACGCCGTGGCTCGTAGGGCAGTGCAGGAAGAACGGAGTGGTCTTCAAACGTGCTCAGCTGAAGCATATCTCGGAAGCCGCATCTATGAGCCACAACGGCGGGAAAGCTGATGTGGTGGTCAATGCGACGGGGTTGATGGCTTCGAGGCTTGGAGGGGTGATGGACGAGAAAGTCGTGCCGGTTCGCGGCCAGGTTGTTGTCGTGAGGAACGAGGCCCCGTACATGGTGACTAAGTCCGGAACCGACGATGCCGACGATGAGCTCTGCTACATCATGATGCGGGCTGCGGGCGGAGGCACGATCCTAGGTGGGACCTACCAGAAGGGACAGTGGGAAAGCCAGCCGGACCCGAACTATGCGATGCGGATTATGCGGCGGGCGGTGGAAATGATGCCTGAACTAGCGGATGGGAAGGGAGTCAAGGGACTGTCTATCATCCGCCATGGAGTTGGCCTACGTCCATTCAGAGAAGGTGGTGTGAGAATCGAGAAGGAGAAGATTGATGGCACCTGGGTTGTCCACAACTATGGACACGCGGGCTGGGGATATCAAGGCTCGTATGGCTGCGCGGAGGATGTTGTTGGACTGGTAAATGAGATCTTCAGCCGGCCTCGTTTATAGAACGACTACACAAGGACCCATAACAGCGTAAACATCCCATATCATTATGTACCTAGCCATTGCGCACCAGAAGTTCTGAGATTCTCTATTGCTTATAATCGGCCACACATCTAACAAACCGAGCAATAATCCATAATTCGAGATATGTACATATTTACGTAAGTAGATAACTTTTGCGGTGCCTATTCTATTTCTCTTACTATGGGAAGAATGGGTATGTATAGCCTTTGTGCATATTTCAAGACTCTGAACATACGATCGTAGCTATAAATGAACATAATCGAAAAGGAGAGCGCCGTCAGGGGTGGTTATTGCCTTGTAGGTAACGAATAACTCCCGTCGGTCCGGCGAGTCGGAGTAGGCGGCTGCTAGCACCCGACATACATATTTGAAACCCACTTGTCCACCCCACGTAATGTGCGGCGTGTCCTCGAAAGCTTCAAGCTCCGACGCGTCAAACTAAGCTACCTGGGTCCTCAAAGAAAATTGTCACCAGTAAGAATGGCGAGCAAAGAACCTGGTATCGTCTCTCAGGTAGTCACACTGGCATTTGACGTCGCCAATGGCCGTAGCGCATTATCAAAACTTGTCCCGCCATGTCTACTCCTCGTAGATGCAGTGCTCTGCGCACTCGTCATATGGAAAATTCCATGTAAGTTCCGCGAGTGATCTCAAATACCTACAATTAGTCTTGCTTATAACCTTTTCCTGTGTAGATACCGAGATCGATTGGAAGGCGTACATGGAACAAGTCGCGCAATATGTAGCCGGTGAACACGATTATCCTTCCATCAAGGGGGGCACCGGTCCTCTCGTCTACCCAGCCGCCCACGTCTACACCTATACCGCATTATACCATCTTACGGATAAGGGCACGAATATATTCCTGGCGCAAGAAATTTTCTCTGTGCTGTACTTAGCAACGCTTGCGCTTGTAATGGCTTGTTACTGGAAGGCAAAAGTAGGTTATGAATAATCTAAGTATTTATAGATGCCTAGGTACTAATTAAGGTTGCTGTGAATAGGTACCGCCGTACGTCTTCCCCCTGCTGATCCTGTCGAAGCGACTTCACAGCGTATTCATACTGCGATGCTTCAACGACTGCTTTGCTACCTTTTTCCTGTGGCTCGCCTTATTCCTCTTCCAGCGACGACAGTGGACCGCCGCCAGTCTCGTATATTCGTGGGGTTTGGGAATTAAGATGTCGTTACTGTTAGTGCTTCCGGCCGTCGGAATAGTCCTACTTTTGGGTCGAGGGTTTTCGGGAAGTTTGAAGTGTGCCATCGCCATGGCCCAACTCCAGATTGTCATGGCCTCCCCATTTCTGCAAGAAAATGCAAGGGGATACGCCAGCAAAGCTTTCGAATTGACCAGGCAGTTCTTTTTCAAATGGACGGTCAACTGGCGCTTCGTCGGGGAGGACATATTTCTCAGCCGGTCGTTCTCGTTGGCCTTACTCGCTATGCATGCTCTTGTCTTGACGGGGTTCATCATCAATAAGTGGTTGAAGCCGGCCGGGGAACCTCTGTTGGCGATAATCGTGCCAATCTTGCAATTCAGTTCACCTTTCAGTCCCCAAGAGGAACTGGTAGTCGCTTCGCGCGTAACCCCTGAGTACGTGACGACTACGATTCTTTCGGCAAACGTCATTGGGTTGCTCTTCGCGCGTACTCTGCATTACCAGTTCTACTCATATCTCGCCTGGTCCACCCCGTACCTCCTCTGGCGAAGCGGGGCCCACCCTGTCATTCAGTACGGACTTTGGGCTCTCCAGGAGTGGGCCTGGAACGTCTTCCCGAGTACACCCATCAGTTCCGGTGTCGTGGTTGGTGTGCTAGCTATCACTGTGGCCTTGATAGCGTTTCAGAAAGACAAGAGTGCAGCGCCAGTATCTGATTCTGCGCGCGAACGCAAGAAAGTCTGAGCGCGATAGTGTTTGCTAATGATAGACTCAATCATCTTCCGAGTCTGAAGGTGGCATCCTGCCCACAGTCGAGTCTTCGTCGTCATCCTCGTGAGTAACTCGTGCAAATTCCTTAGGCCTAGAGACTTAATTATTTACTCCTGATAGCAATGCTGAACCGACTTACCAGTAACTCCGTTTGCGCCATTCCCTCTCGTCGCCGACGATATTCACGATCTCCCCCTCTGCTTTGCCTTGCTGTTCCTTGGGAGGGGCTAGTTCCACCAAGACGTATCCTCCGCGCCTAAGCCAGATCGTGTTGCGGAACCGAACTGGGAGCTCGACCAGCACGGTGCGCCGGTCCGGTAGCGAGCAGGCGTAAACACTGTTGCCCTCGGGCTTAATCACCTTAGCGAGGGATTGCGTTTCCGTGAGCTGGTCCGGCGGCGTTAACGACTCCTCCGCGGCTGCCCGTAATTCACGCTTTGGTCGGCCCATCTTCAGTTATGGTGCTATGTAGCGGGTTCGTTTTCGAATAAGTTGGAATCGGGCTCGATAAATTTGATGTAGGCCGACCAGATTTAATGGATGGTAGCACGGTCTAGTGGGGTTCTGCGCTATCTCGTTCAGCCGTAGTTTTCCCGGCTACGCTTAGATGTTACCTAGGTGTAGGTAGTTGAGAATTAAACCTGATGCTCATTACTAGGTAACGTTGAAGCCGTATGACCGAGGAAGATGTTTATGGACCGTTGGCTCTTATATGTTGACCGCCGGAGGTAGATAAGATTAAATTAAAGTCAGTTTAACTGATTATACTTCCACATGTCTCTTAAAGTATAAAGTTTCAATTCAAGGATATGCTAGTGACCCTTAACAGTTGATAAAATTAGCTGATACGTTCAAATGTTCTATAAACTACATGTATGTTTAACGTGCCTATTCAATATTGTCATTATATAAATACCTAGCTACCTATGTATATGATTTATCGCATTTTCTATTTTAGAGGTACATGGATATATTGTACGTACCTAGAGCTGAACATACATCGAATTTAGATGGCGGGTAGATACTTTAGCACAAGTCAAACGCCACTGCGCTTGCACGGAAAACAAACAACACTTCGCAAGGCCATCAAGCCACAACCAACCAAACCTCAATCTACTATTCATATTCCTGACACTGAATTCTATTTAGGACGTATTAACAACAATGGCCTCCCTGGAGAGACTGCCCCCGGAGACCTTGCTTGACATAGCAGGTTTTGTCGCACCACCTGACGAAATGTATGGAATGCATCGATTGCAATGCCAACGTGACCTTGCATCACTCGCTCGTGTCAACCGGCGATTTCGCGACATATTTGACCCATTTCTCTGGCGTTATAATGGTGAACATGGAGTATTGGTAGGGGACCTCGAGGACGACCAATACCATGAAATTTGGTCTTCTGTTTTCCATGCTGCTATACGCAACAGACCCGATATTCTAAATAAGGCACTCGAGCATGGACTACCATTGGGATCACCTCAGAAGCCGAAGCCCTTGTATGTCGCAGCGGAAATGGGTAACGAGGCTGCTGTATGCTGGCTCCTCAGTCACGGAGTACCACCCGATGCCACACCTAAGAATAACGATTGGCCTCAAGATTGCGTCCCAACTTGGATGTCGCCATTATATGCGGCTATCGAAGCATGTCAGGAGTCTACTGCTTTGGCTTTACTATCACGAGGCGCTAGAATCAGGTTCCTACCTAATTCATACCATGGAAATCCCCAGCCAACCCCCGAACCAGCTATTCATGCTGCCGCAAAACATGGTCTGCGGGATGTTGTGAAGTATCTTGTCGAGAACAGGGGCGTCAATATTAATGAAATCGATGGGTTGTCCATGACGCCATTACATCATGCGGCAATGCATAACGATGACCAGGAGCTAATCAAGACGATGACAGACCTCGGTGCCGATCCCAATATCGAGACAGAAGATAGACACATCCCCCTTACACAAGCGATAGGATATGGACGTTTGGACGCCGGAATGGCCCTTTTGAAAGCCGGGTCGAATGTTAACCCGAGCGACGTGAACGGATTTGGGAGTTCCTCACTTGTGCTATGCGCATCCCTACCGATCGATTTTTCGGAGCGTCCGCTCCTAGAGCAACAAAAGACAATAATCCAGAAGCTTATTGCCAATGGAGCAGATGTAAACGGAAATTTGGACAGAGAAACAGCCCTCGGCGGCGCCGTCGCAGATGGCACCCCTGGAGCTGTTTACGAGCTACTCAGAGCGGGAGCAGATATCCATAAGCCTTCGGGCCCCCAAAACTTGACACCGTTTGAGATTGTATGGAGCCTTGAGGAGGTCGAATCTCTTACTGCGAAGGCGAGACTTTTCGTTGCAGCAGGCGCCCGTCTAGATATTCCAGACAAGTCAGATGGAAAGACGCCACTGGAAAAGGCTATCAACCATTGCATAAGTAAGCCGAAACAACAACCGCAACCTTTAGACTCAATACTCGGCATCGCAGACCGACGAAATATACGTGACGGCTATCTCGATGAGCTCTTCCAGACTTGCCTAGTAGGTCGAAAGCTAGCGCCGGCGAAAATCCTGAGGCGTCACGGCGCAGTTTCTAAGACAGCGGAGAGAGTAATCTATCGGTGGGCCAGTGAGATCATTAAAGAAGACCCAGACGACCAAGATCATCAAGAATTCTCATTCTGTCTCGATTTCCACCTACCAAAGTATGAACTTGAGACTCTCTTTAGCAAGGCGCTAGACGCCCCGAACGAGGACCGATGCCATATACTTATTGATCGCGGCGTATTGTCGTCGGGTAAGGAACGCCAGCAATGGCTTCACCAGGCAGTGAAGCGTGGCGGTTTCGCGCTCATACGACGCATGTGCCGAGCCGGAATGGATGTCAACGCACTTAATAGTGAATCCGAAACACCCATCATGGTTGCCATGAATGCCGATTACCCAAACGTAGCCAATCTGCTCTTTGAACTCGGGGCAGATCCCTTCCATCCCCGTCCCGAGCCGGGCAAGAAGGGTTCAGGCAAGTCCGCATTCGAATCTGCGGTCCGTAAAGGTCTCTTCGTACACGCGAGAAGATGGTGGCTAGAGACACCTGTGGAGTCTCGACCGGCAGAAGAGCTCTACGTTCCTCATCTGTTGGCTGCGAACGATACAATCGTCACCCTCATCGAACCCTCGCGCAATGAGGATACCGAGGTTTATATCGATGGCGAGGGAAAGACGAATCTAGATCAGATTCTCGATTGCGCAGGAGACCAGATCGACATCGAAACGAGGATGGCTAGCGAAGGCCGACGTTTGAACGTCAACGCCGACGGTAGTAGCTGGGACTTCGAATCGGACCTACACCAAGAGCGAGGTGGAGAGTCTGCTGCGACTACCTAGTGCGGAGGGAAGAACAAACGATATCAATATTCGACCCGGTTAGCAATTCACCGTACTCCCAAGTCATTCCATCTCCACTCAGCATCGTACCATATGATATGCGGTCATGCTCTACTCGGATCCGGCGCCTAGTATTGTTTACGGGCTGTACCACGACTTTCTTTTCCTATTATTTCATGAGGATAAAAATAGGGATTGCTTTTACAATATGGGCCCTCTTTCTCTAGTGTGTTCCATGTCGATTTATACACTCACTAGCCTAGGATTAATTAGATCGTCTGCATGCACATTGATGTTTCCGTGATATGAGTAGTATTTGTACCTGGAATTGTGTGTCTTCTTTCGTCGAGTTAAAGGCCTATCTCCCCCATATAGTCCCCCGTATCGCACCGTGTTTCCCGTGCGTCTTCATCGGAGGGTATAAGAAACTTGAATAATTTAAAGATATCGGTATCCCATAGTAAGACAATCGATGTATTCCTCCGCGATAACCATAGTTCATAAGGTAAGTAACCTACGCCTGACGTATTATCAAAGTCCTAGCTAGTATTGTAAGACAGGAATAAGGAAAAGGGGTGATGGGTAGAAGTGCGAATAGGACCAGGGAGAACACCAAACTCTACAACCAACCCCATAGGCTATTTCAAGGGATTATACAAGTAGATACTTCTATCCCTACCATGAAATCCTCGTCTACCCTACGTATTTATCTACCCCGTCAAATCCCGCGTTTCCTCAAAATCAACTAGAATTTACCAATAAAAACCTGCTTGACACCATATCATCATCATATGACAACAGAAGCTCTTTATACATTTCGTTCACGTAACGCAGTTTTAATTAGGAGTCGGAAGACACTCCATAGGCTGTAGGTAGGATATATATGAAGAGGAAGCCGCAGCCAGGTGAGCGTCTTCCCCAACCGTCCCGTCCCCACGCAAATGACCGCCTGTAGGGAAGGTGGGAGTTAAACCGAACTCCCCTCGCCCCTGTCAGCGTTGTCATGATGCTTCTCTATCTAGCTAGTGTTCTTATACTACAATTACATGCGTACTTTCCAACAGCAGAACAAGTCATGGTCGTGTGGTAACGGTTGCGCATTCTTAAACTAACATAGTATCTTTAGGTCGTCGGTTCGATTCGCCTTGCTTCGTGGAGAAGTCCCTAGTTTCCTGGTCCCTGGTCCCTGCGCGATCGTTCTGGCGATGAGAGTAGAGTTATCACCGAATGGGGATAGCTGAGACAATCGTAAGTATAAATCCCCCTTCCCTCCCCGCCGACCATGGCTGTTGTTCTCTGTCACTACTTTCCCTCTGGGAGTTCAACTGGGTTCTCCTGAATGGATGTTCCCAACCTTTTTTTTTTATTTCTTTAAAGCATACTCCTTTGGTTGGTGTGGTAATTGACAATTGTAATCTTCAGACGCCTGACCGTCCCCCTATAACGACTCTGCCTTCTTCACCATTTTCTTCAATAGCTGGGCTCCATAGCACGGCTGCTTAATAAAAAAAGTCCCACGACGATTGATTCCACAGAAGTTAAGATATAGTTGCTTTGCTGATTGAATAGTTCGAGTGAGACATCTTAGCATGTATTTCCTATTTCGGAATCCACTCGACGTCATGGACTAAGATGCTGTGTACATTGCGTCACAGGGCTATTTAACATTGATATTGACCTCACTTCAAATTAATATTTATTTATTTTCTTCAAAAGAGTCCATCTAATATATTTGGATATATATCCGAGTAGCAGTACCCTAGAAACTTGCACTATATATTTCCTCTCTAACGTCCACGCAAGATCTTCGTCAACATGGATCCATCAGGACCAGCGCAGCCTCCCAAGGGCACTGTATACGAGACCCAAGGGAACCCAACTACCTCTAATCCATCAGAGGAGCTCAGCGCGCGGCACCACACACATGGAAAGCTAGTCGAGGAGCGTGTACCATCAAGCCAATCGTCCGGCATTAAAGACGCAGTACCCTCGAGCCTAGGATACGGGATCCACGGCGCCCCATCCGGAGAAGAGAGGTTCGGCCGCACTCAGGAACAGGTCGGACGCAGCCAAGAGCTGGAGGGCGACCAGATGCGTGCGCCTGTAGAGGGTGACGTGGCGCGTGTCGTCGAGCGCAAGCCTGGCGCGGGCGGCTCACAGCCGGATCTAGCGAGCGATCTTGATCGGTATGTTAGGCATGAGAAATCTAATATATGACATTATAGTATATATATGACCCCGCCGCTAACTTGTGGAGCAGCAAGAAGCAGGAGCAAGCCGAGAAGAGAGAAGCGATTAAGGAAGAGAGGAGGCAGGGTAGAGCCCCCGACGGTGGGGATGCTAGGTCGGGGGTTGCGACTTGAGATGAATTGACACTTACCTGCTAGGTTACCTATGCCGCTTTGATGGGCTATGTGATGGTGATTCCGTGTATTGGTATGAGGAAGGTTGTGTGTTTGAGTATCTTAGGCGGAGGGGTGACGCAACTCATACCCTGAAATTGGAGACGTCAAAACCTCTGGGATATACCAACATCAGCCAGACCTTGAGTGATGCCGTAGTTATTGCATTAGAGCTCTATAGATCTATATTTATGAAGCTTAACATGTAAGGAATTCGTAAATAGTCCGCTATTCCCCTTGAATGTGCGGGTGAGCTACATAGATACGAGAGTAAACGCCCGGAGGTTTGAGCATCATCATATACACAAGTTGGGTTAATAGAATAATTTCTGGCTATATTTGTTGCAGTCGATAGATACTCTTGTAGGAAATAGAATCCTCGGGAGATTACTGACTACGTGGAGACCCCTGACCCCCTTCTTACCGCAGCTAGTTTATCGTCTACGACCGCGATATTTAAAAAAAAGCATTGGTCTAGATATTTTATTGAGAACTAGAAACTAAAGTATAATAAATCGCTATTTACTACTACCCAGATCTCCGAAATTGTATCATTAGTGTAGTCATCATGGGAGGGATAGCTACCATCCAGGGGTTTGAGTATTCTGGTTGATTTGATATAACCATCAAATTCCACAGGACAAATCTACCTGGAACTATATACGGAGCGCCTGTATATAAAAGTAGTAAACTGGTGCTATGGAGTTAACCACATGGTCGGTGAACTCCGTACAGTCACAGTCTCCTGAGGTGGAAGCTTAGATAAAGGGGTAACATTCCTAGACGGTATCCTGTGTTGCTCATCCTACGTACCTAGATCCATCTTTTTAACATATGAAGTCAGTTAATGCATGTTACTAATTAGAGCTTGATAGCTCTTGCTCACTCTGATTATCCTCATCATCGGCTGTATCCCTGCTGTTCTGGTTGTCACTTCTCTCCTCGCCGTTGTTGCCGTCATCTTCTCCCTTTTCATACTCGTTGTTGTTATCATGATTGCTTTCTCTGTTTGAACCACCAGTTCAGCGCCACCGTCCTTCCAATTCTTTTCATTCACTATCGCCTGACCCTCTTCTTTGTATTGATCACCGATGCTGCCGCTATGGTTGCGGTGGCTATGAAGGAAAAGTACTCGCCATAATCAGTGTAGTTGCCGAGCCCATCAAAGCTGCTATAGTCGGCGCCACTCCTGGGGGTGTCATGGTGGCTATAGGGCTGCAATTCTGATACTCGCCGTCTCTTCCATCTTCGGCGTTATTATCGAGGATGCCGTAGCTGCCGAGATCACTAGGATCGTTATGGTTACGCCGTTACTCCAGGTGTAGAAGTCACCAGGTTCGCCGTAGTCCCGGTACTCAGGTAGTCGCCGCCACCCTCTAGTGAATATCAGATGACAATACTATGCGTCTATTGACGCATACGTCCCTTAACACATAGCGTCCTTTTAAAGCATATCACGTCCACTGATAGCACTTCGTCCTTTGACGCATCAGTTCGTGTTAGTCTTTCAAGGGCAACCCAAAACCCACACTTCTTCTTCCATTTAATTCTCGAATCACCTTTCATTACAGGTTTTCTCTGCCAATATCAGCCACACCAAAGATGAATATTTCGATTCCTGACTTACTTCACCCTTTTTGAAGATGGCTCCAGATGACAAGGGCCACCCTCATGCGCTTCTAGGGTAAGTTATAAGAGCAACCCATAAGGTACACATGCAATTACCAATGTTGCTAACCCGCCTAAGCTCTGTTGCGTTGGACCTAGAGCGACAAATCGGCGCGAGTAGAGATCAGGAGTTCGGAATTACTTGGAAGGACGATGACGAAAAATTGTCGACGACCAGGGCGGATTCCCATTACAACCGAAAGCTCTGGCTTATGTTATGCGACATCATGAAAACCACGCCCTACGACCTTTTCACGTGGGGTCTTCGTATCGGAGGAGATGAGGATGAGATCATCAGGGGCCTATGCGAACTGCTACCTCATCCATGCTGGAATGGCGAGGTGGACTTCCTACGATTCGCCTTAGAAATCGTGATATTCCGTCGACTGCCATTCCACCTCCGGCCGTTTGGTCCTATTATTCGTATGTGTTTCCGTGGGCCGGCTAACAAATTTTGTTTGGAACTGGCTGGGGCCGAACGATCAAAGCGAACTATCGAGCTAACGGCAGCCTTTACAGGTGAGAGGGTAGATTGGCGATACCGCTGGTTCATGGACCAAGTCGACAAAACCATGTCTAAGTTTTCGACGATTGGACCACCCCCTGAGCTCTTCCCTTGGCTGAGGTACTTCGTGCTTGAGCAGAGAGACATTAGGACCATCCGCGAATGCCTCGATGCCACCCAGAAGAAAAAAATATTCAAGAAGACAACTGATGCGTATTACATCGACTACTTGCAACAATCGGAAGCCATCGACCTCCGCGCTCCCCAACACATTGTTAAGCGCTGTGAGAAATTCTCCATCCTTAACCGACGACGAGCCCGCGCACTTGGCCGACCGGATATTCCTATCGGCCTAGCACTCCAACCCTTTGATCCGTCTCCGAACATCGCACCCTTACGCAGTCCTTTTGAGTATGGAGTCACTTATGATCTCGAAGGACACTCGGTAGAACGCTTGGAGCCGATATTGTCACCAGCGGATATCAAAGCAGAGCCGGATGAGGATTAGGTTGATAGCTGGGAAACTACTGCTAGTCCGTTGCGTCACTTGACGTGAGAATGAGGAGAGGGGGTTTGCGTCTGGGTTGCATTAGGGTCGCGATAGTTTGCGGGGAACTCCTGAAGAAGCCTAATTGGCTCTAGGCATAACCTCGAATAAACGTTGACTTTCATATCGAGAAATGATTGACAAGCTGAACCTGTGAAAATATCTGACATACCGAGGCTTGCTGATTAGGCATCCTCGAAACATTTGACTTTGCTGTAGATGCTGGGATTAAGTAAAGCCCATCAGCCGCTTGCAACAAACATGGGCCGTTAATATCAACCCCTTACTTTGAAGCCATAGTAGGAACGTACAGTATATAAAAGCCTAACGAAAAGATGCTAGCTCAGGTGTCGTCCACTCATATCGCCGCGATTGGTGTGTTGTCGCTGGTTGGCGTCCTTGCCTACTACATCGTTCAACGAACAAGACATGAGCTCAGGATTAGGAAAATAGGAGGAGTCCGCGCACCCGGCCTCGCAACCAATCCAATTACGGGTAAGCACAAATCCGAAAAGGGGCGCGCAGAGGAAGTAGTCTTGTCAGTTTGTGAGGAATTTTCCTGACGTACGATATAACATCAAAAGCGGCCTCGTGGTTCTTCTACGCAGCGAAAGCTCAGATGAGGAACCAGCTCCTAGAGCACTACAACAGTTTCTACGAAAAGGCAACTCCCGAATGCCCGAATTGCGTCGAGATCCAGATCTTGCCCCGAGAGAGATACTTGCTCACAAGAGACCCCGAGCATGTGAAAGCGGTACTTACAACGCAGTTCTCTGATTTCGGAAAGGGGCCTCGATTCCACGAGCTATGGAGACCCTTTCTAGGCGACAGCATCTTCACGACTGACGGCCAGCTCTGGCATAATAGCCGTGGCTTGATCCGTCCGATGTTCGTCAAGGATAGGGTTAGTGACCTGGCGACTTTCGAGAAATGGGTATCGGTGCTTCTCACGAAGCTTCCGCCTTCAGGTCAAACGGCAGACATTATGGATCTTCTATATCGCATGACTCTAGATGTCACTACGGAATTCCTTCTGGGAGCGAGTGCCGATAGTTTGAACAAGTACGCGTGGCTCCCCATTATCAAATCATTGCTGTTGCTCCTATTGCTAACTTAGCCAAGTCCGCAGAGCGAGTTCGCCAAAGCATTCGATGATGTCCAGAAAATCCAGATGATGCTGACTACTGTTGGGTAATAATTAAAACAACCCTTAAGCATGCGTTTATAGCTGGCTTTTGTGCTAACCAACCACAGACCTTTCGATATCTTCCTCTCTCGTCGCCGCTACAAGGAAGGTATCCAGACGATTGAGCGCTTCATGATGCCGTACATCGAGCAAGCACTAGCATTACCGCAGGAAGAGCTAGAGAAGCTCTCGAACTCCGACAAGCACTTCACCTTCCTGCACAGCATCGCGCGCTACACGCGCAACCGGCAGGTGCTCCGGGACCAGATCATCGCCGTGCTCCTCGCCGGTCGCGACACGACCGCCGCAACGCTATCATGGGCATTCTACGAACTATCGCACTACCCGGACAAGTTCCAGCGGCTGCGCGACGAGATCATCAACTCCGTCGGTCGCACACGGACTCCGACGTACGAAGACCTCAAGAACATGCCGTATCTACGGTACACCCTCAACGAGACGCTGCGGCTGTACCCCGCCGTGCCGTACAACCTGCGCAGCGCGCTGGAGGACACGACGCTCCCGACCATACCGGGCAACCCGCCGATCTCGGTCGTCAAGGGCGATATCGTCATCTACAGCACGCTGGCCATGCAGCGCCGGAAAGACCTGTATCCGCCAGCCTCCGAGAAGTTCGAGGACCCGGCGATTTTCTCGCCCGAGCGCTGGGAGACTTGGACCCCGAAGCCGTGGCACTACGTGCCGTTTAACGGCGGCCCGCGCATTTGCGTGGGGCAGAATTTCGCTATGACGGAGATGGCGTATTGTAGTAAGTTGAGATCAATTGGTTACCTAGGTATTTGTGCTGGGAAAAGGGGAGCAAGCTAATCTTGTGGGTTTAGTGGTTAGAATCCTCCAGAAGTACGACGGCCTCGAATACCGCGGTGACTGGCACGCGCAGCGACACGAGGCAGAAATCGTGGGGAAGCCGAGTCAAGGGGTCAAAGTTGCTTTGTATGAAGAGCGTGTGTAAAGACGTTTGGAAAGGAGAAGCTGTCAAGTGTTTAGAATTGCCAACTCACGTCCGGGGAGTACGAAGCTTCGCAAGACTGCTTGATGCTTCTAATGCTCTTCATATTCCATACTGTTTCTACTCTGTTCCCTAGTTAAATGCCTATGGGTATGTAGGTAGCCATCGTTTCAACCTATGCAGCAAAGAACCGATCGAGGTAGAAAGGTTTTCGAGAAGACTCGACTCTAGATTCTAAGACATGATCGATCATTAATAAACCGAAGTTGTGCATGATAGCCAATTATATCACTGTAGGTATCGACTCTCGTGGGCTTAAAACTGGCAGTCCGCATTTGATATTGCCCCTGAGTTGTACTGTTATTTTCTCACTGTATGGACTGTGTGAGCTCTCTATTTAAATAGGTTGGCGTTGAGCTTGTACGACAGCTGCGGGAGCGCGAAACCCAACTAATACAATCACTGAACGGAGCTTTCTTAGTGGTGTGGAGGTGCCCCATAGGACCCCTTAGACCCGCTAAAGCGCGTAAATTACGGCAAGCGCGTCGCGTTTTAACGTGTTCATTCTACCGATACTTTTTATTTGTACTACATGAATGGGCAAAACCGCCAGCGCATTTACACTTATTAAACACCTAGACACCTTCAACCTACTTGAACCTAGAGCCCTCGAGTCCACACAGTCCACAACTTTACTAATGATACGGTAGAGTTTTGATAGAGCCAAATGCCTCTTTTCACAATATGACAACAGATCGGACTCCTGGCTCTGGCCGACGAAAACGATCTCGTCCCGATGAGCCCGACACATCACCGGCCGCTACCCCTACTTTCACCGCTGCCATCAAGAGGCGCCGTCTCAATGGCTTCACGAACCTCTCGCCCTCGACCCCAAAGGGTTTCTCTGCCATAACTTCTGCCATTGGCGGTGCACTTGGATTCGGTCAGAAAGCGAGCGCAAAGACTGATACTCGTACTAGCCGCGTATATGATACATCTTACGAAGTACCAGAATCTCCAAGCGATAGTGAAGCAATCAGGATAGAAGACCTCCCTATAAAACATAAGAAATTAGGTCTTAGACCACCGAACAGGGACCGCCCTCCCTCGGGCAGCGTCTACGATGTGCCTGATTCCGACGAAGAGGCCGGTGCTGGTCAGGAGAGAGCCAAGGAGAGCCATAACGACTCTCAGTCTACACCGTCTAGAAGAAAGGGGGTAAATGGAATATCAAGTACTTCCTCGAGGAAAAGTGTGAGCGCGCGTCTTCTAGAGTCCCGGAAAAAGAAAGCAGCTCCCCTAGTCCAAGATGAAATCGACGAAGAAGTTACGCCGAGGCGGAGAGGGCGACCTCCCAAGACATATGATAGCCTCAACGTGCCGGTGGCTAGCGCAAAGTCAGACAAGACCCAACCGAGGCGTAATGTAGACGCATCACCTGCCGCGAAGGCGCCAACCATTAAGGGGATATTAACTCCTCAAAAGAAGAGGTTCGGTCGGCCGCGGAAAAGTGTTGCCTTCAACGAGGGAGAGAGTGGGAAAGAGAATGAGATTTTCTTCGAAGATATACAGCCTACGACTACCAAGTCGCGAACACGGGAAAAGATCTCAAGCGTCGTGGTTGATGACAAGCCACCTTCGGAAGACGAAGCAGTTGAAGAGAGCGAGGACGATGAAGTATGCGCCATATGCTCGAAGCCTGACTCAGAACCGCCAAACGAGATCATTTTCTGCGAGAATTGTGATATGGCGGTTCATCAGAAGTGCTATAACGTCCCGGTCATCCCAGAAGGCGACTGGATTTGTAGGAGTTGCTCGCAAGACGATGTTCTCCCAGGCGCCAAAGCGACGCCGAAGAAACAGATACGTGTGTCGAAGACATCCGACATTCCTAGTATTCCCAATTTCGAACAACACTTGCGACATATGCAGCGCGTACTGTTGGATCGTTGTTCCGGGAATCGACGGATGAAACTTTGTGGTCAGACCGAAGCCTACGACAAGGCATTTCAACTAGTGGAACAGACTGTCTTAGCAGGCGAGGGCAATTCGATGATGGTCATTGGTGCTAGGGGTTGCGGCAAGACTACGGTATGATTCACGCTGTCTTCTATTACGCATAACTAACTGTCTCTAGCTTATAGAAGAGATCATCTCAAATCTTCGAGCCGAGCACCAGGAGGAATTCCATGTTGTTCGCCTTAATGGTTTCATACATACTGATGATAAACTAGCTCTCAAAGAGATCTGGCGTCAACTCGGCAAGGAAATGAATCTCGAGGATGATCTCGTAAACAAAGTACGAAGAAACCCCTGTCCAGTCCAAATACCGCAGAAGCTAACTACGACAAGACTAGTAATTACGCCGATACGATGGCTTCCCTCTTAGCTCTCCTCTCTCATCCAGCAGAGATCACAGGAGCAGAGGAAGGTGTAACATCCAAGTCTGTTATATTCATCATCGACGAATTCGACCTGTTTGCAACCCACGCTCGCCAAACTCTACTATACAACCTATTCGATATTGCGCAAGCGAGGAAAGCACCGATTGCAGTCCTAGGATTGACCACAAGAATTGATGTCGTAGAAAGTCTGGAGAAAAGAGTGAAGAGTCGATTTAGTCACCGATACGTCTATATGTCTCTTCCAAAAACGTTGGTAGCCTACTGGGACGTCTGCAGGCAAGGGCTTTCCGTCGATGAGGAGGATCTTCGTTCCGAGGGGTTCGACACCGATCTACGAGGTCTACACGAGTTCCGAAATTATTGGGACAACAAGATCGAGGTAATACGTGGTTGTATCAAACGCGCGTCGACTTCGCTGACAAATTCTAGGCCCTACGCAAAACTCCAGCTTTCGAAGACCACCTGGAATATCATTATTATACGGCGAAATCCGTGCCGGCATTCTTAACCTCATGTATCCTACCCATCTCATCGGTGTCAGCCTCGTCGCCGGATTTGATAATACCTTCGTCTTCCACGGGATGTATTTCACTAGAATCTTCGGAATCGAAGCTTCATCTTTTAGCAACGCTGTCGGATGTTGAGTTGGCGCTACTCATCTCGGCGGCACGGCTCGATATCGTTGCCCATACTGATACGGTCAATTTTGCCATGGCATATGACGAATATAGCTCTCAAATGGGCAAACAACGAGTGCAGTCAGCATCGTCTGGCATGCTAGCGCTGGGGGCGGGCGCTAGAACTTGGGGTAGAGGTGTCGCTGCGGTGGCATGGGAGCGGTTGGTGTCGCTTGGTATTCTCATCCCGGCGGGCATAGGCGGTCGAAGTAACGCCGCACACGGCGGTCTAGAGGGTAAAATGTGGAAACTCGACATTACACTAGAAGAGATTCCTACAGCCTGCGAGCTGCCAGGGTTCCTTTCGCGCTGGTGTAGCCAAATCTAACATATTACCTGTAGATGAGATCCAGCCGCGGGATTTGAACATAAATATGGATTAAGAATAAATACACGACCGTTGGCCAGCAATAGCTCAGCCCGTTCGGAATCAAAGACATCCGCGAACTATCGCGAACCAGGTCACTAGTTAAAAATACAAAAATACGTGCATAGCGCCTACCGCCTATTGCACCGCACTTCGCAACATCCAGATGTCGGTAAGACTAATATTGCTTCCTACAGTTCGCCGGGATTGGTAGGTACCTCCCTAGGGGTACCCTGGTGGGCTACGATTCAGCCAACCAGCTCGGCACGCGGGGGAGTAGTGCATGTAAGCCGTTCTATTTTAGGGCACAGCTCAAGCCCAAAATCGATGTCACAGCCTCATCATGCAGGGAGAAGTGGGCAGAAACGCCAACCATGCATCCACTCTCATGATCGCCCCCAAGCTGAACCAATCAACTGAGCTGAAGGTGATCCCTGTTTCGTCTTTATTTCAACCTTACTATTGTGTGAGTCCGACTTGGACTCCATGAAACACTCTCCACAAAGAGATGAACATCGATAGAACATTTCAGTATAATTCATTACCATAACCATACTACGGGACCGAATCTTCGAATCCTATTCCCCCTCATGCTCATCTAGGCAGTTAGCCTATTTCATTACCCCTGAATCTTGTCAATGCCGTGTTGGTCAGCTTATTATTATTGTTCTTTGTGTCTAAGCAACACCACACAAAATATTCTGAGCTGAATCAAACAAAGTACATTTTCATCTCATCTCATCTCATCTATCAAACAATTTACGGGCCGCTTACTTCGTTTATCTGGTCTCATCCTCCTCGTCGGCTCGCAACCTATTACAATCCGCCTCTTTCTGCGAGTCATTTCCCCAAACTTTATTCTTACGAGCAAGTGTGCAAGGTCTCGATTCCTTCTGTCCGCGCCTCAACCTCATCGCTGAAGTTTGTCAACCGGTCGTTTCAAAAGAGGTGTGTGTGTGTGCGCGCGCGCCATATGGCCATGTCGAAGCGCACGACATTCACGACGATTTCGCCGCTGCCGCCGGGCATCACGCGCGAGGTGGTCGTGGATTTCCTGCATAACCATGTCGAGATGATCGACCTAAACCCGCTCGTCATCGAGCGGCACCCCATCTCCCCGCCGTCGCATGCCCCCGAGGAGGAACAGCGCTGCGTCTGGTGGAGCATGACGGACAAGATTTCCTACTTGCCCGGCGGCGTCGTTTCCGGCGATGTCACCTACACCGCCGCTTTCAACGACCTGCCCAATGGCATCCAGACCCATGTCTATGCGCCCATGGGAACCGACATCCGAGAACGCTGGAGCCTCAACGGCAGCTTACCTGGCGAACCCCGGGAGCCTGTCGAGTTAGGCATCGGCGCCCCGGCGCAGGGTCTCTACCTGCGCGAAGTAAGCCTTTCCCCAATCCACAAGACATCGATAACGTATATATGTACTAATACGAAATAGGACGTCGAGCTAAGATGCAACTTCGTAATGTCCTCTTTCGTGAAGAAGACGCTCAAAAAAGCCCACGGGACACTCGTCGAGCGTCTGCTGCAGAAATCCCGCGTAGCATCCCGCCAAGCCGCGGGCGCCTACAACCTTCCCCCCTCCCTAACGCCACCGGTAGACCCAGCAGCACCACCACCACCACCGGCAGCGGCTCCAAGCTTAAACCACCCCAACCATAATCACCACCAGCGCACCGTCTCCGCGCACAGTGCCAGCATCCACTCAGCGCACTCCTCCATGCACTCCGCCATCAGCCACCCAGTATACACGCACTCGCCGCACAACTCCACTTCGCCGGCCCCCGCGCCGTACCAGGGGCACGCGCGCACGGGCTCGAGTCCGTTTCCTCACGGTCACGGTCCTGGGAGGGCTACCCCGCCCCCTGCTGCTAACCTGTATAGACGCAGTCCCGCCCCGAGTGAAGGGAGTAATCATAGCTTCATCCCCGAGCCCCTGCGCGTGAATAAGAACCGCGCCTCCCCTGTGGGCGGGAGCAGGACGGATCAGCCGCTGCCTGCGCTGCCGCCGGGGGAGAAGACGGGGTATGCGAATGGCGGTGCGGCGCATCAGCCGTCGGGGATAGGGAGTCTTAGTTTTCCCGCGGAGCTGGAGTGATAGCTGGGAGTCTCGTTAATGTTAATTACGAGGATTTCGTTATTTTTTAGGGGTTCATATTTGGCATCGGAGTTGGAAAAGTCAGGCGCTTTCTGCATTTAGCGATGGTTTTTTTGGGCTTATTGAGCCTCGATTCAAGAGGCCCGAGGAAGGAGATAGGGTTATCTGAGTAGCATTTAAGGGGTGGAGAAAGATCTATAAGAGTCGGTGGTGGCGGAAGAGAGCATGAGATATACCCCCAAGAGTCCAGTCATGAATATAGCTGTTCAAGCTAACTGCCTTGACTTGTGACGGTGCTGGTTACTTTTTGAGCCTTTCACATTTGTTACGCGTATTCTGGCCCTGATTAGGGCCAGCAGGTCTAGCTCGAATTTCCAGAGCTATGAGTAGGTGAAGCAACTTGCGCGTTAAAAAACACCGAATCGAACCCCTATCCTAGTTACCAACAGGCTAATATAGTCACTCTTAGGTCGAGTAAGTCTTCAGATTCTATTATTCTAACACCTTTCCTATCTATAACACACCCAATATCTATAAGATTCCACGATATTTAAATATCAGTATACTAGTACACTATTCTCTAATGGGCACTTCCGAGTACTGGCTCATATGGTTCAATAGTAAGGCATACGGATTGCGCATGTGTTAATCAACCCTATTACTACCGCGCCGAGGGCTGAGGGTCTTCACAGACTTTAGAATTCTACTATCTCTCTTTCTACAATGTAATGAAGCTCCCTTCCCTCCATCTAATATGACTGATAATACTTCAGCAGCACTTTTATTTCAGTTCATCATCCGCCTAACTCTGTATATGTGACATCTATCTAGGTGATTGAGCATCTACAGCTAATAGGGGCCACGATAGACATCACTTCTAACAAACCCCTCTACTATTTTGTACAAGTTCCAGTATATATTTTCAATAAATCGTAACGTATTTTAATCCGAAATCCGCGGGTCGAAATCCCATATATCAATTCTCTACCTGATCGATGTTAACTCAAAACTACTAGACTTCCGAAATATCGACATCTTTCCGCAACAATAACAACACCCGAGACATCTAGCGAGCTGTCACTTAAACTAAGTATTTTACACATTAGGCTTAATTATCCTCCTACTTGAAGTATGCATGTGGGACATAGGAAGAAATTGAGTAGTTAAACCATCTACTAGCGCGCTGATGGCCACAATCGCCTTGGAGTGTATAAACCCCCCTATAAAGCTAGTCATATACCCATTCGAGGGAGTATCGAACGTACTTCGACAGGATTGAGATGAGAAAGCTGGTAAACGATATACATAAATTCACCCTACGCAGCTAGATGTTATGCTTACCCTACCGTGATATGATGCTGCCCATTTCAACTTAACGTTAGAACCCTGAATGCTCTCTTAGGAGGATAGATGAGTTTGCTGTATATATGAAGAACAGAGTCACAAGAAACCTGGTGGTTCGCACTGGATGTTCTTCGTCCTAGACTCCTAGGCTCTTAGCTAGGGCACAGAAGAGGGCGAATACGATTAATATGTCCGAAATCGACTAAGAGATAACTTGGATGAAAGATCTCTAAAATTGACAAAAACTCGTTCTACTTCAAGGCAGGTAGCTTAGATTATACCAACACAGTATAGAGCTATCACTACAACAGGGGTCTATGGCTCCTGTCCCAATATGAGTTAATCAACACTGGTCTCAACCCCCTTTCCCTTTCTTTTCCTCCGGATCCATCCCAAAGCCTCTCCCTTCTTGTGTTCACCAGCTAATCTGTTACTTGGGGCGTAGCCCTGTGCTTTTTAATGTTCGATTGGAGCGTTTTGAGCATTCATTCCGACCATATCCCCGCCGAACGAAATGCTATGATCACGGATTTTAACGACCCGGGCTCCAACGCCCGGATCCTTCTCTCGTCCATGGGAACAAGAGCGACGGCAATTGCCCAGATGGTTCTCATACAGGCAATCCCACAAATCAATGATATATACTGAGAGAAACTGAAACCGTCGACTGCTGCCGCCGAACTTCGTTGACGTCAGGCCGCAGTCGAAGGCTGCGAGATCTTATCCCTCCTATATCTTACGGACCTTATTTTCGACTTCGGGATTCTAGATTACTGTTCCCGCCCACCTAGTAGCGATGGCGGCTGCCCTCCGACGAGGGAGCCTCATCTTACGTAGAGGCTGAAGGGTGTGACGGGCTAAAAGGGATAGACATTCATACATACGGCAGCTATGTTATGAGGCAGACTGAGAAGCTTAGAGAGCAACTACGTTGTTGTGCTAGACTTTTCTACTCCTACCTACACAGTAACTATGACTAGTGTTCCTTTGTCTCCTGCGAGTGCCCCTATCCTAGGAGACGAGCCGTCCCGTACAGGATCAAGAGGCTAAAGGGATAACTTCCTTGCCCAGGATACAGAATCTGATCTTCCGATGAGCCAGATCGAACGACCAATATCTTTAGCTATGACATCAGCAGCAGCCTAAAGCGCTGATGCAATGGAAACGTGCGTGGTAACAAGACCGATGTGATCAGAAATCGAACCATGCGTCAAACACGCTATTACTCATCGCTTGCTACGTTCTTTCACGACATATGCATTTGTAATAGCAAACGGGACGATGCGAGATCTACGGATAAATCGTCCGAGTTGTCTGCATGCTGCATAAGGAAGTGGATAGCGAGAGGAGCAAGAGTGGGACGTTTGCGTTCTATCGTGTGGTCAATCATCCTCAAAGTAGAAGTTTTGAAAGTTGGCTTATTCAATATCAACAGCAAGACCGAAAAGACGCCGTAGATCCAGTATATTTAATTGTATTGAATGAGCTATTTAGATTGTGGCTATCCTATTCATTTCGTGCTGTACTCGTTATTCCCGGCGAATGCCATGTATGTGCTATGACTTCATACGCCACAATATATCTATGCAACTGCAGCTGAGGTCTAAACAAACACATGGTAAGCAAGCACGTGTGCCTAGATTTGCTTCCGTGTTACTAGATCAACGGCTAGATCTATCTCATCGGAACGCTGCCGACCCGAATGAACAAGGCCTAACCATGAGGGCGCGGGCGCATTACGGCCGAAAGTCTCACAGCATGAATTGAACATCAGGCCATTCTCCCGGACATAAAAGCTGATTGCAAGCCACTTTAGGCAGGGCCCCACGGCGCGAGCTGCAGAATCAGAGCGTAAACAAAAGAGGCTGAACGAACGAAACGAACTCACCGAAGCCTACCTGTGTCTCGGCCGGACAAACACAGACCGTCGGTGGGCCGCTGCTCGCAGAATTTGCTCACGAAGAGAAGAGGACAGAAGAAGTAAAGAAGTTCCCGTGGTGACGGACGCGCGTCATTCTCGCCTTCTTCATCAGCATCCTGATCTGATATAATGCTACCGTCTCGGAAACGTCCAGCTGTACTAAGCCACGTGTTCGTTTTCAGAAAACGAAAAAAAGTCTCCATTTCGGTGGTCGCCGTGGTCGCCGTATTCGCCGCAGTCGCCGTATGCGGGATGGTCAGGGCTTCACGCGGGAATGGACAACTCCGGGCGATCTACGTGGCCAAGCTTCTTCCAAAACGTCTGGAACGTCCGGGGTGAAGCGCGCGCACCATCAGGCTGGATCTTCCTCGACCTGACGAACCCAATTGCTGCCACCTTCGCTCCTAAGGTTTGACTGGGGACTGGTCTTTCGCCCGTGAGAATCCCGCTCGGTCGGATGATTCAACCTTATCCTCAATTTCGGTGTGACGAATTTGTGGGACGGCTCGCGCGCGCGTGCGTCCCTTGATTTGCAAGCATCGTAGCTTTTCCCCTTTCTCTCTTACTCACTCATACCAGACCCGGCTCCGTGAGCACGTAGACTCTTGAACTCTGACCACCCGTAGGAATAAGAGAATGGTCCTTTATTATGAACTTTGCCGCAGCTGACCATCGCGAGCCTGGCAAAAGGCCAGCTCAGCTTAGAAGATCGGTGGAGTAATTCCCCAGTTGTCGGCCTTCCCGGGCTGGCTCAGGGTCCATGATACCAGTTGTGTAGGTTTGTAGGTAGCCCTGGAGGTATCGAAGTCTCTAGTGGCCTTCTGGAAATATAGATGAACCTTATCCATGCCAGGAATGGGGGGTTCGACACGGACTCATGGCTGGGGTGAGCGAGAATTGGTCAGGGTTAGCCGTGTCGAACCTGCGAGGTTCCGAGACCCTTTGCACAACTCGGGAACCCTTGAAAGAGAGATAATGAGATAATCCCGTCTCTGTTATTGTTGGAGAACGCAGGCATTGTTTGCGAAAGCGCCTCGAGGCAAGGGCAACCGCATGCTGTCTCGTTTTCGATTGCCGGTCCCGTATGCTGTGCACCCAAGGGATCTCTCGAAAAAGCAAGTCGAGCGTGCCGCTCGAGCAACGCAAGCAAAGCGGCTTAAAGGCAACACAATGTATGTACTATGTAAGGTGCGAACCCGCCACGTGGGATACGCTACCCGTCTACTTGTTTGTTCAGCCGCAACACGAGACGAGGCGGTACGGGATTTCGGCCCATGATCACACAGGTCACACACATCACACAGACGTATCTCGGACTTAAGTGGGACAGGGGCTTATTGTTCGCCTTCTAGCGCGGGTTGGCACCGTACGAGACGGCAAGGCCTAAGAAGCCTAATCATGGGTTCTAGGTAAGGAGAAGAAATAGCGATATCCACCCAACTATCAATGATGTATCAAACTATGTATTACAAGGCGAATTGATTCGTGGATTATATCACGGTTTGGTTCGATGAAGATAAGACTATGGGAGCCTAATAGCCCATGGGGGTTCATGCGGGCTTCAAGGGTCCTCACCTAGACTGTTTCGAGGATATCTACAGCAGGCTGGGTACGGTGTACATGAATTATTAGTATGTTAGGTAGGTAATGCATATGTGTATTATCAGTAGTAATACATTTCGTGCAGTTGGAGTACCGGGCGGGTTTACTTCTCGGGACAAGTCAAGACAATCTCCCGTGTCTTGCTTGCCTGCCACGTGTGAGATCGCCAAGTGTTGGGTTTTTCTTTTTTTTCTCCTGCGAAGTTGTTCGAGGGCCACGCGCGCTGCCGGGTTTCACACAAATGGGCTTATTTCAACCTAACGTGAACGGGTTTCGCTCGTCCAAAAGTAATTTATCTATGTAAAAAGTGCCGTTCCCTACTTGGCAAAAGAGTATGGGGGATTGGTGTTGACCGGGGTCCAAGTTGACGTACGATACCCTAATGTAATGGCGGTGTGATAAGATTTCGTACAGGTACGAACTGTACGGCGACCATTGACGCTGTTACGGTGTCCCCCATCAGCACCCATCCCCCGGGGTGCGTATACGGAAGTACCTAATACCTATATGTCCCGACGAGCCTGAGTACTTACTAACAGCATCTAGTATGAAGGTGAAACAAGCTGTCGAAATCGGCCCACAGGCACCCCTACGTAACAAGGGTTGTGGTGAGTCGGGTAGTGCTACGGAAGCACATGTATACCCAAGCTTTTGCCATGTGGAATATAGCACCCGTACGAACGTGGCAAAGGCAAAATAAGCGATCATGTACGGATGCAATAGTCCGGTGATGATGAAATAAGGGGCTGGCCTTCCGTGACGGCGAAGAGGAAGATAAGGAAGATGGTGATGATTGTAATTTGTTGACTACCGCGTACCGCATGACACCTACATTATGGGCTCATAGCCGCTACTGCGCAGCACCGCATGTAGTGCAATTACTGAATTTGGACAGAGAGCGGTATGTAACGGTTAAGGTCCGCACAGAATTCGGAACCGAACCGCACTCTGTTTTAACGAATTTCCAAGCTGGTGGGACCTAGCTTGAGACTTCACATTTGGATACGTTGCTATACCAGAAAAGAGAGACGATGACTTCAATGAGTATGTACATAGGAGCGCTACGCCTGCAGTTACTACAGATCTTATTAACACAGGGTCCAGGTTTCTCCCCGTAGGGCATTTTCTTGGAGCGTGACCCCGACTGAGCCTTTTTATTACACAGGGGTTACCGAAAAGAACTTTTCTAGAACAAGGCGAGGCACAGACAAATCTGACGCCAGAGGGATTAGTACGTTGCTGTGCGAAGTAGTGTGAGGACCGTCCCGGGGGCTAGTCTGGTACGCCGGTTGACCCAAGCCAAGGAGAGAGGACGAAGCTTGATCCGCGTATCGCAACGCTGGGCGGGCGAACCGTCTCACAGGAGCTGTTGTTACGTCTTCCATTGTAAACTGGACGGTGAAGGGCTCGCTTCACTTTGGTGGTTCAATGTCTGAGAGACGCTGCAGACGCGCGCTCCAGGCTGACCGTTGCATAAGAACCCGCTTGCCTTTTACAACCGGCGGTTCGCCTAGTTGGATCTCAAACCAAGCGACCAAGCGCTTCCTTTTTTAGCATTAGACATTCTGGAAGGGAATTTTTGGGCTTGGCAACGGCGTCACCGCTAGAATAATTTGCCACAGGGCAAATCTTGGTTCGACCCACGTCCACGAGGAAACTTGGTACGGCCAATGCTGAGATTTAAGACGGCACAGCGACGGTGAGAAAGGAATATGGATCTAACAGCGGTCAATGGAAGTGTTCTGGAATGAAAAAATGGGCTGACCTAATCTCCCGAGTGTCGCAACATAGGAGTCCCCTTCTTATGGTAACTACATATGTACGGTGTTATGTATGAGGCAGAAGCTGAAAGCTGACGAGTAATTTCCTAGCCAAAATTAGAAGCTGCTAGGTTATAGGGCGGTGATCCACTTGGAACATGACCCATCTATCACCTGATAAGGATTCAGCTTCTGTTTGGAGAGAACTGTTATATACGTCAGTGTTGAAATGCGATCATGTCGGCGTTTTCTCTGCCTTCGGTATCGATTCCGCCGGTGGTAAATCTGAGAACTGATACTATTATGCGACGGATACCAAGCTGCGGCCCTGCTTCCACGGTGACATGGTATCGGGCCTCTCGTAAGGCATGGTCGTAGTCATCATATTAGTATATTCAAGACATTTAATTATTAGAGAACCGTATTGGCCCTGTGACGCGTAAGGCGCATGTTAGGTCCGTCCTGACGAGAGCACTTGAGGTAGAGAGATCTTTGCGCTCCCCTCAGACACCGTCTTACTAAAACTAGCCACAATAAGCGTAGCAATGGACGTGAAAATTGAATGTCCACATGACTGTGTCGCTTGTACGCGGTTACACGTCTCACATGTCCTGAAGGGGCAAGTTTGAATCCATCACAAGGTGACAAAAGAGAGGCGGCAGGCAGGCTGCATACGGAGCAAGTGAGTGCGCAACTCTCCCCCCTGAGAGAGGTTACACCGAAAGGTCTTTTGCTACAGACAAAAGTGAAATCTATTCCGGGCTCCCGGGTCGATGCTTCCAACAGCTATCCGTAAGCTCGATGCATCTAGCCGCGCCCACAGATTCGGTGAGACAGACTATTACGACGGGGACTCAATGCGAGGAAAGAATCGTTCCAGAATCAACAGGGTGGACCTAGTCATTTGCCATGTGGCCTAGCTGTGACCTTGCTGCAGGATCGGGGATTTGATCCTTTTAGAGACGGGGGACCATATATGGGACTCATGGAAGCAACAGGTGTTTCGCCTTAAACCTAGAAGCGTGTTCCGATCTTTGGAAAGTATGATGACGATGGGTTCAGTATGATGAGACTAGATGAGACTGGATGATCCATGAGGACCCAGAGAGGCAACATAAGGCGAGTTACTATGTGTAGTGGTGACAACATCTTCACGTATTCCCCTTGTAATAATACTAATAAATGATAATACTGTGGTATGAGAAGCTCGGAATAAGATGAAATCAGGGCTAGCGTACCCCTTTAGGGCTGAGAGAGAGATTAGTTTCGTATTGTCGGTATCAAGTGTTGTTTTGGTAATAGTAATAATGATGGAGTGATAACGGTATGGAACCTTTTGAAGTATGGAGTAATGATAACTGGATAACTGAGGCTTGGAAGACACTAAGAGGAACTATTGGTATCAATGATTCGATTACTCTGACACACGGACCACTTTCATCAGTGTTATCCATGGATGTGTGTGCCCAGTGAGAGAGAAAGTACATAGTTACAGCAGCCGCGTTTTAGATCTGCATGAAAAGATGCCTGATAGGGCCGGCAATATCTGCGGCACGCGAAATTGATCCATACTTAAATGTGGTGGCTTCTTTTTTCCACGTGGCAGATCCACTCATAAACGTGGGCTGGTTTCGGCAAAGATTTCTAATCGTATATTTAGCGATGTATCGGTACATGTACGACCAACCTTGGATTGAGTGAGGGGTGAGTGAGTTTTTTTTTACTACTGTTACCAGCCTACCTATGCAGCTATGGTGGTGTGTTTTAGCGTTGGAGAGAAATAATATTCCCAAGACTCTCTCACTCTCTCTCCCAGCACTATCCCAGATTCCTTGCTTTCCCAAGCTTCGCCCTTCGCCCTTTTTTGTCCTTTTGTACTCCCCCCTTTCCTCCTCATGGTATCCTATTCGTCAATTTCGACATATACTAAATCTACCAAATCCCACACTGTAGGTTTCACATAGATCGGCTTCTGTGATTTTAATTGTAAACATCAACCTTGTAATATGTCTCGTAAAGTCGGATTAAGCTAAAGTAGCTTCGATTTTGTAGGGGTCCAGCCATCTGAGAATACGACCAGTCACAAAACGTGTGTCGCGCGTGCACTGGATCGATACTATATGTATCTACGTCGGTCTACATCGGTCTTAAAAGTATGTAAATGTTGTGAAATATTCGGCGTTTGGAAAAGCTTGGCACATGAAATGCCACGAGACGAATATCCAATACATATCATAAAAAACTATAAAGAGTATTACGAATTGAAAATCGGTGCGTAGTAAGCAGTGAATGGCGGCTAAAGTGCGGTTGGATACCTCCATGAAGGGGGTGAGTCTATTACCTAGTACCCAGGGAGAAAAAAATTGAAATGAAAAAGATAGGTCGGGATATCTTATGTTACCCGCTTCTGCCGTGGCTTGCCTGGCCTCCGTTCAATGGACATCTTTAAGCATATTTACGTATCATAAGCAATGCATCTAGTCTATCGAGTGAACCATCCCGTCGCAGCATGCAACTCTAAATAAATACCTACCATTTTATCACATTATCGTATGTTGTAGCATTATGCTAGATATACACGTACTTCTATCGACCAATAGACTAATAACGCCGTAAGTTCGGATGAGGCGAAATATCTACTAAATTCCACATGGGATATTCCTTCGGAAATTCTTATTACATATCACATATACTTGTGCTGGCTCTTTTTCGCCTGGCACCCTAGAGGGTGCTGCGCTTTAACTAAGGTATTCATCCATGGAAACAGGAATAAGAAATACTTATATTTATATGTAAGCCTCATACAAAACCAAGTATCCCTCCATTGCCATATATGCAAAGGCTCCACATAATCCATATGGTAATACATATATTTACTAGGCATTACTACGTATTTGGAAGTACTCCTGTATCCATGGATGAATACCTTAGTTAAAGCGCAGCACCCTCTAGGGTGCCAGGCGAAAAAGAGCCAGCACAAGTACACCGCAACAAGATCCTTTCGGGAAAGATTAGTCTCTGTATACACGTGAGCCCCTTGTATATCTTTTTCACCTGACAACCACAGGAAGTTGGGATCGTCGTTATTAAGCAGAGACGGTAAGCCAAGGAACGTGGGTGAGTAGATCCATGTGGAGTTGTGTACTATGATGTAACTCGTCATGTAAGATATACTATGAACGCAGTCGAGAGAATCAAACATTTCATGATACTCCGAAGCAACTAACAAAAATGGCATCCCCCGAAATGAAGTTCCCGCAACGACGGATCTCGTATATGTAATCCGTCAAGGGCTTCGCAAAGAAATCCAGGTCTCGGTTTCTAAAATTGCATCTCGGCTGCTACCGACAATCTGGAACCCAAACATCCCAACTCTAGGAACAGGATCATAAAAATGATCCGTCGAGATCCGTCAAGACATAGATCCCTTGCGTCTGGATCCTATGAAGGGCTTACCCGATGCTATTTTCAGGGATAATCTCTCTTCTTTATTCTATTCTAGAAGCAGTGGAGAGCGAAGAGGATTCGAGATTCCCGACTCGGGTGGATTGTGCATGGCGGCGAGCCCGTATCATGAATTCTAATCGACAGCCTTTGAAGAGACGTCACGATGCATAGTATCTCCTTACTTACAGTTTGTTATACATAGCTTGAACTATTTACGTAGCCTTGCTCTCATGGAATAGGATACGGATTAACGGAGTATAAAACTGGATAGCGGAGGAAGGGGACGTCGTCCGGTAGTATGAATTGGTTTATTTAAGCTGTTGGTGTTTTGCTCATCCTTTAGTATACTTCACTTAAACTTGGGTTGATACCTGTAACTTTTCGAGTATAGATATAGTATACCATGAATGTCTGATACGTAAAGGATGTCTCCAGAAGATATGCCTTGTATATAAGTAGTTCGACTTAAGATAAATATATTAGTACGGTATGTATATCATCAAAGTCTAATGAGTATTCATAGTCGTATATATGCGTGATAGTAGAACAATAAGAGGTGATTGGTCTTTGGCAGTACTTACGGTGTCTTGGAACCAATTTCCGTACTGTATAATATATTTTCAGAGACTAAGTATATGTCTATTAGAGGAATATTTTATTGATAAATTGCATGTATACAAAGTGGAAGGTTGTTATTATCTCCGTAAGCATATACATGTAGGTCCTCTATGTCGTGTACGGGGCCTCGTGTTGTGACGGAGTAATACGGTGAGCCTTACGGAGGTATAGAATAGGTAGTCCTTCGCCAAGGCTTGACCCCATACCTACATGATTCGGGAGTGAGCCGGGAATAACCAAACATGAGTAAACCTACAAATTGGGAAAGGCAGCATTTCTTGCACCTGGTAATGACTGGAGGCGGCCAAAGAACACAGTACTACACTAGTCTGTCACGTACATTATTATACTGTCGCCTATCACGCCGGAGTGCTGAGATCAATTAGCACCGATGCTTGGGTTACCTACCTAGTCGGTATGGATGGAGTCTCTACAGCGAATGATGAAAGCAACACTCGGACTGCTTGTGGAGGGAATAGTGTATTAATGGGTCGATAGATTGGGTCGCATACAACTCGTGTCTTAGAAGAGTCTCCAACATGCAGATATTACTGTAGAAAATCAACCTCGTGCGGCCTTACATCCAGCCATGCAGCGCATTGCCGCGGCCATGCAATAACAAGGACAGGCAGCAAGTGGTACTGTTCCGTTTTGACACCAAAAATCAATGAACCACATGGCGGCCGCACGTGGAATTGGAGTCTATTGGTTCTAATACAACTTGATGTCTCAACATGCTATACAGCATCGCACATCGGCAGTGGGCTGTGTGAATCACTGCGGGTATCTCATAGGGTATCTAGTGTCATTAGTATCAAAGAGGTGCGTGTGGGCCTTTGGATCTGGACTCTATACTCAACACTACACTATGATAATACTATAATACTGTGGCTGCAGATATACTTGGATAGGAGGGCTCGGAGCTATTCTAAAGGAATTGCGATATGCCCGTTGTCGTTGAGACGAGTCAATCGTGATCGCCGAAGTCGGGTTACAAAGGATCAAACGGAGTTGAAGGCACCTAGCTCGGAGTTGATAGCGAAACTCGGAGATGGTCCTAAGTGCCGAGCTTGTCAGCTGTATGTATGTGTATGTACGTGTGTATTAGCGTTGCTGGCTGCCGGCGCCGTGATTGCATCCGCAACGGTATAATACAATAATACAACCCGGCGGTGGTACGAACGTATGCGCATTCTGCGCCTGCGCCTGTGTGTTAAGCACACAGTGCCGACGAGTAGATTGCGGACTGTCTGCATCAAGTCATTCAAACCCCAAAGGAGGCTGGATCATCAATCATGACTGACACAATGAGAGCCAGTAGAGGGGACAAAGGAGTGCAGCCCTTTCTGCAGAAATTCAACCATACCAGATGAAGAATAGACATGCTGGTTGGCGGAGGTCATCCCTGGCAGCACGTGCAGATCTGTCGGTCTGCTAAATGTGTTGGACAAATCGGGCCACCTGGAGAAAAAACATGCTAGGCATGAGTGAGAGCGGAGTAGGGTCGCACCTAAGTGGAGGCGGAAAAGGCCCTGGCCATTGATGAGTTCTCACGGCCACAGGGGTTACCTCACTGGAGGTACCGTCTGGAGGTATTATCAGGGAGGTCAGCCGGTGGGAGTTGCTTTTGAGGGATATGGCCCATGGGGAAAGAGATGAATATGGGGATGACGATAGGGATGAGGATGAAGATGGGGATGGGAAAAGGGAGATGAGATACGAGATCCGACGTCTAACGTCTTCAGCAGCCAAACGTTTACATCATTCAGGGTCCGTTGCCAATCCAGAACCGAAATCCTTCGTACAGCTCCCCGCTTTGTGTGCTTTGTGCTTTGTCACCTCCGTTACCACAAACAAACCTGCATAGGTATCCGCATCCTACCGTAGACATCCACATTCATATCCGCTGGCGATGTTGAACCCGTATGACGAGGCTACTTCTGAAATATATATGAAAACCACCAGGCCGGGTCTTGGCCCGATTGAATTCGGCCTGTAATATATATTGAAAGACAATCTGCGAGTAATATGTCTAGAGAGGATAGGAAAAGCGACCAGGAAACGAACTACATCTGTACGCGCAACCCTCGGTGTTACCACATGCGTCGAGGAGTTATATTGAATCCTGACCGCAGCACGTTTCTACATGTAGGAGTCGAACACAGTTGGGAGTACAGTTAGAAATGTGCTGCGGCTATGCAGAGTTGCTGTGCTGTGCTTCGCAGCGCTGCGTTGCGTGCCTAGGCTAGGTATGTTTTACCTGTATCTTCTTTGCGCTCGTGTAACTGAGATCAGGTGCTGTTCGTGTTTTGAGCACTGCTGTGTATGGTTGCTGCTACCCGACGAGGTGATCCTCCTGTTGGACAAATTCATGCAAACGCCGGCTGAGGGATCGATACCGTATGAGGGTATCGAATCGCAAGGCTAGCATATTTGCGGATGAAGAAGAATAGTTTCGTATGCTTGATGTAATCAGTGACGCTCAAGGCTAACTAGTGCCACGTGATGACATTGATTAGAGCCTTTTTTAGAGGGTATAGGGTACCTATATAGTATGGTAAAGTATGGTATAGGGAATAATAAGGTTCGGGTTCGGCACGGCTTAAGGTGGCTACAGTGTGTTGTCCACTATAATAAAATCGGTAAACTCAATCGCGATCAGTGGTGTGTATAGTACATAGTATATCTAATACTTAAGGATAGATACGTCAATGAAAAACGGTATTCACCGTGTATTTTCTTAAGCAGTTTATGGCTTATATGACACCAAATCCACACATGAGTACGTCAATGCCTTACATAAAGAGAAGTGAAAGGATTATGTATATCCATATGGAAATACGTAAGTTACGGTTATCTACGGCGAACCCGCCACCTCGAAATACCTCGAGATAGAGAGAGACAGGCGGAATTTAAAAAGTTCGGACCGGGTTTGTTCAGTGCCTTAGGTGCCTCGTGGCCGCCCCGGCAGTGTAACTAACAACCGTAGTGGTAGCGTCCTTGAAATGCAGTGGTCGTGTGGATGCGGATGCAACTGCGATGGGACCTACTTTGAGGTACCGCATTACCCCCCAATCAGCATACTAGCTCGCCCATATGGATACTAGCCCCTGGTGCCCTTCTCAATCGAACGTGCTTATTCCTCCATCGCACATGGCAAGCCACGAATGACGGGGGTTCCAACTTCGAACGGCAGGTGGCAGCCCACTTAGCAGATACGCTAACATGGAATATCAATTTGATCCACCTCGCAAATGACCAATTGATTCCATCCCAAAATTCTTCAACTGGGTTCCCATATTAAAACCCAGATCCGAAAGCGGGCTTTCGCTGGAGTTTCGAAATGCAGGTGGACCAAATGAATCACTCGTGAGATATTTCAAACCCGCCCGGGAAATTCAAAGGAGGACCGGACCGGAAAGTTTTTAATCATAGGTTCAACACATACACCTTGAACCTATTACATAGGTATGACACACAGTCTAATATACTATTCCGACAGGAAAAACGTCTATTGCCTTTGGGTGTCAGGGGGTTTTAATTTATCATACGCCCTAGCCTTGAGAAGCATGGAGACATGGGGGACCTGGCGAAAGTAGCTGTACGTCTCATGTACCGCTCTGTAAGTAAGCCATACATAGCGGGGCAAGCATGTGGCTCCCGCCTAAGCCTAACGTGTACCGCACATGGCAATAACTTTACTTACTATAAGCATGCAAGTTCATTGCCCCATTTGTACTAAGGCACATGGGAAATTAAGCAGTTCCTACGCAACTGCGCATGTGTGTACTGTACTTGTACGATATTAGTAGTAGCACTTGAGCCCTAGACGTAAGGTAGGGTGCGACTCTATATCCAGGACCCACCCGTGGACCTACTACTTACAACAATACTTACAACTGGGGGAGTAAGGGGAGTAGGTAACAACGGTAGACCCTCTAGAACGTTGATGACTGGATTTTCCAAGCCCTTGAGCACTTGAGCACTTGAGTAATAGTACAACTACAACTGTCTTGCAATCTATTTTAGTACCAGGTACCTAGTCTTTGCCACTAGGCGTCAGCCCTTGTCAAGTCTTATGTTCTTTACTCTTACAATCTCACTACTACTTAGGTAGCGGGTTGCCCTATCCACTCATCTTCACTGGGTACCTAATGCATGCACCTATCCCGTCAGGCAAATGACTGTGACTGAACTTGGAACCTCTCTCTCTCTTGCTCCAGTCTCTCTCATCTCTCAAGTACCTCAAGTACGAAGTACCCAGACCTTGCCTACTTTATTATGTATGTGGACGCTTCTTCTATTAAGACATTTCTTCCCAGTCTACCCAGGTCCAGGTACATATTGTTTGAATTAGAGGGCTGATATCCTCTTCGACCACCCCCGTCCCGCTTCCCAATTCAACGAGTTCCCATTCTATGCCTTCACTTTGAACTCCACTCTCACTCTCTTCCTCTCTCTCATTACTACCCCCTTCTATGCTTTATTTCAGTTTCTTCTAGCTTACCAGAATCTATCCAGTTGCATGGTCCTAATGTTTCTTACCTGGTCCGCTTATGCCAACCCAGAAGGATTCGCCTATTCCCCCGTCCTCCGTCTTTAATGGTAGTTTAGTTTAGTTTGATGGCTGCAATCTCTCAAACCTCTCAAACAACATCACTACCTCACCACGACCACGATCCTCATAGACGACCTTCTCACGCCAAATCAGGTAGTAACACCACGGTGCATGATAAAACCTACCACTCGTCCGCCTCCTCTATTAGAAGGGTTACAGATTCAAGCAGTCCCATCGATTCTGCCACTACTACTGACAGCCCACCTACTTCGAGCCACTTTCGTCAGCACCAATTAACCGCCTCGACCGGCTCTGCTTCCATCGTCACCAAGAACCCCAAGTCGGGAGGGCTTTTCGCTTTTGCTGCTGCGGCGATTGACAAGACTATTGCCAATATATCAGAGCCAACCATTCGCAACCGCCCATCTATATCTGCTCTTAGTCGCTTGTCGGTCGTGTTAGATTCGCCTACAAGCAGTGAGAACCTAAATTCGGACAAGTCTTCGAGAATCCGTAGCTTCTCTAGCAATTCGTCTACTCCCTCGACCCCGTCTGTTCTGAGTCCGTTGTCCGACACAAAGCGGTCGAGTCAGTTATCGTTGCTGAAAGACCCCATTTCGAAGCCCTATTCCGAAACTGATCCAAGCCGGCCCCCACCAATTCTGTTGCCCGGCTTGGAGAACAAGATGCATCAAACCTCTTCAAGATTGCTCCGCATGACGGATGATGACCGGCCATTTACCAGAGTAAGTTTAAATATCTTATAAGATAATGGTGCGCTGTTGTCGGATTAGATGCGGCCGCGTCTATGCTTACATCGTCTGTTTGCGAATCCCGCCGTACGAATCAACCACTTCTCTTAATTGTTTGCTGATAATCTCCACAGGATTTTAAGGACCTCTTCTCGACTCTAATTGTCAGCTTGCTTCCGTTGTCTGCTCACCGAGTACGGTTAACACGAGTTGAGCACACATTCTTATCGGAAGATGCGATCAATAATTTGGGCTCGTTGAAGTTTTCCCAATCGAACCGCATGCCTGACCCTAAGGACCCGTCGCGCATCGTAACGACTACTACGACGACTACATTCTCTATGGCAAAGGATATGGCTAGGTCGATATGTCAACGGTTTTTGGACGCAAGATTCATAGAATCCGCCGACGGTAAAATGCAACAGGTCTACACGATGAAGGGCTCTGTATGGCAGTTGACACCGAAGGGGGTTTGTGTTCTGGATCGCTTCTGCTCGAGAAATGGTATACAACAAAGGCAAATCAGCGACCTCATCGCCCTCGGAATGAGTTACCTGTGCATTCTAGAAAGAGATAACCAAACCGACAAGTTGGTAATGGATAGGGGAACGATGGAAGTTATATTTAGGAGAATGATTGGTTCGAATGGTTTGAACGTAAAATCTAGTATCAGCGCGGCCGATTCGGACTCATTGAGCGATTATCGGGATGGCCTTACGGGCGTAAAAATGGCTAGCGAGCGCAAAATCAACGGGAGGACGTTTAAGGACACGTTCACTGGTAAAGCATGTTCGGACTGGTTGATGGACTGTTGCACGACAGTAGACCGCCGCGAGACCTACGAAATGTGCACCCTATTCGTTCAATACGAGCTTATGGAGCCCATTGTACAAGACCGGACATATATGGCGGCGTCGCCTGGTGCTGTTTCTTTCCAGCCTACGAAGAATGCGATTTATCAACTCACGGCCAAAGGAAAAGATGTCCTCACCGGTGGTCCGGGAAGAGGGCGCACGTCTGAGAGCGAAGGGATTGTATCGTCGCGTACGGGAATTGCTAGGGACTCGAATACGCAGCGTCTCGACAAGATCTTGAACGATGCCGCTCTACGACTACTCTTTAGGGAGAACCTACGAGAAACCCACTGCGAAGAGAACCTATCATTTTATTTGGAGGTGGATGACTTCGTGCGAGGCTGTCGCCAAGCGATCAAGCAGGCGCAAAAGAACCCAGGGGCGACGTCGATGGACGGAATTAAAGAAATCATGGCACAAGCATACGGTATTTATAATGCATTCCTGGCGCCGGGTTCGCCGTGTGAATTGAATATCGATCACCAATTGCGTAACAATTTGGCAACTCGCATGACGAAAGCAGTTGGACAAGATGTAGCAATGATCGACACACTTCATGAAGTCACTACTCTTTTCGAAGATGCTCAAAATGCCGTCTTCAAGCTGATGGCTAGTGTAAGTTATGATGAATGCAAACAATTGGGTGTCTTGTCTTAGCTAACCGATATGTAGGACTCCGTTCCTAAATTCTTGCGCAACGCGAAGTACGAGCATACCTTGAAGAATTACGATTTTGATTCGATTGTTGTTGGAGGCCGCGCGCCGGAACGGAGCCAGAGCCAATCCAACCGCAAGTAAACGACGTGACGGCACTTCAGACCTTACCCAAATCATTTTGTGTGTTGAGCGGACATTGGGAATTCACTTCGACTAGGATGGCGGAACCATCTATTCGACATTGGATCACCCAGAATTTACATTATTTTTCCTTCCTGTGGCGACGTCGCTTTCCAGTGGCGTTGGATTCCAAAGACCTAATTACAATCTCTCCGACATCTCTTTCTCGGCTAAGACCTTCTTTGTTTACCTGGGCGGCGTTAGAGGATAAACCAGCATAGACACCCATCGGCGTTCTGAACTGCACCTCATCGAGTGGCTTATCTGAATTTTTACCGTACAGTGCAAAAGGAAGGAAGGTAGCCAGAGTGTATATTGAGGCTTTCGGCTCAAGGTATGGGTCGGTCACCATGAGACGATTCCCGACGACAACCCACACGATGAAAAGCTTAAGGTAGTATCAATGAGCAATCATTGCTGCCAGTAAGCAAATTGGAACTGGCGACGCTTGGAGGTATTGCGTCGCAATTTTACAGCCTTATAATGATGGTGGTGTTATCTAGGGATAAAAAAAACCGGTCTCGCATTGTGGCGGCCCTACATCACCAGAGCATATGTGGTCAACAACTGCAAATGGTGGATGAACAATGGAGGAATACGTTCGGCCAGACTGTCGGCAAACCTGTACATACGATCGGCTAGACTAAGCTGGCCTGCTATCCGCTGTGGTTTTCGAAAATGGAAAACAACTTGAGCCAGGGAGACTTTCCTTTGGCACTAAAACTGATTGGAACGTGATCTGCTATGTGTGTTAAAATCGTTCTCAGCTGCAACCGCCTCATAAATGTGGGATGCGTGGAATGGAACCAGGTCCGAATCGGGCTTGTCGCGGTATTCGGTACATTCCAAGACACTAGGGAAGCAATACGATGCCTGTTTTTGTTTTGTTTGTCTTGTCTTCTGCAATACACCTATTGGTGGCCACTGGGTATTGCCTGTCTAATTGCAGATTCTCCCGAGTCGAGTCAGCTCCCTTTGTTCCCCCTTTCCCTCTGCCCTTTTAAGACGACTCGATCCCCCCTTCTTCAACCTCCTTTTTTTCTGTTCTGAGTACCTCCAAGCTAATCATTTAATCTCACTCGCTCCCTCGTCGTTCGTTAAGTGTTGCGCCAGCCACTCGCTCAAGATAGTCATCACCCAGAGAACCGATCTTCTCAAGACGACTTGTCATAATTATCTCCACGTGTGCAACAGGATATACGAAAATGTATAGCAAGACTGCCACCCTCCTCAGCCTGACTGCCGTTTCCGGCGTCATGGCAAACTACCCGGCAAGCAGCATGGAGTACCCTTCGTCGTCTTACCCGGCGAACACCTACCCGGCGAGCAGCTATCCCGCGAGTAGCTATCCGGCCAACTCTTACACCGCTGTAGCCTACCCTGTCAACAACACGGCCCCCACGTCCGTCTGGCAGTACTACAACACGACTGTGCCCACCACGGTCGTCGTGCCCCAGCTCACCACCGTCTGCGGTCAGGCTACTACCATGACCTACAACGGCGCGACGTACACTGCCACCGCCGGCCAGACCGTCACCGTGACTAACTGCCCCTGCACTGTCACCACGGTAAGCTCCATCGAACTACATCGAGCCCTGAATCTTATGCTAACTGTCTCATCCTCATAGGCCGTCGCAGTGATGACCTCTTCGCTCTGCCCGCCCGGTGTCACCCCCACCGCCGTGGCCCCGGCTATGACATACACTGGCACCGCTACCGTTGCGCCTGTCACCCAGGTCACCCCCGCGACCTACCCTGCTGGCACCTCGGGATCCTCCCCTGCCAACACCGTCCCAGCTGGTGTCGCCCCTGCCGTCCCCGGCACCCAGACCCAGGCCAGTGTCAGCGCTATCTACACCGCGCAACCGGCCCCGTCTTCCACGCCCTCCACCATCGAGATCTCTGGTGCCTCTGGCATCAGCGCCTCTGGTATTGCGGCTGTGTTGGCCGTGTTCGTCGCTGCTCTTGCTATGTAAGAGTCTTGCGACAAGGGATTAGCAAAAATCACCTGGATATCTACTCCTGTCTATCTAAACACGGAACATCGACAACGGACTTTAGAAAAATTAAGAGGTCGGGAGTTATAATGTCTATCTAATACTTCTCGTGTGTCTGTCTTTTGGCTTCTCCTGTTCTGTACTTTGCCGAAACTTGGGGACGCAAACAACCACCAAACAAACACACCTATACACAAAATGGGTTTTTGGATAAGGCTTGGAGCTTGGGGTATTGGATAGGATCGGTTGGGATCGGGGCGGCGTTGATACTATTTCCTTTGTACTGTTGTCTTTGGTTTTTCAAGTGTCTCGTACTTATATACGTAGGTGTGTAAGTACGCCCGATCTATTTGCCGAATTATCCTTAAATGGATCCGGACTCAATTGACATTACATTCTTCAAACTCTACCTGCGTTGAACTTGCCTCTTCCTGGCGAAAACCCGCCTTAGCAGGTGTTCAGGTACCTCGTGATATCTGTCCTGTCGTGGTAAGGCTCCATGTTGCCCTCTTCTCCTAGTTAAGTCTCACCCGACCTCATTGACCCGCCACATTCCTGGGAGTGAACCTTATATCGAAAATGCTCCTTGCGTCGGGCTTTCATACACTCTCGCCATTCCACCTTTAGTCCCTACTAGCTACCGTGGTCTTTACTACTACCTATCACAATTCACTATAATCTTGATAAACAGGCTATTCATATTGGTGGTATCATTTTCATTAACCTCCAGCCATCGCAATGCTAAGACCCTGCTATATCTAGGCGAAACGACTTAATCTGTAACTTTTGCGTAAAAGTCCTAAACCCCAACGCCCATTTCTTTATGATTAGCCGTTATTTGGCTACCTGCTGCCTTTTGGTCTCTAGTAGTACAGGAAATACATATTTAAGCCCTATGCTCGCGCCTGTATATAGCTACCGGAGGGTGGAAGCGTCGTGACTGGTAAAACTCAATCGTAGACTCGATTATTCCTTCGAAATTGAACCGGGAAGTGCCATCGACGACAGTCCTCAGGACTAAAATAGAGTCTTAATGAGGCATAGAACATGTCCGTAGACATGCTTCTCAGAACCCATGCCCAGCTCATATTGACGTAGGAGCCTGATCCCGTCGCCAGCCCTTGCTTCTCATATTCCCCTCAATAGCCTTCCAGACATGTTCCACGATCTCGCGGTCGCGCCAGCGGCTCGAGTCGATAGTGCTATGAGCGGCCTCCTTCCATGGGTCTATACCAACACTCATAACCCTGTGTCCCCAGCTACGAACAGACTCGGGGGGCTTATCGGTGCGCCAGCCGACGTAGATACCCAAGACATGGCGGAAGAGCTCGGTGGGGTTGCTCCACTTGTAGTTCTTGAACTGCCAGCTCTGGCCCGTGGTGAACACCGCCACGACGCGGCTCCAGTACTCGGGCTTGAATTGCTCGGGGCCCTCGACGAGAACGAAGCGCATAGGTCGGTTCGGGTCGATGTCCTTGAGCACCCGGTTGATGTGCAGCATGCTGGCGCCTGTGCTGGAGCTGGCGGATAGAGAGTTCGGCGGCACGTACTGGCCCCCTTCGAGGAAGGACTTGATGTTCGTCATACGCAGCAGGGAGGAGGCGGAGGGCGAGAGGAGAATGATGGGGTCGGGGCGCCGCGGCTTCTTCTGTATGGAGAGGGTCTGGCTGTTGGGGACGGACGCTGGTATTTGGGATGATTTCTTAGAAAATAGAGACGAGAGCTTGCGGACGTGTGAGAAATCCTAGAGCACAATCGATCAGTTTACGTTCCAGCCCCGGAAAGTGGTATACTAGATCCTACCGTAGGTTTGACGCCTCGTAGTACGCTGTTCCGGTCACCCATCTTGCGCTCGCTATTGTAGATCGCCGCCAGTCTCGGGTCCAGAGTGCCCTTCCCGGATCGTCCCAACTTTGCGCCGATCGCAGGGGCAGCCGCGCCCTTCGAAGCCAATGTCGCAGCGGCAGTCGAGGCGGCGCCATCTTTGTCGCCGGCTAGCGGCTTGATGTACTCGCACTCGGGGCTGGCTCCCTCGAGCCACGTAATCAAATCCAGACGCTCGACAAAGGCAAGCATGCGGACTTGGCCCTTGTCTCCAAGCTCCTCGTTCAGCTGCGATACGGAGGCATTGTATTCGGGAATGGCGACCTCGCGCTTCAGCCAGGCGAAGTAGATGCTGCGCAAGTCGACAGACGTGTCGTTGGATGTGAATCGGGTCTGGATATCGATCGGTAGGGAGATGTGAGTCGGCGTTGAGAAAGTGAGATGCGTCGCTTGCGACAGGGGGACTTCGGGCGCTGAAGCTTCGCTGGACGCGGTCGGTAGGATGGCGTCGCCAGACGCGATGGACTGGCGGAGCAGGAGGAGCGGGTCTTGCTCTGCGGAAGCCATTTTCGTAGGCGACCAATTCAAGTGTGCTACGTTGAAAATTGGTTACCAAAGCGATAAAGGCTTGAACGTGGGATGTGAAAGATGAAAAAGAGGTTTGAAGATGGTCAGCCTTGGAGCTTTAGATTCGACTCCCACGAGGCTGGTCCATTTAATGTTCTAAGGTTGTTGGGTGTGGGTAATCACATTTATGCATATATAATAGGTACATATATGCCTATATCCGATAAGGCAAACAGGACTCCTCCCATATGAACCCCCCTCCCCCAATCCCTTTCACCAACCCACAATGCCCCTAGGTTATCACAATACATATCAGGAATCGCCGTCGCCTTTCGTATCTACCAGTTTTTAGAAATGTCAAATTAAATGCATTTCCAGGGATTTCTTGACCATTATCTATCCCCTATTCAAGGTATTTCCGCTACCACGCGGATTTGCCTCCTTAAATTCATCCCACTCCCTTGCTTTCATTGTCTCAGCATCTGCTTTCTCTATGTCATCTTCATCTGGCTCCGGCTGCCTCCCACTAGCCTCCCCGCCGCCTTCGATGATATTCCCTCGCCTTCGTTCCTCTTCCAGGTATTCGTCAATAGACATAGTTGGAAGGTTGTGACCCGGGCGGAATACGCCTTTCTGGAGTTCTTGCCGGTTAGACGTGAGTGTAAACGGCCGTAAGGGTTTTCCTTCCTTGCTAAGAAGGGGGCCCCTGTTAGACGATAATAGACTGCTTAGAGGCGCGTCTAGTCTCTCCGAGTAGCCATTATCACGCGACTCTTGGCGCCGCCGTTCATCATCTTGAACCGTTGTTGCTTGCGGCCCTAATGGGCTAGGTGCCTGTGCCAGTATTTCCATCTCCCGGTTAATGCTCTCTAGACCCTGGAACGCCATGTGCGTGCAGAAAGAAATTTCCGTGAGATACAGCTCGCGAACAGCTTCTTCATCTCCGCCGTCCTCCAGATACCGCGGGGAGTTCCTCATATACTCCAGCTTCTTTTTCAACTCCTTCTCCGCTTTGAAGTTGGCAATCTTAGCATTCCGCCGAGCTGCTGGGTCCGCAGTTGATATCGTAGAGAAGGCTGCGGGGTCTTCATTATAATCAGTGAAGAGCTTGCTGTCTGACGTAGACAGAATCGAGTAGTTATCCAGAAGATGCAGGAATCTCTCATATGCCTCACGAGTCGTATTCAGGGCAACCTTTCTTTCCTGAGGTGACTGTGTTGAGACCTTCTGAATAAGCTCGGCGATGCGATAGTTGACCAACAAGTAATGAAGGTCGGATGTTGCGATATCCTCGAGTCCTTCGTTGGGGCTGAATAAAGAAATCTTGTTGATGATCTGCATGCATTCTTGGTACAGTTTTAGGGCCTCTGATAGGTCATCGCGATATGTGGGTGAGTTCGTTTCATAAGTGCCCTCCAGCGCCGTTCTTTTCAGTTCGGCAGCCTGAAATACTACCTTCAGTGTCCTCGGCTCGTCATTCATTGTGATGGAATCATTAATAGTGAGATATATCAAAGCGTCCTTGAGATTTAGCGATGTATGGTGCTGTCGAGATAGTTAGCCCAATGAATATTGATGAGTTCCTATGGTATATGTTCAAGGTTCTAGGTAGCTTTATCTGATACAGGGAAGCACTAATTCAATTTTGGAGTGGACTTAGCTGCTTCACTATACGCATGTAACACCGTACATTTAATTATGAATTAAATTAGCTAAGCATATTATCCAGCCTCCGCTGTGCACCTACCTCAAACCTCCGTCCAAGTAAGTGCTTCTAACAACCTTCCAAGGTTAGGATTATTGAGGAGCTCCTACTTACTTCATGGGAAAACAATGGATATTCTCATAAGATGATTTGAAACTAACTGAGGCCTGAGCCGCCTGCCACTTCCAAGGTTGTGTATATGGATCTCCAGCCATGGTATCGCAATGGCTTTTGTATGTGTATTTGCTCATTGAAGCCGCCATGGCTAAGAACGTCGTTCATGCCGCGGTTAGTAATGCGTATCCATCGTACACAGTATGGTATCATACAGGTAATTCCTTCAATTATCAAACAACAGCGGAAGGCTTGTGGCAAACATTCAATATTGCCATCACATTACGCTGCCTTTTATATCGATACAGGTAAACCACGGGTGCTTGCTCCGTCATTCGTTTAATTTCCTTCAAAAGGAAATAACGTCTCGCTTCCTACTGGTAACCAAGGGAATCTCGACCTACATTCTTACTTTGAGGACTATAAGGTGCAGCACGTGAACATATCCATTACGTTTTCATAGATGGCAACAGCAATCAATTCACTTCCCACCCAGTATCTATCCGACTGTGTTATCTACTACATAGTAGGTACTAAGTAGTGTTTCCATTTTCAAAGTCACGACCTTGAACCAGTCTCTTCATATCACAACTATCTATGGATATCTCTTATTTCGAGCTTGTAACTATTGATTAATACCTCTACAACACGAGACTTATTCCCAACACCTCATAACAATGTCTCCGTTAGGAACGACAGAAGGTGCCAGGGCTGGAACGGATCCCGACCTATCCCTCTCTTCATTGTCAGAAGGCATCACACCGCTGTCAATCAGCGAGGATGATTCCAGCTCAGAAGATGATGCCCCCTCTTCAGGTGCTGTGCAGCCTCAGATAGGCACCCGAAAAACCATCGACAACTTACAATTCTCACAATTTATGAGGGATCATCAGAAACGGATTTTCAATTCTATCCCTAGCCCTGATATCAGTGACGAGAATAGATCTATGAATTGGCTTGTGCGAGAGGCAGAGAGGGAAAAGATCATCTCGAGTCCGCGAGAGTACCAAACTGAACTTTTCGAGAGAGCTAAGCAAAAGAATATCATTGCTGTCCTAGATACAGGTACGTCTCTTCCACGGCGTAGCTCCCGCCTCTTACAGCTCAACTACTTACTAACACGCGATTTAGGAACCGGAAAGACGCTCATTGCTGCCCTTCTCCTCCGCCATACAATCGACCAAGAGTTGGAAGACAGAAGCGCTGGCAAGTCAGCGAGAGTTTCATTCTTCTTGGTATCGATTTCCTGTCCGTGCTATATCTTTCCCAATACTAACATTTACATAGGTCGATAAAGTTTCCTTAGTCCACCAGCAATATGAAGTTCTCAATGCCAATCTTGACGCTACTGTCTTACGATTCCACGGCGACGTTAGGGGTTCCACCCTTTCCTACGACTTCTGGAAGCAGAAGATGGAGGAGGGCATGGTCATAGTCTGCACTGCTGAGATTCTTCTTTCGTGTCTTCATCACTCGTTCATCAAGATGGAGCACATAAATCTCTTGATATTCGATGAGGCTCACCACACCAAGAAGAATCACCCCTATGCCAGGATCATCAAAGATTTTTATGCATCGTTGGAGACAGGAGAGCAAAGACGCCCGCGAATCTTGGGCATGACCGCGTCACCTGTTGATGCCAAAACAGATGTGACCTCCGCTGCTGCGAAGTTAGAGGGGCTACTACACAGCGAAATAGCCACTATAGCGGATACTTCGGTCTTCACGAAGGCATCCATTAATAAACCCGTCGAGGACTTCGTCGAATATAGTATCCCACCGGAACCCTTCGAAACCCCGCTTTGGCAGAAGCTATTCATGCTAGTTGGGAAGAACGATGTGTTAAGCAAATTGTTCATATATTCGAAGAATTGCACCGCGCAATTGGGCCGCTGGTGTGCAGACCGGGTCTGGCAATTGTGCTTGACCGAGGAAGAGGCCCAGAAAATGGAGGCTAAAACCGAGAAAAAATTCATATCCGGAAACGTTCAACTTCCCATGGCCGCCCTTGACGCAGAAAGATTAGCGGTTCGTAACGCATACAAGATGGTAGCTGAACATTCATTCCCTAGCCCCGAGCGCGGTCCTTTCCATTTGTCTGGCAAGGTCGAGTCGCTGCTTCAAACGCTTCGCAAACATTTAGACCCCGCTAAGGACAAGTGCATCGTGTTCGTCGAGCAGCGTATTACTGCGATGTTGCTGGCCGATCTCCTGAAGCAACCGAGTATGAATATGCTCGATATTAAGGCCGGAATATTAGTAAGTTTCTTCGACTTGGGATTCAACAGGGACTGTCACTAACTATGTTAAAGCTAGGGGCGACTCACGACGCGGGGGAATTGGGCATGTCCCTAAAGGACCAGTTCGTAACCATGCACCGATTTCGAAATGGTGATCTGAATTGTTTGTTTGCCACCAGCGTTGGTGAAGAGGGCATCGATATCCCTGATTGCAACATCATCATCCGATTCGACCTTTGCAAAACGATGATACAATACATACAGTCCAGGGGTCGGGCACGACGCAAAGACTCAAAATTCTTTCATATGATTGAGTTCACTAATCACGGACAATTGCAATCCGTCTTCGATAACGAAGATAGCGAGGCGAGACTTCGCAACTTTTACAATACGCTTTCCGAAGATCGACTCCTTACTGGCAATGATTACAAGATTGACTATTTCTTATCAAAGGAGAAGAGCCATCGCACTTACGTCGTGCCATCAACCGGTGCGAAGTTAACTTATAAGATGAGTCTTTCTATTTTAGCTTGCTTCGTCTCAAGCCTTCCACGCCCATTGGATGTCATCTACAATCCGGATTACATAGTAAGGAACATCGGCCGAGAATTCGAATGCGAAGTCCTTCTACCGGACACGTCCCCGATCAAGAGCGCAATCGGTCGGCGTGCGGCGTCCAAGCAAGTAGCCAAGTGTTCGGCTGCTTTTGAAATGTGTCTACAATTGAGAAAGAAGAAGTTCCTCAACGAATACTTACAGTCGGTATTTACTAAGCAACTCCCGGCCATGCGTAACGCACAACTAGCTATCAGCTCAAAAAAGCGATCCGAATATCCTATGCGTACGAAGCCCGAAATTTGGGATACCCGAGGCTTACCGGAAAGGATGTTCATGACGGTACTAAAGATGACTTCTCCGGAGGCCTTAGGGAGATCTTCAAGGCCGCTGGCAATTCTCACTAGGTCTCCGCTCCCGCAGATTGCCAGGTTTCCTCTATTCTTCGACTGCCAGCGAACTTCAGATGTGGAGTGTGTGTCCCTGAATTGCGCGATAGAGACAGCACCAGAGGACATAGAAAAGGTCAATCAATTCACGCTTAAGGTATTCGATGATGTATTCAGCAAAGAATACAGTTCGCAGCCAGAAAAGATGCCATACTTCCTTGCGCCGCTCAAACACTCTCACGACTTTGACTTCCATGGTACCGTGAACGACGCTCGCGCTTTAATTGACTGGGAATGCCTCTCTATGATCCAAAATACAGAGAAGTACCTTGCATGGGAAGGCCAACCAGACGAATTCGTTAAGGAACGATTTGTCATCGATCCGCATGATGGCTCACGGAAATTCTATACAATCCGCCGCCGTCAGGACCTTAAGCCAACCGACCCGGAGCCGCCAGGCCTTCCTAAGAGTCAGAGCAATAGGAAAGCTAGGCGAGAAGCATCGAAGGATATTTGGAATTTTAGCATTAGCTTGTGGTCCAAATCACGCGCTAAGCTGGCAGTTCGTCATGATATGCCCGTCGTAGAGGCCGAGTACATTCCACTGCGACGGAATCTCCTTGACGAACTAGACAAGTCTGAGAATGTGGAACGAAAATGTTTCCTCATCTTTGAAACACTAAAGCTTTCTGTAGTAAGTCCCTATCACAACCGATAGTCAAGGTTCATGTCTAACCGTAGTACAGTTGCCGGTCGATATAGTTGCAATGGCTTATAACTTGCCTGCGATAATATACCGACTTGAATCTAATTTAATCGTATCAGAAGCATGCCAGTCCCTGTCCCTGAACATACGCCCAGATCTCGCCGTTGAAGCGATGACCAAGGACAGCGATAACACTGAGGAACACTCCGAAGAGCAAATAAATATCCAGCGAGGGATGGGAAAGAATTATGAACGCCTCGAGTTCCTTGGCGACTGTTTCCTGAAGATGAGTACGACAATTGCTTTGTACTCGCAAACACCTGACAGCAATGAGTTCCAGTATCACGTTGACCGCATGTTGCTCATTTGCAACAAGAACCTTTTTAACAATGCCTTGGACTTAAAGCTAGAGGAATCAATCCGGTCTAAAGGGTTTAATCGGCGAATATGGTACCCGGACGGCCTAGAGCTACTAAGGGGAAAACAGAATACTAGCATCAAGGGAAGGAAGGGTGTCGGTAGAACAAGACACATGCTCGCAGACAAGTCAATTGCAGACGTCTGCGAAGCACTCATCGGGGCCTCATATCTAACGACTTACGAACAAGGAAACTTTGACCTAGCTATTCAGGCGGTGACTAAGTTCGTCAACCACGCGAACCACAGAATGACGAAGTACGAGGATTTTTACGCCGCATATCAAGTTCCGGAATGGCAAAGTGCCGAACCTACGGCAGTCCAACGTGAAGTAGCCAGGCAAATTGAAGAAGAACTCGGCTATAAATTCACGTATCCTCGTCTGCTACGTAGCGCATTTATGCATCCATCCTACGGTACGATATATGAACGTATTCCGAACTATCAGCGACTAGAGTTCCTCGGCGATTCACTACTCGATATGGTCTGCGTCGATTTCCTATTCCACCGGTATCCAAGCGCAGATCCTCAATGGCTGACTGAGCACAAGATGGCTATGGTATCGAATCAATTTCTGGGGTGCCTCTGCGTCACCCTCGGCCTTCAAAAGCACATGCTCTCTATGACCGGCGGGTTACAGAAAGAAATCACGGAATACCTAGCTGCTATGAACCTAGCCCGGCAAACAGCCGAGGAGGAAGCCGAGTCTGCTAACCTCGGGCGCGCGTCGTACGCGAGAAACTTCTGGGTCGAGGTGCAAAAACCGCCCAAGGCCCTCCCGGACATCGTGGAGTCGTACATCGGCGCGCTCTTCGTCGACAGCCAGTACGACTTCGGCCAGGTGCAGCGCTTCTTCGACACGCACATGCGGCCATACTTCGAAGACATGCACATCTACGACACGTTCGCGAACCGGCACCCGGTGACGTTCCTGGCGAATATGCTGCAGCTGCACTTCCACTGCGCCGACTGGCGCCTCATGATCCGCGAGATCGCCGCCGAGGACGCGCCACTCGGTCAGACCCAGGTCCTCTGCGGCGTCATGATCCACGGCGAGGTCCGCGAGCACGCCACCGCCGCTAGTGGTCGGTACGCCAAGATTGCTGCTGCTAAGAAGATCATGGAGACACTCCAGACGATGGGCGTGGATGAGTATAAGAAGACGTATGGATGCAGTTGCTCCCCGGAGGAGGCGGAGGCTTCGGATCCGTTGATGCATGCTACTGCCGTTTAAGGAGAGAAATAGAAGGATGGAGAAAGAAGATGGCAAGTGGATTTAAGAGAGGGGGGAGGATCTGTGGTGCTTGTAAGTTGTAAGATACATGTAGGTAATCTCGAAATCGTAGATTTCACTTGAATGCGAAGAGTTGAGAATATCTAAATGGCTTCGTGATTCTACTGGATCGTGGCTGGAAGCTGTTTGCCTAGCTCATCCGCTGTATCTCTGATACCTACTCTAAAGGCGATCGATATCTATCAGGGCACACAGGGATAGCAAAATGTTGATTATGTGTGCTTCACTTCTTGATTATATCGTAGCTCATATCTATGAACTCTAGCCTATGTAAAGAAGCTCTCTAAACGAGGCGACCACCACAACCACCAGCAACATAAATACACCGTATCTCCTTCCCTCTAGATCAAGTCTTCATAAATATGCAATCGAATCAGATCACCGTCTCCATAATATGTGATCGCGGGGGGAAAAAGCAACTCAACTCCCCCTCCTCCTACCTACTTACTCTCTGTAAGTCAGTCCTATCCGTAGCATCGGGGTATAAATGGGCTCGAGCCTCGCCGGGCCCCGGAGCCAACCCAGTTTCTTCTATGCGCCAAACGTAAAAGCATTAACGTGACAATAATCATGACAATCGTATGTATGTGCATATTCAAGAAAATAATATGCTGTCCTCAACCCCCATAGTGATGAGAAGAGATCGAGTGGTATTATGTAAGTGTTGTTGAGTCAACAGATGCTTCTGTCGCAACTGGACGTAAATGTTCATCACATCATAACTCGGCATCCGCGTAGCTAGATGGGTCGTCCAACCCAATTCGAGGGGCAAGAGTTTCAGTTGCCTTCCCTTTACCCTTCGCCTTGCGTAATGACGAATAGCTGGCGCGCTGTTTGGCCTTGGCTTCCCTACGAAGCCGCGCGACTGTAGAAATCTCAAGGGACTCTGAGTCGTCATCCCTAAACTTCGCGGCCTCGGGCTCGTATCGGCGTCTTTCGCCTTGATATTGGTGTCGGGATCCACCCGGACGTGTTAGAGGAATATCGAAGTTTAATTCCTCTTCAGACTCGTAGTCAATATCCGAGCCATCTTCTGAGTCGGTGTAACCGAAATCCGGTACCCGCAGTTGAGAAGATCTTGAGTGTGATAGGTGCCGTAGAGATCGAGATGGGTATTGGGGACCCAATACGGACGGATCCAAGACGTCATGGACGGAACCGAAGGAGGCCATATGAGCTGGACCATTGAATGCAGACATGGCTCGTGTTCGGTGGGACGACGTTGGCCTACCAGCCTTTTCCGGAGCCGCAGCGAACAATCCCGGCAGTTGAGATCCTTCAAACCCATAGCCTTGGAAGAGAAGATCCTTCTCGAATTCACCAGTGGGTCGCTGAGGTGCGTCGAAAGAATCAATTGAGGAGCTATCTTCGTCGATAACAAATTCCATAGCAGGCCCACGGCGGCCAGGGTTTTCAAGAGACTCTGCTAGCATTTCCGGGTCAACATCGTTGTACAAGGGCTCCGGCGTGTCCGTTCCTCGTGTACTTTTCGGGGCTACGCGGTTGTCTCTAGGCGGTGATGACATCCCGTCAGATTCGATAGCCTTAGCTAGTGGCATGTGAGGCGCAAGATCGACCGAAGTGTTAGTAGTATGCCCAGATTGCGGTCGAAATGGATTTGAGCTCATTGTTGAGCCGGCCGTTTCAGAGGTTAGGGAACAACGGCGAACACTGCTACCTAGCTCTGGGACTGTATCTACAATCTCAGAGCGCTTGGTACTTTTCTTAGATACGGAGCCTTGGCTCTGCTTCCGGCTGCGGTGACTCGGTTCGTCTCTGCTATTAACACGGCTGTGTGCTGATTTCAACTCTATACAACATGTATCAGTAAGCAGTGAATGAGAAATGAAAGTTATGGCAATGAGTTAAAAGTTACTTACTGGGTATCTCCATGGGATGCAACGATGGCACTTCGTGATACGAACCGTCAGAGTCGGGAACGTTGTTGCGGTAGCGCTTCGTAGAGCTACGACTCTTTGAGCTGCGTAGACTACCCCCTACACTAGATGGTTTGCTGAAAATAACCGGTTCCACATGTTTATTGTCCTGGAAGACTCGTAGGTTTCGTCTTTTAGGTGTGTTCCTAGGTGAATGGTGGTACTGATCTACTCGAGTTGACTGTGGCGGACTATATGTGTAATCGGAGATATCACTATCCGAACCCAGCCCAGAAGTCAGGATCTCTTTAGCCGTTCTCGATGACCGTGCCAATTTCCTCTCCAGGCTTAAATTTATGGACATGTCACGCTCAAAATCTTCCTGAGATGCGAGGCGGGCTCTCTCTCGGAGTGAATCGGGAAAGTGATGAGAATCTGTCCTTTTTGCTTTTCTTCCTGCGGAGGCGCTTCTCGGTCGGTCTGCGGACGAAGGGGGCACATATGAATGTAGAGACCTGCGACGGGAAGCTTTTTGAGACATGCTTGCCTCACTGTCATCCATATCTTCAGGTACCTGGGAAGATACTACCATGCGAAATGCGCTATGAGGATTGGAGGCGGGTGACTTGGTACGCAACCCAGCACCCATGGAATGCCTCTTCCTCGATGAGCGCGGTCGATTGACTTTACTCTCATCGTTCCGAACGTTAGAGCCGAAATCATCAGCATGAAACTCGCCACCGTGCATAGAACCGGAGTTAGACCCATTCTCAACAATATTGCGATCTGCGACATCTTCATCATAGTCTCTCGTGCCGGTAGCTTTGACGCGACCATAAAAGTCAGATGGCTTGATGAATGACTGGGCATCTAAAAGGTCAACAAATCTTCTCGTTGAACTTGAATCCTCGCTAAAAACTGAAGAGCTACGGTCCCGGATTAATTTCAAAGAAGGCACATCGTAAATCGATTTGCTATTCTGGATGTCGTCGCCTCGCTCGCCCGGTATTTTTGAAGGAAGTCTGTAGGGGCCATGTCGCTTTTTGGGTGGCTCTCGTAGTGGTCTCACGGAGCCTCCTGACTGGGATTTTGGCCGGGCCGATCCTTCGGGCGATCGATGATTAGGTGCCGTGCTGGGACGATCGAGGATTCGAGGAACTACAGGCGGCGGTGCCGAATCGTTGAACTGAATATCTCTTAAATGTGGATGAGATTTCTGGAACTTCTCTAAAATTCTGGGTCCATTGCCAGCTACCGGAAAGGTGCCTTTGAGTGAGATAGGTCAGTTCGGAGATTTACCAGATTCCTGGGTTGGGGAACTCGGCTCATACCGCGGATTGGAGGATTTGCGGCCACTGTCTCATCGTATGCTTGCGCCTTAAGATCATCGCTTTGATTATGAATGGTTGAAGATTTTCTGGACAGAAAATTCAACCAACCCATTTTGAGGGTTTGGCTAGACACTCATAGGCAAATACCATAAGCCCATAAAGGCACGTAGGGAAATTATCTCTTATTCTTCTCGTCGCCGTCGTTATCCTATGAGGACGCGGGGTTCCATCGAATCAAGGTAAGGACGAATGATTCCAACTACATGCTACGAGCCAATGACGAAAAGAGATACAGAATAAAAGCGAGACGAGAGCGAGAGCCGAGACAATGAGCAGAAAGTAAGTAGAAGAAAGGATAAATGTATTAGAATAAATGTATTAGGAGAGAGATAAAGGTGAAAAAAGATGCTCAAGGGACAATACACGGGGGGTGTAAGTGACAGGGTGTCCAGGTAACTTAATAAATAAGGCTGAGGGAGTGAGAAGGGCACTGGGAAGACAGGTTTCCCTGCCTATGTTAGGTGATATCCATGGATCCGCGACTACAGTCCTAAGGAAACTTTTCAACGTTCTAGTCGATTAAGGTAGTGACTACTGCCAGGTGTAGGGGGGGGAAACATCCAAAAATCTGCAGCTAAACAATCTGCACGTCGTACCTTGCGTTTGTATTGCATCCTTTTTGCTTCGACAGCCCGCGATAATCCACTTTACTCCCTAGTCGCCCCCCAGTAGACCCCCAGTAGATCCTAGTATATCCCCACACAACCCCCCTCCATCGCCCTCAAGAAACCCCATTGGCTGTTGGGACGCGGTCGACTGCAAAGCGATGGACTTCATTACACCGCGCAACCCTGCTCGCCTTGAGCCGGTGCGTGTAGCCGTCATAAGGCCGGCTGCATGTTGTGAGCCGTTTGCGAAAGGGGAATAATATACTAGGTAAGTCTTCTCGTTAGGGGCTTCATAATGTATTACGTGTATAGCTGGAGATCTATTGTTATCGAAACGACGTTACAGATTCACTATATCTTCACTCTATATGCTATTAGGTATGCTATGTATAGAAAGAGCCGAATAGAGGCGCCACATGAAACCTACTTTAGGAAGTATCTCCTTGTATTTCATTACATGATTCGATAGTTCAACTACCATGAGCACATCTAGGCGTCTAGCTGAAGCAATCGGTGGAGTACCTTGTCTTGTCTGCCGGAAGAGCCGCGGAAATTTTATGTAGCGCGAGTAATAATAATAGTACAGCTGCCTAGCAGAATAGTCTGTCGTGTCATGCCTCGGGATATCGAAAAAAGTTATTGGACTCAACTTCAAACAGGCGTGAATGATAATCGTCTGTATGGATTATGGATTGATACCACAACAGACACATGATACTGAGTCTCTGTCGCATTAGGATCTGAATACACACACTTTCGATACTGTCTTACTCCAAACAAGGGTTAGTCTCCTTGTAAAAAACGTGTTCCTACGGTAGATATTGACGATAGCCGATCCTCGAATCCTCGAAGGACACCCAATTGGAACCAATTCGATACCCACTATGGTTAACCTTACTACAGATGCAGTGAATATTGAATCCCTCGAATCCTCTTATCCTACCCTTCTTTTCTAGATAGCCGGCTTTATCGCAAAAGAGTAGAATAGGTAAGCACCAATCCGCTAGAGGAACTATCTCACGACGGCGGCGTAGTTATTAGTATGACATCAAATTTGGCTGCCCTTAGCGTTGAGCTGGAGAATCGGAAAAAGGGGGATCTGTAGCGTCATCATCCCTGGAAACCCACCCGTAATACGTACACAAGCGCTGGAGGAACATCGAAACAAATTCCTGATCCTTCCTGTATCGGGTTAGCTACCCGAAGCCTTCGGTTCTCTTATTCGTTACTACTCTTGACTTGGCTTGTGATTAATATGAATACAGCTGTCAAAGGTAAGCGATGGAGGGAGGACGAGGCAGGATGGGCTTATGATCTCCTGTATATGCCGACAATTAATCATATCATCCATCACGTATTGCCGTAATAACTGCCCAGAGCCGCATGGTTAAATAGCAAACGTATAACCGAACCTTTTTTAATTCGTTACCTACCTAGATGCCATTTTCGGTACCAGTAAACGGTCAGCGAAACGGCAGGGTTGACACCAAACCCGCAGTCTAATGCCAGGAGGCATCGTGCATACTTCACTACATTATTCTCCTAGCAGCCCTTACGACCCGAGACATCGGGGTGTGCTATGACATCCAAGGTTCGGTTCTAGGACACAACAACAAACTATTTCACTTACTAGTTCGCGTTAGTGAAGACCACTGAAGACCAAATTAGGGCGTGTCCTACGTAGGTAGTTATTATAAGCGACAATGAGATGCTCTAGCCGGAAAGATCAACTTGGCAATGCTAAGGCAAACACTGATAATTAACCCCAGAATCGAAATGTGTTGCGCCGCCTCCCTGGGTCTGTCTTCTCTGGGGCTGCTCCAGCGGTAGCCACCTAGATTCTCGGAAAGCCAACCGTCCCGTAATACCAGGTGTTTGTCCATCCATAGATATCTCAGATAAATGAGTTAGATATTTATGAGAAGCCACCTTTCAAAGATTATCTCCCTTATGATACTCATAGACGCCGCTCGAGGCGCAGCAGCTTACTACTGAATCCGAATTGGATTTGTCGCCTAGCATCGTGAAGCTACAGCTCCAAGCTAGGGTTCATGTTAGGGATTCCACGTGGATGGCAGCATCCAGCACGTTGTAGGCCTGAAGCGTACGACCGCATTAGACCTGTCTTAGCCCCGGAGCGTATGTCCCTAGGCAGCAGGTACCTATGTTTGTGACCCGAATGCTTGGCACGCACCGTTCAATTTCGACGATTTCGATCTAACGCATTGTGGCTTGCGTTTCGCGTATATGGCTATCGTCATGTCTAGGAGGCCGTCATGCGGCACGTAGTCCGCAATATGACACGAGCGCCACAGAACTCTGGTGTAACGATATCACTGCCCGATCCGCTTGATGGCATTTTGACGGCATGGCGCGCAATAAAAAGCGGGCTAGTAGAGGATCAGTTTTCAACCACAGACCACTCGGTGAGCTTTGCACGTTCCCGTAAAAAAAATCTGAGATGTCCCGTCCCGCGATGTAACAGTCCTTCGGCCCCCAAGAATCCACACAAGCAAACCACAGATTCGATATGTGTGGTTATCGGCGCCACTCATGAAGATCATCGAGTGAGCATGAGCGCAGTCAGCTTCCTCCAACGCCACCAGACATAAAACAGAGTGATCTGATTTTTTGTTTGTTCAATGGAGCCCAGATATGTTCGGACCATTGGTTAGGTTGTCAGGTCAAACACAAAGCCTTGTTCCATGTTAGTTAGGTGCACGAGTAAGGGACCGCAGAAAAAAGGAGGGAGGTGTGGTGTTATCAACGTCCTAGCCTGACAGACAGTTGGTATCGGGTCTATTTTATAAACACCTATATTTACATATTTTCGGGCTTTTCAAATCAGTTGACGTATCTCTCTACCCATAGAAGATATCCTCAAGGGCAACTCGAATACAACAAGAAAGAAGATTGAACAGCGTAAACACCAGTATCGGTAGTAATGGTGGAGCTTGCAAAATCAAGCACTTCATGCCTTGGAACTTATACACACTATCCGGTTGACTATATAACGTACCAATGCACACTCACAGAAACCAGTCTCAAGTAGCCTAATAGCATTGAGAGGATACCTCGTTAGTCATAACTCATCGCTATATTTGTTGGTGCTATTTGATAGTTGAAATTAAGAGTCCAACGGCGCGAAAAGCAGCCCTCTGAATCAGTAAGCTTCACGATGTTCCCAATTGGAACGCGTCCATAGACTCGTCGATATAAGTCGTATTTGACATTGGGAAGGAATCTTAACTAGGGCAGTAGGTACTCTACCTATAGTAAAAGTCGTCGCTCCTTCAACCGAGTAAAAACCAGGTAGGGTCTACCCTTCAATGTTGCCTCCATCGTAACCCTTTCCTCTAAGAGCGCATACTAAGGTCAATCCTGATCAAGAACGAAGTAAATTGTAGGTGGAACGAACCTACCTCATCTTGCCGTGATGTTACGTTATATACGATTGAGAAATTTAGAAAAGGACGTGAGGTTAGCAGAACAGCCCCCGAACTGTACTGATGTTCTTCTCACCTACAACTATCCCATTCGCCAATATTCATTATCACCTCCAATTCAATCTCCCTATACAGACAGAACCTACGCAGAATACGTAAATGTAACATCCCCTGGTGCGAGTCGTTCAGTTGCTCATGTTTGGGCTCTATCTAGCGCTCTTACAGCATCAACCTATTGTACCGTGGTTGGGGGTCGCCCTTTTCCCTCCATATAACCTCAACGGAAACACCATGTCTGAAGCACAGCGTGAAGCCAAAGCTGAAGCTGCTGCTGCATGTGACTGGCGAGGTGATAGCCCTGAGCCTGAGTTTGACGATCTCGCATACCATAAAATTCACCAACCTCGACCACCCGGCGAAGTCTGTGATTGGCAGGGTGATCCTCCTGAGCCCGAGCTAGACGATCTTGCCCACGATCTTGATGAGCCACAGATATTGACAAAGTTTCTGGGCCCGTCACGCGTCGAACCACCGCTCCCTTCAGAAGCAGAGAAACAAGAGGGTCTGTCCTGATCTTGCATCTTATAGCGACGTAATATTAAAGGCTGATGAATAATAGACGAAGCCCCTGCGGACCGGGATTATAAGGGGAAGGCACATGAAGAGCCCTTGAATGGTTAGTTGGCATGTTATTCGAGATTATCACCGGCAGCTAACATAATTGAAACAGAAAAGGGTCCTGAGGCGGCACCGGCCGGTTAGTTATCATACACTGGTACCATAAAATGTCTCAAACTAGCTAACTCGGAATAATATAGATGAGAAGCCTCCTATCAAGGACGAGGAAGACAAGCCGCCGGACAATGCCGGGGAAGAAACTCTGCAGGAGATAGTCACCCATGGATTCCAACAGGCGCTAGATGTTTTTCAAAATATCATTAAAGCGTCAAGTCCCCAGCCGGGCAATGCAGAGCCGAGCGAACCTAAGAAGCCGCCTGACGCAGAGAAAGGGTCTCCTGAGCCTCCTACCATAGTCGCACCTAAGGGAAAAAAGTCCAAGGAAGACAAGGAAAGAGAGAAGAGAGAAAAGGAAGAGGCTAAAAAGGCTGAGAAGGAGAGGAAGGCCAAGGAAAAAGAAGAGAAGAAGAGGCTCAAGAAGGAAAAGGAGCTGGAGCGCAAGGAGCAGCGTCGCAAGGAGAAAGAGAAAAAGAAAAATAAGGGGAAGGAGACTGACACAGCTCCCCCGGATCCACCTAACAATCCCGACGACTCTGCTCCCACTGATCTGCACCCACATCCCGGATGTCATCTATGTAATCACCCCCAAGAGCAGGGAACCATTGATTTCATAAGGGAGTCGTTGGAAAATTGGCAGGGCTTGCCATCTTTCGAGGATCTCGCTGCGGCCGCGAAGAAATTTCTCGGCATGAAGAGCGCGGATGAGCCTCAAGATATAAAGCAAGCCGACAACGGAAGTCCTTCCATGAGCGACCAGGAGCTACTTCAGCATATTGCGGAGCACATTGAGCAGCATATACAGGAGTATATGGACCCAAAGGCCCCAAGAGACGAAAATACGACGGCCCAAGCAGTTCCAGGGGAATCCAGCAAGCGCCACGAGGTCGGCGAGAATGGCAGCCCTACTAACCATGGATTGGACGGTAACAGAGACTCGCCTATGACCATTGTACAAGGCCACCTCCTTCGAAACCTAGAGCTCACGACGAATACTGATGTCGTTGTCACGCAGCCTCCCTCGCGTACCTACACGCCTTTTCGAGCTCCTATGAGTCGTTGCGTCTCTCCATGGTGCGAACACCTTGGTATTAAAATAGACGACTCCCCAGTCCCCTTTCCAAAGCGCAACTCGACCTGGCCGAGACGAGGGTAAGTGATTTAATATCCTTAGCTTATATTCACAATTATCTCCTTAATTGTGTTATTGACCGTGCGCGTTAACTTGAACTTGCACCCCAGGTTTAACTCAAGTCCGAGCCGGATGAGAAGTGTTCCTACGACTCCTTGTATCTGCACGTCTCGTTGCCTTCATCGGTTCTACCACGAGCCTGCTTTCTACGCTTGTGTTCCCGTTTCATTGGTACCGGCTCTCAGTCTTGAATCACCTTGCTGCGGTCATAGTAGCTGTCACTATGTACCCCCTATTCTGACACCTATGTCGATTCCACCGACCCCGATTCCGTCCATTAACTTCGAGACGTTTGGCATCACTGATGTAATGCCTCCGAGTGCACCTCGTAGGAGTCTCTCCGCAAACGAGACACAGATTATGCTGTAATAGCTCGGCCCTCGGGTTTTAATTCATTTGGGAGGTTTCAAAGTCTTGGTAGAATTGGGATAGTATGGTATGAGAAGATGTAAAGGGGCGTAATAACCGGTCAGAATGTTAAAGGCACCCCTAAGATTGCCTTAAGGAAAATAACAGGGAGGATCGCGAAATGGTATTATAAGACTGTTAGTATTGCTTGCGCTATCTGTCTGTCAAGGCTAGACTAGAATCAGCCGTTCCAGAATCTTTATGGGACCCGCCCTTTTTACGACTCTAGAAATGATGTATTCAGTAGTATGTTCATTAAGAGTCCATCTTCGCCAACCTAACGCCGATAGGCATGTAAGGCCTAGTGAATGGTCATGCCCCAAGCTACTGCCCAGCCGCCTCTCAAGGCTCTTATTTCCGTGATCAGTCACTTAACCGACCACCTCAAGCCTCAAGTAGCGTACTTCAATCCAAAGCCCCAGCCAGCGCAACGCAGCTAAACCGCATATCGCCGCCGCCCCGCTCCAAGAACTTCAACGGGCCCCAGAGCAACGCCTTATCCGACAGCACGTCCTCATCCTCGTCCAGCACGCCGCGCCGGATCGGCCCCTTCCGTCGCCCGTCCAGCTCCCACAACGTCCCGTCTTTTTCGGATTTCACGAAACACACGTAGTGCAGGTCCACATCGTCTTGCGCGTCCGGCGCCGCTGTGTTGCCCTGCGATGCTGCTTCGTGGTGCGCGGCCGCGAGCTCGGGGGTGCGTTCTAGGAGTGCGGAACGTTCGCTGGGGGGTAGCGGGACGGAGGCGGTGATTAGACGCTCGAGGGGTGTGTTGGGTCCTGGGAGACATGTGTTAGCTACCTAGCCCATATGTACCCTAATAGGAAAGGGGAAGGTAGCAGAGCTTAAGGGGGTAAGGGTACGGGAAGGAGGCATAACTCACCAACAAACCCCCTTGCGGGTCCATTCGACACAGCATGCAGCAAACCCATGAGTCCACACGCATTGCGAATCGTCTGCTTGTACCAAAGCACAGGCTCATCGTCGCCCTTACCCGCGTACTCCGCGACGCCGGCGTCTTCGGCCAGCCGCGCCGACTCGTAGACGGCGGATACGGGGAACACGAGGAGCAGCGCGAGTGCGGGCCGAGGGACGAATGCGAGGAGCTCGGGTTCGGTGATGGAGTACACGTCGTGGATTTGTAGTGCTTTGCTCAGCCCCAGCTTGTGCAGGAGTGAGGTCATGAGTTCCGGGTTCGCTTCTAGTGGGATGAAGGCTAGTGAACCGGGCGACGGGTCGGGGTTCGTTGCTGCGGACATCTTGGTCTGGGGTGTCTGTAAGCTTGGTTGGTTGGTTGTGGTTGAGATGGGTTGACTGAGTCACGTTGTGGCTTTTTTCCACTTCGTGGTTAAGCTTAGAAAGTCTATTAAGAATCGAATGACTAGAGACTTGAATTGTTTTGAGGAACTGATTCAAGAGCTCGAGCTGATGGAGTATGAAATAACGATGTATTGCCCCGCTACTTATGACGCCACGCCGATAGCTGTGCAGGCTACAGCTTTTATCAGCTGCGGTGGACCTATCGATAAGCTACTTCGTTTCTTAATAATAGGGGTCCTCAAAGAATTCCTACTCATACTACGATATAACAAGTTAATATTGCAGAAATGTTTTAATGAGGATTCTGGGAAAATACAATCGTTATGTTTCTATCTATTTGCCTGACCTGCCTGACCATAGATCTACCGACTCATAAACATGTGTTTTACATAAAGCCATAGTCAATCATGGCGCTGCTTGCGCCAAACTCCAAGAAGCTGTTTCCTCAGTTCATAGATCATAATCCAAATCCAAATCCAAAACGCGCCAGGCCTGTTATTTTTAACCCACCCAAACTAGAAGAGTGTATCACCAGGCATCAGAGTTCTTCTTTCGGCTCCTACGGGCCTTCTTCAGCCCATCAATACCTTCCTGCACCATATTGCCCGTGTTGCTCGCAGCCCTCTGACTCCGCTCCTTAACCTGGTGTTTCTCGGCCTCATCATGAATATCGTCGACGACGTCCTTGCCAACACTAGTGCCATTGACCCAGTCTAACAATCCCCAAGCACCGAAGTTCCCGCGCCCCCGGCTCGCGTAGTGTGTTGCGTTACGTCGGGCGATGCCGCCCATTATGATACCTGGCACGATGCTGTAGCCAGACATGGAGAGTGTCTCTTCTAGCGTCGTTAGGATCGTGAATAGGAAGTAGGTGAGTAGATGAGGCTGAATGACTATAGCCGGTAGGTACACGGGTAAGGTGCGGTTGAGGAGCAGCGGTAGCGGATGGTCTGTGTACAGCATCAACGAATACGGAGCTGCGTTCTTGCGGGCGTGCGCAAAATTGCGATGAAGTTCTGCCACCCTACCACCACGCGCATGGAGTACATAGCGATGGACATAGTATGATAAGACCTCGCGCGCGGTGTATAGCATCAATATCTGCTTCACGATCTGCCAGGGGAGCGGCAACGTCGTGCTCGTCTTGAAGAGCGGGCGGTGGAGGAGAGTTCCCGCACCGATGGAAATTCCGGCTTGTATGGTGGTGCTGATTGCGAGATTCAGGAGAGCGAGGAAAAGCTGCTGGAGTAAGAAACGGGCGTCCCGTCGAGGCAGGGACGCGGAGCCATATATTTTGATGGACTCTGCCAGGCTCGGGACTAGCGTGTCGAAGAGCAGGAAGAAGAGTGATGGGATCAGCCAGAATACTATGCGCACTGCTACTGTACCGACCAGCTCGATTCTTAACGGTGGGTGCGACAAAACTAGAGTTGTCCATGTCATATAGAAGAATAAGAGGTTTAGCGAGCCTGACCATGAGCCTAGCATTGGCCCGGCGAAGTATGAGAAGATCGGAACAGAAAGGAGGAGATCCATTCTGTTGGGTTTACCGTTTATCCAACGTTCGTCCTAGGTTGTCGATATGATAGTAGTAGACTGTGTTCTAAGGCTATTGGATGTTTGCTGTAGTAAGTATGGTTGACTCTTCATCAACTCTACTGAGTATCTTTAGCATATAAGATATGACTCGAGGGCTTAGTTGATTAAATCTATGTAGATGCAAAAGAAGATTACGGAATGGTATATTCTTGATCCTACAGGCAGTCTTTGATGTCTTGAGCGTCACCTTGCCACGAGTCCTTGATTTGACGTGCTTCTTTTTGATCGATAACTCCATGACGTAGGTGGTGTTGCTCCTAGATTCCTAAGCATTTGATTGGTTGCGCAACAGGTGAGCTTCTAGCTCTCTGTTAGGCCAGTCTGGGTGGGGCTAGAATTCTTTTTGGCTTAAGGGCTGGCGCCCGAAGCTGCGATGCCAAGCAGAGCTTGCAGCAGCAGGTCGTGGAACGACCTCGATTGCGGGGCATCCGTTGAGCTTTAAGGTGCAGGAACAGGGTGCTAGGGTGCTTTTGGGACCCAGGCTTCAGGTCCACGGGTACCTGGCGTCAGGGTCCAAAGACAGAAGACTCCACTGTCACTTCGTACATAAGAGCACTGACGATGATTATGACCCAACCATGAATGAGATGACTGTGAATAAGAATTTGTGAATAACTCGTTTGATTACCTAGTGAGACACTTTTGGTCCTAGATGGGTTTCTGGTACGTATCGTACTTTAACGGCCGACCGGAGTTGAATTTTCTCTCATCTCAGGAGATATCTGGCGCCACGTGCAGATGTCACATAAGATTCATAACAATTGTCTCAGAGTTATTCCCTGTAGATGACGAATCAGCGCGGGAACACGTCCTTGTCTTATTGCGACGTTATCATCTCTCACATATGTGACGGGCGCAATTTTGGGTCTGGTTCCATGGATTCAGACCCTGATAAAAAAGACCGTTGACGTGGTTCTTGACCACTGGATTTGGGCCAATTCATCGACCTTCTGGACCCTGGGCTTCTTGAGTTCGTTTCTTTTAACGTCGGGCCAAAAGATGACATATTCGAGAAGAAAAAGCTCCGCTGAGTCGCTATGTTCCGAGCGTAGTTTCATGGGAATCCCTTGCTACTAGGGAGAAGATATCTTAATATGGCTGATATTGACCAAGGTTGCGGCCGTAGTCTACGAGTTCATTGGTAGAAATCGGAATTGATTGATAGCCTTGGGGAAACGGCTTCATATCTTCCTAGCTCCTCTCATTCACGTGGTGTTCGCAGCTTGTCATTACTCTCGGCGCATAAATGCGTCGAAATTGAAAGCTCTGTGCGGCTCTTCTCCGCCAGAGAATAATCTAGGGGAACACCCGGGACCAGGCTATTCACGTAAATAATTTCCGGTCCTCCGCTGATCACGTTGATGGACTCAAGAATCGGCAGTAATTATTATGAATCATGAAGAATCAAGAAATGTTCTGCTTTTCGTATGTGCGTGTGTATGCAAGTATGTCGGATGAAGTTGCGGACCAGAGTTCTTGTTCCGGCAAGAAGAGTCGAATGATACACATCACGGACTGGAGAATCCTGGTTGTACAGCTGCAGTCGAGTTTCATCGGGAAAGTGGTTGCTTCTGACAGGTTCAAGGATATGGACGGGACTGCCCCCACTATTTCTTTTGCGTAGCGAGAACATCAATTGATTTGAAGGTTGCGCAAGAAAGCAGGAAAGAAGGAAAAACACACAGACGTATACGTAGGCGAATATTTGGACTTATAGAATCATAACATATAGCGTATATCAGTGTTGATATCAGGCGACTTTTCAATAGCCGTAGAAGACATCCCGCTCTGTGAGAATAGCCAATTCTGTTCTCTCCGCATCACCCCACGTTCTTGAGTCTAGGATATTATTAGGTACCTGATAGGTAGTTAATCGTTAACATTATGAGGCGGAAGGCTTGTCGTTGGTTTGAGATCTCTTTGGCACTCCAAGGTTGCTATTGCTTTCTTAGAAACACACGTTATTACGTACTTCAAACTATGATATTCTGATATCTATTTCTCTCTCGTATATAGTTAATGCGCCGCGTGTTTCCTGCGAAAGTAACATTCAAACTTGAGTGGTACATACAACGAAGAGCTTACTACCAGATGGGTTGTACAAATAAACGTTGACCGTTGCGACTGTAACCTAACGTTGAATTCGATACGACTTTGATATACATACATATTCTGAAACAAAGTCGCATATTTCAATATATTTCGTATCTAACGTTTCAATGTAAAATGCTCTAGACTGCTTTTCATCTTTAGTCGAGCATCTCAATCCTCCAAAACTTTAGCAGCGAACGTAAGTCTTTTCAGGGGCATGCATGCTAGCTGTCCTGATTGGAGAAGCCCAAGACTCACGTTAATCTCAATTTGGCTCAGCCTCTAGGGAGTTTCCACTTTGATACTGTCCCGTTCTCGCCTGGTGGAGCAAATAGCGTGAGGAAAAGGAAATATCGATCTGAAAGTACATAGAGTTCAGGCTAGCTAGGGACCTACCTAATAAGACCAGCATGCATTACGATGCATCCATACCAATCTTTCAATACCTTCGCGTCGGTAGGGAAGAAAAGCAAATCGTAGCGCGAAGGAAACCTTAGTGATAGTCGGGAAGGTAATATAGCCTTGCCGCTGGAGATGTACATGTATGCGAGAGGATATGGGACACCAGAGAAGATGTATGCAGTTCGCCGTCACATTGTACATGTGGTATCACCTGCATCATACGGGGGTGACCCTTCAGGGTACCTGCAATACGTATGGCTATTATTATTGCAGTAAGAGGTAAAGAGGGAAGCACAGACTTTCCGATCAAAGTAAACCACCTGTGGAACACCACCACTCGAGGGTCAACATTTGAACTGGTGCTGTTATCGTGGTAAATCTGGTACCTAATTGGTCCTACATTTCCTAGGAACCTGCCCTATCCAATAGCAATAATACACCTAATAATTCGATCGCCCGAGATTCCCACTTCTACTTTCCCCTGAGTCGAAACTCTTAAGACTTTTTTGTTATTTGTATTAATTTTGTAAATTGCAGAAAACCACGCTATCGGTTCCGATACTTTTTCCTCCATGTCCAACTCATGTCCAAGTCCATGTCCTCGTCAATGCAAACTTGAATCCCGCGTTCGATTAATCATTCTTGATTCTTTAGCCATAGTTCCGTTCCGTCTCCCACCTCCACCTCCACCTTACCTCTCCCTTCGATTTTATCCTGTCTTGCCTATGCTTCCCTTCCCTGTATGTAGTCCAAGGTAGCGTACGTGCGAGCCAGAGGATCTACATACGCTACATACGACGAGACAACCGTTGGTACATACGAACCCTGGTCTTTAAGCGCTTGTTCCATTTCTGGTACCTGCAGCGCGAGTCCGTCTCGGTATCGATCCAACATCCTGCGTCTGCACCCGCATCCCGTCGAGTTCCTGGCCTTCCCTTCTTAGACCTCCACAATCTTGCCCCAATCTTGCTGCATACCGTACTCTTTCCGGCTGGGAGCTGTACACCGCTCCTGCTGGGCTGCAGCAAACAAGAGACACAGGTAAGACCAGTCGCAATTAGGCAAAAACATTCTCAGCCCTAGCCTCGATCGCTCTGGTTCATTCCTCTCCTTGCGTCTGCCCACCATGGATTACGGTGCCGCATCCAAGCCAGCCGCCGCCGGACAGTTGCCCCCTATTCCCCGTCAAACTCGCCAGCAATCCAGGCGGAAGGCCATTGATCCTTCCATGCACCTGCATTTGCGTAACGATGACAAAGATCGGGCCGGTATCCCTCCAGCATCTCCCGAAGTCATATCATCCTTAATCACTAGCTTGTCCGTCATCTCGAAGCCCGCGAACAAACATTTCGAAGGTCAGAGCTTGTCCCTACCAAACTCGCCACGCGAAGGTAGCTTTGGTGTCGACTACGGGGCATTCTCTAGCAAGAAGCTCGGCCGACTACAGGAGGAGGTCGATCTCGACGAATTGGCCGCTAGTCCACCTACTATCCGAACCGCGAAACCGCCGTCCGGCTTCTCCCCATTAACTGCTCCTAAGTCACCACGTCGCGAATCGGGTGGATTGAAATCTCTACTGCGCAACTCGTCTAGGCCATCATCGAAGGGGTCGCTTTCGTCGCACGATGATACACGTAGTATCGGGAACCTTTCGATCGAACGTGGGATACCACCTACTCCCGAACTACGTAAGCAACGATCGCACGATAGCTGGGGAAAGAAGCAGTCACGTAGTAGTAAGGGTTTAATGTATATGAGCTCTAAGGAACGCTTGCGTGCTAGTGAATCGGAAAGGAAGCGGGTGAGCTCAGGGTCTGCTGGTGGTCAATCTAACAGTCTAAACGGCCTGTCACCCAGGCCTGACACGATTCTTGCTGAGACGCCGATTCGTGAAGAGCCAAGTGACTCACCAGTCAAGGAAAGCATGCAAGACCAAAATCCGTCAGTTGATTCTGGTAATATACAGCGATCAATTCCGGCGCGTGATTCTTCATTGCGCAAGACAGGAACGAACGTGAAGAGATCATCGCATAGGAATTCGCGAACCAAGAAAGAGGGCGAAAGTGGGATTAACGATATAATTCTGGAGGATTCGGAACACACTCGTTCGCGCGACCCGTCTCACCCGAGACGACGACACCTAAGCCGGGCGAATTCGGAAGCGGACTCGAAGAAGAGGAGAGACGACACACTTCCGCCCGACATGCCGCACTCTACAAGAGCGAGCATGTCTTCTGCTAAGAAGAACCAGGATAGCAATTATACTCATGAACGTTCTAGGTCGTACTCGACCGACGCGAATGGGTTTGAGGATGGTGCTCCATTTCCGGCGGTATCGCAGGGCAGGAGACGCAGTGCGCACAGTACCGATCGTAGAAAGTCCGGTCGCACGACTCCGGACCTGGGAGATATGATCCGACCGAAACGAAGTAGCTCACGCTTGAAGCGTCTTTCTGCTGGACCCAAGAGCCCCGAGCCATCTGATAGAAGGAAAGAGACTACTACTCCCGAACCGATGGTGGGCTATGAGCGACCTCAGAGTGCTGACTCTATCGATGATGCTGTGGAGTCTTATCTATGCTCACCAAGGTTGTCGCAGAAAATCCGACATCCGCAGACTGGTAGGGTCATATCCTTCTCTGAAGTCGGCGATGCGGAGGGATCCGCAGTATTCTGCTGTGTTGGCATGGGCCTGACCAGATATATCACTGCATTCTATGATGAGCTAGCATTGACACTCAAGTTGCGGCTTATTACACCCGATCGACCTGGTGTAGGTGATAGCGAGGCTTATGCTGACGGGACCGCCACACCCCTCAGTTGGCCTGGTATGTCTATCCTTTTAAGTAACCGTTACATGCGCATACTAACAAAAAAAACTGTAGATGATGTTTATGCGATTTGCCAGGCGCTCAAGATTACCAAATTTTCCATCCTCGCGCATTCTGCGGGTGCTATTTACGCACTCGCTACCGCGCTCCGCATGCCACAACATATTCGTGGCCGTATTCATCTTCTAGCCCCCTGGATTCCTCCGTCGCAGATGAACGTGTTTGGTACATCGCAGGCTTTGCCACCTACTAATGCAATCCCTACATCTCAGCGAATTCTACGAGCGTTACCAACTCCTTTCCTTAAGGCGGCAAATAGTTCCTTCATGACGGCCACTAGCAGTTCTATTACGAGTTCATTGCCTAAGAACAACACTCGCCGTGGCAAGCGTAAGTCGTCTGCTCCCGCAGCGCGCGATACCCCCGCCAACAATCGTCGAGAGGCGACACCGGGCATGGATAAGGAGAATATGGTACAAGAAGCGCCGGATGGAAAGGTTCTTCCCCTTTCTGCCACCGAAAATATGGACCGATTCCGTCCTGCCGACAACGAATTCAACCCCCAAAGCGCTATTATCGCTGCCGCTGCCGATGCCATGGCGGATAAAGAAAGACAGATGACGTACGATATGCGACTCACTCATGCGATCTGGGAGCTCGCCACCACAGGGGCCAATCCAGCAGTGGATCTTCTCGTCTGCCTGGAGCGAAGACACACCATTGGTTTCCGTTACGTAGATATCACCCGCCCAGTTACGATTCACCACGGTAGCAGGGATACTCGAGTTCCGGTCGAGAACGTCAAATGGCTTGGGAAGACTATGCGGCGATGCGAGGTTCGCGTGCTTGAGGGCGAGGGACACGGACTGATGGCGAGTGCTGCAGTGATGGGTTCCGTACTGATGGAAATCAGCAAAGAATGGGAAGACTGGATGATGCTTACCAATTCAAATAAGCGAACCGACGAGCGAGGCAGGAGTATGCGAGCAAGCGCTCGATAGAAGAGTAAAGTTGGTTGCTATTTTCGGAAGAGCATTTCCCGCGACCAGTCGCAATACTGGACCATATCTGGCGCATAGGAGTTTTGCATTGTGGACCGTTCTATCACGAACTTAATGGCTATAAGGGGGGACCACGAAGGAATCTTTGCTTTTGTGTTGCTTTATATACTATATAGCGGCATTTCGTAGCGATTTGCTACTTGCCGCGAAGCTCTATGAGATCAGGTCAGGAGACCGAAAGCTGGGCGTTGCTGGATAATGAGCTGTTGAAAATGAGGAGGATACCTACCTACTAGGTACTCTACAAATGTACCACTAGTCTTAGGTCGATAACGGCTCCGTCGAGAGTCTGTATAGTACGTAATGTCTAAGAAAGATCTTTTAAATGATTCTATTGTGGGATGGTTTATTAGTACGTGGGCGAGTGTGACTGCGAGTTCTCAACATGAAGCTGCACATCGATTGTGAGGCCATAGTATGGGCCTGTTACCCATTATTTCTATATATAAAGATTTAGAAATATTTACAGGGCAATCTACTACGTACTATCTTTGTAACACATTCAATGTTCTTTCAATAAAATGTCCCAATTACCGTTCAAACTTTTGGAAGAGACCTCCTATCACTGGCGGTTGTTCTCAGTTCTGTACCTACACGTATAATTCAGCGCATAGACCAAACGATTACGTAAGAATAGGCAAAACTCTGGCGTCCCACGTGATCCATGTACTCCCCTAGCTTCGGCGTTCAACTGGTCAACCAGTCAACTCTTGGGTTCACTGTGGAAATTTTACGAGACGCGTTGAATTGCGCTGCGACAAGGCAAACGGATCCATCAAGCTCATGCAAGGTGCAGACATATGCTTTAATTCTCTTGATTCCATTCCAACCACCAAACTGATAATAGATAAATAATTAAGCGGTAAACCATTAATTTTCCTTCCATTACGATCTCTTGCACTAATAGGTGGTGGTTCATCGTTCAAGCCTTATTTGAACCTGAGCCTGAGCTTGAACCCTCCATATTCTGCGAATTGTTTGGCGCGTGTCGCCTAGCAGACCTCAATTCTTCCCATCGGTATACCACCAGCATGAAATGATATAAAATCGAATAGCCGCCACACAACATGGAGAACCGACCATCTGTCCAGGCCTTATTCTCTTCTTACGCTCCGCGACTGCGCGTCTATAATAATTCTCTTCTTACTCCCGTCATCCATTCCACCGCACCCACAGGTCCTGTATCGCGAACGACGAAACGTGGCACTACCGTCATCAACTATGCTGAGGACGGGTACGACTACGATGATGACGATGAGGAGGATTCGAGAAGACGACCTACGGGCTTGCGCAGCCTAAGGAGAGAAGACAGCGCATCTAGAGTCGATCCAAGCGACAAATATGGGAAGGAAACTACTACGCCTGTTGACGTGCAGGGCATCTGGAGGGATTGGATGCTGAAAACTAAGAATAAATCAGATCTCAACGCCCAGGCTCAGGCCGCGATGCCCGTCACTCTAATCCCTATACGTATCGATGTCGATATTCCTGCCTTCATACCCGCCGCCCCATTACCTGCTCCTCGAGGCTACGCCCAGCCACCTCCATCAATGGACCCGTCCATGTATCGGACGGGCGAGATCACCGTTCCTTATAAGCTGAGAGACATTTTCTTGTGGAATTTGCACGAGACTATGATCACTACGGACCAGTTCGCGCTCAGCCTTGTTCAGGACCTAGATCTTCCCAACCAAGGTCCTATTGCCGGCGAGATCAGCAAGCAGATCAGGACGCAATTAGAAGAATACGCTGGTGTTGCGCTGCACCCATTATTCCACTCAGACGATAATGCACCTACGAATGGCGGCGCGCTTGCTCCTCAGTCGAGCATCCGCGACACGCCTGCTACACCGGCTACACCTATTCCTACCTCTACACGTGGCCCCGATACTCCATTTCAAAATGGTCTCAATACAGGCTTCGATACCCCCACCAAAGGTTCTCGTTCCCAGGCACCCGAAATAACGGCTACTGCTACGCCAATTCCTGCTGACTCGGACGACTTGAACCCTGATGACACCTACCGCTGTGTTGTTTCTCTAAACGTAAACCTTGCCTCTCAACTATACTCAGACAAGTTTGAGTGGTCGTTACTTCATCCTCCTGGTACGGCAGAAGCATTTGCCAAGGTCACGTGTGCAGATCTGGGTCTTGCCGGTGAATGGGTTCCCGCTCTGACGCATGCTATCTACGAGGCGGTATTGCGTTTAAAGAAGGAAGCGTGCGAAGCTGGTGGTCTTGTGGCGGGGTGGGGCGCAATGGGTGCCGAACTTCCCAACGACGCGGCTCACGGCGCCGACGCTGGTTGGCGATACGACCCCGAGCATCTCGCGGACGAGTGGGAGCCGAAGATCGAAGTACTCTCCAAAGAAGAGATCGAGAAGCGAGAGGTGGACCGGGAGCGCCAGATCCGACGCCTTCGCCGAGAAACTGCAAGATTTAGCAGCAATGCTGGTATGATCGGTGGTGTACCTGGTCTGGGCTTCGAGGTCGAAGAGGAACGGATGGGACGAGGAGAGAGATCCAAGAAGAAGCGGAGATTCCGAAGTCTAAGTCCACTTGGACGGTCCGGCACGCCGGGTGGTAGAAACACGCCGGATGTCGGGTATGGTGGAGGCGGGGGCGGAACACTCACCGACCACGAGCGAATTAATTGGCGCTGTACGCACTGCCGTATCTGGGGTACAAGCGTGTGGGCGGTCAGAGATGGACCCTGGGGTCCTAGGGTATGTGGATACCGATCCTTGACATTGCAAAATATTCGCTAACAATTCATCTAGTCTCTCTGCGCCAACTGTGGCCGGATTTACGAGCAAAGCAAGAAGCTACCCCGATGGACCAAAAATCTACACGGCGCAGACCCACGCCCATTATAGGTTGATGAGGCTATGGACTCGCCGACGGTCATTGTAGGGAGCGTTGCGAAGAGGAGGAAGCTAGGTACCACGGCATAACGGGGCTGTGTCTACGATATAAGGCGTTCTGGAACGGAATGGCAATGTATAATGGAGTTTTTTCTGCCTGCGCGGAGTCGTTGGCTCGGGTTGTCTAACGTGTCTGCATGCAGCAACGTAGAGGATAATTCAGATGAGGCCGACATCACACGAAGAGTTCCAGAGGAGCGTAGCATTTCTCTTTCGGGCTGCGTAGTCGCTGTTATGTATACTAGATTACAGGCGCAAGGGCAAAAGCAGTGGCTTAATGAAGCACCATCGAGAGAATTCGATTAGAATTGGGAAATGAGCCGTCAAGGGCAACAGTTGTATTGCACTAATACGATCTGAACCTCGTGTTTAATTTCCACACCCGGATAACCCTACATACGTGCCCATGATATTATCCCACGTCAACTCGTCGCGATTAACAAACTACCTAGCGATCAAAAGCCCTAATAGACACCCGGGATGATCTTATACGGCACCTCCCTCTTAAACTGCATCCACTGGTCCTTGTACTTGCCGGTGCAGTACTCATCGAGCACCGCCGCGGCCCGCTGGCCTAGATCCCACATCTGGAAGCTCATCATGGCCAGCCCACCGATCCAACCGGTGGCAACCATCGTGAACCCGCCCCGCCACAGCGAGTACCCCAAGTAGTTGATGTGCCGCGCCCACCGCCACACCCCTACCTTGCACACCTTCCCCTTGTGCTCCGGCGCGTCCTTGAACACCTTGCGCTGCCGCTCCGCCACGGTTTCGAGCGTTAGCCCGAACACGTACATCAAAGTGCCCACGACGGTACTTAGCGGCAGCGTCACGGTTTCGCCCGCTGGACCGCTGAGGAAGGGTAGCGGAACGGGAATTTGTGGCTGTGACCGCAGAGACGTGGTGGCGAGCGCGAGGAACAGCAATGAGTTCAGCCCGTTCATCACGGTATTGTACGCCGCGACCGCGGCGGCAGGCCCCACGGGGAAGGATTCGAAGGACAGGTATGTCTGCCAGTAGATCTGCTTCGCGGCGGACCCGACGGCCATCAGCACGAGGAGTGCGGAGGTCGGGTGGCCCAGCGTGTCGAGGGCCGGGAGGCCCGTGTGTAGGAGGGCTGCGGACGCGGCTGGTAGGGTGGAGGAGGCTGCGAGCCCGAGGTTTGCGAGGAGAGAGGCCCCGAGCCCAGAGTGAAGTGCGTGCTGTAGAGGCACGTCTGCCGCGCGCAGACCCACGAAGGTTAGAGTGCCCCAGGGCGTGGGTTCTCGCGCCCCGCGGTTGATGAGGTCGAATTTCTTGTTGGAGTCGCCCATGTTGACGGCTGGATCAGTCTAACGACTTAGGTAGGTGTTACGATTTAGTTCCGTTCTGTACTACGAGATACGGGGTAGGAAGGTGAAGTTATACGGCAGATATTAGTGGTGAGGTAATTGACTCTAGCAGATCCCCCAAGCTGAAAGCTGGAGGTTGGGAATGTGGTGCGATATCAGTGTTCGCGTTACACAGGTATCTCGGACTTACACCGCTGGCAATGCTTCCGACTGCTTCCAAAGCTGCTGGTGGCGTCCCCTAGTTTCTCACCTTTCTTCTGCCCGTTCGGGAAGCAATATGCGATATTATCATGGCTTGCCATAAGAAGACGCAAAAGCAAAAGCAAAAGTCAGAGCATCACCATCTCCGATCACACCTCATTTATACGTAAAGGACCGTTGTTTGTAAGCAATCACCTGCACGGCACTATTGTCATTGCAAGCTTGCCAGCTAGCAAGCTAGCAAAGCTCTAGAGCTTTGGTGGAATTGACCAATACAATCGATGACGACAGTGGCATGTTAGTGGGTAGGATCGCTTTTCGAAACAGCTTAGTAATCGATCATTTTTGAAAATGTTCAAAGCGCAAAATGAGTCGATGAGAGCGAACAAGTATCGCACCTAGACTGGCTGACATCCATCTACGGGACCTCCCTGAGAACGGACGAAACCTGCGTCCGGTGAGTTGCCATAACTCTCCCTATTTATTCACCCACAGCCGCCACCTTACGGCTGTATCGGCGCAAAGCAGGTAACAGCGCGGTCTCCGAGCTCCCAATGGGCCATTGGTCGTTCCGCTGCCCGACCGACCGACATGTATATTGCAACTAGCAGGAACGAATTCCGTCCGCATTTCGGGATAGAAACTACGCCCAGGCGAATCCGCGTTGCCGGCGCCGGAGCTACAGCATCCCTAGGCAGCTTTAGGAATGGGCTGGATCCTCATCTAGATTCTCGTCCCTTGCGTTAGTCTCGTTTCGTCGTTCGCCCTCGAGATCAGCACGACCAGGAACGAATATTATACCTCGTCCGAACCCTGGTCCCTTGTCAAGCAGGACGAAGAACGGGATAAACTGAGTGTTTCTTCAGATTGAAGTCGAAACTTGGGCTGGGAGGCTATTGGGTAAAATAGATTCCCATACGTTCCAGATCGTCGCGGTAGCCCTCAATAAATGCGGTACCCGTGTAAGCTATCATGCAGCTTCACATCCTTATACATCCTTATGCTACCCGGTTTATGCACCTACGGGACCGCTCGGCCGCGCCCACCACCACTCCCTCCTCCGGCGACGTCACACTATATTCGTCTCCCAATCGGTATTTCATTCCGTCTTAGTCAGACGGCATATGCTTGTAGCCTCATGCTTTTGGTACCCACTAGCTAAGGCTAGATACTAACATTGACTAACATCTACACAGCCGAGATTCTCGGTAGCATCCCTTCTATATTGTTAAGGAGTGTGTAACTCTCTAGGTACCTACTGAGTAACTGCTACCGAGCCTCGTTATCTAGTATCTAGTTATTACCATCTGCATGACCTAATAGTAGCTAGGGATACATATTCAGCTCAAGTACGGCTCGCGGATAGAGAGGCTCGCATCCAAGTTGGTGCCCTACAGCTTACATAGCTTGTTGATATCTGCACGAGATCCTGCATGTAGAACATTGAAGACCATAGTAGAACCACAGCCGCGACCGATTTCATTGGGGCTCCGAAGGAGAAACGGCATTTTCGGCGGGGGCCAAATCTGCATCCTTCGATCCAATACTTATTACATGCGAGTGCGAGGGGTAAACGGCCAAATACATTGGACCGGCTCACTTTTATATAAACAACCCAACCTTGGCCACCGCCGCCTGCAAGCCAAACCCTACCATCAACAGTAAGCTTTGTAAAACATACAAGCTTAGCTAACCTATACCCATTTCCCATTCTTGTCTCACTGAAGCTATTTCAAGATGACGGGAGAGTGGATCGTCCAGATCCTCGACAAGAAGAACTACTTCAAGCAGCACCTGGTGTTGATCCCGGGTAACCTTCCTGCCTTGAAGCCTTCTTCTCTGCGAGTTCAGACCGAGGTACTATGTCTGACCTCCAACAACTTCACCTACTGCAAACTGGCAGATATGGCGAACTGGTGGAATGTCCACCCGATCCCGCCTAACACCCCGGCGCCGTTCAACGACCCCGCCACCTACGGCCGCATCAGCTGCTGGGGTTACGCGAAGGTCCTAGAGTCGACGTTCGAGGGTGTGCCGGCCGGCAGCCACGTGTGGGGTTACCTCCCGATCGGCACGCTGCCCATTGACTTCGAAGTCAAGACCGGCAATGTCGAGAACCAGGTCATCGTGACCGAGGCCTACCGCCAGAACCAGCTTCCCCTGTACAACCGCTACCTGGTCTTCCCGGAGTCGATAGGCAAGGAGATCGAGGCCAAGACGGACGGTGTCGCCTACGACTCTCTCTTCCGCGTCACCCACCTTACCGGCTACCTCATGGCCGAGTACATGTTCGCCCAGGACCCCAAGCAATCCATCAACCTGACGCCCGAGCAGGCCGACCTGTCCGGCGCCACCGTCATCAACTTCGCGCCCGGCTCCAAGGTGGGTCTGGCGTTCACCTACGCGCTCAAGCACGGCCGCACGGCGTCCAAGCCGCGCCAGATCGTCGGCGCCGCCAGCGACTACAGCAAGGCGTTCGTGGAGAGCACGGGACTGTACGACGCCGTGGAGTCGACGCTCGCGGACCCCTTCGAGGCGCTGGCCCGCCTCAACCACCCCAAGGACTCCAAGATCGTCATCGTCGACTTCGGCGGCCGCCACTTCCTACAGTGGAAGTGGGCCGCGATGCTCGTGTCGCAGTACCCCAAGGTGCAGTTCATCATCGTCGGCGCCGAGGTCTCCGCTCCCGACGCCGCCGTCGCTCCCCCCGGAGAACCCCCGGCAGGCCTGGATATTTCCCAGGTCATGGCCGATGGCCTCCAGAACCTGGCTATCCAGAAGGCGGGCGAGAAAGAGTACTTCGCGGGCGTGAACGCGGCGTGGGAGGGCCTCCGCAAGGACGGCATCCCCGGCTTCAAGGTCAACTGGGGCGAGGGCATGGAGGCTGTCAAGGCCGGCTGGACCAAGTACGCCGAGAACAAGGTCGCTGCTGAGGAAGGTCTTGTGTTCAAGGTATAAAAGGGATTATTTAAAAGAAACGAAAAGGAAAAACAACTTCCGATTAAGACGTCGAGGGGTTGGTATAGAAGGAGATGAGGAAGCCTCGACATATGAAGCTCCCGTCTACCTGTCTATGCTGGGCTAAAATCTACAAACATAATTATACCAGACCCGGCTTGTAAAAGAATAAAAAATCACATTGAAGTTACACTTATTCGCTTACCGCTACGTGACGCGACGTGGCCGATGATAACTCGGTACCATTTTAGGAGCATATAGCTACCGCCTTTTCTACCCCTGGTCAGCTTTTTTATGCTCGATCCGCAATAGCACGGACGGCAACAATAATAAATAGCCACGTACCCGTAGGTGGGAATTCCAATCTTTCTCATCACCACTCACCGTCTTCAACCTCCGCCATCTCCCACAACCATGAATACCCTCCCTGTAGAAATCATCGACAACATCATCCCCTTCATCACCTATTCAATACCGAGCTTCGCGGGCCTCGCAAGCATCTCACCGTCATGGCAGTACGCCATCGAGCGCCGCACATTTTCGAGCTTATACACCACCAGCGTGGACTTTAAGACTTGGGGGCACGCCGTCGCCGCCCGCCGTGCCTTCCTGCGTAACCTCGACTACACCATCATACTACCGCGGGTAGGGGAGAGAGCACAGTTGCACCAGGTCTTTACGGCCGCCGTGAACGAACTGCTACGTGTGCTAGGGGGCGGCGACAATGGGCGCCCGATGAGTCTCTCGCTAGGCGGCCGCGGGGACGGAAGCAGTGGCAGTCACAAACGCCGCCAGACTAAACTACTCCCACACGGCTACGCCAAGTACATCAGCGGCGACGCTGATACGCTCCCTGTAGTTCGTCGCGTGACGTATCTCAGTGTATGGTGCATAAACCCAGCCTATTGGCGCATCTCGCTGCGCGTAGCTGTGGACTTAGCGAGGCAGATGCCACAGCTCCGGAGCATCTTCATCGAGGGGACAGTGGAGCCGAAGGACTTGAGGCGCAAAGGAGGAGTGCCGTACCGGGAGGATCGGCTTGGGCTAGCGGAGGCACTGGTGGAAGCGGATTACCTTTCCGGCTTACGGGACTGCACCTCAGTAAGTCTAGAGCTTAAGGACCGAGACCCGGAATTAATATATACGAGGCGGAAAACGTTTGTCTTCCCCGACTGCACGAATGGGCTGGGGTATGACCCGTTGAGCGCGGCGCTGCGCATGTGGTCACATAATCTGGTGTCGCTAAACCTGGAAGGCGGATTCGACGACTCCGTGTTCTGGCCGAGATCTGCAGAGAAGTCGGCGAAGACGCCGGAGTTCCTCTGGCCTCGTCTGAAGACGCTGCACGTCGAGCTGGGATTGTTGACGCCGGAGGGGGGATGGTACTTTGATCCGACACCCGCGCGGGCCTGGACGGAATATTACAAATTTCACAGTATCCCCAACGATGATACTTTGCAGCCGCTTTTCGAGTCCTGGGCTAAGGCTCTGGAATGTATGCCAGCCCTTGAGATCGCTACGATTCTCTTCCGAGTCGAAATTGAGGAGCGGGAAATCGCATCGGATATGAGGGTCGAGGATTGGATGGTAAGCTTCCAAGCCCCCAACATAGTCCTCGATCCAAGACAACATCCCTACGAGCGAAATCTCTCCGCCGGTGAGTTGAGTAGCTCGAGACTTATCTTTCGGAACGTCGGGAGCTGGCGGCCTCGGAAATCGATTATGAGTAGATTATACAGGATGAGGAAAAACCGCTTTCCGGATGTGGACGCGATTGATCTAGCGGTGAATATGTTCGAGGAGGTCAGAGAGACGAGAGTATTATATAAAGGAAGGCCTGGCCTAAGGCTCGGGCCGTAACCAGAATGGATTTATATCACAGTGTCACTTAACACCAGCCATGTCCGTTACATTGAGAGGGTACATTCGGGAGTCATGGGATGGGATTAAGGTGTTCACGTTGAACACCCACACATATTGTCACGGGGTATTTCATGTTTTACAAATCCAGAAACCATGGAGCGCGGTGCCAAATACCTCTTTGATACCTGTATGGGCGAACTTAGGCTCCTAGAATGTTGCTGTTCATAGATAACATTGGTAATATCGTGCTTCAGATACCAAATGGAAATTATATAATCCTTAGAATAGATAACTTCTCTCATTATCCTCAAGATATCATCAGCCATAGATCATCCCACGCCTAGACTGTGCCATAAATCATATATATCCCAAGCGCCCTTCCTTCCGTCGAGATAAGATGCCTCCAGCCAGACACCATGCAGACCGTGATCCCTCCCAACGCCATCCCATGCAGCCACTACCCAGATTTATCACATAGTTGGATATATAGAGTTAATCAAGCCTGTTATTCCTCGACCCGCCCGAGCTCCCTCTCATAAGAGCCTCAACATCCACACCAACCCACTTCATCTCCCTGGGCATGGGAGCCGTTACATTTTGTGGTGGCGACGAGCGCTGTTTGATCTGCTTTCGCAAGCGCAGTCGATCCATCAGTTCGCCCGATATCATCTCGAAGCTCTGCTTCAAGGCCACGCACGTGTCCCATCGCTCGCCGTACTTGGCGAGTGTCCGCGTAGTGCGTTCAAGGCAGCCTAAGCTCCTATCGAGATTATCCACGCCTGGGCCGCCGGGGCGTGGGGGTAGTGGTGGCGGCGTCGCCTTCCCAAGCTCCACGAGCGGGATTGGTGGCGTGACGCCGGCGAGGAGCAAATCCTCTGCGTCGCGGAGGACGGCGACGAATTGGCTTGCCATGAAGAAGACACGCAAAGCGTCATGGTAGGTATAGAAAGCGGTCTTCATTCCGCTATGTGAGATCTCGAATATGCGGTCCAGGTATGCTATAGCGTGTTCGAATATGAGTAGCCGGCCATAGTCGGTCATGTAAGGGGCCCTGGCCGAGGGCGCTATGCAGTAGACAAAGCTGTACCTCAATTCGAGATCGAATAACTCCCTCATGCCAACTGGTAGCGTAGTAGGAAGCGTATCGGCCCACTCTCGCATGTCCTGACACATCTGCCAAATGAATGAAGAGGAATCGGGAAGTGGAGTGGGTTCCGCTTGGAAAAGGGCCTGGTACCAATGTGATTGAGCTCTGCGTAGTTGAAATAGTAAAAACGCAGGCTCAGAACCCGAGAGGATTTTACCGGTGATTGATGCTCGACGACTAAATGATGAAGGTCTCGGCCAGGCAACATTAGTAGAGGCATCAGTGAAGGAGAAGGCGCGCGCATGAACCATGCTGATGGATCTATTATAAAAGGTTAGTATCTCTTGGGCCGTTGGCGAAATCTGCTTCATACCTGTCCAGGGAGTAAACGCAATAGAAGGTTTTCCGCCTCATGTCCAACACTGCCTTATCTGAAAGTTGCTCAGGGGGCGGGTCCTGGTGAAACCCAAGGTCAATCACTGCCCTTGAAGTGAAGCCTATCAAATGCCAACTATCGAAGTGGGTAGGATCAAGCATCGAGTATTGCGTGAGAAGAATTAGGGATTGGATTTGCGTTGTGTAGCCTGGCATTAGCGCCCTATCTGCATGCTGCAGGGCCCGCGCGACGAAGTTCAGCCCGTTCAGATAATAGTCATCATTCTTCACTCGGCTCTGGGCGGCAGACCCGATGGCTAGCACCATATATACAAGCCAATAGTCCGCGTCTTTGATCACGCGATCCTGGAACGAGTACATCTGCTCAAGGATGGTGTAGAGTGTCGTTTCAGGAAAAGCAGGAAATAGTGAATAGATGTTAGTCATATAGTGTTGAACAAGGGCAATAGCATCCTGCTTGGGAGGCAATGTCCAGTCTGCAACATCTGGGAGAGGATCATTAGAAGCAGCAGCTAGTACGAGACGCGCAAATGTCATGTTGCCCAATGTAGGTTCGAAGTCTCTCGTAGTAGCATTGATCGACCTAATTACTATCAGCATCATAGGAGAAACTTGGTAGGTAGTGGCGGATACTCACAGGAAGCCGAAATCAGACATCAAAGAATTAACATCTGACATTTCCCGTCTCCGGGCAGCTTTGCGATATATGGCGGCTTTGATGATCGCGAGTGAATCCTTCCGGTCACCTTCCGGCTGTGCTGGTGGCACCTCAGACTCATGCTGAGCAACAGACGCTTTCCTCGATCGAGCGTACGCCAATCGCTTCTCTAGCTTTTCTATACGGAGCTCAAGCGCGGCAACATAGCTGATGAAACTGTGTGAGTATAAGGCAAAACGGGTAATACAATGAAGTAAAACAGCTTACCTCCGCTCCTTGCCTCTTGCGAATTGATCGTTGGCGGCCGAACACTCATTCTCACGACCGGCTTTTTCACATGCCGTACAGGCTGGCAATTTTCCATCACACTGGCGAGATGATGATCAGTACTGAGTTTACCAAGTCAATCATTCAATAATAAATAGTATGGCTGGCTACCTTAACTTTAGCAGCCCGACCTATAAACCTCTTAGCGGGGTGCTCTCTATTAATATGTGGGCTCTACATGAGGATACTGACATCTAGAACAGGCCGATACTGGCCGTGACACCCTTAACAATGGGTTATCTGAAAAACTTGATCGTGGCATGTTGCCTATTTTGAAGTGAGGGCCTGAGCACGTATGGCTTCCTAGATAGTTGTGGTCCCTGATGCCCAGGGTCTTCGGGGCTTTTAATAGTATATAAGATAGCGCAACTTCAAGTGGGGATCATTTCCACAGCTGTGACGGCTATCCAACGTTCTGCTTTATAATCTGCGCGCGTGTGGCCCTATATAGAATGAGGCGTGGACGACGTTAAATTTAACTCTTGGCCCGTGGGAGAGAACGTGATGCGCAACCAGAAAAGGACGAACCGAGGGTAGATGATACGACTATAAGGGTAATAGAAGTGGTAGTAAGGATAAGATTTCAAACTTCGCACGTGGATATGCCCGCCTTGAGGGAGCCTTGGGGTTCGAAATGGCGAGTCGGGCGAAGCGGCTTATTGTCTTAGTGGCATTAATAAGACAGTCAAAAATATAGGTGTAATACTCGCTAATGTGTAGCGTCCTAGGGATAGGCTAGACCGTCTTCATACCATACAACATATCCATGGATATGAGGACACGGAATTTCGCAGTGACAGGCTGCTGTACATAGTATGCGTACCACAAACTGTGGGGGTTGCGCCGGTTTGCGAATTATGGCCCTTTGATTCCCTTTCTGCACATCGACCATTGCATGAGACCTACATGGTGTGCGCTCCTCCCTAAGAGGTTGGTACGACCTAGGACTTGATTTATGGGGTGCTTTTCTTTCTACTACCGGACCATCAAAGGAATAGAAAGACACTTGTCTGGGCGTTTACTATTTCTGATGTAAAACATCAAACATCCTGTAATCCAGGGGTCTAGGGTCATATTGACCCGGAAGACGAGTATGCTTCGCAAGGAATACGTCTTGCGCATGTACATATGCGTGTAGTTGACTAAGGTGTGCTGTAGCATCGGGAGTTGCTCCTTGCGTCAGGGGGAGGAATTTCAACCTAGCTCGCCGCGCAATGGTCTGCAATGAATGGTAGTGGCGGGTTGACATGCTAGTGGACAACGCCCTGCAGACTTGCAGAAGACTGTCGAATAGTGAGATCATTCCCGCTCCTTTGTGTTTCCTTGCGCCTCATTCAGGGATGATGGCCAGTGTCAGATCTCAGGCTCTAGCCTAGGCCTCCCCACGCCCCCCTCCCGCTTTCAGCAGATAGCGTATCGTGGTAAGGCTGGGGTTGTTCGTTATCCAGTTGGTGGGACAGACAACCCGATAAGTTCAACTTTTGCGAAGGAATATTGATTATAATGGTAGGCTGCGCGTGAAGAGATTTCAGATAAATATTCTCTTGGATTCCACGGTACTACTACTACCACAGCCCGCCTCTTACGCGCAGAAGTAAGTAGGCGATAACTGATTTATTGGGGGTCGGAGTAAAGAAAAAGGAAGCGCAAGTACTTAGTATATCAACAGTCAGCTAGCACTTTGGTAACTTTGGTGGCTCTCTCTTAAAACCGATGCAACTGTTCCAGAACAGACTCAATTAGGAAACGTGCCTAATAAGCCAAACAAACTTCCAAGAATAGAAACGGAACATTGCAGATGAACCAGGAAGTAGGAAGAGATCCTGGAGCACTTCTGCCGCACGCGTGTCAGTCAGGTGGTAATAGCGGCCGGATGGGATATCTTAAGGTAGTAAAGTCCTATAATGTCAAACTTGTAAAACGAAAACGAAATGGGGAAATGCATGAAGTTAAGTTGAACGATGGAAACGAAACTGCATCTGCAAATAGAATAGAGCCATTCGACCAATTCGCCCACTCAGCCTGATGGCGGAGTCGGTAAACGGATCGAGAAGTGAAACAGGCTGACCAAGATGCGAGCTGCGAGATGGATGTAGAAGAGAAGAAGAATCAGGAGTCGAAACATTGAATAACTTCTTTAGTAAAAAGTTGTAACCTTAGAAATCATTTCGAGTTGATCTTTCCCACTCTTTTATGATGTTCATGGATATGTAAAGACCGATTGTTCTTGCCACTCCGAAATCCAACTTCCACTTCCCTAATAGAGACATCTGAACATTATGCCATATCGTCGTTATCACCGTTAATGCCTATAATATCTATAATACCTATAATACCTATATCGTCTCTTCTTGTCCTTCTTGTCCTATTATATCCAAATACCTCGCCGGTCGAGAAAGTGGTAAGAGCTCCATGACGCGGGGCCAATCGGTGGTACAATATATAAAAGTCCGTGCCCTACGGCCGCTCCCTCAAGTGCCCGGCAGCGCTCTTATACATAAGCCGTTAGCTGCGCAAATGTAGCTGATGCACAAAGTCCTTGGGTACATACATCCTCATCCTGGTAGTATCTAGCATATGATACATTATGTCTTATGTGAGATACAGACTAATAATAAGTATCTATAGTTAGAGAGATACATCACTATACATGGATACTTACCCTCTTCATACATCAATAAGAATGTGTTCGCAGGCTCAAAATGGGTATTACAACCTTGCCGGCGGCGATGATTCTCCCTTCTACAGCCGCATCTACGACACATTCTTCGCCGGCGTACCCAAAGCCCGAGACCATGATAAAGTAAAGTTCGGTCAGTCGCAGCAGCAAAAGCAGCAGCAACCACAACAGCAGCAATATAATCGATTTGTTCAACTCGCACGCCCCGCTTTCGCACCCGTTCCCGACCCCTCGAGCCCTCGAAGTTGCGTGTTACCAACGACTGGCCTCCCCCACGTGCCTGGGGGCCAGATCATAAAGCTTAAGGCTCTATCCCACGACTCTAGGGACCAGAAATCTCAGCATCCTATACCCGAATCTCCCATGGATGCCTCGAGTGTCTTCCGCCAAGTCCAAGGCTTTGGGACATACATCCCGCGGCCGCCGCAAACCATACAACAGAAGAAGCCCGTAAAGGTTGAGGACCACGGCGACGGTGAAGCCTCGCACCGCATTGCGCATACCCTTACCGCTTGCTGTCGCTGCCGTCAGGTGAGCACCTGTCTCACAAACCCCGGGGAGAGGAGAAATTTGGACATGGAGCACCCTCTATGTCTACCAAGCTCCCTCTCCGTCTCTCTTTTTCGAGAGTCATTTGGTTGACTTGGTTTTATGTCTTAGAGAAAAACACGATGCGATCCCACACTGCCTCGTTGCCTGCCATGCGAGCGATCAGGCTCTACTTGCGAGTATTTCGACACGACAAAGGGCAAGAGGATTAGTCGGTATTATGTCGTCAAACTCCAGGAAAAAGTTCGAGCGCTCGAAGCAGAGCTTGGTCAGTATACTGATGAGGATGACTATCCTAAAAACCACGAGGACTTCATTCGCCCAGGTGGCTTGGTCCGCTTAAATGAGACTGACGAGACGCCGCGGTATCTCGGTCCCTCGAGCGGAATTGCGATGACGCGTATACTTATGGAAGAAGCTAAACGTTACACCGATTCGAAGCGCATAGCAGATCTAATACCTGATGTGCGAGAACGACGACAAACCACCACGACCGGTCCAAATTTCCAAGGGACACGATCGCAGTCTTTCACCATACCTCCTTCTATCTCAGCAAGAAAGAAAAGCTATCCTATCATCAGTAGTGTCGCCGCGCAGGATCTACCAAGTAGAGCTATTGCCGACAAGTTATTAGAAGTGTTTTATCAGCGGGGTGAGTCGCGCATAAATCTCAACTAGCGAAAAAATGGTGAAACTAATGGATTACTCAAGCCCAAGTATTCACTCCGACCTTCCATGAGGGGATATTGGAAACGATATTTCAAGATGTCTATTCTGGGAGTAAAGATTCGTATAAAAACTTCGTCGTGCGATTGGTCATGGCCACCAGCATGCAAAAATTAGACATGACCTATGCAGGACTTGCTGATAGCTACTACCAAGCTGCCATGAAGTACTTCGAAGACGTCGTTCGACCCAAGGATCTCAAGACTCTTCAATGTCTCGTCCTAATTGGTCAATATTCACTTTTGACGCCTACACGAACCGCCGTGTACTATATCGTCGGCTTAGCTACGCGGATCTGTCAACAACTCGGGTTCGCCGATGAGAAGACCATTTCCATAGGTGCGAACGATCCATTGACTCTGGACATGCGACGACGCTTAAGCTGGATTGTTACCACTATGGAGCTCGGCCTGGCCTATGGCATGGGTCGTCCAAATGGGTTCGCCAAAACTGGTGATATCAATGATGTTAGGCTCTTCGAAACCGTAAGCGACGCGAACATTCATGAAACCGGAATTATTCCTGGGCCGCCGGATGAGAGGAAGCTTGTTGCTATACATTTCTGTAAAATGCGACAACACCAAGCTGAGATCCGTCGGGTTTTATACGAAAAGAAGTACCCGGAGCCCAAGAACGACACTCACCCGTGGTTCGCGGATATGGAGGCCAAGATGGACCAATGGCTCAAGGACTCCCCTGAAAACCCTCCATGGTGTCGGCCATGGTATGTAACTCACTACTCCAAAATCAATTAGCCGGAATTGGTCTCACTAACATGACGATAGGTTTTCGGGACGATTCCACACCATGATGGTGGCACTTCACCGACCGTCACCTCAAGTGCCTAAGCCATCTATACGTTCAGCCACGAAGTGTTTCGAGTCGGCTTCCTTCGTCATCAATATCTCCAGCAAACAAATGATGGCGGCGGCTGTTGATATCACTTGGGTTTTCATATTGACCCTTTACATGTCGCTCAACACTATTTTATGGGCCGTCACATATCCCGAAGTTCGAGCCCTACACTCGCGCGAGGAGGTTCAGGAGTTGATCAATATCTCCCTGGATATCATCGACCAATGTGTCGAGAGATGGCCTGGTACCGCAGCAGCATCCGTATTGTACTCGACTTTCACAAAAGCGTGCCTTCAAAGTTACGATTCAAATGAACAGCCTAGCCACTCGAGCTCAAGCTCTTATACTACACCACCATCTCAAACAGATACAAACTCACCCTCTGCATCCGAGATCTCGAGTGCAACAACAATATCTAAGGCTGGTGGCCCTGCTTTCAACCCGCCACAATTTGGCTATGTCTTCGGCTCGGGTCCAGAAGAAATGAACAGTTACAAGGTTGAGAGCTACCCTCCACAGCCGACGTTTAGATCCAATTCCATCTTCCTCAATCCGGCTACTAGCGACCACACTGGACGTCGCTTCAGCTACTTCCCTCCGGATTTCACCCAGACTGGAGACTTCGCCCTCATGGAAGAAGCCAGCCCTCCCGAAACCGATGCGACCGTATCCCCACCTTTTTCGTCCCCCCAACAACACATATCGACACCTCCCGAATCACTGGCTTCGGGCACTGCCGCCACGCCCGTTATGGGGACTCCACTACTTTCGACCCCTATGCTCTCCAACTCGAGTCTGGCGCAAACCCCACCAGACGTACCGACCCCTAACTCGGTGCCGCCGCCGCAGCAGCGCACGGCCCCGGCAGCCTTCACTATCCCTCCTATACCGCAACACCAACTGCAGGGCCAGCGCCCTCTCCCTCAATCGACTATGGTGACGGATTGGTTCAACCCGCCGCCACCACTGATTTCCGCCTACACGTTCGGTAACGGCCTGGGCGGCAACTTCTGGGATGCGAATGTGAACGGTTTCGGCGACGTTCCCATGCCTAATGCTCCCTTCCCGAACGGCCTCCCGCCCGAGCGCCAGGGGAGTCTCAGCCAGGAGCAGCAGATGGAGCTCATGGGCGTCCTCGAAAACGAGGGCATGACGGATATCGATACGTACTTGAACATGGGGATGGCGTATCCCGGTTCGATTATGGATCAGGGGTTCAATAATTGGGGCGGTGGGCGCTGATCAGCGAAGAATTTAGGTATCTATCTATGTAGGACTATCTAGGAGGATATTTGTCTTTTTTGGATTTTTGGTTTGGTATCTGGTGGCGATTGCAAGCATGGTTCTATACAGGTTGGGGTATCATCTCACGGCTTTCAGGTCTCACGTTGGAAAGGCATATATTATGGGATGCTTACCGGTAGATACCATTTTTACTGGCGTTTAGAAAGATATAGTTGGATGGAGGGAGGGACGACTGAATGGTTTAACGAATAACCGATATACTTTTGATTTTTTTTTTTTTTTTTCATATAAAACCGCTGATCTGTGGTCCTGCTTGATGAAGATTTCTTTCTAAATGTGTGATATGCCGCAGCCCCTAGCGCTCAGGGCTTTCTAACGACATCGCCGTATACAGTAATGCAGATGGGGCACTGCAACCCTGACATGCAATGTTCGAGCTGAATTTACGAAGTCGGAATAGCGGTACATAAGGCGGACGAGATAATAGGTCGCGGACCATGAATGGTCCAATGAAAGCCTTATACCGAGATGCAGTTCCCCCTCGATACGTCTGATTCGCATAGTAGGTAGGTATACAGCGAAAACATATTATTTTTCACATAGCCCACCGCAAATATCCAGATCCGCTTCTCAGGGTCTTGCAATAGGGAAGTTGTGTCTCCTAGCACTCTTTGGGAGGCCTAAGTTCCTTTATACCAGAACAGGATTTGAGGTAGCCGATTCGACGCAGCTGAGAGCATGGCCGTCGGAGCACGCTCCAGAGTAGCAATCGTAGCAATATTGGTGGCCTTCCAGGCTGTAGTATTTGCGGGCGAACTCCTCTTCATTACACCTATCAAGACCTGGTGGAGGGATCGGAGGAGATGGTGGTACACGACAATCCGGCACTTAGTTGGACCAATTCTAGTTGGCTTTCTGGGAGTTATTCTGATTCCCATAACGTATACTACCCTCGACAACGACTTTCCAGATGCGAACGACCAATGCAGAACCGATGTAGACGCAGATATAGGTGGAGATGGTGTGAGGATATCTATCTGGGTCCAAGAGGCTGTCTTACTCACCATCGCTATCCTCGGGACTTTTCACCCCTTTTCCACGGGCGCTAAGGAGGTTGGTGCTGGTTTGGTGATTACTCATGTTTCATTGGTCATCGCGATTTTGGTCCAAATGGGCCAGCAGACACTTACTTCGGTGAATGCCGTCGTGGGAGCTATGATATTGGATGCCCAGAATAATGTGCTATCCATACAGCTAGTCGCAAAGGAGACATTGGCTTCCCGGTGGCAGGTTTGGGTTGTCTTGCTTTCCCAGGCGTTAGGGATTGTGGTTTTGCCTATCGTAGTTGCCAACTTTACTCGTGGGTCGTTCACTATCGAAGACTGCAACTGCTTCTCCGCCTTTTGGTGGGCATGGCTAAGCGATTGTGCAACTCTCTCAGGGGAATCGAACGAGGCGTCTGTTTTTTGGGTTTATTATGGGTTTCGATGCCTTATATTCTGTCAGAGTTGTTTCCATTCTCTCTACAACACTCGGAAGTTCCATGAGGCAGAAAAGGATGAGAGGGACGCTAGCAACGAAAGTAGGGCAACCTTGGATGGTATAACATACCCGGACCCAGTCTTTCCTCCAGAGAGTGATGCTATAGTGACATATGCCGACTATCCAGCTACAGCTACTCTAATGTATACCGTCCACGGTATATTCGGGCTAACCTCCATGGCCACCGCGGAAGTGACTATCAGAAGATTCAGCCCAGGCCCTAGCTCCCAGGTGAACTCAGTTGGTCAAGTCATTGCTATAGTAGTCGCTGGTGCTACTGTCTCCCGCGCTGCTTGGCTCTTCCTGATGATGTTTTACAGACAATCAGGGCAATGGAAGAATTGGTTGAAAAATAGGGGCCAGGCTCAAGCTAAAGCGCAGATTGGACTCGCTCCTTTGGAGCTAGAGACTAATGGGGGGAACAATGGCCACGAACACGATGACGACAACGACAACGAGGGTCACGGACAGCCAATTCCGACTGATGAACCCGGAATTCCTATAGCTCCAGCAAGGCCAAGGTTAGAAGGAGCGACCGGGGCGCCTCGGCGGGATCAGTTTGAATTCGGCATGAAGCGGATCAGGCCAGGAACGTGGCCACGAAATCGCACATATGCCCCAGAGACTCTCAGGACCTCTCTCGAGCAGAGAAGACCCAAGTTTGGGCTCGTATGGCCGTTCACATTTGAGTTGGCTAAAGCGATGTACTTTCAGCCGCCTGATTGGCGTGTTCCCCCTAAACGCATTAAGTTGAAGGGGAAGGAGAAAGCTACTGAGGACCTTAAACCCTCCGAGCCAGAGCAAGATGGTCCCAATGGCGATCTAGGTCCGGGTACCCGTGTCTTAGAAAGTACCGGGAGAACGATCACCTTGAACGCTGGCAGTGCCCAGGGCGTGGCACCAGGCGCAGAATACATAGTCTATCGCAGATATCGAGACGGCGAGCAACAAAAGTCCTTTTTCGGACTTAAAAGTCCAACGCGATACACCGCATATCTAACTCGCGTTACGGATGTTTCCGTGTTCCGTGCAACCGCCGAAGTCTTGCATGCGTGGAAATGCGAATGGAACAACGAGGGAGGCCATGAAAGCTACGATCCTCAACCTCCCCTGATCACTCGCGGCAGTCCGGCGGTTCTTGACACTTGGGCACTGTCCCGCCCATTCCGTGTTATCTACTCGGTGGAAGGCCCAGAGGCGAGGGAGTTCTTTAGGGGAGAAATTACAAGGACTCGCAATCTTACACTGCTCGACGACGTTAACGATCCTGCTGATTTTGTTGTATCTCTCGGCGAATCCAATCCTGGGATTAAGGAGCATGAAGTTTACGAAGGGGGCAGAAAGCTCCATGGATTGCCATCTATAGGACGTCCTGAACTTGGGGTTGATCAATGTATGAGGATTGGATATGTGATTCGCCACCTCGCTCGCTACAGAGATATCGAAAGCATTGTTAATCAACCACGGACTCGACATTTCATAAACAGCGACTTTAGTTCGACTTTCTCTCGGAATAGGAGTGATAGAGGTTTATCATATAGCTATAGTGAAGGAATAGCCAAGCCTGAATACGAGAACCTATTTCTAGAGATGAACGGAAGATATAAGATTAAGGATATGGATCATATCCGATATACTTTCAGATACTCAGGCGAAACTTTTGAAACAGTTTGGCTGGTCATAATTTCGATGAATTCGTCTTGGGGTGTCGAGAAACTCTACCCAGGCCGTTATGGAGCTGCCGAGGTAGCAAGGGGAGAGGATATGCATATAGACTTCACGATCGCAATTCCTCGAAGATATCAAAGCACCGACGTGGCAGACGTTGCAGAGAAAATACTGGTGTTTGTCTCCGTGGCACGCGGCCAGGATGGGCAGAGGTGGGCGCCGCCAAATTGGGACGAATTGTCTCTAGAGCCTCTTCCGGAATACGACTGGCATATTCCTTCATCTAGTGGGGTATTTAGCCCATCAAGGTATCATTTCCAGGATGACGATGATGTTGAGAGTTCGATGCCAGGTATATCAAGGCTACCATGTGGCGCGTGGCATGCGATGAGCTTCGAGCTTGAAGTCTCACCTACATGATATCTTGTTAACAGTTGGAATCATTGTTAAGGTCGATAGATGATGCTCTTATTTAGCGTTCCAATGTTACATACTCGCCTATCCCGCGCCCTTCAAAAATCAAAAGACTGAGGCCATATAAGATAACCAACCCGCTATGCCGAATGATTAAACACATGTGAGAGATTACTAGGACATACTCATAGATCAGGTGTGGAGAATAATAGGTGGTAGATGGACACTATTTAGTGGTAACGGTAACAATTTTGATTGGCTACAAATCAGGGGCTAGCACACACCAATATAAACTACTATTAGAAACTGAAACACCAACGCAATCCAATCAAGGCAACGTGCCAGAGTGGTTAATGGGTTAGACTCGAATTGACGATATCTAATGACTTCGGTCGCACAGGTTCGAATCCTGTCGTTGTCGCGACTTGTTTCTTTTTTCTATTTTTTTTTCTCTACTACATTTTCTGGCCTGCCGATAATTCGCTTTCCTCTATTCGCCATTGCGAATCATCTCTCTCTGCACACCGTACATAGACTGCACCGTGACCTCCGCCAGCCCGATCGGACCCTCGGTGCGCAGCACCTCTACGATATAGCCGACTAAAGTGAAGGGATTGTTTCCAGTGATGTCGTAGTTCCTGTATGAGAATACCTCAGGGGGGTACGGTCCTCTGCGCGACCCATTGAGCTTGCCCATCTCTGTGGGTTCGGGGTAGGCGGCACCATGTCGTAAAGCATACACCCACATACCCGCCTCTATTGCATATGAGCCGTATGAGGTAGCGAATGTTGCACCCATAAGCCCGCCGCGGCTTTGTCCTGATTCACTTGGTGCGGATGTAATGCACCCCTCGACGAGTTTATTATCAATGGTACGCGCTACGACGTCTATTCCTTTGTTCTGTCTCGTCGGACGTAGCATGGCCGAAAGTGGTAACCGGCATAATGGGACAGCCGCGGTGCGGGGCATGACATGTTGAATGCATTCTCGAATCACCACAGAGTCGTTGATGCTGATCAGGCAGAAGTATTGTCTCCAGTTCGTGTGCTCGATCTGCCCGATGCAGAGACAAGATTTATCATCTGTGTCAACGTGCCGACTGCGGTAGTGTTTCTCCTCCGGTTCGAACCCGTCATGAGTTAGGAAGAAGAGCCGGCGGCGCTCGTCCTCTATGATGCCGCCTGCGAGGGTGTACCGGCAGCACACAGTTCCTCCCGATTCCATCGTTTCGTGTAGGTGTAGGTGTTGAGGGTTCATCCAACGCGCGGCAACACCCGGGGTCGTGTAGACCTTAATGGCCCCCTGAGGGTTAGGTTGGACGGCCGACATGCTGACAGTGTTGACGTACCCGAAATTTCTCTCTGCTGGTCTGCAATAAGATTGATAAAAGAAAGGGTATATGAAAAGAGTCGGAGATGGTCTAAGCAAGAAGGAAGGAAATCAAAGCGTCTATAGGTATCTATATATAAACATTTCCTAGCTGCTAGTACAGAGCCAGTGTATCCTAGATCACAGCATTTCCGGTTCGTCATTCTCTGGATGTGCTATTCTCTACTAGAGTATATCTCTGACTCGCCGTATATTTGCTTATAATCTTGAAGTTGGTGAATAAACCCTAGCTTCCTTAGATTCTATAAGGCATAGTCACCCACGAGAGGCAAATTTTGAATATCAGAAATATGAGTGATACATTCTCTATGTTAAACCGCCCCGTCACTCCTTACCTGTTGGCATCTAGGACCAAGATAGCATGAATAACTAAGCTCTTTCCCGCAGTCACATATAACAATAAGAAAATAGAATTTACTAATGGCGGTAAAAATTCGTGATACACCTGCTTCATCACTTTCACTTCGTACTACATTCACCAATGTCTTCTGCGATGGCTAACCTTCCGTGATTAGCAAGGTGCTTTATATTCTATCATCTAACATTATTAGCACTTGCCCTCGTCTAATAGCAAGCCATCCAATTTGTTTTATCATTGTACGACTTCCCTCCATTCATCCAAGATAACTACAATCTCCCCAGAGCCTGCTCGATCTCAATCTCTGTACTTGTTGGCCCAAACCCGCCAGCAGCCGCGACATCCTCCTTCTGATACAAGAAGCACTCCTCCGTATTGACATATTCAGGGTCGAATTCGAAGATGCACACCTCGGCATTCTTCCAGGGGTCTAATCATCAACGTCAGCAATCGAACATACATTTATCCTAAGAACTTCAGATGCTTCTAAAGTCGACATACAATGACTTGGCCCAGTCTTCGGATGCACCGTGATGCGCCGTAGAATATCGCCGTGGGCGACAAGCACGATATTCTTCTCCGGTCGGTCAAGCAAGAACTTGCGTACCCAGCGCGCACGGTTCCGGAGCGCTTCCTCGGTCGGTGCCCAAAACCCTTTCTTGCTGTTCCAATCCGGGGTCAGGGGTGAGAGGTCATAGATGGCGAACTCGGGGTCCGCCTCAAGTGCCTCCCGCGACGATCCCGTGTCGCATGGCAAGCTGTTGCATTCTTGCGCCTGCGGCATGCATATGACCTTGCGGTGGCCGCCTAGGCGCTGGGTGGCTGGTGCCCATCCTAAGGTGGTGGTCTGCAGCGTGCGCCGGAGCCCCGAAGAAATGATTAGATCTACTTCCTGCTGTAAGTCCGGGATTAATCGCGAGAGAGATGCAGCTTGCTTCTTTCCCAAGGGCGTGAGCGGCGCATCGGGAACTAAATGAGGATTCAGGAGTTAAGTCTTTTTTCTTCCTAGTAGGTCAGACGGAAGTGACTCACTGCTGTAATCAAGGTCGACGTTGTGCTCGGCTTGAGCGTGCCGGGTAAGAATTAGGCGGGAGTTAGGCGCCATAACGAAGGACTAAGTGCGATAGTCTTAATTAATTCTATTTCTTAAATCTATTGTTATAAAATTGCGACTGAAGCTCTAGTATTTTCTACACATCTAAGAAAAGTTGGCAATCTAGAAAGAATTGATGAGGATATGCTACGTAATATATGGATAACACTATGACCGGCCCTAAAAGCCGCCGTGGAACTCTTCCGGATCTTCGTTCCCCACTATATTGGGCGATGCTGGCGATGACGATGCCGGGTGGTCCCGCCGACAGCGGCGAACACCAAAATGTTGTCAAGTGGCCCACAAGAAACTGGATATTAAACATTATAGGAATGATTCTAACTGGCAAAGTAGTTTGCGCTAGCAACCTTGTATAACTTTGCATCGGATTTTATTATTTAGGGAGAAAGTTTGTATCTGTGTTTTAACTTAGAAAAACAATTCTGCTACCGAAGCCTCTTGAAGCGGCGGAAAAGACGCAACTTCGCGCATGAAAAACAATAGTGATGAATGTGGAAAACCACCTGTGGCCGTAAACACCGTTCCCCGAGGGTATCCCCAATGAAAAGCCTTCCCGTAGTCCCTAGCCTTGCGCGTTTCCCCAAATCCCAGTCGCAGATCCACCAACGCCATCGATTCTAGAAGGAAAATGATACCAAGCTCAGAAGTGAACCACCTTCCCTTTAATCTGATTTTTAATACGTGAGCCGATTAGAATAGCTTCAAGTTGGTCCGTTGTTGTAGATTTGTGCCGTTCAGCATAGCTCTAGATTTCTTCGGGCGAGCCTGGAGTCGTCTGAAAGCCTCCTGGATGTGGCGCGACTCAACGGGAGTCTTGCCCTCGTTGGGGGGATCAAACAATCCCTGAGCTAGCTTTCGCTTCTTGGTGCCAGAATTCTCGCCTCCGCTCCGTTCCTTCCATAGATCTTCGTGCTCCTTGATCTTGAGTGCCTCCTCCGTAAGTGTTTGGACCATTTCGAAGGTCAAGAAACCCAAGATGTCAACTATATCATCTGAAGGTTTGCTATCTGTGACGATGCCGAAGCCGGCCCACTCCCTGAATCGCTTGCCTTTACGGTATGTGAATGACGCCTGTCGATACTCGGACCAAGTAACATATTCCTCTCTAGTCATGGCCTTGGTGCGCTCATCGGCTTTGCGCAGTCGCTGGAGCGTGATGTAGTTCATCTCCTCTTCTTCCTCGTCTTCCTCATCGTCGCGCTCCGGAACTTCTTGGCTGTAGTAGGAGGACGGTTCCCAAGGAAGCTTGACTTTGGCCTTCTTGTTCTTCTTGGCAGCCTCTTCCACTGCGGGGCCACCGGGCATCACACCGCCGGCTGGGTCGTCCGCGACACCAAGATCGGCATCTCCTCCTTTGTCGTCGGAATCCTTGGCGCTCTTGCGAACGTCCTTCCATGATAAGAATGTCCTCAGACGTGACACCTTCGGCGCGTCGTCGCGGATTTGAAAAATCAAGTCATTAATAGTGATGGATCGAGAGCCGCGACGGGCTGCCAGTTCGGTGCAGTTTCGCAGCATCTCAATGACTTGCTGTCGCACGATCTCTTCTATCATGGCGGTAGTCTCAACAGATGGTTCGCCCGTCTCACCAGAGACGTACATCATCTGCTGGATCTCCTGCCGATATTTGTGTTGCTTGTTGTTATCTGCCATTTTGACATATAATGGCGAGCAATGGTATGAGGATCAAGTACTTGGAGTGGAATCAATATTTGGATTGGTTTGCTTGGGAAGGGAAAGTAGCTAGCATCCTTACTCTAGTGCTATAATATAGAGATGTTAGTAAGGTTAAAGGCTAATTTTGCTGACTAACCTTGGAAAATTATCAATTTTTAGTTTGGCCCCCCCTCCCACCTGCAGGGTGGGCATCCAGGCTACTTCCCTGGCATCTTGATTGGCTCTAGGGCTGTAGTCAAATTTGCACTTGAGGGCGCAACGTCATCCGTCGTCTCCACTCATAGCCGCATGCTTCGACCTGCACGCTTCTCTAGGTAGGTCTTGCCTTATCACCTCAATTGGCCCTACAGTATGTGATAACTTCCTCCCAATCCAACCTGGAAAATGGATTTTCTTAGCTCTGGGCTTATAAAGGCGCCAACCCCCTTCCGTTCCGGCGCATTTCTTCAAGCATGTATTTGCAGCCTTTCTTACGATATAGCGAGCGATGAAAGATGGCATCTACTATCATAATGCAGCCCTGTATCACCGTGACTATTCACACCGGGAACTTTGACGCGCATATGTTTCTTCATAAAGGAGACGAGATCATCAATGTTCCGTATCTATATAATTTATTGGACAACGGAAACGGAGTGCATCCAGCTACCTCAAGACTCAGCGTTTCAGATGCTTTGACACGTTTCTGGTACATCTCCTCCTACCTTACACGGCCTAGATGCTAACTATTTAGTCCGGGAAACCCCGTTAGCGATGTCGCTGTCAGTAATATAGGACGGATAATGCGTCTTATGGCTGGCGGCGCGGCTCTAACCCAGAAGAAAAGGATAGTGGCTCACACACTTAGTGGGCTTCCAACTCGTGCGGTCGCTTTCCGGCTACCACACAAGTCTAGCGAAGACGAAGCCATACTGGAAAAGAACCCTATTGAACCTAACCCAGAGACCGATGCTCAGAACGAAGGGGCTTATAGTGGTATGTACTTTGCTCTGGTGTTGTATCCTCACGTTAATTAGGGTACTTAGGGGTCGTTCAAGTGTGGTCAGTATTCAGAGATCATGCCGGAGACGATATCATACGTCGTGGATCAGCAGTTATCATTGATCGTCAACATGTCATGACTGTAGCACATAACATCTGGCACCAGAGTGACGGTATTGCGACATCTATTCGAATTCTCCGGGATCACCGCGTGGATCTCGATGGCGTTGACAGCCGTCTAGTAGACGCGGGAATCGTCAACTACCAATGGCCCATTTCATTCTCCGATGAGCATGACTTCGCCATTCTTCACGTTTCGGAGCCCTTCCACTGCGGCATGCAATCGATGGAATACATGCCGACGCCAGGGGGCATTCGTGATGTCAAGATCTATGGTTTTCCTTTTAGCATGTTCGTCTATCAGAACGGTGAGTATCTTGGCCGCCTCAGTCACAGTCAGAGCCAGGTCGAATATCATGGTACCAGCAGCCTTGATCATGACGGAGACACGGAGAAAGGTGCGCATATATATCCATCCTTATCATCAATGGCGACTTCAGTCGTAATCCTTTGTGTATCCTATACTGATCCTGCGCATCACTAAAGGCTCCTCTGGTGGACCGGTCGTTGACTCTTCCGGGTCAGTGATCGCGATACATAAGGGAACCGTGAGGGACTCCCGGCGCCGACCTATGATTAATATAGCGGTTCCTATCAACCATTATGGCAATGATGTTGAGAAGTTCATGCAGGCCCTTGCAGCCATGAACGGAACATCAAATAGTCTTGAGATCGTTCAGAGTGACAATTTTATGCTCGAAGATTATGAAGCGGTCTGCCTCGGCTGGGAGTAGCTCTAGGCAGCAAGAGGGGCGATTGAATTGAATTATGTCGTCTCTTAAACCTCGGTAGGGATTACGGCAAGCTAGGAGTTCTCATGGCATAAAGGCATCTAGGGTTTGGGCTAAGGCGAATGGAATGAGAATTGGGCAAGACGGGCTGTTCATTGGAATATGTAACGGTATAAACCCAGGAGGTATTCCTGACATTTTTTTGACGATTAAGAGATGTCCACCTACTCCTATTCATCGTTCCTCAATTCCCACTCTTGGAACCCATTCCCTCGCCAACCCCAGGCTACGACGTAATGATCCGCTAGGAGATCCCACTCCTCAACCTCATCCAACCCCTCCAGACTATCGACCCTTTCTCTTTCCTGGTCCGTAATCCCTATTTGCCATATATCATTTATACTGAGGCTTCTCACCGCTTCAAAGCCTGCATTCCTGAGACGATCTTGCTGCTTGAAACCATCTTGATAGGCGTCCAGCGTTGGCATACGTATCCGTCGCGCTGCGAGGTTAGACACCATTTGCCTACCGAAGGAGTCGTCGGGATGGATCGGCTCATAAATGATGATACCAAGGTTTGGTATCTTCTCGGTAAAATATTTGATTACTCCCTCGGCCTCGGGAATTTCAAGGTAGCATAGACAACACTCCGAAATCAAGATCGTTGGGACATCGGTACGCATGCCCTTGAGAGATACAGTCTCGTCTTTAAGTAGGTCTCTGAGGTCTAGCTTATGGCACCAGTATTGGCAACTGTTTTGCAGATTCTGACTATTCCAACCGCCGTCTTCAACCTGCGGATTAGTGATGATGGATCTGAGCCGAGGGGTGGCGTTCACTAGTTGTAGCTTCTTAGAAGCGATCGCTGGAAAGTCGATTTCATGATAGATAAGACCGGCCTGGCTAGGCTCAGAGAAGAGCCTGAAACACCTTGTGTCTGTGCCGGCGCCAAGTGATATGATTTGCCGTTCTTGCGTCGCTGTTCCCGACAAGAAAGATGATACCAGCCGATCTAGGGCGGTAGTCCGTGTATAAGTTCCTACCTCTTGCCTTAGCACTCGCTAGGGCGGAAGGGCCCTTGAACTTCTTTCTTACCTCGATTTATGATAGGCAGTCTCCTGACGAAGCCGCCAACGGTGTTCTGGGCGAAATATTGCGCAAAGGGGTCTTCTAGGTAACCGAGACTAACGGCACTCATGCGGGATACGGCTGCGTCCGTGTCCGTACCTTGAATAGTGGCATCGTGGCTGATAGCTGCTGCAGAATGCGGGTGACCACCCCGCCCTCGACCACGTCCCCGGGATCCTCCCCTTGAGCCCCGAAGAGAGAGGAGGTTCGGGATAGACGGGGCAGACATAGCCTATCTATCTATCTGGTTGGTACACCTAGCGCATGTATATAAATCTGATGGATTGACTTGAGAAGCTATTGATGTGATGTAATAGCGTCAGGGGTGTCAGAGATGAATCAGAGGTTGGACCCTTGTCAGATCGGAAGCGAGTAATTGTTGGCTCTGGATGTGCTACAGATAAAACAACTGGGGTCGATTGATGCTCGGTAGGCGGAATTGACAAGTTGGCGATTCTAATACCGGTTAGGCTGTTAGGACTTGCAGAATGAGGCAGTGCAGTTGGGACCTCTTATGATGGGCGGGCGGTTGCCTAGATTGAGAGGAACATACGTCAGTAGGTTTACTGTGCTGCCGACGTTCCGAGGATACACGCTGTTAGGCCAAACGTTACCCAGCGTTTGTTACAGGGGATAACGACGCCTAAATTAGTGACTATTAGTGACTAATAGCGATAGTCACATTCAAGTAACAGGCCACGGGTAACAACTATTAACATGCATTCCTTGTTTGATACAGTGTTTGTACTGTCTTAGCCGCATCACCCCAGATCCTTTTGAGGGAGTCGAGACCATATCGCTGGGTATTTGTCAGAGAGCCTTCAGCTCTTGCTCCTCGTCTCACACATCTTTGCAACTCCTTCGTACCACTTCTTTTTTACCAATTTTCAACAACCATTCATACTACCACTCTTTTTTCTTTAAATCTCCTTGAGTTCATCAATTCTCCGATTTGTCCTGTTTCAGTTTATCTAACCAATTTTATCTGCTAAGAAGCGCGCGATTCAAGATGTATCGCGATATTGCCCACGCGGTTTACAAGCGGGGCGAGGCCTCGATGAACAACTACGAGGTCCCCGGCTGGACTTGGGGCATCGTGCTGTTGGATATTCTGATCTTCCTGCCCTTAGTTGTTATGGTATGTAATCTACAACTGGACCCTCGAAAATAATGACTTGACTAATATGTTCCTTTAGGTCAACTACTCCCTCCAGCACGTCTTCCCTACCCTCGCCATCGTCGAGGACCCCTCTCCTCCGGCCTACGAACCCGTCTCGTTGAATGAGGACAACCAATCCCTCGCTGAGGAGAACGCTCCTCTTGCCGATGAAGCCGCGCGTGGTGGTTCTCAGTCCCGCCTCATCACTTCGTCCCTCCGCTCTACCTACCGTACCTTAAAGGCCATCAGCGGCTGGCGTTCTCTCTTCCGGGGTCTCGCCTGCTACATCGCTCTCAGCTTCTCTACTTTGTTCGTCTACAGCATTCTGGTTAGCGCATTCGTGCCCGCTCTTATCGCTGCTCCCCTATCCGCGATCGCCCTCGTCCAACTTTACACCGGATGGACTCACATCGTCATCTCGGCCCCGAGTTCCAAGACTTTCTGGCAGCGCCTACCTCCTTTCAAGAAGGCTTTCCAGGCTACCGCGCTCCCCGTCGTCATGTACTTTTTCGCCATCGAGCTTACTTCCTTCGTCCCGAGGATTCTTGCTAGCGCTATGGGCATGAACCTGCCCAACCCCAAGAACCCCGGTGTTGTTCCCGAGACAGACAAGAACGATATCTGGAAGGGCGTTTTGGTGCTCCTCCTTTCGCTCACCCTGCACGTCTTCCTTGTTATTCCCACCCAGGTCATCCTTACCCGCGTCCAGGCGTCTCTTCTTCCCGAGGAAGATGACACCATTGTGCCTTTCGACCGCTCGTTCCAGGGCAAGGTTGAGCCGGCCATTGTTGGTGGCAAGGGCTTCGTTACCGTTAAGGATGCGTGGCAATCATTCTCCCGCGCTTCGTGGGTGCGCCTTGTCAAGCTGTATGTCAAGATCTTCGCGGCTGGAATGGTCCTTGGTCTCCTCTGGATTGCCGTTCTCGTTCCCGAGATGATCCTCGTCTTGAGCCACAGCAAGAAGATTGAATAAATATTCAATCCATCTAGCTGAAAATTCAATATTTTGGCCTCGACATCTACATCATTATCAATCTACTTAGCGTCTGCTGTTAAATTGGAAGGACCTTCGAGGACTATGGGAAGTGTCTGGCTTTCTGATCGAAGCAAGACAATGGACTGTACTATACACCATGTCTAGAGTTAGATGGTTGGTGGTTCAACTATGAGACTATGAAAGGGTTGGTTATGTCTTTTAGGCTCTATCGAGCCGTCCATACATCAGAATAGCATCTTTCAATTACAGTATCGTAAAATGGCACATTTTCTTTTACAGCTTACCTACATGTTGGGTCTGAAATTATGCTGCTCTAATTTGTTACCATAAACACTGTAAATGACGTGAATAACCTGGAACTCCCTGAGATAAGACGGAAGTACTAGGCCTATGAAATTGCTTATCTTTCAGGAAACTGAAGCATTTCTTTACAAACACGCGACTGATTCAGGTCGTGTTTGCCAAGGATCATCTGTTACGTGTGTACCCCTTTCCATGTTTAAACAGGGTGACTCGAAAGAATGTACCACTTATTATAGAATCGACTATGGCAGTCTTCAAAAAGTTAACAGAGCATCAATAGATTTCTTGTTGTTACTTGGAATGGGGATAGACCAAGCAACGGCTTTGTCAGCTTCTCAATAAAGGTGGTACTTGTATTAGCTTACACGGACTGGAAAGTAGTTCGGGATTTAGCAGATAACTCCGTGCAATTTGATCAGCTGAATTCCCAATATAAATCTGCATCACAAGAAGGTCTCGTGATTAAATATCAAAGACGGGCTTGTTGGCGCTTAGGGGGTGATCGGGTAGATGGGCTAAGCTTCGGCAAGCCTCGGCTCGGAGTCGGGGCATTTACAGGGGTGGAGATAATAAAATAGAACCTTGGAAGTGACGTTCGCGGCTGTTCAACAGCGAGAAGTCACCTCGTCAGCGCAAAATCCGGCACCGCATACTGTAAACTCCATCCAATCTACTTGACTCCATTCTTTCTTACTCGCACTACTTTTTACCGTAGCCGACACCCCTCTTCAATAGGCGCGACATACTTAAAAATACCTATCTATAGACCTTTCGAAGCGGACATGTACTATTAGCTGTCTTTTTTCTTTCTACAGTAATCACTTTCTTTTCTAGTACCATCTTATCGTGCTTACCGGAAGATCGCGCGGTGGCGCAGGAATGCCATCGGCTCCCCCAAATCATGCTTCAATGTCCGATTTCACATCCCAAGGAGAAAGAAATGCCAACGCCATCGTCGGTAAGATGGATGGCGTTGTCAGGAAAGCCGGAAATGTCGTCGCAAGCACTACTATCCACAATACGAAACCAGATTCAGTCGATAACGGGCCACCGATAGCAACGGAGGGGAAACACCCGAAGAAACAGCAGAGCATGGATTATGTAGTGCGCTCATTCATCGCTGGTGGCCTCGCTGGGTGTACTGTATGTATTATCACGTATCTGATTGTAAATCGATTGTGCTAACGATATACCTTCAGGCCAAAACCACAGTTGCGCCCCTCGACAGAGTCAAAATCCTCTTCCAGACTAGCAATCCGCAATTCGCGAAATACCAGGGTTCATGGGCCGGCTTCGCGATAGCGATGCGTGAGATATATACCCGCGATGGAGTATTAGGACTATTCCGCGGACACTCGGCTACTCTACTGAAAATCTACCCGTACGCCGCTATAAAGTTCGTCGCTTACGAACAATATCGCTCATTATTCATTGGCTCAAACCGACAAAATGAAACATGGATACGGCGATTTGCGTCTGGAGCGGCGGCTGGCGTAACGTCGGTATTCCTCACATATCCTCTGGAGGTCATTCGCGTGCGACTTGCATTCGAGACGAAAAATAGGCGCACGACTCTTGCCGACATCTGCAAGAAGATCTACCACGAAGCTCCTCTACCAAAATCACCACCCGCCGCTGCGGTGCCGGGATCGGGTGTTGCGAAAACAGTTGCGGAAGCTGCATCGTCCACAGTGCAGGCCGTAGCCCCTCGCTCTGGCCTAGTTAACTTTTACAGGGGATTCTCGACGACTCTTCTGGGGATGGTCCCATACGCTGGTGTGTCTTTCCTAACACACGACACTATGGGTGATATATTCCGCACAGCAGCCATTCGAAAATATACCACCTTGCCCAAGCCCGAAAATGCCCCCCCTGACAAGCCAGCACCGCTTAAGGCGTGGGCGGAGTTGACGGCTGGAGGAATCTCTGGCGTAGTATCACAAACCGTGTCATACCCGCTTGAGGTTATTAGACGGCGAATGCAAGTGGCCGGTGCTGTTGGAGACGGCCATCGTCTACGGATAGCAGAGACTGCAGGCATGATCTTCAAAGAACGCGGAATACCGGGCTTTTTTGTGGGATTATCAATTGGTTACGTGAAGGTAATGCCCATGGCAGCCGTGGGTTTCTACACCTACGAACGGTTAAAGCTACTGTTCAATATCTAGTCAAGTCCGTACATACGAAAGAATTACGATTGCATTAATGGGAGTGTAGGCGTTTTGGCATATACCTGGCTCGGGAATAGCATTACGAGCGAGAGCCCAGCTCATGGCAATGGGGACTTAGAAAATGGGTATATAGGATTATCATTCATAGCATAAAGAGAATTATTACATACTATAGTTTCCGCCAGCCCCCTTTTCTTATCGCAAGTCTCAAAGGGTATTGGATTTCACATGGAACAAAACCTTGAACACATGCATCTGGAACTGAGCACGGGGTCTTGACTCTTTTATATGAGTTATTGGTTCACCCGGACTAACACATAATAGCATTTAGCATTCCAATGCCATAGTGATCTTATCCTTTTTTCCTCATGCTCTTTTTCCTTGGTTCTAGACTAATGTCTTCAGATTTCCCCTCGATATACATTTACAATATGGTATTTGACGGACTGGTCTATTCGAGAGGCGATGATCGAGATCAAGGGCAGCGATATGTTATAATCGAACCCAACATCACGGCCAACTCTATCAACGGCGACATAGATATCTCCAAGTACGATACTAGAATAGACTTGAATGTACACATACAACAGCTAATTCCCAGGAATCTCGACCACATAAAATTACGCAGTGCAGATCAAGGCGGTTGGGCGCTTCCTAGTTTTATTAGTGGCGCCTCGCCAAAAGCCACCGTCGCTGCATCTAACACGATCCACTAGCAGGCTAAGCAAGATGCTCGTCCACGTTTTATCAATAAAACCAAAACGGATTACCGCAGCCGGCAGGCAAGCCACTCATTACGCGGAACTATCCAGATTTGTTTCCTTGCTCAACTGTATCCAGTATAGCCCTGCTGTCTTACTGATGTCATCCCGAGTAGTCCGTCCGGGGTGTCTGGGAGCTGAAAAAAGAAAGGAAGCTTAGATTGATGTGACTTGTCGATAGGTTATCGATGAGAGGGAGGAGAATGTCTGACTTTGGTCTTCGTTCCTTTTTAAAGAGGTCCTAGTATCCCTCCCCCGGATTTTTTTGTGTCTAGATACCTAGGTAGACTAGCAGTTGATGTTGTAATACCCGTAGTACGCGTTTGTCGATGGGTATACGTGCCGCGAGAGCTACACTGCATCGACGCGACTTCTTGCTAACTTCCAGCCACCAAGCCTCCGTAATTCAGACTCGAGTCTTTTGATAAGCTTACCCGTACAACCCATTCCGTCCGATTCCTATCCCCCATCCCTCAGCCATCATGTCTGCCGCCAGCCCAGCTACCAACCCGCCCATGGTGGCAAACGAGCATAACCAGTCGGTCCCGGACCCCCTAGCACACTTCAAAGCGATCCCATGGTGCGCGGCTCTTCTCGCAGACAGGGCCATCCTCGACACCGTCGTGCCGGACAGGCGGCCGCTCCCCTCCGGCGAATCTAGCTTCGTCCGCAAGACCATGAACAGCGCCGATACGGTGCGCGCCTGCGTGACGTTCATCCGCATGGTTAGGCCTATGCGGGCCAAGTCTTCTCCCGCTAGTACCAACAATAGCAATACGAACATGCAAGGAGATAAGAAGGAGAAGAAGGCGCTTTCGGGGTCTGAAGCGTTGCTAAGTGGCGGCGGCAAGGAGAACGGCGAGGACATGCGGAACCCATTCTTGCTGTTCAACGCGTTGGCGGATCTCGGGGCTGACCTCCAGAGCTTCGTGGGTACTATGCATGGTGGTTTGTTCGGTGTGCTGATGGATGAGGTTATGGGGACGGCGGCAAATATGCAGGCTGGTGAGTAGCCACGTCTTTTCTTACATAAGGGCGCGGGAGGAGCTACCCTTCAAGAGATGAGAGGGAGGGATGGAGATTGCTAACGAGGAAACACAGCGAACGGAGCTTACACGGTCAAATTCACGACGAATTTCCGGCGCGCGGTCAAGACCCCGCAGGTCGTTCTAATCCGCGGCCGGGTGGTGCGTAAGGACGGCCGCAAGCTCTACGTCAAGGGCACGATAGAAGACAAGGATGGTAAGGATCCATACTTTCCTCCCCTTTTTCTGGAAGAATAATCTCTTAGTTGGCCGCTCTGAAGTATTGACACTCATGTTATAGGAAATGTCATGGCTGAGGGCGATGGCCTCTGGCTTGCGATGGACCGGAACGTTGGTCGCAGCAAGCTATGATAGACTGATCCCCAAACTCTTATATAGTCAAGAAATAAAGACTAGAGTTGTATATAACTGTGGTTCTGTTCATTCGACAAGCTACACATGACTGTTATCCCTCGAACAAGCAATATATATATATGTTTGATGATAGTGAATATGGTTCGTTCTTGATATCCTCGCTGCTTCGAGTATGTACATATAGAGATACTATTATGGTGAATCAACCTATGGTACGAGACTCCAATCGGAAACGCTGAAAATGACGCAAGTCTATCCAAATCCGAATCAGGGCGATGGGTTGACCAACATGGCGCTCATGTCGAGCCAATGGCGATTAACACCGGCCAATCGACGAATAAACGCGGTCGACCAACCCGACCTTATAACGCCGAGATCACCTAAACTCCCGCGAGTGCATAACGATCGTAAGAGGGAAGGGGAAATATGTAGTATATTATATCCTACTCATTATTACGTTGTCACGTTTGATCATTGATTAGTTTGATTAGCTATTTAGTCCGCCTTAATAGCACTGGTAATAAATGTCAGTAATAGTTCTGATATTAAGAATCCATGACTCGGAAAGATAAAAGATAAACTTACCCGTATATCCTCCTAACGAACGCGTAGGCCGTCAGGAATCCCACGGTGCCAGTGAGCAGTCCATACACGCAGCATGCGATGAAGCTATAGGTGAAGAACAGCAAGGAGCTGACGAAGCCCGATATGTGCAGGTTGGCAAAGTAGTACCACACACTGTATAGGAACACCCATACAGCGCTGCCGCCGCCGACTAGGAAGGACTGCCACCACCAGTGGTAGTTCTCGGAGCAGAGTTGGACGTAGATGGTCACGACCGTGACTTCGGCGATGGTTAAAATGAGGATGACGGAAACGACGGCTAGGAAGCCGAATACGTAGTAGTAGCCGCTCTTATCTTGCCACAGCGATTGGAAGACGAAGAGAAGCTCGATGAAGATGACAGCAAACGGTACTAAGCCAGCGAGGAAGATGGCCTGTATGCTCTTGGCGTACCACGCTTGCCTAGGGATCTGCCGAGGAATGCTAGAAGTCTTCGTAGGATGCTCCCAGGCGCCCGTGCGTACAAATCCGTACCACGAGCCAAGATACACCAGCGGAACCTGGATGCAAAGCCAGAGGAGTACAATCGCTATCAGGGTGCCAAAAGGAATAGCAGTGCTAGAGGCCTGCGCCCAGACGAACAGGTTCAAGATAAAGACCAGACCGAAGAGAAGACCGGGGAAGAGACACGCCGTAACCAGCGCATTTTTGCCAAAGTCTTTTCCGTCGAAAGTCTTGTACACTCTCGCGGAGAAATAACCGGAGAAGACCCCTGCGAATACAAAGAGGCCTACACCAGCGCTGATGAAACCACCTCGGAAGCTTGGGTTCAAAACACCGATAGCACTCAACAGGATCAGACCTACAGCCATGAAGAGAAGCTGCATGCCCGATCCTACGAGAGGTGCGAGAAGGTAGCCGTACTCAGGCTTGCGGAACACATCCGCATGCAGCAGCTTCCATCCCGTAATGTCCTCTATAGCCTCCTCGTCAGACGAGATGTCAAGGTCCTTATCCGCATCACCTTCCTTCTCAAGTAGGCCGAACCCAGTCTTCTCAGACTTAGGAGTGCGGGGACCGGCTTTCCCCTTACGCTTAATCCGTAGCTTGCCATCCTCAACAGATCCTTCCTTGTACCCCTTGATGTCGGACCTGATCGTCTTAGCTAAAATCATCAGGACGATACCGGTAAGAAGGCCGCATATGATTAAAGAGTTCACGATGGCTAGCCAGTGTATCCTGGACCCTTCTTCTGAGTTGACGAAATACAGATCCCAACGGCGGTTCCACTCGATCGACTCGTCTTCACGGAAATACACTGAGTAGGAATACGGGATAGAGATGGTATCGTCGTCATTGCCCTCCTCGATCGCGTCTGGGTAGTACGACGAGTATGAGTACTGCGACTGGAAATCGGTCGTCTTGTTGGGGGCCATGTAGAGCTCGAAGTGATCCTCAACATCGTGAAGTTCAGCGGGACAGCCATTCTCTCGTTTGACATTCGGGCCAACGCTCTTGGTATAGACCTCAAATCCCACAACCACCTTACCTCCTTTGTCGCCGGCCCGACCTGGTGCTCTTCTATATCGAATTACGATGGTGTGGTGGTTGTTGAGGAAATAGCGTGGTTTCCCCGTGCTTGCCGAGTAATCCGTAAAGCCGAGCTTGAAGCCAGCAGCGTAATATTTCCGCGATTTATCCACAGTTACGAAGCTGGTGGCGCCGGGTAGGTTGTCCACGATCCATTCTACTACATATCCGTCTCTGACCAGTTCCTTAGCTCTTCTTAGATCTTTTCTCGTAATTTCTTGGTTGCATAGGAAACTGCATTCCTTGTCCTGCCCCATCGTAAGATCGATATCGGAGGTTATGATGCGGTCGCCGCGAAGGACTTCTCCAAGGTTGAGCGAGATGCTCTGCCCGCTGAGTAAACCGGCTCCATGGCTTCGGCCTGTCGGTGGGCAGACAAATGGAAGGTCATAATACGCATATTGCAATTGCGTGTTATCCGAGTAGACTTTATTGACGAGGACGGGAATGTGTTCGTTCTCTTTATAGCTTTTCACCGACCAGCCTATGTTCGAAACAATCACGTCAGATTCCGTGTACTTCAACTTGAGTTCGTCAACCTAGACTAGGCACACAGGGTCATCTTACCCGGAATATAGAAGGCTTGGACTTGTGAGACTACTAGAGAAGAGAGTAGCCATTTCAGACTATTCCTCAGACCTTTCCCCATTTTGCGTGTATCCCCCTATCGCTATCGCGACTCGAAATACATCAACCCGGCTAATTTGTGGAAGTTGTCGGATGTCTGGGTTTGGTCTTAATTTACAACTCGAACTTCCGTCTTATATTAGTCTATGGGATCGAGAACCGACGAACGGAAGTTTGCTATTTGCGTCGCGACGAAGTGGTCGTGGAAATTCTATTACTAGAGCCGTTTCGTGGCTGTAAGAAAAAGCCACCCAGGACGATCGAAGGATCGGTTCAGCAGTTGATAGGTTTAAACGAGTGTAATTGGTACTAAGTACCTAAGACCTAAGGGACAATGTGCAAGGGGGGATTTTAAGCTGAAGATTGGCGCTGACGCTGATCTTATGATGCTGTTTTGGCTTGTTGGGTTGACCTTACAGTACGACCGTACACACAAGTGTTGACACGTCTTTGTAGCAAGTGTCAAGTCAAGTTGGTAGCAGAGTATGTAGAGATAGAATGGGATATGGCAGTTATCGTTCGAGACATCAGGAAAAGAGAAGAGAAGACGGCAAAATGGAGAGGCATCTATACCCCCCCTTGTTCAATGTTGTTCTTTGCTACGTTCTACTGTATGTACATCATAGTACAATTTACGAGACCCAGTCCAGTTCCAAGGCCAGTCCCAGTCTAGTAGTAGTCCAGTCGCCCGATCGCGCTAATATTTGTTCTTGGCAGATTCCTAGACCCTGTCGCGTCTTTAGAGTTACCCAACTTATTCCTTTCCTCGGCTGGCTCCGCAGTCCAAATCTCCTTATCTATATGCACATATACGCATATACGCACAGTATGTAAATACGGTATACCCAATGAACCCTCTAATGTACAAATATGATTTATCATTTATATACGGTCCATGTTAGACGGGAGGTACATGTAGGCTATAAATATCTAAATATAGCCACACATATGTCTAGCGTAGGTACTTGCTGCATAACAATTCGTGTTTCTGAGCGCTTAAGTTCATGACCAACTGTCTATAAGAAACAAAACGTGGTTGATCTAAACTTATTACCAAATGACTTTAGCCATGATCCTTGTACTCGAATGAAGCTGTAACTCACGATGATCTATGTATTGTCTATCAATAAGCTTAAACTGTCAACTGCCAACTATCGAACAAGCTTAAAACTCCCTTACCCAGATACCGCAGGCATACATCTAAGTATGGGTACATGTATGTGCGGTATGAGTGATGTATATTTACATTTAATCAGAAACCCAGGACCATGAAGAGTCTAATGTATTGAGAGATTGCTCTGTCTATTGATGTATGCTGACGAAAATAATGCAAAAGGGTATACTTCTCCGCCTTGCTATGCAACGAATCTGTTCCGGTCATTCCATCGTATGCTTGCTTCTTATGTACAATCCACTTCACGTATCTCCCACTACTAGAGACTGATAATATCCAGCTCCGAAAAGTCTGGAGGAGCGCGACCATAAACTACTCGCACTTTACTGTCCAGCGCGGTGCCCTCGTTAGAAATCCATATGTGCTCACTGAATTCCTTTGTCCTTCTAATCTCGTCGTCGCTGACCCCGAGATCGTCACGAGGGATCCAGACCGTCGGTCGTCTTGCGCGCAGGGCAGAATGCATGAACGCACGTCTGACAAGCACGTCTCTTTCCTCAGGCGTAAGATCCTCGATTTCATCATGGAACCCTCCATATAGGGCTTCACCGATGGCCCTCTGCGCTTCTAGGTCCTTCTGCCGGCGCTCTTCGCGATACTTGTTGACATTCTTCAACCCTTTCTCCGCCTTACCAAAAGTACGGTCATAAGTACTTTTGCCGCCACGAGCCGCCCAGGTACTAGCGTGGACAATGCCCTTAACTGGCTTAAAATTAGTGAGCTTGTTACCTCGCCCTGGCTTATTGTCACCACCATCTATAGAATTGGATTGACTTCCACTCTGGTGGTGCTCAGGTAAACCCTCTTTATCAAGTGTCTCATCATCATCACCATCCTCGACAAGACCTAGGCGACGATCCTGGGCGCGCTGGAACGCTTCATCGCGAAGCACTGCCTCGTCCTCGAAAGTAATAGGCAAGTATCGGAACAGTGGTCCGAATGACCTGTTTAGGAGCAACTGGTATATAGCTGTGAGGAAAATCGAGACGATCATGATGATCGCTTGTGGTGCACATGCGACGTTGCCATCTTGGTCTCGAACGAGGAAAAATAGGCCGACGAGGCACAGTTCCATCACGTAAAGCCCAGTGAAGGTCTGGTTGATAGCTTGCGGATATAGTACGCCACCGGTGTCATTAGTGAAGCGGTTGACGTATAGCATGCTATATCTGTTAGCGATCCAGAGGAGACTAAAGGTGATGATGGCGAAGATAGAAATGATCGGGGCAACAACTAAGTAGATCAACGCAATGCATGCGAAGTTGGTATAGACTGGGAAATATGTTCCCCAGTTTACGTCCGGTAGCTTAGTGTTGGTAGACCACTTATTTCGGGCTGTATTGTTCATAATCCTCGCAATAAGGTACCAGTTGATCAGGGCTCCAATTTGCAATAATGTACCCGAGCTCACACTAAGAGCTTGCAGTATCATATAAGAGAAGAAGTAATTCGCTGCCTTTGGTAAGTTTTCTGCCAAAAGGTCCGCAATCCCTGTTGGGTTGTTCGCAATGTCTTGTATAGTCTGGAGCAGGCCCGTAGCTAGGGAGACAACCAAAAAGACTTGAACGAATAGGAACGCGAAGTAGAATTTTTGGACCGTTTCCGATTTCTGAGACCCCGTTTTAGCTCCTTTAAAGCTAGCGAGGATACCCATGATGATTGGAACAAGCCACAGAAGTAGGGCTAGCAAAATAGCTGGGAGGACACCGGCAACACCAGATACCACATTATGGATTGTCTCGTTCTCATCAATGAACCTCAGCCAGGGGAACCTTTCCGTCAATGTGCTGACCTGGGAGATCGACGACGTGAAAGCGACGGGGAAAGCCCAGAGAATAATCATTCCGGTGACGATGGCCACTGAAGCGGCGGTCCTGAGCCACTCGGACCACCAGCTGATGGCCATATTTTCCCAGACAACGTCATTAGGGGAGATTTCCACCGTTCGGGGGGCCATATGCCTTGGGATGTGGTGGGTAACGCTCTGACAAGCCATATGTGCGGCGACCTGATGGTTGAATTGGATGAACGCTGACTTCATGAGCGGGTAACGCTCGGGATTCTTTTGATCTATTTCGATCTCCAGATTTAGTCGTGCCAATTCTTGTCTACACCAATATATAGTGTCAACCTTCTTGTTGATGAAAGGAAGTCCGGGCAGCCACGAGGGTGTCCAGTCAAAGTTCGCAAGACGGTGAGTCGGTCGTTTGGACTTCTTAACCCACTTCTCCCATTCAGCCCCACTGTCTTGATCTTCTTTCCATTCCTCGTTATAGGCTTTGGGGTATTCAATAGGCTCAAGTTCCGTGCTCCCGAGGAATGGAATGACTGACTTGATTTTCTCCAGAAAAGTCTTCTTCTTTTCCTCCTTAAAGGGGAAGTCGTCGCTTTCGAATCCCTGAGGAACCGGAGACGCGTAGCCGCCTTCTGGAGGTTTCCAAAACTGATACCATCGCTTGGTTTCGAGGTCAAGTGTGTCATCAAGGTTAGTAGCCTTGCGGGTAGTGTTCCCGAAGTGGCGCATCTCAACGCTCTCCCCCTTAAGCATGGAATCTTGAGAGACAGTGGAGCCATTGCGGGAATGGAGCGCTTGCGCTGCGGATGGCCCCATGACGCGATCTTCCGACCCGAGATCGTGAGGACGGTTTGAACCCTGAGTTGACGGCCTCGGTAGATCCTTCTCATCCGGAAGCTGTACACGACGGCGATCTGATCCACGAGTAGGCGGAGCGGACGATGGGCCCTGTGACGGTCCTATCGCCACGAAACCGTTCGTCGTTTCTATCTGATTATCGATGCCATGTGTAATGTTCTTAGCGCCTCCGAAGATTCCCTGTCCAGTTTTGCCTACAGCACCGACACCTTTTCCAAGTCCCCCGGTCAATTTTGACAGTCCAGCTGTTACTACGCCTTGACCACCAGATGGTCTAGTACTATTGCGTCGAGACTCGGCCTCGAACTCAGCTTCAGCATCACCGAGATCGTGCGGTACTTCGTGTCGGTCGCCACTGCTTACGCCCTGGCCACCCTCGGCTTGGATTTTGGCTTCGTCATCCTCCCTTTTCTGACGCTCAAGTCTTTCTCCTTTGGAGGGTCGGTGGGACTTGGATGCTTTTCGGGCCTGTTTTTCATCTGCCTCCCTCTTCTTCAATTGCTTTTTCTTGGCCATCCGAATGAGTTCCGTCTGAGCCTCCTCCAGTTGCTTATGGATTTGGTCACGCTTGGAGATCTTCTCCAAAAGATGCGTCAAATCTCGTGTAAGCCACACATTTCGAAGTCCTCCAGGAAATACGTCAAAGAGGCCGCGTAAGGCTTCCTCGCTGAGCCATTTATCAGGAATACCGCTCACCAAGACGGTGGTCGCCGAAGCTCGTAGACGATGTTCGGCAGTTGTTAGCCAATCTTGACGGATCTTTATATACACCCTTAACTCGGAAAAGAAGACACCGCAAACCCATATAATGGCCAATATAGCTAAGATGAGATGCGCCCAGTATCTGTTAGTCTGGTCCTTTCTCACGTTGCCCCATGCCAGAGTGTCCAGTCCAGTAATATTGGACTTCGGAGCCCCGGGGTCGCTATAATCGGCGCCTTGAGGATCGGTAGAGTTGACGTTTTGGGAATCGTCGGTAGTGTTAGTCGTAAAGTTACGACTAAGACCACCGACGTAATTGACCGGTACTAGGATCGGAATGATGACGACGGCCATAGGTATAAATATGACAAGTAGGGTTTGTAAGTATCGCAAAAAGAAGTACGCATCCAGGCCACATTTCTTGATGATATCACGATCTCGGAATCGGAGTAAGGTGCTAACTAAGCCCCAGGGGCTACTCGGGGGAGACTCAGTTCGTTCGCGTTCAGGCACAAGATATGTCTTAGGCTTGCTGTTATGGAATAATCGTTAGGATCTAGTCTAATAGATAAGGAGCGGGTTAGGGATTCGTACAATATCCTAGATAGCTTGTTTCTTAGTAACAAGAAAAGTCCCGTCTGAACGCCAAAAACTATCAACGAGACATTCAACGCGGTAACGAAGGCTATCAAGGTGATGCCTTGATTGCGCTGAGCGCTGCCACTATCTACACCATGCTTGTTAGAACCATGCGCAGATCTGAAACCCATCGGTATGATATCGGAACCCACCATTTGAATCCGCCATGGTGCCTCCCGTAGTTGGTGCCCGACCTGATATCCAGTCCTAGATACGATATGACAACGGAGACCTCATAAGTCAGCTAGACGAAAAAGTCAAGAGTACGTAGGAAAAGTCGAGCGAGAGCGGGAATGGCAAGATCTAAGGCCGGGATCTTGATAGTGAGGATCGTATAGGTAGAAGATAACGTTGTAGATAGTGAGTACTACGAAGAGAACGGTGCGGATTGAGGAACTAGGAAGATATCCACACGCAAAACAAATTAGTAGGTGGTAATAAGAGAAAGAGGTGAAGAAACATTGTCAAGGTTGAAGTCGTCACCACAAGAACTTGGCGTACATGTAATAGAAGAGGAGAGCAAACGAGCGATTAGATAGTACAGGGCTAATCAGAGAGAAGCTCTTTCAATTTGGCGGGAGGCCTTCTACCCTAGCCCAAGAATTGACTTGCTAGATGCGTCACGTCTGAAAATCTTGGATGGAGTGATAAGTGGAGGTCAATGAAGTACAGTGGCAGGTCCAGGGTACAACGCAGCATCATATCACAGCCAAGTCAACAAAGAGTACCAGGTTTTGCAGTGGTACAAGATCTAGCTTCTCCCCTTTCATCCAATCGTTGCAACAGGTTGATTGCTCCACGCTAAAGATTGAGAACTTGATGTCAGAGGCGTCTGCTTTGTGTGTCTTGCCAAGAATAACCCCTGAAAAGACCCACCTCGGTTCACTCAATCGGGCTACTATAATGCCACTGATGCCGCATATATCCAGCAAGCTCTGGGACACGCCATTTATGATTGGACCTGATTCACGCGCGGCTGTTATAGTCCTCCTTCAAGTTTGAGGTTTGAGTACGGCCCTTTGACTGCGCTTCGATTCTCATCTTTATTGGACTCGCGACAAAGGCCAGCTCGAATTAGATTTTCTTAGAAAACAATGACAACCAGTGGACCCTTGAATTAATTATACACCGTTGTATTTCGCGGCAGTTAATGGTCGAAAGGTGCCGTTTACCGAAAGCATTGGACTCTTCTGTGGAGTAGCTGACGAGGCGAGTGTTAGCTAGCTCCCACTCTTCATGCGAACCAAGGAAAATACCCCTTGGCTAGCAGAATTTGATGCAATTGACCAAGGCGAAGCCGAGATACGCATCACTAGCGAAGTTGTACCTTGGAAATTGTTATCGCAAGATAAAAAGACTGACGTCTTTTCTCGACGCTATTTTTCCGTCAGACTCTCTTTAGCGTTCCGGAATTAAAGCCGGTGTTATTCTGGCATGTGACGGCGCCTAGATGCACACAAAAGCTTATTACGTATATATCTTAAGTTGCTCAAACGCTTGGTACGTGTTAACCATGACCTACCCGATCCTCATACCGTAGATTAAGTTCCTCACATTCCGTAAGGAGTAAATAGCAGCTCAGCTGGAAAATAATGGCAGATCCACATCATGAGTCCGTGTCCTGTGTATTATTTGAGAGTTCGGATAGATCGACCATTTTGATAGACATTCCACGTTCCATTGAGGAAGCACAGGTGTCACCAGGACAGGCCATCAAAAGACGTATCATTTCGTCCACCCCAATCAAAACACCATGGGAGACACCCGAACCGAAAAACAAAGATATAGCACAGCTAGCAACGCCATCGGCGGCCGTAGCTGAACTGATGACTCTAGAGAGCGTCAAGATCGCTCTTGAGGAGATCAAACATAACTATGAAGGACCATGGTGCCTCCCGCGTGTCTTAAAGGACACGAGTACAAGTAATACTGACAAGTTATCTCTCGAAATGACGCGCAAAAGAAAACAACGTTCTCCGGACAGCGAAATGTCCAACGTCGCTCAAGATCCCTTTATCCCAGACAGGTCTCACTATCTTCTAGGAACCATAGAATCTCAGCGACGAAATTTCCTTGCGGACGCTCCTATGTTTGACTTAATGGTGCTCGATCCACCATGGCCTAGCCGATCTGTGAAACGGAAACGGGATGGTTACACGGTTGTGTATGGTATGCAAGAAGCTAGAAACCTCTTGAGCCAAATACCGGTGTCGTCACACCTGAAGCCGGATGGCCTTGTGGCTGTTTGGGTCACCAATAAGGCGACAGTCACTGAATTATTGACATCGCCCGGTGGGATATTCTCAGAATGGGGCCTTGAGCCTGTCGGTGAATGGGTCTGGCTAAAGATCACGAGCTCCGGAGAACCCGTCATCGACATAGAATCACAATGGAGGAGGCCATGGGAGAGGTTATTGCTAGGTAGGAAGAAAGGCGGGACGGTGACAACACCGATTCCAACTAAGGTAATCATGGGGGTTCCAGATATTCACTCAAGAAAGCCAAACTTGAGGTCCTTATTCCAAGATATTCTGCCAGAAGATTATAGTGGATTAGAAGTATTTGCGAGAAATCTGACTCTGGGATGGTGGAGTTGGGGTAATGAAGCTCTCCATTTCCAACAGGGAAACCACTGGGTAGATATAGAAGTTAAATAAGGGTATAGCATCAAAAAAAATGTTAGTGTCATATGAGCCCCGTTCCATTTCTTGGTTTGACTCGCGTATTATACACGTAAATATCGACTTCAAGTCCCGATATACATACAGTCGTCTTCTATCAGCCATGTAGAATTCAGACCGGATATGAAGCCTTGATGGCTTTGCTGTTTCCATCGTATTACCACCTCTGGGCGGTCTCGATTATTTTCATTTCTTCGTTCTCTGTCTTGCCGTCCTAGTCATTCTTTTTCCCTCCTGCGAACTTCGGATCTAACGTCCTATCATTATCCCAATTGCCCTCCTTCAGTAATCTCTTCGCCTCATTACGTAGCGAAATCCGGTCGGTGGTGGCTCCCATTTCATGTCTCATTGGTAATGTGCTCTTCTTCTCGACGATCTTCTGCCACTCCTTCTGTCTCTCTGACTCCTTGTGACGCTTCTCAAGCTGTGGCGGGTTCCACGGAGATAGATCCTTCGGGGGCTCGGGCCACGCGAACGGCTGATGCAGCTCGACCGTCATCGTCTTAACTGGCGGCGGTCGGTAAATGCGGTGATGCATCTTTGAACGCCGCGGCAGCCGTTGTGTTATATGCGATCTCACGGCTAATACCGGGACATTGTATGCGTGTAGGAGGTAATCGCGTAGATCTAACTTGTTGAATGTTAAGGGAACTCTAAACGAGGCAAAGTTCGGCGGTTGGCTCTCTCGGCTTCGTAAGAATGTGATCGTGTGGTCAGGTCTACGATAGAACTGATATTAGCCAAGGGGAAGTAGATAGTATAGGCAGAGAGACTTACAAGAACACCTGCTTCGTTCCCGTCCGGAACAGTTTTGACGCCATAGTGTCTTAATGACGACCTAGGCTACCTCAACAAAGCTGTTCGAACACCTATAATGTGTATATATGTTGAATTCAGTACATCGATTCCGTTAATTCGATTTGAGGCGTTCTGTAGATCGGTGGATGAAAATTCCGACGTAGTGGACCCATATGTACTTATCCGCCCGCGATAAGATAGCTCAAGTGCTGAAGGCTTCGAGGGTTGGTGAAGAACTCATCGATATGATTGGACAATGTGTCTTAGGATGAGTTACACGGTGGACCCAAGCTGCCCAACCATCATCCATAATATTGGTCTTCAGACCACAAACTTGCACACTCAATTAGAGACATCGCATTGACTTTATTTACTTTCTTTCATTTCGTTGACTACCTAGACTTTAGGTCGAGATCTGGAGCTTAACCATCAATATAACCCCCTTTCAGCAATGAGCAAGTCCTTGAAGTATCTCCACATATAATAGCCCCATTTACAACAGATCTCTGCGTTTAAACGTCGAGGCCGTCAACAACAATGCCCTTGATCCAGTCATGCTGCATGAATCGGGCAACCTCATTCGCGGCATCTTCATCGACTAGGATGCTGACCAGATACAGAGCTGCATCTAGGCCAGCAGATATTCCCCCAGCCGTGATAACCCGAAGACCACCTAGGCGCATCGCGGCGCGACGAGCAATGGACTCGCGTCGTCCGTTCGAGCCCTTGAATGAGATACTTCCTTTTCTGTATAGTGATAATTAGTAACTGTAAGTAGCATATGTGGATATGTAAACATACCGTGCCGCAGAAGGGCGTCTTCCAGCATCCGACTTGCGACGGATATAAGGGTTCTCATCCTCGTCGCCAAGGTCGAAGCGAAGGTTGTTCACGACGTATCGCGCATCCTCGACGACGTCGGTTCGCTCTTGCAGATCACGTTGCGCTGCATTACTGCAGAGGATCTCGAACTTGGTCATGTAGTCTGGGTGGGTTGTGGCGGACAAGCCTGCCAAGATGCCTGCCTCGGCTAGAAAGAGGGACCCGGTGCAGATAGACATCAATGTACGCTCTCGGGTATAATCCTTCCTCTGGAGCTCTGCGAAAGCTTCGATGACGGGTAGGGGTTCGGCTTGCGCCTTAATGATACCGTCGGTGTCGACGCTACCCACAATGACGAGAACGTCAAAGTCATCGAGACGCTCGTGGGCCTCCTTGTATGTGATCTGGGCACCAATGATAACTCCCTGTTCTGAGAGGACCTTTGGCTCTGAAGCAGCAATCGTGCAGTCGAAAGCTTTGGTGTCTGCAAGGGAATATCTATGTTAGCATTCTGATAATTGAGGTAAAAAGTGGTCGTGTGCGTATTGGGAACACAAATATATAGGTACATATGTAGCTAACGTACTTTCATCATTCTTATCATGACGAGCCCACTCGAGAACCTCGAGGGTACCAGCGAAGTCCAACAGGTCGAACTTGGGCTGAAGTGCGAAGAGCACCTGGATAGGCTCATCGGCCACTGCAGAGGTCTTGTGTGCCATGATTGGAGGTAATTGGCAACGTGTTTGTAAGGGAGGTGGAGGTAGGAGGTGGGATGTGTGTCTGGTATGTGGAAGTGTAATAGCTTAGAGAGGAAGATTTACGAATGTCGACGAGGCTACACAATTGATTTTAATCGCTAGAGTAAAGAGATTAATGATTCAATTGCTTTGTCGTCGAAATCGTCCGACTGCTGCTTTGAGAGGTAAAGGGAAAGAACTGAATGAGAATGGCCAGACGAATGGAGAGAGGAATCCAACCTATGGGCTGATGAATCGAGTGATTGAGGGGCCTCAGTTTTCAATACCAGCCCACGCCGGAGAGTTACGTAGGGGCTATGCAGCTTGAGGAGGGGCCAGGTCAGTTCTCTAGGTACCGAGTGGTACTGCCCCACTTCAGCATATGTATCATTCCCCTCCCCCAGATTTTAAGCCTGCTAGGGGTGCGGAGTCCAAGGGATCGGCCTTCTTTGGTGGGTCTAGAGGTCACGCTCTCACCGTACGGCATACAGTATTTGAAGCTCAGGATGTACATCCCTTACATAAGTAGATACGATCAGCCTTCTTCTATACAAAGTCGTCCTAGAAATACTTAGTAAAACAAATCGTGCGAAATTAAATGCATTTGGAATTAATAGCACGTACTTGTATATTACTACAACTATCTTATAAGACCTATTTGTTTTTATTCTAGATAAATACTAAGATACCACGTGGACCTACATATATCTCTATGTGCGTATAGGTACCAAAGATGAAGCCTGGAATTCCAATTGCGATATACTTCACACTGTATAGCAGGCTTGAAGCGGCCTAATGAATCGAAACGACCCCACCACGGAAGGTAAAAAACTAAATGCGAATGGAAATGGAGCCTGGAGTAACCCTGGACCAGGACAGCACCGAGCTCTACTAAGGTTCCAGATGTCCCACCCTAGGCACCGCGCTGCCACCGAACCTCCTCGGAATTGACGAAAGCTGGTGCGGGACTTGCAGCTCTGTCGTACTTATGCTCGATCTGGAAATCTGCTTCGGACGGGCCTAGTACCCCCTTTTTACTGACTGATTTGATTTTCTCTATCAAATCGCTCCGTTCGGAGCTTCGGTCCTCCAATGTCTTCGGCTCCGTATGTTGGTCTTGTAATGTTTCATTCCATCCCAAAGAACCCCAGAATCGGAGTAGTGTCGTCACTCCTTTGTCGCAACTCTATGCATCCACCTTACATAGTATCAATGGGAGCTCCCCGCGCTAACTTATTATCTACTCTCTCAGGACGGTCAAGGACCTGACGAAAGCCATACATGGCTTCATACCAACTGCTACCTATCCGCTGCCAGACGAGCTAATCGAGATTATCGATGCCTACCTCTTCAAGCATGAGAAGTTCGACGAGAATGTCGCTGACAAAGTTAACGATGAGTTGCTGTCTATATTCCAGAAAGATGTGGCCCAGGTACCTTCTCGATATACGGCCTTCGTTGCCCTCCTTCGTCGTCTACGCCCCATAATCGGACAGCCAGCTAAGGTGTTCCAATGGTTTGACTCACTATTGCTGGTGATGAATTTTCTCAGCCAGGAGAAGGGTCTAGCTTCTGAGGTCGAAGGAGTGCTTCTGGACATTCTTACTGCCGACGATGGCAACGATCCTACTTCCCCAACCGGAGGCGCCGCTCCCCAACTTGCAGAACGGATCCTGCTTTTATGGCTTGACGGGTACGACTGGCTTGATGTGTACCAACCTCTCCGGAAGGTTCCCGATGCAGTAGCAGACTTGAAAGAGAGACAATTGCGAAGAACGTTACTGCATTACGGAAAGAGGCGCCCAAAGGTATATCTCCACGCTCTACGTGCATTTTAAGCAGCTTGCTAAGTAGACCTAGGATCTTCTGACTGTCCTTGACCTCTATGTGGTAAAGAAAGCCTATCGTACTCGTGCTTTGTCGTTCTTGGGGATTTTCGTACGAAGTCAGCCACCACATTTACATCTGATTCTGCAAACACCCCTATTCGGTAACTTAATCAACTGCCTTCAACACGATACATCAACCACCATCGTATCCCTCGCCTTGACGGCGTTGACAATGATCCTTCCGCACATGCCAAGCTCCCTCGTCCCTCACCTACCGACGCTGTTTAATATATACGCGCGGTTGCTGTTTTGGGAACGAGAGGTATCTTCTCAAGAGGCGGCGGACACTGACAGAGATCGAAGACTGTCTCCTAATGCCCTTGCCTGGGAGAAATTTGCCTACTCGTCTGACCACGATACCAGGACCATTCAAGAAGATATTGTCATTCATTATTTCACAATATTATATGGTCTTTATCCGATTAATTTCATGGATTATATCCGAAAGCCGCAAAGATATCTCCGGCATGCCGAAGTACCCGATGCTGACGATATCGAGGTTCAACCCACGGAGATCCGTCAAGCGTCTGAGCGCTTCCGTCGATGCCATTTACTCCATGAGAATTTCTACACCCTAACCATTGATTCCGAGAAAACCGACTTCGGGAGATGGATTAAAAGCGAGCCATCGGAGGTCGTAGCTGATTGCGTAGCTCTCTGCCAGCTGGGCGACACTTTGCCAAGCGAAGATATTCCAGCCTCTACCCATATGGGAGAGTCAGAAAGGGATGATCCCGAGAAGGATGTCCATGAGTCTGCGCTACTTAGCAATTCCTACCCTTCCGGCAGCTCAGCTTTTAGCCCTATCCAGGGTGATAACCGACGAAATACAGGGTCGACCTTCGCTGAATCCATCACTAGTAGTAGGAAACAATCGACCGTAGTGCGTCAATCATCCATAAGCAGTCATCTCTCCAATCGAGATGTATCAAGTTCCAGGCCGTCTGGGAATGGCAACGAGAGTCCAAATTTGTCTCGTCAGACAATTCAGTCTGGGTCGCAGACCCAGTTGCAGGACCTGATAAATTCCAACAAGGCCATAAAGTCTGGATTGCACCAGTCGATGGCGAATGATAGTGTCCCATCTCTCGCCCTGAGCCATCACGATTCAATTCCAGAACGCCCGCTATCGCAGCTTCAACCCAACCCATATGGCTCATTGTCGCCAACCGAGAGTAACAGCTCTCAGATTATCTATCTGCAACGCCAAATTTTACTCCTTTACAATGATCTCACGTTTGAACGATTCATGAAACAGCAGCACCTTACGCATATGGGTGAGCTACGGCGAAGACACGTACGGGAGGCGGCAAGTGAGGCGGAGACTCAGAATTTAATTATACAGAACCGACAGCTGAAGCAACGGCTGAAGGATGCAAAGGAATCAGAGACACAAGCCAAAAGAGAATCCGAGAAGAGTCGTACGCTCTCAAAGAAATGGGAAGCCGATCTTACTGCGAAGTTGAGAGCACTCCGTGAAGAGCAGAAGAAATGGAACGCAGAAGGGGGTGCTTTACGAACCGAAATAGACGCGGCAAAAATTGAGGCAGATAGGCTGCGTGCTCTAGTCTGTGAGGCAGAAGTGAGAGAATTAGGTCTGAAGCAAAACATGCAGTCCGTTGAGATCAATGTTGGCGAGCTAGAGAGGTTAAGGAAAGATGTCGAGCGATTAACAGAGTCAGAGAGAAATTATCAGGCCAAGGAGGCAGAGCGACAGGCCATGGTGACACGTGCAGCAGAGGCGGATAGTCGAGCTGAAGTGCTTGAGATGAAACTCAAAGCTTCCAATTCTGACATAGGAAAAACGCACGACACATATCAGTCGCAGATCGCAGCGCTTAACGAGAAACTCCAAGATGCACTCAAAGGTGGCGCAAGGCATAACGCCGAGAACTTGAAATCGCAAATGGAGAGAGCGCTCGCAGCAAGCCGGGAACAACATACAGAGTTAAAGAGTCGTATAGCAGAGCTTACGAAGAAGAACACGGCCTTACAAGCAACCATACTGGAACTGCAAGCCGAAGTTTCTAGCCTTTCGAAGGCGGAATCGAACCAACCCGTCGATCTTGATGCGGACCTGTCCTCTGATTCAGGCAGCCCTTTAAGTCATCGGAATATTCAGCAACGTGGATTTTCCGAGTCGGAGATGCTGCTAGAAGCAACATCGTACAACGCCACCCCTCCGCTGGAACCGTACCAGGGGCGACGACCGTCTACGCCGTTATCAACGGACCCGCTTTCGACGGGTAGAGGCAGCCCCACGGCGGAGCGATACTTCGGACGTGGTGAGTTTTCCTTAGACAAGTCCCGATTGAGTAGTATGATCTCGTGCTAATTCCCAATAGGTGGTGTACAGAATCTGCGCAAGGATAAGAAGGAAAAGAAAGAGGAGAAGGAAAGGAAGAAGTCTGTTGGTCTGCGTGGTATTAGGGGGTTCGTCTCGTAGGAGAAATGCTATGGCACTACTTGCGGCTATGTGGCTCTGGTTTCGCAGGAATTCAGGGCCCAGGCCACTCCACTGGGGATCGCATTGTCTCTTCCTCGTAGCTAAATGATAGACATTATATACATGAATTGATACCCTTATGCATTTACCACGGTTCTGATTGACACCGTTGATATGGATCTCTAGTTGCCTGGGTTTACACCTAACTGCAGGTATTAAGCATTCATAACTTAGAGCTCGTATCAGTAAACAAGGGGTCCCTTTCCCGCCCCTTAATACTAAGTACCTACTTACTATGTAGTGGGTATCTATCTCCAATACAAGAAGAGCCTTCAACTTTACTTATTACGATATTATTCAAATGCGAGCCTTCTCTAGCTTTAAGTTAATAAACCTCACATTCAAGATAGATGTCCGGTTATGTCTATATTCTAGCCCATGAGAACATCATTTTATTATACGATGCTATTAAACATACGAACGCACCTTTACCAGATCTAGGGGGTGCTAATCAACATTAGAATGTCGAATACCTTGCTGTTAGACTACCTGACTAAGTTGATGGCCTTCAATGGATACCAGAAAAACAATCGTAAACTGCTTGGTACCTAGCGTTTGGGCCTTTGGCATGGCTACTAGGTAAGATACGAGTCATGCGTCAGCTTCTTCGTCTTGCCCTTAGGCCCAGAGGGGTGGGCCCCCTTAAGTACAAACCGAAGAACTTCTAGCCTAGCGAGGCAACTTCGTATTTATATATTATTACTATCACTCTTACTGCCATAGCTATCGACGTTATCCTTCGATCTAAGTAGGCTCGATTGACCAGATGTACTTAGCAACAACAGTCGTAACAAGCCTAAGGGTTAAAAGATGATGTCCGTAGTCGAGAAAAGGGATCATATTCCTATCACATCATGAAGTCCGGATTGTTCGGATAGGTCCAATGATAGTCTACTTTCTTCATATTGTTGTTTCTTTTACTAACATATTGTAAACCACTTCCTAATTCACATTAGTTCATGGGGTTTGGCTCATATATTTCTTGATTTTCCTTGCCACTTATTCCCTTTCATGGTAAACAGGCGAGAAGCAGGCACAGTATCTACCTAATATCGTTGTTAGAACCTAGGTAACTAATTCCACGTGAATCAGAGTTTTCGTTAGGCGCGGGCTGTGCTGACGTCTGCAAATGTCAGCCAGTAGTCAGTCCAGCCCAGTGAACTGGTTAATGCAGGAACAGAACACAAAGACGCAAGCCTCAATGCAAGAGTAAGGGGCCCCCGCAAAACTCGCATACGGCCGCGCAAATTCAGTTTCATAGATTCATTTACTTCTTTCAGTGTGAAATCCAATGAAGTTTCATAGGTGGCTGTCCTCTTTGATGTCCTCTTTTTTTTCTTTTTCTGTACGTAGACAATAGTAAAGCCTGGAATGCTTGATTTAGGGCAAATGAAAAGTCATGTAACGTGGGCTGTATGTACAGTTAATATAATATTGCTAACACGGTCTCGTTTTTGAAGATCATGGGGTGTTAGCGAGGTTTATGGGTCAAATACGAGGTTCTGCACGTCATCGCCAGATTATCAATTTCCTTCGTTAGCTTTGACTTGTTTTGTTCCATGCGACCAAGTTGGGCAGCTGGTCCTTTTCGTTGGTTCCGAAGCCACACTCTTATGAAACTGAGGATTCAATTGTTTATACTTGTGTTTTACTCAACTAAAATAGCAATAGAGTTTCGAGTAGGTTATACACGTACAGCCTCCAACTTACTCTTTTTCTTTATACTTAACAGCAATTGATTCAGTAAAGAGAACTAAAACGGGGCTTTTTATGGGTGGACTAGGATGAGGAGCCCTCTTCGGAGCTTGTTTCCTGACTTTGCGCAGGGGTAAGTAGAAGAACAGATTCTAATTGGATCGATCGAAAGCCACTCAGAGACTCCACTCTGTCGGGACCAAGATGGGAAAGCAGGGCACGCAAGGATGGGGCCGTGGCGGCATGGGGCGAACCACTTAGATAGCCTAGAACTGTTCCCCCTAAAGGCAGCCGGAGAGTCCCATTGGTCAGAATATAGAATCACTACGTCTTTTCCAGGAACGAGCTTATGCCTGGAATGGAAGATACAAGGCCATCAACAAAAATACAACCTGTGGATGTGAGTCCACGTACTATTTTTATTACGTGTCGGTACAAGTATCATACCATCTCCCCATGTCACCATGGGTTTTCTAGCCTTTTCTTTCATCCGTATTCTCGTTTCCTACGTAGTAGAAGAGTAGTCACTAGGGGATCGTCCTACACGTGAATCACGTTCATTAATCCTTCTTAAGTAGTCTTGGTTGATATACATATCATTACTTCTTTTTCCCTCCTCCTTCTTGTTATCAATAATTTGAACTTACCTAGGTATCTAGCTAACACTTACACTCGCTTTGCTGTGTTAAGCTCACTCGCTTGCAACATCCTTTAGCTTAAGTTTGCACTTGCCTAGCTTCGCTTTGTGGCTTGTTTCCGACCTCATCGCCCGGAGAACAGCTAAAGCCGAGCAATATTCTACAGGAAGCGTTTTTGGAACATAAATTCATAATCAACAAACCCCTAGGTCCTTCATATCCTTCCATCAAACCCTCCGAAGTAATTCAGTAATAATGCATACCCTCACATCTCTCCTTGCCTTGGCGACTACGGCCTCGGCCATCCAGGGCTTTAACTATGGCTCTACATTCACTACTGGTGCCGCCAAGCAGCAGTCCGACTTTGAGAACGAGTTTACCACGGCCCAGAACCTGAAGGGAACTTCCGGTTGGACCAGTGCTCGTCTCTATACCATGGTAGTAAGTATTGTATCCGACGTAATCAAGCCCATAACAAATTGGTCTAACCGCGACGCGTCTTATAGCAAGGTGGAACTGCCAGTGATCCTATTTCCGCCATTCCCGCCGCCATTAAGACGAAGACCTCTCTGCTTCTCGGTCTTTGGGCGTCCGGTGGCGACACTTCTTTCGCCAACGAAATCCTTGCGCTAAAGGCTGCCATCAAGCAATACGGAGACGACTTCGCCAAGCTCGTTGATGGTATCTCCGTCGGTAGCGAAGACTTGTACCGAAACTCGCCCATGGGAATCGCGGCTGGTTCAAATGTTGGCACCGGTCCCGACACAATCGCTCGTTACATCAAGGACACGAGGGATGCTATCAAAGGAACTGGATTAGAGAAGGCTCCTATTGGTCACGTTGATACTTGGACTGCTTGGTACAACGGCTCCAACCAGGCTGTCATTGACGCGTGTGACTGGGTTGGCATGGACGCTTATCCCTATTTCCAGGACACCATGCCCAATGACATTTCTAAGTCTAGCTCTCTCTTCCAGGACGCTCTTGGAAAGACTCAACAGGCAGCTGGTGGAAAGAAGGTCTGGATCACCGAGACGGGCCACCCGGTCAGCGGCAAGACTGTTGGACAGTCCATTGCATCTACGGACAACGCCGAGACTTTCTGGCAGGACGTTGTCTGCCCTCTGCTCTCTAGCGGAACCAACCTCTGGTACTACACCCTCCAGGATGCCGCCCCCGATACCCCCAACCCCAGCTTTGGCATCGTTGGCAACAAGCTCACCACCACCCCGCTTTTCAACCTGGGTTGTGAGAAGTCCAACACCGGATCCTCATCTTCGTCGTCCGCAAGTGCTTCGTCTACTAGCAAGAGCGGTGCTTCCTCGACCGGTTCTGGATCTAGTGCTTCGGCTAGTGCGACGGGTTCCACCACCTCCATTGGAAACTCCGGTGGCAGCCCCGGCGGTGTCCCTAGTGGCCAGATCTCCAGCCAGGAATCTGCTACCGTAACGCCTACCGCCATTGCTCCTATCTCGACCGGTACTGGCTCCGGTTCCGGCTCTGGTTCTGATTCTGGTTCCGGATCTGGTTCTGGCTCGGGCTCGAGTGCTAACGGCACCTTCACCGCGCCACCGCCGGCTGCTACCTCATCTGTCCCCGCTAGCAGCGCCATGGGTCTGCAGTCCGGCGCGTTCGCCGCTGCCTTCGCCGCCATTATGGCCGCTATCTACGCGCTGTAAATAAGTCGTTTCGGGTTGTTTCTTTTCTAGACTGGTATCATGATAGGCGTTACGAGGCGGCCACACTGGTTTTGAAGGATCGGCTCTGGCTGTACTCTTAAATAAAGGCATTGGAAGCCATGACATTTGGCCCAAGGGATATACGGAAATAGACAGGCTTTTTATGAACAAACCAAAAATCCCTTGATTAAAGGGGGTAGGACAGGACAAACTGCTACTGGATTGAGGCTACACACTAAAACTTTGTAATGCACTCTCGATAAAAGTAGAGGTGGCTAATTGCTCTTCAATTCATGACATGACACATAATTGTCCGCTTCTCAACTTAGGAAGTCTACGTACAACTTGGTGACTAGAGTTCCGTCTAATAAGTTCGGTGGTGTCTTGATGAGAACGACCATATCGACGCACCAGTGGCATTCATACTCTCGACATTTATTTATCATATCTACTAGGATTAAGTAAAGGGTCGCAAGTTGACTTTGAAGTAAACTTCTTATTGTCCTATTGCTATTACATTACACTAACCTTCGACTTGACACTATGATCCCAGATACGAAGTATCCGTGTTACTGACAGAAAACGGGTTGACAGAAGTGCTGTTACGCCCCTTCGTTATCTACTTAAAGTCATGGATTATATACATACAACTCTAATTATTAGCATAAAGATTATAGAGTTATAGAGTTCAAACAACAAACTCTATACTAGGCACTAGGGGAAATGAGGCTCACGATCATCCCCTACTTACCATCCCTCAATCAATCAGGTTGAAGCAACGGGTGCCAAGCTACCCAAAAGGGAAGTCGAAAAGGGGAGTGGGTGGAGACAAGCTTCGTGAAGCACGTCAACCCACCCTCATCTAACGACATCGTGCTTAAAAAGCCTTACCCGCCCATCTCTCGGTTTTCTGAGGGACATGTGCCCAATCGGCCGGTTCGATCCACGTCCTTGTTTTTAGCTTCAACGGTACGGAACGTGCGTTTAGCTCCACGCGCACCCCGAAGCATGGCATCCGGGGTTGCGGGTCTCTCCACTCTTGAGGCTCAACTAATACATACATATGGGGATCGACAACTTCTCTAGTTGTAGACGATTTGGACGATGAGATGGTCGGCTTAGTTGAGGATAAAGACACAGGAGCCTTGTACCAACCATTAGCATGAACAACACCAAGTAGTGGTAATAAAATACTAGAGAATATCAGAACGTGTTTATCAATTTCGCTACAAGAGGCTATTTGTAGGGCAGGGTCAGGTTCATGTGGTCATTTCAGTTCCTAATATATCAAGAACCCATGGACAGGCGAAATCTTGCAAATTCTGATGTAATTTCAACTAAATTTTATTATTATCTGGAGATTGTAAAGGTATGCTACCTGCCCTAACCGAAGACGAACTACCTCGCTGAATACAGAATCTGCAGCAAAGTGAATGGATAACTTGAACCATATATATGCCCATGACCGCGTTAGAGGATATCGTTGCATACCAAAACCAACCCCCTTTTCCTTTTCCTGATCCAACCCCAAACGCCAAGCATAACCACGCAAATAACGCCGATGTCCGCTGTTTATTCATTCCATGATCATAAATGCCCGGATGCATAAATCATAAAGCATGCTAAATCGATCCCCGAATCGCCCATCCATTCTCTTAGTTGCCGCCGAATGTCTCAGCGATATTACTCCCCGAGGCTCATAATGCCACACTCTAATGGCCCGTCGGGATAAGTAGCGGTTCGTGACGTCCCTCGGTCTTCGTTCCCGCCTCTTCTGACATGCCGTTGTTTCGCTCCCGCTTGACCGAGAAGCATTGAAAAGCGCCAACTATGGCAACGAGAGCACTGCCATACCATGCTAGGCCAGTGCAATCGACCTGTGACCCAATCGAGTACAGATAACCAGCAACAGGAGGGGCTATCATGCGGCAGGCGGCCCCAGCGCTAGCTGCAAGACCATTCACCTTTCCTAGAACCGAGGAGCTAGGAGTAGCATCCTTGATGAGGATCAGGAGGAGGGGATATAGGATGATGGAGAAGAGGTTCCTGATGGTCAGGCAAAAGTAAATAGCGGCATACAGAAGCCCATCTGGTACATGAACCAAGAAGGGAACAATAACGTAGGCAATGGGGTGTAGAACAGTAACGAGAATGAAGAGTCTGAACACACCGATCCTCTCAGCGGCGAGGGGGAAAATGACGACTTGAACGAAGAGCGCAATGGCACCATTGACAGCCATTACAAACCCGACGGACTGCATTGAGAGGCCTAAGCCACCAGGTGAATATAGGGGGTTGAATCTCGAGAAGAAACCTCCTTCGGGAGTATAATCGATAGGAACCTTCTCGTCTTCAAAGAAGATAGGAAGGAGATGATCATAAGTCATCGAATGGTACGTGAAAATGGAGAGGGCGATGACCAGAGCCATGATGCGCTTAGTAAATATGTTCAAACGCCCTGCCTTTTCAGGTTCCTTTATCTTGACCGTATCGCGGCTGAGTTCGATACTGTTCCTGCTACGGAAAGTTCCGTACGTCTCAGAACGTAGATCGACTGCAGGTTGCTTAATCGCGTCCGAGGTTTCCATAAGAGGAGTCTCATCGGAAACGTAAGTATCATCAGGAAGCATGACTCGCGGCACCATGTCGGGATGTGTTTCTTCAAGCAAGAAATACCCCAGGCAGATGCTAATCAGCAGAAGAGCAGCGCAACAGAGGTTAGGGAGGAGATAGGGGAAATCGGCAAACAAGCTGCCTTTCGGAAACGTGCCGGGCCAGGACTCATGAGGGTCCGCTAACATTCCTCCGATTGCTGGTCCGATGATGGTACCAATGGACCAAACAAAAGGCATAACGGAATATGCGCGGGCTGCGACATTAGCCTTGCACTGGAGTCCCTTTGAGTAGGAACTTGGGTTTAAACTTACGCTCATGTTCAGGTTTGGTGACCAGTTCTCCAACCATGGTCTGGATAACGCCGATATTGCCGTTTAGAAGTCCGCCAAGTGCTCGACCGATCAGAGCAACCCAGATGTTGGTGGCAAAGCCTACCATCACCATGCTGAACATAGTACCTATGCAGCCCAGGAGGAGAACAGGCTTTCGACCAACCCTATCAGATAGTCCACCCCAAAACATACCCATCAACGCTTCGGCGAGAGCGAAGGAGGAAATCTAGCGATGTTCAAGTTAGTATTGCTATATATTTATGCGGAATCTTGTGAATATGGCGAAGTTCTCCTTCTCAAAATCCAATTAATAAGGAAACCCGGATTATACATACAAGGAGACCGGCGTAGAAGGAGGCATCTTGCTCATTGCCGATCTTGAATCGCTTAACGAGTGCCCAGGCATAGGGAAAGATGGAAGTAAGGGCGATGGGCTCGGCTAGACGAACGATAGCTAATAGAAATAGCTGAACTGTTGGGAAGTCATCCGGGTTTCGGGGTGATCTCTGCTTTGTTAGGACCATTGCTTCGCAACTTGGTATCGGTCTTACGACTAGCTGACACAGCACTTGGCGCTTGATCTGAAGCTGGCGGGATGCTGGAGCAGAAGAACAAGCGTCAAGTGTTGTGGCGGCAAGTAATGCCTTTTCCTTCCTCCAGTAGTAATAGTAGTGTTACTATTGTCCTACTGCCCACGTTCGCGCGAAGTTTTACTTCACGAAAGTTTTTTTTTATATTTCAATTCTACGCCACTGGACGTATAGGAGGCCGGTGGAGGGAGGAGGGTTGCGGTTGCGTAGCAAAGAAGTACGCAAGTAGATGTGTATGAAACCTTGAGTTCTCGTCGGAACGCACGTTTAGAAATAATGGTATGATGGGAGCAGATATTACAGGAAGAGAGTCTGCATGTGCAGCTACTGCATGAAAAGAAGAGTGGTAGGTAGGGTGGCAGAGAGGCAGAGAGCGAGCAAGGAGGACCGCATCAGAGAAATATACTATGAATCGGAGCTACCAAAGAAGAAAAATGTGGGGATGCGCCAAAGATGCGCTAAAGATGCTTGGAGGTTCCTCACAGGTGGATCTTGCGTAACCTTATTAGTTCAAATGTTCAAATGTTCCTTCTGTAGGTCTCGCTGGGTCTGACCCAGATAGCCTAGAGAGAAGCTCCGAGCGCTAATTGCACCTTAGTTCGAATTATTACCAGTCCTCTATCAAGGTCTATCTTCCCCATCACCAGTTCCACCATCTCCCTGGTTAGCTGGATGGTCCATAATATGATAACAATAACTCGCCATCAGGGTACCATTTCGAATCCTGAAATGCTGATCTCCACGATTTATGTATTGGTGGTAGGTTCCCAGTTCTGAAAAATAGGGAACAGATCACGTAACAGCATACAGAAGCACAGATGTTCCAAACTCTGATTTTTCATCTCGTCTCACTTCCCACAATTTACCTCGAGGTTAAACAAAAGCGGCGTCTGTGCATCCCGTCGGCAAAGTATGTCGATCTCACAGTCATAAGAATAGAGAAATATAGTAGGTCGAGTAGGAAACATGTGGTCCGCCCGAGCGATGACCGAGATGATCAGCAAGGCATTGACCGGGTAATAATAATAACGTAGTCGGTTCTGGCGGTCTGAAGGTGACAAGCCATGCAGGCTGCCCGCTTGTTTACCTTAACCTACCTTACAAGATTCCGACTTCCAACGTATCACTTATCGATGCCTTGTCTGCTAGTCTGCCATGGATTATCGCTACAGCCGCCTATGCACGACCATCACCATTTTGATTCCCGCTGCACAATGCAGAACGCAGTGTTGCATCTCAAATGGAACAGCATCTCGATACTACAGCCAGGTTTTTTGTAGATGGAGCCCGGAGCCCAGAACCTTATGATTTACGGTCAACAAAGTTGACCAATCATTTAATATGGATTCTGATCTTCTTGTGGGGTCAGTCAACTGTGCCATGTCGTACTGCGGCATCGCTTCAAACTCTACTAACGCGCAGACGTATCAATGTGCTCAAAATTTTCAGCCACTCCCTAATTGGGGTATGTGATAGACGCTAATGGCGGGGCAAGATGCGCTAGCGAACTTCGTAGACCTAGTCGTCCGGGTCCACTTAGTGTCTTCGAAACAAGCGTGCAGCTAATTCTTCTAGATTCCTCTCGAAAAAGACAACGTCGTCTCTTTCTTAGACATTCTCTAATATGCCAATAATGTCGAAAGTAAGAAGGAGGGGAAAGATGGATGCGCAAACACCGCCATTTCAGCAGGTATAAAAGGTCAGATGCTCAGTCAAGATTCTGTTTCGTACACTTACAGCTTTACTAGAAGACCGGTAGATACATGTAGTCTAGCGTATATGGCTTTTCCGGTCATTCGGGGGATCAAAATTTGGAGAAGCCGTTTTCATCTCATTATCTATCTACCTACATATACGACAGGTCAAACGACATGTCGAAATGTCTACGACTAGCGATAACTCCGCTGTGTTGCGAATGCATGACACATACAATCCTTCTATACAGTTCATATGTTGGGTCTGACTGAATTATGTACGGTAACTAGCGCACACCAGTATCATGTCCAATCTCGGCTCAAACCCGCCACGCCCGACACCGGAAATTCCTTCAACCTAAGCTGCTCACTTGATCAACCAAGTCCTACTTGCGAATTTTCGTGCCCCCCGCGGCGGACTAAACGTACCACTAGGCTAATGCGACTTTTTAAAAATAAGTTAAGTAGAAAATGGAAATTCGTTATAAGTATAAGCACGAAATAAAAATAAAATAAATATATATAAAAAACGAATATAATTAAAATCGACTTTAACTTAAATAACTTTAAATTTAAGTTATTTTAAGCTTATTAATTTATATTATTAAAATTAATTTAATTTAACGATTATATTAAAATATGTTTTAAATGATATATTTTAAATTTAAAATAATTATTTTATATAAAAAACGATTTTATTAATTTTTAAAAATAACTTAAATCTTTTAATTATCGATAATTAACGTTAATTAATTAAAATTTTAATTAATAATAACCGTTTTAAATTTATAATATAAAACTTAAAACATATATTAATATAATCGTTAAATTAAATTGATTTTAACTATATAAATCATTAATTAAAATAACTTTTAAAATTAAAATTATTCGAGTTAAAATTAAAATCCAACGTTTTAAGTAGTTTAATAAAATAAGCCTTAAAAATTTTTAAAAAAAAAAACTTTTTATTTTTTATTTTTTCCCACCTTATTATATACATAACCTACATATATACATATAACTGACTAGATTTATTTTTATTATCGATTTCATTTAATTAAACCTACCTTCATCTTCGTTATTATTACTAAATTCGGAATAACGAATTTCATTTTTTCGCCATTAGCCTAATCATACGTTTAAGCTACCACACCCCCCTTCACCAACAACAACGAAGATTCGGTCTAGACTAAGCGATGAGGCTTTATTTATGTTGTGCGATTGGTTCTACATGAAGATCTATCATTTTTCTTGTTAGATCGCCGTTGCGCTTAAGACTTGTGAGACCATGCCCGTCCACATCTGACTCGATGTCTAGTCCGAGTAACTATCTACCTAGGTAGATTGTGTCTTTACCCGCTTATCAGGCTTACGGTTCTATCTACTCTAGATAGTCTCCCTACCTACCTAGGTTTGTTTCCTTATCGTAGGTATCCACGTTCGCCATGCCCAAGGTTACTCGTAAATCCTTGTATCATGCAATGCGATGCAGTTCAGTATCCTGCGGGGACCCATAACAGCATGGCATGGGTTTCTTGCATGCGGCTAGTCCTCCTGCGAACGTCAGTGGCCGTCCCGGGCCGGTACTCCCAACCCAACCTTCTGCATTAGCGTAGTTTAGCTCTCCGGACTGGGACTTGTCGGATGTTGGGTGGTCAGAGTGTTCAGGATGACGAAAACTTCCTGCCTCATCATCGCTATTCAGCCCTGCCGTGCTTCCTCGAGTCGTTCGTGAATGGTTCGAGCCATAAAGAAAGCTGTCATTGCCTTGCGGGGGCACCATTAACCCCTCGTTTGCGGGATATACTTAAAGGAGCCACAGGATGTCGTTTGGATCGTTATCCTCTTCCCGATTCGTACGATTATAGATCGCAACGGATTCAAGATTGGAGACGTTTCGACGGTCAAACAAACAGCCGGTAACCATTACCATGGTAAGCCATTCATGTAGCCATCCTTCAGAGATAGCATACCTGCATATGAAGGCTGTGTATAACGGCCCACAACACTAGGCGAAAAGACCACGACGTTCTGCTGGACCGGTCGCATTGGGATATGCGACCACACCTTGATCGCAATACCCGGGCCTATTCTTTGTCAAAAACACAGATAACCCTTAGGTATGCAACCGCGGCCCTTATCCGTGGACGCGATGTGACTCACTTGAGTTTATGTATCTAACAATCGGATCCTCCTACGGATAAAACGGGAAGCGATATAGATAATATTAGAGAGCACCAGATTGCTAGCAATCAGTGTACTGTTTCCCCCACGAAAATCATGCCTTATATTGTGGTGTAGGGCTACATTGAAGGTAGTCCCCGAAAACTGATCGTTTCTGAAGCTACAAAAACGTCATGAAGTAACCGTCCCAGACTGAATCATCCTCTCGGGTTCTTCCCACACAAGACGACTCTGCGCATACCTGCCTAACTATGTTACAGATTCGTCAACGAATCTCGACCAATTACGGAATATAATCAGCCGCATGTAAACCCCTAATGCATGCTACCTAAGCGAGCGAGTAGATTGCTAGGGTAGAAGTGAATATTAAATGCCGCTGTTTCTTCTATGTGTAATATAAAAAAACCCTTGCCAAGCCTTAGGGTCCAATGAGCTGTTTTTCATATTTGGTATATCACGACTTATAATACTTGATAATCTAAATCATGGATCGATCTGAGGGACTTCTCTGCCAACACGACCCTGGGAGCCTTGCGCAAATGCCAGTGGAACGAAATATGTCATTGTGACTCAATGTGTCGCGGTAAACGGGTGTAATGCCATATGGTACCACGAAAAGGGGTAACGTTTCAAAAATTCTTCGTAACCTTCCAACATATCTGTGCAAGCCGGGAAGAAGCAAACATAGCCTGGTATTACTATTGGCTTTTTTCAATGACGATTTCGACCTGATGTAAGAGAATTTTCGCGGTAAGAATAATTCAGAAGGAAAGCATAAACTACAGCTAACCTTCCTGTCTAAAGGAAAATCTCACGTAGACCGCTATTCATCCATTAAGCGAATTATACGAAATCATGCCGTCGTAGTTATCACATTTCAAAATAAGGGAAACACATTTCCAACTACTACTTCTCTACTCGATATCAATTAAACTTAGGAACCCAGTATTGATACCTATATATAACAGTATCTACCAGTATATGTGTAATATGGGTGCTAGTATGATGCTACACCACTTTGTATAATGCCTAGTTCCTTTCATTATCCTCATCCTCATGCGCACCGTGAAGCCTCGAAGAACTCCTGAAGCTCATTGAGTGAAACACCCAGGAGTTCAGACAACCGGTGTCTCAGCTCGTCTAGTGAGATCTCGTTCCGATCTGGGCTAAGCGGCGTCTGCTCCTCCTTCGCGAGCCGGATGAAGCCGGGCGGCGTTTTCTTCGGCTTTCTTCCGCTTGCGGGATCCGGTTTTTTCTTGCTGTTGAGCTTACGGATGACCGGTTGCCGCGGCGGCTTCGGGAACATCTCCGGCCGGGGACTGAGCAGAGCGTCACTGTTGCTTAACGGGGGAGGGGGTGGAGGACGATCCGGCGGCATGGGGGAAGGCTTGAGCTGCGGCAGTGGCTTCGGCTCCTCGATCACATCGTCGGTGGCGATGGGTAGGTCTAGGTCCGGACATAGGTAGCCGTCGTACTGCGGGATGCGGAAGTGTGCCCCGGGCAACCGGTCCCACTTCCACCCCTGACCGCTACAGTGGAAGTCTGCTATAGCGGCTGTGGCGTGTCTGTTCTGTGTGGTGACTTGTGCGCATATACCTACGTCCCTGACGGCTGGTTCAAGTGATTGGGGTTGAATGAGTCCTTTTACAGGGTCTTGATGCATCTCTAGCCAGCGCTCCTCAGAGAATAACTGCGCTACGTAGTCAACGGATATAGAGTAATGGGTCCGGTGCTTCGGCCGCATCCGGTGGAAGTCCCAACTAAGCGATTGTTTCCACGCGAGGCCTTCTGAAAAACTCAGCCCTTCCTGGGTTGAGTTGGAGGTCCTTATGGGTATTGGTAACCAACCACCAAATATGGATGCGATGAAGCTGTCGCCGAGCTCCATCTCAAGACTAGCGCCGTAATACGGTTCGCGAAGGTCTCGAGTGAGAGCTCGACAATCTCTCCAGTAGGCGGCATGACCAAGTCTAACACCCTCCTATCAGTATCCTAGCCCCAGAATGAAGAAATATGCGGAAGTTATACATACTCGTGTAAGATCGTAATAGCTGCCATGAACGACGTGAGCAGATACTCCTCACTACGCTCCTTACCCTCACTTCTTAACTCAGCCAACCGTTTAGGAAACTCTGCCGCCAATAGGATCGTCAATTTGCGCTTTCCATTCTCACACTCCTTATCCCAGCGCTGTATCGTCTCGTATTTATCTAGCTCGTCAAGCGCGAGCTCACCTCGTGGGTGCCGGCATGTATACCCGACCCAACCGCGCTCGGCATGCATACCCGTGTCCAGCTGCCACGTCGTGGAGCTCGCCATGTCGCCCTTGAGCTCATCTTCTGTGTTGCGTATCCATTCCTCCTTGAGCTCCGGCTCAGCCCACACGGCGCGGTGATGTCTTACTATCGTGCGCGGTACCAGCTCGCTACTATCCTCAGGAGCAGCAGCCGAGTGTGTGAAGCTACACCGACAACTCGGTTGCCGGCCGGGATAGTGTTTTGTAAAAATGTCGTGAGACAGGAAGTCGGACATCCAAGGCAGGCCCGCGGCCTCGAGGATCCGGGTCGCGAGCAACAGCGGTTGCTCTAACTCCCTGCGAAGTTCTGGATCTGCAGCCACCCAATTTGTGAAGACGGGGTGGACATCGCCCTGTAGGTTGAGGTCTCGCAATTCCGTAGTACCTGGTATTTGGTGTTAGACAACATGAACAATTTCTATATAAACAGGTCAGAGAACTATAGGAAAAGACCGCTTATGTACCTATAGCACCGCATTTTCGAATTTCCTCTTTATTCCATTTCTTCGCTCCCGAACCCGGCTGCGTCAAAACGGGGTCATATCGAGCGCAGGTGGCTTGGGGTGCCATTATCGTGGTCCTAATCGCCTACGTACTGCCAATTGACCGAGTCCAGCATATTAACAATGGAGGGGGTGCGCGACATCTTAGCCTTGTTATATATATCGTACCTGTTCAACAACGCCTTTGAAAGAAAAGTTCTTGCTGGTGAAAGCTGTTTAAAGGAGTTCAGCATTCCAGCCGAGGTTCTCAGGGAGGGGGTCAGGAATTGGGCCACCCTGGGTACGGTCTATGAATCAATTGTCTATCTATCCCTTCTGCTTCTTTGTCTAATCCGGCCAGACTGCATACTTGGGTTAACAATGTCCCTTCCAATAATTCGTCGTCATCGTCAATCTCGTAGCCCTAGATCGCCCGATCCCAAGCGTATATCTATCCTACCTAGCTTTCGTACTCCATCCGCCCGTCGCCGATGACCTTCCAAAACTCTTCTACGATTTCCTTCTGTCCACTAGGCGCGCCGCGCACTGCGAGGTATTTACGCCCATCAATCTTGGGCTCCCAGACTCCCGGATTGCCGCTGGCCATGATGCCCCCGGCCTCGGCAAGGATGGTCCATCCGGCGCACACATCCCACGCCCAGCATCCACCCTCCCAGTACACATCTAGCTGTCCAGCAGCTACAGCACACAGATTTAAGGCAGCACTGCCCAAGCTCCTGAATGAATGTATCATCGCACCGCCGGTCTCTTTGCTAGCGCATAGCTTTTTAAACACATCCGTTTTGACCTCATAATTGACGCCGTCGCGGCTGTTGCCCCATTCGATGGCTACGAGTGTCGTATCCAAGCCGGTCAGGGGTTGGGGGTTCTTGGATAACGGCAGCTTGTTCTTACGACCTTTGCCGCCTTCGAGTCCCCATACCGCGCCCTGTATCTGGTAGGCGCCCTGACCGCGGATGGCGCTGTACAGTAGATCTTGGTAAGGGTTATAGACGACGCCGACAGTGGGAATGCGGTCAACGGCGAAGCCGAGCGAAATGCAAGCGTTCGGGAAGCCGTGGACGAAGTTGGTCGTACCGTCGATGGGGTCCACGATGAAAGTCGGTGTCGTCGTGACTCGCATGCCCGGTTTGTATGTCTCCTCGCCAACGAAGGCGAAAGACGGGTAGGCCTCGGACAGCCGTGACGAGACGAGCGCCTCGACCGCTTTGTCGGTCTCGGTTACTATATCTGCGGCTGCATGTGTTCCTATTAGTATATATATAGCTCTTGTATTTGGAGTATATAGTCTTCCTATGCTCCCGTATAAAGGTAGGGAGGCTGTGATGTTTGACTGTGTCTGAATTTCTGCTACCTGAAGCTATAGTGTACAGTGTATAGAGGGGCAATGGCGGGGTAAAATCGTAAAATCGTACAATTCAGCTTCGTTCCCGTAGCTATGTCTGTAGGGTTTGCCGATAGGATCATACGGCCGGCCTCGTGGGCCACCGACACTAACTTGTCATGAATCTCTTGTAAGTTAAGGTCCGTCATCGTGGTTATGCTGCAAGCTCTCTGTAGGGAAGCTCTTACTTGAGTTGGAGTAAAGGAGAGAGATTTCAACGCCCTACAGCTGTTTCAATAGGGCGTAAATACCTGCCCGTAGGTACCTAGCTAGTGGAGCGACGGGCAATGATGGTGGGGTTGGTGACATCAAATCTTTGGCTACATGTGGGAAGACAGGGGCATGTGATAGGCCAATCCGTCCATATAGGGGTAACTGGGTACGTATCTCAGTCGGCCGCTTATATCTGCCCATTGCATTCCAATGGCTGAGATAGCTTGCTAGGTAATTTGATTGGAATTGATGTCATTAATTCTTCAACATACGTATAGAATTTCTTCTGGATATCATAAGGGGTATGTCTCATGCTAGTAACTTGAGATTTAACACCAAGCGGTCGGCTCCTCTGTTAGGCCCTGACTAGCCGCTGTGGGGGCTCGACCAGCTCCGCTCCTCTGACGTTTAGCGGCTAATATAACAGCTAAATTCATTCAGACCATTTCCAAACATACTACTAACCTAGGAACGGTCGCTATATCTTAACAAGGATATACTCCAAGATCCAGCTAAAACTAGACAGAGACTCCAAGGCATCCATCTTCTTGTAGACTTACCTGATCTTGGTATAGTCGACATCGCTTACGGGAAATTTAACCATGGCGAGCACGAGCAGCAAGCGGCAGCAGCCGCTCATCACGGTCCTGGGCTCACTGAACATGGACCTGGTCTCCTATGTCTCGCACCACCCCCTTCCCGGGGAGACTATGACATCAAGCCGTTTTGCCGTATCTCCAGGTGGCAAGGGGGCCAACCAGGCTGTAGCTTGCGCCAAACTGTCTCGCTCGCGTGCCGGTGCCAATGCCGACGCCGACCCGAACGACGAGTCGGCTTCGGCACATATCCGTATGCTCGGCGCTGTGGGCGATGACTCCTACGGCTCGCAGTTATTCAAGAATCTGCGACGGCATGGAGTCGACACATCAGGGGTGACCGCCTCCCCATCTCTCAAGACGGGACTCGCTATTATCATCGTGGATGAGCCGACGGGGGAGAACCGGATCGTGTTGAGTCCGGAGGCGAATCATAGCCTACTCGCCCCTCAATTCTCTTCTCCGAGTTCACTGGGCGACCCACTGCCGGACCTGCTGATAATGCAGCTGGAGATCCCGTTACCAACCGTGCTTGCGGCGCTGAAGGCGGCACGTGAGGCCGGGGTGTCCGTACTCCTAAACCCGGCACCGGCACAGACATTACCGCCCGAGGCGTACGAAGGGCTTGCACATCTAGTGGTCAACGAAACAGAGGCCGCGGAGCTAAGCCAAATACCATTGCCCAAGGATGAGAACTACGAGCCATGGTTGCCGAAGGTGGGGGAGGTGTTCCTGATGCGGAGAGTGCAGACTGTGATTGTGACGCTCGGCTCGCGTGGTGTATACTACGTAACCGCCGATGGAAAACAGGGCATGGTACCTGCCGAGAAAGCGAAGGTTGTAGATACTACGGCGGCGGGAGATACGTTTGTGGGACAATACGCTCTAGAGGTCGTCTCAGGGAATTTTGACGTGGACAACGCGATTAAGAAGGCGAATCATGCCGCAGCGAAGACGGTGGAAAGGTTAGGGGCGCAGGACTCGATACCCTGGCGTGATGAATTATGATTCAATAGCTATACTGGCTAAGAGCCGGACGACAAGGAAAATGGAGAAAATAGAATGGTGCTTCTATTGCTATATAAAGCAAGAAGCCCCTTGAATACCACTGATAGGTTATCTAAAAACTTCACTAGTACTCCTGTTCTGAATTCTATACGTCTGATTCCTTTCACTTCACCTATTAATTCAGTCTGTCACCACCAATTACCTAAACTCCAACGCCCTTCGCGCTTCCCGCTATCTAGGTGAGCGTCTCGTTTCGTAGGCGGGCTCGGGGACCCAAAAACGCCATTCTCTTTACCCTCAGGGCTGCTCCCTACCACCGAAGGAACCAAGCTCTTCAGGCTATCCGCACCTATGGACCTCTTGTTCCGCACTGCTGTCTCCCGTATCAGCTCTCGTTGGCGCTGAACCTCCGCCTTAGATTCCGGTCTGGTCGATGCCGAGCGGACGATGGCACTGGGATCCGGGGCATCCACAAAGGTTGTTGCGGCCGGGAGGCCGTTGGCTTTGCTCACATGAAATGCTGGACGGTTGCCTGAGGACGTTTGCCGCAGCTCTGTCCAGATTTTCCTGGCCGGGTCCGGAATTTTCTCCAGGGACAACCGCGTAAGGCTAGCCCGTCGTGGGGGTATAGAAGGGGCTATCCCTATCCGTTCGGTTGTTTTTATGGTATCCTTAACTCTACTATTTTGGGACGTGCCAGTTCGGTCAATTACTCTATGGCAACTTAGCCGACTTGACATATTTCTGTGCATGACTTCATTGGCTCGAGCCGGGCCCCAGTGAGATGCCATGATGGCGAACAAGGGATTTGACACGGGAACTGGTCTGGGAGACCATGCGGAGGTTGGATTATGCCGCTTGATGACTCCCGTCGCTGACGTCTTAAGTCGAGTCCGGTTGACCGAGGCACCGTCTTCGGCGAGGGTGTTCCCAAATGCCGGAAACCCCGAATGATAGTAGTTCACCTTCACTTGCAAGTATTCCGTTTGAAAGTCTCCTAACTGATGTTCGAGATCAGCTATAAGATTGTCTGCGTCACGTCTTGACGCCCCGGAATTCTGAGCCTTCGAAGCCCCCAGTCCGACGCGAGCCAATATTAGATGATTAGAACCGGGACTTATTGTCCTGTCCACCTATGAGCACATATTTCCAAATCGCGAGAGAAATACGTACCTTATTGCAGCATTACCTATAAGATCAATAACACTGCCACCTGCGGTTGGTAAGATTTCTACCTTTACATTATATAAAAATCCGTATCTCGATAAGCCGGTATCGCAATGGTTAACAGGCATGAATGGGGCCTCACCGAGACCAGGAATTGTCAAGTCATCAGTTGAATCGCTGGCACGGGGATGGAACAACCGGCCAGATATTTCAATGGCTGCCCAGATACTTTGCTGTCCCTCGTTCAAAACTCTTGATTCTGGCATGATCGAGATATGTGGAATAAGCATGTATGGATCCGAAACGCTATCGGCCGGTCCTTGGATGTTTGTGAAAGGATTCCCACCGAATCTGTGCAGTTCGAAATCATTCATACGGGACGAATGTTCAGAGTAGCTCGAACTCGAGGATCGGTGCCATAACGTGGCTGATTCGTTTTCATCGGACGATTGGAATATTGACTCGTCCGAAGCAATGCTTGAGATCCGTGAAACATGTCGGCGACTGGTCGTCTTCGAGGACGAAGCCCTGCGGTTAGATAACGAACGTAGCTTTGAAAGAAATGTTGGAGATGCTGGCCGTCTGACTTGTAAGCTTGATGAGCGGCGGGACACGGGTGCCTTGCTGGGCTTGGGGATTACTGGATCGCAAATCGTACTCGAAACTATGAGTCCCTCGTTAACTGAGAAGAACCTGTTAGGATCGAGTTTTTCTACCTTTGCTCATACTGATGCTTCGTGAGCGGCCATCAAGCCCCCGATTAAGAACTGGCTCTCTGTCATTGATCTGGCATTTTGTGTTTGCTCTAGCCCGAGATTTCCGGCATTTCATAACGGTCAATGGTTGATCAGGCCCATCCTCCTCGAAGCTTGCCCCACTGAAGTCCCTCGGATTGCTGCGGAGGACCTGCATCGATTTTCCTCTCTTGATTATATGTAGGGGAGGGGGAATATCGACACCCAGCGACTGGCTGCCTAGCATGATAAACGGGTGGAGGTAGGGTAAATGAAGGGGTTGAGTCGTTCCGGGCCTGGCCAATGAAACTACTTTCAATGGTGGTGAAGCTGCCTCCTGTAGGATCGGTGAGGCTTGCAGAAGTTGGCTGTAGGTGTTCTTGCTTCTGACGGCGTGGGCTTTGACAACAAGCGAAGAGATCTGTTAGGAGATTAAATCCCTTCAAGATGATGAAAGAGACGAAGATAAGTAAGGCTAGGGGGATAAGAGCGATGGCACAAATGATACCAGGATGGAGTGCTTGATCGGACATAGCCAATACTCTGTTGATCTCCGTCTTGTTTGCAGAATCGATTCGAAATCAGAATCCAGTCGTAAAAGCGATGAATAGTACGGTTACAAGATATGGAAGACACCACATGTCTCGGAGGATCGGCGATAAGAGGTTATGTTAGAAGACTGAATTCTATATCATGTTGGGTATCAATAATTTGAGGCTACAAATCCGCGCTCAAGGACATAAAAGACGTGCTTTCCACCAGATATATAAGGGAAAGGACCAATCAGGCATCTTGACTTAAGGTCCGTAAGAGATTATCTTTTACGGCCTCGACGTCATTGTCATCCATACTTAGAAAGCGGATCTACGACATGGTTAATATCAGCAGCTTCGAAGCGAATGAAGACGAACTTACAACATCGTCGGCAGCACCCACTCCACCAAAAAGCACTGGCTCTGATAAACTCGCGGAGACGGCTTTCTTGACCCTCTCTTCCCACACTCCTTCCCAATTCCACTGCCCTGGCGTTCTTGCTGCGTCAGGGGTCTTAGGTCCAGAATCGACGCCTGGCGCTTCGGAGCTGGTAGACGCATCAGAGAACACCTTCCCATTGTCGATGCGGTGCGTTCGCCATGCATGCCAAGCCCCAGGGTTCCCAGCAGCTTCAATGGGGACAGAATCTAAGACATCCTCGTCGCAGAACGCGCTCCGTATATATCGAAGAACTTCGTAAGTAGAAGCTTCCTTTCTATCCGTCTCGGCAAATCCTGGTGATGTGCCAATAGCAGATCCTTTCGAACCGGGTGTGCCAGCGCTGCTCATCGACGGAGGAGGGGGCCGATGGGGAGTTTGTAGTCCCTCCTGTTGTCCACTAGACTGCCTACCGCTACCGGCATTTCGACCCCGACTCGAGCGCCTAAACCAGTCGGGAAATCCATGTCGTAAACTGAATCCGCCAGGCGGCAACCGCTCGACGTCGGTGGCGCTGACGGTACCGTTATCCTGAACGTCGGTCGAGTATGTATACGTGCTTAGAGGTGTGATTAAGGGGTGGAACATATCGGTCGAGAAGGTTACCAGCGGTGGAAGTCGTGGATACGAGTCGGGGAAGGAAATCTGGAATCGTAATACGGCGGGAGAGTAGGGACCTTTTAGATGGATTAGAACATCCCGAATCCAGCCACAGCTATGCAGGTACCCGAATTCTTACCGTCCCGAACAAATATTACTCCAGACCAAAGGCTAGGATCGCCCGGAGTGAGGCTCACAAATACACCTTCTGGACACGCTTGCTTGAGCCCAGCGCTTCAACTACTAATTAGTCTTCCGTAGAGAGCTATAAGGATGTGTCCGTGATATTACTTACAACTCGACAAGCAGATGTTGCCTCCTCAGTGCCGGCAGTGCACTCAATTTAGCAGCAGCCATCGTACTATCTCACATACTAGAAGCGATTATATTCATAAAAAAGGAGAGACATGAAAGTTGAGAAGTTGAGACATATTGGATCATTAGTTTCTTATGCGTTCCAGTTCAAAGGAACATTGATCCTCAGAACCTTGGAAAAGTGGGCACTCATGTCATTAGGCGTATGTTCTTATCGATAAACTCCAATACCGACAATCAGGATAAGCTAACTACTTACATCACCCCTCAACCTTCAGCTTTTGAGTGATCGGTGTTTGCCCCACTTGCCGGGACAAGCACTTCATATACGTATCCATATATGCTCGTCAACTGGTGTACGTAATGTGACTACCGTCAATAATGTCAAGTATATCTGTACTTACCATCTGATCACGGATTGATGTAATACAGCCTAATCAAGTGTAGCGCCGGAGGTTGGGGTGGTGGCGCTTGGCGCTCCTGAAATGGGATTCCCAGGTAGCTGGTCTCGCCCATCGCAGACACCCATGTGGGCTTCTGCTACTACCTACATCGCATCAGCTACACGTGCACATGTAAGATCCGAGGCGGCAGCTGGACTCTAGAGAGGTCTATAAACGAAATTTCAGGTGGAATACGTATGATACTATTCCCAGAAACGGGCAAATGCACAAAGCATCATAAGATGCAAGATGCAACAATCGGACCAAGTGCGACAAAGGCGAAATGATTCTCCTACTACCCACCAGGCTAATGCCGACGCACTATGGCGGTATGGAACGACCCCTCATTAGCCGGCAATCAGCACGCCCCACCCCGGATCGCTCAAATCGCTATGGGAATTGACTTCTAGACTTGCCTGATTCCCTCTCGATCCTCGGGACAACTATCTAAGGGAGGTGCGGCAGAATGCGTGGCTCACTATGGCTATTGACCTTGTCTAAGAGCCGCCCTTCATATGGATGAGGCTACGTCTGCGGTGTCCTCACCTGCCGTATTTCCAACAACACCTACATTTTCTCCAAGTTGACGACACATTCCGTCGTTACACCAATAATATTTTTCACCTATAGTCTCTTATTCCTGGATCCGGACCGCCAACATGTCGGATTACAGGGACTTGCGGATATCCGTCGTCGGCGCGGGTGAGTTGTCCCTGCAAAAAGAAAAAACGCGATATACCACCAATGTAAAATAACGACTGATGTCGCCTCATATTAGGTATGGGCGGCCTCGCCTGCGCACTCGCCTTCGCCAAGAAAGGATTCAAGAACATCGATGTGTACGAGACCGCCTCGAACCTGGGTTTCGTCGGTGCCGGCATCCAGTTGGCCCCGAACATGGCCCGAGTGCTGGACCGCTGGGGTTGCTGGGACGGAATTCGAGCCGAGGCGACCAACGTCACATCGAGCAGCATCCGTGAGGGGTCGACGAACAAGGAGCTTGTACACGTCGCGATGCCCGACATCGAGGAGAAATATGGATATCCTCATTGTACAGGGCATCGTGCGTCGCTTGCCGGCGGCCTGTACGAGGGATGCAAGAAGGAGCCCGCGATCAAGTTCCACTTCTCGACGGCGCTGTCCAGCGTAACAACATTTGGCCCGGACAAGGTGGTTTTCATCGCACAACCGCGCAATGGCGAGGCATACGAAGTTGAGACCGATGTCTTGCTCGGCTCGGATGGCATAAAATCCGCCGTACGCACTTCCATGCTCCGCACCCTGAACATCTCCGCAGAGGTCGAAGATACCGGCCAGGCCGCGTACCGTATCATGCTACCGCGATCGCAAATGGAAACGGATCCAGAGCTACTCGAGCTCCTGGACGCGGAGTGCGCACTCCGGTGGATCGGGGAGAAGAGGCACATCGTCGCGTACCCCATCAGCAACCACACCATCTACAACTTATCGACGTGCCAGCCGGACGTCAACTTCGCCGCCGCGCCCAGCATCACGTACACGACGCGCGGCAGCAAACCCGAGATGCTGAAGGTGTACGCCGACTTCGGGCCCATCGTCCAGAAGATGCTGAACATGGTCCCCGAGGGCGAGGTCTGCGAGTGGCGCCTGCGCTCCCACAAGCCTCTCGACACGTGGATCCTCGGCGGCGTAGCCCTCGTCGGCGACGCCTGCCACCCCACGCTGCCGCACCTTAGTCAGGGCGCCGCGATGGCGATTGAGGACGCCGCCGTGCTCGCGGAGGTGGTGAGCCGGGCGCCTGGCGCTGGCGCCGACAGGGAAGCTCTGTCTAAGGCGCTCAAGGTCTACGAGTTGTTACGAAAGGACCACACCTCGATACTAGTGGACCTGGCGGCGTCCTCGGCGCGAACACTGCACTTGGGCGAAGGTAAGGCCAAAGAAGAACGTGACAGGCAATTCGCGATGGCCAAGGAGAAGGGCACACCAATCCCAGATAAGTGGGCTAGTCCTGAGGTGCAGCATATGATCTACTCATACGACTGCGTCAAGGAGGCCCAGGAGAAGTTCGAGGAGCTATACGCTACGCTCGCTGCCGGCTCAAATGGTGTTAACGGCCACGCGAATGGAGTTACGAATGGACACACAAACGGCGTAGCCGTATAGAAGGCGAGACTTGTCTAGATAGTTACTGCATTGTACAAGACAGACACGAGAATAGCATGTAGTAGTAAGAATTGCATCAAATCATATGGAATTGATCAGACATTGATTGTCGTTGGTAAGCGACTGCAAAGTAGCAGCAGCAGAATGCCGAATAATTACAAAGGAACCTTATTCCATAAGCCCGTAAACGCCAGGCTCCGGAAATCTGATTTCGTACGGGTAGCGAGTGTGCCCCCCTTTATGACGCGCATCCCATTCTTATGCTTGTTCTTGTATCGCCCTCGAGCCTCCCTCTTGTTCAGCTCGGTTGGAGAACGTGTCGAAATAAGATGCACTCTAGTCGCCGAGCGACGTCATTACCACCTCTGTTCTCTTCTCTTCTCTCCAGCTTCAAGTCAACCAGATCCTCTCGGTTCTCTTCCCTTCCCATCATTACACGCGAGCTTCGTATTTAAAACATCCTGCTCAAACCAGCCTCAGGTCTTCTTCCCCTTCCGCCCCTTAAAACAGACAATCTAAACAGCAGCAGCAAGCGAGCGCACCGACCAAGAAGCCGAGACACCCGTCACCATGATCGCGCTGCTGCGGCTGTTGGTACTGGCCCTGGGGAGGATAGTAGCCCTGCTGCTGAGGGGGGTAGTAGCCGCCCTGCGGCGGAGGGCCCTGACCTGGCGGGTAGTATCCCATGCCGGGGTTCTGCTGGTAGTGCTGGTTCGGGTCGCCGTACGGGCCTTGCTGTTGCGGGTAGCCGCCCTGGTACGAGGGCTGAGGGTGTTGCGGCGGCGCGCCATATGCCGGGGGCTCGTCAACCTTGTGAGACATGGTGATTGGAATGAAAGGTTAGGGATCGAAGTTGTAGATTGAGTTCGCGGGAGCGCGTTTGTATTGGATGGAGTCTCGGCGGGTTTCGCTACGGGCCGATCGGTCGGAGACGAAGTAAGGATACCTAGTACAGGTGCGGGTAGGACCGAGATAGTGCGAAAGGAAACCGGAAGATGATGATGGCGGCTCGAATCGACCAAAGTACCGGTGATGAAAAAAATGATGGATTAATGAGAATCTAAGATGAAAAGGCTCTGCGGTGGTACAAATAAAGTGCCCGCTCGGATAGTCGGCCGTATCGAATTTGTTGGCGCCGAGAGCTTGGTACCTATTGCCCAGGTGCTTGGTATTACTTTTTGGTATTTAAAAGGCCGGATTTGAGTTGTGGCGGAGCTATAGTGGACGCGTGGATTGATGGATTAATGGAAAGTGAATGCGGGAAGGTCGTGTCACTACTTAATTTATGGTCTTGGCAAACTTAGAATTGGGCGAGATTCGGACACGATTATTAGTATTATAAAGAGATATGGAATTTCAATTGAAGCGGGAGGCAGCCCATTCGGATTTACCTGAACATTAATCATTCTCATCGTCAAATGTTTGAGATGCTACGGCTCAAACAGAATGCGTCACAAACCCATTAATTATTGATGTTCTAGAACATCATTTTACTCCGATAGTTACAGTTACGCCACAAAATGCAACCTACACGTACATGTACAACTTTGGAATTCAGACGTCGTTCTTATCAAACACCAGTTGACTTGAGGCGTCGTAAGTTGATAAGGAAGTCTTGTAGTACAGCCACATTATTGATCAATTGATCGAACGCGATAAGTGCTGCGCCTCGTTTCATTCGTGTCAATTGATTGATGGAGGATTACTTAAACAGAGCACTTGACTCTCTCATCTACAAAACTCCCACGCCACATGACAAATCAGAGCATCAACCGACGACGCACCGGTGCAAGGCCATACTATTCCCTTACATCCATACGGATAATGTTTCGAGTCGGCCTTTACAGACTAAATCCGTAGCCGATCGGAACCGCAACATCCCCATACCTAAGTATCCCCATCAATGCATATCTCATGGAGGATTAAGTTATATCAATCCGTGGATAGTAAATCTATGCGTTAAACGGTCAGGTCCTCGGGTTTACCTGAATGCTAATTGGCCAACATCGTCAGTAATCCCTGGTAAAAGCTCCTAATTTCTCTGGAATTGCTATGCAATGGCCGAGGATATCGCTATAATACAAAGCTAGCCAGCTTAGCGGCCAACTTCATGTCTTTCTCAGGTTATATCATTTACATATTCAGAGATCATACCTTAGATCTCGGGAAAATGAAAAGCAAGTGTCTACGTCATCTATTGTGTGGCCCCCAATCTATAATCGAGTGATATATCGTTTACGACAGCGTTCCCCCACGATGGCCGAATCTTCGCTAGCATTTCCATCGGCCGAAGCACAGCGACTAGAGCCTCATTTACCACCCATATCAATAGACCCTAAAGAGGATACCTCTTCGTCGCCGCCTGGATTTCCTTTTGTCACTTTGACATTTGCCACGTCGCTCGACTCGGCGCTGTCGCTGGGTCCGGGGATCAGAACTGCTCTTTCAGGGCCCCAATCAAAGGCCATGACGCATTACCTTCGCAGCCGCCACGACGCCATCTGCGTTGGAGTTGGGACGGCTATTGCCGATGATCCGGGGCTCAACTGTCGCCTCGCCGCCGATACTCCACCCTTAGAGACTTCCCCGGCCGCAGAAACGGCTGGTGTCGGTGCACTCCTAGGGCTTGCCTCTGTCTCAACCAAACAATCCGTGGTTGGCGAAAAGAACGACGCCATTGCTGCATGCCAACCCCGGCCTATAGTGATAGATCCTAAGCTGCGCTGGGACTTCACTCCCAAAAGCAAAGTCATGCAGCTGGCGAGCGCGGGGAGGGGTCTAGCCCCATACATCGTTACTGCCGTACCGCAACCCCCGGAGACTAAGAGACAACTACTGGAAAGGCTCGGCGGGAAGTTCATCGTACTGAGCCAGCCCGAAACCAGCAATTTCAACGGAGAGCCGGATAGTCATCGTTTTGACTGGCGCAGTATACTAGCTGCCGTACGGAGCGAGGGACTACAGAGTATCATGATTGAGGGTGGTGGTGAGGTGATAAACTCGCTCCTGTCGGCCGGAAATGCACAGCTGATCAATTCGGTGATCGTCACCATTGCGCCAACCTGGCTCGGTCAAGGGAGCGTCTTTGTGTCGCCTCCTCGAGAGACTAGTTCAGATGGCAGGGCGCGCCCTGTCGCTCGTCTTACGAACACGACCTGGATACCCCTTGGAGAAGATGTAGTGCTATGCGGAAACATTGCAACTCAAGAATAATGATACCATAATCAGTGACCTAACCTCTATTAAAGACCTTTGCAGGATTCCAATTACCCCATACTTGAAGACCAATCACCCCTGCGTAGCATCTCAGAGCAGCGACTCATCATCTTCGAAATAAGCCATCTCGAATACAACACAGAGTGATGACATAGATGACTCAAATCCTTGCCTATCAGACCAATATCATTCTTCAATATCGGATGCATTATCAGCAATCAAGCGCCGGAAAAGCTAAGTAGATGATACAAATCCATTGATATCATGTCCAAATCTGTAGGGGCGTGAATCCAGCCAACTCCATCCCAACCTTGGCTGCAGACACAGACGCAGAGTGAACAGTCAACAGGGGCATCATCCGCCGGCTACCCATCGTAATGGAACATGGCTTGTCTCCCACATGATCCAGATCTACGCAGATATAGAACCTGCTCTCTCCGCCATGCGGAGTTGTCATCTACAGAGAGTACATATGCGGAATCACCGCATCAGGCTAACGGACGCCACTATCCCGGAGCACAATACCAGGGTCATGTTATCTTTTCATTATGGATTGTACTCGGCCAAGCCGATGCTAGCTACTTCCCTTCCATCATAGTTCAATGCTCAAATATCGAGGTCCCATGCTGACTTAAGTACGACTTACACTACAAAGGCAACTGGTTCCTTCACGTATGACCATGGAGTCAGTATACTCGGAATGCCATCCGCTTCCAGTAGTTTAGTTGAATTTGAATATGCAACGATCTACGGTGGTACAGCAACCCTAGTGATTATTCCTCTATCAGAATAACGGCGAGGCAGGATGCCTTAATAGGTAACATAGCTTTTTCCATCATAATCAGGGGTGTAACCTAAGCCGAAAATGAGCCTCCACTAGACTGAAATCGGTACTTCTTGCGATAGGCCCTGGTGTACAGGCCAGACGTATCATCGTCCTACAGCATGTAGCTATACTACACTTCGATATATATCATATGACCTCTAGTCACGTACAGGAATATTTCAATGACCAAGGATACGACCGTCTCAGTGAAGTAAGTATTCAAGCTAGAGTCACAGAGAGAAGGTTCACTTGCCTCAATCCGTATATGGAAGGCCCCGAGGTTCTACGACTGAGACAACGTTAGCCCCTAAGCACCATGTAATAGGGTCCGGATCAAACCCTCTTATGTAAAAGAGCCCAAACACTACAGATTATGTTGTGACGATTTGACCGTGTATTATTTCGTTATCGAACTCTACTACTTGGATACTAGGTCAACTGGTATGATAAATACGTTATACTGTGTCTTAGCCGCACATGCATCACAGTTCCATTGCCCCATCGCCGCCTCTAGTAGTAAAATAGTTGACATGAAACTAGCATAGAGTTGTATGTATGTGGACATGTACCTAGCAAGGCGTATCTAGATCCTGAAGTACTTCCTTCGTATAGGGGTATGTAGAGCGTGATTAATTCCCAAGCCAAATCACCCAAAAAGTACCTCGAGGGTACTTCTAGAATCATACTTCGTAGCTGCAGATACATGCCTCAGCAGCTGACAGACTAAATGAACTTAGATTTAAAGTATAGGTATTGAGTTTGAAGGCAATTCGAAGAAGGGAATAGCGATACGATGCAAAGGTATAGGGGTAGTCGTGCCTGCTCTATGCTTGACCTGGTGGAGTTCCTCTATGAAATTAGAAGTAGAGGAAAATCTGCTCTCACTACCTACTAGGTAGGTACCGATCGTAGTTGCAACCACATTTGAAGATTAGACTAAAGGTACTAAGTTTTTTACTTCTATTCACTTCTCATCCATATGGATATCACTTAAACTAACTAGTAGTCTAATTAGATTAAGTCGTTCTAAAGGATAAGCTACACGCGAGCAAGTATCCCAACTTGTCACCAACCTGATAGAGACAAGCCCATGTCATGATATATGCTACAACAACGGGGTACACGAACTCTAATGCCAATATATTATATCCTAATGACCAATGTTGCCTAACCATAAAACTACAACAGCCTTGGAGTACCTACAGTGATACCGCATGTTGACACGAAAGCATCAGCTTAAGGCCGATCCCAACATCGACACCACTGCTGCAAATTATATTGCTAACATACTGTACTATCCATTCAAGGGTCATGCTGGATGTTAATTATGATTTATCAAATTCATTTGCAGTATGCCGCCTTAAGCAAAGGTATGCATCTATGTGGTTATCCATGGTTAACCATGAAGAAACCATGGTTTTTTTTAAAAAAACCATAGTTAATTATAACGATTTTTTAAAAATTATGGTTTAATCATGGTTTTTTTAAAAAAACCATGGTTAATTATAGTTATTATTATATAAAATAAATTATTTATACATTTAAAATAATAATAATATTTATTTATATTAAAAATAAATATTAATTTTAAATTATATAAAAAAATAATATCTTATCTCGTTTTTATAAAAACTTTTAATTTTATATATTTAACTTTCGAATTAAACGTTTTTAATTTAAAATAAAATAAAATATTTTTAAAACATTAATAATAAATTACCGTTAAAATCGTTATTTTTTCATTTAATTTAATATATAAATTAAAAATGTGGTTAATAATAATAATTATAAATAACGTTTACTCGATAACATTTATAAATAAATAATAAACGTTTTTTTATTCGATATTAATAATAATATAATAAATAATAACGGTTTTTAAAATCTTATAATTTTTATAATAAAAAATAATAATAATAACTTTACTTTTAATATAAAAACGTAATCGGTAAAGTTTTAACTATTATATGTTTATTTTTTATGCTTATTTTTTATATTTATATAATATCATATAATATTAATATATTATAATAATAATAATAAAAAAAACTAGTAAAACTTTTAAGTTTTATTAATAAAACTATTTAAAAAACGCTTATTAATATATCGAATAAAAAATAACGAAAGGATTTATTAAAAATTAAAGTAATAAATAAAATGCTTATACGTTTAATGGATTTAAAATTAAAACATTTTTTATAAACTTCCGCTTATAACCGATATATGTTAAATATATTAAATTTAAATTTTAATAATTTATTAATTATTAAAATATAATAAACGGCGGTAACGTATTTTAAGAAATTTAATATTAATAATATATTTTTAACTACGAATATATTATTCCACGATTTTCGTTTTACCGGTTAATAAAAAAAATATTAACGGATGTTACCATATAAAAAAACGTTATTTTTAAAGATTTTAAAATAATTAAATTAACTATTAAAACGATATAAGAAAATTACGAATTAATTATAATTTTATTATTTAATAATAAATAATTTTAAGTTATTTATGTTTTTTTTTATTTAATAATTAATGTATGTTTATTTTATATACTTATTTTTTTTATTATTAATAATATTATGTTTTTTTACTTAATAACTAATATATACTCATTTTATATACTTATTTTTTTTATTATTAATAATTTATTATAATTTTAATTTTTATAATAATTATATATAATTATATCATTTTAATATTAAAAAATATACATAATACTTTAAAAGTTATAAAAATTATAAAAGGATATTAAGCCTTATAATTTAAAAATCTCCTTAAAAAAATAATATAAAAAAAACTTAAGATATATTAAAAAAATACATTATAAATTATATAAAAAAACGTAAAACCGATAAGTTAAAAAAGTTAAAAGTTAAATTAAAAAATAAACGCCGATAAAAGGTTAAAAAAGATAATATAAGTTATAAAAAAGATCGTAAACAACGATAAAAATAAAAAAAATAAGAAAAAAAATAATAAATAATTATAAATGTTTAAGTTAAAAAAAAAGTTAAAGTTATAATTATTATTAATAATGATGATAATAATAATAATAATAATAGCGGTAAAACGTAAGCATTAATTATTTTACTTATTAAATTTATATTTAATAAACTTTTTATTACGGGTTAATATAATTTAATATAAGTTTATTATAACTTATAATTTATAATAATATTTTAAAAGATTTTAATTATATTTATTATAAATAAAATAAATAAATAAAATTATTAATTATAAACGAGTTAAGTCATTTATTTTTTTTTTTTATTTTTATATACTTTCTCGCCGGTCCATATTTAATAATTTAAATATTTTATTTTTTAAGATTCTTTATAATTAACTGTTTATTATTTATATTTTAATGATTAAATTACTAATTTTTTAATTAAATATTTTAAATAAAATCGATGTTTATTTACATTATTATAATAATAATTATATTTTATATTAATCGTTTTATTTAAAAGCATATAAATATATAAAATATAATTAACTTTTATAAAACATTTAAATTTACCGTCATAAAAAAAGTTATAAATTATAATAACTTTTTAATATAAATAATATTAAAAACATTATCGATTTCTTATTACATTTTCGTAAGTTTACGTTTATTTATTTACTTATAAAACATATTAATAACATTTAAAATAAATATTTTTAAATATATAACGTTTATAAGTAAATTTTTAAATACTTTTAATTATAAACTTAAATAAATAAAATAAATTTAACTTATTTAACTTTATACGCGTTTTATAAAAATAAAAGTTAATTAAATATAAAAAATATCTTTTATTAATATTATTAAATTAAAAATTTAAAGTTTTAACGCATATTAAAATAAAAAAATAAATTAATTATTTATTAAGCTTATATAATATTAATAAATATCTTATACTTAAGATATTAATAATCACTTATATAATTTAAAATAATTATTAATTATTTTATTTTATTTAATTCGATAATAATAAAAGCTTATAATTTTTAATAATTTTTTTTTTAAAATTAAAAACTATAAATATTATTATCTTATTAATATTTATTAAAACATGTTTAAATTATAATAAATAATTTAACATAACATTATATTTTTATTAATAAAACTTATATCACTCTTTTAATTACTTAATCGCATACGTTTTTAATTAAAAATTTAACTTAAAAATTTTTAAATACTTATAATAACCATTAAAATATTTATCATAAGTTATTCCATTATTATATATAAAAAAATTAAATAATACGGTGATAAAAATTACGCCGTCATTAATATTTAAAATCATATTAATATATTTTTATAACTTTATTTAAACGGTATATAAAACATCTTAAAACATTTTATAAAATTTAATATCACGTTAATTTTTAATAATAATTTTAACATTTTTAAAATATTAAATATAATAAATAATATACTTAATAATAATAATATATATTATTAAAACATATTTAATTTAAAAATCTTTAAAAACATTATATTAATTAATAATGGCTAACATTAAATGTGCAGTGTGCCGAAGCTAGACGTGCAGTATAGCCCAAATAGGCAGGCGGTGGGCGAAAATCCGGCGCTAGTACCTCACCAAATGGCTGAGATAGCCATATCGCACTTCAACTTGAATAATTTCGCTAAAGCTACGTTTCATGAATAATAATTTACATAGCTAGATTCAGCTCAATTGACCGGTCATACTAATATAAGTTTCGAATGGTGCATCCAGGATTTGAAGTGGCTATCCTACGTAGGGTGCCATTATACTGATTTTCAAAAACGACTAAGTCCCCCATATGGGCGGTTGACTCCGATGTTTTTCCACCAGCGCCAGCCAGCACCAGCCAGCCAGGACTTTACCCAGCTATAGCCACCTTGATCCTGGGATGCAGCATTTGAAACGTATATTGCTAGAATCGCACAATTGAGCCGATTCTAATGATCCAAATTATTAATCTAGCAGCGTAGTATTTACGAAGTTATTCGAGTTGAGGTGGAAATCCAGCGTTTTAGGTGGTTTGGTGTGGTAGGCGCCCGGCAAAACCGCTGACCGCCTACCTGTTTTAGGATATACCGCACGTTTAGCCCCGGTACACTGCACATTTAATGTTGGCCTTAATAATCTATAAAAAAACTTTTATAATATCGATTAAATAATCGATATTATACCAAGCTTTTTTAAAAAACATAATTCCATTAAGATTCTCTTTTATATATCGTTATATTAACTTTTTTAACTTTTATAATTTTATAAACATCATATAAAAAAAATTTTATTATTATCATACATTTTATATAAATTTTAAAATAATAATATAATCGATATTATTATTTTTAATTAAATCTTTTTAAATAAATTTAAACACTTTTTAACGCTTAATATTAATATAAATATAAGTTAATAACTAACAGGTTTAAATAAATTAATATATAAAAATAAAATAAATAAAAAAAAATAAGCATATAAAATAAACACATATTAATTAACTTAAATAAAATATTAACTTACTTTATAAATTATATTATAAAAAGTATTAATATTATATTTTCGTTAAAACATATTATTTAATATATATTTATTATTACTTTTATGATTATATTTTCTCGTAACATTAATCTTATCATTTATCGATTTTTTAACTTTAAGTTTTAATTAAAAATTATTAATTATTAATTACATTATATAAAAGAAATAAAACTAATAAGTAAAAGCTTTATAACATTTAAAATTAATTTTTTTTAAAAAGTTATTATAAATTTTTTATTTAAAATAAATATTATTATTAATTATAATTATTTTTACATAAAAAATAAGTTTATAAGTTTTAAAAATATTAAATATATATTTCGTTTTATTTTTATCACTTTTTTTATAAAAATTAATAAAAAATAAAATATATTAAAAATTTTAATTTTTATCGATAAAATATATATTAAATCTTTAATAATAATAAATTAAATTAAAAAAGCTTTAATTATTAAATATAACTATTAAATAAAACCTTAAAACTTAAAACGTTAATTTAATTTTAATAATAATTCTTAAATATTTTTATATACACTTTTAAAAAATTAAAAATAAAAGTATAATATAATTAAAGTTTAACTACCGATAAAATTTTCGGACATATATATAATCGATAACATTAAATAATAAATTTACTTTTATAATAAACTTATATAACTTTTAATTATTAACAGTTAAAACATTTTATATTATTTAAATTTATATTATAATTACGAGTTAATTTAAAAGTTAACGATTTATAAAATAAAAATTACTTATAAAAAAACGAGATAAATATAAAAAATAAGCACATATTAATTATTAAGTAAAAAAAACATAATACTATTAATATTAAAAAAAATAAGCACATAAAATAAGCACATAAAATAAACATATAAAATAAGTATATATTAATTATTAAGTAAAATATAAGAATAATTAACTTACTTTTAAAAATAAATTTACGGAAATACTACCGGCTTTTTCTCGTTATTATAATGATATTTTATTAACATATTTAATAGATTTTATATGGTTTTTTATAAACATAATACCATTTTTTTTAAGATATATTAAATAAATAAGTAATATATAATAAACTTTATAAATCACTTTTAATTTACCGGTTTTTATTTCAGCTTTTTAATAAAATTATTCTTATATTTTCGAAACTTTAATCTTTAATTATTATATTTTTTAAATTATAAACTCTTTAGTTTTATTTATGACATTTTATAAATATTATATGGTTAATTTAAGTTAAATTATAAATATATTATCGTTAATTAACGAATATATATAATATTTTATTATTACTTTAAACTTTCCGTTATTATTATTAAATATAACTGATTTTTAAAAATTAAATCTTTTTTTTCTTAATAAATTAATTAAAAGTTTATTTATAATATTACTTTTATTATTATAATAAAAATTATATAATTTAACTTAACTTTTTAACGAAAATAAAAAAAAGATTTAATAATTTAAAAGCTTATTTCTTAATATAAATATATATAATTAAAAGTTAATATTATTATTTATCATTTTTTTAATATTAAATCATTTAATAAGTAAGTTATTTAATAATTTATTACAATCATTTTAATTAATATTATTTTTAAGATCGATTAATAAATCGTTTATATTAATATCATTTATAAATTAATTTAAATCTTATTATATAATATTATGTTAAGTAAATTAATATTTTTTAACTTTATTATTAATTATTATATATTAAAATATAATATTATATTTTAAAATAAACACATATAATTAAAAGATAAAATAAGCATAATTATAAAATAAAAAAAATATAAAATAAACATATATACTTAAATTAATTAATATATATAAAATTTTCATTTTATTTTTAATATATGTTTTAATTAAATATTTTATATTAAAAAAGTAATTATAATTAAAATTAAATATTAAGTTTAATATGTTATTTATTTATTAATTATTTAAATAAATATATTTAAAATGAATATTTTTAAAATATAATTAACTTATTAAGTTATATAAATTTCATACCATATCATTTTTTATAAATAAATATTAAGTAATTTTAATATTATAATTTAACTTTTCTTTTTTTATTACTTATAAAAGTTTATTAATATGTAATTAAATTTAATTTTTAATTATTTATCGTTTTTTTAATATAAATTATAATAATACTTTTATCATTAAATGAGTTTATAAAACGGAATTTTTAAGTGATTATATTAAAATTATTTTAATTATCGATTATATATAATAAATCGTTATTAAACTTATTTTATACTACTTTTAAAAGCTTTTTATATGAAATGATTATAAAGTATATGTAAAAATTTAATGTATTTAAGCCATTTAAATTAATTTAATAAAATGATAAAATGCTTAAAATTAAGCCGTTTAATAAAATGTTAAGGATTTTAAAAAAAAAACCTTTTAAAAAACGGGTGTGAAATAATAATAAATAAAATAAATATAAAAATAAATATATATTAATCATTTAAATATAAGTTTTAAAAATAAATATATAAGATAAGTATATATTAATTATAATATAATAATTAACTTTATAACTTTTACATTTTATAATATTTAAAAGTTATAACGATTAATAAAACTTATAATCTTTAAGTTATTATTTTAAAAATTAATTTAAAAGTTTATATAAAAACGTAATAAAAGTCTTCGTGTTATATCTTTAATTTTTAAAACGTTATAAAAAGCTATTAAGGATTATATGATTTATTTTTTTATTTATAAATATAATTTATTTTATATGATTTTTATATTAATAATAATTATAAGTATAAACTTATATGTTATTTATGTAAAATGTTTAATTATTTAAAAAAGTAATATCAGTTTAATATGTGATATCATTTATTAAATAAGTAGTTAAAAAAATAAAAAGTAATTTAATATAAATATAAATATATTTAATTATAATTTATATTAATATTATAAAAGTTATGAAATAATTAATATTAAATATTAATTATTATTAATTTTATTTTTTATTTTTTTATAATTTAATATAATATATTTTAAGCTTAAAGTTATATAAATATAAATATAAGTTATTTTATTATCGTTACGTTTATTTTAATGACGTAATATAAAATATTAATTTTTATTTTTTATATCTTTTTTATTATTTAAGTATATTTATATTTATTTTATATAATCACGAGTTTTTCGTTTTTAATAATTATAAATATAAATAACTTATTATATTTTATGTTAATATTTAATAATATCGATTTTATATTAAATACTTTTCGTTATAATATTTATAAAATATAAAAATCCTTTTAATTCTTTTATAAACATTACCGGTATTACTTTTATTTTTAAAAAACGTAAAAATAACCTCCTCGATAATAACCACACTATTAATAACGTTATTAACTTATTTAATACTTTTAAAAAATAACTTTTTAATAATAAATTTATAATAAAATCCCGTAAATAACTTAAAACTTTTACCGATAATTAAATTATAATAAATAAAAAACATTATAACCTTCGAGTAATAATTATACGTAAAAAAAATATATAAAAAAAAAATAATTTAAATGCCTCACGCGCGTAAAAAAAACATAAATTTAAAAAAATTAAATAAGCCACTTATAGCTTTTAATATATATTAATTTATTATTAATTTTATATAAATTTACTCCGTTATAATTAATATATGCTTATCTCGTATATTTATTTCGTATGTTTATTTTTTAATTTATTTATGTTTATAAAGCCGATTACTTAACCGATTACATAATAAACATCTTAAATAAATCGTCACTTTTTTTAACTTAAGTTATAATTTTAAATCATATAATAAATCAAAAGCTTATAATTTCGATTTCGATTTTAAATCGGATTTTAATAATAAATATAAACTTTTAATTAATTTAAAAAACGTTAATTTTTTTTAAAGTTTTAAAAAATAATTTAATAAGTTTATAATTTATTTTAATAATAAATTAAAACTTAAAAATATTTAAAAAAATAATTTTTAATTCGGTAAAACTATCGATATAATTAAAAAATTAAATAAAAAAAAATAATATAATTTTATTAAAAAAAATTTAAAATTAATAATTAACATTATTTTATTTATTACCGGTAACACGTTTTTTAATAAAACTCGTAAAAAGCATATTATTAAATAAATTTAAAAGATATAATATTATTATATTATAAATATTAATTAATATTAACATATAAATATTTAATTATTATATAATATGTTATTATAATTTTTAAGTTAATAAAATTATAAACTTAAAATGTAATAAGCCGATATCGATTATATTTTTAAAATTATATTTAAAATGATTATTATATTAATTAAAATTATTTCATTTTATTTAATAATCACGAAAAAACCGTTTACCTGATTAATAAAAATATATTATACTATTTATTTTCGTAATAATAATTATTTATTATTTCTTTTAATAAGCACGAAAGTTTTAAACTTTTTAAATATAAAAAGAAAATTAAATATAATTATTATAAACTTTTTATTATAAACTTATAAATATTTGTAATTAACTTTTTTATATAATTAAATTTATATTTAAAATTATTAAAACTTATTTTAATAAATTTAATAAAATTTTATAAGATGTTTTAAATAATAACCTCGGTAGTTTTTACAATTAAATGATTATAAAAAAACGTTATTTAATTTAATAATTATGTTAATTTTATAATAATAATATATTTTTTTAAAAAGCTTTATATTTTAAAATAAATCGATTTTTTTATAAATATTAAATTTTAAAATAATATGATTATTATATGTTTATTTTATATGTTTATTTCGTTTAATATATTAATTAAAACTAATAAACGTCTCGTAATTAAATCGAAATAAAAATATCGGCTTAAAATTACCCGTTATTAAAAACCTTCACGATTTAAACCTTCGATATTAAATATATTACGTAAAATTATAAGTTAAAATTATTTAATTCGCGAAAAATAAAAATGTATAACATTATATAATTAAATATTTCTTTTTAATTTAACTTTATTTTAAAATAATAATTATATACATGCTTTTTTTTAAAATAATAATAACGTTATAAGATTATATAAAAAATTAAAATTATTAATTATATTATTTATGCTTTTTATATTAAAAGCGTTTTTAAACGCGGATTTTAATAAAATTATATTTTTATTATAATTATTAATTTAAGTTACGTTTAAAATTTACATTAATTTATTTTATTATAAATAATAATTAAAAACTAATATAATATTTTTTAAAATTTTATATGTATATATACATTTAAAAATAAATTTTATAATTTAATATAATTTATTATTTTTAAATCGTATAAGATCTTTTAAAATTAATGAATCTTCGTAGTTAACCACGGATAATTCGTGGTTTTTTTAAAAAAACCACGCTTTTGAAAAAACCACTTATAGTTAACCATGGGTGGTTTTTTTGACTCGTGGTTACGTGGTTGGTGGTTGATGGTTTTTTTCGTAGAGGCGTAAGTAAAGGCAGGTGAGACAGTAAAGCCGAACTCCGTGATGCCTGACTTACTACTATTCGACGAAGACTTGCCATTGGTTCGAAATATAACTATCATTCCGGTACGTTAGTTGTGCTCCGTGACAGCCTCGGGTCATAGAAGTGACTTGTACTCTCTACATCCCTTTGAGGAGACGTGACGGCTCGACATTGGATAGGGCTACACCAATGGGGGTTCGGAATCCACACTCACCGAAAAAAGTCGGGTTCCCTACGCACGTCGGCTGAGTCACAGCATCAATGCCTTATCGGGCACATATTGGCCCTCCGAGGCATACATATACATGTACATACGTATATGACAACCCCCCACGCTGCCATCAGCCTTATACGTCAAAGACTTTGGGGTGCAGAAGGGTTGCAGAGTCGCTAATGCCTCGTGACAACTGATACGGGGTGTGCGAGTACGAATTCGGACGCGGATGCAGCTACGGTTGCAGATGCATCATGGATCACGACGGGGAGACTGTCTCTCGGAGAGACTATTCTACGTACATACGTAACTGGTACTTACAGTCTTATGACTAGGTAGGATATTGAACCAACACCCTGCTCCTGGGTCGCCCGTATTGCGGCAGGCTTACGCAATTCATACCGGGTGTAGAGTTATTATTCAAATATCCACCCAACCGCGAACCCCTAAGAATGGGGTGGACATGCGACGGTGAGATGCACGGCTATAGGAACATGGGGCTGGGATTGGTTGTTGGGAACGAACTGGTCCGGCCCGGCCCAGTATAGAGTTGCAGTCGACTTGCGTCGGAGGTAATGCGTTAGTGCTCATCCTCTTTCATGCAGATCTGACGACTTGTTCGGGACCTCTCACCCTCCGTCAGCTTGGGCGCTTTGGCGCTTTGGCGAGTTTGGATCCAGACTGTCGGTTGCATCTTACTAAGTCACGACGAGAGGTACATATGTAGGATTCAGCTTGGATGGATACGGATGGAGTTAAAGGCTCCGCGGCCCGATCCCGTTTTGCTCGCGAACGGGTCGAAGCTGGAAAGTAATATATCATTTTACTTTCTTACTTTTATTCCCGCCCCCTCCGCCATGGAAAATCGCTTGTTCTAGAATTCTCGGGATGTTTAGGTCAAATCTATACTTCATTAGGGTGTGTGATAAGGGTGCAGAATATCGACTAGACATGTCCTATGACACTATCGAATCCTTCCCGCTCTTGCATATAGACCGACATGAAGCTATGGAATTAGCTGCTCATCACAAAATGCCTCGTTAGTTACCTAGGTAGACATATCATCCTATATTTCATGAAAAGGCGGAATGAAGTTATACGATTACTCAGAGCTTCTAGGTGTCGTCAGCTTGTGAGGTTCAAAAGGCTTCTGCAGAAATGAGGATTACAGTACTCCCTTGAGTAACCCGGGATCTGATCCCGTATGTAGCTTACGAGCGGTATAGCCCATAAGGCGCAGTTACCAACGGTGTGTTATACTTCCAGCCCTGCGGTATTCGTACAGACCTCGCTAGCACCTAACCCACCCATCCACACTCGTCTGCCCTATGCAGTCAATACACCCACTCCGGGAAGGCAGGGTTAGTCAGCTTATACTATGCATCTCGGCTTCCTCTACCCGCGTTCACCCCGCGAATAGGTAGGTCTCTTGAGACCGTAGGCTCACCTTATCCGCCGCGGGGATGCGGATCAGCGTTAGCGTAGCCGGCTGCGGGTATGAGGCCCCCATTCGGAAATAAGGAGGCGAAGACAACGTTCAAGGTCTTGGATCAGATGGTTGCTGACCGCCCAGGCGGATAGGTGTCCCTTTCCCATCCGTCAGCCCTAAGTAGAGATTAAGTAGATACGAAGTAGCAAGAACATCGGGATCATCATGGCGGGAAGATTGCAGTAGCGCTGACAGTTCCGTTTGAGAGTAGTTCACTTTATGGCCTGTAAGGTCGAAGTTTTAAAATAAAAGGGGTAGTCTAATAAGAAAATAAGATTAATGGACTTGCTAGGTTCGGATATAAGCTATAGTATGCTCTCGTCTTACACAACGTTCTCTTATTGGATTAGTAGTAAAACGAAAGCATGTGCCCTGGAAAGCATGTTTGATAGGAAGAGATGCTAAGAGATTTATGGTAGAATGTTTTCGTATAGAAGACGTTAAGTATACCCAGAGCTTGTTGTCCACACCACATTCTATGATATAGAAATAACCACATAAGCGGCTTAAAATACGGCGTACTTTCTATTATATTCTTTCATAGAGTCACCGTCTTCGCTTAGACATCCTCAAAAGTTATAGTATGGCTGGCACGTATATGTCATGCTACCCTCTTATAAGGCGTAGAGGTTTGTTATAACACGTGATGACATTAAAGCACATAGTATGTCAGCAATAGAAAACTGTGCTAGTCGCTGAGCTTGTCATCCCTGCTCTTCTACTCCTCGCTAATACACAGAAAACATCCCACAACATATTATACAGAAATTTCAAAGGGATAAACGGATTTCCTAGATATTAAGATTTCGACTATTTAAAGGTCATGTGTGTAGTTTATGATTATGCCCTCTCTCTTTTATGTTGCTCCTCACGGGAAAAGACTATCGTATAAATCCTTACTAGATCTCGACCACAGGGAGTCGTCTGGATAGTTGTGCCCTACATCCCATCGTACATACTAGACGAGACCCTATTGTATTAGGCTACTGCTGGCCCAAGACTTTATAGTCGCTGAGAAGTACAAGTCAAGTGTAACTTTTGAAGTTGGGTATGACTTATTAGGGGAACTTGTGAGGCTATGTAGACTTGGATCAGCCACCCAAAGCTGAACGGGGTTTAAAACAAATTAGACCGACAAACGAAATCATATCTCGGATTGGTATCCTTGATCATTTGTATCAATCGCTATTGCGTTTAGTCTTATCTCACATATGAAGATCATAAGGCGTAGATCTAAACTACGGAGATAGAGGGACGACGATGGAACGTTATAGCCGGTCTAGTGAGCCCCCGGCTGACCGCCTACGAAGGGCGTGTCAATCAATATCAGATATTCTCAAGCTTTACTCAGTTAGACCTTAGTCAAGTATATATTTATATACTATGTAAAGACGGCCAAGAAGTATATTGTAACTAAAGGCCAGGGGGTGAACCGCGGCGCTGGAATTTAATAATGTGGTGCTACTATTTAAATAAATCCTCGTGGTGCCAAGATCTAAATGCATCTTCTAGCTTTTCCAGAACGCAACCAAGTCAAGCACAGGGAGTATGATGTGGAGAAAGAAGGGTGTGGAGTGTCCAATGTTGCATACCTAGGCACACTATGGGAGCGGACCGGGGCGAAGAGGAAAATAGTGGACACTACCCCGACCCTTCTATAAGTCACTTGACGCATTCTCACGTCAAATGTCGGATTCGTATAAAAGACGAGACGACTCAAGCCCCAAGCCTTCCTTCTTTAAGTAGAATTGCAGCCTAGAAGATGCAGCGGACAGGCTCACAGGCTCTGCATCAGCCACTACCTCTTGTCAGGAGACCAGTCAGATCCAGAAATGGCTGTATGACCTGCAGGTAGGTTATATCCATGGATGTAGCGTCTTCCCTCAGTATGGCGGTGAAATATCACTTGATGATCCCCCGCTAAAAACCGGATGCATAGACGTCGCAAAGTGCGGTGTAATGAAATTCGCCCTATATGCGGCCATTGCTCTCGTTTGAATTTGGAATGTAGATGGAGGCTTTCCAATTCCGTCCTCTTGCCGAACAGAGCACGCGACACTCCAAGTTTCGACCAGCCGAGGTCTAATGGCAATGGCGATGGCAACACGAATTCTCCCCGGGCTTCAATCCAGCTCCCAACGTCTTCAGCTCCAGAGTCACTCGATGATGTGTTCAACTATGCGAGTTTCATGTGGGATGGCTCGGAGATGTGGACGCATCCATCTTGGGGGAGTCAGGATTTGTCCAGTTTAGACCAGGACATGGCAAATGTAACGATGGTACGTCGGTGTGTTTTGAGGCCTTCCTACTTTGATTTTGATTGCATGATGCGGATACTGCTGACTCAATTAGACACCGTCATTTTCTGCAATTATTTCGCCCCCAGAAGGAACTTTTGAGGCTTCCTTGGCATCGAGCAACTCGGATGGATATGCGGCTTTGGGGGAGAACCTAGCTGTCCCAAATGTTTCACCAAGTGACCGAGCGCTGCTGGACTACTTTGTGCAGTCAGGGGTACCTCCAATAATTGCCCAAGTTGAAACTCAAAGTAAATGGGCGGGCATGCGGGAGATACTTATGTCCATGTGTCGATCGTCGACCATGCTTCATTATGCAATTTTGGCATTTTCCTCCTTCCTCCAATGTAGGCGGGACAAAAGATCGCCGGATACTGCCCAGGCGTATTACGCCCGAACCGTCGCAGAATTATCTCGGCAGGACTCTCGTCAAATATGTGAAGCTACTGAACGAGCGGCTATGCTCGCGACACTGTTCTTCCTGAGCTATATTGACCTTCTCGAAGGGAGGAATGAGCTTACACACGCCAGCCTCAAGAAGGCTTTCGATATCTATCAGGCATCGGATAAGGCGCAGCTCCGGCCAATCGAAGTACGGCTTCTCTCATGGATTCGATTGATTGACGGCCGAGCGGTGTCTGCTGGTGGACAAGGGCTTTTCTTATTCGAAGTCGATGAGAAACTTCTAGAGCACCCCTCGCCTGGAAGTTTTGACGGGGGCGAGGGGGATATTAGCAGTCAGTCCGAAATGGATATAGAAGAAGTGTTGTTCGATATCCTATATGAGCCAGGGATTGTCTTTTTTCAGAAGATACAAAGTTTTAGCGGGAGAATTGCGCACCAAGACCCCTTTCACAGGCGACGAGGTACTGTGGAAGACGAGACCGAGGTAATGAATATTGCGGCTGAAATTACAAGAGATCTGCGTCGCTTGTACGAGGCTCGACCTCCGCTCATGGATTATGCAATAGCCGGGCGTCTAATAGCACCGCACCTCTCGTCAAATCTTGCCCTTACAATTACGAGGGCGTTTCGGACCTTCTTGTCCAATTTCCACGCGAGTAAGATTCACCTGCATAGGGTTGCTTATAAATCATTTCCTCTTACAGAAGAGGCCATTAAGTCGATCGATACCATTCGTAATCTGGCAAGATTGCTCGTCGATGGTGACGTTCAGGATATGCTACCGGTTAATATGCTTTGGCCATTGCTGATGTGGGGGTCCGAAGAGAAGGATCCCGACGAACGCGCATGGATCAAATCGCAGATTCTCCGTATGGAAAAGGTCGCAACGAACGCTAGGATTACGAGCCAGGTCCTTGAGGAAGTACAAAAACGCCAGGATACTCTGAATGCCAGGCAAAATATTCGCGAGGTGATGGAACATGTCTTCAACAGTTGTTGGGCGATCGTCTGAGTAGATGTAGAGAAAGCCTATTGCGGTTCGTGGTGTAGAGGTTACTACAATCTCAATCTCGCCAGAGTGTTCGACTAATGTACCTAGGGTCCCGAGCTTCAACGTCAATAAACCCCCCTGTGTCTAAGGGACCTAAACAGGCAACATGTACCGCTATGAGGATGTTCGCTAAAACCCCGCGTCATCCTCCATGTCGTGGGGCTTCGGCTACGAGGGTGGGCGCGGGGAAGAAGTAGTTCTAAATGGTGTCACCACTACTATGGAAAGCTTCGATCGTTAGTATGCATGTTTCTGTCATTTATGACAGGGCGAGATAAGCTTCCCGTGTGGCTCAGCTGATGCTTGATGAAGCAACCTCCCGACTTACGTAACCTGCATTTGGCTCCCCTTGCTAAATGATACATGACTAGGAGGTATGTACATTACCTTGGCTATTCCGTTATGAGGCCGCGTGGCTTACCATCTGCAAGGGGTCTCAAACATGCTGACACGCCTGGGTCTTCGTGTAACCGAACCAGAGCGATATCAATATGAGCGAGGCTGTCGGCAGAGGGATCTTCTAATTACTTTCCTCTTGGAGCGTGGCGAGTGCTCTGGGCCAAACTATTGTTTGGTACTTTCGTCAGGATATAGCCGTGATCATCTCGCCTATCATCGCGCCATTGAGGGTGGTACCGAGAAAGGAGTTGGGTTGTTGCAATCATAATAATGATCATTAAGCAGCAAGAAGGTCCCAAAGGCTGAGTTAAGGTGCTTACTTGCCTTTAACAGGTTTGGGAAGCGTCCCAAGCCTGGTTCTCGGATCTTCCAAAACTAGGGCATTCCGAGCCTCTCGGCGAGTCGGTGAGGGAAACAGAGTCAACATCGGCGAACTTCGAGTTGGCCGAAAAGAAAAGGATGTTACTCAGCTGCCGATACCTACATATGCGCTTTTCGACTATATAATCATCCACGGACGGGCACTGGCATAGCCGATATTTTGACATCAGTGCAATCCATAATTTATACGTATCTGGTTCAACGACGCCGCTTATTTTAGTTGTGTCCAAATCAGGTTTAGAACGCGGAAATCTGGGTCTGCTTGGATTTACCTCACTCCCAACAAAGGACTGTGTAGGGGAGAATCCGAAGATTGGAAAGTTTGGCTGTGAGCGGCCAACCCTCTACGGCAAGGCTCAGCGATCTGTCATCTACTACAATGCGGGCAGCTCATCGAGCGGGGCTCTCTGTTGTTGTCCTTATTAATCAATTTGTCCGAGTCTCAGCCACGAGCCTTTCTTCGCGTTTATACGGTTGAGCGTGATGCTTGGACTATACCAAACCAACAATGCAACCGAAGCACTACCGATGCTTCTTCGTTGCCCGTGGAAAGTTCTTCGTGCGTTGAAGATATAGCATGAACGCGCTCGTGTAACGCGGGTACAAATCCCGGAAGCCCGGCGCCGCGTTATTTTCCCAATACCATGCATCTCACCAGCAGGTTGCAGGTACGGCGCGCGACCCTGCAGGGAGGCGGCCCAACTTGCGTGGGATAAGGTGCGTATTTCGGCAGTCCGGATGGATTCGATTAGGCGAGAACGTTGGTTTGAAGAGAAGATGAAATGCTAAGCTGGGTCTGCTTGCTTTGTTGGCTGGTGACTCCCAAGCCGAATTTTCTCTATAGTAGTACTTGATACTCGCGCTCCACTCGGATGCAGCCGGACGGGTTAGCTGGCTATGTGTAAATTTGACAGGGGTTATACCGAGAGATAGCATGTGTCCCGGAACGAACATGTAATTCGCGGCATACAGAAAATATGTGATAGTGGTATAGTATAAATCAAAACCCGCTATTATTCGCAATTTCGTGTAACCTCGTGTACTAGACTGGGAACAGGAAGTTGGTCATCAATGTGGAACTCGCATATTGCACACTGCATCTGCATGACGGGAGGTATGTAGATCAGATTTAAGTCCCGGCCCGAGACACTGCTGTCCAGTAGGTGGTTTACCCTCGGGTCGCAGCATGAAAGCTCGAGATTCATTGACGCAAATGCTCGTACTGATATCGTCCATGACGGGTTCTAGGGTTTAACGATCTGCAGAGAGATAACCCTTACAAGGGTGTATGAAGTGGTGCAAAGATATGGAAGTTCTCCGTTACCATTTAATCGCGTATGACAGCCAACCGGATGGATCTTGGCCTGCAGTCGAAGGGAATACTTGGCCAATATAGGTTCGGCCCCCGGAATCTCTGACCGGTCAAGGTAATACCAAGCAGCATGTCGTCGGCGACGTGGGCATCAAGTCCGGATTACTGAAGCTAAAATTGCGGCTACTGGTCAGTGCTAACCGATGTTGTGAGAGGTTGCGATCCGATGCCTGTCGAGTTGAAGAGGCATGTGACCAAATAGCTATACTACTAAAGCCGGGCGTCGTTATTGAAGTTGAAAAGTTGAGTTGTATGCGGTAAGCTGACTAGATGGTCACTATTCGGATCGCCGTGCCTCATCAGGACAGTTGGGGAGGCGCGTAGAAAGAGTATTAGAAAAAAAGAAAAATCGGTGAGATCATCGACATCGAAATGCAGTTGACGACTCCGATGTAGGACAATACATGTCAAATAATTCCCGTGAGTTGGTCATACGATAACAGCGATGCCCTCGGCTTTATAACGGCATATTAACAAACGGGAAGATCTCGAAGCTAGGGTCTTGCAGAATCTTAGTGATGCGATTCGAAAGAGATATAGCGAAATGTGATTGATTATGAAGTTTCATCGATGTACGATGTCATTTTTCGGGCTAACCCTTGCATACCTATATCTGCATACTGTAGTGGGCGCGTGTGCGATGGAATGAGATAGCTCACAAATTGAGCATCGTAGCTCAGATATGAAGAACTCCAAACTTGCCGGGCAGCGGGAGCTAAGAGCGGGAGGGCCCGGACTTTACAGCATAAGCCGGATGTCGGGGACGGATTCATCCAAATCAAGCATCATATGCGGGCTAGACTGCGTAGGGCAGCATCACGTATATTTGACCAGCTTATAGTCCGTGATAATACAGCCAAATGCTTCAAGCAGAGTTGTCGCGAGCGATCGACCGACCAAACAGACGAATTCGGCGAAGATCTGGCGGGCTTGGTTGACGTCGCTAAGCAGAATACATGCAAGCAAAGCCCGAACGGGTTGGGCGAATGCAGCTCGTTGTGAGCCTGCGGTTGACCCTTCGATGCAAGCTGCATCGAGGCGCATTGGCGGCCTAGAGATAAAGGGCGCCATCTGTGGTATGCCTCGGTGAATGGTGTCCTTCCGGAACTGTTAAATATGATTGGTACGTAGTAAGTCATCCCATGACAGGTCGCGGGCCTGCGGTCCGTACCAATGAAGCACAGCGGATCTGGATCTGCTTTTGTGAGACTTCAGACCGGGAAAAAAATAATTAATAGTCGCGCGAACAGGTAACTATAGGTAACCTGACTTATCAGTTTGCTTGCATGTATCAGTAGGCTGTGGCGCCGTGTCGAGCGGATGATATGATGAAGACGTTCATGTGGGGAACGCCTCGAGCCAACCCCAGTATCAATTTGGATACATAGGCAGTCATGGCTGGTTTTGCTGTCATGTTGGTATTACGGCAATGTCTAGCGAGGTCTGAGAAAGTGCCGAGTCACCCAGGTCATAAGGACAATATGTGACAGGGCGTCGGAGCAAGGCGTCGATAATGATGCCACTGATATCAGATTACTGTTTAGAAAGACGAACTATCGATGATGTTGGAAGAGTTGGGTTTAAACTTGTTTGCTGTTTTAGGATCAAACTTGCGAGGTGGTGGAAGATAGGAAGATAGGGGAGATGGATGAATCCTTACTAGACCACTATCTACCTACCTAGATACTTACCTACATCAATTGATACTAAGACCAGTTGACTCAATCATTGGAATGGATTGTACTTTCCAAGGGTCCACGAGTGGTAGGGTAGTACGGTAAGTACAGTATAGGTAAGTAGGTGACAGAAGGAAGGAATACTCATCCAATGGATTCAGGGTTACATGCAACATTGAACACATGGATCATTGATGTGTATAAGGTTAAGTTAGGTAAGGTAACCTAAGGCAATGCATGTATGTAGGTAGGTATGTATGTGTGTGGAGAGAGTTGCCCGCCCTATGCACCTGGTTTCAATGTTCCTTAGGTCAGCAAGTGATCGATTGATTACCTACGCAGCTAACCCATCTATCGAGGTAGGTACCCTCTACCTTCTACCAGCCCGGACCCAGCCTTAACGCATTGTCCATCTCTTCTATAAAGCACTTGAGAATAAAAGGGGGAGGGTGGGTTTATCGATAGGTACTTCCCCACGTGGCAGTTGGTCGATCTGCAGGCTGGAGACATCAGTCGGCCGTCAAGTTTCAAATTAAACGACTGGCTTTCCACATTGGGTAACATAAATGTCTTGAGTACATTAAATACTTCCCATCGCATGTCGTCGGTTTTTAGCGAAGTCATCGCATTCAATCAACGACAACGACACGATAGCCCCCTCAGCCGTACATACGGAATTACTCGGCATGCCTTCCAAGAACCCACAGCATGCCATCCTGAGACCTGTGATTTACATAATATGAGGCGAAAGGCGCTCTCCGGAGATCGCATTAATAGTACGCGTATTATAATCGCACCAGATATCAGCAAGTACGTCAAAGTGGCCAGACCAAGGAAGTTGGAGCAGGGCTCTGCAACCTGAAGTCGTCATCACATCATACATACATAGTACATGGAAGCTACCCACGATGGATCATTTTATTATTCTCCGCCTAGCGTGTCCTCCGCCTTATCCCCTGGGTGGGCTCCAATCGGTTCCACCACCGGGGCATGCTATACCTCGCGCCAGGATGGAGGCTCATCATCCGACCTCAAGCCTGTCTGTCCTCCCGTGTAATTTTGATCCCGTGCTTCAAAATTCCGACACTCCCGTATGCGCTGTTCACTCAGTAAGGGCATAAGGATATACCGTCTTTTATTTTTATTCCATTATTCATTTTCTATTTTATCTCCCCTACGTTGGACGTAGACTGCACTGCCTGCGTCCCGCGTAGCTCACCGTCGTAAGACAGGCCAGTGAAGCGGGCAGTGGAGCCGAGTCAGGTCCCGGCTTGTCGTCAACCCTACCGAAATATGTCTCACCGCCGACGGTATGTCCCCATGCTGTTATGTCTCTACTTTCCAATTATAGACCGCGTGAGCTGTATGGAGCCGATTATACACACGGAATATTATTGTTATGGCACAAAACGGTCCGGCAGCTAGCTCCATACCTACCTGGTAGGTAGTGCTAGGTATACTAAGGTAGTACATTACCCCTTTCCCTAGTGCCGCGAGGCTGTTATGAGGCGCTAAAGAAGAGGATGGTGGGTAATGGAGAAAGCTGTCGTCCATTCGGGACTCTTGCCAGACCCGGAGGAAAATTGAGTCCTTAGTCTAAGACGGCCAGCTTCCGTGTGAAGGTACAAGTGAGAATTAGCGAGGCTTGCTCCGACCGAACCGCAGAAGTACACCTCAAGTACTCCGCGAAATTACTCCCTTCTCCTATCCTCTTAGTCCGTAACCAACTCATCTTACCAGGCTTTGCGTTACGCATCGCTTACACTAACAAACAACCCAAACCAAACGAAATACCATTAGGACCGAAGGTTGCCCTTAAGGATCAGCAAGTTTCACGGCACTCGGTGTCTTATGATCCAACCAGGTGATATGTACAAGCCCTTGGTCGGGCATCGCCGCAGAATTCCATCTTCAAGTCCAATGTTAGCCAAAAGGGGCGGTGAGCTATTGACGTAATAGGCTCCCCCAGAACCTGAAAGCTCTCTGGCCACTGGAGACAACACAGCAGCCCGGCCACGGCTCGGCTCTCATGGGAAAGAAAAAAATTCGATCCCCTTCTCATACCTAAGCAGGCACCCAGTTGACCGGGACAGTAAGGTGGTGCACGATGTTGACGTGCCTCATCAAACGTGGACCTCTGCTGCACGACATTGCATGTTCCACATGTATGCAGAATATCTGAATCTAGCTTTCCGTAACAAGGCTGATCGCGGGTGTCTGCTGATACATGCATGATTTAGCTACTCTCGATCTGTTCAAAGATGGAAACTTTTGAGCCTCGGACCCCTAATTTGATCTGAAATTATAGCTAGATATAGCAGGACCAGCAAATAATATAATATCCAATACCAATGTCAATATTGAAATCGATCTTGTTTCAAGGCATAGATCATATGATCACGTCTGCATGCGTGTCCATTCTCTGCTCTTCCAGACGAGAGCATTTCCTGGAACGATAAAATCAGATCTACCAGACCTAAGCGGTGATAGAAAGGAGGAAAAAAAATTAAAAAGGAACCAGGGAGTGACTAACAGAGTACTTAAGGCTTGGCGTTCAGGGCGGACAAGAAACTTTTCCTAAACGGCAAGCTTCCGGTAGTCAACCATCAAGGCGCCAAATGGTTGGGTCAGGCCTGTCAGCCAGGGATTATCCTTGCACCTGAAACTCCGCCATATGGTGTCCCTGGTATTGGACGATCATGATAGCCGTGCGTGTTCCAAACAAGAGGGCAACAGGGCATAAACGAATCTCTGTTATTTGTGAGCGATGAACAATCCCTGCGCAGAGCCCTGACAAGCCTGGGAGAGCCTGGAAAAGAGACACCACCACCACACATCACACCCCGCTAGCATGTCTCCCATGTCTCTTATGCTTCCCATGTCTACATTACTATTACCATTGATGTCTACCATGTCAGCATGTGTATCTCAGGGTATCTCTGGTCCCGGTCCCATCACATATATCTACATGGGCCTACATAGACATACGAGAAAGATGCGACCTACTACATAATACGTACTATTATGTAGAAAGTAAAATTCCCGCGACAAGCGATTCTATTCGCAGTTATCCAGTCACGCTAAGAAAACGAATTGACGAGTCGACGACCATCTCGGCTTCTCCGCAGCCGCGCATGTTTCGTGGTGGCTCACCGGATCTTACCCGACACGCCGCGGAACTTTAGAACAAGATGCCTAAGCTAAAGGGGAAAGGGTGGGCAAAAGAAAAGGAAAAAAAAATAGATTTCATCTCATCAAGCTCAATCTCGCTTTGTGCTGCCCTCCTCGCAATCCACTCGGAACGAGCTCCCTAACCTCTCTCAGTCAGCACTTATTATTACGAAATTTCATTTGCCACATGGTCTGACAGGGACCAGCCTACCAGTGCTCTTCTAGAACGTTACGGATTTGTTCCATAGCCTGCTCACTACCATAGCACCATAGCGCCAAGGGTGAAAAAGGAAAAGAAAAAAAAACTGGCCAACTCGGGGAGGAGAAAAATGAGACTGTGGGGTCCTGACCGTGGGATTGATTGTACAGAACTTGTTCGCAAACGCCCTTTTCTGATCTTCAAGCTACGTGTACGATGCGCTCAGCTGACAAGACAGCAAATCTCCACCGCTGTGTTCCAAGTTGCACGCTGCTCTTATAGCTATCGGAGAGATACATGTATGCCTACATGTGATTTGTCCAATGGCTGGCTGCGGTCGAGAAAGACCTTAATATCTATGCAATTGATGTAATCTGAGTGGTAGTCCGGGTACTTGGGAAGGGTAATCAGCCAAGACAACCCCCCAAGGAAACCCCCCAAGCCGCCGCTCAAGGTGAAGAAGCGCACACATACCTGGTTCTAAGGTTGCTGTACATCAATTTGATCGTCAACATTCCGGTGCCAGGCTAGGCGGGGATTACAGTAACTGATCGTCGATATTGGTTTTTGGGAAAAAGCGATTACAGCACGCATTGACAAGGGACCTCACAAGGATAAGGCGTCGTACACTGTGGGGAACTGTGTTGCATTGCCTAAGAGTGTCATCGTCAGATAACGACATCGTTACCCTAAACCAGTCTCGACTACTCGCCTCATTCTCACCCAAGATAAAGCATGCCCGCATCACGAAGGGGCTCCAGCGCGGATGGGACGGGTTTGCTTCCAAGGTCCTGTGGGGAGTGATTACAAAACACAATCAATATTCGACTCAGCCCATCCATCACTCATCACCTATTACCTATTGCCTATCGTCCATTACCCATCATCCGGTGTCGAGATGACGGGGTTATGGTACAGTCACGTACATACGCACACATCATACACATAATATACACATACAAGATGATGACCGGTATGCAAAAAACCAATACAACTTCGCAAAGCTTCGTGACGGGCAGCAGCGCCGAACGAAACATACCAAGCGCGGCAATTCCGCTGACTACCGGGCGTAGCACAGCATGACGACGGGGGTCGTAATATAGCATGCCGAATTCGTGGGTGCAGCTTGTTGCGTCCGCACGTCACACGCCCGTACATAGAAAAAAGCTAATCTCGTGGCCGTGGGACGGGGAAATGTCGGTTATGGGCATATACATGCGTATAAATGCGAGGCTTGGCGGGCTGGGCTGAAGCTCTCTGCAGAGTAGCGTCATGGTAGACGATTCTCCTTCTGTCCCATTACCGGCCATTCGGTTCATCTCAAAATACCCCAGCTGTGTGCTATTTCCGTTTCCGTTTATCCAATCCATCCAATCCCACATACAGCCACACATAGCCCGACGTCCCTCGCCGAATTCAACTCTTCTTGAGCCTCGCCCTCGAAGCCAGTGGGAAAAGGCTGTGGATAATCCTTCACCGCTTGAACCAAACCTAACTGCTGCCGTCTTCTCAAGCGTCGTGTCAGGCCCATTCGCTCAGATCCTCGGCGGGTCCACCTCAGCTTTTGGTGTGGTGAAATTGCCAATGAGCTTGACGCTCACCACCGGCCGGCTTATTATTGAACGGCTTAAACCCAACAGGGAAAGGTTCACAACCCTTTTTATTCTTTGCTTCTATTGTACATGTATAAGCTAAGCTAAGCTAAAGCTACCTAAGCTGGCGGGCACCCGGTAGCCCTGGGTGACTTCCACACCCCTTGTCTTGCCTGCCTGTCAGAATATTCAAGCAATGCATCCAATGCCGGAGGAGGGTACCAGGAGCTAGTTTAGTAGGGACCCATTGCGTACCAAGTACTTCTCATCAACCGTCAATGTGCTTCCTCCCTCAGTCCTGGTCATCCTAGTCAACACTTCCGTGACCCGCGTGGTCATTCGAGTCAGGCTGCACTTGCTCCTTATGCAACACTTCGTAAGGCTCCCAGGCCAAGTCCCGACTTTTCTAATTCGCAGGTACATGTCATCGTATACCCCGTACCGCCTCGAGACATGGGATGAGGGCTCCACCGGGCCCAGTCCACTTTCTGGCCTCCATGACAGAGTTGTTTCCACGAAGTTGGGACTCCATACCTTGTGAGACCATCGCCGCGTTACACCTGGCACGCTGGAAGGATCATCTATTGCACTTGCACTGGCACTTTGCTTTTCGCCTAACATCTGTCACCGCTGGTTCCAATATTAAATGACTTAATATCCGTCTCCCGCCATGGATATCTCCGTCAGCTGGATTGTTTCTAGTCTACTTCTATCAGCTTTCTTTTCTCTCTTCTCCCGTCATGCCAAGCTGATTACCTATTATTCACCTTTCCCTTTCTTCCGCAGCTTTCTCTTACACAGCCTTTGTCGTCAACAACAACTCATCGGTGCCAGGTTGACAACTCACCTGTCTCCCTGAACTTAGCCTCACTTGATTTTATCGATAAAAGCTGTCAAGAGTCCCCTACGTCCTTCAAGGCCCGGTGGTTTTTAAGATCCCTCCTAGTTCGAACCCCCCCGGTCCACATCTAAGTGACTACCTGATCTCAAGTCTGAGGTTGCTATACCAAGTTCGGTTCAAAAACGTACATTGCCATCGTTTCCCTTCCCGCTTGCTCGGGGGTTTTCATGTAGCACGAGACTTTCAGCAGAACCGTAACTATCATGAGGAATACGTTTGTGAGGGACACTCGTCCTATGACGGGTGGCCGTAGTGGCACACTACCACCGTTCCCAAGCCGACAGATGCTTGTTTTAGGTATGACAGGAGCAATGGCCATTCCCGTGTGATTTGGTAAGAATATACGCTGTGAACCATGAGCTGACATGTTGTCCACTAGCAATCTGCAGAATATGCGAGCCAATTGCATTCATGGGCATCTTCCCCTACATCTACTTTATGATCGAGGATTTCAATATCACCGAGGACAAGAGCAGGATTTCATTTTACGCCGGCATGGTCACATCAGCCTTCACTTTTGCTGAATTCTCGACGGGCCTTCTGTGGGGACGACTCAGTGACAAAGTTGGAAGAAAGCCGGTGTTGCTCACGGGTCTCATTGGCACTGCGCTGAGCGTCTTGATATTCGGTTTCGCCCCTAACTTGACAGTTGCACTCATCGCCCGAGCGGTTGGAGGTCTCTTGAATGGGTATGATGGTGGTTCTCTCCGATTCCGGAATTCGTACTAATAACGCTAAATTAGAAATATGGGAGTCCTTCAAACGACGGTAGCCGAATTAATTACAGCCAAGGAGCATCAGCGTAAGTTTAAAATTGTCACTAGGGAATCAGATCTGAGTAGCTAATTTTTGACAGCACGAGCGTATACCATAATGCCTGTCGTGTGGTGCCTAGGGTTAGTCATTATGCACCCTACGAACTGAGCCGTTGAATCTAACGTATTAACAGATCCATTGTCGGTCCAATGATCGGTGGTGCACTCGCTCGGCCGTGTATCAGTTACCCCAGCTTGTTCCCAGCCGGTAGCATTTGGGACATATACCCTTATCTCCTTCCTAATCTCTTCAGCGCCTTCATCGTGCTCATCGGTGTTATCAATGGAATCCTGTTCCTGGAGGAGACCCACTGCGAAAAGAAGTTGAAGCGGGATCGAGGATTGGAGCTTGGAAATTGGATTTTGTCGGGGTTGCCCATTTTCCGGAAGTGCACCGAGTCACGAGACGAGAAGTCGAAATTGGCCGAGATGGAAGCTGAGCCGCTCCTTGACCACGATGAGCAGTTGCCCGGATATCAAACGAATGAGAACTCACCAGAAAACTCGCCACGTCTCAGATCAGCCTCAGTTCCCTCAGTTGCGTGGGATGCTCTCGACCTTGAAAACGGACAGGAAGACTTGAATCTAGGAATTTCCGGAATCTTCACTCGGCCCGTGGTATTGAACATCGTCTCATTCGGTATCTTGGCCTTGTAAGTATTCTCTCTTATCCCAAGACGCTAACTTACTAACGCGGCATGAAGCCACACAATGACCTTCGATCAGCTCTTTCCCGTATTCCTCAGCACCTCGCCTCCGGACCACAAGATGCCAGTATCATTACCATTCAAATTTGTCGACGGATTCGGACTTGACAGCAAAACAGTCGGTATCATTCTAAGTATTCAAGGCGCCTACCAATTGCTTATCAACATGTTCCTCATTCCACCAGTTTTGAAGCGTTTCGGTGCGCGGCGACTATTCCAGTTCTTAGCTATCGCCTATTTTTCGCTTTACCTCGTCACGCCGTATTTAGTCCTACTACCGGAGAAGTATCGTATGGTGGGAGTTGGGGTTGTGTTGGTTTGGAAGTGTACGTTTGCGAGCATGGCATACCCGAGCAACGCGATCTTAACTGCGGATTCGGCCCCGAGTCACCTAGCGCTCGGTACTATCAACGGCGTCGCCGCATCGACCGCGAGCTTGTGTCGCGCATTCGGTCCTACCCTCTCCGGCTTGCTCTACGCTGTCGGTCTACAGACGGGTTACTCGGGTCTGGCTTGGTGGTGCAGTGCTTTTGTGGCCATCGGCGGCGCATTTGTCGGACTTCAGATTCGAGAACCAGCGAGTCGCACAGAGAAAAAATCCGCTCCGCCCAGCGATTCCGAAGAGAGCCAACCGGAGACGAATCAGGTCCATAGCCTGGCAACTTCTTCCAGAGCGGCGGCGTAAATCAGATCGAATTTTCCTAACTAGTTCCACGGCCATATTTTCTTCTCGGCTGGATTCCAGGTACAACATGGGGTTTGGACGTTTCAGGTTACGACTTTTAATGATTTGTTCCTTTTTCGGCGCCGGATCATTTCGCCTCTCGCCTATCGAATCGACTTAGCCTCGTCATTTACATCTTTGGTTGGGAAAAAGTTCTACTACATAGACTGGGTTGGGCGACTAGACTCTATTCCCGGGAAGGGAATTGCTGCGATACCTCTGTACAATGACCAAAACAGGTTCTGGGAATCATCACACTTGGGCAAGGGAATTAACCTCTTTAAAGCGAAAAATTGTGTAATAGGAGGTCAGTCAATTATGGGCACGGGTTAAAGGGGTCGGGCAAACCGACGAGTTTTCATGCTTTAATATCTCGTTCACATCATTATTGAAAGGAGTCAAGGCGTTGCAGGCAAGAGATTCAACACGTTATCTTTTGAGTAGTATTAGTACACGGGCACCTACAGATGGATCTGCTTTTTGGGGGGAGTCGACAAGACATCCCGGCGCGTATGGGTACCTAGATAGGACTTGGAGAAGAGGCGTCTAACAGACGAAGCCGGTCATTCATATTAATTAAACCCATTTATACCGGCATATTTTCTGGATCTTGAACTCATGTGTGTAGCTTGGTGTCTTTACCAATGTCCGTTCTATAATGATGTCTGAACGAGGTAACGCTAGGAGATTATTACAATTGTATATATTATCAAGTACTAGGTATATACTTAGTAGGTACTTATCTATACTCATTCAGCAAGTATCTCTCATCTATTCTGTGTATGGGGCTGCTTTAAGGACCTATACTTGAAGATAATGATGTCTATAGGAGCTTGGCTTGTAGACGAAATATCCCTAGTAGCTTAGGTTGGTTGCCTACCTAGTCGTAATAAGCCCTAACCTCGAGCTTCTATCCTTGAGGTCCACACTATACGTAAGGTATTTCGTTGAATAATATTCTCAACAAGAAAATGGCAAGCATTCTAAGCACGTGTTGGGGCTGTGGTATATCCTTATCAAGTCGTCTTAGACGGTGAGAGCGAGCTAGAGAAAATACAAGACAACGGAAGTAAATACTATGGCAGGGCATTGTACCAGACCGAGCGGTGTAGCATCCGGTCTACTACAGGTTTGGCATATTCGTGGTTCTGTGGTCCTCATTTATTTCGTGAGGCGGCCGGGACTTGATACGTGGTTGTTGCTGATTATAATGATCAAGCCCTATACTCCACCTATGAACGGGCCACGCATCGAAAAACCAAGGAAATAACGTCGCAGAGTGCCATGTACCATTTACCCACCAAGACAAGAATGCCAATGTCCACACCTGTTCATGAATAGGATGATTCGATCCAATCTCAAATGGGGTATGGATTTGGTACTGAATGCCAGCCCTAGCAATGCGTAGGTTAACTTGAATCACATCCTATTTCCAACCATGGAGTTGTGTCCACCCAAATACCGCCTCGTGTTCCGTATGGGTAGGTCATCCATCAACGTAGCCTCCTCGGCTTGAGAGCTTTCCGTTGTAGTTTCGCTTTTCGACGTGATTGCTAGAAGCCACAGTCAGTCACAAAACAAAGTATCTTACCAATTACATTCATCATATAATCTCAGTTACGATGACTGAAAAGATAACTCACTTTTGCGGCATCGTAAATATCATGAGCGAGTATTTCCCCGTCAGCCTCCGAGCGTAACTTATGTCTTATACAAATGTAAGAGGCACGATGGAGGTCTCGGCCAGTCCACTTCAGCCTAGCCATAATCCGTTCGGGGTCCGGATGAGACCGACGATGGAGGACCATTAATAGCCAAGTTTCAACATCTTCGGCGTTTGCGTCCTTTCCCGGCACATTGCTGACAATGTCTCCCTAAGACTCGACGAGATACCTTCTCTGCTCGTCCGATATCAACCGTCGTGCTCGACGTTTCTGACGGGTTGAGTGTCCACAGGATTGGTTTCGCTTTTGTTGTGCGCGATCAAAGAAGGCAGAAGGCGTATTCGAAGACGAAGGATAATCATACGTAATTGTCGGCCCTAGGTTTAGGGGAAAGGGGACGATACCCATGACAGCCATCGCGAAGGGCGTTGTTTTCTCGGGAATAAAGCTGCTGAATGATTCTACATATATATAGATAGGGTACGGAGAGAAACAGGTATTGGTCGGGTAAATCAAGCGGAATATTAAGCTTGACGTGGTATTTTGTCATGAGGTTATAGAATTAGGTCGGTCTGTAACCACATTGATGGCAGTGGAAGGTAGTTCTATTAGTTCCTAGGTATTTGCTTTGTTTCTTAGAAGCACTCATCTAGACCTCAGGCAACTATACGAGGAAAGATCGACTATAGCCTGGTACATATACGATATCATTAGAAGAAAGTACATCCTTTATATAAGTTTATGGCCATACCTAATCCAATATATCTTGCTTTTACAATTGGAGGAAACAGCCATCTCTCCGTGAGAAAAGCTCTCGGTAGTGCAACATCACCACGGCAAAATAACTCAATGATAGAAAATACGAGTTTTCATGAAGACAATACTTGAGTATAGATTGTAAAATGGGCTGATAGTCATCCCACGATACCACCTCGACCGGCGAGAAATTTCGAAAGAACTCATGTCGTGGAACAGTTGTCGTGGAACATTGGATGTTACATAAGCGGTGCTAATATATTTTGAGATGATATAGGTAAGGGAGATATAATGGAAGTTCTATATATCTGGGTAGTTTGCTTCATATTTACCTCTAAGCATGGGTTTGAGTACATTACGGTTATAATATTACCATCGCAACTTTCCGTCTCTAATTTTGAAGAACGTCGATGGATATCAGTTTTGATAGATGGATCATCTTCAGCCGGCCATCCGAATTCCGCGATGATAGAATCCGGTAGCATCGGCAATGGCAATAACAATATGCCAACATGCATATGTGCCTCCTCCGTCAAATGCGGGGATAGAGGTCTTCGGGATTCTGGTAGACAGATATCTGATATTGTCGAGTAGTGCAGGGATACACCCGGACATAGCTCCGTCCGGTGTAACCTTAAGGATCCGTGAGTATCTGTAAAATAGCTGATTGGATGGTGGCCCGCCCTAGCTCGCTTCTGGAAGTCGAGACGAGACGGATTTGTGGAACGAGATGAGCAAGATGTGCAAGATGTGGGGTCAGTGGGGGGTTATTCGAAAATCCCCTAAGGTCCACGGGTAAGCTTGATCAGCTAAAGCCTGCTATACTATAGTAGTAGACAGCACCGGCACCAGGGTTAGGATACTATTTTGTTAGTGTCTCAGAATTGATCTGCTTATCAGTAAAATCCCATCATCTAAAAAAATAAACCTTTGGAACCCCCAAATCTCTAGCGAAGATAAAGATAACCCCCCCAACTAAGGTGCTACCGGGTTGATAGGTAACTCCAACTGCTCGAAAGTATTTGTAGCCGTTTTGCGCAATCAGCTGCAAGCTGCAAGCTATACGCTAGCCTGGCGGTGACGTCGTGGGTACGAAGCGCCGAATGCTCCGTCAGCTAGAAAATACATTACCTACCTAGGTAACAGCAACTCGAGAGGATCCACGGCACGGCTTACCCAACTTGCATAGAGGAAGGAAAAGGACCCTGCCTGCTGCTTGCTTGCTCCGCCATCCCTCCCGCCGAATGCCCGCTTGCTCGAAAAAAAGGCATTCATCACTTTCCCATCAATTTTTTTCAGCCTCCTCGAGCCTCATAACCTATGACGCTACCCTACCCTAGAACACCATCTCGCGCATTATCATAGGTATAATAAAATAAATTCCCAAATTATAACATTGTCCATTCTGTTATTCATATCGCCGCTCTGCTATCTTGTGTCTATCCCGAGGTTGATTATTTCACGCAGTCAAGCTTAGAGATGGAGCGGGGGATTTCTGATTTTATACGAGTAGCCGCCTAGCCTAGCTCAGCCGACAACAGCGCAGACCGCCGCCGTTGGCGCAACCCAACACCAATCCTTCCCACCTCTTGTGGGTAGTCGGCCTCTTGCGACCAAGGACATTTACTTGCAGATGGATTTAGACTTGGGGGCGGGAGCCATGCCACCGCGCTCGCCGCCATCGCCGGACCCGCATCCTTCGAAACGTCAACGCGCTTCGTCTCCAGATAAGGAATCGCCCTCCGAGGGAAATGGAGGTGCTACCTCCCCTATCACCGAACATCCATCCCATGATGGTGCTGGCCATGGCTCCAAAATTGGCCAGTCTACCAGTTTCCGTAACGTGAGCGCGTGCAACAGGTGTCGACTACGCAAGAACAGATGTGATCAGAAGTTGCCTAGCTGCGCCAGCTGCGAGAAAGCCAGGGTCGCCTGCGTCGGATATGACCCTATAACAAAAAGAGAGATACCACGCAGGTCAGTTCTTCGTCGAGCAGGCTAGGAGCCATTGACTTATGTAGTCGCGGGACTGATGCTCTCATTAGTTATGTTTACTATCTAGAAACCCGGGTCGATCAATTGGAAACACTGCTCCGTCACAACCATATCCAATTTCCGCCGGCTGAAAACCTCGAATATTGCTCGCGACCTGGTACTGATGGCGGACTGGGGAGGTCACCTACGGATGGCGCCTCCTCCGTGGTTCCTGGGATTGCAGAAACGGCGAACAATACGAAACCTCACAAGAACAGCGATGAGCCAGAAAAGCCGACTAAGATAGCCAGGCATCATGGCAGTGGAGGACAGAGACATCTCGGATCAGCTAACGGGATATCATTTGCGCGCGTCGTATTCGCTGCTGTGCAATCATCTGTTGGCGACCAAAAGTCGAGCTCCGACAAGACCGGAGTGCGGCCGTACAAACCAATTGCGGGAAATGGTGCCGCGGCCTCGGGTACATCAATGCGCGACTCATTCTTTGGTCTTCATACTAGACCAACCATCAGGCCAGCTGAATTCCCCCCTAGAGATCTAGCTATTAAACTGGTTGAGTTGTACTTCCAACACGCGAACCCGCAAATACCCGTTCTTCACCGTGAGGATTTCATGCAGCTTTTTGAGCGTGCGTATGCCGAAGAAAATAGGGTACGAGGACCGAAAGAACTCTATATGTTAAATATGGTATACGCTATCGGAGGGGGTATCATCATGGACGCACAGACGGCGTCCGCTAAGGTGGCCGGAGAGGAGAAGAAACAGGCCCAACCCGAGGAATATCACGCTAGTGCCGTTGTTCATCTTGAAGCTTGTTTAAGTAATAGCGGTGGGGGACTAGAAGAGCTTCAAGCCGTCTTACTACTGGCAAACTTTGCTTTGCTTCGTCCGGTTCCACCCGGATTATGGTATGGATACCTGATTCCACACACTCTTAAGATGCTAGATGTTGATTTGAAACTAGGTATATTGTCGGCGTTGCTGTGAGGCTAGCAGTGGATCTAGGTCTTCACTACGAGGACGGGAAGGATGTCGAATTTGACCTTAGCAAGTCTTCCGCCAAAGCTAAAGTCGATGAGACCGGCGACAAACCACAGGAAGCCTACCTACGCGAGAGAGGGAGACGGGAGTATATCCGCGACCTTAGAAGACGGCTCTGGTGGTGCACGTACTCTTTCGACAGACTTGTTAGTACTTGCGTTGGACGACCATTCGGTGTTTCAGATCAAGTGATCACGACTGAATTTCCCTCTTTGTTAGATGATCGTTACATTACTCCAGCAGGCTTGGGCTTTGGTGGACGTCCGACCGAAGGCGAGCCAACGTACAAGATTGTGGCCAAACACTACTTTCGACTTCGGCTACTACAATCCGAGATTTTACAGGTCTTGCAGTACCAGCAAACACAGATGGCGAGGTACAATGGCCAGAATACGAGAAATGATTATATGCATACTCAGCTTCCGTCACCTTTCCTACATAGATTCGATTCTTTCAGGAATTGGCGGAGGAACATTGACGAACGACTATATGAGTGGAAAAATTCGGCCCCAACCAAACAAGATTCTGGAGTCGCATTTTCGCCTGAGTTTTTGGAACTAAATTATTGGCAAGCCATCATAATGCTCTATCGACAAAGCCTCAGCGTGCCGGCGATGTTCGAAGGCGAATACAATACTTCAAAAGAAGTTAATAGCCCATCCATCTACGCCGCCGAGTCGCGAGAAGATGAAGAGAGAGTATACGTCAAGGTCGCAGAAGCAGGCCAGAAAATATTGCGTCTGTATAGACAGCTACATCTGATGGGCCTTGTCAATTATACATATCTAGCCACTCACCACCTTTTCATGGCAGGGATTTCTTATCTTTATGCAATTTGGCATTCCCATGTCGTCCGAAGCCGACTCGTAAGTGTTAAGAATGAGAAACTTGTGTGGGTACCATGCTAACATGGCTATAGACTATGGATGAGGTCGATTTCACGATATTGGCAGCTACTTCGGTTTTCACCGATCTTATTGACAAATGTCCGCCGGCAGAGGCCTGCCGCGATGCGTTTGACCGGACTGCAAAAGCAACCATTAAGATGGCAAACAATACCGGGGGTTTTGGTCAGGTATTGCATCGAAATAAACGTTCATCAAGAAGCGGTAACGATAGAATTGACTATCTCAACGCTAGAGAGGCGACGGCCAACCGGCACAAAGCGCATCATCGTACCTCATTAGATCATACAGGATCCCGGTCAACTTCGTACACTACACCGGGACAAGAAAGTTACAGCTCGCACGACACGGCCTCGCAGATGGGTTCCATACAGGGATCACAAACTAGTGGTTTCCGTCTCTCGATGCCCACTGTTAAGTCGGAACAGGATGGATACTCAATGTTACGCTCTATGCCACAATCAACCCTTAGCGCTGGTAGCATGTCTGATGCAGCCTCGCTTCCCGATAATTCGGCCATAGACCCGGTCCTCCTTCCCTCCCCTGGCGCACACACAAACTCACCGGTCTCCGTTCATAGCTTGACGCCGCAATCCAACCAGGGGCAACAATTCCCTCAGAGCACTGGAAATTCGAATTTTAATTTGTTAAGATCACCAGCCTCTACTTTCACGCCTGGTGCCGCTATAAACTACTCGGATCTGCAAGGCATGGACTTCCTGCAAAATATACAGGAACAGCCAAATGTGGATGGCATGGCCAACACTGACCTGCAGATGGACATGGGCTTCGGCCTGGGTTGGGAGGGGATGCATCACGACTTCAGCGACGGACAGCAGGTCGACCTTTTTGACGGTTTTTTCTTCGGAGGGCAGCAAGGGGGCGGCTAATCAAGATAAAACAACAACTAAGTTACAAGATTTCACCGGTTCGCTTCGACCTATACTGGTGTCGGAGGGTTTGGTGTTATATAGGCCGATTTTTTCAACATGATATCTCAGAATTTAGGTTTCATATGAGGCACGAGGAATGGACGAGTTGTTATTATCATTATTTACTCCGCAAGACCTTGAGTCTCGTGGAGGGCGCGCGAGGTACTTTCTATTCTCGGCGTATCGAGCTTGCTTTGTATTATACGTTTCTAATACCCGCTTATTTGACGAATTACGTCCGCTATGTATGTGGGAAGAAGATAAAAGAAGAGAAAAAGCTCCAGATCTTCTAGATCTACGAGAGAAGAAGGCACGGTCCTAGAGCCGAGGAGAGAAAGGTCGTCTATTTCTTTTCAGTTCGACTATGAGGGGTGGATCGATATCTTCGAATAGCTTCCGAATATACACACCTTTCCCCCCGAATCGGCTGCAGATATAAGCCATTGGAACGCAGGATAGTTACTACCATACATCATCCACATGCATGTATGTCTCAACCCGATCCGTTCAACTCCAGTTCTCGGTCAGGTATTTCTTGGATAGGATGCTTGCTCCTTACGAAGTTCAGGCACGCACGCATCGCCTCCTAGAAAGAACAGCTAGAATGCATGGTCGAGGATATAGCAAGGCTCTCTCTATGGTACCATCTTACGTCCAATCCTTACACCTCCATGATGTTGATCTATACGCTAGCAGTTCTATACTTTGAATGTCGCTAGGATGATAAATACGCCTCTATCTCGGTTCGGTACGACGGCCTTAGAGTCGTACGATACCCCACGATAAGTACTATGCACAGTATAGGAGGGCTGAGAGGCAAAGTACCGTATACAAGACGTGGAATCCATGGAAGTCCCTATGTTGTTCTGGATGCTCGCTTTAGACCCGCATATCGCGGGATAGGGGGGTCTATACTTACACGGTTTAGGTATGGACCCCGGGGGCACAGCATTCCGTAACTCGCTTGCTGCCGGGGTGCTTATAAGGGGACTTTTGCTGGGATATGGTGCTTACGCAGACCGGTCGCTTCGTGACGGTTGAGGCTAGCATTGGCATGGGAATTGATTGGTTCCTCTTTCTCGATGAAGGGTGGTAGTCACCGCTGTCATATATCACAATAGGCATCGATCTAACGTAAGGTAAAAATATGGGACCTAAGACAGCCAAGACATACAAATGATGCTCGCCAGGGGCGGGACTGGCCATCCCTAACGCTCTTCTTGCTCCTCCTAGAACGTAACGCTGTTTAAAGAAACTCATAAGACGAAAGAGTGCTAGCGCCAACACCACGTTGGCCTTGTCATAACCCATGCATATCCTACATCCTCTGGGATAACCTTACTGTTACAAGGGAGCCGGCATTCAGCCCTGCCTTCCACGCATGCTATCTCTCCCTTCAGGCTTCGGCCCCACCATGGCCTTTCACACCGTCTGAGTAGGGCGTAATAACGATCTCGGGGATAGCGGTGGCCTCGCCGATCTCAATTTGCCTAGCGACTTTTTTACCCTTGCCTTTACCGACATATCCGACGTTTCGTGGTGGCGCGCGGGAAAGTGAGTACTCGAAGTTATCCTCATCATCCACGTCGCCGTCGAAGAGCCCCACCGCATTATCCGCGTTCTCTATATGCTGACATGTCGGCCGCGGCGGGGAAATGTCGATTGGGGAGGAAGCCCCAGAATCGTTGTTGACTACGCGAAGTAAACCCATATGCATTGGTCGAGTCGGCGTGTTGGGAGGGCCACCAAATATGTGATGGCTAGCAATATTGGCCCAGTCGATATCACCGTCTGAGGAGCGTTGCTCTCGTCTTGGTACCATTTGAACGTCGATTTCTTCCACTTCACCGAGAGCAATGTCCATACTGCCACTAGAAGAACTTATCCGACGTCGTGGAGGCGGTTTAGGCGGAGTGGGCGAGAACGCCTCAACGCTGTTCTGGAGTAAGTTTCTCAGAGTCGGGTAGTCGAAATAGCTGTCCTCATTATCGCCCTCCTCTTGATACGATAGTATAATCCAGCTAAAGATCAGGTCTCCAACTATGCGTCCAGACTGCTTCGCAGCGCGACGACCCGCCCGCCGGAGCCCCTCTGAAGTGGGTAGGCTTGCTAGGCTCGCCAGGCTTGAAGTACCCTACTGCTTCTTGATGGCCTCACTGTCTAGCTTGAGAATACGCTCCCTGACGAAAATGGTGGGGATCCGGAGGAAGATCACACCCAGTGTGCAGACCAGCGTCGCAAAAAGCTGCCATATAACCCATAGGAATGATGCACCCCAAGGGGCAATGAATTTGAGGAAGTCTTCTATCTGGTAGTGGTCTTGCTGGCCCTTGATGAAGTAGAGCTGGCGTGGCTGGGGCGCAAGCGTCAGGTCACCATTTCCATTCTGCCGATGGGAGAGCGGCTTGTGTTCGCGGTCGGTAGGCAAGCGCTCTAGCTCAAGGACCGTCACTAGCTTCACGTTGGCATGCCATAAGGACAACGGCACAAACCAGAGCGTGAAGGTCTGACGAAGCGTCACGTATAGCAAGTTTTTCTTTTTATCGAAGCCTTCGCCAGTAGAGTCAGTATATAAACCGAGCTTACAAATAGGTTTCCGGCGATATAGACCTACAAGTGGAGTCGATATCGAGCTTGATCTCCGGGCTCAGGATGCGGTACCACTGATAAATGAAAAATACGAACTGGCGAGAGTTGATGGTCCAGTCGGTAAAGGGGATAGTGTAATTATTGAAAGACGGCACACGACAGAATGGATGTACGAAGTAGGCGTCAGGTAGGAAATATTCCTCCAGAGTATCCAATTGATCTTGGCGTGAGTCCTGCGTCAAGCCACGAATAACGTGAGAGATTTGGTCTTCGGGGAACTCCATCCTTAGAAATTGTTGATTGATGAGTCGTCTGTTCTCTTTTGATTAAAATCGCCAAGCTGGAACCTCTCAGAATTTGAGAATATTCGGATCAAAATGTTGCCCGAACGAGAGATGCAGAGACGGAGTTCAAGGGTGTAAGTTGTTGTTTGAATAGATGTTTTGGGATGATGATGTCATTGGTCTCACAGATTCCTCCTGGCATGTGAAAACCAGCTCAGTCATTTAGGAAGGAATTGTAACGATGATTGAAGCTCTCACAACTTCCATACTTAGATCCAGTGATACAGACTCATTCTCTGGAAGTGATACTTGAAATATTATGACGCAAATGTACATGCATTTAATCTGTATATTTACATGGCGTAAGTGTAAGCTCTTAGTCCGCAGCAAACTCAATGAGAAAAGCTCACAACAACGACTAAAGACATCCATTTATAGCGCTACGCCCTAAATCAGGGGCAAGTAAACTAAATGCTAGCCTAGAAGCCATACCTGATGTTAGTATACGACATAGTCTTAGATAATTAAGACAACACATCAGTTCTTCATACATCGTACAAGCTAAAATCTCCTCATACGCCATGCTGATATACCAAAATATTACATATATGCCCCCCGATGTCATATGTTCGTGAAATCTCAATGCAGCCCCCGAGTCTCATCTTAAGGAGTCCTAAACCAGACTACCACCTGCTTATTGCTTCATATCATCAACATGGATGAGCGCCATTACCTCCGCGAGCTACTTCCCCTTCGACTTGCAGTCCTCGGCGGCCCATCCCCACCCGAGAAGCGGTAATCCACATCGCGATACTGCGCACTACTCCGCCTTTCGCTGCTGCGACGTCTATAGCCCCTGCTATCGCGGCGGCGGGGCGGAGTATGTTCCTCCAGGACGATAATCTCGTCATCTCCATCGGTCGGCGGCGGGCGCGGGCGGCTCACGCTTCGAGAGCGAGACCGGCTGTGCTCCTCCATGACCACGATCTGCTCAGGATCCGGGGCGCGGGCCGGCGAGGGGGAGAGCGAGCGGCGCACGGAGCGATCACGGCGCGTGATCTCAATAGTTTCCTTGGTGCGACGGCGCGGCGAGTACTGCCGCGACGAGTGCGAGTGGTGGTGGCTACTGCGGTGGGCGCGCGGCCGCGAGCGGTACGAGACGACTGACGAGCTACCGCCGCCTCCGACAGACCCCTCTTCGATGCCTACGGTCGGGTTTCCGAGGTTCACGCACCAGTATATGATCCAAAACAGTAGTATGAACCCGGCGACGGATCCTAACACGATGCCGACGACTGTCCCCGCATCCGGCCCATTTTGGTTCCGTCCGTAGCCCTCCGGTACTGTACTAACGTCGGTCTCGAGGCGCGGGTGGAGCGTACGGGAGGCGAAGTCGTGTATTTTTTGCACCAGCGATGTTGCGGTTGATGTCGAAGTCGGCGTCGGGTGAGTCGACTGAGATGGTGGATTTGAGAGTACGGCGCGCGCAAAGCCGCGCGAAGGTAACGACGGTGGCATGGGCGGATCTAATTTATGCAGTTGCCAATCGGAGCAAGAATGAAATTGTCAATAGCAGGCCTTCCGGCTTGGAAATCGAGTAGCCTCCGTCAAGGCGAGCTCTAGAGGGTTGATGGTACGATTGTACACGGTTGATCGGCAACGTAGGTAATTTGGAGTAATCGCGCAGGACTCGTAATTAAGATGCCGATGGCTTACGAAGCCATCATCGGTTTTTTTCCTCCAAGCACAAAAGATCAACCAACTTGTAAGAAGACGTTAAAAAAGGGTAAGATGTTTGTCTACCGTACAACTCACAATGCTGAATGTGGCAATGGAAAGAGAATAAGGCGCCAACGTCGCGTTGTAGTATCCCAAGTATCCGTCACTACCCACGTAAGGCAATCAATCTAATCACAATCACAATCACTGGAAGGCGCCTGGATGGTTGGAAGCTGGGTGGCTGGGTACACCGGACGTTGCTACCGCAACATCGATCGCCCCTAAGCCCGGTTTTCACTTGTCCCACTTGCCTGAACCGATTTATCTTATCAACCCCTGCTACATGTAATACCTCTCTCAAGTGTCACCTCCATCAAGTCAAACCCCCTAAATTCAGTCAGGTACGCACTCCTGTCCCTTCTTTTCATTGATTTTGGTGAAAGAGTCGTAGATTTTCCAGCAATCTCTGGCGTTTGGAAATGTAAACTCGATATCACGTTCGGTTCCTTGGTCCACCTTATTAGAGAAAACTTCGCCATTCTCGGAAGTTAGGCTAGCTGTGAACAATTGATTGGCGGCAAACGATTAAAAGCGCGCGCAATGCGTCAGGTTCCTCGCCCACATCGATTTTGTCTGGCTAGGGACGATCCCTTCTCCATGTCACGTATCTGACGGAGACTTCTTTGCTGTCACGAATCGATTTTGAAATGTCCATTAGTTGAGTGACAAATGGTATTGCAAATCCACTCAATACAAGAGGTTTCTGCGACGCGTTCCCTCAACATTCGCTAGGTTCCTCTGGAGAGATATATGTATGGTCATTGGTATACCTATTGCATTTCCAGAATAATTAGGGGCACATCACATTCATACATATCCAGTCGTGAGCTTATCTGTTCACCGCAAGTATTTAATGAGTCACCCGGTCAATGCGGCCAGCCGATCGGTCACCTGATATCGCGACGCGATGGAACCACGGACAAACGGCCAAAGAACGAAGACGCGAACCCAGCGTGAATGATTCTGATTAATGTCCTAAAACATGCCTGTGTCCCTCGTATATGTAGGTATTTCCGCTGCGGACAAAAGTGGAGATTATCCTGGGGCAATCCGACGGCAGTAAGCATTCCGTCTTGGAGATTTAGCAGACTTTGAAGCGAAGCGGTCTAGCTTCAGCGTAGTGTTATTGGTCTGCCTGGTAGATTCGGGTAATCTTCTGCACCGAGAACCGTAACAGCTCCGTAAGAAGTCGGAGTAAGTAGTTTCTGTAGAACCGTGCATAAATAGCTGATTTGATACTTCTCGACTCGTACTGAGACACTTGTCAGCGTGGCTTGCTCTTCGTTTTCCCCTCAACTGAGTCTTATCGTAGCTGTTCAGTTAGTAACAAGTAACAAGTCCAAAGTTGAACTCAGCCCATCGTCACAATGACCGAGGAACTCAAGACCTACCGAGGCAACTGCCATTGTGCTGCCTACATATATGAATTCAAAGCCCCCGAGAACATCAAGCCAAGCGAGTGCAACTGTAGCTCATGCTACAAGAAAGGCGCCTATTGGTATGTTCCCAAAAACGAAAACATCCGCTGGGTCAAAGGCGATATCAACACCTTGACGGACTACACCTTCGGGGAGAAGACGTTCCATCATAAGGTTGTTCTTTCCACCACTGAGGTCTTGCTTCGTCTTGCTAATCTGAAGGAACATTAGTTTTGCCCTACCTGCGGAGTTCAGCTCTGGGCCGGTGGATATATCAATCCCCCGCAACCCGGTGAGGAACCCATGAACGGTTTCAATGTAAGCACTCACATTGCTTCCACAACACCAACGAATACCACAACCACACAGCTAATCCATCATTAGGTTCGAACCCTTCAGTATGGCCAAGTAGATGTTTGGAAAGTAGAGAAACAGCCGTAAGAAACACGTACTCATCCCTCTTGAAGCGCACAAATTAATATTCCTACTCCCGCATTTAGCGTTGACGGGAAGAGCTTCAGAAACCCTTATAAGATCCCGAAGTTCACAGGACCTGAACCGAAGGCCGTTATAGAGGGCGGGAAGCTGTATACTGGCAGCTGCCACTGCGGTGCTGTCAGGGTGGCACTAAAGTCGAAGCCGATCAACGACAAGGCCCCGGAACTGGTTGCAGATTGCAACTGCAGCATATGCAACAAAGTGAGTGTTGGCTTTTCCCAAACCACGTGGAATACCAAAGTTGACTTGCGTGTAGCTTGGGGTTGTGTGGTACTATCCTCAGACGGAGCAGGTTGTGGTTGAGGGCGATGATAACCTCTCCTTCTATAGTTTCAACAAACATTGGTTTGCGAAGGGGTTTTGCAAGACATGTGGGATAACGATACACAATGTGGCGCAGCCGGTTCTCGAGGGACAGATCGACCATATGTCGGAAGAAGAGCGAAAGTTTTTCGTACCCGCATTGAAGATGACACCGCTCAACCTAAGGATCTTGAACGACTTGAATGTCAAAGACCTGAATATCCACCACATCGACGGCTACCACGAGCATAAGCCGCTTTACGTAGAGCCATAGAATACGAAAGGAGGAAACTGCAGAGTTCAGGCTCGCGTATAGAAAGAGGCAGGTGTCATTCCTTACTATCGTTTAAATCCATAAATATACCTCCGCTCGTTTATATACCAATCGTAACCGGCAGTCTTGTTAGTGGTAGCTATTATGAATAACTCGATCAAGATAGCTATGGGGCTACTTGTCTTGCGTATTATCCTGCAAGATATGAGACGTATATATCGACCCGGTGCTCCAGCAACGCACGACCATACTTTGTGCCGCAAGAAACATGACCGCCCTAGCTGACTCTGTACCGAGATTTATCCCAGCTAGGGTTCCCGTCGTCATCGAAGTCACCCCATTGAAAGAATGAACAGTTCTCCTTGCCGGGAACATTTCCCCCATGACACATCCAGAAATATCTTCCCTGGTTTTCCTTCTTTTTCTGGACAACCCGCAATATAGAAGGAATGCCGCATTTACACCTTGGTGTGTATTTGGCATGAAAATTCGGCTTGTAGTCGCGGTATGTGACATTGATCCTCCGGTTCCCTGCAATAGGGTGAGGGTCGATTGCTTGAGCTGGGGCAATACTGTGTTTCCATTCCTCCTGCATCTCCGCGTGCATGACCAAAAGCGAATTATGAGGAAGGTGTATAGAAATCTGACCCTCAGCTTCAGAGTCGTTGGTGGAATTGTTGTCGGAGTCCCTTGGCATGATGCGTCTGACACGGAATTCTCTTGCCACACCCAAGGAGAGGGAGCCTATTACGGCTCGCGGGCCCAAGTATGTTAACTGATCGCTGTGATAGCCCACGCTTTCCTGAGGCCCATTATAACAGTTAACGAAGGCACAATTCGGTGACCACGGATCCGGAGACTGGTATTTAAGCTTTTGTCCTCCAGGATACTTCGTGTTGATTCGATTCTGAATCTCTCTGTTTACCGCCTCTTTAACCCTCGGTCTAACACGCAGAAGTTGGGGTGTAATGGGTCTAACATCTGATAGCCGGGATCCATTATAGAAGTAGTCGTGCTTCTGAGTATTGATCTCGGCCTCCGTCCCTACGTAGAAGCTAGATGTATGAGGACTATGAACGACATTGTCGAACAGCTTGAAGGTGATCTTGTCAAATGAGTTTGATTCGTCCAGCAACTCCTTGAGAAGATCGTTAGCCTCATCAGGCGGTAGAAAGTCGTGGATGATACTGCAAGGCGTATGCTCGGCTATATCTTCTGGATCATATAGATGAAGAGTTGTTCCCTTTTTGGAAAGTACTTTGGCCTTTTTGGGTGACATGGGTCGCTCATCAGTTGATGGCTTAGGTGCAAACAATTTCAATGAAGTTTGATGTCCAATAGTGCCACTCCGTTTCTTCTTAGGCGATCCCAGCCGATCCTCGGTTAGAGATGCAGAAGTTGCATCGACAGAGCCGTCATGTACAAGAAGTGCTTCTAGTAAAGCTTCTTGACTAATGTTTGGATGCAATGAAGAGAGAATTGCTAACTTCACATCCGTCGGTTCATTATCATCGACCGGAGGCGATTCTTCTACGGCGGATGCCTTTCGCTTGGTCCCCTTCAGGAATGCATCCATGATGCGGCTCGTAGAGTAAAACCGGGAATTTCCAGGGCGAGTTGCGACGCTTCATCGCCAGTTTTTACTGCACGATGCTTTCTGAATCCTAGAAATAAGAACAAAGTTCAAATACCCATATATACTTCCGCGTGTAATTATAAGCTCCGCTTTGGTTGCCTAGAGATATTGGCGGAAATAAGTTAGATATGTCAATGTAGCTAGTGAAAAGAAGGGCGTATGGCGATATATGTACTTTCATTATGTAACCCATTTAAAGTACCCTCAAGGTTCTTTCCCGGAAACCGATCATTGATTGATCTACATCAACCTTATGTATCGATGTACTTAAACCTACCCACGGGTCCATGGACCAGGCGTTACACAACCCCACATGTTCCATAAGCCGAGGCCCCACGTCTTGGCTCTCAATTCATCGTCATTCCTTGGCCATCAATCACATTCTATCTCAAGCTTTGAATGCGCCAGCAAGTCCAAAGGAGCGGTCCACGGGCCTGAGATCTTGTTTCAACATTTAAAGCAAGATGGCTGCAATGCTAGAGTTCCGTACACCTGGTTGGAACCCTTATGCCGTAAAATACTCGCCATATTACGATTCTCGCATAGCTGTCGCATCCGCGGCGAACTATGGTATAGTGGGAAATGGTCGCGTGTTCTGCCTAGGCTTAGGGCCACAAGGCGTCCAGATCGAGAAGACGTAAGTAACAGCCAATTGTAAAGCTTATGATGATGAACTAAAGTTCATGCCCAGCTTCGACACGAACGACGCTCAATATGACCTCGCCTGGTCCGAGATTAACGAGAACCAGCTACTCGTCGCATGCGGCGATGGCTCCATCAAGCTTTATGACATGAATGTCAACGAATTCCCTATAATGAACTTTCATGAACATAAGCGGGAAACATTCTCAGTAGCGTGGAGTCCTGTCACTAAAGATACTTTTGCTTCCAGTTCATGGGATGGGACAATCAAAATCGTACGTACCATCCCCTAGTGATACACTTCGCAACATCTGGAGTACTGAACAGCTTTCTGTAGTGGTCGCCAGCCAGAAAAGATTCTATAAAAACTCTTCCTGTCGGAAATTGTACATACAGCACATCCTACTGTCCTTCCAACCCAAACATCATCTCTGCCGTCTCAACGGATTCGCACCTGCGCATATTCGACCTTCGGACACCAGTCAACGCTCAATATCATCTAACAGCCAAAATACCGGTTCATCTTCCGTCTCCTGCCCCGCTCCCACATGGTCCGGCTCCTCCTGCTGTCCCTGCAGAAATTCTGACCCATGACTGGAATAAATACAATCACACGGTGATTGCAACGGGCGGTGTTGATAAGGTGATACGGACATTCGATATCAGGAATCCTTCAGGAGGGCCCGCGTCCGTAATGCTAGGCCACGAGTATGCCGTACGAAGACTAGCATGGAGCCCGCATGCCAGCGATATCCTAATTAGTGCAAGTTACGACATGACAGTACGTTTATGGACGGACGGATCGACGATGCCGGCACAGCAGGAGTCCCCAGTTAAGGCCGGGATCCAACTTGGCATTATGAACAGACACACCGAATTCGCAACAGGCGTGGACTGGTGCTTATTCGGTGTTGGTGGCTGGGTTGCAACTGTTGGTTGGGATGAGAGGTTACTATTGTGGGACGCGAATCGAATGTTGCAAGGACAAGCATGATACTTGCACATACTGTAGGAACACGCATAAAATTGCCTCGCCACGGGCATGTGGCGGATTGCCGGAGTTTATAATTGGAAATTTGCATCGGGAGGCGTTTAAAGACGCAGTTAAAGGACTGTATTACTGATACCAGCCATATTTTGGAATAGTATGCATATATAACGGAACGGTTTATAAATATCCGAAAAACTTCGGGACTTCTAGCCTAATATTCCCTCTATTATTCGAATCACTGAGCTCGTGATAGCCAAACTACGGAAAGGCATGATGCCGTCGATGTTCATAATCGAATGTATAAAAGACAGTCCATATCTCCCCATAATAGGGGTCGGGTGGAATTATAGTGAAATTGCTTAGAATAATATAGGTAAACATGGTGTTCGAAACGTAGTCTATCGAGCGGCGTGGATACCCATATATCACCAAGCCATTGCAAGTGTCCATAGAAAGTGTATGTTTATGAGAAAGCCAATACTACCTCTTCAAATGTAACCTTGTTTACTAGCTTTTCCACTATATCAGCATACGTATTTAGTATGCTCCTGACGCTACCTTGCGTGCTGATTTATGAAGAATATTTACATCCATACCTTTTAGCAAGGACTGGATCGCCTATATGGGCTATTACACGACTTGAGGATATTCTTATAAGGACTTCTTACGCTTCCTTTCAAGTAGCGTAGCTGTACTTGCTACTTACAGTACTCGGGTCTAAATCTGAATCCTTCTCGAATACCGTAGGATCAGCCTTTTATCTATCAATGTCTAGAAAACCTTGGCCTTATATACTCGTATGTAAGCCCATGCCGTAATTACATATGTCATGGGGGCAGGCCGTTGATTTTCCACCCGGACTGACCTAACGGACTTCTTAGATGCCTATTAATTATGATACCACCAAATCGTATCGATTCAAGTGGCTAGATAAAAACGGCGATACCTACCGTTGAGGCATGGCCTGGCTGGGCAAGGGTAAAGTAAAAGTTGACGCTTCGTTGGGGAGGCTCAAGCTCCCTAACTCCCGATTAACTGCTGATTTGACTATCAGGGCTTCGTCGTCGGCGGAGGCGGCGGCGGCAGTTATCCCCTCAGTTCCCGCCAAACCTCGGTCTATTTGGGGTCCCTTGCTTTACACTGGGTTACTTGGGTTGACTGATCGGAATAACTAAGAGAAGTCCCTATGGATAGAGCGCGAGTAATGCCTCATTCAAGGAATTAGGAACGCTGCCGATAATTGGCGTATTAGAACAGACATAGAACAGATACATGCCCTTATGTTGGCATTGACCGTTGGCTTATATATTTAATAGATGGGTTGATGCTGCGTTATAACTATGTTATGGTCGGAACTATAGGCAGGTGGAGTCTTACAAACCCTGCGCAGTTCGTATTTCGTGTTTTAAAGGAATTGAAACTTCTTCGGGGATTCTAGACCGGATACATCACACTATTATGACCTATAGAAACTTAAGTGAAAAGAACGTCCATCGTTCCGGAATCAAGTAGAGTCCTACCTGTTTAACTTGATGTCTATAATTGTATCCCTTCAGGGTCGTGAGGGTAACTACTTGGTGGCTCGTATCCATATGGATATCATGTTATCATTCTGGAAGGCCTATGTAAACTGTATGCAAACGGCATTTTGTTGATCGACGTCGTTAACTGAATTATAAGGTGGCGAGGCTAATCATCGAGGTTAGGAGAATATTACGATATACATGAATAATGAACGGTCTAACTCAGTCTTGGATAAATTGGGTTATTAAGAACCTGATGTATGTGGTGATACGGCTAACAGTTATATCGTTTGCATAGCTCTCCTGGTAGGAAGAGTCGATACGATGCCGTCGACGCTCTGCTGAGGCACACATAGATACACAGGGGCTGACAAGAGACGTTTTAGGATTGGCAAAAGATTCCATCATGGGGCTTATGTCTCATTGATTTCATTATCGCATCTGCATTACGATTCCTCTTACATATAATACAAGTAGTTGAGATTTCCCGTGTCGTGATACCTCTCGATAGACCATCGACTTCTGTTATCATGTCGTAAACCCAATCAAACCGAGACTCCGAGTTGAACCCCCATAATAGCAGATTTGCTAACGACATGCGTGCCAATGTGCACCTCATTACGCACCGCCTATACCGGGCCGCGTGTTGGTAGTGCACGTAGCCTCTAATCTGATATACAGTATGTACACCCAGGAAGAGGAATAGCTTCCAGAATAGCACATTGAAAATTCAGACAAGACGACCAATGGAGAGGGATCGACTGCTTGTATCGTCAAGGGGAGGTGCCGCGATACCCTTAGAATGATGCTCTGTAGTGTCCCCCTCCCTCGCCACGATCACCTCGTGAACCGTTGTCTCGCTTACCGAAGCTGCGTTCAAACGGGTTGGATGCCCTATCTGATTTAAATGAATTCCGTGTGCCAAACGAACCGGACCTAAAATCTCCTCCTTGGCTTCGCCCAGAACCGAATCTAGAGGATGACCCGAACCCCATTTCAGGCATCTCCTCCCTATCGTGTCCGATTCTAATCCCAGGTATCCTAGTCAAACCACGGGCCCTGGCAATCCCAGGTGCTATGGCGGGTGGTTCGGCCCAGCCGAGACCATTCGAAGCCCAATCGTTAAGAAGTTTAATGCCATCTTCGACCGCAAATCGCTTCCCGAATTTCTGGCTCATCATTGCATGGTATACTGATGCGAATTCAAATCGTGGGAGGCGGCTATATGCCTGCGAGCAATCATCAAAGTACCTAGAGACCTCTGGGGGAGCTGAGCCATCTCCCACCACATGCACTGCAGTCTTGAGATCTTTATTAGGCTTAATAGGTAAGCCAGGAAGACGATACCGTGCTTCCGGAATTTCATCTTCAGCCAGAATAAGCCAGCCTTGTCCAGGCTTCCCGGCGCGACCTGTTCGACCGACACGATGAATATATTGATCCCGATCCGGGGGAAGGCCGACCTGGATGACGTGCGATACATTAGGGAAATCCATTCCTCTCGCGGTGACGTCGGATGAGAAGAGAATGCCAGTTATAGCGTTTCGGAAACTATCAGCACTCCTTGTGCGGGCATTTTGAGAAAGCTTAGAATGTATATCAAATACCGGGATTCGGTTTGGTCCGCGACGTAGGGCTGTGGATCTGAAAACATTACTGGCGAACTGAACTGTAGCGGTGTTGGAGAAGAAAACAATGGCTTTGAATGGGAGGGCCTCGGGGTCGTTGCCGGATTTGGCTTCCTCCATGGCCCGCTCGGCAATCTCCAAGATAGCAGGGAAATAATTTTCATAACCCGGCACAGTCACAAGGTGTTGCGGAACCCGTTCGTGGGTTGGGGTGTCGTCGGGGTTGATGGTTTGAACAAACTCGAAATTATCGGTCTTAACCATACTCTTCGCTAGGTGGACAACATCTCGAGGGATAGTTGCGGAAAACAGAAGGGTTTGCCGGTCAACGTCTTCTCTTGGCGGGAGCTGGTCCATAATATCACGAATGGCATCCGCAAAGCCGACATCCAACATACGATCAGCTTCATCTAATACGAAGGCTTGCAGGTTAGGCGCTGCAATGCCGGTGCTGGGGTCTGATAGGATGTCGTAAAGTCTACCCGGAGTTGCGATTAGCACATGGCAGCCCTGCCGCTGCATTCTGTGGAGAGCCTCTCTCTTCATAGTTCCACCAACAGCTGTTTGAACCACGAGGTTTGTGTGTTGGGCTAGTTTCTTAGCCTCGACACCAATTTGTTCGGCAAGCTCGCGTGTCGGGGATAGAACGATGGCACGAATATCATCTGTACGGGGTCTATAGCCCCGGTTCCGAATAGCTAGGCTAGGGTCGGCCGCCAGGATACGCTGGAATATAGGTATAAGGAAGCCCAAAGTTTTGCCTGTTCCGGTCTTTGCTTGCGCAACCCTACCATAGTTAGCGATATGTCGAGGAGATGCAACGGTAGTATTATACGTACAGATCAACTCCCTTCAGCGCTGGGTTGACGGTCAGTGCCTGAACTTCAGTCATCGTATCGTATCCCATATCTACTGTAATCGCCCTTACGATACGTTCGTCAACGCCTAACTTTTCTAGGTCCTCAAATTTGGTCACATTGTATAACGAAGCTGGCGAGTCGTCGGTGTCTGCTCTGGGGGATGTAGCGGCAGATTCTTGAGAATAGAGTCGCATTGCAACTTGCCGAAGAGGAATCAATTGTAGGTCCGCTTGCGGCCATCTTTGAGACAATGCAACAAGTGGTCGAGAGCGAATCTGTCGCGAGGCGAAGGTTGAGATTTGACGACAAGCGACATTACCCAGGCGGGTATGCCGCTGTAAGGAGGACCTAAACATTGCGGCTATAAGATATGCTTCACAATTAGAATCGAGGGTGAAGGAGTTGTCTTATGCGCCCACGACCTTATGGAAGAGGGATCGAGCCGCGTAGTGGAGGCGACGTGATTTTCTTATCCTCAAAATTTTTTTTTTAGTAGCTCAAGGTTGAGAGCAGGGGTCCGGGTTTTTTGGGACCACTATCTACGTAGCAGGGTAGCCATACCGCCAAGCAAGTACTTTGAATTGATTGACACTGTACCAATTCCTACCAGTTGACTGTACAAATGTATGGCCTTCAACCAATTGATGTTATTAAGGTACCTAGGTACCTACCTTACTTACCTACATGTAGACCTCTCTAGTTCTATTCCAAGTCAAGCGCATGAACGTATCAATTGATACATAGTATTAAAATGGACAACTAACTTATGAATTGTATCTATTGCCCGAAGTATCTCTCTACATCTGCTCTTACGCGCTTAGGGATTTTATATGTCTACTATGTACTTACTAACCTCTGGAAAGGACGCTGTGGCGGCTCTTCGACCTTAACATTGAATTATACGAATATACGGCTTCCCTTATTTGGGCTTTAAGAAATATACATGTAATATTCTCATATTGACCTCACGCCTCAATGTTATGTATGGTATTTCTATCACCTCATATAAACACGAGGATTTCATAGCTTGCTCTGGTCCGGAACATTGAAGGTTTACCAACGCAGCTGTAGGATGAAACTAGAAGATCCAAGTTATGGGGGACTGAACTACAGCATCCGTATTTTCCTTGTTCTGATCCAATTATATTCGTCCCTGTTGAATCAACTTCTCTTTACACACACATGTTCCAGCCTCATGTTGGCTAATAATCCTCTCGCCTCCCCTCTCTTCTTACGGGTACATGCACAGGCAATGGACCAGGATCTGATAACTTTGGCCGCTTCCAATTCTGGAGCATATGTACTAGAGCCTGAATCTAAACGACGAACAACAAGATATTGAAAGGTGATGTTTCATTGCTAAGGCTCTTGGACTTTGCCATATGTCTGAGAGTCGTCGTAGTTAGAGTACCTACGTGTTGTAATCAATTGATACTCATAGGTGGATCAACCTTGAATGCTACATGTGGTTAGGTTGCATGTGAAAGTCGCTTATCTCTCGTCAATTGACCCATATCACACAAAGCGCCTCTCCTAGGTGGATATAGGTGGACCTCGTGCTTGACACTTACCATGCGGCGGCGACTACGGGTGGCTTGCCGAGAATCTTACATAGAAACCTTTAAATATCTTATGACTAGGTACTTCGCTTTGCTCCTGGTGGGCATTAGTAAAAGCTGAAATCTAGGTACATCCTGTAAATTGACTTTGTTGCAAACCTAGCTAGACTTGTTCCTCTCACATCTAACGCTTTCTCTTCGGCCCTTCGAAGACAACCCCGAAGCTTGGATTCTCAATACTATTGTTTCTTGTGACAGAGCAATGAAGGGACAAGAAAGGGAAGGGCGCAGAAGGACATTGAGAGGCATCATGCTGGACCAGGATATGTCTATAGTTGTATTCAATATGCTGCCGACCTCGGTCCAGTCTAGACTACCAGCTTTCCAATCGCTCCGACGGTCTACGAGCTTATCTATTCTGTCTTCCCGAAGGCGTTCCATCACTGCTCAGCAGAAAGATATAGATCCGGTAGTCATTGCTAGGAGGGATGAGGATGCAGTTGTTCAATTGCAAGCGTGCACGGCGGCGGCGGCAGCAACCGTTACGAACAGCAAGACGGAGAAAATTAAGCTAAAACCATCCGGCCTTGATGGTAATGGCCCCAATGAAACGGCGGGCGTGAAATGGAGATATGCTGCGCAAGGTATGCAATCTCCCTTATATTCTCTCAAAAAGACATATTATTGACCTGTTCACCTTAGGATCCTATCTGCAGCATTCTGCCTCCCAAGAAACAGCGGACTTAGCTTTCGCTAGAAAGTCGTATATTGACGGTGTGGCATATATGCTGAAGGCGCTCCCCGATGATATTGATGAATACGAGGCCAGTGTTATCCGGCAAGCACTACCAAATTCATGCATCCCCATAGAGATGGGCGGCCGGATCGAAGCGGGAGCAAGATACCCGGGTTGGTTACCATCCGATAGAGCGAAGACAGTCTTGCATTCCGCCGTTCAGGGATTTGTCACGGGCCTTGTCATCTTATTTTACTTTCTTCTTTCGTTCCTAGCCGTTGCCATTCGCGCCGGAGCATACTGTGAGCGCCAGTACAACATATCACAGCATATAGTCTCCGGTGGTTTCGGGTTTGCCAATGCTGTCGGAAAGCGGAGCGGCGCATTGAGTGAGAAACGTAAGTCTACCCCAGAATCTCACCTATCTATATTCCGCGCAATTGACAATGCTAATTCAATCTGTTGTCTAGTTTACGCTATAGGTGAAGGCAAATTTGGCAAGGTGATGTCTGATCTTGCTGCTTGGATTTTGGAGGGGGTTGCCGGAGGAGTTCAAGATGGCATCGGACAAGGTTTACTTCTAATTGAGCAGAGGCGAAAGGGAGACATTGCATAAGACGGGTCATTGCATATTTGGCTGGGTCGGTATGGCGTACATATAGATGGCGAGGGCATGATATATACGAAGGAACATCTACATATAGAATTTGAGTGGAATTATATAAATTAGAAATACGGAGGGAAACGAGACAACAGGATAAATGAAGTTTATGAAGATATTAGCAAAACCACTGCTCACTTAATCATGCCAGGTGCTTGTGTCTGATCGACGGTCAAAATTTCTACATCGATCTACTTGTCTTGATTCCCAATCTATGGAACCTGTCTCAAACCAAAGTGCTATACGCCGCCGGATATATCAACTCAATCCCGGTATGGCAAGCGCTGATAATTTGACGATAGACTTTCAATATACAGTCCCCTAGCGACTCGAACGGTGCATCTCCAATACGGTCACGCGGTCCCCTTCTATTATCATGATGCGTTTCCAGCTGCTTTCTCTGCCGCAATCTTAGCCTCCATCTTCCTCCTTGCTGCTAGAATCATTTCATCCCGTCTCCGTTGCAATGCCGCCTGTCTCTCATCCCGATTGGAGCTCCACGCCTTTGCTTTTGTCGCAGATTCAGTCTCGCCGTTTGCGCTGATTTTATTCTGTAGTTTGTATCTGGTAATTAAATCCGGTTCGTTAGGCTTCGGTGGCGCCTTGTGTGTTTGAGTTTGCGCCGTCCGGGACGGACTTGGAGAAGCCGGGGGAGGAGGTGGTTGGAATGTGACGGGAGGCTGGAAGAGAATTCGAATGTTAGCAAATTCTTGTATGGCTTGTTACGCATGAATACTATGACGAGATATATCACATCTATGAGAGATGTTTGAAGAGAACTTACAGTTTCTATTCGTCCCGCTAATATCCTTTCCGTAGTTGCCGTGATGTTTCCCCCGTTTCGATGTAGATCCCACAAGATAGTCCTCCGATCGACTTGAGGGAACATCTGCTGTATTCTTTCTACGGCAGCCTCCCTGGCGCGCGAAGCCGATTGGGCATCTCGTGCTGGTCGTGGTGCTTGAGCGGTCGGCGAGAAGAATAGGTAGCGAATGATGAGACCGCCAAGGACGATTATTAGGATCAGGGAGGTGAGTGACACCTGTTCGTCCGCCATTTCTGTAGCTTCGACTATCGGGGTGCTAGATAACAGTGCTCGCCTTAAAACCCCGAATTCTTGGGATTTATTGAGGACAGCACAGGGACTAGATATAGTCTCTTATAGAAATTGAACTGAGGTCAAGATGGCGTCTAATCGAGAACTGATTTACTATGAGCAACTGATCGGGCGTCGGGAGTCGCGTGCTAGTTCTTAGCAGCTGTAATCGGTAGAATGCTACGTATGAAGACAACCTTGAAGGTACTAAAACGTACATGGGTGCATGATGTACCTAAATTTGGGATATGAGCTTATCGGCTTTGATAAGAACCGGTCTTGGCATCCATCAAATCACCCAAAACTTCCGACTTCGTACCTGGCTGGACCGCTGAGGCTGAATTACGTCTAGAGAAAGATGTTGATCGCAATGAGCAGATATTGAATCTAAATACTTTCAAGTTGATTATGAAACACCAACGTGTGTTTATTAAGAGAGTGGAATGGATAATTTGAGATCTAGTCATCTACCTATGTACTCAGGTTATATATGACGATAAAACAAGAACAGTAAGAAAGCTGTTGATATATCCAACGCCTGAAATATCTCGAACTCGCCTTCAGTGACTACAACAATATGTTCCCTTCTTTACAGCCCGAGTAAAACCAGAGACAGCAATGAAAGTGAGTTCGCGTCACCTAGAGACAGTGTAATACCAGGGACACAGCGGGAGGTAACATGCGCAAGCGCAGAGGATGCTCTCCCCCGGTACAAAAATAAGAATAATCACGATCGAATCCAAGTAGGACCTTTCAGAGATTAAACTGACAAGAACAGATACTACACTTGATCTAAGCCAAAACTATTCATTGTATTAGCATGCGTCGCCGATCGCTAGGTTGGGGTTCTAGACTTACGGCAAAGAGAGCTGAAGAAGAAAGAAGTAGAAGGAATTGATTGAGCTACGCAGGCGGCGTAAAGTGGAGGGGACCTCGCGGGGCAGTAGGTGGGGCACAGAATCCTACCCTCAGAGTGGCTCGTGCAGACATTAGTCGTCGAAGCTGAACCCACGTCAGAATGGAAGACCCACTTTCCGAATGGTGGGCAGCCAGTAACAGCCCGTTTTTTCTAGTTTGTTTTTGTTGACCTCAATCGCGTCGGCAACGGAGTTTTGATAGACTCCAATATAGAAAATAGTTGCAGATACACACAGTAGGTAGATAACATCGCCAAATTTACATGCAGATCCCGTCGCATTCGCCAATATGAGGGTCACGGAGGTGATTATAGACGTACGTATGCTCGGAAACAGCGTAATAGCCTCCACTAACTTGGACGAAAGGGCTTCAAATCCTACGCCGTCAGAACGGTCATTTCAGGATGGTCAGTAAACAACGAACATATTTTGTGTCGCATATCGAAAGTTGACGTCGCATAGGGACGAGAGCTTCAACTCCATCACCGGCCTGAACGGTAGTGGCAAGTCCAACATCTTGGATGCCATCTGCTTCGTTCTAGGTATCACGAACATGTCAACAGTCCGAGCGCAGAATTTACAGGTACGAAGGAAATAGCGATCCCATTATGCGACCCAGCTGTTCTGATAGCCTCATGTAGGATCTCATTTACAAACGCGGCCAAGCGGGCGTCACAAAAGCGAGCGTTACGATCGTCTTCGACAATAGGGATAAACAAAAGTCACCGATCGGCTTCGAAGAGTATGCGACAATAAGTGTCACCAGGCAAATCGTCCTGGGAGGAACCTCAAAATATCTCATCAACGGGCATCGGGCGCAACAGCAAACGGTCCAAAACCTCTTCCAATCAGTGCAGCTCAACATCAACAATCCTAACTTCCTTATTATGCAAGGCCGAATCACCAAGGTTCTGAATATGAAGGCGGTCGAGATTCTAGCCATGATCGAAGAGGCGGCCGGCACAAGGATGTTCGAAGACCGAAGGGACAAGGCTTTAAAAACCATGGCCAAGAAAGAGATGAAATTGCAGGAAATCACTGAGCTCCTACGCGACGAGATCGAGCCTAAGCTCGAAAAGTTACGGACGGAGAAGCGGGCCTTCCTAGATTTCCAGCAGACACAAAATGACCTAGAGCGTCTGACAAGGGTGGTGGTCGCCCACGACTATGTGAAGTATCAGGAGAGACTCGAGCAATCTGCGACGGACCTCGAAAATAAGAAGCAACGGCAAAAAGATCTTGAAGATTCTGCCTCCAGGCTCAAGAGCGAGATATCCCACCTGGAGGAAGACGTAAAGAGAGTGAAAGCCCAAAGGGATAAGGAACTCAGAAAGGGAGGAAAAGCTCAGGCGCTAGAGGATGACGTCAAGAAACACTCCAACGAACTGGTTCGACTAGCTACCGTTATGGACCTGAAGAAGTCCAGTAAAGCCGAGGAGGAGGAAAAGAAGACGGCGGTACAGAAAAATGTAGCCGAGCTAGAGGCGACGTTGAAGGAGAAAACCAAAGCGTATGAGAAGATTAAGGCCAAGTACGATGCGGCAAAAGAAGAAAATGAGAAGCAAAGCCAAGAGGCAGAGTCGAAAGAGGAGTTGCTTCAGACCCTACAGACAGGTGTTGCATCCAAGGAAGGACAAGAAAGCGGTTACCAAGGCCAATTACAAGATGCGAGAAACCGAGTGGCAGCGGCAGCAACCGAACAGGAGCAGGCCAAAATCAAAATCGCCCATCTCGAAAAGCGAGTAAAGGAGGAAGAGCCTAGAGCCAAGAAAGCTAAAGAACAGAACGCAGGTCTACTGAAAGACTTAGAGGGCCTTAAGACTCAATCACAAAAGCTTCAGTCTCAACTTGCGAAACTCGGATTTGAGCCAGGACAGGAAGAGGAGATGTACAAGCAAGAATCATCATTGCAACAGACTATACGAGGCCTGCGTCAAGAGACAGATGCTTTAAAACGCAAGGTTGCCAACATCGACTTCAACTATGCTGACCCGACTCCTAATTTCGATCGTTCCAAAGTCAAAGGATTAGTCGCACAACTCTTCACCCTAGACAAGGAACACACAACAGCCGGTACTGCTTTGGAGATATGCGCCGGTGGCCGACTGTACAACGTGGTCGTGGATAACGAAGTCACGGGCACCCAGCTATTACAAGGCGGCAAGTTACGAAAGCGAGTCACAATCATTCCGCTTAACAAAATTACAGCATTCAAAGCTTCGGCACAGACTATCGCTACGGCTCAGAATATCGCACCAGGGAAGGTAAATCTAGCCTTGTCACTCGTAGGTTACGATAGCGAAGTATCCGCAGCGATGGAGTATGTCTTCGGCAATACTCTAATCTGCCAGGATGCGGAGACTGCAAAGAGAGTAACCTTTGATCCAAACGTACGGATGAGGAGCATTACTCTTGAGGGCGATGCGTACGATCCCTCAGGTACACTCTCTGGCGGAAGCGCGCCTAACTCTAGTGGCGTGCTTGTCACATTACAAAAGCTCAATGAGATAAATCGCCAGCTCAAGGAAGCTGAGGGGTCTTTGCACGATCTCCAGGCCGGAATCTCGCGAGAAAAATCCAAACTCGACCAGGCCCGTAAGATTAAGCAGGATCTCGATCTCAAGGTGCATGAAATCAAACTCGCTGAGGAACAGATTAGTGGTAATTCTTCATCGTCCATCATTCAAGAGGTAGAGAATATGAAGGAGACTATTATTCAGCTCAAGAACGATAGCACCGAAGCCAAAAAGAGGCAAGCCGAAGCTAGCGCAGATGTCAAGAGGATAGAGAAAGATATGAAGGACTTTGAGAACAACAAAGATTCAAAGCTAGTAGAACTTCAGGCTTCTCTGGACAAGCTGCGGGCGACGCTCGCTAATAACTCGAGCACTGTTAAGTCCCTACAGAAGGAACTTCAAGGCGCCCAGTTAGATTCAGAACAGGTCTCAGGTGACCTAGCTGCCGCAAGGGAACAGCTGCAAGAGGTCGAGCTTGCTATCAAATCACAACAGCAAGAGATCGAAGACCTTGTTAAGAAACAGTCAGAATTGCAAGAGACCCATGATCTCGCGCAAGCAGAACTAGATGACGAGAGAGCCAAGCTGACGGGCTTCGACGATGAGCTGCATGCCCTTGAAGAGGCAATTAGGTCCAAGAATAACCGAATTGCCGAGGAGGGCCTTGAAAAGCAAAAGCTCGGTCATACGGTTGACAAGTTTCATAAGGAGCAGCAGCACGCGATACAAAGCGTTGCCAATATGGAGAAGGAGTTCGACTGGATCGCGGAGGAGAAGGATAACTTCGGGCGCACAGGGACACCATACGACTTCAAGGGCCAAAACATCACTGAGTGCAAGGCGACACTAAAGACCCTCACAGATCGATTCCAAGGCATGAAGAAAAAAATCAACCCGAAGGTCATGAACATGATTGATAGTGTCGAGAAGAAGGAGGTGTCGCTCAAGCACATGATGAAAACGGTCATCCGCGACAAGCGCAAGATCGAAGAGACCATCATCAGTCTCGATGATTACAAGAAGAAAGCCCTCCTACAAACATGGGAAAAGGTCAACGGCGACTTTGGCCAGATTTTCTCTGAGCTGCTACCCGGTGGCAGCTTTGCGAAGCTGGATCCTCCCGAGGGCAAGACCATCAATGAGGGTTTGGAAGTCAAGGTCTGCCTAGGCAAGGTGTGGAAGCAGAGCTTGACAGAGTTAAGCGGTGGCCAACGGTAAGTTCCATTCCACCTCCATATTTACCTTTCCTTGCTCTGATGTCGTCTAACTGGCGATAAATAGGTCACTCGTAGCACTCTCACTCATCATGGCGCTCCTGCAATTCAAGCCAGCGCCCATGTATATCCTAGACGAGGTGGACGCCGCGTTAGATCTGTCGCACACGCAGAATATCGGCCGCCTCATCAAAACGCGGTTCAAGGGTTCGCAGTTCATCGTCGTGTCGCTGAAAGACGGCATGTTCCAGAACGCCAACCGCATCTTCCGCACCCGCTTCAGCGAGGGCACCAGTATGGTCCAGGCCTTGACCGCCGCGGACTTCAAGTAAATACATACCTAGATACACCTAAGCACCTACCTAATTTCTTTTACATACATTAGGGGGCTGGCGCCATCCTGCTCCGGGAAGGTACGGAGAGGGGGGCGCGGGCGCAGGCGTGGGGGTCTGGCGAGTTGCCTTTGTTGATTTTTGCTGCGCGTGTGCGTGGTGTGTGGTGAACGAAAAAGAAACGCAAGGGTTATTGCGTGGCTTCCTGATGACGATTGCATGACCGACCGCAGAGCATTACTCGTTATGTCGTTTAATGGGTGATGGTTGGGTCGAGGACCGGTGGGATGGACGAATGAACGAATGGATGGGTGGATGGAATACCGTGCTCGTATGGATTAGAGCGCCTGTGCGTATCCTCGTTTTTATACTTGTAGTTCCGATCGACAATAGGCGGGCTTTTCATTTAGGTCGGCGTCCGCCATATTGGGTTTAATGAGAACATTGAAGTTCCGGGACCGTACTCTCTCATTCCACTTTGAGTTTAATGATACACCAATATCTCTGTTTATGAGATGTCTATTGTGTCTGGACTGTCTAGCGCTATTTGTTGAATGCTAAGCCGACCAGTAGTCCCTGTGTCGTCTTTGACTATATACGTACACTTAGTCTAAAACAAGATGAAAATGCCATCTCCTACTGCTTAATATACACATGGTTCCCACCTTCTTCTACCTCAACTGTCATGCCGACGGCGATCCAACCCTCACGGTCTTCTCCCAAGCTGGGGTCGAATAGAGGCGTGAGCTGCATGCCTAGACACCCGCTGAGCGGCGCCCCCTCATCTACTGCCCGCTTTGCCCTGAGTGATTTGTCCGGCTCCCTCGGGTGGCGGATTCCGGTGGCCGGGTCGACATTGGGCAACTTACACCTGACAGTCCTGCATGACACGTGAAATACGCTGTCGTTGTATAAGCCCGAGCTGCCCGGTTTCAGCCGGATCTGCTTCCAAGTCTCCTCTTCGTAGGCCGGAGCACCGGAAACTACGAGGCGTTAGTAGGCATGAGAGTATTTTGTCCTGATGGTTTACTTACGGACGATGTTAGGTCGGAACCTGAGAACGCTGAGTTCCTTGAGGGTGTCGTCTTTTGGCACTTCGGAGCTGAACGCCTGCACGCTGTTTAAGTTCTGCAGGTGAAGTGGATACTATATTTGGAGTTAGTTCTGCAGGGACATAGAGGAGAGTGGAAAACGTACGGCATCCTGAAATCCTGTTACGGGTTGGTAACCGGCATCCTCCTTGGTCGGGGCGCATCGATGGACTTCGCGCAGTCGATCCGGGTCGATCCTGAATAAAGCAAGCTTGTTGCTGACGCCCAAGTACCGTCGCAACTCATCCGGTAATTCATTTTGCATGTTGAGAGCATTGACCGTTTCCTTCCATATCTTCACATCCTCAAACGTGTACCCTTTTTCTTTAATCTCAGCCTCTTCCGGGAAATCCACTGGTAGCAAAACTTCTATCTCCGGCTCAGCCGCTCGGCCTCTCGCGAGCTTGGCGGTAATCGTTGACCATAGACCTTTCCAGCCGTCCTCCTTCCAGGGGAAGCGCAGTATCAGAAAGGCCTCCCTCGTCCTCATTGACTGTTTTCTCAACTTCATCTCATCCGGCAGCCAGAGGTCGACCGCGACATTAGCTAGCCTAGAAAACTGCCGTTGTGTGATAAATTCCCATTTATGTTTCGACTTCTCCTCATCTGTCGAGTTCACAGCCACGGGGAAGGGGCTCTTTAGCTGGGCGAATGTGAAGAGACGGTCAAACTGCAGTCCGGATGGGAGGACCTTGCTCCTCCTCAGTTCGATGCCCCGGCACGACTTGACAGGGTAGATGACCAAGCTCTGAACTTTCGGTGGCTCACCGGCCCGCGGAGCGTGCTCAGTTGAGAATTGGCTCTTCAGATTACTCTTTGACCCTTCGACACCAGCTTTCGTATGTGTCTGGACAAGCGCATCGCTCTTCTGCAGTCCAACCGGCGGTAGAATGACCACTACGGGTATCAAGAAAGCGCAAATGGTTACCAATAGGAGAAAATAAGCGCTCGCATCCAGATTGAGGCCAGGGGCCGGAAGAAGTTGATCCATGGTGGCTGAAATATACTATGTACGTAGTAAGAATTGCAATTGCTTACGGTGCTACTCGACCAGCAAGAAGCGTTTCTACCGGTACCTCTGTTAAATGTATCATGTAAAAAGAACCGAAAAAGGTAAATATTACAATGAAATCTTTATCTTAAGAAATTAGCAGCTGATGCTGAAAAAAGAACGTCTTAAAAGTTGTTGCGTGGCCAATCCCTCGACGAAACATCTGAGACGTTGAAAGGGTGAAATCGAATCATCGAGGATGAGTCACGTTACTAAGTGTCACGTGACTCATAGCTGAACAGGCTGGGTCCAATATAGTTCAAATTTGAAGCTAGTGAAACCTATTTTTACCGCTCACATTTTCAATGAAGTCAGTTCATCAGCTCAGTGCTGGAGGGAGTGAGTTGTGATACATCTCCTAACTCATTACGAAGCAAATGAGATGGACGTAGTAGGCGACAGCGCCTTCACTTTCATCCTCACCTTTGAGCTTTACCTTTACCTTTACCATCACCAGGAACATCGGGGGAGCAAGGACCAATCATCTGAATCGAAATCACTGAATAAGGGAATTCGCATTTATTGTAATTTATTGACGCGCTTCGTTACCTGGGAAGCCACAGTAGCATTCAGCGACAATGATTGAAGCAATCCGGATAATGTAGGGATCCATCCTAAGACCCGAACTGTTTAATCTTTTCTGGAACAATGTTGGGTATAGGCATGAGCCACGAGTAAGATATTGAGATTACATGTCCTTTCCGATGTTTTCTCCCCATTTTTGTCGGCAGCAGCTCACGATTATCGATATATTTTTCGTGGGTTTGTGAGTACGACAGTCATGTTGCCTACCTAGGTATGCAATGATGTGAAGGTAGCACCGATCACACCCCAGCCATCCCCTAACTGACGTATTCGTCCAGCAGGGTTGGTGGAAATTATCAAGACCGAAATCGACAAAGAAAGATCGTCATAAACCCGAATAGCCACCGGTAAGATTCAACTCCCATCCTAACGGTTAAAACAGCTCAGTTCGTGCAAAACCCTGTCAGTAATCGATGTTTTATATACGAATATGTGTTTGCAGCAGATGAATGAGATAGATACAACCAACATGAGGCCGCATCTTCAACAACCCATACGTTGAGTGATAACACCCAATGAGAAGCAAGAGGGACTTGACGCTTCGTATGTATCTACCCCAGATGCAGCGAAGCCCGAACGATAACCATTCCGGAGCCGAAACCACCGTAGTTAGATACAACCATAGCTTGTCACCCGCGGCCCCTGATCCGGAGATATCGGGTCAGAAAGTTAACCAACTAATGCAAGGTACCAGGGCTCCTTGATCAGGCAATAGGGGCACGTGTGGGTGGATTGTTTACAGAGGTTCCAAATTCACTTGGAGACCAAAGGACCTTCACCGCCGGAGAACATCGTCGATGGACGAGATTTATGAGCTAGTTCTCGACTTGTGCTCCATAAGAGACTCATTACCCCTTAGCGCCCATATGCAAGGCTGGTCTCATAGTGGCGCCAGTCCGCGTATGAGGCCCCCTGAGCATTAGACGGGGTATTGTTGGTCCTTGTTGCCGATTCCTGACAATGTGCGGACGCGTCTGCATGAGCTTACTGTAGAGCAATAGGGATCCGCGACGAGATTCACCTCCAAGATAGATGCAGCAGTCCATTCCGGGCAGGTTATCAAGGCCGATTTGGTTACGTAGGTGACAGCCAGGCCTTGAATGTGCATCTTACATTACATCGTTGAGCCGTCTCTAGTGAAGACGATCGCGGGATTATGACTCCGCAGTTATGACTGGTATTCTCCGCATATTTCCTTGCCTCGTAGACACTTAGTGAAAATATCTGGGTCGGTGAGATAAGAATTCGACGGCTTCTTGGGAGAGCGGCGTATCTCCCGGAGACGCACTCCATCGCGTCTTGTCATCTATCACACAACATACCTACATACGCACGCATCCATTCGAGCTAAAGGCGGAGCATCACGGTTCGGAGCCAATGATATCGTCCAAGATTTCGTCATTACAAATAGTACTAGGCGCCAGCTGAGAGCTACATAATAATAGTGGTACAATACAGGTTGAAAGCCCGAGTGAATGCGATCCCGAGGGAGAGGACAATTCGAGCTAAAGTAGATCCGAACGGGATTCGGAATAGAAGCTGCATTAATTAGTTTAACTAGCTAATTTAGTCACTTCGCGGAGACGATTCAAAGCACTCCGCAGTTATGAGTTATGGTATGGTATGCATCGTTACACTCATGATTTGCTTCTTTGGTCCGTCTAGTTTTCTTTAATTTTCACCTATGGCTAAGGACTTTAGGGGGCATACCCTGTGTAATAGTCCGTCGCAATGCAACGCGAGTCAGCTTACACCTATACGCCTCTTCAAAGTACTTTTTTTTTTTTCATCCCATGTTCGAGATACCCGCACTAGGATAGTCGGACGCACTTCTACATTTCTGCGCACATGTACCCATTTTTAAGTGATATCTACTAGTAGCCTTGCGTAACCCAGAAATGACACCGCCATGGATGTATAGAAGTACATCGAACAATAATACCTACATAATATACCTACATGTTTGTATGTAACCTATCCGAGTACGTCAACCATGTATACGTATAATAAATAACACCATCCGAACAGGTAGTATACCCGGGGATCAGACCCTCGAGCCAAATTTTAGATATATCAACCCGCGAGGATATCAATTTCCGTAGACGTTCTTCAGCTTCTTCTGCATAAACCATCGTAAGATTACAGCAGTATTCAATTATTATTAAGCAATGGTCCCGTACAGTCGGGAAATTCAATTGCTCCTCTTAGCGCTGCCCACTCCGTGCCCAGCCGCCAACCAGCCTTAGGTGAACGTTTAAATAAGTTTAGCTCCATCCATACAATTGTCCCCTGTGGCGTCTCTTATCGTCATTTGGCGCCCCTAATTACGAACATCGAACAGGGTTCTGCTTCCGCAGTTCGGCGGCCCGGCCGGTAATGTCTCTCATTCAAAGGTACCAGCGTCAAAATGTCTAGCCTTACCATTATTACCACGTTTTGACAGGCGCTGGCATCGTGAAAGCCATCCCGCTGTTTTCTAGAATACAACAGTTTTCAGGGGTAATTTTTACAATTTACAATCCCTCCGTATGGCCAAGTCAACGATCCTTGGGAGGCCTCTGGTTCTGCTAGGGGATACGCTGTGAATGTGTCACTCCAACATGTATTGATACTGTGCCTCTTCTGCTATGGATGAGATATGACCAGATCAGTCAATATTATGCACAGGACTGCAGATTCGCAACCAGGGTTTCCCGCCGGCGGCATTAAGCATGAAGCTCTAGATAATTCGGACAATACAAAAACTCGTACGATCGCAATCCGACCCAACGGACACGCAGTCCATAATGAGTTGCGCTATATTAGACAGAACCGTGGAGTCAGAACTATCCATACAAACTATTGCATTGGCGCCGCACCGAGATATCCAACATAATGTTCGTGGCTAATCCTTCTAAGTGGAGAACTATCGGGAGCCTTGCCGTAAAGTGTAGAGGCTGGTAGTATTAAGATGAGGCTTATTACACCTCCCGGTCATAAATAGCATATTATTGATCAACCGGACAGGCAAGCCATGCGTCGAGGTGAACAAGTAATGAACTAATTAATATAACCCCAAAGTAACTTGCGGAATTGGAAAGGTCCTTACGTAGACCCTTGATTTTTTACAATTGCGAAAGGAATACGAAAAGATACGAAATTTAATAATATAATATCGAGAACTACATCCTTCAAATGTTCATTACACATGTGAACATTGAAGTATTATGGTATGTATACTTATTACTTATCACTTACTACTTCGTACAAGACCCGATTCGGATTTTACAGTTACAAATAGGTAGCACAAGGTCAATGTTCGGCACCCCTGCTACCCTGCTACCTGCAGGCTATATGTACGAGGCTACCTAAAGCTGAAGAGTACATACGTCACTATATGCATGCACACATTCTACTTCGCAAGCGCGTACTTTTATGTGGGGAGGGCCAGTAATTTTGCAGCATGGCCGCCCAGTTAAGGTTAAGGTAGCTAGCTCTAGTGCTAGTAGCTGGTTACCCACAAAGTAGTGGGATAGGTAAATTGCCTAGATCCGTCCCCGTTATGCCCGTTTCTTCCCTTTCAACCAACAACCCGGATACTGCTAACCTTGAACTATCCGGCGTGCGAGGACATCGAAATACCCAAAGCTAGAGAAATCCCGCCAAGAATACCAAGACCACACACCTTGAATCCTTGACAACGGGAATTATCTGATGGTAATACTATCCTTGTAACACAAAGATTTCCGCTGTGGTACTAGGCATGCCGGAAATCCGGGATAGCGCAAGCTCATACTATGGTAGATGACGGAGGGCGGATGGCGGATGCAACAATGGGTCGGTCCACCGACCATTACCACAAACTGCTTCTCACATTGCGAAAGGAACATTCCGAATTACCAAAGTCCAGGATCAGCCCCATCTCTCTCAGGTGTGAGGACGGTGCTAATGAAGCAAATCATTATGACTCTGTAACTAGCAACCCTCGATCAGACCGTAGGCAGCTCCCCCTAGTCACTATCCGGTCCCTGTCGATCATGATGAACCACCTAGCAAGACGGGTCAAAGAACAGTTACCAGACATCTATCCATGCGCCATGACATTTCTAGCGTAGACGGGATACCCAGGCCTGGCATTTCGGCCCCTGCAAGCCGGTCCAAACTCGCCGCGGATATCATGTTGAAGCTTGGAATGTCTTAAATTCCGTATGAACCCAGCCAGGCGGTACACTTCGGCAGTCCAGGTTCCTACCCTATACAATGTAGTTTTAACTCGCGTCTTCATGCCTCGGAGCGATCGCGGATATTCAATTGACGCTGCAAAGCCGATCCATCAAGCATGATCGACCCGTTGGCCAATGCATGGTCCATGAGCCTCAAGGTTCATCCACCGTGATTCTGACAGCCCAGTCTTACATTTCTTTCCGTATTCGATGCTCCAACGGTCTGTGCTCGGGAGCTCCCTCCCCCCTGAACACCTGCAGTCCCTGGTGATCCTGGAGGTTCAGGGGGCACCCCTTGTCTTAACGGATCCAATCAGCGGAAACCTTTGGTTTAGAGCAACAAAAGTGGTACCGCCCCAAAAGATTCATCCACCAGCTGGTCTGTCTTGCAGACCAACGTAGTATCAACAATCCACGCCAGAAAAAGGCTTTTGCCGGGCTAAAAGGATCGGGCCTACAACCATCAACGGATTTCGCCCAGTCCACTCTGATTGCCCACAAGCAATATGTACCGCTAGAGTTTCCTAAAAAAGCTTGAGAGACCTCGTCGATCGATAGTGGGATTTCGAACAACGTTCCGCCGTACTTGGCCATCACACAGAGAGCTAGCCCCAAAGGACACTAGGTACTAGGTATGTGTCTCCAGAGGAGCATTTGAACCTGGACGTCTCGACAATATGTCCTACCCGCACAGTATAAGTGCATTTCTACGTTTGGTCCGGCATTGGCACGTCTTGCTAGTCAGTTTCTCGATAAAATTTGCGAGTATGATGTGTGGCGTGTCAAGGTATGTATGTATGAGTATGTATGACAAGAGCGCCGGCGGCTGGAGCACTGGTGTGAGCACCGGTGTGCCTCGGACTCCCTCATTCGTCTCATGTACGTTATGAGATCAACAGATCGAATACATCCCACTAGCCGCCGTTGATCAAACCGCGTGGCAGGATCTTAAGCAGTCTTCAGTCCCCGGTGCGTGCGCCCCCCAGTTCCCCGCTGCCTGGCTCGCTGGGTAACCCCATGACTGTGGATGAAGGACCCTTGTCTTTCACCTGCCGTGGTCTTATCTCGTTCCTTTATAAAACCGCTGGTGAAAATATCTCCAGTAACCTCCCACCCTCAATGTAGGTAAGTATGTATTGTACATAGACAGTACTTTTGTTCTTTCTGCGCCTACAGCAGGTGTAGATGGCATCTCCGTGGGAGCTCAGCTCTGGATTAGTTCTGCAGGAAGCATGGGAAAATATCAGATGGCTACGTATCATCGGTTCCTCTCCCTGACCTCCCGACTCCCACTCACCTAAAAGCTACATCTTTCTACATAGTCCAGGGGGGACCCCCCTGTCCTGCGCCAACCGGATACATAGTATCCTCAGGCGGAACAGTTCTTATTGCGTACTGTACCTAATGCCCTCAATATCTACGTACCATAGTAATGGACTAAGGCTACTCGATTTACCCACGCACTTATTGCAAAAGGCAAATTCACTAACCGTCGTTCCTTGCGGACGGCATACTCCATCGACCTAGTAGATCTAGCTTTGAGCGGTTCCAAAATAGTACCTCAAGTCATCATCCATGGGGTTGTCACTTTAGACTCTTGATTCTACCAGGTCAAATTAGATAGACCCTACCTATTCGACGCACTTTTTTACCTTCTTTCGGTAGAATATCCGCAGAGACCCCTAAAATTATTGTCTCTCAGAACCCCAGTTTAAAATATTTCCGAATCTAGCGCTCTACTACTTTCTCGTCATGACCTCATTACCTTGATATCTCTTCCGTGTCAACTCCTTTTCACTCTCGGAAACATCTCCTCGTAAAAGCATGGCCCCTTCTGCCTACCCTAGTCTTGGACTCTGATGCTTTCGTCCTGCTTTTACACTAACTATATCACTAGCCTTATTAGAGGTCAGATTAATACCAACGGAGCCACCAGCATTAGTTCTCATCAGCTCTGACGAACAGTTAATTTCTCTTGGTGTTCAACACTAAGCCCGCCCTCGGGCTCTGTCCTGGGCGCATTTCTGAATTGTGGGTGGATTCCAGCATCCCGAGAGCCAGCCTGCCGATATCCAAGATCGGCTTCTATTCTATGGCACCTTGTCTTCGCCTCCTTGGTTACCCGCTGCATAAAGAAGCCCCGCTATAGCTATCATCCTGTCAGCAGATCCTCAAGACCCTGCTCCTCATAGGTACAGGCTCAGCATCACTAGGGGACTCCTGCAAGGTGTACTACGGAGCCCCACAACTACTTCATCTTCAATGCCTCCTAGTCACTGGTAACCATAGCCGTCAAGCTTCTGGATTGGTTGTAACTACCGCGAGCAGCGCAGCCTGACCAACGAAGCCAAGCACAACAGCCCTAGGAAACCCCAAATGTAAACCAACCATCTTCACTACATCTCAGAACGATGCGGGAGTCATTCTTTCTCTATTTGTGAAAATCTCTCGCTGAGAAGGATCACGACGGATAGGTTCTATCTCCGGAAACGAGGGGAGTATTATAGGTGTAGAGAGTTTTCTCGATATCATATTAAACCCGCCTATTGGCCAAGGGAAATTCTCTATTCCATGAGTGTATTGGGTCGAACTTTTTCTTTCCTTCTCGAATCACTGAGGCCGGGACCCCTCCGCCTATAACGCCGAAACCATCCACCGAGCTGAATATCTGGAAGACAGCCCAAGACCAAGCGTTGGGTCGTCAAGAAGCCATTCGTTCCGGACACTGAATCCCTGGGATACCTCACAACTTCCCTTCGCTGTCCTACAAAAAGGAAAAATCTCCAACCCTGCGAACCACCTACGGCGTTCTATTCCTTCGAGTCGGATCTACGTCGAAACCGCGCCGCGGGGCTTTTACACGGAAGGAATTCCAGTCTTGGTTGTCCACCACCTATCGAACAATTTGCGCAGTAAATCCCTCCCAATGAGTGATTACTATCAGCAATATCTGTCCTCAGTGGCGGGGTCTGGGGAATCGTCAAACCAAAATCCTCAAGATGCTCCATACCAACCTCAGCAGCATTCTACGCACATGGGAAACATTAGTCCACCTTTGACCACTCCATACCAGAACTTAGGGTACTTCCCTGGATTCCCCGACCCCATTATGTTCCAAGCCCCTAAAGCTCAGAGCAACCGAAATCGCAAGAAGTCTGCATCTGGTGCGGACCACGTTAAACACCGCCGAACTCGGTCAGGTTGCTACACCTGTCGAAGTAGACGAGTTAAGGTGTGTATTACCCCCTCCTTAGGGTACCGCGGTAGTGAGTGCTAAGATTGACCCTAGTGCGATGAAGCCCATCCCGTTTGTGAACGTGAGTATTGTAACGTCAAATATTTTTGGATTAGACTAAAAATCGTAGGTTGCCGTAAGGGCAAGAGAGACTGCGTTTACCCCGAGCCCCCTTCCACCAAGGGTCAGGCAACTGGGTCAGGCTCGTCGAAAGACGCAGCGTCATTAACACAAGAGCTTAGCCCGACATCTTCGCAAGACGAAGCGGACGAAGAAGTAGAGAGGAGCCTGAAACTCGAGCCAATAATCGACGAAGAGGAGCCCAACGAGACGCTGTCTCCATCCTCGTATTCCGTAGCGGAATTACGAAGAACAAGCACAACATCAACATCAAACTTCCAGAGAGCCACGACTAGACAGAGCTCCGAAACGCCTTCCCTAGAAGGTACCAAAAGCGCCTCGCCAGCAGTATCAACGAGCACATCCGCAAGCTTCACCGTATCCTTCCAAATTCCTGACCCTACGCTCCAAGTAACTGCGTCTCGCCCGGACTGGTCTCACTTACCGCTAGATCTGCAGCCTCACCTGGCATACTACTGCGAATATATCACCCATTATAACTACGGGATGGTCAACGACCCAGACGACTTTTTCCGCTCAATCTTGCCCAACCTAGCCATACAACCCGGTAACGATGCTCTTTTGAATGCGGTTGTAGGGTTTTCGGCGTATCATCGAACGGTTCGAGACCCGAACGGCAAGATCCAGGACTTTCTGCGGTACTACAACAAAAGTGTTACGTTACTCCTAAGCTACCTCAAGAGAAGAGAGAAGCAGAGCACTGCAACGCTGTTAACTATCTTGCAGCTTGCAACTATCGAGGTAAACAGAGGAGAATATCTATTACCATAGGGAGCTGCTGCTGATTAAAACAAGGAATACCTAGGTGATTGGGTCAATCTGATGGGCCACCAGAAGGCTGCCTTGGAGATATTGACTCGGTTATTCACGCCCCAGACGATCATGAACTCTCCGTGCCGAATATTGCTCACTTGGTACATACGATTTGATGTGTTCGTGGGAATGATGGGAGGTTTCGAGACAAATTTACCACGGCAATGGTTTTCAACGGTAGTACAATTCTGCCAAGACCAAGTCGACAAGGACCCGGGAAACTTGAAGATGAAGACAGAACTACATGCTTCTGCTTTGCGGCTCATATCTAGAGACATGTCAATCCTTTACGCGAGAGGTGGCCGGGGCGAGATTTCGGGCCAGGAGTTCGCCGCAGAACACGATCAGATCACGAGCCGTCTATACGAGTGGAAAGCTAAGTTAGACCCTGCGCTGACTGACCCCAATCTTCGTGTGACCGACTTCCCACACAAAGTCCCATTGGTCGAAGATGATATAGTTGACCCATACAAGCCCGGACATCTTTACGATTTTCCGTTATTTTCAACGACCGTCCTTACAGCAGAATGGCATTCTATCTTAGTGATGCATAAGAGTCAGGAGGCCTTTGCGCTACAACAAAAACCATCGGATGAGTTGAGGGGCTTAGCATACTCTATATGCGAAATATTTGAAGCGGTCCAGCTGTGGCCTTCAGCACCAAATGGTGCCCTTGTTCCGATCCAAGCTTGTCTCGCCATCGCTGCGTTGTTTCTTCCTCGAGACAGGAGACATCACATGTGGTTGAGGCGAAAATATGCACTTTTGGAATCATTGGGGTAAGCATGTCTCGATTTACTCTATGCTTTTCCGACCCATCCCCAATCCATTCTTGTGCCTGCTACATACGCACGTAAAACGGTGTAATGCGCCCAAATGCATTTTTAGTAGATGATTCACATGCCACCACAAAGTACTACTAAACACTACGGCTAACATATTGCGTCTTGAATGATTAGATACGTCTTTCCGCTTACGATACGAGCCCGGATGGCGGAGATATTTCGCGACCCTTCTTGTATACAGTGGTGGCTTCCAAATGACGAGGGACTAAGCCCTATCTTACGGAGCATCCGTGCTTTTGCAGACGAGCGCAACGCGAACCCCGTTTCCCAGCAAACAGAGTCCCTACGAGAAATAAGTGCCATTTTTGCGAAGCTACGTCTCAACCAGGAGCACGAAGACTTTCCCTCTCCTGGCGAGTCGAACAGTGGCGCCTCATCATATTAACATATTAGGATGCTATGTGCGAAAGTTTCATATCGGAATCGCGTGATGGTTAGACGAGGCGCAAATGGGGACAATACCGAGCCTTACCGTTCGGCTCGGGCCGGATCGCTTCCTGAGATTGTTTTATGCCTAATAAGCATTATAACGCTGTTGGTATCGAGCCGAAGAAGCGGGGTTGGCAAGGCTGGCTCTACGGATCGGCAGCGAGGTGGTTTGTTACAAGTCATATGGTGTGCAGCAACGACGTTGCTGTGACGTTGTGAAGGACTGGGGTGTGAAACCATGAGGTCTCGATGCGGCGAAATTGGTCCCGGAATAGAAACCGAGCTATGATGCAACTCTGCGCTGCAAGACCGGGGGACCGTGAGCAGTTAGGAGACCGACTATGCGGCCAGGTACTACATACAACGTCAGAACCTTCTGAGATTGGAGGTCTCGTGAGGGAGATGTTCATGCATGCAGTCATAGCAAGCTTACCAATCCCACGGTACAATACTTTTCGAATACCAATAGTCATCCCGGCTCAGCTTCCCGCAGACGGAACCTTTGCTCCCTACATCGGACGAACCTCCAGCCCACATTTCCCAGATCTAAACTATAGATCAGACGACATGGGATCAGACCGTGTGGAACTAAGGGGAGATTTCGGGATTTGCCAAGATGGAGATTCCGGCTATTAAACGAGTTGGAGAATCGTACGAGTCACAACTTGGAGACATCGACTAGTCTCACCTAACCAACGCCGGCGATTATTATACATAATCCATTTTAGAGCAACACTCTCGCATCGTACTCGTAACGCAATTCGACTTTGGAGAGGAGTGAAACCCGGTCCAATAAATATGCGGTTCAATAAGCCACCTCCAATCCTCTCCTTGGCATCACCGCGCGTTGGCACTATGCAACACTAAGCACAACAGGATTGTGTGAACACCATCCTCCCATATTCCATCCCATCCCAAACTCACCCCCTAATCTTCCGATAGAACCCACTGCGAGGAGGGATGATTATTATCTATGACCCGGTACTTGGTCGTTCTCTTTAGATTCTATCGGAACTTTGTCTTCAGGGAAATCCCGCCATAAAGGCACCGTGCCACCCTACCACGACCCCGTGTGAGATGGCGCATATATATAACAAACCTCGAGGAGACATCATTAATCATTTATCCTCCGCATACATAACGTACACGCGCGCACAGATACATATACATATGCTTGCGCTAACATGAATGTACATGAAGACGTTGGATAAACATACCCGCAAAAATGCTGGCATATTGTATTTCCGCCTGGGAGAGGCGACGTTAGAGGTATGGCAAGGCACCGGGGGTTGAACAAAAGAGGACGGCGAGCGATGATGATACCAGATACCAGAGCCTTCTCGGTGAAGGGAAAAAGGGAAACGGCGCATACAGGTCTGTTTTTGCACATTTTGCCACATTTTACATCTACCTACTTGCCTATATATCAAGTCGTATTCTTGTACTGTAATGTAATGCTTAGAATTTTTGGCCGTTTTGGCCATGTACTTAAAAGGGGTTCGGGGATATAAAAATATGGGAAATTCGAAAATAATACCCTCTGATTTTGACTTCATCTGTGGAATGCATCTGCGCTTGAGCTCAAGGAATTTCTATTTGCCTATCGCTATCGCTTCTATCAAGTCCATATTTGGTTAAGCAATTACTAGGTAGGGATGAATGTCGGTGAATATGTGACAACGTGTTGGATTTCTTACCTTTACGCCTACCTTCCCCTGGGCGATCAAATGTCGCGTACGGTTGATAGAGCTACGCAGGGCCCGGGCCGAGGTGGGTAACTCGACTACGCCAACTACTAGAATCACATCAAGGGGTGATAGGGACCCTTGGGTATAACTCATCAGATATTATTAGCAACAGCAGTGATGCGATCTCTCCATAAGCTCGTAGTGCAATACATGGCTCACCACCTGGTTAGCCCCGTATCCTAACGACGTACCAAGGACCTTGCCCCCTAATCCGTAACTTTAACACTGTTCATACATATACAACCATCGTGGCCTCCTCATAACCGTAGGACGAGCAGAAACCGCACAAACCCTGGTGCTAATTTCATTCAGAATGTGCTTTCATCGTCATCGTCGTCTTCATCTTCCCACTCAGCTTCCTCGATCGGAGACAGATAAGTGATATCTTCAGGATAGTCTATTGCTGTACCCGTCTCGTCACGTGTATCCTCGATGGTGGGCTCGTTCTGTTGCTGTCTGAGACGGAGTTGCTCGATACACATCTTAGCGCGATGAATGGCATCGTCTATGATAGCCGTTTGGACCTCTTCAAGTCGTTCAAGGTCAGCTGCGAAATCCTAATCCGTGCCCGGATTCTTCGAACTCGAGTCTTCAGCTGTGGCCTCTTCTGCTTTTTCTGTGGCCACTTCGACAGGTTCTGCGGCAGGTGGCTCTGGTTTCTCAATGTCACTGGAATTAGGCTCGTGGTCATCTTCCGGTGCTTCTGCCTGCTTTTCCGTGGGTGATGTGGGCTCGTCGTTAAGCTCGATTAGTTGCTCATGCTCAAGAAGAGGAACTTCTTTATTGCCCTCGGCTTGTACTGCTGTATTTTCCGCCGCTGCCTCCGGCTCCACAGGTATATCCTCCTGTACATCAATCCTGATACCTTGAGAATGCGTATCGTATACGGTACTCGTTTGCTCAGGCATAGACACGTCGGATACCTGGGTGATAGGGAGGCTGCCTATCAAGTCGCCTTCGACAATGACAGGCACTTCAACATCGGATTCTTCCTCCACCGTCTCGGGGGCCGAAATATGCATGTTCTTGAGTTTGTTCGTAACGTCCTGGTGTTCGTCTTCTCGTTCCTCAATGACCGTCGTCACGGCACTACCGGTAGACGGTCTGCTTGAATGTCTTGCCGTATTACTTCTACGAGCATGTAGACTGTGTCGATCGTCGTCGTGTTCGGCCCCTTCGTGTTGTTGTGACGGAGGCTTAGCAATGGCAGTCACCGTGGGCTTCTTGTCTTCCTTCTCAGACGGTACCGGCTCTAGGCCCTCTGCTTCCGGTGGTAGCTTGTAGTTCTCGGCGGGGAGAAGGTCATACATGTCACAAACCGTCTTGAAGAACGCGTACAAGCCAGTTTGGGCTTCGACCGACCAGAATACTCCTCGGTGCTGAAACCACGCATGTGCAAATATTCTATGGAGTCGGCGAAACACATTGACCAGGTTCTTCAACACGGCACTCTTGTCGTGGCCCTCCGATAGTACTACGAATCTGCTGGGGAAGATCTTGGGGTTGGTAACCACGTTCGCGGCCCAATCGAGCGTATGGCAGCAATAGTCAATGGCGCAGCAGCTCTTCGGCTGGTCATGTACGGCGCATAGAAACTGCCACTCAGAGGCGCGCATCTCGGGGCACGTGGTTGCTGAACAGGGCGGCGTATCGAAAAGGAAGCCTACTATCAGGCTGTTGCATTGCGCAATCAGGAATCGGCAGAGTTCGTAGAGCCATAGGGTTCGGTCGATGCCCGGCGGTGGCGTGGCTAACTGAAAGGCGGTAGCTCGCGTGATAGGTGTAGTATTAGAGGCGGTATGGTGATAGTGTAGCGCTGCGAGGTGTTCCTGAAGTTGAAAGGCTGAATCGAGCTATAGCATCACAAGTCAGTTATTTCCTGTTTCGTCGCAAGAAGAGTCAAGTAACAAACACACCTCGCCAAGTGGAATAAGCGGGGGGCCGGCAGCCATGTCCTCGGACTTGGTGCCTGGGTGTATGCGCCGTTTCGCGTTTGCGTCGGCGATGGTTTGTTCCATCTGCTGCGCCTGGCGGCTCGCGGTGCTACCCAGTCCTGGAGATTTGGGGCCGATTTGGATCTCGGCGGGAGGTGGTGGACTGGGTAGTCGCGGCGAGCCCTGCGCCAGCGACATAGTATCAATATCCCTTCCGAGGTTATGACCTCGGGCGCGAATGTGTTTGTTGAAGTAAACAGTCGATGTTGTTGCTCTACCCTAGAGCTCAGCCGCCAACCCAATTGTTGATGTTTAATTTGAGATCTGGGGAGCAGTTCATAAAGCGCTAAGCTCCCACATTTGCGAAGTTACCTCAGGTCCCTTGCCTAGTAAGTACCCACGTACCGGTAGATTGCTAGCTGATAACACTTGAGGTACATAAGTGGGTAACATCCATGTTTTGAAAATCCAATATATGGTTACGTAACTATCCAGTAGTAAATAAACTGTTTTCTATCGAAACTTTCACCTCTGTGGTTATGCATTTAAACTATGAATATGCATAACGTGTGTACGTCACTAGCTGGTTTTCGTATTTCCTAATATAGTCAGTACCTACGTAGTATGTAGGTGTGCCCCATGACATTGGGAGGGCGCAAGACAACAAATAATTTAGAGGATGTCAACCATATTTACATATGTACCTAATAATCCTCAGAAAATCTCCTCTTTTTCGCCAGACAAATAGAGCATCACCGACCGGCATTCTATATTCGCATCTAGGATCTACAAAGTCTACAAAATGAATTTTGACGAGGATGTCCCCCCAGAGCTTGTCGAGGCTGAGACAGGTCCGCAAGAAGAGAATCTTGTCAAGGTACCCATCACTATTGTTACAGGCAAGCTAGTAGTCCTCACTCTATATATGATGTTTTCTAACGAGTCACATAGGATATCTTGGAGCCGGAAAAACAACATTACTTAACTATATTCTAACTGCCCAACATGGGAAGAGAATTGCTGTCATAATGAATGAGTTTGGGGACTGTTAGTCGTATAACGTCAAGCCTCTTAAAGCCACCAGACTGACCTTGCTTTAGCACTCGATATAGAAAAGTCCTTAACGATCAACAAAGACGGCGAGCAGGTTGAGGAATGGCTTGAAGTTGGTAATGGCTGTATCTGCTGCTCTGTGAAGTACTATTTTACCTTACCTTTAAATGAGAGAATGTTCTAATTATAGCGCGCTAGAGATACTGGAGTCAATGCGATCGAATCATTGATGGAGAAGAAGGGCGCATTCGACTATATTCTCCTGGAGACTACCGGCCTAGCAGACCCTGGTAATCTAGCACCCCTATTTTGGGTTGACGATGGGTTGGGAAGTACCATCTACCTAGATGGCATCGTCACTTTGGTTGACGCAAAGAATATTCTCCGCAGCCTGGACGATCCATCGGGGAAGGTAGAAGGTCACGATGATCATGATGGCCACGGCCCACTCATGACAACCGCTCACGTCCAGATATCTCATGCAGATGTTATTGTCATCAATAAGTCTGACTTAGTTGAGCCCGCAGAGCTGGACAACGTGAAAGAGCGAATACAGGCAATAAACGGTCTAGCAAAGATTCACGTAACAAAACAGAGCATTGTCCCTCAACTAGAAGGCTTTCTTCTGGACCTGCACGCATATGATCAAGTTGAGGTGCTGGATACTGCTGGAAAAGGACACAGCCATCTTGATCCCGTTCGTCAAACATTCTGTCCGAATCTACCAATATAGGCTAACTTTGTGATAGACTATATCCACAGTTTCCATCAATGTGCCGCTCCTCGCCCCCGAACAACTAAAGCATGTCGACAGTTGGCTCAGATCGCTGTTATGGGAAAGCCAAGTACCAGGAGAAGCGACCAGTCAAACGCAATCCATTGAGATCCACCGCCTAAAGTCTCGCTTGGTCTTTGAGAATGGCGATGTGAAGATGGTGCAAGGTGTACGAGAAGTATTTGAAATATTTGATGGAGAGCAAACACCTATTCACAATGGCATGCCCCAACATGTAGGAAAAATCGTCCTCATTGGAAGAGGTGTCCAAGGGATTGACTTTGAACGAAGCCTTCTGGATGCACTTCGGAATGGATAGGGGTAGACATAATTATAAGATGTCAACGTCACAATGACTTACACTGCTATCTAAGGCGTAAATATGCAGAATCCAAGTAAGAAATCGAAGAAGTGAAGCCTATTAGAGTGACCTCCAGGCTGCATGTATGCCTCTATTTATCAAAGAAGTAACGTTACGAGCCATTCATGGATGTGTTGGTTGGCGAGATCAACTAAGACAGAGAGAGGATTTAGGTAATTCATGAGAACATTGAAAGAGCCCTAAAGCTGCAATGTGGGGACCTCAGTACCGTATTTGAAATTGAGATTATTGGACAAAAAGGAATGGCTAAGTACTATGTACCTTGTAGAAAGCTTGAGTTCAGGACTCCTGAGGCTGAGAATGCCTGGCTGGGGGAAGGCGCATAAGCCTGGTGCTACGTAAGTGCGCGTTTACGTGTATGTCGATAACACGATACGGGGGCACTAACTGTATTAGGATTAGCCCATCTTAAAGGATAAGCCAACCCCAGTTAAACTTCCTATTCTGCGATCGCAAAGCTTCCATGTCCCAAAACTGTAACGGTAATATTGCCATTTCGCAGGTAGAACCTCCATCAACGAACACGATCCACCCCCTTCGAGAACCCCCGAACCCACGACGACTTAATCCATCCAAAATATATTGAGAGTTATACATCACCAACTCTCTAGTGTGGCATCGTAGTCATGAATCGACCAGGTAGTGCTAACCCTCTCTCTCTGCCTCGCGTGCCCCGCCCGTTTGTCTTGAGTCGTGATATCGACTACATCGCTGTCGCGCCTGTTCACGCACCGTCCAATCTCCCCGAGCCGACTCCGTATCTCTTGCGATGATATATATTGTATACTCCCAAGGTCATTGGTCGTCCTAGGGCCGTTAGAATGGCTTTAGCTAGGCCATTTTGTCCCTCCAGCCTCAGCCTTTCCAGAGTGCCAGCCTCGCTCGGGCGAGTGAGAGGATCGAGGAGATCGCAAGCAAGTTTTTAGGCGTTGCATGCTGGATTTATAACATCCATATGGTTATATATACGCATGTCTTACAATGGAATATCTATCATCCCATCTTGATCACCGTATCTGTGGAGAGGTTTGATGTACTGGGCTAATGCTGGACATCCTCAGGAGCCGTACCGCAGACCCTTCGAGGGATGCCAACTGGATTCGGGGGGCAACAACAACCCCAGCAACCAGGTAGAACAGTGTCGAATCGGATACCAAATGGAAAATTAGGTATGGTCATGCGACCTGCAGAAAGATAAGATCTTGAGTTGAAATTAAAGCTAATAATTCATCGCATAATGAAGCAAATAATGGAGGTGGATGGGCATTTGGTGCTGTACCAATGGGTGGTGCAAGTCTTCAAACATCGAGGCAACTAGGTGGAAATCTCAGTTTTGCTCAGAGCTTGAGCGGTTCACAACCAGCAACGCCGCTCGATCTTTCGTAGGTGTTCCATTTCATTTCATGCTTGTTTTCTTTCCCGTCACCCCGTCACCTCGTCGCCCGTTGCTGTTGTTGTGATTGTGCACCTGCCAATATCTTCACCTTCCCTCTAGTCGGCGTGCGCTTCTTCACACATGCGCATACACAATAACATACGGCGTTTTTCACACCACCTTTTCCCACTGCTCTCATTTACATCTCCATCCGTCGCTTCGCCCTCAGTAGATAAGTCATGAATCATGGCATCTTCGCCGTCTAAGACGAGAAAGCCGAGGCTTATCTATAAGGTGCATCCTCCTCAGGGCGATGCACCAGCTCCCCTTCCACCTCCCGAACCAGGCTCGTCCTACGCTTCTGTTCTAAGACGTCCATCCTCGCGCCCTCCTGAGGACAGCTCGAAGCAAGCTCAGACCGCCTCTGCGAATCGGTAAATGATATTGTTGACACAGTCACTACCCTTTTCTTCTTTTTTGCCCATGGCACCTGCCCTAATCGCACCCGTGGATCACACTTCCCTAAACTTCCCAAAACTTTTCAAAACTACCCAAACTCGACTCTACCCTCTCTTACTCAATTCAAGATCGCATTTCTCAGATCAAAGCTAATTTATCTAGCAGCGAATTTCCATCGCTATCTAACAACTCCCAAATGTCGAATGCGAATTCGTCCAACCTGTGGTCAACAGGAGCTTCCAGGGGTATGGCTGGCAATGTACAGAGAAACCAGCAGCCTACCCCCCTCTCCTCCCAACATGCGCAGCAGGATGACTTCTTCTCCTCCTCACGTCTGAGCTCTAGCCAAGGCCAATATCGATTTGGTAACCAAAGCAATGTTACCCAATCCACGCAGCCTCAGCCTAGTAGTATCGACGAATTCCCGCCCCTAAACAACAGCAGCCTTAGAAACGGCAACGGCGAGATTGGCCAAGAACGCGGATCTAGTCTAATGTCGTCACTTAACTTCGGCACTCAAGGGACCACAGCACCTGGTCCCTTGCCGGGCCCTCGCTCGGGTAACGGTCTGCTTAATGCGCTATCTGCAAACAATCGAACGACAGACGTCCGCTCCCCTGATGGCTCCTCTGTCACAGGTATATATGTTTGTAAAAATCTATTCATTTACATGCTAATAAAATGACAGGCGCGTCGCGACCGCAGGATATCCGAAATACCGGAGTCGGAGGCAATGAGGAGGGCCGCCAAAAACCGCCTGGTTTCCGAGAAGACAACTTAACCTCTCAATCGTCCGCGCAAGACACAATAACATCGGCGGATGGTCGCAATCCGCTTGGTGCCATTGGTAGCAATGACACTCCTTCCGGCAAGGCTAGCGATCAGAAGGACGATCAACTACCATCCGTACATGACCCCCTAGCAGGCATGGCTCCTATTGACAAGTGGGGCCTTAAGGGTCTTCGCACATTGATGAATAACTACCCCGACTACAATGCTGCTGTTACAGGCCTAGATCCCAATACGTTGGGCATAGACTTCACATCACCTCAGTAAGTTGTAAAAGTAGTGTTATATATTTGAATTGCCTCTTTAACTTAGTCCCAGGCCGTTATCGACGCAAATCTTCTCTCTCTTCAACGACGCCCCTCCCCGACCAGCGATTCCCGACTTCCGCCTACCAGAATGTTATAACGTCAACAACGTTCAGCCTCTGGAGAACAAGATTAATAACTTCAACGAAGAAACGTTGATGTGGATCTTCTACAGCTGCCCCGGAGACGTTAAGCAGCACATGGCTGCGCATGAGCTGTACGATTGGACTCTCTTACGCATCCGATTCCATACGCTGACCCTTTCTAATCTAGATATAATCGCGCCTGGCGTTGGCACAAGAAGCTGAAGATATGGTTGACTAAGGATGAACTGATGCAGCCACGAATTCTCAGTGCGCAACACGAGGAAGGTTATTACATCATCTGGAACACCACAGATTGGCGTAAGGAGCGTGTAAGTTACGAGATGAGACTTATCGTTTTACCTCACAGCATTCTTACTGACAGTATTTCTAGCGCACTCTTACACTCCACTACGCAGATCTCGAGACCAATAACTCGACTATGCCGTAAAGAGACATCGTCGTCTTTGGTTTAAGGGGTGTACAGGGCTGGCAAGCCTGTAACCCTGCTGGCGTTGATTTTACGGAATATACATCACACGGAACAAGGTTTATTGTGGCAGCTACGGGCGTAGCACGAGTCTGGGTCTGCAGATATGTTTTTGCGGCAGACTCATCCAAAGCCACGGTTCACAAATACAGGACCCTCAAATCCCCTGCACTGTAGCCTCTGACTTGAGCTGCTCTTCTTGTTCGTCTAGTGACCGCTATGGTTGGACGACAATGGCTTAAGTGAGGCTACAAACCGACTACCCACTCATATAAGAGTATTGTACATAGTATTAGGTCTGGGCTCTTTGCCCCCGCCTCTTTACTAAGTAACTCATTGCAAACTCTAACGACCCTGAATTTTGCTAAGTAGGCGTGTTCGTAATGATCTACGGGTGACGGGCAAATCGGTATCTTCCACATTCCACATTTGACACCCTGTGATAGAAACGGATGGGGTTGCTCTATCATAGCCTCTAGATATCTTGCTAGACTATGTCCTAAGTACCGTAGTATTAATTTGAGTAGAATACTTGAGACGTGTAATACATACCTGTAAGTATAGAACGTATACCCACACAAGTATCAACCCAAAGAGACGAAGCGGCTAGTCGTAGGATGCCTAGGCAATATGTATGGATGTTTAGAGGTGTTGATTAGACATCTTTACAAGAAGTTGGATACTAAATAGCGAGTATAGTCACCCGATACCTAGCTACTAGATACTAGCTACGTGAATTAAATCCCCTTTCCTAAGTAACTACTGCATACCCTCGATATGTGCTTTCAGATCCTGTGCCTGGACGTCCCACTGTTGCTGCAGTTTATCTTTCAGCAGCGCTACCGTGCCCGTCGACAACCCCGCGTAGTACGTCTCGTAGGAGACGTACCGCGTGGAGCCGTTCCCCAGATCAGTGAAGATGTTGGGATGCTCGGCGCGCGTCCCAATGCCGCCGAAGCCGTCGTCGTAGTGCCACGCGTTGAGTAGATACCCTGCCGCGCCCGACGCGTCGAATGTGCTGATGACCTCGGTGCTGGTCGTGTTGAGCCCGCTGATTAGCCCGTTCGATATGAAGTTCATAACCATGCCCACGTAGATATCCTCCGGGGTCGAGGTGACGTTATCCGGTAGCCCGACATCGATGACGAAGGAGTTCCATAAGGGGTATGACTTGAAGTTTAGGATCGCGTTGTACGCGGTAAGAGGCGGTGCGTTGATTATAAGCTCGGAGCATATGGTGAAGATGGCGCCGTCGGTGCCGTAGGTTGGCGTCACTAAGGTCTCTAATGGGTCTTCGGGGCAGCGGTGGGACCCGTAGTCGACTTGGCGACTAGTGAGGGTGGCCCCGGTAATAAGCGGCGTAGCGCCTAGGGCAGTTAGGAGTCGCAGGAGTCGCAGCATCATTAGTGATTAAATATTCAAAGATAATCGAAGAAAGGTTACGAAGTCACGAATAAATGGGAATGGCTCTATAGAGGCTTGTCTTGAGCTACTTTCTTATTATACAGGCTTGGGCAGCTATATAGCTGTCTTATGATACCTATATCGTGCCATTTAGACGCATGTCTTGACCAGGTACCATGGATTTTGCGTCACAGGGCATCATTGCCCCTGTCACTAATTATATGCTAGTGTATCCCAATATGCCGATGGTGGCATTCCTCCTCTTATGGCTAAGGCCGTCTTGAGTTGCTACCTGTGGGTGTAGGGCTGAAAATAGCTTCACTATTTAGTGTGAACATTGAATGTTTCGTCTCCAGTTGCTTGCTTATTGTATAGAATACCCCTCGCATAGGTACCAGCTCCCGAGTATTGAGACTGAGTTGTCGCTATGGGTGGATCCATAGGCACTAGATCATCGATCTTAGGCCCTGCCTAAAGCATCGCGTATTTGGATATCTTGCCTAGACGCTGCGGCAACCTAGTAGTTATATGAAATACTCAGTCGTCGCTGCTAGTTGCTGTGATGATTCTATAATCAAATAATGATATTTATTGCAAAAACATCGATTTCTGCGACTGTCTCCGAATAGTGTGAGCCATTCGCCGTGATGACTCAACACAAGCTAGCATATTTGTTAAACACGCATCCCATTACTAGGATGATATATGACTTGCGGATGAACACATAGCAAATGCTTGTAACGGTACTTTCCTTCTTAATGTTGTCTTAGCCGATAGTTTCAACAGAGCACTCGGAAATTTCTTTCAATGAATGCAACGTCGAGAGAACAAGTACATACTTGCATTCCTTCAACAATATCGAAACGAATACGCCGATGGCCACAATGACCGGTGTTCCCGAACTAAGCGAGGACGAGCTCGTCGAGTTGTCACTGTTGCGTGACTTTGAGGTCGACGAACTTGTGAAAGCTGGCCTCTTGAGTGAAGACGAACTACTGACTGCGCCCCTGGACGAGGAGATTATCTTTAAACACGACGAGCTGAATCTGCATGTCACAGCAGGCCCCCTTTACCCCGTTGTACCCGTTACCTGGAACATTGACAACCGCTTACTTGCGAGAGGAGCCGTTGATTCACTCCGCGAGGAGCTTAGGCAGATTGTAGACGCCGCCAAGTCCACTAATAACATTGTAAGATGGAAGAATAGAGAAGATGAGTGTGAATTCGGCATATTTAGGCCGACTATGGTGGTGTTAGAGCTTGCCAAGAAGACGGTAGCACACCTGGAATCAGCACACCAGAAAGAAGCGGCAGAGAAACCAGGACACTCCACTGCCGAAACTTATGTCCCCTTCGAAACGAAGATGGTGAACCCCATGATGACATCTAGTGAGGTAGCCTATCACTACCTGCAGGAGACGCCCCAGGAAATATGTTCCCGAATCCCTCCCTACTACCGAATTCTCCATGTGGAGGAGGTTCTGAGAGTTGATCTCGCCCGCAAATTCCACGATAGGCAGGAGGATATGAGACAGAAGTTGTCAAAGCAGCCTCATAGCTCACTTCACAAGTATGCTCCTCCTAACATCCAGTTTACTAAGCGAAAGAATGTTTTGGTTGAGCATATCGTGAAGCCACGGGTCACTTTCCATGGTACTATGAGACATGTTGTATCATCGATAGTCCGCTATGGATTTCTTAAACCCGGCGACAGGGTGCCCGGCACGAAAGAGAAGCATGAGATCCGTAGCGGGTCGTTATACGGCCGCGGGATCTACAGCTCCCCCAACCCGGACTTCTCGCTCAGTTACACCGGTGACTTATGCCACGCTACTAAGCCTAACGAATACTTTGGCATCAAGCTACTCGTATGCGCAACGCTCATGGGTCGATGGGCTGACATGGACCGCGATGTTGACTGGAGGGAACAATCCTCGCCTTATCCCGGAGCCGACTCGCACATTGCCAACCGTGGGCTGGAGTACGTTGTCTTCGACACTGCGCAGATCCTTCCGGTGTATGTCGTACATATCGACTGGGGCCAGGACAACCTGAAGCACTTTGTGGATCTTCCTAGAGACCCATGGAACTTCGTGCCAGCGAAGAAAAAGATGGATCCCAGGCTTCTGGGAAATATTCGCTGGCCGGGTGAAATCAAGCAGGCAAAAGAGGCCGCAATGGCACGAGCGAGCAAATGGTTCCCATACGGATACGGGCCTGCCACCGGTGGAAGGTTTGTTGTGGAGGAGATCGGCGAAGTTGACGAGGATGAAGAAGAATACGGAGATTACCAGCAATTCCGAGGCGAGGAAATCAAAGGCAATGCGGGCCTGAATTTTTGGAGTTGGGTCAAGGTTGGCGAAGAGATGGACGCGGCTGAAAGAGGTGAAGATACCTCATTAGATGAGTATACCCACCACCGTAAGTGGCATGGCGCTGAGGCCTCAGGCACGAAGCTGGCATGGGATGATATCCCTGACCCTAGAGATAATGGCGAAGATGAGGACGAAAGTGGCGATTTGGGTCTAGCCCTTCTGGTTGACGGTTTAAATATTGAGGAGGCAGATCCAATTGATGTTTGATCAATATAAATAATTCATTGTGACGGTCTCATCCTTGATGAGTGCTTGAGGCTTTCAAGATCTGCCTTATCGACGTTAGGTATAGTACCCAGGAATAGCATCCAGGAATTTAGAGAATAGTCGAAATATAATAATTGTATAGAGAAATAGACTGGTTAACAAAGGGGAAGAAGAAATTCCTATAAGGTTAACTTAATGATATCCTTTCACTGATATCAATCAATGGCTGACATTACGGTTAGGTATAGAAAGGGCGGCGATGGTGCAGATACACTGGTATGTTTGTTACGTTAGAAGGTTATTGTTTATGAATAAAAGCATGATATCTCATTGCATTATTACATATTTACTGTGTGGGATTGTGAATTCATGGAAGGTATCCACTTAGAGCGTAGTATTGGTCCGAGCTCCTATGTTTACACTTAGCTTGTCTCTGACCAATGACGTCTCGCCAATCACTACCGTCGCCCACAATCCTTACCCTTACCACGGTCCTTACCAGAACTTCGACGTATTCCCTCGCCTATCTTATTAATCTATCTACCAACTCTCGTCGATAGACACGACTGGCGCCAGAGTTCGCACTTCCAATCTTGCATCGTCATACTTTGCTAGTCAATTCTTTAGCCATGCTCACCTGAACGCCGAGCACTGTAATACTTTCTTATTCTCCGCCGAGCGAACCACACGCGATTCGATACAATACTGACGCGTTCTCATAAATATTTGCGATGGCCGGGCCACGAGGGGCGCGTCTGCCAGTTGGCTCCTCGCCATGGATCTCAGAGGAGAGATCGTCTGCTCTACAAATTGCGCAGTCTGAGGTTGAAGAGTTCTCTTTCTCTGCGCGAAATGATTTCGATTGGCTGAATGAGCATATGGCCGAAATATTCAGTGAAAATCAGATGTGAGTACAAGGGATTTCGCGAGGGGACTCGTGGTAACTAACAGTTATGTAGTAACGTCGCTGAAATTTTCAAAACCCCGGGAAAGCTACGAGGCAAAACTCCTCGAACTGTCCGAAGAATCAACCCAGGAGAGACTCGTGTTGTGAGTTCCTCTCCCAAGTGATCATAATATCAACATTACTAACGGTCTCTAGCCACTCTCCAATCTTTTTTCTTCTACGCCTAAGGGGGCACCGAATCCATTTGTTATGCCCAATGTCAACCGAAGCAATACGCCCAGAATTGAAATTGCCATAGATCCCCAGCCATCACCTCCCAAGCAAACCGTCGCGGCCAGTCCCCTAAAACAAGCAGCCCCTGCAAAGCCAGCAGTGTCGAAGCAGCCGGCTTCAATAGTAGACTCCGGGTACCATGGCAGCCAATCTCAAGAAGCTATGGATATAGATCAGCCTACAGTGGATGAAGAGGCAACACAACCGTTCAGTCTACAGGCGAATTCACAGGGCGACTACGTAGCTTTCCACACATCCCCTAGCCACCAGGAGCAGGGTAGCCCAGTCCATGAAACACCCAACCCTACGGTTGATACTAACGCGGGCGATGTCGACACTCAGTATTTTACTGCTCATGTCACGACAAGTACTACGCCTGTTAAGCATAATGGGCCTCATGAGAGCACCACTCCGGCTGGCTCGCCTCCTAAACGCTCCTCATTAATGTCGTCCCCTACGAAATCTCCAGTTGCTGAGCAGACGGCCCCAGTGCCCGAAGACCATGCTGCTGAAATAGGCACAATGGAGACTGTGCTCGAGGAGCCATCGCGATCTCCCTCTGATGGCTCAAGTCCCATTCGACCTATCGTTCGAAAGAGCAGTCTTAACTTCGCTTCCCTCCCGGCGAGAGAGCCTATCACTCACAAGAGTACAGGCAACCGGGTATCGAGGACCAGCCACTTGGAACAGAACCGAACTAGTTACTATAATCGACTCACCGGGGGAAAGAGTCTAGGACACGCAAAACATGATCTCACAGATGACGAGAACGATGATATGGACATCGACGATGAGGATCCCTTCACCCGGAAACCCCAAACACGCCCAGTGCCGGAAAATGCAGCCACACACAACAAGACCTATACCCAACGTCTACAGGATCAGATTAGTAAGTTGGGTCAGTCGCAAGCACCTGCTTCGCGGCCTTCCAAGTCCATTCCGGATCAGTCTGTTGCTCAACCAGCCACCCAATCTTTCTCACAATCGAAGCCGCTGCCTTCTCCGAAGAAGACTACAACTCCTGGTGCTTTCCCGCTTGAGGATGAAGACGAGGACGATTGGATTGGGCCCCTTGGCTCGCCTGAGAATGCCTCAGACTTCCGTAGTCCACGACCGGGGTTAGCTAAGAGTTATTCTGCTGATGTGATGGAGGGTGTGTCTGGGAAGGAGACCGTTGGTGGCAGCGATTTCGACGTGCCAAAAACTCGTCAGTCTCCCGGGCGTCCACCAACTTCGAATCGAGCACCGACCACCTTAGGCCATCACAAATCTGTATCCGTTCCTATGCTGCCGCTTCAGAATGCCGTAGACGCTGACGGGGATAGTCTTAAGAAGACTATCTCAGTATCCAACCCACCCCTTGCCACCGTTTCGGAGACTGAGATGCTGAATACGCCTATGAAGTCTCCATCGCGGGGTCTCAAAGATAGCCCACTTAAGCAGGTTAAGAACAAGCTATCGTCAATCCTTAAGAGCTCGAAGGGCTTGTTGGCTAGTAGTGCTGCCATTAGTGCTGAGAGTAAAACGTCGCTCTTGTCGCCGTCGACTACCAGACTAGGTCTACATATACTCCCTTCGACCGATTCACTTATGTCCCCCAGGGGCAAAGATCTGCAGGCCCTCTATCCGGAGTTGCCTCGTCAAGCTTCAGACACTCAGACTTTCGCCAGCACAGCTAGTCCAACGCGCACAGAAGGCCGACGAACTAGAGCTTCTATAGAACGAGAGAAGGCCGAAGAGAAGCGCAAGGAAAAAGAAGCAAAAGAAGCACGACGCATAGCCGAGCAGATGGAGAAGCTTGAGAAGGTCCGCGAAAAAGAGCGTGAGAAGGCTCGCGTATTCAGCAAAGAGCAAGAGAGAGTGGCTGCTATGGAGAAACAGCTCGCTGCACAGAAGGAGCAAGAGAAGAAAGCTGCACAGACTCCGGGTAACGCATCAAAATCCGCCCGGACGAGCCCGCGTAAGGGCAAGGCACAACCTGCTGCCGAGGATGATACGGTTGCTGCTCCTTCTGATGAGAAGCAGGCAGATGATGTCGATATGGTCGATGCACCGAATCCGATGCCACCACCGTCAGTACCTCGATCTGTCGCACCTCCTTCAGCGATCAAGGGCCGAGAAATCAAGAGGCCTATCAGACCTGCAAAGGAGCCATTGAGTAAAGCCAAGCAAGCGCCTACTGTTATTCGTGTTAATATGGGTTCGCAACATACTCAGTATCACCCATCTAATTCTGCTTTATCATCAAACCTTCACGAGACCCTCTCCCAGCCTCAATCTAAGAAGCCTAGTCAACCTTCATTGCAGCAAAAGCCCTCATTGCAAAGTTTAAAGAGTTCAACATCATCTTCCGGAAGACCTAAAGCACTGGAAGCGGCCGCTCGCAGGAAGGAGCAAGAAGAACGTGAGGCGCAACGCAAGCGTGATGCCAAGGCAGAACTAGAACGGAAGAGAGCTGCTATACAAGAAGAGGAGAGACGCCAGGAACAGCAAAGGAAGGAGGAAGAGCGGAAACAGGCGGAGGCTAAAAAGAATGCACAGAGGCAGGCAATGCTTGAGAAGGCGAAACAAACCCGAGCGCCGCCACCTGCCGTTCGAAGTCAACCTAATGGTCCCCCCGACTATAGTCGTGGTGAAGCTTCCGTACCCCGGCCACCCTCCCGCATGACCTCTAACATGCAGCAAGATGCCGGCCGACCAGTGAACGCAGTACTATCAAACGCGTCCAAAGCGTCTACCAAGCGACCTCTGCAGCAGGATCACAATGATGACAATGCCCGCCAGGCTCCATCCCGTGGTACTGCTGGCTACCAATCAAAGGAGTCGAAGCGAATGCGTATGACAGATGAATTCGATGACGATGCCGAAATGGAGAAGCAGCCGAACTTGAAAGGGGCGCCTGTACGCCCGTCGGGTGGTTACAAAAAGGTATTTCCCCATTCCAAACCAATTCTAGGTAGGAAGCTAACGAACTACAAGGATATGCCGACCAAGTCGATGTTCCCCTCAGGGTATACTAATGCATCGCTTAATGGCAATCGTGATTTGTTCAAGACTACCGTGACGAACCAGCACAACAGTCAAATGAAGACTGCGCACCCGCTGGACATGGCCCAAGTGTCTAAGGCTCCTATTCCCTTTGCGCCTAACCCGAATCCAGCTGGGCCGTCTTACAAGACACCCGCACGACCTCAGGGGGTCACAGCCACTAAGTCGGCTGCCAAGTCGGCAGCAAGGTCTTCTCCGCGATTCCAGAACGGCGAGTCCATTGAACTGCCCGAGATCAACACGGACGACGAAGATGATGAGTATGATGATGCTCCGAAGGACATGGTTGCGTCTTGGGCCGACTCGCCTAATCTTCGAAAAGCGCTCGTCGAACAGGAGTCCAAAGACCCTTTCCAAGTTTTTGGAGCCCCAGGTCCCCTTAACATGGAGGAGGTGTTCGCCAAGAGCAAGGAGCGATTCCACAAATTCCGTGCCAGGACTTCGAGCGCCAACTGGAGCGGCTCCGATAGACTTACGGAGGAAGATATCCGAAAGGACTTGGCAGCGAGGGATAAGATACGACGTGAAGGTGGCTGGACCTATGAAATGAGTCGGGACATGGTATAAGACGCTGAAGTTCGACAGCTAGGGAAAGACGCCAAAGAAGGTGACTAAAAGGACCCGTCACGACCTGGAGGCATTGCATCAGATAGGTGTTGGTCTACTGGATTCATGATATTATAGGCTTCGGGTTATGAGGTCTCGGGCGTTTACGGGTATACGGCATGTCATTAGTGTTAATCATGAACATACGAGACTGAGAATTACAGATCCATTGATATGGTTGGCTCGACCATACGCATAGGAAAATACCACCAGAGCTCTTTCATGACTTGCAGCGCCGAGACGGCAGTGCGATTGACTATATGTAACTTTGATATATGCATACGTCGTTCACGGAGAATTTTATGGCCTCTAGTCTCAGGGTCGGCAGTTATAATGCACTATGACGACTAGTAGCCATTCAAAGCTCTCCTATCTCAGAGGGTGTAACCTATTACATCGTGGTTATGGACCATTGGTTGTAGTTGGATGGTACCTAGGCAGTAATGCAAAAACATGCAGCCTAGGAGGCGGAGTTTTACGAAAGACATGCAGCAATGAACCGATCATTCGGTAAATCTAGCTTATGCTAGTTTCCGTGTTGCAGCAACGGGGTCTACGGGGTCTCGAGGAGCAGATGCTGGGATTCAGGTAGCATCACGGGTAGGCTGCTTAACCTATTTAACCTCCCTAGTCCTAGTGTAGATAGGTAGGCAATTATACTGCAACCATCACCTTTCATATGTAGGTTTCCAGAGTAGTGACAGCATATATAGAAGCAGGTATCGCTTGTCATGTGCCCTCTTTCTATCCATGGAAACGAGTCAAATGAAGTTCAAGTAGTACAGGGAATATCGGATGTCCTACCAGAGCCATTAAGTTAAATGCTGAGTAACAGTTGCATCAATTGTAAAAAGGTATTTACCTCCCGCCGAATTATATGGCGCGGAGATAATTGCAGAGTGCATGCATGTAGGATCATCGACGGCGAATATACAAAATTTTGACGTCATTCCAGAGCCGACCAATACCCATGGGCCTGCCTTGGGGATTTGGAGGGGAAAGGACTGTTAGTGGTTGCGTAGATAGGTACCTACACAACATAAACGGGATTTCTAGAAGGTCTCATGTAAACTTTCATCACTAGCAACCAACAGGAATAGCCTTAGAACTTCGTTAAAAGCATCCATGTCAGAAGCTCACTGGATGACATGCATACAAGCTGCATCACACTGTCCAGGGTTTATGCACACAACAATGCTTACTCTTACATCTTCCTTTCCAATATAACTACTTTGATCCCCCGATCAGTACATATCCATATGGATACCTTCGTTCTTTGCCATAACCTTCTCGGTATATGTAAGCACATGTCTGAGATATCTATCTATGAAGACGCTCTACAGTAGAAGAAACAGTTATCTCCGAACGACTAGCTAAATAGGTAACTTTTTCTTTAATTCTTCGGTTCCTTTTCCCCTACAATAGTTGATATTTCCAATTCTGGATTGCCCCGCCACACATTACGTATACGTACTGCACAGTGAACTTTAAGTCCCATAAACCCCCACTACATACCCATCTCGGTCTGGTAGGGTACCTAGTCCAGGGTTTTTGCTCGCGTCCCACCCCCACTCGTCACCCCGTCACCCAGTCAGCCGCCACAATAATCAGGCAGTTGACGCAAATACACACCAGAGCTTAGTTACCTCTGACGGCTAATCGTCAATTCTGTCACGCCGCATGTTTATTCGTTTACTTTCTCGAGAAACCCCTCTACACGTCTCCGTTTTCTTGAACGTGTCGAGCTATCAATCAGACTAATCACTTATCAGAAGATATCTGCGTATACCGTGACCCGCGACCAAGTAAAAAAAGAAAAAGAGAAAGAAGTTCGATAACAGCTCAGGCCTATACACCTGGTACTGCCTAGAATCTCCTTCCACAAATTCCAACTAGTTCAGCTCTAGCGGTCATCCTCATCTGTCACATTACTTCGTCCCCCCTACTTAGTCCATGAGTCTGTACCTCTCTCGTACCTGCGTACAGCTAAACTACCCATTGACACACATCACAATCGTTTTCCCTGGAATGACAATACCAAGGTCGTCTTGATTTTGTCGCGTGTCGCGTACTTTCACTCGTTAAGCATCCCTTTCCTAGGCTCATCATCATGCCGAAGTGGGATAAGACTCGCGATTATTACGCAGACCTAGAGCTGTCTTCGAATGCTTCCTCAGAGGAGATCAGGAAGCAGTTCAGGAAGCTAGGTAATGCCTGCCTGAGTTCCATTCCCCTATATCATCATCTTCTTCTGCTCGTCGCTAACCGTCCATGACATCCCCCAGCTCTGAAGTACCATCCAGACCGCAATCCTGGCCGAGAATCTGAAGTCAATCCGAAGTTCCAGATCATTCAGTCCGCACACGAAATATTAGTTGACGATACTCTGAGAAAGCAATACGATGATGCGCGCAGGAATTATTCATCACGCTTCCCTAGAGCATCTGGCGTTCGTGGTAACCCTTGGCAGGATATCAGCAAGCAATACCCTCAGCCTCCTACGAGACATGCAACACAAACGTCGTCAACCAAGTCTCATTCTGGGGCTCAACGCTATGCGCACTTTGCCCCCGGCGTATCCAGAGCGGGTAGACCTAATAACCGTGACGACCCCCAATCGCGCAAGGCTTATGCGGATGCGTGGGACAGTATGAGACCTGGCTCGGCTCGAAGAGGGCATCCCCAGAGTCCTGGTCGAGCGCCTACATCGGCAACACGCGACACGAGGGGGTCAGATTCGGACTCTATGCCTAGAACCGCATGGCAACAGCAGAAGGCTCAAGCGTCATTCGGAAACCGACGAACCGGCTTTACTCCGCGCTCTCCTGGGCAGTCAGATGAACCACCTGTCACAAATAAGAATTACTTCACGACTAGGACACACTCACAAGTATTCAACGAAGCACCGCCGCCACCACCTGCTTCTGAAGCACCATCTACTCCCCGTCCTTCTGCTCCTATAGACCCACTTGCCCAATTTAGAGAGAAAGTTTGGGATGAGCGCCAGAGTATGCCTTACCATACTCCTGGTGGTGAGAAGACAAGTTTGTTCGATGATACACTAAATCTAGGCCGCACCTCGAGCACACGATCGCCTCGACGACCAGAGATGCCTGGCGCTTTCCCAGCAACGCGTCCCCGAAGTTCTAGCACACCTAAAGATTCTACCAATGACACTGCACCTGGAGACCCGAGTAGAATTCACCGCGGCACCAACACGACAGCTAGTCGACCAATGCCAACCGGAACCAAGTCATACCAGTCACCGTGTAACGATCGACCGAGGGCAACCGCCGAACCGAATAATATTCCTCCGCAGCCTCAACCTAGACCAGGTCCAATCCCTAACATATGTATGTACTTCCTAACAGCATTGAAGGTTGTCTTGTGTTAATAAATATGGCAGATGCCTCTTCGGATCGGGCTCCCAACAGCCCTTCAGTGTATGCCGCACCCGTAAACCCGCCCAAAGTGCCCAAACCCCAGGGCCGTGTTGCTAGAGATGCCACCGATCACACGAATAAGCATTCACATAATTCCGCCGACCGGGCCGCCAATCTTCCCGGTCATAATATCTACGGCCCTTCTAGTGGAGGAGTCAATCTCTCACAAAATCCCAGTCTTCTTCCAGTCGAGGAATATCAGAGGAACGCTCTTAGTAATCTCATAAACAACCGACCAACACTTGGCCAAGATGTCAACGCTGCCCCATCTCAGAAAAACAAAAACCAACCAAAATCTACCTCAAACCTATCATCAACAAAACTGAACATACCCAAGACTAATAAATTATCCTTTTCTAGCTTTATCTTCCCTACTGGCGGCGACACATCAAGCAAAAATTCCAGCACGAACGGCCTCGCTCGAGATAGTACCGATAGCATCAACACTAAGTTTGTCGATGATGAGCTTCCTGAAGATTGGAAGTTCAGCGCAGGTGCCGCCCCATCAAATGATCCCCAGACACCTACCAAGGTTCGACCGCATTCTCGAAGTCGAATTTCTCGCAAACAGGTACCGAGACCTGCAATGGTTGGGGCGGATCGAATGCAGCAAGCACAGGAGGGTCCAGGGGGTACGACCGCGCAAGGGTTCTCAGCTGGAGAATGGAGTGACAAGATAGGATCCCAGCACTTCGCGCCTCAACCGTCTCGGAGCGCCTCCAGCTCACCTACTCGTCGTGCTAATCCCAAGAAGTCTAAACCCGTAAAGATGACAGCAGGTACGGCAGGACTTGTAGACGAAGATGAGAGCGAGGGGTCACAGGGAACCCGCCACACGTCATCCGAATTTGTCCCACCTGGCGTCGATAGTGGAACTGCTATGGACATTGATTCGCCCCCGCCGGAGAAGGTCAACGATACTCCTAAGATCCCCCAGACGAACGGTGCCCGCAAAATCCCCGTTGAGCCTCATAGAGCAGAGTGGAGAGCAGGAGATGTGAATGGTGTCCGTACTAAGTCGGCAAGTCCGGTGCGAGATAGTACCTTCACTACGGGACCGGTCCCCCAGGCCGCCGCGCCTCAGCCGATGCCTCAAGTTCCTCAGCCAGTACCCCAACCCGCACCCCAGCCAACACCCCAGCAAGCGTCTATCCCCAAGGTGAACCCGTTTGTTACCCATCATGGCGGTTCAGAAGATACGGACGAGTTCCGCACAACATTCAGCGATTTCACGAAGGTGGAACCATTCGTCGATCCTACGCCTAAGGGTCTAAAAGACTTCGGTGATTTGAAATCGACGTTGCCTTTCCAGAGTCAACCATCTGAGCAGATTCCGATCGAGAAGGACCACGTACCTAAGCCTTTGACGCTCGAGTTCCCTACCCCACCGGTTGCCCCGCGTTTGCCCCCGTCTGTGCTCACGGCTGGGATTCGACCGAATCAGGTGCAATTCAGCAAATACGCTCAGGATTTCTATCAATACATGGACAAGTGGGAAATCTTCAATGCCAGAATTATGGCTCACTTTTCGACCCGTCAAGAGAATTTTAGAGTACGGCGCCAGCAACGGGGATCGGCTTGGCTGGATATGTCATATGGAGGCGTTGATGCCGCACGGGAATATCTGACGGAGCTGGAACAAGACCAGACTGTCCGTCAAAAATGGATTGCTGCTCACGCTGACCATCAGGCCAAGATCTGCGAATTCATGAAGTTCAGAGACCAGGTCAAATAGTACAGCTGGCTCAATTTACGTCATTTTGCCGATCTTCCCAATATCTACACCAGCAGCTTGAACAAAGAGGCGCAACCTCATGCACAACCTCGTTCGGAACCCCACGCAGACCCTCGCCTACGGCACCGTGGACAGCCTCGTGGATATATGGGTGGTGGGGCACCACTTTGAAGACATCCAACTCGTTGCAATACTGTCGTGGGTTGGCCTACTGATGAGAAGCATCGCGGCTCGCACTTTGGGTCTTGGATGCATAGTCGTATACGACCTTGTTGATTACGCAAACTTAAGCTAGCATTGCATGCAATTCATGCGACGCTTGGCGCATTAGGAAAACCATCTTAGAGATTGGTTGTATGTCGGAGTACCTTTAAGCGGTACAATCAATACTGCTTGCAGAGCACCTTGTCACACAAGGTTTCAATCTCGAGAGGTGAGATGAAGGGCGAATGGTAAGGAGGTGATAATACGAATAGAAGGAGAGGAGCCGGTATCACCACCTATGCCTTGCCGCATGACGACCTCGAGGCGATGATTGACACCTGCTTAGAACATAGGACCGAGGACCATTCGTTCTAATATATGGGTGTACAATGGATATTTTACTTTTACGATGATTTCGGGAAGGGGGATTGCATGGTCTCGGTTCAGCACAGGCGCTGGAGGAATTAGGGCGTGTTCGGAGTGCCTGGATGGTGGCACTGAGATATACAAACAGTCGCCTTGTGCGGATTAGATATGGGCATAGGTGCATAGATAATACGGACAAATGGGTTCTACATCATATATGATACTATTATAGACATTGGCGGCGATTCCGTGACTACCTAATACCCAGATATTTACGTTCTAATTGTCAAGACCTGAAGTATCGAAGTATAAACCTATAGCTATACGAGTAAAATCTTTTATTATCATTACAAGCCTACCGAGAAGGATTTGAGGATGGTGGCCAATTCCATGACTCGGTCATTATCTACGGGCGCAGTCGGCCCCGACAAGTCCGCTCCGAGGGAACGGGTATAACCTTGGAACTTTGTGCGAGGCTGGGCTATATTAAGTAACTAATGAGAGTTAACGTTGGAACGGCCCGGGTCCCACCCTGTATAATCCGGACCGACCTAAAGCCTAAATCAACTCCTTATTGGAAATAGATACCAGTATTATATAAGCTATACTTGTGTAGTTCACATCTACCATACGTAGTACATAGCAGTGGTTCCTCGACAACTTCTCATTTGCTGGTGGATAGATTGGCTATACCATACTGCCCTTGAGCTTGGAAGGGAATCTATTTGTTGGTTTTGTAAATTAGCAGAATTGTATTATAAGATGAGAATCCTAGGTATCAGTTATTTCCTCGATCATCACATGTCCTAACAAAGATATAACCATTTCTGCTGACAGTGGAACAGGTAACATGAAACAATAATTCAGCTATGTCATTTCTTGCGCCGCCTTTTCCCTTTCAATCATAGTTAAGATCCTTTACGTTGCTTTCTGAGCAAAACAGCATCCCGCTGAAATTTACACAAGTCTGTCCTTTGAAGTTCAGTATCAAGCGTGACTAACTAGATCTGATCATGTGGCTTTATCGGTCTTGAAAATCAGGCCACTCTAGGGCTTACCTGGCTTGCCGATGCCGCTGCGGCGGTCGTAGCATAAACATTGGCGACTTAGCCGTTTCAACTCCATGACAAGAGAGACGATGTCTAATCTGGTATAATTGATTAAAATATTGAAGACTTCGCACAATACCCCACGATAAGTGGCACAAATGATTACCAATAAGAATCAAGGATTTGCAGGCTGACGTGGGTCACAGCCAATTGCCTTGTGTGTATTGGAATATTTCGGACTTCGGTCGAGATCTAATTGGCTAACCCGCGTAACTCCGAGAACAGGGGGATTCCACCGTGAAGGCTTCCAACAACTCCGTGAGAGGGGGGAACCTGGGTGACTCAAGATATATAATACAACACCCACATGAATTATAAGAAATTGAGCTGGCAGGCTACGTTTTCTAAGACAGTCGCAAGGCAAAAACAGCTCATTTCAGTTGACAGCTCATCAACGATCACCAACACTCGGTTAGGTGGTGAATAAGGGCAAGTGAGATTGGTACATATAGCAACAACCCGTACTCGCGCCTACCTGGATCAACTCAATATGGCAACAACGAAAACCATCGCGCCAAAACGCTACTCGAAAAACATACTACAATCAAGGAAGAAGATCATAGTCATTATGGATTCAATTCCGGACGAACTACTTCTCTGCATTGTGGAGAAATTGGATCCCAAGAACGACGTGAATACCATCCTCGGTCTACGCAGGGTCAACAGGAAGTGGTGTCGCGTCGCGACTCCATACGTCCACGTCGCTGTTCAAAACTACCAGTCTGATGTCGATTTACCTTGGAACTACGCGCGCGCCACTGACTTACTCAACTACCTCTGCTGGAAGCTGGCGCAAATGCCCGAGCTTTCGGACTTTATCAAGGAGGTGGCGTCGCGTCCCTGGAAAGACGCGCGTTGGAAATCGAGAGTTGGGCGGGATGAGATGCGCAGGATGTACCGCAGAGCGCTCCTCGAGGCCGCGCCTCCCACCATGACGGATGATCTGAAGGAAAAGATTGTCTCCGAGATGCTCGGAGATAACGCTGACGCAATGCTCGCATTCGTGTTCACCCTGTGCACAAAACTCGAGGCCGTCATGGTCCCAGCCATCGACGACGGCTACGGGCCAATCGCAAGAGAGGTAATCCGTTTCGCACTCAGCCAACCCCAGGGGTCCCTCAAGAGGAAAGGCCACCTCCCGATCCTGGACTCCGTCAAGCACTTCCAGCTCGGCGACTACGTGAATGGCCTCTCTCTCACCGATGCCCTGGACATCCTCTCCCTCCCGCGTCTTCAGTACCTCGAGCTCGGCAACTTAGGCGATTTCACCCTCGATCCTAGCCCATCATCATCAGCATCCTCATCAGCATCGGCGCATGCTGACCCTTCGGTCCCCTTACCCCTCTCCTGCCCCACTATTATCAACCCCATAGACATAACCCTGGAATCCTGCCGCCTCAGCACCACAGGCCTAACCACACTACTCTCGGCATGCGCGCACCCACGCTCCCTCTTCATCCAAATGCGCACGCGCTCGTCAACGCGTCCGCCTTCTTTCGTCGCTGCGCTGGAATCCGCCGCAGGCAAGGGTCTCGAGTTTCTACTCCTGGACACGACAGCCTTCGAAGCGGGTCCCGACTCGCCCGAAGCCAAGGACGCGTTCCTGCGCGCAATCTCCGCGCTACATGGTCTGCGCACCCTCGTGCTCGCACGCCACGACATACCGTCTGTCCAAGCCCTGGCTGCTGCGCTGCCGGCTACGCTGCGGGAACTGCTGGTCCTAGGGACGGACCTCGAGGACGAGGAAGGGGAGGAACAGGTGCTAAGGAGATTGGTGCGTGGGGTGAACACACCGGCGCTTAGGAGGGCCGCGTGTCTCCCCGGGCAGCCGACGGATTGGGGCCTGGTGTATAATCGCTGTCTCAAGGATAGGAAGCTCCCGGCTACGAAGGTACTGGAGTGGTGCGAATGTACGGTTTATGAGTAAGTGGGTTAGTGGCCATTGTCTAGCGTTCGGTTGTTATTCGAACTGCTTTTGTTAGGCGTTAGGCGCTGGAAATTTGGGGATTTACACTCCGATCTGGAATAAAGTGCTTGTTCAAAAGCCAGAAGAGATGAAATAGAGAGAAGAATATGGGGAATGAATATGTCGGTGGCAAATTTTGAACTCAACTTAGGGGTTGGCTCAGCCAGTGGAATCTTGGTACTACGTCGCTCCCCTCACTTTCGAAAGTTCACCCCTCCGTCATTATCGTTCTAGACTCCTCTCATGTAGGTACCTTGGTAGAGGCTAAGGCTTGTGTATTTAAATGGTACGGGCTTGTGATGGCTACTTAAGATAAGTGTTGGGGCATCTCTCGCCAATGTAGATACAAGTAGAATAAAACCCACACAATGAACTCTCCCTGTTTGGTGTTACAATAATTCGTGACGTCCTAACTAGATTTCACTACGAGTAAAGCTGTATCGAATGTTGAAATTGTACTATAGAATCGGCAGGTTGTAGAACGTTTCATGCTTTTGGCCCTTGAATCAGCAGGATATGACTCTTAATATTGTGATTACTACTACATTAGGGATAGGTTCTTTCCCTAATAGTAGTATTCTATTACACGTTATAGCAGTCAACCAACCAATCAATCAATCATATAGTCATAAGAAGAGATATAGTTCCCATGTATAGAAAGCGTCACAGAAGCATAAAACGCATAATTTAAAGACGGCGGTGCTTCGGAAATACCGAAGCGAACTTTGTTCATTGAAAGAAGTATCCGAAATTGTCTTCGGATAGTCAGAGTATCCACCAAAGCCATACCATTCATCGTTATGCAAAGCAGGTCGCAGAAAAGGCAACGTTGCGAGAGCAACCCTATAATCGAAAAAGGTAAAGCAATTTTCCCAACAAACGCCAGCTCGTGGAAAACCACGACGCATGAAAACCCCGCCCCTTTCCTTTTACCAATCGATAGGGTCTTTAAGTTCTTGGCCGCGGTTCGTCGTAGGAACCGGGACCGCCTTAGCGGCTAATCGGCCATCCTTTCCTCTCTTGAGGTATGCCGTGCCGTCGACCCAGGGGGTCTTAGCCGAGGCCTTCTTCTCGTAGTCGACAATCTTTTCTTCGAGTTGGAGGGTAAGGCCGATGTCGTCGAGACCGTTGATCAAACAGTGTTTGCGGAATTCCTCGACATCGAACTTGCACAGCTCGTTACCGGCGGCGTCGCGGATAACCTGGTTCGGCAGATCGACTTCAATCTCCTTGCCTGCGCGAGCCTCTACGGCGACCTTTTCGAGATCGGCTTGGTTCTTAATAGCAATAGGCAGCATGCCGTTCTTGAAGGTGTTGTTGAAGAAGATATCGGCGAAAGATGGTGCAATTACACATCTGATACCGAAATCGTTGAGAGCCCAGGGAGCGTGTTCTCTGGAGCTACCGCAGCCGAAGTTAGGACCGGTGACAACCAGGATCTTAGCCTTCGTGTACGGGTCCTGGTTGAGAACGAAGTCTGGGTTCGGGGATCCATCCTCTTTAAATCTTGAATCGAAGAACAGAGCGGAGCCAAGGCCAGTACGCTTGATGGTCTTGAGGAACTGTTTAGGGATGATAGCGTCGGTGTCGACGTTGGATCGGTCTAAGGGCGCTGCAATTCCGCGGTGTATGGTGAACTTCGGGAGACCCTGAGAACCGGCGGCTTCCGTAGCCATCGAGTTGACATGAGGCGAAATGTCCTCCGGTTGGTCGGCGAGCCTCTCCTTAGCAGTGTCGTCGTCCTCAATGCTCTCATCGACGTGGGCCTTGCCTAATGGGGCGTTGTTGACCTTGTAGGCCTCGATATGGGGGCTGGCCTTATATTCGGTCAATTTCCGGACATCGGCAAGCTTGCCGACGATAGCAGCAGCGGCCGCCATAACCGGGGACATCAGGTGTGTCCTGCCTTGGGCACCTTGTCTACCCTCGAAGTTTCGGTTGCTTGTGCTTGCGCATCGCTCTTTCGGCGATAAGATATCCGGGTTCATACCAAGACACATACTGCATCCCGCCTCTCTCCATTCGAACCCAGCGTCTAGGAATACCTTATCAAGACCTTCGGCTTCCGCCTGTTCCTTAATGATGCCGGAGCCGGGCACAATCATAGCGCGCTTGACATTGTCTGCCTTCTTCTTACCCTTAACGACTTGAGCAGCAGCTCGAAGGTCCTCGATTCGGGAGTTTGTGCAGGAACCAATGAAAACCTTATCAACAACGATCTCTTCCATTGGGGTACCAGCGGTAAGACCCATGTATTCGAGCATCCTTCGGCCAGCCTTCTTCTTTGCCTCGGTCTTGAAAGTTTCCGGGTCGGGTACAACTCCGGTGATAGGTACGACATCCTCGGGACTGGTACCCCATGTTACAGTTGGGATAATGTCCTTGGCATCGATCTGAACATCAATGTCGTACTTAGCACCCGGGTCCGATTGGAGGCTCCTCCAGTACGTAACAGCGCGGTCCCATGCCGGTGTACCGTAGGTAGGAGCTAGGGGCTTGCCCTTGAGGTACTCGAAAGTAATGTCATCGGGGGCAACCATACCAGCTCGAGCGCCAGCCTCGATAGACATGTTGCAGATAGACATGCGGGCCTCCATACTTAAGCTGCGGATAACAGAGCCACAGAACTCTATGACACAACCAGTGCCGCCTGCAGTTCCGATCAAGCCAATAGCGTGGAGTACTACATCCTTGGAACTGACACCGGGTGCTAGTTCACCATCGACCTGTATCCTCATGTTCTTGCTTCGCTTCGTGATAAGGCATTGCGTAGCTAGGACATGCTCGACTTCACTGGTACCAATACCCATGGCAAAGCAGCCGAAGGCACCGTGGGTAGAAGTGTGGCTGTCACCGCAGACTAAGGTGGTACCAGGGAGTGTGAAACCTTGCTCAGGGCCGATGACGTGAACGATACCCTGGCGCTTGTCGCCTAAGCCAAAGTATGTGATACCGAAGTCCTTCACGTTCTCCTCGAGTGTTATACATTGTACACGGGAGTCGTCTTGCTCGATGAAGGTCGCAATGTCCTTGATGCCCTTTCGGGACTTCGTAGGAACATTCTAAAGACATTGGTTAGTCTCGTCTGTCAAGAAACTATAGCTAAGAATCCAACATACATGATCTGTGGTGGCAAGGGTGCAGTCAGGTCTTCGGACTTTACGCCCCGCATTCTTCAAACCCTCAAAAGCTTGCTATATCTCTTGTTAGCTTTTGGCAAGCTCCATTATAAATTCTCGGGTTTCTGTTGGTATTACGTACGGGTGAGGTAACCTCGTGGACGAGATGTCTGTCTGTTACAGGAGTACATATTAGTATCAATTGTCTAGATATATACCACAATGGTTGTACACACCTATATAGAGCAGGACTGTGCCGTCAAGCTTCTCATCCACAACATGAGCAGCTAGGATCTTGTCGTACAAGGTCTGCGGAGCACCTTCGGCAGCGGGCATCTTGAATTAAGTGTATTGAAAAATACGATATCTCCTATCTCGTGACCTCTTGTAACCTCTGGGAGTGGGATTGATCCCGTCGCACACGTACTGAATGGAAACAACGAAGGAGAAGGAGGCAAAGAAAACAAGGGCAAGAGAGGGAGGAGAGCTCGGAGGGAGATTACGAGTTGGTCTAAGAATGGCTGGCCGATTGGAAATCTATAAAATGCGGGGAGAGACTTTAAATATGTATTTATTATCGGGAGAAGTAATGTACAGACAGACAGAGTCGAGTTGAAAGGAAAGCGTGGCCGGCGCTGGCAACTACCTAGGTATCTACTTGGGTACGCCTGGTACGGTATCGCCTTCTTTGTTTCCTTTTTTTATACGAAGCGCCGAATATCGGACGGCGGTCCCTGCGCTCCGGTAGCGGGGTGCAGACGTAAGGGTCGAGATTTGAATCTTGCATTTTGTGATTGGCCAGGGATGAACCGGATTGTGCGGCGCCATTGGGGCAGTTGCGAAATACCATGTCTAGAAACACCCCGCTACCCCACGTGAGGGGCGTTCGGTGCGAGTCAACTGCAAAACTATGCTGATGATTGCATGCAGACGAGATATTCATCGGACCAGGATCCAATTCTCACCGGGCGGCATATATGCTCTGCTGGTAATTCTCTGGTAGTTTCGCTGGTAATTCCCCATATGCCATATACCTTTGTAGTTACTCACATATCACATACGCATACCGGTAGCATACGTGTGCATAATACGTGGACATCTGAAAGATAAAATAGCGCCAACGTTTCCGAGGCAAGGGCGGCAAAGTTTGTAATTGCTGATATTGCGAAATCGCCTATCTAGCACAAAGCCCGGTAGACTCGGGTTACACTGTCCGGCTGCCTGCCTCAAGTGCTACAACAGAAATAGATAGTTCTCCAACAACCTCCACTCGGAAGAGAAGAAAGTGTGCTATGATGTCACATCATTTGCCCCAGGTCCTTGCTAGTCCAATAAAAGCACCCACAATGGCAGGTGTGTAACACATAGATCTCCTCTCCGCTCTTTGGTTGAAGTGCTGAGGTACCCCTTTACATCCCTTTGCATCTCTTACCTTACACCGCAGGGGGCTATTCATGTACTCCGAAAAAGCTCAAGTTATATGAGAATGCGAAACCGGGTCCCGCTGATTTATTAGTGATTTTCCCTAACACTACTCTTAATGATGAGCTATGCATACACCGCATCTTTTAAAGTTATATTAGGTACCTGCTACTAAGCCATGGGTACTTAGGTACGAACCTTGGACGAATTCCCCGATTTAGCGGACCGGTGGTCCTCCGATGCTTGTCGCCCAAGTTCCAATTTTCGTTTCCGTCAAGACCATCGGCTCTAGTCGGAGCCTCATCTCATCTAGAACGCCAGCGGATAATGGGTCGGGACCCATATCCCTTATCCGAATACCGCACCTGGTTGCCGGTCTCGACAGCTTCGTTGTTGCTAAGCAAAGCTCTACGAATTAGGCAGGTAGTCAGACTATGTCAGTCTCTCCTCAGAAGCTCTTGAATAAGTCCTTCAGGCGCACAACTGCGCAAGAATACCAGCCATAGAAAGCTCATATTCGTTGCTGTTCAAAAACACCAGCAGAGCAACTTCAATGCGTACCAACTACCCAGCAGACCGACAAGTAAAAACGCGCCTGCTGATACGAAAATCGCAACATCTTTCTGAGTGGTCTCATTCCTGTATTTTCGTTTCCAGATATCGCTCTGCTGATCAAAAGCCGGTCTGACTGTAATCCACCAGGTGCATGCTAGACCGAGGGAGATCAGGTAGACCATTTTGCAAAATTGCAGTACCGTTATAGGTGCATTTGGCCTATCAGCGTCTTCCGTGACGCCCTTTTTGTGCTGTTCTTGCATTATGCTCTTGCTCACGTGCTCAGATTTGGAAGGAAGCCCTGTGTCTGCGCCGTCTTCGCTGTGACGTTTCTTCTTCGGACGTCTTTGCGGAAGCGGGTGCTTCGAGTCCGCTGACTTGCTGCGGGGAGCCTGCTTTTTCGCCGGGCTGGGAGTTCGGCCGCGGCTGCGGCTTGCTTTGCGATCGGTCGATTTGCTTCTGCTTCTGTTCCCCACTATCTGTCTGGCTTTCGAACGCAACACGGCGATCCGTGCCACCCCTTCCACCATATCCTCCTTTGGCTCCTCCGGCGAGGGGGGCCGATGTGCTTCTTGCGATACCGTTGCTGGTGCCCGGATCGTACTTGCGCTGTGATGTCCTTGGTCTACCTTCCGGACTTGTACTTCCTGCGGGCTTGGCCCCTTGACCTCCGTGCGCACGGGTGCTCGCCCCTGGGCTTCCGTATGTACGGGTGCTCGCATCTTGGCCGTTTCCGTCTTTTTTACTATATCTATTTCTTTTGGCTTCTCCGTCTCCCGGGTTTCCATGTTCTGCTGGACGAGGCGACATAGCCTTGGGGTCGTTGGGGTAGAAACTCTGGTTGGCGGTTTCTTCTCTGTCTCTGCAGGTTGCGTTGATATAATAGCGGTCTCGGGTATCTCTTGACGGAGCTCGGTATTCGGCGAGCCACTCTGTATAGTGGTGGGAGGGGAAGGCGTTCTACGCTGTTGTGGCTGTAAGTCTACCGTGATGTGAGGCTCGTGCCGAGTCAAGGACACTGGAGTCATTGGAGCGTCGACGGGGTCCGCGGTGCCGTCGATCTGACCCAGTTGGTATCCCTGCCGTGACTGTGGAGACTCGGATCGGCTCTCCTGGTTGGGAGCGGAGCCAGTAATGGTGGTGGTGGGTATGGATACAGACTCTCTCCGGGGTGGCTTGATGTGGCTGTCTGTGGGCGTCCGTATCCTGACCACCCGCTCCATACTGGTTCTCCCTTGCAGATCCGGCTGTGGATGTTGGTTCTGGTACTCCGGGATGTCCCCTGGTAAACAGCTGACCACGTGGTCTTGGAGATCGTCGAAAGTCGGGGGCGGTGCTTGGTGTCTCTTCGTATCTCTTGTGACGTGAGCTGTGGCTAAAAGGTTTGGGACCAACATCCGGCGGATTGAGGGGCGTTTCATGATACCTTTCAGTTTCGACTGGGAAGAGGTTGGTGTTGTCATGTTTTTCCCTTGGCTGTCTCTGCTGTTGCTCTGGGAGTAGATTAGATTTGTGGTCGAGGATAGCGCCGCCCTGTTCTCGCCCACCACTCTTACGAAGCTTCTGTTGGGCGTCGTTGATGGTGAGTTTTCCGAAATGCTCGACTGGCTGTCGGCCGTGTCTATTGGTTCCGGCGAGGACAGGAGGTGCAGACGATAATCCGGGATCGTTAGGTCGGCGAAATGGTCCTTTTGGATGTGCTCGATCGAATTCAATGTCTGGTTTTGGGCTACCATGGACATCACGAGCCCCCCAAGTGGAGCTGCGTTTGACTTTCCCGGGTCTGTCCCCCGCCGGCGCCTCCATAAAAAATGCCTCTGGCTTTTTGCCCGCCCCATGTCAGCCCGTCCTTCGTGAGGACGAGTAACTGCCGGCTGAGTAGCATGTCTTGTGAGAGATGTAGACTCAGAATTGGCCTCTGGTAAGTTGTGGATAATTGTGTCGGTCGACACATCAAGACGCGTATGCCTTCGGGGGCGCGTGCTTTCGGAACTTAGTCGTTCGGCCTGGCCTGGTGGGGTATTCTTCGCGGAAACAGGTGGACGGGTAGGCCGAGAGAAATTCGGAACAGCTGATGAGGGATCCTCAATATCTGATGATAAAGAGTCAGTGGGCATTCCTGAAAACAGCAAGCTGGATGTCTCACTGCTTCCTAGAGCCACACTATCCACTGACTGAGCGATCGGACTTAGGTTGGGTTCCGCAGCAGATGACCAGTGGCGTTTGTGTTGGCTCCATTTAGCTGACTGCTGTTGATGTCTAAGCTCTTCTTTCACACGTTCGATCTTGTCGAGCTTAGCTTGCTCCTTGTCTAACCTAGCCCTGTCCTTTTCTTGCTCCTCTAGTAGTCTCAGTTGCTCATACTCTAGCCTTGCAGCCTTTCTCTTCCGCGCCAACCCAGCGAGCTTGCTGCGGGTCGAAGTATTAGTAGGCTCGGAACTGAGCGTATCTGTAGGAGTGAGGACCGAATACTCTCCGGAGTATGGATCAGCACCTTGCACACCTAACCAATCCCCGCTCTCTTTCAGGCTCCGACGGTTTCTTCGGGCCTCTTCTTTGGACTTAACCAGCTCATGGACTTCGGTTCTTGTCAATGATTGTGACTTGCGAGGCGGAGGTTCTTCGTGGCCTCGCGAATCTGGTTCCGGTTCCGGCTCCCGCTCACGTTCATGAGACCATTCTCTCGGTAAATTCTCGACGAACCTGGAATCTCTCTTTTGTGGGCTCCAGCTCCAGACCCGGCGGTGGCTTGATTCTTCTGGGACGAACGTTGACGTATTATATGCGGGATTCTTTTCTTTGGCAAGATTCCAGCTGGTCAACTCGTTGATGTTTTCTCCCGCGTCTATGTCCGTATCGGCCGTCCAGTCATTTGTGCGACGCGTACCTCCTTGCTCCGGGCGGTTACTGGGCAGGATCTTGCTGAAAAATCCAGTAAGTGACGAGGTCCGCTTTTGGGATGTTTGGCGCTCGAAATTGGCTCCCGTTGAGGGTCTCACCGGGCTCATCCTCGACGTGCGCTGCCGGATCGGCGGCGGCGGCCGGCTCTGGCTCGTAGTAGGGGAAGACACTGGCCGGTCTATGCTAGGATTTCGTGGCGATGACAATGAGAATAATGATGAAGATCGACCACGTCCTGGAGAAGTCATTTTGCTCCTGCTATTCCTTCGGGTTGGTTCCCAGGCAAGGAGAGGAACGTGGTTACCCGCCTGAGGGGAAAGGCAACCGACATGAAACAGGGCTAAAGAGCCTACCCATCTTTCCCTCCATTCGCAAGATCAGATTACAAGCAGGTAGGTAAGACCGGAGGGGGTGATGGAACACTGGTGGGCGAGCGAGCAAATCTAAGTTGGGAAGGGTCGGACTGAGATGTTGGGGAACGTGCGACTTAGGTTTCAACGAACAAGGGATGCCGACACTCATCCGAGGTCTACACTTCATGAAGCACAATTATTTAGGTTCTAATCGTAGCTGAAGGGGGGGATAGATGGCCGAAGAAAGCCCACATCACTACCTACCTAGGGACATATACCAAAGGTAGAGAATTAGGGACGTTACCTGTCTACGTCTAGGTAAGTAGCTAAGAGGGAAAGGAAAGGGGGTAATGTCAATGGTTTCTTAACTGTAGCTACTTCTATTTAGCTCTCTGTAGATACAGCTCATCGTATTCATACAAACGCCGGTAAATGCAAAGAAAGGTTATCTGACGCGGCGCAAATGGGTGCCTCGAAGTGCTCCCAACGTTCATTAATGCATAATCCACCTACGCCCACGGACCTCCTCCTATCGCCACATGGAGGGATATCTTTCGTATGACGGTTGTTGGGGTCGTCCCCAAGTATTTGACGGCTGAGAATTCAGTGTCCCGGTGCTCTTCCTGGCACTCTTCATGGGACTGCTGCTCCGGTCTCTCGCCGCTTGGTATTGCTCTAGCTGAGCCATCTCGCTATTGTTTCGTGGCGATCTAAACTGAAGTTCGCCTAGACTAGGGGCTTTCTTCAGCGGTGAATTAGGGTGTGTGAATACACCTAGATAACCCCCATCGCCCCCTCGAGGGGCGGTAGAGGTCGAGGTAGAAAAATTAGAAGTAGAGGCTCCTAGCCGTGACGAATTTGGGTTGAAGGCGGTGGGAAGCCCCGAACGTTGAGGGGGCTTGGCAGAGGTTAGAGGGGTACGATTCCTAAGGTCACCGCTGAAGGCATCGCTATATCTTGATACCGGAGGAGTGAAGAGCGCAGCGTTGTGCTTGGCGTTGTTAACACCTGAATCGCGGTCGGGGTCGATGTGCTTGATATAGTTGGGATTAGGTCGCGTCCGGAAGCCCCGTTTAAGTTGAACGGTAGGCGTTCCGACCTGAATAGATTCATCGAGATCCTCACCCTCTTCACTCTGCGATATCTGCGTCGACGCGTCCCTGACCGTGGGATATAGGTTGGGGTGCACAAATTTAGTATCGTATTCGTGCATGACCTGCTTCTGGATGATGGCCGTATCTTTGATTTGCTGTGTAAATCTGGTCTGAAATAGAAGAAGCTGTCCCGAGAGGATGAGTTGTAGGATGATACAGTTCAGAACAGTAATGCTGGGTCTCGCATCCAGAGGCGCTAACGGGAGAAACATCATATATACAAGCACGTGTCCAGGGCTGAACAAGCAGAACATCTGTAGGCAAATGGGAAGCGGATCCCAAACCGACACCTCCCAAACATCCCGACTTCGATCGGGGTGCGCCCTCGACTCTGCGCTTTCGGTATTGATCATATTTGATATAAACCGCAGAGGCGACGATGATACGGGAGATGACTGGACACGAACACGATGAGCCGAAGGCGTTTCGGGCTCCTTCTCTACGTCGGCCTCAAATAGTCGATAGTGACGAGATCGGTACATCGTATAGGTCGCATTAGCGGCCGAGAAAGCCATGAGAGACCAGACCAAGGAGCCGACCTATAATGCAGGCACATGCAAGCAAAATTAGTCACGATACCTATCAAGACCGCACGTCATCTGCCTGGGCGAAACTTACGAAGAAGGTAAACCATCCAGAGACCGTTCCCTCATCGAACACAGGATCCGCAGCGCGAGCACCACCACTATTGGCCCTAGCGAGCAGGAAAACGAAGTTCATAGCCAGTCCCATCTGCGTGCCGACGACCTTGGAGTCCCAGTCGCGCGTCTCGATCTCCTCGGACAGCCATAGCAAAAAATCCATAGGGTTCAGCATAGCCTTGACACGCTCCACGAGCGGTCGCCGACGCACCAGCCGCGGCATCTTGTCGGAGATGTGTAGGCGAATCGGGAAGGATAACGGTTTCCGAGCTCACATGAAGATGTCCAACGCGAGATGCGACCTTCTCGCGCGAAGGGGGAGGGTGTTGGACGCTGGTTGCTCCCCGGAATTGGTGGGTGTCCTTTGTTGACTAAAAAGAAAACACGGCGATGGAACGTCACGAAAATTTACAATTTACGAAGGCCTAAGAGCTAAGTACTAGGCAAGTCCACGGGTATTACAAGCTACCAGGGTGCAGCTTAATAGTGGCTGCCGCCTCCAGGGCTGATTGGGTTAGGCAGTACGCATTTGATGTATGGCGGGGTAAAGTGCCAGCTGGAACTGTGTGGACTAGGCGGTCAGAGCTTCTAAGGTTCTCATTTAGTGGTCATCGCTTCTGCCTTCCAGGTTCCCAGCCGTTGTCTACGGGTACTATCGCATTATCGCATACTTCCCACTGTACCTATAATATCACGAGTTCCCTACCTCCTACTATTGATTACAACGCCCACAAGCTTGACTGGATCACGCCTGACTGACTATTTATATTAATGAAATACGATGGCGTCTCATGCAGACTACAAGGATAGACAGTTCCTAGCCGTCATTGGCGACGAGGTATGTGGTATCACCATGCTATTAGAGAGGCTGCCAGCAGACTAACGACGGAAATGATTAGGACTCAGTAACAGGCTTGCTATTAGCAGGAATAGGTGTAAGCTGCCTATATACCCAACCCGCCGCCATGTTCACCAAGGACACGGCCGGCTGAGCGTCAAGCTAGCCATCTATTAACGACGAGATACTTTTAGCACGTCACCAACCCCCCAGACTCCCAGAAGAACTTCTTGGTTGTCGACAACAAGACAGATACACCCACAATCGAGGCCGCCTTTGACTCGTTTACTACACAGCGCAAGGACATCGGCATCGTTTTGATCAACCAACACGTTGCAGACAAGATCAGACACCGAATCGACACCTACACGGCAGCCTTCCCTACCATACTCGAGATTCCTAGCAAAGAGCACCCGTACGACCCCGAGAAAGATAGCGTATTAAGGAGGGTGCGACGTCTGTTTGGAGAGTAAAGACATCACCTAGGAGTATCGGGAATATTCGCTATTCTGGGCTATTGATAGAAGGATGGGATTGTATCATATCTAACTCTTAAGCATCAGGGAGTTATGGTATTCAAGCAACGGATGTCTCGAGTCAAGATTCGAAGACGAGCTCGAAAGTGCCCTCACGGGGTATCAATTGTGTATGCGCGACTAATGCTAAATCCATGATTACGTGCCATCTCGTCACTATGCTGTATCAAAGAAAGGTCGAAACAAATTCGCAAGAAAATCAAACTGTGATGCCCTCGAGCCCATACGAATACAGACGTAGGAAAACGTGTACCCTTGCGTCCATCAAAAGAGTGCTATGCCATTCATGGTAATCGTCACACTATATTGTCTGCTCTCGAAATTTATGATGATGCCAGCCTCATGTTCTGCGCAAGAGCATCTACAGATCGCCAATGTCAGCCTTCTTGCTGCCGCCAAACTTCACTGTGGCTTGGAGGCAGGTAATAGGCTTTGTGTCGTTGTTGATGACTTCGGCGTAGACGTTGTACGTTCCCTGTGCAACTAATTAATATCATACTTCAATCAACTCCATCTGGATCGACGAAACATACCGGAGGGACCTCCTTGGGTATATCGACGGATTTGGTAATAGATAGTACACCCTTCTCAATAGGGCACTCGAGGTCAACATTTCCAATTTGCTCGCAGAGGTCGGCCGTGGTGCTGATGAGCTTGATCAGACCGTACTTGACAACAAGGTTGACCTTGGCGCCGTCGTTGATCGTCTCGAATACGGTTCCTGTAGCACGGATGACTAGCTCGGCGCCACTATATACAATATCCATCAATAATTAGATAACCAGTCCTTTCTCTTACTATGATTGTTTCATTGAAAGGGGAGGACAATAGGTAAGGGACCAAACATACGTCTCGGGAGGGTTTGGCAGCAGATCGACACTCTCAATTTTGACAATATCGTTGCTATGGTCGGTATCGCAGAACTCTAGCGGAGAGTCGCCTGGGACCTTCTGGACGTCCTTGACGATGACATCTTGGGAGCTGCCGAACCAGCTTCCAGCAGAGGCTAGTCCAGCGGACAGAGCCACCACAGAGGCGGTAGCAAGTCTCATTGCAAATATCAATGATAATGAACGATTAATTGATCCAAATGGACGAAATTCAAGACTCGCCTCTTCAAGTGAGGAACAAACAGTGTTTATCGTTTGACGTTGCACTCGTAGGGTTCCAGCTGCTCAACAGAAAGTGGGTGAAGATCTGGGAGGAGGCGAACAGTGGATGCGATAAAGCTACTAACGCAGACAAGGTTGGGGCGGGACGTCATGAGACGACCATGTGTGGCTTTTATTGGCTGAACGGTCCCAGCCTTGGCTATTTCTAGTACCCACCTAGTAACTATTGCTTACCTAAATTGCCTAGGCTAACCTATTAGGTACGTGTTATGGATTACTGCATGCATACATGTGTATACTCTCACATTTACAAGCTTCAAATTTCCCCTTAAAGTTTATTACACTTCGATCTTTTCTGCTTAAATTTGGGTCTAAGTTTACGGAAATATGTATATATATAGTAGTCATATTGAGTGCTAGCTGTCTCTAATCCTAAGGAAAGTCAACATCTTATCATCATTTACAGTAGGTATACAGTGTTCATAATAATCATCCAAAAGCACGTAATAAGATCTGGAACATGTCAGATGTGAGACATTCCTCCTCAGTAGGAAGACTACTAGACATCATTAATTTCATCATTATAATTGATTATTAATTTGACACCATAACGACAACTTCATCTTTCTCGGACGGGTATAAGAAGATATCGCCAGTCCCTACCAGTGATATCCTTAGTCATTAATCAGCCTTGACTCCCCGAAACATTTTCAAGTTAAATGAGTATTTCGTCCAAACTCAATGGTCCAACTTAGTATCGTAAACGGACACGAAAACAAACCAAATAAAGTCGTGAAAAATGAGCAAAAGACTCATGTTCAAAGCGCACTTATTCTCCAGCTAGCTTTTGGTAAGGGTAGGGTATTCGGTGAGGCTAATACCTCAACCGCTGGATTTAATAGTAGATTTTCTCCTCCCAGACGGGTGGTCGTACGGTTTCCGTATCCCACTCCAATTTATTCTTGTCGCTCAAGATGCATCCTTCGTCGGTGATAGGGATCACCTTGCCAGTATCTCGTACTTCTTGCTTCGAGATACCCATAGAGTCCTCGGGGATCCATAGTAACGGAGTTCCGCTGGTAACTGATGGCGGGAAGTAGGCATTACGTTCGACTTCATCCGTGTATAGGTTGTTCGTGTCAACTCGGTCGTGGGGTACAAGCTTACGCATCGCTTCGTAGTCACAGAATTCCCAAGGCTTCAAGAACTTGGATAAGAAGCCCGGCTTCTTCCCGGCAACAGCAGTATCTCCGGATGATACCTTCTTAGCGTCGGAAGCGCCATCTGTCTCACCATTGTGGATAGTCGAGTGACCGTTGCGGACAGGAGAACCCTCAACATGCATAGGCATGGATTCTATCTCTGCGGCGAGAGACCTAGGCAGATTGTAAAGTAGAGGGTCAAGGGCGCTGTTAATGGTTATGTGGAATAGAGCCGTAAAGACGAGGAAAGCGATCATGAGGACCATTGGGCCGATGGCTACGGAGCTAGCAAAAATTCCGATCATGCACAGCTCAGCAATGTAAACGCCGGAAAAGAGCTGCTTCAAAGCCCGAGGATAGATCAAGCCGCGGGTATCGATATTGGTGTCCGTGACGAATAGCACATTGTAGCGCCAAGCAAGGTAGAATAACAAGAGACCAATAGTAGCGAAGCCAAGTACTAGCGGGGCAATAGCAGCGTACGTGATACCTAAAACAACTATTAGCATCAGGGTTGGGAGTATTCGCGTTATCGAAAATACTTACTAATCACAGCAATGTTGGTATAAACCGGTAATACGCTGCCCCAAGAGATAGCGCTGAGATTCGCCCACTTCGTGTACAGAGCGCGAGGGGTTCCAGAGAGGTACTTATACATGAGAGTGAAGATAGCGAAGCCAACGACCTGAGAGAGCACGCCGGAGGCAACACCTAAACCCTGTACGATGAAGTACGATATGTAAAAGTTGGAACCCTTGGGTAAATTCTCTGCTAGCATCGTCGTGATCGCTCCGGGGTTATCTTTAATTTGCCCGACAATAGCTGTTGCTGATGAAGTGGCTGTCGAAACCAGGAAGACTTGGATAAGTTGGAAAGCGAAGTACGCATTCTGGGTAAACAGTTCAACTCGAGACAGAGAAGGTTCTCCTGAGAGCTTGGCGCACACTATATTACCTTTGTGTCAGTTTATCTCGAGAGAAGTGAATAAGAAGGGGGTGCGAAGGCTTACATCTCATTATGACAGGAACGAGCGACATGAGAATTGACAGAGCAACTCCAGGTAGTAGGCCCTGTATAAATCCCAGAACAATAGAGGGAATTGACAAAAGCCATTTGAGGAAGAATACCGAGTTAGCGAGATAGCTGATGTTTGAGATCGTACCAACAACTGCAACGGGAATGGCCCAGAAGATGATGAGTGCGGTAATGAAGCCAAGTACTGCAAATCTGCGAACAATCCTCTGCCACCATGATATCTTCAGTGCACTCCAGACCACTTCGCCCGGTGTAATACCAATGTACTTAGGTGTCATGCGGAGAGCTTGGTGATGCGCCAGTACTTGATAAGCAGATTCAGCATCGGCCTGGGTGTTAAACTCGATGAAGACACTTGGAACCTTCGCGTATTTCCCCTCGCGGTATTCATTTTGGGCGGCATCAACGGATGGAATAAGGCGTTCCAATTCCGTCCGGCACCAGTTGATAGTATCGACCTTTTTTCCTACGAGACCCAAGAAGCCAAGTCGGTGGGTAGGGCGTTTCTTATCCGGAATCCAGCGTGCAGCTAGGCTACCCGATTCCGCATCCGCAGGCGCATTGGCTTTCTCATCAGTAGAGCCACCCTTCTTCTTCTTGAGGGCCTTGATACGTTCGGCGTTGGCGAGCTTCAATAGCTTAACTTCAGCCTTCTCTAGCTTGGTGGCAACCTTATCGCGCTCTTTCACAAGATCGTCCAATTTCTCCGTATCGCCATTAATCCACACATGCTTTACCGAGTCACCGAAGACCTTGCGCAGTTTTGCCTCCTCCAGATAATCTGTAGGAACGGAAATGAAAAGAACGGTTCGGGATGAGATGCGGTTAGCGTAGAATGGCGAAAGCAGAAAGGCCTGTCGTAAGTTGATATAGTAGATGGATTCGCGGAGTATCATGTACATGACAAATCCGTAGAAAATCCAAGCCATGAATGTGTGGGCATAGTAGCGGTTCGACTCTGTATCCTTATTAATGTGAGCGTAGGAGAGTATATCCACCTGCTCAGCGGCGCCGTGTCCCGTGGCATTAACAGGAAATAGTACCGGCCAAAGGATGCAACAGCCCACAAAGCAAATGACGACCAGAATGCGTAAAAATCGTAAAAAGAAGTAGGCATCTAGGGATTGGTGCTGAAGTGAATAAGTGTCGGGAATTTGCCGAAACGGGCCAATCCAGTCGAACCAGCCATTGGGAAGGACTGGCGATCGCTCACTGATTTACATAAAGTAAGCAAAATACTGAACTATAAAAATTGAGAGCTTGAATAAAGACTGAGAAACAACCCACCTCGTACGGAGACTTCCTAGATAAGTGCGAGGCGCATAGTAGCGTCTCTGGCTCCTTCGAAGGACTAGGAAAATAGAGAAGTAGACGGCGGCAGTCAAAGCAACAGGCCCCAAAGTGAGGTAAAGAGCTATTCAGGCACGTCAGTCCGGTTCGGGTAATAAAAGGCAGGATTGGTGGGAGATCGTACAAGCAGCCGAAGCTGGGGCCGTTGACCCAGGATCGCTCATCCTTATGGTTGGTGGTGACTATGCCCAACGTAAAATGTGAATTCCAGCCACCAGCCCGAAAGGCAAAGACCAATTGTTGAACCCGTGGGAAAACGTTCGATGAGGCAACTCGTAGAACAGTAGATTTAAGTAGGTAGAGAAGGAAGAAGAAAAAGTGCAAAGCGCACAAGACGTCGGCGGCTACCCGTGGTTGGACCTAAAGAGGAAACTATCAACTCCCAGAAAATCGTCAGTGATCGGCGTTCCGTAGATCTGGGATAAATATCATATTATGAATGCCAACGCGCCAGGGGAATAAACACGAGGTCGTATGGGGAAAAAGAGGGTGACAGTTGAGGACACTCAATGGTCTGTATAGGCGGTATTTGATGGCACTGAGCCGCATGAATATCACATATAAACCTGACAACTTGTCTGAGGTTTCCAGGAAAATTCAGGATTTAGTGACGGACCCCCTTGCGCTTGAGATCTTCACAAGCTTCTGAACGGGACTGGGATGGCACCTGGGACTGGGATATGGTTACATGGGGCGGGGAGCGCGACTGGACGATGACGATGATTTGCACACTGACCCCCTGTCAAGCTGACCCCTGTTAACCGGTTTGGTTCAAGTTTGGCTCAAGTTTGGCACCAACTTTGAAGCTTGGAACTTTCCAATTTCCTTTTTAACTTCACTAACCTATACTATTAGTCTGTGTCTGTCTTGTCCCTCCAACAGCGACGGATTCCCCATAGACTCAGACAGGTCGGCTGATGTTGAGGTTGAACTTGGTAGCTAGAAGGGACTTCGGGAACACTGAGGGTTCCAATGGCTGGGGAGGTAGCAATGGGATTAAGAATGATGTAGTATCGGCTATAGCTTTTGTAAGAAACTCTTGTAAAAGGAAGCTTGTTTACTAATTATACACCTCTAACACTCAGAGGGGGAGTCGCCAAGCTAGCTGGATCGCGGGAACTGCAGCACGAAGCCAACCTTGGAAGCTAGGAAGTATGAAAACAACAGAATATGAAAGAGAAGATAGCCCTCACTTCATTCATCTACCGATCAGTACTTCAGTTTATACATCTTGCATCTACTTAGTATTACTTATATCGGCTTTTTGTCTATTAGTTTGTTCTAATCAATCCATGACATCAGACTATCGGTAGATTAGCTTCGAACTATTACAGCATAGTAGATATAGTAGGCGTCTGCTTGCACTTGTAGCCTGTGATAAGCTAGGCAATCCCTTCTCAGCTACCTACTAGTGGATGCTGCAGCTAAAAAGTGCTCATGGGCCATTCCATTGTTAGCAATGAGATCGAGCCATGAATGGGGCTGCTTGCGTATCCGCACCCGCATGGTACCCAAGTACCGAGACGGAGGCCGCGATAGCTACAGGCTAGAGATCAAATTCTAACGCTAAACTACGGATCAGCATCGTCGATATCGTCGTTGGTTTTTTTTCTTGTCTCATGACGAAATATGCGATGGTGTCACGGCTATCTTGGTATGGCTCTAGTTCGTCTCATTCATAGCAGTTGGAATTGCATCCGGTGTTTGTGCTAAGTCGCTGCGACTCGTGTAAGTATGCCTACAGTTTTTCCCCTACATCGAAAACGGCGAGACTCGATATAGCGTTACTCAACGAGTGGAGACGCAATCACAACTCGTGGCACATCTACTTACATGTAAGTACCTACCTAGTTAAGCCACTTTGCGAATAAGCTGCTGGTTGCCTCCGATGAGGATATTTTATTCGACGTCGGAATTTCCGCCCAATCAATTCAAACAGTTATCAATAGCGGATGAGTGGCGCCAATGATGATTATCGCAAATTCTGCAGGGTCTGTCTCATATCAGCGCAACACTGACCTAAAGATCTGGAAAGAAACATGTACCAAACTGAAAACAGCCTTTGTCACTACGAAGTGAGACCGCCAAGAAGCGTGCGCTGCAATTTAACAAGTGTAGCCTCTTGCGCATACATGAACGTTACGATAGATCTTCCCATATCCACCTTGCCTCTAAGAGGTAACCGAATCCGGATAACCAAGTAAAGTAATTATAGATGCACCGTAGTTTTACAGAGTATATTCATCTATCTTCGAGTTGAGATGGATAGCTTCATGAGAGCTCCTTTTTGCTATGATATCGATACACAGGGTTATTCGAACAAATAGACATGTTCTTTGGCTTTTCTATATCCCCACGAACCTTCCCTTAGAATCCATTAACCTCGATGCGATTCCTTCTCTTTTTCATCCGTACTCAATGGAGTTGCTTTCAACAGTCATACCGTTTTCATTGTTGGGAAAGGTTTCTGGTTGCTATTTTGGCACTGGAATGCTACATGGCTCAATGGATTGTTTCGACATTCCGGCGATAAAGAAGTATATCTTTTCCCCCTTTTCGAACTCCATCTAGAATGGCTTCCTTGATCCTTTATTCACGAACTCTCCTCCTTCTCCCCCGGTCTCCTTCCGCTCGTTATACGTAGTATTTACACAGCCGTGAGAAGTACCATCACATCATATTTGCTTACCAAAAGGTGCGCTGAGCGAGTCTGTCAAGATGGCCCAAGAGCCAATGCAAGATGTCTACGACGAGATGGAGGGCTACGTCCCGGCCACCCATTGGGCGAAGCCATATTTCTCCAACCATCACCATGAGAACCCACCGGAGAATCCTGCGATGCTGGACCATGTGAACTGTGGCTACTTGTCCACCCCGGGCCGGCCTCCGACTTTGGAGGCCCTTAAAAAACACGCCCAGTCTCTGACGTATCTGATTTCTACTATCGCCCCGAGTGCTGTATCCGGTGAAGTCGACAATGAGAATATGGCGGGATACCAGCGGGCATTTGCAAAGCACGAGGCCTACGACTGGCTCAACAACTTACAAATCCCCTACGACAATATTGACAGGGGGCACCGACGGCCGCTCAACAGTTTGATGAACTTGGTGAAACGCAACAGCGACCAAGCCGGCGTAGAATTTCACTGCCCTTTAACGACAACCGAACCTCAGTTGATCGAGGCGAATCCACAGCTGTCGGTCCATCCATATGCTAATCACATGACGTTGCTCATGCACGCCAACGAGTGCCTCGAGCGACTCGACCATGAGTACTCGGCCCAAGGTGGACTGCTCTCTATCATCCCCACGGACCGCGAGAACGTGGCTCAGCACAAAGATCTGGAGAAGGCGAAAACAACACTGGTTGGGCAGTGGCTCCTATTCACACAACATCTGATGAGTCGTATGCACGACCTCGAGATTGCCTACGCTGAATCGGTGGAGGTCCTTGCGAATGAGGCCGTTGTTCCGATGCAGCATATGAGCCAATACGGACCCGACGGACGGGCTGGTAGGGAGATTATATTCCCCCAAGATCGCTGGATCCTGGCCAATTCTGGTGAGGACGTTTTCACGTTCATTCATCAGATGCTTGATAAAAAAGAGGGATTGTCAAATGCGCAAGATCGCTTGTGGTCAAAGCAGAATGCCGTCGGAGCCCATCTACGAGTCGAAGACGGCGACGACGAGGAAGGATTCATTCGGGGTATCTCCCATGTTGATCTTCAAACCAGGTTTTACCGATTGAAGTCCAGTGGTCGCGGCACTATCTTCGTCCTTCCGGCTTTCGCAGATCGCCCGAACACGGAGTACACCAAGGAAATGGAAAACCGGCCGACTGTGGTCACAGTGCCGGCGCCATCACTCCCAACCCAGACATCGGCTTGGGATAAGACTAGAATCGAGCTAGAGCAGAAATTTAAGCAACAACAAGTTCGGGTTGGCAACCTGTCGAATGAGAAAACCACTCTCAAGAGCGTAAGCGACGCCAATGCGGCGGAGATAGAGAGACTGCGGCGCATCACGGAGATCTACGAGAAGAATCAAGGAGATGAGGCAAAACAGATCGCGGAGAGAACGGCGGAAGCCCTGCGAGAGAGGGATGAAGCCCAAACTCGGTACGAGACCTGCGCAGCAGAGCGTAATGAATTGAGAAAGCAAGTGGATGCGTACAGGGAGACGACAAAAAAGGCACAGGTTCAAGTTCCCCCTGAGGTGGTAAAGAATGGGAATTCCTACTCTATGAGTGAGCCCTCGTTCCGACAATACGTAAGTCGGTCGAACGCGATTCTTATGGCGAAGCCGGAGATCGACAAGGCTAGAGATGTGCTCCAGAAGCTTGCTGCTGACGGACAGATCGACATCAGCGATTTTAGCTGGATGGATGGCATCAACAACAGTCTTTAAATTTTATTTTTAGTCTGGGGGAGTAGGTAGGCATAGATGATATCTCGCCGGAATTCCATTACGATATTCCGTTAGAGAATTTTTGTTTTAAGTAGGAGCTAATCATGTTTCAATTCAGCAATATTATTTATTACTATGACATGTGTGTGAGTGTGCCGCGAATTATGAGTTTTACTGATCTCACGAGAGACAGGCTTCGTCAGGAGTGGAGTGCCGAATTGTAAAACCCGGAACTTGCCGTTATATTGATAGGCCATGTGATAGTCTGGAGGGTTGTTGCTGTGACAACCGGCTTGATGCCCCTCTAAACATAAGCCATCCAGCGCTACGCTGAGTAGCAGCCTCGACGAAAGGGGGAAAGATGAAGGAAAAGAGTGAAAAAGAAAAATCTAATGCAGAGCTAATTCTAACATGACATGACATTTGAGGTATTTGAATTACACGAAGATTGTTCATTGGCTGTACAATTGCAATATTGCCCTTCTTCGTCCGAACTATTCTCCCCCCAACGGTGTCAGCACTTTGTTTGTATCACAAGCTGACGAATTCGTGCTGGGGAAAACCCCACCATAATCTGCGCCATAATCTGGAGGATATGTACTGGAAGACCCTTTATTGCCCTGTGCTCGCCTTGTCTCCAGTTAATCCTGCTGCTTGAGACAACTCATCATTCATCTATCAGCCCCAGCCTGGCTGTCTCGTCGCGAAACCTAGTCCAGCCTATAGGCCATGAATTGAGGGTTCAGGTCTTGTGGGGTCCGTGTTATACTACCCGTCGTCGACTTGTGTCCTTCCAATTCGCTGCGAAAAAGCCGCTGGATGCAATTGGACGGGCCCAACCAGATGATGCTTCTCGCTGGGTTGCGGGAGTTAGAGCGATGAATTATTCCTTCGGGATGCTGTCGTGGTTTGCTGACCATATGTTATATTCGTCGCGGGTGACGGCAGCTACCCGATGTTTGACATTCATTACGGCTTTGATTCAGCTCTCAACCATTAGCGCCGCTCAGACACTTCCCTACATTCCGACTAGCATCTTCATTCCAGAATCAAAGCCTGCACCAGCCCAGGATAATGCGACTGCCGATATAGCATACATATTCTCGCCGCAAGGCGATTGGGTTGACCTATTAGCCCTGAACTTTTCGAGCAGCCTCCAGGCCTCATCATTGTCCTTTCAAACATTATCATCAAACGTCCCTTTCCTAGATACGAATAAGACGGCATTCGTCCCGTCGCTTGCCGACAATGGATCGCTTATCGTCTACGCGGGCGATTGCTCATCGCCAGAGAGTTCCGAAATATGGACCTTCAACCCTTCCCCTAACGATGATGCATCCTCATCGTGGATCAAGGAGAGTACTGTGTTAGGTACCGAGGTAGATAATATCCAGGTGGGACCAGGTTTCTTAGGTAGTAGTTTTAGTTTCTCGACAACCTTGGAGCCTGAGTTATCGCGAGTAGCTACCTACGTTTACGGAGGAATGTGCCCGGATGCGAGCTCCAATGCCAGTGCGCCACAATCACAAGCTACGTACTCGAACCAGATGATCAGGATCGCACCGTCAGATACCGACGTTAGCCAATTTACAGTCAATCCAGTGTCTAGCAAGGGGCCTCCAGTACCCGAGGCAGGTTTCACTTTCACCGGGCTAGCTCCATCCATCTCCAACCGTTCCGGAACCGTCACCCAGCAAGTCAATTACGTTCTCCTGGGCGGCCATACGAAGAATGCCTTCATCAATATGAGTACCGTCGCAATATGGAGCCTCCCAGAAGAAAGTTGGAGTTTTATTTCCAACATCGGTATGGCAGCCACAAGTACTAACGCCGAGCTTGCGGTTAAAAGTACCATCGAGAGCGTAGATAGTCGATCTGGGCATACGACTGTTCTTAGCGAAGATGGAACTTCATTAATCGTTTTAGGAGGATGGGTTGGCGATTTGGCCCAAGCCGCTTCACCTCAGCTTGCTATTCTAAACATCGGAGCTAGTTACGGCGGTGATGATGACTGGCAGTGGGTGATTCCGGATACGCAGCCCCCAGGACTGGGTATTTACGGCCATGGGGCAGCACTACTTCCCGGAAATATTATGATGGTCTATGGAGGATATAGCATATCAGCGGCCGGAACCAAAGCAAGGAGGCAAAATTCCAACAGCAACGGCGTACCGATGTTTCTGAATCTCACGTCGATGAGCTGGTCCGACGATTACACAAACCCCGAATATACTGGAATAGGAGGTAGTGCCAGTGACCCTAATGGCGCCGGCGATGATTCGCAGAAACGGCTTGGGTTAGGATTAGGACTAGGATTGGGACTTGGCCTTGCAGCAATCATTATAGCCATACTAGCTTACCTCCTATACCGTCGTCGTCGTCGCAATAGACGTACCATCCGCGAATCCGCGATCCGCGCTCTCGCCCAGGACACATCCCGATTTCTACCCCACGAAGACGAGATGATGGAGCGTGACTATGCTAGCGGAGGCTGGTACACAGGCGGTGCTGATCCATACATGCGAGGCAGCCGGTCTCTCGGCTATCAGACCCTGCAGACTGGCCGCGGGAGCATGGACATGGGGCATCAGTCATGGCATGGCGGCATGTCACCAGCACAAATATCGCGAAAACCCCTGCTCCGGCGAAACACCTACGACCCACCGTCCGGCTCCGGGGGTCCAGGCGCTATCCACCCTATCATCGAAGCCGACGAGGACGGCCACGAAGACGGTACCCCCAACGACACCCCCACTCACAGGCGCCGCAATTCCGATCCGTTCATAACACCAACGCAAGAAAATGCAAATGCGATCTCGTTCCCGCCACCGAGCCGAGCCTCCGCAACGCCAAGCCCTGAAGACCCGCGGCGCCGCACCACGGACCCCGAAGTCCAGGACTGGATGTCGGACGTTGAAGCCATGGACGCCTTGATCAGTGGGCGCGGCGCAAACAGGGCCTCGGGGCAGATCTCCCCGACGAAGCGCGGTTTCGCGAAAGATGACTCACGTACCGAGAGCAATATCTCGGAGTCGAACCGCAGCAACTTAGCCGTAAGCCGGTCAGGTTCCGTGCGCTCGCACCTGCCACGTCCCGGATTCGGGGTTGCGGCGGCGGCACTGGCAGCAGCTGCCGAAGAGGGGCGAGGTGGAAGCAGCTCCTCCAGCTCCGCGCCTTCCTACAATACCGCGCGGAGCAGCTTCCCTGCGCTACAGGCGGAAGGGCCAGGCTTGCTAATGGGGAAGTCACGCGGGGATCCCGACGACACGCCCGGAAGCCCCAGTAAGAGTAAAGCCCCGCGCCGCAGCTGGTTCGGCAGTCTGCGCCGCGTGTTTAGCGGAGGCACGCCCAGCCCGACGACCCCGGGTAGCATGAATGAGAAAGAGATGGACGAGAGTTTCGCCGAGGCGAGCGACTTCGACATGCGGCTTGGCGGGCTAAGCGGCATCGCGGCCGGTGGCTTGCTACGTAGGAAGAGCGGGCGCGGCGCGTGGGAGGCGCTAGAGCAGGCCGGTCAATGCCATAGCCAAGATAGGGGAGAGAAGGGTAAGAGCAGGGGTATGGAAGGCGAGGCCTACCCCGCGGAGGAAGACGAGGAGTGGGATATCGAGAGAGCTGTCGAGAAGCGTCTGGTGCAAGTCATGTTCACAGTGCCTAAGGAGCCTCTGCGCGTGGTGAATGCCGAACCGGATATCGAGAGCGGGAAAGACGTCGTGCTTGTCAACCCGGAAGATGACGACGAGTCGATGACGAAATCGGAAGAGCAAGTGCATGAGCGGGATCTGGCGACGCCGATCCCAAGTCCGAGCCTCGTGAGCGAGGAGAGGAGTTTAGCTGAAGATGCTGAGAAGGAAGCTCTCCGTGAAGTGCAGGAAGAGCTCGATGCCGAGTGGAGACGGGATAAGGAAAGGGGGCGGTCGCCCGTGACGCCAGTAAGGGATGTGGCGAAATTACGAGAGGAGGGCGCTCGCTTGCTAGGTGTGGAGCCAAGCGGCGAGTCTAGGAAGAGGAAGCCTTCGCGTTCCCCGGTACAAGATCCGGATGGCGATGTATTTTCCGCACAGGCGGTGAAGCTAGAAAGGCCACGAACCCGAGTCCTGGCCATGGTTGAGTCTTTTGAGAGTAAGAGCCACGAGAACAGCCCAACTAACTCGCCTTCACGGTAACATTTGTCAGGCGAATCGGTAGGTTGCGCATACCCAGGGGGGAAGGGGTTAGGGGTTAAGGAACGGAGTCATCATCAGGAATGGCGGATCCCGTTTCAATGGCGTCTGGTTGAATTGCGTTGTATTTCAAAGGGGATCGCTTCTGCTGGGTTCTAGGGTGGTGCGAGAGGATCACTCCCACTTACGTGTAAAAAATTTCGCGCCAAGTTAAACCAAAGAGAATACCCATTCGTTTACTTTAATCTAAATGACGTCTGCAGTGAAATGAAGCCCTAGATGTGACCTCGAGTCTGTATTGCTATAGCGTTAAGACACGAAATATCCCTCATAGACGAATATATCCGTATATCTCATTTAGTGACTTTCGTACCGGTAATAAGTACGGACGCCAGTTAAGAATGTGCCATAGCTATGACGAAAGATAACCGTGTCTCTTTCGTTTCCTCTCCTAGTCAACATTGCCTGTCGGGTTTAAGATCCTAGGTTATTCATCACGAAGACTGACTTCTCACCGCCCATAGTCTACACCTAGGTTCGTGATACCACATGACCACGAAGTAAGACACGAATATCTACTATGCTCGGTCACCTAGAAGATTAGTAGTCGATTTATGATGCATATAATATACTCGATACAGCCGTACGACTTCGGCGGCATGGAAATTCTTCAGCTGGCCAGCCTGGTTCTCAGCATTACTAGACGTATAACCAACAGTTCCTCAAGTTAAGCTCCAAAACACGCGTAATCTGGCCACCTAGTGGACTGGGCTCTAGCTGGTCACATTCTATACGCATAACACTACATAATGCAAGTAGGAGGCGTACACGACCTCGCGTCACACCGGTCTAGTCATCGTACGTTTGTATAGACCTAACCTAGTAACGCTGCCGTGACAGCGCAAATAATACGCAGTAGATTGTGTTCGCGTGTCCCAGTAACTACCTACATGGCATGTCTTACTATTTGGTGGACTGGCTACTTTGCCAAGACCCGAGACTTGCGGTAAGGGATTGACTGGTCTTCTCTACCCCTATTTGTTCCACGACTGACGCGGCTTAAAGATGTTACGGTTGCCTCTAGCGGTCGAGAAAGTCGCTCCATTACGGATGCGCTGATAATTCGTCCGGACACGATGTAGAGCTAGGTCGCCTCGCAGGCAGATTACCACTGCTAGATACACCCAATAGTCTACCTAGGTACTAACAGTCAGGGCAGAACGATGGTAACGAGTCGCTAAAATCTCTAGCTCGGATAGAGAACAACCCGCGACTGGTTTTGTCTCGTTAATCGGGACGTCCGTCGCGAAAATTCTGGAATTTAAAACGCCTTCGAGATATTAGTTGCTTAGGGGTTTCGTATGCTCGAGTCGTTCTTCGGACTAGTATTACTATCAACTCCGCCACGACACTAGTTCCTTGACTGCACGACGACTACTAGCATCTCATTCAGCTCGTAACGCAAGTGTCGAGACTAATGAGGGCCACGTTTAAATATACTTTGCCACAACTACACTCTACGCAACGCTCAAGCCCTTGCGACTAAGTCAAATGGGTATAGAGCGGTGGGCCTAGGAGTTACTACCACGGTTAATTTGTCATTTATTGACGTTAGCATCAGGTAGATTTCGGGTAAGGGAAATAGAGCCCGTTGACTATCCTTCGATAGGACATAGTGAGGGAGCTACATGGAGAGGATTAACGCATCGATAGTATTCACCTATAGGCTAAAAATTCATGTTCCTAGAGATAGGGTAAGAAAGAGGGAAGGGCTAGAAAACTGGTAGACGCATGAACTGTTGAAGCCCAGCTCGCCTCACGATTTACTTTGCCTGAGTTTCTCTAGAGGATTCCCGATAGAAAGCAAAGATTGAGCCACAGCGATGCGTATTCTCGTCGCTTCCGTCGAGTTCATCGATCGCGCTTCATGAGTAGCGAGGACACCGAAACCGCAAGCACCTCATCTTGAACAAGAGCCAATGTGGCAACTCGACGTAGAGAGCTATTTCTGGAGTTGGAATGGGAGGCAACAGTTGTTACTTGAGTAACGCGCATTACAAGGATGACGACGCCATGGATGTATGTGCCGACCCCCGAAGTTATCTTCAGATACCAAGCATCTAGTTGAATTAAGTTGAGGTAAAATTTTATGAAGAATGAGGATCAGCCTAGCCCTATGTAACGGGGCGGGCTGACGAGCGTTGTGGGATCTATGGTGTTGTCGATCGTCATCTCAGGGGCATCAAGCATCGACCATGTAAATCTGCGGAGGTTCCGGAGAATTGGATCGACCAATTGACCAATCACACCCCGTCTGTACCTGTCAGCTCATAGGGGTCATCCTTCTCATCCTTCCCACTAACACCGCCAACTAAGCTCTAACTAGCCCGAGTTCAGATCTATTCATATGAACTTGAGCTTCCGCTAGGCCCGGCTAGATGGTACAATTTAACTTTGCCTGGTGAGATTGATTGAGTTGAAAGCTGGTCCTTGCAAGACTCTGTTTCTTCAGCATCGAAAATCTTCAAAGGCTCGCCAATGACGTCGAAGGATAATATAATATCTCCTAAACTTACGAACTCAGTCGATATAAGTGCATATCATTCGAGTAATATTAAGATATGTAGGTACCTATAGGTAAGTGAGAAATTATCAAAAGTGCGAAAAATTTCTACCACACGCAAGCTATTACGTCCTCAGACAAGCTAGGATATCATAGGCCTATCGTTATTTGCGGGATCGCAAGATCCGTCACCAGTTCGTTCCGATCCTTATATGTGGGACCATGAGGTGTAAGAAGGTATTGTCTTTTTCTGTACCCACTACTTGCGAAGATCTAGAAAAACCTCGGCTTACGGCCTAACGGTCTTCAACACACTAGTGGGAGGCCTGCAATGTAGTTTCTATACATACATGTATATAATATACCAAATTTTTTGATAAAATGATAATAAAGGTGGCAATATCACAAGGTATCAAAGTGTGAGAAGTACTATAACAGCGTACCATTGCTTGGAAGAGGGGAGATTCCTTATCTAAGCTGGTGGCGTTCGCATATGAATATATAATATGCTATATGGGCTCATATCGGATCACCTCCACATCGAACACCCTTTCACATGTATCTAACGCCGTTATATCTACTAGGTAACATGGCACATGCAAGTGGTTTCTGCTATCTGTGCTCTTGGCTTAGAACCGGAGCAAATGGGTGCATCTCGGCTTTGCATGCGGAGCGGTGGATTTGCCTACCTAGAAAGGGAAGGCCGTTTGAGCCGAGATAACTTCACGGCGTCATAGACGTCTCGGTAACGGCCTTGGCTAAAATGCCGTAGAAGAAACTCGCTGGCTTCCATTTCAGATAATATCTTCAAAAATGATTGAATCAAAACTGTTTGGTCTGTATCGTCCAGATAAATATCTTAAATAAATCTCTTTGGGGTCCTCATACTCAGGGCGGTGACTCAGCCAATGCCCCCGCAATGTTAAGCGCCATGAGGTCGCTTTCTATGCACTGTCGTGATGCTTTATGTAGATCCCATACCTACTTAGATATGCCCTTGAACGGCGTATTCCGCCTGATACCGTCGATAGAAATCTGCAACTCTGGCACCATCTGTTACTAAGATCGGCTTCCGGATGCTAAGTCCACAAAATAACGAGATCCACAGTCGAAAGGTTCGCAACAATATCCAGTGATCATCGGTGGGAGACGCTGTTGGAGTTCATTTAAGCTAGCGATGATTGTGCATTGCGCTGCATGATGCTAAGGTAAGTGCTGTCATGTTAGGTAAGTGGCCATAGGTAGAATCACCTCATTTATTCCCACAAGTATGGTATGGGATTGCCGGGGAGGAGTGATAAGTGAGTAATCGAGAAGATCCAGCCTCTCTGTTTTGGGACCCTACTCACAGATATCGCTAGCCGTCAATGCCGAGGGCTTCGAGAACGACCCCCTCATAGATTGAGGAGCTGACTAACTGCAAGACCCAGATAGAGGATTTGATTGTAAGAGCAGGATGAATTATTTGCATTTATTCACCGTATCTTATTGATTGGTAGATGAATTTAAGGCTCAAGCCGGGAGGCATGTATTATTATTCAGGAATCATAATTCTTCGTAGCCCAAAAAGCTAGGGGTTCGGCACACCAACGCGAGATGCAGATGCGATGGTCGGCTATTTGCAGCCATCCGTATTGCTCACTTGAGGGGGCTGCAGATGGGGGTGGGCTACACTAAGTCGAGTGATACGAGCAATTGAGCAATCACAAGGGATTCCGGCGTAAATAAGAGTACGAGGCAGTCGTGGAGACCACCCGACTTGAGATTCGGGCGTCCGAGAGTGTGGGGTGATTTTACGCAACCTGAGAGTTTCACGAGATGTTCAAGTGTGGAATGGGATAAATGGTTTCATTCGTGACTCTGGACTTGTCAGCACACAGTTCTCTCCCTGAGCCGTAGACGACGGTCAGCCCGCTTTCACGAAGAACCCTTGGTTTGATCTTCGCGTTGGCATTGGCACTGTACAGAGAGATACTAGGCTTACGTAGCTGTGGTCCGTGTCATACAGCTTGTTCACTTGACAAGGGCGACCTTGATCCCGACCGCATTACTATTATATACGTCGTGGAACAAATGATGGAGCAACAGCAGTAACAGCGGATGTAAGGAATTCAGTTGTGTGGTGTTTTGTATGGCGTTAAGGTGTGGATTGCCAAGTAAAACCCATCGCAAGCAGAACGAGTTCGGGACTTCTCGATGTTTCTAGTATTAATAAGAGAAAACAGACCGGGTACGGAGCCATCGAATTTCGAGGCCTATCTGCATGCGTGGGTAGCTCGTAATTTATAGTAGGGATGAAATGAGGTAGGTGTCTGAGCTGAAGCAAAGCTAATGCGTGGCGTTGCCGTTGAGCAGCGGTTGAGATAAGTAGGTACCTACATTTAACAAAAAGACGACTCACTCACTACCTAGGGATATATATGAAGTATAGCAAGTGGTGGAAATAAAGAGGCGTTTGGTTTGAATGTTGGTTTTATACCGCCGAGAATGGTATTATTCTAATGTATCTTTAATGAATCCTGATCCCTCAAGATTAAGCCATTAGTTGGAGTGCCTCATATATATCAGATGCTGTCGCAATTCGAGACGCACGGTAGGATACAAGTGAAACAAGAAGGGACCGCGAATAAACAACTCTAGGAGCAATCACTCGAGGCTTACTGATGTCGGTACTGAGCAACTGAGTACCATTTGGGTATGTATCATTGTATCGTGGATCCAAGGAGATCCCAGGAGGTTGGCAGGATTCCGCCGAATCAAACTGCGGATGGCCAGTCAATAAGCGAGCGTTTGCGAAAGTAGTGACGACAAGTTTATGTTTAGAGCTCTTTAGACCCAGTAGATCGCAGTACTAACCATGTAGAACCCAGTCAAGCCAATGGTCCACCTTCCCAGAAGGGGCCGTTGAATTCAGCGGTTGCCGTGTCGTTTTGAAACTACTAGCGGGCCTAATAAACTGGACCCTACGAAATAAGACTCACTCAAGTCCACAGGTGCTGTCATTTTATGATTTAGCTGACCATTTCAGTGGTTGGCTGGGGAGGGAAGGCTCTAGGATAGGTACCCGATCAGCTAAAGTAGCCGCTAATTACTTAGCACCCATCGTATTGTAGGTACTTCCAGGCTATGATTTAAGGTAGATATTGATAGATCGGCCGACACATCCTCTAAGCCTGAAAAGGCACTACTTCGTACACGATCTTCACGGGTAAGCCAGGTAGATTGGATGTTCGATTTCTATCAACTCTCATTCGTTATTCCTAGAATTCTTCTTACAAAGCCTGTCTACCTAACCGCGTATTAGTTTCTGTTTCTTCATTCCAACTTCGTCAGTTCTGACTTTTTGTTTTCTTCTTTTTTGTTTCCGTCTCATCAATTATATGTTCATTCTTATTATATAGCCTTATCGTTCTATTTCTGTCTTATACGATATCATTCGTTTCCTGAGTCTAAACCGGCAGCTTCCGGTCCTTTTCTCTTCTCTCGTTTCACCAGCCCCCATTCATTCTTCGTCGTGGCTGTTCAGAGCCATAGGCCCATAGCACGGTACCCCCTTGTCTACGCACATACACACATACGGTATGCCTATCTAGGTACCTAGACAACTACTTGATACAAACAAACCGATTGCATTCGGAATTTGTTATCAGTCCACCGCTATCTAATTACGGTAGTTAGTTCTTTGTTTTTCGGCTGTATGTTGAGGGCCGGAGTAAAAAGAAACAGCAAGCTAAACACTGGACTGAGAGACCACACTTAGAGACCTCAAGACCCAAAGCAAAGGCCTGACCCCAGTGCCACACTTCCCATCACCGATCGGCCGTGGACTTGGCATCTGCGTCTGCTGCAGTACTCACACATCCAGCTTTCCCGACCACTACTACCTGTCCAATCCGTTCCCTCGTTCCCTCCACCCATAATCCTTGTTCCCCTACTCCCCCTGTTCTGGCTGCCCTGCTTCGTACCCTGCTAGCCTGCCACCCACACTAGCCCACACCACACAACACCACCTTTAAGGCCTGTCCATCCCTTCCTTCTCCTCTTCGTCCGTTCGCTCGTATTTTTCCTCTCTTTTTGAGAGACTCGGCCCGCTTTGTATCGTGAACCGTGCCTTCTTCCGCCTCTTGTCTGAAGGCATTGCAGTTCCACGATCTCGTTGCCAGTTTGTTGCAGACTCGTCTTTGCAACCGGCAACCCTCTAGGGATTCCTCCCGACTTAATCGAGAACCGGTCCGACTTGTCATGGCAATACTCGGGAGCAACACTCTTGGTTGCCTATGACATTTATGTGTTAGCAGTAATATCGGATTATTTGACTGGTTATCAAATCACGTTCGTTCACTGGTATGTCACCTGTCTCATCCGTGACCGGATGGACTTCGGCATCGTTGAGGGTTTCTTCCAAAACCTCTCCTTCTCTACACCCGCTAATACATAGGTTCTACTCAGTGGATTCTAAAGTATCGATTATCCGAACCATGCCTTTCATCAACAGACTCGTAGCTCTCACGGGCCTCATGGCCCTGTCGAGCAAATTGGGCTCAGCCCAGTCCATCGACATGAATTACTGTGCAAGCATTAATACAGCTTCAACATCTGGTAGTAAGTAAATCCATCAACATACTACCATACCTCAAATTAACATATCAAAGATTCGAGTATATATCAATCTGATGGACTATGTCACGACTTCTGCTTCTCCGACTATGCTTTCGCCGTTATCCAGGACAGCCAATGTTGGTGCAGCGATTACGAACCCGCCAAGTCGGCCCAAGTTGAGGTCAGCAAGTGTAGTAAAGGATGTCCCGGCTTCCCATCCGACACATGCGGAGGTGATGGATTATGGGGATATATGTCCTTAGACAAGAAGCCCTCGGGCACCAAGGGTAGCGGCAGTTCTACCCAGACCCCAATTCCAGTAAGTGTCCCAGTTTTTGTTTTTTCCGAGGCGAATTAGTGCCTCTTCGAATCATGTCGTCTGGGTTCTTGTTCCTGCCGTATCTTTGGTACAACCGCTTGTCGCCGCGCTTGGGAGGATATTTCATTTAACTGTGTCCGCTATCAGGACCCTACTACGAAAACCGTACAAAATACGGTCACTGTTGTACCATCGGTCCATTCGACTACGGCTGTTCCTGTATGCGCTACTAATCCCAGATTTCTCTTGTCTCTCCTTTGTACGAAGTAATCTTGATGGGAGGCGATATACTTATTCGTACCAGGATTCTTCTAGCGGGTCAACAGGGAAAAGTTCGACACCTACTCCGGTCCCGACTATCGCTACAGTAACGGAAGGGGGTACCGTCATGACAGTCACTGTCACACCTACAAATACAGTTGATGTGGACCCTTCACCGGATGCCAATACCAGTGGTATGACCACTACCCAGCATGGGCTGTCAACTGGTGCAGCAGTTGGTATCGCTATCGGCGTACTAGCTGCCGTGGGTATGGCTGTGGGTGCCGGTGTTTTCTTTTTCCTTCGCCGCCGAAGACAACGGGGACAAGCGGATGTTCTTGCGGAAAGCCCCGGAAGCCATCGAGGAAGTTCGGCGGGTATGATGAGCACACCTACGACTGCAATGGCCTCTGTATGGGATGGCGACAATGCGTCATCGGGTCGAAGAAATAGTCGGTTCATGCCGCACGATCCTCGGATGGACCCCTACGCAGCGAATATATATAGTCGTTTTGATAACAAGAGCCACGAGAGTATCAACACACTTCAGGATAACCACGATTATTCGCGGAAAGTACTTCGAACCACGAACCCCGACCCGCCCAATGAAGAATGAGATTAGGCGAACTAATATTTGCTGGATAAATGGGAAACCGTCTTGGACACGGATAATGACGACGTACACGATTTTTTTCGGTCGAGTTCATTGGATCATTGCATTGCATTTTCAAGATACCAGGCCGGCGTTTTGAGGAGAATTGATATTTCAGGACAAAGTCAAAGGGGTTTTTACGCACACATATACATGGCATCGTAGTTAAACGATGCTACATTCGATTCTTGATCAGGATTTTATTCTCCGGCTCGGTATATGAATCTCCACCGCAAGGGGAAAGAGGTGGTCCACGGAAGTGCTGATTATTAGACCGATATGTACGAAAAGCAGGCGGCCTAGATGGATTTTTTTTGAATCTCGACTTCATGGCAGGAAATGTGGAGGATGCGGGACAGCCAAAACACCGGCAATATGGAGACGACAGGAATAGCACAACACAACACAGCATCACCAGTACATAGAGAAACGGCAAGGGTTAATGGTTGGGATGGTCTTCAGGGCTACCTGAGAATGAGTAGCTAGGCATGTTCGTGAATCAATAAAATGGCATTTGTTCATACTTGACAGAGCGGGATATTTTCCCATGATTATAGGTTTAGTGTCCCATGGGATGACACTTCAAGTCACAGTTGTATAGCTAACATATAACGGCTGCAAATTTTTGAAATTATCATTTGCTAGTTCGCATATATGAAATATAAATTGCGTTCCTACTGCTGCAAGCCTACATATATGTACCTATGAGCCTACTTTCGTGGCGTATTTCATCCCGCACTAATTCAGGGGGGACGATTTTCTTTATTAACGATTTAGCGTGTCTTCTATATACGCCGGCCCATTCAAAATGAGGATTTTCAGTCTAGTTTCAAGCCACATACGTCACCACAGCACATTTTCCGCTTTGACGAGCCAATACAAATAATAACGCTTGTCTCAACTCTGGCTTGATGACTCTTCTACAGTGTCAAATCTAAGTCTATCTGCAGTGGCTCAGGTCGTTATTGGTACTGCATGATGTTAAAGTGCCTTTACGAGGTCAATGTGAATAGATGTCAAGTCATTCCGCTTGTTCCGGTATCATACAAGTTGTAATGCAAAATTATACCACCCGGCCAAGTTTCTTGAATTGTGAATACGTTTCATAAATACTGTATGAGCTGTCTTCGGAATTGGCGTCTCGTTGGCGCGCGCCACCGTGCGCCGATCCAAATTGCAGGCTAAGACAAGCTTCGGTTCCTGAAGATTACTGTTCCCAAATGGGTCTCATTTCGCATATTCTCCTGACTACGCCTCAAGTCACGGGCCGGTGGGCTTGTTAGTTTGGGACGGCGCAAAGCCCGTCAGCTGAGCTCAATCTGCTCAGGAGGAGCTCAGGAGCTTCCAACAGCTTCTTCCCCTGCGTAATACGAGCTTTTCGAGTCTAGACCGATAGCTCCAAACGCGGCTTAGTGTTCGAGCAGTCAGAGACAGCCGTTGGAATTCGTCATACGAGATGCGCAATTGGTTTCATTACGTGTGTAGACATGCAGGGCTCTTAGATAAGTAAGTCAATGCTGTCTGGAATGCCGCGACCGAGAGCAAAACGTGTACAGTGTGTGGTTTGACTCGCCAACCACGTGGCGGGCGGGCTTTCGGAAATTGGGGCGGCCCGGTCCCTTTTGACTTACCCAGGCAGCCAGGTCACTTACAGGAACTGTTTCGAAACACATTTCTAGACTTGTGGATCGTTATGGATAACCTTCGCTGGCGTGGAAACGACCGCACGAGCGAGTCGCGGCTCCCGGAGCCGGCGGGCGGAAGGCTCAACCGTCGACTACGGCGTTTATCGGAGTTGCACTTTTCTCCCCTTCTCCGGTACCCAGGTAGGTACGTATATATAAGACGTAATCAACTTTGGTCGCTCATTTACCTTAGTTAACTCTTCGTAGCTTCATCACCACCTAAGTACTCTTCACTCGCATCCTTTGCAGGTTTAAAACTATTGATCGTGTTTGAGTCATTGATTCTATTCTCACTCGAAGCCTTCGTATGAGATACCCATAATACCGTTGTCTAATACACCATCTTACAAGTCTATTTCTTAGACGGAACACGCCATAGAGTCCAGCGGTATTTACATTCACTCAAACGAGGTGTGATCTTTCAATAAGGAAAAGTGAGAATAGACACGTACATACCTGGTACCAGGACCCGACCACCCAGTAATCTCCAGACTAATCACAGAGGACGCTCCTCTTAGAGATGACAAGCTTGTGGTCATACATATTGCCTTCGGCGGTTCCCCTCTTCAGAAGCACAGGTGAAACCACAAGCCGGACTCGTCGATAGTCCGCACTCGTTACCGCCATCACATTGTCTTCATCCGTGTCAGGGTCAAATTCGAAGCCGTACGTCCTGGTATCGGGTATCATGCGGAAATCGCGGTATTCAATGGGTCGATACATGTATACATGGTACTCCGCCCGTGACTTTTTCATGAGCATATCGATTTGGACAGCGTCCGCGATGATTTCCCATATGTTTGGCTGATTTCTTACGTCGTATCCGTAAATTTGTGACGGTTGTAGCTGTTGGTCCAACTCTACCTCTAAGCGAGTTATGCGATCTTCCTCTTCTTGGGTGGGTGGACAGAACATAGCCGCAGACGTTGCCCTCCAAGCATTGTAGTCCTCCCGCGACAAAACGCCGGCTCTCACATTATCTAGCTGATGGTAAATTTAGATGCACTATCAATGACTGCAAGTAGTTGATGCTCTTACCAAGAAATTTGCATGACAAGTATTTAAGATGTTCATGTGCGGATCCAGACCAGACAAGACCATCGAGCGAGAAAACGTTCTCAACGAGAAATCTCCAAATGATTGCCTCGAACAGTTTTTGCCTGATAATTGGATTATCCACGTATCTAGCAGCCTGATTGGTAAGATCGTCAAACTGATCTAAGAACCATTCCCCTGATTCTGTTGTGAAACGTTGGTTTGTATGCGTCTGGATTTTGTATTTGAGGTTGCCCCATAACCTAAAAAGGTAGCCATCGCTAATATGATACCTCCTTTCTGGTCTAATCCTTTGAAGGTCGTCATCAGCTTCCCTGAGTTGGTGTTGTAGAGTCTCGATCTGCCTTCTCTGGTGATCGATAATTTCTTCAGCGCTTGTTTGGCCGTGATCTAGTGAATAGATCTCCAAGGAGGGAGGCTGAAATGGTATGAAGGCCTGTGGTGTAGTTTCGGAGGTCTCATCCCCTTCCTCTGTAATAGGACTAGTCAGCGCTTTGGGAGGTTTCGTGCTATGCCGCTGTTTTAGAGATTCGGATGCTGGTGCTTCTAGCGATTTTACTATCGCCAGCCGATCTTCGGTATTTCTTCTTGCAACCGGCAGGAATTTTCGGACGGCCTCCCCAAAGGTATCATTCCGGCCCCCGTAATCTCCCTTTGAGGTCATCGTCCTCCGCCCATTTTCGTTCTCTCTCTTTAAACAGGCTGCCATCTCTGTTACAAAACAAGGCTCAGCGAAAGTGCAATTAATTGCTTTTCCGCACAAGGGAAATACGTATATATTTTATCACCTAGCTATTCAAGCTATGAGGTTTTGTCTAAAGAACTCGTGGCAACATAATGCCAGTCCCAAGACCTTGACAAGTAATATGATGACTGGAAATGAGGGCCTTGACAATTCTATTGGCCGGCGCGTACAAACCGCAATAACCGCACTCAAATCCCAACATTAACTTCAGGCTCCGAGCTACGATGTCGAGTTGTTGTACCTATACATAGATGCCCAACCCCCCCTTTACAGACCTATGCCAAGTAGGGGCAACACGACATTTGTAGCCACCGATATCGTTAGGTCTAGGAGATAAGCGAAGAGCTGAATGTTGTCCCTGAATCTAAACTTCCTCTTTTGCTTCTTCACTTTTTTAGAGATCTCTTGGCCCATTTCAGCCCCCAAAATTTGTCGAACAGAGTCGATGCGCTGGCTCTGCCGGGAATTTTCTTCTTCGCATTCCCACGGCTGTCTCGCAATCTGCGGAGATTGCTCATCATCGGCCTCGGACATCTGCCTTTCGAGGTCATTGAGCTCCTCTCCCTTTTGTCCCAAGCCTGGTTCTATTGTCGCCACAATTCGTCTACCGGCGGCCGTGTCCTTCAGTTTCATTTTCTGCTGCATGACATCTCGTTGGATTGCCAGGATCATAGGCTCTTTACCAATCAGTCGTATTATCAAGGCCTCGGCCATACCAGTTGTACCATTAAATCTGCGGACGTACGAACCCTTGGCGACCATGTCCGACCAGAAATCCTCTCGGAGCTGCTGCTGTCTTCGGGCGCCAACCGACTGGTCTTCCAAGAGGTCCCAAAAAGTAGTGAGGAGGATGACATTCTTGAGGGCATGGTCCCCGCATAAATCCTTGAACATAGTCATACTTTTGAGAGCACTGCCCTGCATTCGTATATCCGTAATGCGGTGGAGAAAGATAATACCCTTTAGAACTATGCCCAAGGCATATTGTGTCCCCAAGAAATTGGTGATACTCCGTAGAGTTTCGGCATCGCTATTTGTAGTATCATCGAATCCGGGTGTATCCACGACGTGAACTAGCTCGGACCCAACCTGAACAGGAACGATTTGGCACTTTTTGGTGGCTATACACTTCTAAGCATATACACTTAACAAGACTCGTCATTCAAATCTACTTACTAGAGGCAAGATCAGAGCCCTCCGCCGCAGCGCCGGCTCTCAATAGATTCAAAAAATGGGACTTCCCAGAACCAGTGACACCCATCACCAACACCATGCTGTTATTGACATTTGGAGGCATTATCTCTTGTGCGGGTAAAATACTCCAAATACTATTACTGGAACTAATGTCACTTGTTGATTCCAAGATCAATTATCATAAATGGTAAATGACAGTCCCGTAGCTAGTAAGGCCCCAACTTCGATTAGGGACCTTGGAAGTATCAGTACCTTGATATCTTATCCTTATGCTACCTAGGGTAAGTTACATGGAACGCTCAGCAGGCTCCGTGCTACAGTGACACTCAGCCATTGGGACGCCGGGAAAAGATTGGATCACTTGACTGGGACGTATGCAATGTATTGGGTTGCATCTTGATAAGGTCCCCGGGAAAACTCCCACGATTTGATGTTGTCGACGTGTCTTAGTATGTAGTAAATAAGATATAAGAACCACTCCTCCTACCCAACGACCTATAGACAAGAATTTACTTCCTCCTAAAGCCTACACTATCGGGACTCGGTAACTGCAACCTGAGTACATAATAACCCCGCCGTTTTCATACCCCAATATCAACCAAAGAATGTCGTCCAATAGCCGTTTGTTATTTGGGGTCGATTTCGGGACCACGTACGTAAATTTATACAACCCCCCCTTCCCTTTTCGGCGCGGCTATAAACCCCTGAATCGTAGCTTCACTGGAGTTGCCTGGGTCCGGACAGACCAGCCAGAAAACATATCCATCATTACAAATTGGAAGTCCGAATTTTACGGAAATAACGAGCGTGAGAAATGCCCGACAAGTATTCACTACAGCCCAGGTGGAACCACGTGGGGTTATGCGATACCCTCAACAGCAGAACCTATCCAGTGGCTCAAGCTCTTACTAGTGAATGAGGATGATTTAGACGATCATCTCAAAGGCAGCCCGCAGCTCAATCGTGCAAGGGAATTGTTAAAGCTTATAGGGAAGGATGCCATCGAAACCGTTGCAGACTTTCTGAGGCTCCTTTGGGAGCATGTCCTCACAGAAGTCCGTCGATCAATCGGCAAAAGGCTTGTGGATATAACTCCCTTCCGGGTGGTCCTAACTATTCCTGCAATCTGGAAGACGTATGTTGTCGCTAGGATACGCCAGGCTATTAAGCAAGCCGGAATTCTCGCACATCGTAGCTGTGGCCAGACCACGTTATCATTCGTCACCGAACCAGAGGCGGCAGCTCTAGCTACCTTCTCCGATATGGAACACGGACCAGAAATCGAGGTACTTAGGTCAAGTCAAAAAAGTAAGGATGAACCACTGAGAATACCTTTAGACAGGAGACACATTCGTTGTCGCAGATTGTGGTGGCGGCACCGCAGTGAGTAAAGCTTTCACGGGTTGGTATACGTTCGCTAACGACGAGCCAAGGACCTCATAAGTTACGAAGTTCGTAACACTGAGCCGCTAAAGTTCTCGGAATGTGTAGAAAGGACAGGTATGCGAGGTACTTGAAAATTCTATATAAATACTAAAAATATATTCCAGGTGCATTATGTGGTGGGGATTTTGTTGATCAAGATTTTGAAACATTATTGAGAAATATAATTGGGAGCAGGATTTGGGACCGGGTTCCTCAGTCTGAAATCCGAAGAACAATGGTAACGTACTGGGAAAACGGGATAAAACCGCAGTTCGACGGAACCCCTAGGAATTGGCCCATTGAATTACCATCTCAGTGCTCAAAGAAGGGGTTATTTCCTCGAATCACATTGAACAGGTACGAACATCATGGCCAAGCCCGTAAAAGCCCTTAGTATTGATATTTTAAACTTAGTGGACATGTAGAGGAAGTGTTCGAAAACGTTACCAGCCAAATTGAAGGCCTCGTTGGCCAACAGTCAAGCAGAGTCGAAAAGAAGTTGAAGAAACATCCAAAAGTAAGGCAACAACTTGAAACTAAGTAATATAACTCACAATATCTTTAGTATGTCATACTTGTTGGAGGCTTTGGTTGTTGTAGGTTCCTTTACAAAAGACTTTGCACCATTATGGGGAATCGATGCGAGGTCTTGCAAAGCTCAGGTCCGGCACCGTAGGTACACCAACGGCGGAAACTAGAGCCCGAGAACGATGTGTTTGCTAATTACCATACAGGTGGACTGTAGTTTGTCGTGGCGCCGTCCTTTGTTCTTTAATTTCTGAGGGCTTGTTGTCTAGCTCGTCCCTTCGAGTCTCCTCTAGAATATCGAGAGCTAGTTCCGGCGTACAGTTTCAAGAACCATTCGGAAGGGGGAAGCATCTTGAAGAGGACGAATTCTATGATATCAAGGAAGGGTCCTTTCGAGCACGTCGCTAGATGTATTGGATTTTTAGTTCGGGTAAGTATTATTCATAAAGTGTCACGGTTATTACGTAACCCTTCGGGTTACGTAATTAACCCCTATATAAACATGCCAGCGGATTGCTGGCGGTCCGCCCTTAGACTTATTTTGCTTTACGAAATAATAATATTTAGATTTTAATAATTTGTTTTGTTAAAATTTTTTTTTTTTAAAAACCCTTAGATTTATAAGAAGTTAAAGATGAGAACTTGCTTATTTATTTATTTGTTTGTTTATTTGCTTATTTACCTACCTACTTATCTACTTGTTTATTATAAACCTGTTCATTATTAATAAATGTTTTTTTTTTTATATTACCATATTAATAATAATATACCAATGATATAATATAGATTAAAATATTAAAAAATTAGATAATTATAAATATTATAATACTTATATAATATTAATAAATTATTAATAATTTATTATGGAATTGTTAAAAAAAAATATTAAACCCTTAAAGCTATTATTTATAATCTTTATATTAATAGAAATAAAGGTATTATCATAATAAACTAATATTTTAAACATGTTCTGGTAATGTAATACCAATATAGTACTAATGTTATAACCTTTTAATTTATCATTAAGAAAATTTAAAAATATTATTAAATTCCTTTATTAACTGGATATAGCTAACCTTGAGATATCATAAAGATTATATATATTATTATTTAAATTCTTTAATAATATCTTCCTATTTATATAACTATAAAATAATATTAATAATCTTATAAATATATAATAAATCCTTAATTATTTTAATATTAAATTAATAATCTTATCTTTTATTAATATTTTAAAAAATTTAGGATAATATGTTTATGTTGTTATATAATAAGGGGATTAATTATAAATAAAAAATAAGATCTTATAAAAAAAGATTAATAAATTAATAAATTTTTAAAATATTAGAATTTAATTAATAGAATGCCTTATGTTTATTTTTAATCTAATCTTTTTATATAATATAAAATTAAAATTAAATCTTATATTGATTAAGAATGATTATGGTGGTATGCTGGTATCACATCTATAAATCTTTTATAAAGTATATTAATAATTAAACCCTTTTATGATAGGAGGAAGTTATGTTAAAGTGGAAAGTATTATATGAAGTTTATTAGATTTTAATAAATGATTAAAAATAAGTTATAGATTATATAATAAAATAAGAGAAGGGGGATTATAAAGGTATCTTAGTTATGATGTGGGATATTAATATAATAACCATTTTTTATCATTAAGGTTAAAAGTAAGTGAATTTAAGATATTTATAAGAAATGAATAATTAGTTAGTATTAAATAATAAAAATTTTATTATTAATATTATGGTATTATAATTAAATTTGATTTTAAAAAAGAAAGGTATTAAATGGTATACTAACATATTGCTTATGTTATGATAAGGTTAGATGGGTTAGTATATAAATAAATTTTTAAGTATATTTAATAAATAATAAAAAATAAATATAAATTAAAAAAATGGTTAGAAAATTAAAATGATTTTAATAATTTAATAAATATCTTAAAAATGGTATATAAGGTTAAGAACATCTATAATAATACCAAAAAGTAAATAAAAACCTTATAATAAAATAAGATGTTATTTAAAAAATTCTTAAGAAAATTCATAAATTTAATAGATATGATTAACCTTACCAATCTATAAAAAATTAATTATTTTAAAAAGAAAATTAATGATTAATTAAAGAATGTTATTATAATAATAATGTTGTATCTAGGTTTTTTTAATATTCACACCTAAATTTACCTTTTTAAAAAATTAAATAAAAATTTTATAAACTAAAACTTCTTTAAAGAAAAAAAAAATAACCGGTAAAGGAATCATAAAGTAATATGATTATAATATTAACATAATTTTGTCGGCATATTAAAACAAAACCTATTAATACTTAATAAGATCATATAAAAAAAAGGGAACACATAATATTATAATATAAATGTAATATTAAAAAAATGTTAATAAAAAATCAATAAGGATTTTTATAATTACTACAAAAAAAAAGATCATTATAAATATGATTATCTAATAAAATTTTAAATCTTATAAAATATTAATAAAATTTTGTTGGAATATGAATATAATATTAATGATTTAAATAATGAATAAAATAATAAAGATCTTAAGATATTTAATAATAAAATAAAGAAAGTATAATTTCTTTTTAAAGATATGAGAAAAGGTATAAAAAGATAATTAAAAAGGGAATTAATAATAACTTATATCTAAGTTTTATAAGGATAAGTATATTATTTATATTATTAGTTATTATATATAATAAGAGTTAAATTATTATTATAAGGATCTTAATAGATTTTAGATGTTTCCTTATGGGTTTTATAGATGAAGTATTTATATATCAAATAAAAATGGATATATTTTATTTTTTAGTATTATGGATCTTAAAATTTATTAATAGTATAATAGTAGGGTATATGTTAAAATATTGTCTTATTAATTTTTGTATAAGTAATATTAAGGAATCTTAAAGGTTTAATATATGATATCTGGATGGGTATAAGATGATATTAAACCTCTTATGGTTTAGGAAATATAATCTATAGATAAATTAATCTAATAGGATGCTAATGTTTTACAGGTGTATTGTTAGTAAGAAGATAAAATCATATGATAAAATATTATAATATAATAGAATTATAGAAGACTTGGAGTAGGATCTTGAAGTAAGAAATTTAATAATATTTAATTTTTTAAAAATCTATAAGGAGGAAGGGATAGAAGTAAAAAAAATGGTATTTAATTCATTTTAGGTATTAATAAATCATTTGTATAATATAGGTGTATATTTAGAATATCTTAAAAATGAATTTATATTAGATAAAATAATATTAAAACTATTAATAAAAATAATTTGCCATGTATTATATGGAAAAATAAAAGATATAATTAAAGATATCCCCTAGTAATTAAGGGTTTATATAGATTAGGTAAACATAATATTAATATTATATTAAATAATTAATAATAATATAAAAAAATATTTATTTAATAAATTACTTCTAACAAATAAAGAGATATTAAAGATACTTTTAAATAAATATTATGATTTAATATAAATATTTTAATTTAATAAAGTAATAAAATTACTTTTATATTGTAAATATGATTATAAGATTGATATATATGTTAGCATTATGCTACCAAACCATCATAATTATGTCATATTTATAAAGGAATTATTAATTATAAGGAAATATTTAAACGATTACCTTAATAAAAGATTCATATAAATAAACTCTTCTTTAGTGGTAATACCAATATTCTTAATCAGAAAACCAGGTAAAAAAATATAGATATACGTAAATTATAAAAGCTTAAACAATGTAATAATGAAGAATCATTACCCCATCCCCTTAATTAAAAAAATGTTAGATATAATATAAATTGTTAAAATATTTATTAAATTTAATATAATTATAATATTTAATAACTTTTATATTATTGAAGGTGATAAATGGAAGATAGTATTTATCATTAAATTTGGGTTATTCAAATGTTTAATAATCAATTTTGGGATAATAAGAACCCTTAACTTATTTTAATATTATATAAATAGTATATTATTTAATATGTTAGATAATTATACTATAATTTATCTAAATGATATACTTATATATAATAAATTAAAGATATAATATTGGTATTATGTCCATAAAATATTCATAAGGTTAATCAAAATAAGATTTATAATAAATATATAAAAATGTAAATTCCATATAATAAAAATGAAATATTTAAACCTTATTATATCTACTAATAAGATTAATATAGACTTAAAAAAAATCGTGGTAATTTTTAAATAGAAACCTTTTAAAATATTAAAAGATTTATAATGTTTTATAAGATTTATAAATTATTATAAATAATTCATTAAAAGATTTTCTAAGATTATAAGGTAATTTATGGTATTAATAAATATATTAAAATGGCTAGGGCACCTTAATAATGTAATATTAGCAGCCTTTAAGGAATTTAAGTAAGTTTTTATTATAGTCTTAATGTTAAGATATTATAACCTAAGTTTAAAAATAATAATAAAAATAAATATTTTAAATTAAGTATTAGGTAACATTCTATATCAGATTAATAGGGAGGGATTGCATTATTTAATTGCTTATTTCTTAATAAAACACATACCCATAAAATATAATTATAAGATTTATAATAAAGAGCTACTAACTATCATAAAAGCCTTTAAAGAATGAAAATTAGAGTTATAAGGATATAATAATATAATAAATGTTATTATAAATTATAAAAACCTATTCCATTTTATCATCATAAAGCTTTTAAATTAAAAATAAGTTAGATAATTAAAATTTTTTAATAATTTTAATTTTTAAATTATCTATCAACTTAGGTAATAAATCACTATCATTAATATACTATTATGGCACTTAAATGATATCCTTAAGACCTTATAGGATATAAGGGATGATTATATTATAAATAAATAAAAAATATTATTATCAAAAGATTATTAACATATCATTAACATAATACCAAGACTTAACCTATAAATTTTAAATATAACCATAAATATAAATATATTAATATAAAAGAGTTATAAGAAATCCATTATAATTAAAAAGATAATAGAAGTAATAAAAGATCTTAAAATATAATGGTTTTTAATAAACCTTAAATACAACATCAATATATCATTATTAGATTATAAATTATAAAATAAGCATATCTTAATCAATAATAAGATTTTTATATCCAATAATAAAAAACTAAAATTACACATATTATACCATGTTTACATATTAGGATCAAATAGCTATTTAAAGAAGAGTAAAATCATAGATTTAATAAAATAATTATATATGTGGCTAAACCTTTAACATAACACCCATACTTTCATAAAAATATATCATAAATGTATATAGGTTAAAAAGTTACAAAAAACCTTGGCAGGTTACCTAAAACCATTATTAGTATCTTTTTACTTATAAATAAATATATTTATTAATTATATTAGATCATTACCACTATACAAACATAATGATATCATGTATGAAAATATATTAATAATAATTAATTGTTTTAATAAAATGAGACACTTCATACCCATTGTAGATACAATAATGGCTACCTTAAGTAATACCTTTATGGTATTAATGTTCCACTTATATGGCGTTTTAGAAACAATTATATTTAATAAAGGTACTTAATTTATATTATTATTATAGATAAAGATATATTACTAATTAGGTATAATATTAAAATATTTATTAACACATTATTTAGAAATTAATAGGTAGATTGAAATAATCAACACCTTCTTAAAATAATACCTAAGATTATATAATAATTATTGTTAGGATAATTAGATAGATTAATTTTTTATTATTAAATTTTTAATAAATAACTAGATATTTAAGATTATAAAGATCTCCCTATTTTATATAAATTATAGATATAATCTATAGATAGGAATAAAGCTTAAACATAACATTAATATTAAACATATGTTATATTAACAAGATAAATTCAAAACTATTTAAGAGATAGGGAAAAAACTAAAAGATATAATTAAGAATATTAGGATTTTAATAATTAAGGCATAAAATTATTATATAGTAATAGTGAATAAGAAGTATAATAAAGCTAATTAATATAAAATAGGAGATAAAATTTAGATAAATATAAAATATATTAAAACCCTTAAACTTATAATTAAATTAAATGATGTTTAGGTTGGATTATATTAGATAAATAAGGTCTATAAATGAACCATAATAGTTAAATTATTTAATATAGCAAAATATTTTTTAATTTTCTATTATAATTTAATTACCAAAGAATTACTAGCGTTACATGAGTAAGATAATATAAATTAAGAATATGATAAGTAAATAAAAGGTTTAGTTATTATAGATGAAGGATAAAAAAAATGATTATTTAAGAAGATAATTAATTTAAAGATTATTAAGGATATCTTATAATATAAAATTAAGTAACTATTATCATATAAGCCAACCTAAGAATTGGTAAAAAATCTATAAGGCTATAATAACGTAATATTAACATTTTATAAATAATATAAAATAAAGCTTAGACCATTTGATTAATTTAATAAAGATAAAATAAAAAGAGATATTTAATTATTATTATAATATCATTATTATATTTATAACTCATTACCAAGTAATAAGGGATAATCTATTATTATAATAAGGATTTCTTAAAAATCTAAATATACCTCTAAAATTTATTCTAGTTAAGCTTAGAAAGCATCTTTTAATATCTACTAATTATAATAGCTCATATTATTAAGTAAAAGGTAACATATTATAACCTTATTCTAATTATTATAATTAAGGGGTATTTATATTATATCAATAATATAATAAAAGGGGGAAGATATAAAGTAAAATTTATATTAAAATAAAGATTATGAAGGTATTAAATTAATAAATAAGAATAATAATGCTTTATTTAATCCTTAAAAATAACCTATTTATATAATATTATTATCCTTCTTAAATTAAAGATGTTAAAAGCCTCTTAATAGGCTAATTCCATTTTTTTTAATTAATAAAAAGGTTTAAAATTACTTTGGTAATATCCTAACACAACTTTAACAGGTAAATATAATTATTATACTCTTTATTTAGGTTTATATTATCATTAGAATTACCAACCTTAACCTTAAAATTAAAAAAAAAGATAAATATAATAAAGCAAATAAAAGCTATTATAACAATATTATTACTTTTAATACCCAGATAATATTAAAGAAATAACAAATTAACCATTAAATTACCATTAATGATATATTAATGTAATATTTATAAAAATATAACCCTTATTTTTATATACATAAGTATCATATTAACCCATGAAAGCCTTATTAAAGGTATAATTAAAATCAAATACCTAACCATCCTTAAATTTATAATTTATAAATAAATTTTAAAAATAAATTATATAAGGGACTTATTATTCGATTAAGATGAGTTATTTTTTAACTTAATAAAGTATATTAACAATATTATATAAATTATATGACTTTAAAATTAAAATTATTAAAAATAAAATTCATAATTGGTACATATTAGATTACTAAGAAGTTATATATGGTTAAAGCTATATTTAATGATAGGGATATTAAAAAAAGAAAAATAAATATAATAACATAATGGTTAAAAAATAATAAGATATATTACACCATTAAAACACCAACAAGACAATAATAATTTTATTAATTAATTAAAACTATTTAGACCTTAAAAAGAACCATACCCATAACCAGGGATACTAAAGGGGATAGGATGTAGCGATGGCATACCACTAATACCTTACCAATAAAGATATAAAATATTATTAAAATATTTAAAAAATATTCTTTTTATAATATCTCCTCTTTATATATTAAAATGATTCTATTAAAATAATCATAAACAACTATTATAAAAAGAGGGTATATTATTATAGTTATTATGTAACCCTTTGGGTTACATAATTAACCCCTATATAAACATGCTAGCAAACCGCTGGCGGTCCGCCCTTAGACTTGTTTCGCTTTGCGAAACAACAGTATCTAGACCTTGACATAAAGCTTCATTGGTCAAGAGAACGGAGAGTACACGTACTAATAAGACGCGTGGGCATGGAGAAGAAGTTAGTGGGAAGAGGCCAACTGAGGTGGAATATTTCTCTTCTTACTTTGAAATTGAAATGGCCATAGGTGGTTATCTCGAGACTTAAACGACAGTCTACACGTGCGAGGATCTGGTACCACCGACTCGGAGAGACCCTAAGAAGACCAATGTCAAACAACTCTGCAAGATACAAATCCGGTTACCAATACCATTTTTGCAGCTGTCCATTGAGGAGAACGATGTTGGTGAGAGCGTGCGTCGCTTTTATTACGTTATCGAAATGACCTCTCACGGGGCATCGGTTGAATTCTCTGTCAATTTTCAAGGTCAACGCCTTGCATCGGAAAATTTCGATTTCCCCCCCGAGGGGGGTTCCGAGGAGTCAGAATAAACTAGTTAGCAAGTTCAAGAAAGGCCAAAGCTCGAGAGTAGAGGTTAAACTATCTCGGTTACTGTGGCTGTTTTTGTCAAGAAATCCAGCGCATGAACTACTTGCTTTACCAGCACGTTCCTCAGGTATTTATCTGAGTTGGGTCTATTATCGTCATCCGTGTCATGGTAAAATGGCGAACATAATACCTAGTAATATCGTATAAAATGCGAAAAATGCTATTCATCATTAGGAGAGGATCTGGCGTAGATCTTTCTACTAAAGTTGACGTAGATTAAACAAATATATAGGCCTGGTTGCGTGTAGGGGCTCAATTTCTTACACAAACTCATCACAATTCACTTATTTCCCTTCCTCTAGTATATATCTATTGTTGTATCACAGTGGGTAGTTTATCAAGCACTACTAGGCCTCATTGGTAAGGGGCAGTGGTCGTAATCTATGTGTATAGTATTATTATATACTATATACTTTGGCAACTATGAATATTATTGGTAATATATGTAACCATTAGAGGAAAACGCAGTCGAAGTACTACGAGTAATCATTATTTAATACTCTATTCTATGGTAATAATCGCCTGGTAACTCATACGTACATGTTGCTTCCGGCCTGTTTGGAATGACCGAAGACCAGAGTCTAATAAATACAGCACACACAGAGGTATATGTACAGAATATCTTCTTGGTAGGATAATGTTAAAATAATATAGAGTAGATGGATGATGAAAATACTTACCTCAATGATACCCTAGACAAAATTAGGAAGACCATATATTTACCCCTTTTATTTCGGCGGATATGGAATAGGGGCATAATCCTGAATAGATATCTGGGTTAGCTAAAACGGAAACTAGTCCTTAATACTCTTATTTACGTTCGGTAGCTATATAAACACATAGTATGGCGTTTTACATTAGATTAGAAGTAGACTATAGGTTAGCTTGTCACAAATCTTTCTGCATAGGTACCTAGGCAGTCGAGTACGGTAGTAACTCGGTTTATTAAATATAAGACCAACTTGGGCTGCTATTGTCGGGTTCACGAGGCAACTGATCGTTCTAGGTGTATTTCATGCACGTGACCCCCGAGTCCCAAGGAAAACAAAGAATAACGACTGCGCGTGCACCGTCAATGTTGTTGATTCGAATGTTTGAGTGCGCGTTCTTGCCCGGCGTTCTTGCTCTGCTAACGCTAACGTGACTTCCTGCCAAACTCTTGAACGGCAGTAAACGGCGGTGAATATTGACCACTTGAGGGTTCCTATGGAAACTCTGGAAACTCTGACTGCTCCGGGACTGCGCCTTGTCAAAAACAACGCCGAGAATCAATACGAAATTTGGACTTGCTGGACACACCGGCGATTTCTTTTCTCCTACTTCGACCTTCAACGGTGCAGAAACTTCACAAATATTATCACCGGCGTCGCTACTGCTCTGTACTCATAGGACACACATTAGGCATGATGGCGACTACTCAAGATCCCTCAGACGCAGTTTCCTTGACGCCGACCCCTCCTCCCTTTCCTCCCCTTCCTCTCCTTTTTCTTGATAGTAGACGTTTGTGCAGAGAGGCCGTAACTATGTTCTATGAGTCATTACCAACTCCGGCGGTCGACATTGAGAACAACCCCGAGCGCCAGCATCGCCAATGGGGAAAGGCCTTCGCTAGGCTTGTGAGTAGGGAATTTCTACGTAAGGGCAAGCACCTCGACGAGTGTAAGCAGCTGCTCGAAACGATAACCTTGATAAACGGCCTACACCAACCGGCTTTCTCTCCAACTTTTCGCGTAGACTTTATTCAGAGAAGGACCCAAAGTTTCTTATTTGATCCGATAATCAACGATGGCTCTGCAAAGTCAAAACATCTTCGATATTACAAGTGGATATATCAAGGAATGAAGGAAGCTGATCGACTAGACGCCCTCGCTCTTGCAGATGACGGTGGCGACGGGAGAGGAGACGGAAGCAACGATAGCAGGGACGATACCTCTGCCGCTAGAGACCTGAGTCACCTCCCTAAGTCCCTTACTAGTCGTTCCTACTGCGCCCATTGTTACTGGGAGGGTCCCTTATCATTGTACTGCAAAGGTTGTGCAATCAAGACGGGTTCCCATTTGACGATCACAACTCGTTATTGCAGCGCGAGTTGCCGAGAGCTGGATAGACAGAGACACCAGCAAAGATGCGAGCTTCGGAGACGCTTTGCGCGAGCCACGCACATGATGAAATCCTTGCATATATTACTAGAACAGACAAACACAACCCTTTCAATACACAATACCTTCGAGACCGGAGGCATGTTGTTCCTAACGGAGAAATATCAGCATGTCGAAGCTCTGCAAGGCCGTTGCGCCGTTCATCCATTAGCCGCTAGTGGTTTCGAGACTGCAGAGCATGTCATGGCTGCTCTGCAAGATGAGTATAGTTCGACTCTGTCAGTGACGCTTCTGAGTCGTGGACAGGCATTGTGGCTTTGGATTGGTAAGTGATTTAGCTAAGTATATTGTGAGAATCGTTACTAACCTCGGTTGAACTAGGCGCTGGTCTTGTCAAGGATATTTTCGAGTACATTGTTCAGGTGAAGAATGCACATCGTCCTATCGTTCGCCTTACCGAACACTTCGGCACCCCGTCCAACATGTTACGACCCCATATCGTGTATCGAGTTGTCCTACAAACGGGCGAACACATTGCCGTCGACTTTTCGGGAGGTCGATATGGATGGGCTGAGACCATGATGCATTGGGACCACTTCGAACAACACCGACTAGCACGGTGTATTAGCAAGGGTCGTCTACGAGTGCATTCCCTCAAACCGCCGTATCTTTTAATGGCAGCAAAGAGTCAAATCCACTTTGATCTCATGGATTTGATCTATGAGCATGTGGGCGGGATGCTGAAGTCTGCAATGAAGTCCGATACCGATTTCCTTAAGGTAGCAGATACTCAAGAGTATGCTCGCCTTGAAGCTGCAATTATGGGAGAAGCAAGAAAAGTCTGCCAGTTGAAAATCCCAGGAGCGGCGAAGAAGATTGGGCTATCTTGTTACAGAATGTATCTTGCCCCTTTTGAGGAACGGGTCACCTGTAGGCCTATCGATCATCGTCGCTTTTTCGCGCTCTGGATGACTAGGCGCCAAATTGAAAGGGAGCTAGCAGAAAACGAGATGGATGAGGATTATAGACAGGATTACTGCGTATTGTGGGAGATGGCGCTCGATGCAGCAGGTATCAGGGTTCCGATTAAAGCCCCTTTTAGCGAAGAGGTTCGCAGTGGCGGTAATGTGTTTGTGGCCGATGCTGATGGTGATTCCGATACTACTGAGATTAGCTCGGGCTTGGTCACTGAGTTCACGAACTTAGACGTCGATTAAAGAGATATCAGACGTAGTGGAACAACGACTTCTTGTTCTGCTATGGAGAGAGGAAGGGGGCTTCACTGGTTTTGTATGTATCCAACTCTACGCTCGTAGGATAGTCACCGCCTAATACGCTAGTAGATAGACCTGGAACTCGTGGCTTTGATATACAAAAGACTACCTATTCACCCGGTACCTCTTTAATCTTTGATTGGGGGCACTATGATTGTTACCATGCCTTAGCCTACGATGTAATTCTGGGGGTATATGAGCATCGTCGCTATTCGTAGGGATCTCTGCATCTAGCTTCTTCGACCAAGATCTTTTTATGGGAAGCAATTGTTTGCTCTTTCTTGGCTTCCCTTGACGGAGGCTGAAGGGAATAAAGACGCCAGCCTCTTTTTCCAACAACGCAAGGGGCGTATTGGATACGTGGGAGGAGTTTGAAGCCATGATATCACCCGAATGACAAAACGATATCAATATGATCGCCGATATCTGGGATTAGTGACATGAATGGGTTGGACCATCTTGCTGGCTCACTTTTATTTATTCTTCGTTCTTGGCATTGTAAGTATATGTTATGTGTGGATTTGAGGTAAGGTCATAGATTTGTTCTCACCATCTCGACGTGGTGATGTGGTTAATGGCCGATTCGAAGAATGTTATGAAACATCACACGAAATACGGAATACGGGATGCAGATACGGTAGGTATTTAGATCCAATCACTATCAGCATTCGATCCTGGAGATGGGATGCTTAAATTCAGTAGGTATTAATATCGATTGATACATGGGTACCTACTTACATACGTGGTGGCTGAGCCTAAGCGGTAGAGGTCTTTAGTTGTGCTACGTAATATTTAGCGCCATCCACCCTGCCCAGATGCCCACTTTCTCTGCCGTTCGGGTGGTTCCATTTGACCAGTGACAGCGGCGAGCTGTCGCCGCTATGCGACATGTCTGCATGTGTACATCATCAAAGTACGTATCCATGGATCCCTGCAACCTTTAAATACCAGGTTGACCCCTTTCCTCCAGTCATTTAATCCCTTCAGCAGCCGTCCCTTCCGTATGTTGTATTTTTTATGGTGTTCTAAAGTTGTACATATGCAAAGCTAAAGTACCTTTGTACTTCCTCTTTCCCTGTAATTTCAAAACCTTCACGAATCTGTACAAGTTGACCCCCCAGGCCGGTAGGACGACCAAACGGGGCTGAGCATCGCTTGCTTTTCTTTGTGCCTACCAATACCCAATATCCAAATACCCAACCCATCATTCCTTTGGGTTACCTCTTCATCAGCGCCAACTTGTACGATAGCCCTCTCCGCATTTTTACAACCCCTCCAGCTCCGATATCCCAGAATATCTTACCCGCCGGCCGGATTTCCATAGTTCTTCAGAGAACGATTCGACGGAGACGCCCATTCCCGATCTACTCCCGTTTGCCGCTTCTAACATTCTGTCGCAAGGACGAACACAGCCTCCATTTATTACCGACCGGCCACGTCAATCACGAATACCCCGAGCAAATATATTAGTCGTACCGAACCGTCTATTGACTTTGACATTGGTGGAGGACCCGACTATCTAACGGTCTAACGAACGAATTTCGGCCGAATCCTACATTTATACCTTAATACAACTACGAATGATTGATTTAGAGCCGGCGCGATGATTTTGACATGTAACTCCACGTTGGAGGATATGAGAAGTACGTACTGAGACAAGCATCTCACCATCCGCCGTTCCTTGCATGCCCAGAGTCGTGGCGCCAAGATGCCATGCTGACCTATCTGCTATAGTTGGATCGGAGGAGAAGATCGCGGGATCCTTAACCTTCCATCAGCTTGCACTCATCATCGCGGGTTCCTCGACTGTCATCGCCTATGTCGCCAGCTTCTACTTGATGTGGCAGCATGCCTTGAACTACACCAAACCCTTTGAGCAAAGACAGTACGTCCACTTACTTACCATGATAGCGTACGAATTCGCTAACTTTAACTATAGTATCATTCGCATTCTGTTTATGGTCCCCGTATATGCTACATCAGCCTTCCTCTGTATATGGTACTATTGGCATGCTGTTTACTTCCAGGTTATTAGTGATTGCTATGAAGCCTTCGCTATCGCATCTTTCTTCGCGCTTCTGTGCCACTATGTGGCGCCCGACTTACACGACCAGAAGGAATTCTTCCGTAACATGCGCCCCGTGAAACCATGGGTCTTACCGGTGAATTGGTTTGCTAAATGCTGTGGCGGAGAAAGGGGACCATGGAGAACTCCTCAAAGTGGCCTGACCTGGTTCAATATTATCTGGATCGGAATCTATCACTACTGCTTCATCAGAGTTGCTATGACCATCACGGCGGTTGTAACCCAGTATTTTGACCGATACTGCGAGAGTTCAAACAGCCCCGTCTTTGCTCACATCTGGGTAAGTCCCTTCGTATCACTGTAGAGTCAAAATATCGCTGACGTTGCCACAGGTTATTGTGATTGAGTGTATAGCAGTAACTATTGCTATGTACTGCGTCATCCAGTTCTACGTACAATTACGAGAGCCACTCACTGAACATAAGCCATTCCTCAAGGTTCTTGCTATTAAGCTGGTCATTTTCCTGTCTTTCTGGCAGACGATCGCCATCTCTCTCGGAACGTCCACGCTTCACATTGTGAATCCGAATGCGGTACTTGCTTATCCGGACTTGAAAGTCGGTATACCAAGTCTGATGCTTTGCGTTGAGATGGCACTCTTCGGTATTCTTCACCTCTGGGCATTTCCCTACGCCCCGTATAAAGAAAATGCTCCGACGACCTTCTACCCCGTTCCCGACCCGTCTATGGGAGTCCCACCTCGCGAGAACGAGCATGGTCCTAAGAAAGGTGGCTTCATGGGTCTGAAGGCGTTTGGCGATGCCCTCAATTTATGGGATGTTATTAAAGCCTTCGGCCGCGGCATGAGATGGTTATTTGTGGGGGTTAAGAGCCGCCACCAAGACCCTAGCTATCAAACTAAGCCCGAGGACATGGATACGAGTTACCCGATGAAGCCCTATGGCGCAAACCGCCCTGGTGGTAAGAGCACGGATCACCTACCGATTGCCAGTGAATTTCGCCGAAGTGCATTTGGACTTCCCAAGGCACCCGGTGACCCGGTTCACGAAGAAAGCGCCGGTTTGATTACGCACGCACAGCCGAATCCCGCTAGCCCCCCGAGACCCCAAGCCGGTCCGTACCAAGACCCAAGGCAGCCGCAATTCTACGATTACCCGACCGCGCCGGGGGCCTATGCGCCCTATGATGCTCGGGGTGACATAGGAGCTGCAAGCTCGCGCTATGACTATGATCCTAGCGAAGCGCAGGGTAACCAGACCGGAAGCACAGCAGGATGGAGCGAGCAACCACACGGAGGAGCTAGGCAAGGTCAAAGAACATCAACACAAGTTCACGTCGGTAACGCTTTATGGGGCGACCGAACCCCACAGGGTACTGCGAGATGAAAACTACGACCTTTCGCTGTAATATTGGCGACGCACAGACCCGGCGCCACATTCTCTGTATGATGCATTTTTGCTTGGCTAAAAGCCAACCTCGATCCATATTTGGCGTTCTGGAATTAAAGCTTCGACAAGGGGGGGTGTTTTTAAGCACGGCGTTCTACCTGGTCTATCCGTCCACACCGGACGGGACCTCACGACATGTTTTTTCTTCCGCGTTTTGATACCGAATCCTGCATTTACGTCCAGCAAGACAATTTTATTTGGTCATGATCCAGATACAGCTGTGCTGGCTGGTTGCAAAAAACATATGGCACGCAAGATTAGGCGAGACGAGTCGGCCTAGGAAGGCATAGAGATAGATAGATACCTTTGTGTTTGATTGTATAATGAAATGACATGTCAAATCCAAGATTTTTGCTTTACTGCCGGTGAGACTACTTACGTGGCAACGACCCTTTCACAGCATAAGAGGTATAAAACCATTTCGGATACCCCACGGTCCGTGTGTTATTGTAGTACTTAAGTATAAACAACCCTTACTTGGGTACCTAGTAGGCAAGGCATACGTGTATACACGTCACGCCTGTAGGCCTACTGGGAAACAACGCAAATGGAACGAAATCTTGCGAGTCCGCTACCAATGATATCATCTAGTCTACAACGCCGTAATTATCCTTGCGGCGAGGAGGATCCGCCTGATCATTATAAATCAGTCCTCTCGCAAATCAGCGTCATCTAATCCCTCTCCCTTAGTTTGTTCCTTTAAAGTTTACAATCCCTTATCTGTCAAACGCCATGCCAAATTTTTATGCGAGATTATCTGCCCCAGCGCCGAATAGTCGAACGATGGCACAGTAGTAGTAGTAATGGGTAGGAAAGGGTATCTTTATGCGTAGATTTGTTGATTTGTTGTACAACATCTGCCTAGGTAGGTAGGTAGACAGGTAGAAGCTTTGGTATGGTATCTCTTAAAACGCCGGAAGCCATGTAAAGTAGGAAAGAAATTTCTGAATTAAAACTGGTTTTGCTTGGTTTCTCTCCCTTGGGCCTTGTTCTGAGTTTGCCGCAGAAAGATGCCCTTCCATCCGCGTATGATTAAAACATAAAATAAACGCCAGTGTAGTCGATTGCAAATGCTAGTAGTAGAGCTCTCTGGTGTCTTCCGGCATCGACACCGCCGTAGACGAATGCTATGAAATGTAATCATTGACTGTCTCTGTCTCTGCTGTTCCCGCCTTCGTTTTCGGATTCTTGCTCGTCGCCCCCTTTCTGAACCGGTCTCATAATACATGATCGAAAAGAACGAACTTTTTATCGACGTGCTCTCACTGAGTGTGACAGAGCTTTGTCGTTCAGACGGTTCTAGCGTCTCTGTCTTTTCTCAGAGGGTGGTCCTGCGAAATCATCGCTTCGGCGCTTTCGACCTCGGTCGTCGCCCCCTCTCGATTCCCGTCGCTCATCGCCTCCACGTGGTCCGCCGCCTGCTCCACCTCCGCCTCGACCACGTCCATAGTCTTCGTGTCTTCCGCTACCATCGCCGCGATGACGCGGCTCTCGTGGCCCATCACGCCCATTGCCCATTAAGTCACCTCTACCACTACTAGGTAACGACTCTCGATTATTACTTGTAAGATCTCGGCCGGATCGGCGTGGTGGCTCCATCTCGCCTTCTCTTCCATGGCTGGGTGGGCCAGCGTTAGACTTCCGCTCTCGGTACTCGCGGTGGTCCTTCTGCCTCGGATCCCTATCTGGACTTCGTTCTCGACTGCTTCGACGCGAAGATCGTAGGGATCTGTCCGCCTCTCTTCGTCCCCGCTCGTGATCACCTCGGCCGGTACGTTCCCCGCCATTCGCATTGCGCTCACCTGATAGTATATTGGGGTCCGGACGTTCGTGGATCGGCGTTGATACAGGAGATGCGCCAGTGAGTACCTGAGCGTCGGAGCCAGCTAAATTAACGCGAGAGCCTCTCGAACGCACGGTGGGGCTGCTGCTCTGAAGAATAGTATTGATGCCGGATAGTTGCCTTCTTCCACCTGCCCCAGCCCTTGTCCGATCATTGGAACCCGAAGGTCCTGTAGGCGCAGACATCATGTTGGTACTTTCAGATCCAGAGGGAATCGAGTGGGTCCCGGATGGTTGACGATGACTCGACGCTCCAGAGACTGGCGGCCGATCGGGAGTGTGTAAAGGTGGCAGTGTGGATCGACCACCCTGATGTGGGCCAGATGGTGATGGTGCGATTTGATTCATCCGATCGGGATGCACGGGACCAGAGTTGGGCGTGGGAGTCGGGTACGAAGGCTGAGACGGTACAGGCGTGGTAGTACCCCCCGGATTTAATTGTCTCAGCCTCTCTGGATGTATGCCTGCCGATGAACTAGTAGCCGTTGGAGAAGTGGCTGGGCCGTTTCCATGACCATATTGTCCTCCGGCTTGGCCTCGACGTGGCCTAGACGATGCGGGGCCGGTAGGAGGATGGTGTCTATCTGGAGACGAAGGTCGGTGGGGCTCGTTGCTGGTGAATCTAGGATCAGGTCGTCCTGGAAGGTTATTCGGCGGTGCGCGAGCTGAGTTACGACCACGACCACGAGGGCCCTCTGGAGGGTTTGCCGCATCGCCGATAGTAGGAATCGAGCTTAGGCGGCCGTAGTCCGGATCTTGGTTGCTGAGTCTACCATGATCGGGCTCAATTCTGGACGCATTTGGTGGCCCCTGGAACGTCGCAGGCTCGCGTGGCCGATCGACTATACCTCGATCACCTTCGTGGTCAATCGCTCTACCACTCTTGGGACCAGTAGATGGTGATGATTCATTCCAATGATCCCGCGGCGGGAGGTGATCTACACGATGAGCTCGACTAGACCGATCATCACGAGATGGATCGCTAGGACGAGAGTCGGAGCGATCACCTCGTCGGGGGGACATTGGGCGGGAGCCATTGCGATCTCGGCTGTCCTCCCTACTTGGACGACTCATCGGCCTGCCGTCATTGATCAGAGCCGCACGAGCTGGGTTTAGTATATTCGGGCGTTCCTCAGGACGATCCGCATTTATGAGCCGTGCACGTTCTGGATTCACCGTCGGGCCTTGTGGCTCGGCTTGTGGGGGTGGCGGCATGGGTTTTGTAGCGATTGAGTTGTCGCGTTGCGCTCTACTCGGATCGGGTCCTCGGTTGGGCCCACTAGAAGGTAGGGACCGGTCTCTTGGACCACGGCTATCACGATCGGCAGGGATCGGTTCATTTCGCCGCGAAGAATCTGGTCTATGCGGTTGTCTGTCTCTTTCGGATCTCAGAGGCTCCCTTGGTAAGCTTTCAGGAGCGCGGCGATCTGCTGCTGGTTGATCTCGTCCCCGACTCGGACGTGGATCTTCCGGTGTTCTGAATGATCTTTGATCTCTAGGCTCCCTGGTATCACGACTATCCCTTTGATCTCTTGTGCCTCGCAAATCCCTGGGATCTCTTTGTTCCCTAGATTCTCTATGGTCACGAGGGTGTGCGGAAGTCATAATTTGCCCAAACTTGTCATGGGTGAAATGCGCAGGAAATGGAACTTCGGGTCGGCTAGGTAGTCCAGGTGCGGGAGCTAAAGTTGACGGACGAGATGGTTCTACCCTTTGGCTAGGCGCCGGAATCGATGCGGGCGGTGCGGACCGCGGAGTAGAGGATCGACTGGGGACTGACTTTATATCCGGCTTCTGGGGAGCACCTGCTGGTCTCTGGGTGGCATCCTTGTTTGGAAGCTCGGGCTTCGGAGGGTCCGTATCCTTCTTAGTAGGCTCCGTTCCAGCTGATGTTTTCACATCCTTAACCTCTCCATCTTCTTCCTCGGCACTTGTTTTAGGACGTGTAGGAGCGCTACAAAACAGATGAGAAACGAATCTAACAAGTACCCAGAAGGGTTTAACTTACTTCGTTGAAGCGGGCTTGAATTCGGGCGCGCTTGGTCGAAGATGCGAGGGTTGTGTAGCTTTTATAGGCTCCATCGATTTTTTATCCTCGGCAGCATCGCCACTCTATAACAAAGTTAGCAAGGCGCGTTGACACCTGGTATCATACCAAGGGAGCTTACCGTATTGGACCGGAACGCTTGAACCATGACCCATTTGGACGAGTATTTTCTAAGAGCAGACGTCGCGGTATTTGCGGTGACCGAAAGGTCAACCCTGTGGCTCTGTCCGTCTTCGCCATCATTCTTTGTGGCAGCTTCACGCTCCGCAATCTTCCCAAGTATTTGCAGAAACTGCCGGCCCATGAAATCCACGGCGGGGAAATGCTCGAGGCCAGCCTTCAAGACAGTAATAGCGTTCCTTATATGCATCCATTCAGTTCCAGTGAGACAAGCTCGGAGGGCTGTGGATAGGTTCCGATGCCACGTCCAAAGCAGATCGCGGAACTGGTCGTGTTCCATGAAAGCGGTTGGCTTGCCATTGTCGTCAAAGGCTGTCGCAAACCCAAGCCTCCCATTCTGGGTGGCTTCTCTAGCATAAGCGTCTTTGTCTTTATGCCACCGAGCCAGATCCCCCAGCGTAAGCTTAATAAATCGACCAATGAATTCCGCCTCCCGAACGGTGCATCCAAAAATCATCAATCGCAACCTATTTACACCGAAAAATCGGTCGTATAGATCAGCGAGTTTAAAATTCGCCACCCGATTAGAATGCATGAATTTAATCATTCGATGACAAAAGTCTGCGTCGCCCGGCGAAAGGAGGATTCGAGGAATGAGACACTCTTCAATGAACGTATCGGCGATGGATTCCCCTTTCGCCGTCGAGCTAAACCATCGCGGGCTCTGCTTAATTAGTAATATCCTAGTCTTGCTCACTCGCTCGCGGCACGCGCTAGCTTCAGCAGCAAGATCCTTGTTGATCTGAATAAGAGATTCCAGAGATTTCTTCTTGTTGCTCATATCACCTCGTTCCCTCTTTAGTTCGGCGTACTGCTTTTCCACACGTGTGGTTTCTATGCCGTAACTATCCATAGGAACAACAAGATCTCCTGTCTGTAAGGACCAGAAAAGAACGAAGAATTCGGGGCTGATCTTGCCCCATACCTCCGAAGGCAAAAAGGTCCGCACAGCGTTGACTATGGGTCCTAGCACTTCCAGGAAACGATCAATCTTTTGGCCGTTTGCCACTACTGGCAATGGGCGCGGAGAACCTTCATCTGTATCTGGTGCGTCCACTACCATGTGATCTTCGGTATCTTGGGTAGCAGTAGGTGTTGCACTATTGGCACTCTTTGCTTCGATAACTAGGTCACCATCCGCATCTGTTGCCGAATCCGAAGTATTTACTGCAAGTTTCTCCCCAGGACCTATCATAAAGTACTGGAGACTTGCACGACCAATCATAAATGCGATATTAGCATCGAGACCGAATTCCGTCATCAGTCGCGGGACACTGGGCATGAGGGCGTCGAACTGCTCAGGCGGCAGGTTGTTTCGTAGCAACTCTACGTACTGAACGAGGGCTTGTTGCGAGTCATCGATCACAGCCGACAAATATTTGATATGTGTCTCATTTTCCGGTAACCGATAAATGGCGGATTGTCGATACTGCGCCATATTCGTCAGGAGTTGGCATGCGAGATCTGTCTGCACCAACGCATTCATAAGGCGAGTGGCACTCTTAGCAGACTCGTAGCGCTTATCACCTAGACTAATCAGTGTCTGGCGTCGTAGAAGCTCGCCACCGCTTAGAGCAAACAGTTGAGCATCTGTAAAATCAACGTCTGAAACGATTCCACCCATCGAAGTAATGAGCTCCCGTAAAATGATCAGGTCCGTAGAGTTCCCCCGAGAAACTTGATCGTTGACGTAATAGACGACGGGGGTAGGGTCCATGTTACCGTATCGTCGAAAAACTCTCCCAGAGAATTTGGAAAGAGCTTGTAACCACCGACTAGTTAACAGGACTGATGTTTCTTGGGTCCTGCTCCTCTGTTTGCCACCCAGCGAACTTAAGAGAGACCAGACGAGAACATCATGGCCCATTTCTGTGAAGTACTTCGTACATTCTACAAACGCCTCGATAAGATTGGTATACGCTTCGATTTGGTCGAGAGCAACCTTGCAGACAATACCGGGGGACGAGAGGGCTACTTTGGCTAACTTCTTCGCAGAACTAGATATGTTCTGCAATGAAAGTCGTTTCAAGGTTGCCAACGTGTCCAGTCGAGCATTCTTAAATGCTTTCGCCATGGCAGGAAGTCGGGATATCTGTCCTTCGTAGCACTCGGCGTAAATATTATAACGAACATGTATCGGATAGTGTTTAAGAAGATCCCAGACCGCGGTAACGGCATCGACGTTGGTATCGCTAAGGCAAAGGGACGGAACAAGGAGCCGTCGAAGGAGATCTTGCCAGCGGGCAACATTTTCAGGCGACTGGTCTTGTAGGAAACTCTTCACGCCGATGACAGCTATTTTCTTCACTAGAGAAGGCTCCCTTCCGATATTGACACCGGATATGTTGAGGAATGTGCTGCAAAGAGTGAAAATGTCGTCAACCGTCTGGCATACAGGAACATTGTCTGCCCACTCGTCCAAGTAAAATCGATAAAGGGTCCCTTTGTTGATGCCATCGGCATGCGGCCATTTCAGAATCTTGATAGGCGAACCCTCGGTGAGCTTTAAGCTACCCTTCGTCATTCCAGACTGGTCTTGAGCTATTTCTGGCTTAATTGGAACGCCAGCGACAGGACAGATTTCGATAGGTTGGGTATCTTGGAAGACTTTGCTGACGCAGTGTAGTAATATACGGTTGACTGCCGGGAAGATCTCATCGGGGTATGCCTCAGGCAACCAAGGAAAGCGACCCAGAATGAATAGAGCTTCGGGAATCGCGCCCACAACTAGTAAGTGAGATACTAAATCTGCCTTGTGAGCTTCTTTTGGCTCTGGGAGGCTCGTTGCTTCATCCTCTTTTGTCGTATTCGATTCCTGGTGGGTGCCCTCCGCGGTCGGGGCCGCAGAGTCTCGCGGCTTGGTGGGGAGCGGTAGGGTATCATCTGTAAGGGCTCCAGCCGTAAGCAGGGCATTGGGTTCGTTTCCTTGTCTTTTAGTCCGCTCCTGTTCGTCCAGATGTCGCATTCGTCGTTCTCTTAAAGCTTCCATTTGTTCATCATCGGGCCAAAGATGAGGATAGAGGTCAGGAAGAGAGATGAACCCGATCTTAATAAAGAAAGCCGCAAGATAATAAAGATTGGCCGGGAGCGTTTCGCCTCTATCTCGAGCGTCAGACGCATAGAATCGAAATTTGAAGCCTAACAACTGTGCAGCTATCTTATTGCCACACGGTGGGAGAGTCTTCGTGATTCTTATCCAATCGAGGTTATAATCGCCGCTAGGGTTGGAGTCGGATGCGGCATCCATGATGTTGAGCTGATTTGTGTCTTCCACTCGTCGACCGCCAAGTTCGAAGAAAGCATCTAGGTGAGCTTCTCGAGCCCTATCCCAGAAGATTAAATCGCGTTGATGACACTGCTCGGCAAGTGCTGCCTTGAGATCTTCCGCGCTGACGTCTTCATTTTGGGGCAATGCCCATTTTGGCAGGCCGCCTGCAAAGACTTTCTCAGAATGTTCGACCTGGTTCCGAGGCCACCAAGAGCTGATCCGCAGGAATCTAGAAAAGAACATGATGTTTCTTAACATCGTTGCAGAGAAAACGTCGATAACGACATCGAGGACCCTTCCAACGTCAAGATCAAATGTTCCTATCAAACCCTTCACACGCTCCCAACACGCCTGCACGAGGACAAAGTCATGATGATCTCGAGCATAGTACGGTGTGCGATAGAGTTCCGCCGCAAGCTTTGAGTATCCCTCAGACTCTTCTCGGAGCAGGTTATAATTGGCTTGTCGGTAAAGTTGATTCGTGGCATAACGGATCCCCAATTTGACAAAGGTCTCGCGGATCAAGCCAAGCTGCTGCAAGGCCGGAGCGTCTAGAACTTCGCGAAGAAGTCTCGGGGAAATTTCTGTCGCAGCAACGAAATCCCGTAGCTGGGGTCGTGCGGCACTATCTTCAGAGTCAATAAAGATAGAGAGAGTATCGAGAAACAGTTTCTGCGCATCGAAACCAAATCCGGAATCAACGTCATTCTCGATTGGTGGTCCAAGAATCTGTTTCATGCAGTTCCCAGCATCGGATGGGCTAAGGCGGCCTTCCAGCACAGCACGCGTAAACTCCTGGGATATGGTCGAGATTTCCTCAACGTCTTCGTCGTTACGGGACTTGATTCCATGATCGACCACTTCTTGACGACCCTTCTGCGACCAGGCGGACAGCCGCGGCTCAGTGAGGATAGCGAAGCTATAATTCGAAGGCGTAGGAGAAGGAATAGGGGGTCGAGGCTGAGCGGGTTGGGTCGCAGTTGGTGTGGAAGGGATCGCGAGCGGAACAATTTGCGAGGAGGAACTTGACGGCCGAACGGTAGATGGGGAAACAGGGCCCCGATGAGTTGAGGCGGCGCCTAACTGGCTGCCGGATGAATCGCGGCGATCGACGTTCCTTCTTGTATTTCTGCCACTAGGTGCGCGACGGTTCTGCGAAGGGCTATCTTGAAAGTCTCGGTCATGTTGACCGAGCGTCGTATCGGAAGGACGATGAGGAGCGGGGCGATTCGCTCCATTGTCGGACTGCCTCTCACCTCTCTTTCGCTTAGGAGGCATTTTGACTGCGTGCGACAGAGTCTACGTGATAAGGCAGAGCATCGATGGTGAGGCTGTAGATGGAAGTGTTGGTGAAAACAATGAAATGTAATTAAAAAAAGAATAGTATCAAGGAAGCATACTTAGGATAGACCTAGATGTATGATATTGAATAGGGTTGATACACAGTAGAAGTAGTCAAGTAGTCGAAGTGGCCGTGTGGCATTGCCAAAGAGATGGCAGACAGTTGAAAAATCAGAAATCGCGAGGCGAAAAAGAATCTGAGTGTGAAGAACAAAGAAAGGTAGATGACTGTATGAGTGTTGTACAGCGATTACCCTTCCCTCAAAGAGGCCGGCCAAGCATCGATTAGGCCAAGGGACGGTGGATAGAGAGAAGGGGAAACGTTGAGTTGGGGGATGAGGAGATGATGTCTGCTCGACGGAACAGAGACCGCGTTGATTGTAGAAGCTATCGCGTGGTGGTTTTTGGATGCAGCCTCAAAAGCTTGCAAAGGGTAAGGCTGCATGCAGGCTTGGTACACGGTAGAGGGTCAGGGTGCGTTAGGTAAGTAGAATGAACTTAAAGTTGCGGTAGCGCCTTCTCATTAAATAAGGTACTAAGTACTAGCACTGCAGCTACCTCATGTTAAAAGTGCTCAGTGCTCAGTGCTTCAATAACATTGAATCAATCAGTGCTGATGATGAGTTGTAGCCCCACTAATTAATGTGGCCAGAAAAATCGCCATCCGTCGACATCGGACTTATCTAATCAGAATTTTCTTGGCATCTACATATATACATCAATTCAGGTGGGAGTCATCATTGGTTGACTTCTATATAATACATGGTATACAACATCATATGAATGCAGGTGATGTCAACTTTAGTATACAACATAGTCCTACAGGAAATATACCGTGACTCGCTGTTTATTTAAGAGTGCGACTTATCTTACAGATCACATTTCAGATCATATTTTGGCACATTCTATCTACATTTTGAATTTTTGCAATATTTTCAGCGATTGCCTATCCACGGTTTGCTCTGTGACATCACAAAATGGCATCCGAAGGCAGTGCCACCAAGCAGCCCAAATATGGTCAGTCAAACATTGTCTCTTGTTCTCCCTCCATTTTCAGCAGGCTTTCACCACAATCATAAAACCTACCCCCAAGCATCTCTCTAGTATGGAATAGTGGCTGAATACTTCCAAGAAAGAACTCAGCAACAACCTGAGAACCCGTTCGCGAGCCTGATTCCAGATCAGAAAATCGCTATCATTCCAAGCTTCACTCTTGAGTCTGGCGTTACTTTGCAGAATGTGCCACTAGCATATACAACGCGAGGAAAACTCTCTCCAAACGCAGACAATGCCATGGTCATTTGTCATGCTCTGACAGGCTCTGCTGATGTTAGTGATTGGTGGGGACCCCTTCTTGGTGGTCCTGGCCAAGCGTTTGACACCTCGAGGTTCTTCATTGTTTGTATGAATAGCCTAGGTAGCCCCTACGGTACCGCAAGCCCGGTAACTGCAAAGGATGGCAATCCTATCAATGAGAGATACGGGCCTGAGTTTCCCCTTACCACGATCAGAGACGACGTCAAGTAAGTCACGACCCAGACAAACTGCAAGTTTGCCCCTAACATAAGGCAGTTTGCATAGATTACTCCTAGACGATTTAGGCGTACGTCAGATCGCTGCCGTCATTGGAGGTTCTATGGGAGGTATGCTTGTGCTTGAATGGGCGTACTTCGGCAAGGATTATGTCCGAAGTATTGTACCGATCGCCACCTCAAGCCGTCATAGCGCCTGGGGCATTAGCTGGGGTGAAGCCCAACGGCAGAGCATATATGCGGACCCAAAATATGATGATGGATATTATTCCTTCTCTGACCCGCCGTCCACTGGCCTTGGGGCGGCCCGTATGTCGGCGCTGTTAACTTATCGTAGTCGGAACTCCTTTGAAGCTCGATTTGGGCGCAATATCCCAGACCCGGCCAGACGTCAGACCATTCGGGAGACCCCTCGCGCGAGCACTCCATCAGAGGCTCATTTTCATATTCACAACGACGGGCATAAAACAACACGACTATCCAGGAACAATAGCTACGCAGACAAGCAATCGCCCGCAACGGGTGATACCGACATAAACGAACGCAAGGATACTGGCGGTCGATCGTTGGACCCCCAGTTCTCTGGCCCTAAAACAGACAATCCTGGGAATGGAGATTCGATACCGACAACGACCTATTTTTCAGCGCAGTCGTATCTCCGCTACCAGGGCGAGAAGTTTGTTAAACGTTTTGATAGCAACTGTTATATTGCTATTACGAGGAAATTGGACACGCATGACGTTTCGCGATACCGCGCCAACAGCATTGCTGAGGCTCTTGCCTTAATTGAGCAGCCTACCCTGGTGCTAGGGATTGAAAGCGACGGGCTCTTCACTTTCGCTGAACAGCAGGAGTTGGCGGAACATATCAAAAATGCCAGGCTCGAGAAAATAGACAGCCAGGAAGGCCACGATGCGTTCTTGTTACAATTTGAGCAAGTCAACAGGTACATACTCAAATTCCTGAACGAGATTCTGCCGGACATCATGGGTAGAGAAGGCGAGCACGTGGAAGCAGCTAGCGTCGGCCAATTAACTAAATCGAGCACTTTTGGGGAGGCTGAAGTCGAAGATATAACAGCCTGGTAAATAGTCAATGCGCAAAAGACCCGTAACAGTTGAACTAGTGTCAGTATTATCTGAAGCAATATATACGAACATAGGTTAGGCAAAATCCAGTGATATTCGAACATAGTCAAAACATTGGGTTGGTCTAGAACTGATTCTTGGCGGCGCCCGGGTTACGTTTGGTGTCCGGGATTAAGAGACATACAGGCGAGACAGGGCAGATTGTACAGGGCATGCCCACCCAGTTGTCCCGAACTACTGGGAAAGACCATGAGCGTCAAATCAGGCATCCGCATCCATGACACGCGCATCCATGACCGAACTACTTACGATCTACAGCGAGGATGCGAGGAAGCGTGGGGTGCCGCTGGACCGACCCAAGAATTGACGTACGAATTCAGAACGTCGGTGAACATGGGGCATAGTTTTGAATCACATGGACGTTGTATACATCATATCATGATATTGAGGATTACCTACATGTACCTATCTCCTACTTGTCTACCCATATAGCGTATATGTGTATGTGCCGTCGTTAATGTCGTAGCTTAATAAGAAACGTCAATCTTCTGCGAGACATCTTTAAAATGATGTACATAGACGAAATTGCACTTGGTTCCTAATGCAGGAACATACTGTATTAAATTGCGCTAGAGTCATGACAGGGTCCAACACATTTCATCTATACGACTCTTAAGTGACAAAGTGTGTAAATATCTTCTTAGCGATCTCTCAAGCCTCTTGGCCACCTCTTGGTCACTACCTGGTTCCGACTTTTTTTCATTACCATATTCGTGACCGATAGTCACCCCGCGGGGGCAATGGGATTGATGGCAGTGACGGTCCAAGACTTTTGGCGACCGGAATGCCTCAATCTCGAGATATCAAGGAGCTAATATCAGGTGACAGTATTTTCATGCTCGCTACCAGTTACCGCCGTGGTTCGAAGTGATGACGTTTCTCTTTGTCACCGGCGAGTTAAAGTAGAGTAATCTAATGCGTTGTAGCATACAACGCACATAACGCTCTCCTGGGAGGCGATTTTGCGGTGGCCCAAAACAAATTGTGTCGTTGCCATCGAGTAGTTTGGACCACGTTGTGAAATGGTGGCTTCTGATTGGTGGTACGGAACTGTGGTTGGAGACACTTCTTCGACGTTGCCGCCAAGCTAAATGGTTTCTCGCTAGGTCGCTTGCACAGCTTTCATCCTGTATCACTCACCTCCTGCAGGAGCATGAAGCTGATACTTCTGAGACCGAAATTCATTCGTCGAGAAGTATTTGATTTCCGGCGCTTTCACATCGATGTTGTTTCAACTTATGAAGAATGAAAGTGAGGAAAGGGAACGTAAGTTGCACTTTTACTACCCAGATCGGATGATAAAGTGCTTAAGTAATATTTAAACCCTAAATCCACGGCCCGAAGATGGGAAAGGGCTTAGGAGGTTCAAGGTTCGCCGCATGGTCCCGCGAGGTACCCACTCACCCACCAGCGGCGAGCGGCTCATCTATGAACTTGCATTCTACATAGTATTCTACATTATGTTCTGCATAGTACTAATCCTTGCCAAGTCCAAGCTACTGTACATTAGTATTCCTACTACGTGCTATGTACTCCGAAGGATCCCCTGAAGTCTACGACATGCTGGGTCGGTCTGCCTCTCCAACCCAAACATGTGGGAATAATTTCGCCTATCCTGCTCCCATCGTGTGATCTAGCTGTCTAGTCTCCCGCGCTGAAGAGCCAAGGGACTGGGCTCTTTTAGCGGAAACCCTGATTCTCCACGATGTGGTGGATGCTGTCCATGTGGTTGATCCGGTCTATATAATCCAAACGGGATGAGTCCCACTTGAACCTCACCGATTAGATGCAAATGGCAATATCCGACCGATGTCCCACGCCCATTTCTCTCACCTTTTCCTAGCATCTACCTAAGTAATTAGGTGTTCAAGCTATAACGTTCATTCTCTACGCGACGTAGAGCCATGAAACCCCCAATCATCTTCACGCCTCATAACCAATCACAACACTCACCTGGTCCGAATGCATAGGAGTGACAATGAAGCTATTGACAGTGCTACAATAGTTGCAAGTTATATCATATTACGTTTAGACACCCAACCGCTTCTGACAGTCGTCCGATGAGGCGTTGCACCAGAACAAAAATAGGTAGGTCGTCGAACGGGCGTCAAGGATACATGAGGCTAGTTACAAATATCACCCCAGAGGGCGTGTCTTGGAACCGTTTCTTGCGCCTCTTACATCTTCGCCCTTCAGCATTCACCTACGTATCCCACACCGCATTGGACAGCATTGGACAGCATCCTTAAAGGGGTCCCCCCAGCCTATCTGCCCAACCCCTAAGCCCCTAGGCTCATTTAGGAGTGTACCGACAAACCCGTCCCGCCCACGCGATTGGGTCGATGGGACCAGTGTAACGCATGCAAAAACATTTATTACCGTAACGATCTTCAGAGTGCGTCAGATCAAATCCTCCCCACCCCGGTGCACGAGGCTCTGTCGACCTTCTCGAAGCTATTACACCTCCCTGCCGCCTCGAGCTTTTCCAATCTTCTCTATTTCTTTATTTGTTGTTTGGATCCATCTTCGTCGTCTATATTCGTCCTTTTTGGGAAGGGAGGCCATTGCCGCGCGCAAAAACAGCTGTGAAACAGATATTTTGTTCCACAAGTCCGTATTCTGTGCTTCCACCGGTGGACTAGTCACATACGGAGGACCATGAATCTCTCGTAACCGAATCGACCCCGACGCTTCCACCGTCCACTGAGTAACTATGTGTATAACACAATATTATCGCTGAAAACATATAACTCATAAGATAGGGGAGTGTCGTTGATTTTTCGAGCATGGCTACGCCCGAGCCTATGACACCGGCGACTTATGAGCGCACCTATGGTGGCAACCGGGCTTTTCATAACTTCTTCAACGATTTTAGCCACATCCAGGATCCGAACTTAAGGCGACGACTCGCGCTGTCAGAAATTGATAAAGTCCCCTTTGGAATGTACCATATCAGGGCCGTGTTAGTCGCTGGCATAGGTTTCTTCTTGGATTCGTACGACATCTTCGCTATTAACCTCGTAACGACACTCCTCGGCGTTGTATTCTGGCATGGATCTCCGGAAAGCGCCAAAAATGGCTACGGAGGGAACTACGGGGTTTTACCGACTCCCGTTAGCCAGGCCCTAAAAGCATCGACGAGCGCGGGTATCGTCATAGGCCAGGTCCTATTTGGCTGGCTGGCGGATAAATTTGGAAGGAGGAGGATGTATGGAGTTGAGCTAGGTATTATCGTGTTTTCGACTCTCTCATGTTGCTTGGGTACGTATGAATATACCCTTTATTAGGACGCGAGGTTTTCTAACCCATACTTTTTTCCCAACTATCCTGGATAGTAACCTCTTATGTCCATCTGAGTATCACTAGGCAATCAGGAATGGGGAACTTTCAATAAGTCTTTGATCTAAACACCAAAGCTAACATACATGTATGCAGTTGCTGCATCCCAAGCCATCAGCTTTACCGGGCTAATGACATTTTGGAGAGTTATGATGGGGTAAGTCTAATAGCCCCAGCACACACAAGTTCGTGCTAATACAATAATCAGTATAGGAATAGGCGGCGACTACCCGCTTAGCGCTGTTATCACATCGGAGTTTGCGCCGACACGATGGCGGGGTGCTATGATGGCTGCGGTGTTTTCAATGCAGGGGATGGGTCAGTTGCTGGCAGCTATCGTGGCTTTAATCGTCACAGCATCCTTCAAAAACGCCTTTGGAAACGCCCCGACCGTCAACCAATGCGATTACGTTTGTCAAACAGCCGCGGATCGTTGTTGGCGCATTATTATAGGAATCGGGGCCTTCCCAGCTTGTTTCGCCCTCTACTATCGCATCACGATTCCCGAAACACCAAGATATACCTTCGAAGTCGCCAAAGACGTCGAGAAAGCTGCTGCCGATATTAAAGCGTATATGCAAAGCCGATCGGAAGGAGAAGTCGATGAAGTTACGCAAGCAAGGATGAAAAAAGTGGCATCTCCGGCTCTCAATATCCCCTCAGCTTCTTGGGCTGATCTATATCGTTACTTTACCCAATGGAAGAACGCCAAGGTCCTGTTAGGGACAACTCTATCCTGGTTCTTTTTGGTGGGTACACCCCTTATTATCCCGCAGAGTCTATCTAATATTGGTATAGGATCTGGCCTTTTATGGTCTTGGTTTGAACAACCAGATCATCCTACAAGCGATTGGATATGCCGACGGCGACTCACTTTACTACATCTTATTCAACGGTGCAGTTGGCACGATTATTCTAGTTGTGGCAGGTTCTCTGCCTGGATATTGGACTGCGATAGTGCTGATCGATAGCATCGGCCGTAAGACACTCCAAATTCTTGGATTCGTGATTCTCACCATCACCTTTTGCGTTTTAGGCTTCCTTTATAATAGTCTCGATAAGGGATCCCTATTAGCTCTCTATGTCATTGCAAATTACTTCTTCAACTTTGGACCGAACACCACCACTTTCATCGTTCCAGGAGAGTGTTTCCCGACACGCTATCGCTCTTCCGGCCATGGTCTTTCTGCTGCTATGGGCAAAGTTGGCGCAATCGTCGCGCAAGTCATTTCATTGCCGCTTCTTACAAAGGATGCGCCCCCTAATTGCACAGGGTCAGAGTGCACACCCTGGCTTGACCGACTTATGCAGATCTTCGCACTATTCATGCTTTGCGGTACATTCTCGTCGCTCCTCATTCCTGAAACCAAAGGATACACACTTGAAGAGTTGGCAGGGGAACCCCCAACTTCGTACAACGCGGGCCGTAACGGCAGTATCATCGAGGGTTCGAAGTCACGGTGGTGGAACCCTTTCTCCGGCGGCCAGCCCGCCGGCTTCTTCTACCCCCGTATGGCCCCCACCAACCGGACCGGCATCATGACGACGCCGGAGACTGCGGCGGAGACTGCCAAGACGAAAAAGGGGTGGAAATTTTGGCAGAAGCATGGTCGTCGTCCCGATAGCGATAGTGCTATCGATTGTGCTGCTAGCTCAAGCTCCACGGCGGGTTTTGCAACATCCGGCGAGACAGTAGTAGCCAACGCCGGCGTGTTACCCGGCTGGGGAGCTGGTTGGGGCAGGATAGATAGAGGGGGAAACACTCTCGCTATGGATAATATACGGCTACAAGACGTGGGGAGTCTGCTAAAGTAAAAATATCCGGATTATGGGTTTATATACAGGTATAGGCAACTTCGATATATTGGCGGCCGGTAAGGTATCAGCGTGGCGCACGGATTGGGATATTAGGTAGATATATACCTGAGAATGTATCTCATAGGTTGAGTTTCAGAAAATAGGAACTATTCGAAAGCCTCGATATATTACCTTTTATCGTGACCACACCGCCGCCCCTACTATTGTATTATGCTTGGACTCAACGGCCCAATCCAGCTTCTGGTTATCACTTTTGTCTTCCTCTTCACAACCCCAATGACGAAAGTCAATCTCTTCAATTCTACTGGCATTAATCCCTAATATATGCCATGCTTTAGTCTCTATATTGTATATTTTGCTTCGTAAAGTATTATACGGCAATGCTTGATTCTATATCCTCGTGAGTATGATAAATGTTCCATGCCCACCTCACGCCGAGCATACATACTCGGTACCCAGGGCGAGACTAGCCGCCGTCATCAGCAGCCTAAGGGTCTACAAACGAATGCCCCTCTCGCGGTAGCAACCGCCATGGCGTAGGATGAGGAATAAGAGATCTTAGTAGTTTTATATCCTATGGTGAGTGATTAGGGGGTCCGGGAAGGAACCAGGCCCGTTAGAAGTGCGTCTAACATGCGCACCCCACCGTGTCACGAATCTAGTGTACTATTGTGAGCCTATCGACCTGGCGACCACGATACCTATTGCTCCCCAGCTTTCGACAGTTCTCGACACCTGGCTCTTTTCCTAGCCTTGTTTATGAGTTGGTACTTTACAAATTCCATCCAACTTTCCCTCTTTCTTCCACCCTTTCATTCCTTAGGCCAGCTCATTACTCGATGTTTGTCAAGTAACACCGATCCTTCTCACCAACTTTCTTCATTCTTCCCTAGGCTTATTTTTTAGTTGCTACTTACCAAGTATCTTTCTGAAGTTCGCCTATTCCTTGCTGTTATTTTTACTTAGTTGAACGCAGAATACCTCACACCTCAAGGGCCCTTAGCAAGTCGTCAAATCGTCCAAACACTTGCTAGGGAGACCCGCCCCCATAACGAGCTAGCCTGACGACAATACGGCATAGCCACGATGGAAGGCATTCAGGATCCGCAGCCCCAAGATCCTACACTGGCCAGAACCAACCAGGCCCCCCAGCCTGGTCAGGGTGTAGAGCTCTCGGGCGAAACCGACTGTTCAGCTTCCGATTCCGTATCTGGGAGCTTTGATGTAAGCAACCCAATCCCAAACCCGTTTCCTTCTATGTATTTTTATTTGGTTAATTAGGCCCGTTTGTTGGCTTGTTATGCCGTGGTTGGAAAACCTGAACATTTCGCGAAATAGTAACTAATAAATGCCGTTGGTAGTCGACCGTTAATCCTACTAGACGAACTCTTGATGAGATTCTCCGAGATATTTCTGCTGGGGATCTCGTTACCGTGTCGCCACACGCACTTAATCGCCTGGCTTGTAGCGTCCTAAAAGTAAAGGATCGAGCACTAGTCGACCATATCTCCATTTGGCGACCTCGGGGAACAATCCTTACGTGCTTTCAAGATATTGACTCTCCGAATACTACGCTGGTGGGAGGAGGAGGAGGTGTCTTTGATGTCGACACCTTCAACAGCTTACTATCAACTGCGCTCAGGAATGTTGACGGCGATGCTGGTGATGAGTTGGCACAACTCAATGACAAATGTAATGAGTATCTCAAGATCGAACCCGACCCTCAACCTAAGCCTGGCGATATCATTGAACTTATCACGAATTGTATCGCGATTTGTGAGGCTGTATGGGATGAGAATCGAGCATTCGTACTCACAGCCACGAGATCACTCCTTGAGGACGTCGATGCAAAAATCTGGATGCACAAGATCGAGCAAGACTGGGAAACCTCCACTATTCTCTCCGCTGGGGTTTCCGAACCTCACGAGCATATCCGAGATTGGGAGAATCAGCAGGTCGAGACTCATATCACGACGCTCGACCTTTTTCGCACTTTGGGCGAGTGTGAACTCAGCAACAGGGCCCTGGACTTGCAGCGATGGGTTTTAGGTGTCGACGAAACGAAGGTCTTGGAAAGGCTAGCATGCCGATCTTGGGAACCAGCTATAATTGACAGCAATTCAGGGGCTGATGCTAGCTCGATGGATATGTATTTGCCGTCCTGAGGAGCTGGTCTACGCCAACGCTCTTCCCTTAAGAGGCGAGATGCTGGACCATTATATTTACGCGTATGTACAAGCCGAATCGTCTTACATGGTTCCAGGCGAAGAGAAGAGACTAGGTAAATATCGATGGTGGGGGTTAGCAACGGTTACGGTCTTGCATCAGCATGTTGGATCGGGTTAGGTAGGTGTAGAGTCGCACTTGTACATGATAGGGGACATACAGCTCCCAAGTGGTGTTGAGAATAAAGCTTTCATATGTTCTCCTGATATGTCTTGCACCCTTCCCTATATCTTCCAAACATCTCCTCCCTTTCACCCTCTCCTATTCGACCTCACTCCTTTCTCATCAGGCTCCTCGACTTTGATTCTTCCCTGATCTGAGGGACGATTGGAGGGAGATAATAAGATCTTCCAGTTCTACATTGAATCCATTAGATATGTAGCACCTACTGCTAGGAATTTATTTGTTTGTGGTTCTGACCCTCGAAGAAAGGTTTTTATCATCTTATTTAAGACTGATAAATTCTCGGCCTAGGCTTGGCAATATAATTCCCGACGTCAACCTTCTAATTGCGCCGCTCTTTCATCCATGCTTCGCATTAGAACGTCCTCTTCATCCTCCACCTTGTCAACGTCAGCGCCACTCCCATTCCCGATCCGTAGTCCTCTCTTCCTCATTTCAGTCTCTACCCAACTCCGAGTAATCATGCCCTTCCCGAAGTCGGCAAACTCCTCCCTCTGCTTGCGTACCCAGCCCTCGAGACTGCGCATCCCAACGACCAAAAACCCAAGTTCCTCACGATCCACGTCGAACACCTCCCACCAGGCGCATGCGGGCATCTTGGCGTTTGCGTCGCGAGCGGCTGCATAGATGGCAGCGACGGCCAACGCGTGCGGCTGATGTGTTAGACACAGGAGCTGCGGTGATAGCAGCGCTGTGTTGAGGTACGCGAGGGCGCGACCTGCGATCTGGGTCTTGGGGAGACCTAAGAAGTCCAAAGCCTGGAGGTATGTGATAGCAAGTGGGTGTGGCAACGCCACATGTGTGTCGAATGATAGCGCGTACAGGATACGGGCCTCGAGCGCTAAAATCCGCGAACGAAAGGTTGCATACGCACCCTCAGAGAGATAATACGACGAGGGATCATTCACCCGATCTTTCTCATCGCTGTTGTTGCCACCCTTGAAGAGGGACGAGCTCGGAGATAGCAGATACGCGTAGACGTTACAGACGTCACGCGGAGGACAGGGATGCGCGCTAAGCTTAGCGACTAGGAAGAGCGCCGCTGCGGACGCGTCGCTGAACTCGTAAGATAGTGGAGACTCAACAAGCCAGTAACGAGCTAGCACTATATTTGCTTGCGCGGTGACGGATTGCGGAATCCGTAGTAGGACGCCGGCGCCCTGGGTAAGACATTGCGTCGCGAAGAAGATGATATCCTGGAGGTCGGAGGGTAGTGCGCTAAAGGATGTGCGCTGGTATAGCTGATCGACCGTGGCTAGCGGATTTGTCATATGGGCCATGACTTATGAATATAGTAATGTAAGACCCGAATTGGTTTCGTCTCTAACTATCGATTAAGGGGCTGTTCGCTTCTAAGTTGTGCCCAGGTGTTATATCAAATCATGTAGGACGTCATGCGAGGCTGCAAAAATTCGACTTGAGGCTGAGACAGCCAGGGTTCGATAAGGACTGCAAGGATCTCTTATCATAGACCCACACAAATTAGTTACATGGATGAAATGGAGAATGTTCCGGGGCCCCGGTCTAGCTCAAGATAGGGGACGGCAGGGAAGGCACGGACGTCAATGAGGACCTAGCTCACGCCACAGCCGTTGAGCCCCAAGCCCAAAATTGATTCCGTCACTTAGACAGTGCAACCGTCATGTCAACTTCAACTAACACTTTGACACCATAAATCGTCTTGATTCTGCGAAATGTCTACTCTTTTCGTTCACCGTTCTCGCTACATACCAATGTCGAAATGAAAATTACAGGGGTCAAGTAACATCATGCAATACTCTGCATCCGCGAAATGTCGTCTATCCTGGCAATCTTGCCACCTGGTACCCTGGAAGCCCTTGTCGGGCGTTACACCACTCTGCCATACCTACATCAGACTAGGTTTTTATCGACATGTTCCTTGATCATCGCAGAAGTCACTGTACAAGGCATCGTGAAAACGAAGAGATATGATACTTTCACCCTTGCCAAACTTGGCGCCTCGCCAATCTGTGGGTACACTAATGCGGCTCGGCTTGGGATTGAAAGCGTGCCAATGATGTGAGGCAATCGTCACTCGCGGCCAGAATCCCCGTCGAAGATAGACGCATGTTAATATCTGAAGCGGTTCTACCACCTCATTTGGGACGTGAAAATCCAGTTTCGGTCCCGTCTTGATGCCTACTATGCATATTCGGCCCTTGTCAACCTCGCAACCGGGACAAGCACATTCACGGAATGAATATGGAATAAATCTAGAGCCGGACGATAGTCACCACTCAGCCTACGAGGCGTGTCATCTCTCCCCTTGACGTGGGGGTCATAATCCCTGTTGCAGTGTCCATATTGTGCAACAGCAGATAGATCTCCGGCTCTCCAGATCGACGAATTCGTCTCCGGGCCGCCGGCTTCAGTGCCGAAAGAGGTTTATAGCCTACCTATAGCCTGCCTATAGCGTTTCCTAGAACTCTGGCTGGAAGTCTGATCGTGAACTCCGATTACGGTTCAGGTCCTTGTATATGGTATTTGGCACAGACGACATATATTTCACGATTATATAGGCGCCAAGCCACAGACCTGTGTGACCATGGATTGCTGCTGTGAGGTTCGATGCCGAAGTCGGGATGCTAGTCCTATCCAGTAAAAAGGCTCGTTTGAAATTGCCGGCAAGGTGTCAGCTTGACTCCCTCCTTTTTCCCCGGCCCACGTCATACCCACGAATTCATCAGCCCCAAGTACGCAAATGACGAGTCTATTCTATAATTACCCTCCTAGTGAACAGTCCGATATATCACCTTATGTTGACATTCCTTTAGACCGGCCATGCAACAGGTTGGCCGTGCCGCCGTGCCGTGCTAGATCTGTGGGCTTAATTCGCCTACTCAGACCATTCAACACGTACTCGAACTTTCTAGCCCACGGACTTCGCTGTTCCCATTCGCTTAAATCCGGAATCCGCCCTATCGCGTTCATTTCCTATTCTAAAATACTTACAACCCGGTTTCCATGGGCAGATTTCCACTCCTTTCTTCCCTAGGAAATTTGAGCGTCGCAATTCCTAATCTACCGGTCTCAAATCACACACCCAGTACATACTAACGTACTTAACAGGTAGAACGACGGTATATGAGAAATGGGTTATATCCCCCGATTTGACGGTGAATATCATATTTCGGAGCCCTACCGTATGAAACGATGCGGCACTTCCGTGATTCCATGGCGTTGACGCTATTCGATGCCCACAAGCTCGAATTAAATATGAACTCGCATCTACTCGATGAATTTCGCAATATACCCGTGCCGTGATGTACCATTAAGAATGAACGGCACTAAGGTAATAGGTCCGGCACGCGGGAAGCGCAGATCGAACACAGCAAGGAAAGTTATTCAATGTCAACACAGCTATTTGCAGAGAACGGTTTATTACTAATCGGTATCGTCCATGGCATCTCGATTGCGACGAGCGCTTTGAGTGAACCGATATTACTCTTAACGAGAAATCTACGAGAAGCGCTCTCCTATTGTGCTACGACCCTGGAGATTTCTCTCGGTTCAACGAATGGCATAGCGGGATGAAAGTCAGGACTTCAAAGACATTTCCGCACTGAACAAAAATTTATTAGAAAGGAGATAAGCCTTAGAGCGAGGGGTTCATTGATTCATTATGAAATGCCTAAGGAGTCCGGAACGGTGTCTTCTTCAAAGACCTCTTTTCACAATACGATTGTCGGCGAAGACAAGGACCCCATTCAACCTAACCTCAATATTATAAAGCGTAGGTTATAATCACCTTTGTCTTGGATTAGGGCCATTACTCGAGTAGAACAATCTCATTCTGTCGATAGAGGCCCAGTATTTAATATCTAGATTGAACTCCCTGGTAGTAGAAGCCTGAAGATGTCTGGGATTGGAATGGTATCTATCTCATTATTAAAGCGCCAACCCATTTGTAATTCTATCTTCATATCTACCTAGTAGAGTCCGAAGCAAAACAAAAGCCCCAACGATGTGTAACGGAAAGCAAACCGAGATGTCCTGTGGGCATGTGCTAACACACTACACCTGGCACTGCGCCAAGGGCCGCAAGAAGCCGTGTAAAGAACCCAACTTAGCCCTCGATGCACCACGCGCCTACATTCACGACTCATGTGCCGTCTGCGATCCGGCCTTCAACGTTAGTGCCCGGGGTCGTGAGCACAAAGCCAGACGCGCCGAGCTCATGAAACAAATCGGAGCCAGTAAGAGTCAGGCGGAGGCCCAGAGATTGTTGTCCCGCTTAGATGCACTAGGACGCAAAGCCACAGTCGCTATTGGCCAAGCCAGACATTTATGCCATTCGGCGGTCGATGTCGAGTTCCCGGCACCCAAGAACGGGGTGCGACCAACGGGGACGTTCATGTGGCTGAACGGCAAGTGTGTGTGGGTGGAGGAGGTAGTGGAGCCGGACTGGCCGGAGACGGAAGTAATACCGGAAATTCAGCACCTTAATTTGGGGAAGCCGCGTCTGCGCAATACTAAGAAAGGGTATAAGGACCCGTTTGCTGGAGTCGCAGAGCAGGAGTTCCCTCAGATCACCGGACCGCCCCGCCTCCGTACTAATAAGCCGTACACCGGCCCGCGAGAGAACGTAGTTTCCTTTGACGTAGAAGAGGAGCCGCGGGTTCCACGCCGACAGCCCTCTCTCCGACGAATGAAGTCTTCATATGGGCTCAGTAACAGTAGCTCAAGCGATAACAAAGAATCGGACGCCACCGCGAAACCTGCAAGTCATGAGACGGTTGGCAACGGCTCAAGTAGTAGCAAGACGGTACGTCCCATTACACAAGATAAGCAGGATAAGTGCTCGCTACCGGTAACCGACGAAGTAGATGAAGATGTGTGGTTGAAATTAGCCGAAAGTGACGAAGATGCGGCACCTCGTAGAATAAAATACCGCATAACATCGGGATAGGTTGAATAGGTAGCTAAATAACATAATAGATATTGGTATTCATAAATGTACACGTTCCCCGCGCCGACCCCCTTTTTTCTTCATCTTTATGGTGTAACAACTGTTTCTGCCATTTCTAACGCGATCCTCTAAGAGTAAATCCCTCTGGAAAGTCAACTTGGCCTAAGCGATTTGCGATATCAGACGGTTTCACGACAATCCCTTCATTGAGATTAGAGTTGCCCTGGCCACCACTTTCCTGTATTGCCTTTTTGGTTTTTGCGTACTCCTTGACGCGTGTGGTGGCAAGCTTTCCTGCTCTTCGCCTGTCAGTAGGACATCGCAGAAGCGGGACCTGGATGATGGCAGCAAATACATCAAAGACTTTCTCTACGGGTACATTGTGTCTTTTGGCAACCTCCTCGAAGGGAAACTTTTCTTGGCACGTTTCCGCAACATCTACAATAAGGTTCGGTGAGGGCTTGCGGTAGGTAGGCTGGATAAGAGATGCTGGCGGCTTCACTGGATTCGAGGACGCAGACGATCCAATATCTCTAGTTGTCGGAGCCGGCGAGAGTTGAAATTGGTTGCTTGGCTTCTCGGTATTTGGTTGAGAGTTGCTCTCGTTATCGTGTTGCTTCACCTCTACTGGGCTAGTCATGTGAGTTGGGATAACGGCGAAATTGTTGCCATTTATCGGCATCATGAACGGTGCGAAGCCCGAACCAAAGGCTTGTACATTGTTGGAACCCATGGCTATCATGTGGGGATGAACATGTTGGCCGTATGGTGGGTGGCATGCTAATTGCGGAACGAGATGATGTGACATGTTGTGATGCAGCATGGGAAGGCCTTGAGCTTTGACGAGATTGGCCTGCTGTCGCATTCTGACACAGAGTTGACATGGTTGCTTCGTCATATCCGACCAAGTGGCTGTGGTGCTCGAGGAAGTGGGAGTGTCAGGAGCTGATACTTCGGCTCTCGGTAACGGGGGAGGTAGCATCGATGAAGCCTTGGAATTCGCTTCTTTAACGGGATCAGTTAGCATAGGAGACGAAGAGTCACCACGATTGACCGATGGTTTATGGACACAACACTGGTCCTCCACCGAGCTGGGAGTTATCGGGCCCGGAACAGACCTTTCTCGAGCAGCTGAACCTTCACAGAATGTCATATATGGCATAGATAGTGTTTGGGACTCAGGGGCTACAGGACCACTCTCGTTGCCATTGATACCCGGCATTGTTGATACGACCGTCCTTGGAAGTTGCTTAGGCGAGAGTTCTGGCGGGCTCATAGGCCGCGACTTACGAGGAGGCTGGTTGAGGACGAATTTCTCTAGCACCGGGAGAGACACGCCCCTTAGAATGGAAGTGAGTTCCATGGCATTGAAATCTGAAGGAGGGAGCCCGACCATACCTGTACTAACCCGTCTCTCTGAGTCTTTAAACTCAGGAGGCGGGATAGCAACAGGCGATTTAGGAGCGACAGGGGTTGCGAGGACATTCTGGTGTTGAGTGGCAGGTTGTGGTCTTTGCTCGCTCGTCTTGCGCTTCTTAACAGGCTGAGAAGAAATGAACTGGACATCATCGTCATCTGATCGCTTTGAAGGGATAGTTGACCCGAATGCAGGACGAGGCAAGGATCTTCCGCCAACCAGTCCCTGGCTTTTAGGGGACTGTACGTTCACCTGGGTTTGAATTTGAGAGTCTGCAGACATGGCTGGTAGTGGGAGCGATCTTTAACCGTCCAACCAGGCAGGAGCAGGCTGATCCTTGACAGTATGAAAAGCTTGAACTAATGAAGTATATATGGCAGAGAAGGGTCACCTATGTATTTTGTATAGTTGGTTTCATTCATACTAGAAGAGCAACTAAGACAGAAAGCCTATCAAGGTATCAAAGGCAAATATTTGGAGCGCATAGAAGTCCATTTTGTCTCTTTCAATAGACAGATGGCGGAAGAGAAACAGAAGAGACACATCTAGTCTCTGTTCAAACATTGCGGGTCGAGGATGGGACGGGCAAGGAGAGCTTCGGCATCTCTGCACATGCTTTCACGCGGTGTATTGTTGGAAAGAGCCTCACAGTAGATGTGAATACGCTGAAAAGAACAGCGTAGAATTAGGTAGATTTGCAATGCTTCTAGGTCGGTAGGCATTTGGTAGACGCTAGATGCGATTGGATGTCAAATTGATCAGATAGTGCTTGAATATTAAGATGTTTCTATACAAGAAGACAAAGTGAAGATAAGAAGGTGAACCCCTAAAAGCCAAGAGAACCTTTGAGACGACGTGAGAAATCCAGGGGTTCTCAAAATGGATTACCTAATGTTAAAGATCGATATCGATATTTTGATATAATCAATCGCTTCCAGGACCCATCGGCGACACGGTAAGGATGGAGCTAATCGGTACTTACTAGGTACATCCTGTCCCGCTCCGGATAGCGTCTCCCATTCTTTAAGGAAAAATAGCCAATTGAAATACAAAGTTCTTTTTGGGTGAAGACAAGATTATTATGGATGGGTATCAAGTATAAACATGTTAAAATATATATGGTAATACGTTAAAGAATGAAGAGAAGATACCGTGCTTGGTTGATTTCGATAAAACTTGAGGTTACTATCCGGACCTACTTTTACAGGTAGGATACTGATAACGCAGAAAGCCACAGCGCACCGCCACCGCGGGGCATCTAAATCAATCACTGGGGTCAACGGTACGTGCTCTAAGTACCGGTATCTAAAAGCTACAGCTACCTGGCAGCCTTACACTTAACTCTTCGACGAACTAAAAACAACAACTTCTCAAGCTCACCTTTCGCCCTTCCCATACACTCTTGCCTCCCGCTGACACATGCAATATGGGACCGGCAAACAATAACCCGTTAGTCTCGTCCCAGAAGTCTTCGGACTCTGGACTGCAGGCTGTTCTTCATCCCCTTGTTCTTCTTACTATCTCTGATTATATCACACGACACACCCTAAGAGCGCAAAAGGGACCTGTGGTTGGTGCCTTGATAGGACAGCAGAATGGACGAGAGATCACCATTGAGCATGCCTTCGAGTGTGCAACGGTCGAGAAAGAAGGTGACATCGTACTTGAGCCAGATTGGTTCACAAAGCGATTAGACCAGAGTAAGTTATCTACTATTTGAGTTACCGGGCTGCATATCCTAATCCTAGATCCATAGTGAGAACGATACATAAGTCTCCGCAACTTGATCTCGTCGGCTGGTATACAGTCTTACCCCAGAGTGGCCCAACCCAATCAATTCTTCCGATTCACAGCTGGATTCTTTCGACGCACAATGAATCCTCTCTCCTCCTCGCATTCCACCCCGAAGAAGCCGTTCAACATTCAGCAGGCAGCAAGCTCCCTCTGACAATCTACGAGTCCAACTACGAGGTAGACGAACCTAAAGCAGAGCAAGGGGAGGATAAGGAGATGCGTGATGGAGACCCACCTCTAAAATTGAAGTTTCGGGAGCTGCCGTATTCGGTTGAGACAGGCGAGGCGGAGATGATCAGTATGGACTTCGTCGCGAAAGGAACCGGAAACGCAACTGTAGTCGAGCCGCGAGACCAGAAAAAGGCAGGTACCACGTCCATCAACCCTAAGGGAAAACAGACAGCAAAGGCGATAGAGCCCCTCGAAAAACCTCAGGCAACTGAACATATCTTATCTCGAGAAGATGAAGAGATGATTGCGGCACTCACAGCCAAGACAAATGCTATCAAGATGCTGCAATCACGAGTTAATCTTCTAACAACATATCTCGAACGACTACCCCCGTCGTACCTATCTCCCAACAGTGCAGCAAATCTTTCCCAGGGTCAGCAGACTACCCCCTCGCACACAATTCTCCGATCTATCCAGGCGCTCGTCGATAGATTATCTCTTTTGGTGCCGTCCGACCTGAAGGCTTACAAACAAGAAATGCTGAGCGAATCCAACGATGTGCACCTAATGGAGTTGCTGAACGATGTGATGCAGAGCGTCCACGAGGCTCGTGACGTTGGCAAAAAGTACGGAATTGTAGAGACTTCGAAGAGCCACAACAAGAAGGCGGTAGAAGCTGCATCAAGTCTGGGCCCTGGGTTTGGTTACTCCAATCCCGGAGATCTTGCCATCTAATAATAGCATGGCAGAGGAACAGATTTATACATTCGAGATACGGATACCTCGCAGCATAATTATCTGCATTTGCAAGGCGAAGGAGGCGTTCTAGAGGCTGAGATTGTTGGTTTTGTTAGGCAATAGCCCTGACCTGTTACGACAGGGGTACGATATGAATACGCCTTGAAATGCCAAGGCTCATTGAGCTTCACGATAGACCAAGATACATGAGCTACATGATAAAAGATTGATTCATTAAGGTCGGCGCTATTAGGACCAGGCACTACGTCGTATTAATTTCCATGCTCTTACAAAGACAACGTGATATGATCCTTCTACAGCGAAGAGTGAAAAATTATTATAGACCTCCACAGACGTTGTCCCCAATATATAAACGACAGAATATTGCACCCAATGCGAATGCCGCGGATCTTCACTTCGTGCCACACCAGCCGGCCTCAAGGGCACCAGTCTACCCATCCCATGCTTTAGTCGTTATAGGGAGACGTGATAGAGAGACAAATGAAAAAAAATTACCCAAGGAGAAATTATTTCGGCCCGGCCGATGAACTGACGTCAGGTTTGCTTCTCAGTTCCAATTTGCCGTAGCACTCTTCATTACCAAGCTTTTGAGCCATTCCCAAAAGTTTTTGCTTCCCGAATCATCAGTACAATGCCGCCCAAGCCTTTAGTGGTTTTTTCTTCGTCGTAAATATTCTATGTCGTTACTAAAAGAGACGTTACAATCCCACCGTTGAGGAAATCGAGAGAAATGGTAGCCAGTGTCCTGCTGCTGGCGTGGGTGGTGAAATAATTGAGAATATTAAGCCTCGATGACAACTTTCAGCACGAGGTTGCCATTGTCATCCACGGTTTTGCTGGCAAGTTCGAAAGCATGCTTTGCTGCGCCGAGACCCTTAAATCGATGGGTCACCATATCATCGAGACTTGGCAGAGTGAAGCCAGCACCGCCTCGCCCCTGAGTAGAGAGCAGCCTTACTCCGGTCCCATATGTGTTTGCGTATCGGAAAATACCGAGGATGTCCACCTCTCTTAGATGTGCAGCAGACATTGGAAGTGTCTGGATCGGTGTACCCATGCCAACCATGATGACCTTGCCACCAGGTCGAGTGGCATAGAGGCTCGTGTGCATGCAAGCTTCCTTGCCGGTACACTCAAACGTCACATCGACACCCTCATCTTCGTCATCATTTTGCAGACCTGGAGGTAGTTTCGTTAGGGAGAGAATATCCGCGGCCAGGCTTTTGGCAACCTCGAGCTGGTCATGAATGCTGTTGGAAAAGAAGCTTGCTGGTGTCATTGCGCCAGGATCTAATGGTGTAGAGCTGCCAGAATTTGTATATATAGACGAGTTGCTGGATGACGTATGCGATGGCTGAGGTACGACGAAGCCGTGAGTAGCGAAGCCCTTCTTCAACGCATATTCAACGCGACCAGCGTCGACATCTGTAATGGTAACTTGTGTACAACCAGATTGACGTGCCATTGCAGCAGTCAGAAGGCCAACTGTCCCGGCACCTATGACCAGGGCTGTGGAGCCTGGAGTAGGCGTCGCACGGTTTACAGCATGTATGGCAACGGAGAGCGGCTCGAGCAGAGCGGCAGCCTCAAAGGAGACATGATCTGGAAGCCTAAAATAACTTGTGAGCGACTTAGGTAAAGAACAAGTAATAAGGTATGAGACGTACTTATGACACCAGATGGCTAGATGATTTATCCTCTCCTGGAGGGTTCCCTGGTAGTGAGGTACACTCTTGGCACTACTCCTAAATCTCATTCTCTTGCACAGGTTATACCTGCCCTTCCTGCAAATACCACATTGGCCGCAAGGGACGCCGACTTCTAGAGCAACTCGATCGCCAACTCTGAATCCGCTGACCTGAGGACCGATGGCCACGACCGTACCGGACGATTCGTGGCCTAGGGATAGCGGAGCGCAAGCACATAGATCCCCGTTGGCAAACTTCTTGTAATAAGAAACATCTGAGCCACAGATACCAGTAGACTTGATAGCAATCTGCAGTTCACCAAGTCCGGGTTCGTCGATACTCCTGACTTCCTATCGAGCGAAGATTAGGTAAATATTCGAATCAGGGTGACAAGATATAAGGGGAATTCTGGTAATATAGTCATAAAATGACGACGAAATACGTGACTTACCAATCGCAGATCACGAGGTCCATGCAGGACCGAGGCGTTGACCTTATTTGAATGTTTTGAGTAAGCGGGTAGCTGCATTGGCGCTGCATCAGCCATTGCGGAGGGCGCCATTGTCAAGTGACAGCTAGCAGCGTGGGATGAAGTGGGATATGGACTGAAGTTGGAGCTAACAAGGAGCCCCTTAGGCGCTATAGACTTGAAGTCCGGGATTGAAGCGTGGAGGAGAGTAACAAAGTTTGGGGGTAACCGGACGGGGGTGGGTGTCGAGCTCTAAGGGTTTGTAGTCTGGGTAACTCGTGGGATGATATGGGATATTAAAGGCAGTGTATCTAGCCAAGCTGACGTCCCTTGGGTCTCCTGGCAAAACTCGAGTATAAGAAGCAATTATCCGTGATCAAGCTGCTGGTGGAAGAGTATATGACACTCAAAAATTCGTGAGGACCCCCACTCCCTTATGTATTAGAGTATGGGGGAGACACGGTAATGAGCTACTTTGTGTAAGTTGATGTTAATTATCGTTAAGGCAGATCCTGGGATCGGAGCAGCGACAAGGACCCGCATACTTGCAGAGCATCGTGTGAATTCTTCCAGGCCCAGTCAAACGCCAACGAGTTATCTTGAGGAACATAAGGGGGAACTTCATAATCTCGGGAAATCATATGCAAGAAGCTAACAACGATGCGACCATATTAAGTTCGGTAACGAGATCCCTGATGGCGCCTTGGAAATGGGTGTGGTGTAGTTGTGGACATCCAACCTTGCATATCCTGTACCTATACATCCTATACCAATGGTACATGCAGGCGAGGCTAACAAGTCGGGACATGGCGTCACATACGCATGGGACAACAGCACTAAATGGACCACGGTTGTACACCATTTTACCTTAATAGGGTGTGTTTATCCCTTCTTCTCGATTCATACGAGGTAGCAGTTGGAGATATTCCACCGACATGATAATGTAGTGTTGGTCCCGTCAAGAGCAGAGGCTGTCTCGTCTACCTAGTAGAATATGGATGGCATGGGTATCGATACCGTCAAACACTTACACTTGGGTAGTGAAGGGCGGCTCTCGATGCGGCGAATCCGGGAGTGCCTCCTAAGCGCGGCATTCGGTTGAGATTGAAGTAGTAAGGGCTTCGGATCAAGAAGTGAAGATTCCCTAGACAAGACTCAAACGGGGCTAGTCGGATCGATTATAGCTCCACTAACACCGCACCAGGAGGCTAGACTACCTAGATGCATAAGTTAACTGGTTCTGATGGGACTCCAGGAGTTAGGACTGGCCAGAAGAGACGGGGCTTATTTCGCCGTCATCCTGATATTAAACCTCATGAGGAGATTAATAGATTAAAAGATTGGGGGAAGACCCTGAAATTCTGTAATGTTAAGCTGATCCAGTGCAAGGATTACGAATTCCCAGACATACGGGACGGCCTCCACGATCTATGCAATCGTCCGAATTGGTATACTTTCTTTGCAGCGTGTCAGAAGTGTGAGAGCCGCGAGGGTAACCTAGAATGAAAATGGAATTCGAGAGCGGAGTATGGACTTCCTAATTGGGAATGTTTAATAGCTTAGAGGCCTACTGTATGTACCTAAACAAAGTTGGATACATGCCTGCCCCATCGTGTAACATAGATTTGACTTGTCCGCTATAAATAAATTATAGGCAATATCAAGTAGGTGTCAACTACACTTTGAATATATTCTCGTACCTCCCTCCGCTTGGATACTTACAAGCCGAGTTGAGGATCCCGGGACTGAACTGGGGAAGGAATATCAACCGTCAGAACTGGTCCCAAGAACCATGAAAACTCAAAAACACCCAGCTAGCTAGAACCTAGAATCTTTCCGTCCAATGGTGCTTTTTAAACCTGCTCAGTGCACATGTGGGACCTCCAGGGCTGTTGGTGTCCTGTCCGTTCCCAACTAGTCTTCCGTTACCACCCAAGGACAACATCGAACTGCTATTCATCACATCGTGAGTACTACTAATAACGCTTGCATTATCCATTCGACTACAGGATCGGCCTCTAGGAGCCTAGGCATCACTCACTAGGACAGTTGCGAAGTATTAGCCTAGAAGAAACGCTGTCATGTTGCGAGCTCGTCTATGCAATGTCTTTCCAAGGATCAATTTTGCCGCCACCCCCGGCCATGGAGAGACACTCTTGCACATGGCGACAGGGACGGCAGCAAACGAACGCTACGAAGATGTCACCCCCGTCCGTTAGCTACTATGTATTTGTAACAAGTCGTCGATATTACAAACATAGACAGGGTGAAACTACATGTAGATGCCCGGCTCGTTTCCAAGACGAGCTTGCTTGTGTCGATAACGCTACGGGCCAGATTGTGTCTACCCTGCGCAAATATTGCTTGGCTTCGAAGCATATCCCACCCCATGTCGAGCAATGGCCCGTGTTCTCCTACCTATCGGACTTTGCAGCAACATGCCGTGTGCCTGAGTGTCGGTCGTCAACTTGTTTTCCGCGCTGACACGACATGACTAGATAGATTATGCTACCCAGCCACACGTTCTAATGCTGTCGTACGACAGGCTCCACGACATCATATTTCACATGTCTCATACAGCTTTCATGCAGAACTAGATCATGCCAAAGCAAAAGCACATTATTAGCTTCGGCACTCTTTTTACGAAGGAGGAAGGATTCTCTCCAATTCTATTGGGAGTTAGCATATCGCAACCGATTTGAAACTCTTTCGGAGCCATGGCCGGTCTTCCTGTATTCAAGCAATGATCAACTGCTGGGGCAATGTCGTGCTACCGTGTTCCGGCAGCGCAGGATTGCGCAGATCTACCTATCCATTGACGGAATTCTGCCCGTGCTTCGGAACACGGCCAAAACAACCATCCACGGAAGCCGGAATGTTTTTCCCTTTTACTAGGCACATATGGTGGTATGCCGTCACTAACTGGGTACATATAGGACCTTATCATACCTAAGTACCTATTTCCACAAGTGATGAAATGGACCCTTTGCCCTAATTGAGATTTTTGAGGGGTTCCGTCCCGCTGGACAGAATTGGAGAAATTGGAGATCGTACCTCGAGCTCTTTCAAGACTACCTGCTATGTTATGCTGTGGGTAAAGTATTCTGAGATTGGTCTAGGCCCAGTAACTCACCGTCTTTTGTCACATTGTTTACCCTGCTCTTCGGAGAAGCTAGGCGTCTTTATTACCCCCTAAATGGATCCTCGAAGAGACTATAAGGCTTCATAGATGCACCGCAACGGGGCTCTCGGGAACAATTTCGGCGATCGACTTAAATAAGCTTCTCGACGTCAAGCTGTGACACTGATGAATTTAAACCCATAGGTATGGCATCCCCATACACCTTCGTCCAACGACAGAGACGCTGTGGAACATCCCATACCACGTCGTTGAACCGATCTCGCAGAGATTGTGATAGGTCATCACGCAGGGAGGACTTATTCTCAGATTAGCTCTTTGACAACGATGGAGATTACCCCCAGTCCCGCCGATAATCATATACTATGAGCAGATTTATCACTCCGGAGTATTTCTAGCTAAATACTGATAACACAACGGTTAAGGTTGGGTAAGCCCCCCAGTCCTCTGGGAACTCACTGCTACAGTATTAAAGATGACACTATATGGCCTGGATTTTCATACGTAGAGTAGCATTCTACCCGCAAGACCGGGCTAGCACCAGCTAACGTCCTGGCCTTGGCCTCTTCGACAACATAACTACCTACGATGGTGTTGAACTACCGAGGTCGAAGTCCATAACAGGTCAGCTAGTATCGATGGGTTACTGAAAGCCACCATCCATAATTTCTCGCACAGCTCGTTGGCCCCTTGACGCTTCTTATAGATATTTTTAGCTCGTTTATGTATGAAAGTCTTGCCGGTTTCACACCATACCTGATGCTGTACTACATTAGTATAGATGCTAGCTTCCACTTCCTAAGCTATGGATACTTCCGCATTCAACCCGGACGGCGGTCGATAGTAACCTCAAGACCGATAATTTCGCGCCCGGCTAAAGACACTCCTGCGTGGTGAGTCAATCGCTTTTTCAACCAAGTCGTATCACCATTATACCGATGTGTTAAAGGAGGTGTCCGCGTCGCAATACCAGCGGAATCCTAATAAGAAAATAACGAAGCTTGTAGATAAGGCAAGCGACATACTGGTGCTACCGAGTAGCATGGTCATGCAATGCACATGTAGGTGTATGCGCTAACTCGAGCATAACTGCATACGCCTACGCACAACCTCCGTACTCCATATTTGAATATTCAAACCTGGGTGGAAGGATATAGCTATGTAGAGCATATATTGATATTGTTTGATATCGATATACCCGGGCGTCAGCGCATACACGTATTCACCATCGCCACTTAGTATGGCGTCCATCCGGTAGGACGGAATTACTACTGGGGCTATGCTCTCTCACTTCTCGATTAGTCAACGAACTTCCCCCAACTTAACCCCACGATCGACATATCAAGACTATCGGTACGTCTCAGAGATCACGATCGGGTCAATATAAATCTCGGCACCAACTACGATGCAGCATCAACCGTTTTCGGCTGGGGGGCGAAACAAGCATATCGTCTCGCGGAATACCCATGACTTGTAAATTATAAGGTAAATCGCAATTGGTAAAAAATCTGGACCCTCGAGTTGGCCTGCATGGCATATGTATGTATGTCGGGTTTGTGTAGCTGCTACATAGTTATCGAAGCAGTATATGGCGATCCGGGACGTCGAAAGCTAAGAGAGAACTATAGCAAATCGTATATATTACACTTATAAGTAGTTACATAATGACGCCATATATATATTTCATGTCGAGAGGATGAGGAAACGAATGCACAGGCAATGCCGGCAAAAGGTCTCCCTCACCTGATTAGACCTACATACGGATTGATCGGTGGTGAAGCGTTGGAAATCTTTGCCACCTCGATAGTTCCATACGACCGCTGTGACGTTCTCACCCTCTGAGCTGCAAGACGCGCACTATACAGGAAACAACGGCGTCGAGAGCTCTGAGGAGATTCGAGGAATATGCATGAGATGCATGGATTGGCGGCCGCAGGAAATAGGCTACTGCGCGCCGTATCTTGCATGCTACACTACAGTAGTGCGGCTGGGCGTCCCAGCCTACCGTCGTACCGACACGGTAACCGAACCAGCTCTATTGTGTACATGCGTGCAGTGGTGCTCGGAGGATGGTCCCGCATTCGGGAAGATACAGAGCTCGCAAGGTTTTGGATCCCTCACGGCGCAACTGATCTGGGGACTATCAAAGTCACGACCGAGGATCAACCAAGCCAGCAAGGGAGGCAAGCTACCTTAACATAATGCTTTGATTCATTCATGCCGAAAACTGGGATCAAGGTTGTGGAGGAGAGACCCCACATACATACAATACTAGGTATAGGACAAGTTTCTCGTTGCGGTGAGGAATTCAGGCTCTTGTTAGACCCATTCCCCTAATAAGTTGGTTCACTGCCATTTCAAAACGTGCTCGTCGCCAATCGACTAGCAGCGTTTCTGGCGTCCACGCGGTCCTCGTCATCCTCCTCAGTAAGCCCGGGCAATCCCGTACTGATCCCGCTACCGCTGAGCGCCCTTGACCCCGGGCGCTGCGCGTTCTCGTTGTCCTCTTCCTCGGCGACATTAGACATGAAGCTCCCTGACATGCTCCTATCCGTGCGCCGCGGGACACCGCTCCAGGCATCACCCTTAGGCCCCTGACTTGCTGCAAGACTCGAGCGTCTAACCGTAGGATGGGCTTCGCGTCCTAGTCTGCTCAGCCCACCCGAAGCATCGATCGCTCTTATATCGGGCCGAACACTCTCTAGGAGTGCGAGGGTGCGTCGCTCGGCTTCGATTTCGCGAGTCACAAACTCTCGAATGCTTAGGCGCAGGTCCGCGGCAGTTCTTGCGAACCACTTGCGACGCTCCTGCACTAGGTTCTGTGTTACCCTCGAGGTTTTCTGCATTAGTTCTTGCTCAGCGCTCCTTGCTTCATCTAAAGCCGCGATTGCCTCATCGACTTTTTCACGTCGTACGGTCGAGTTAGCTCTCAGCCTATCGGCGGCGTTGAGCTTGCTCCGCGTACTCTCCTGGGCCTGTAAGAACTCGCGAATCAGGAGTTGCCTGTTCGTTAGTGTCTCCTTAACGATGAATGCATCCTGTGAATGATACTGGAACGGATCGCCGAGGGTCGTCGCTTCGGCAGTAGCCTGGGCTGCATGGTAGTCACCCACAGTCTGTACAATCTTGCCGAGCTTCCGGTAGGCATTGGCTAGGCCTTGATGCGGCTCTTGGACATTCATTGCGCCAAGCTTGACGCCGAAGTCGGACTCTGATAATCCTAACCCTACTGCTCTGTCAGCTATTGGCAATCTTTTAAATGTGAGATATGAGACGACGTAACGCACCTCTGCGAGATTTGACAAGCCGGTCGACCTTGTGGCCAGCATCCATCGAACCTAGGTAGAATAATTTCACTATAGGACGTGCTTCTGATAGCTCGGGCGTGTCATCGGGTGGCGGCGCGAACTGCTTCAGCACCTTCCTCCGCACGCCAGTGGCCGGTTGCTTTTTCTTAACCATGGGGCTATATCCAAAATCACTCTCCACGAATAAAACCATCTCGTCATCTTTCATAAGGGTCTCATTGCCGCACACGTAGTTAAACCATCTCTGCATGAGAGCCTTGACCCTCGTCTCGTCCTCGTCGGTCCCAGCGCCCGCAGACGTCACGGAGGGCGGCACTGCCGGAACAAAGGCATCTGGGTTGGCAGATACTAGGTGTTCGGCAAGCTTGATGAATTCGGAATGTAAACGGCGCACATCGCGGAATTGGGTGGTTCGGAATTTAGGTATATTAGTCTGGAGACATTAGCATATTAACATCGAGGGCATACACACCCCCTATCGCAGTTGAGACTTACGTGCACATCAAATCTCAGGATGGGGTCCTTGCGTCCCGTGCGTTCCAGTCCCGTAATCTTTGCCTGCAGCTTATACTGAGGACCTTTCGGTCTCTGGGCCTGCTGACCCTGTTGGCCATGCCCTGCTGCCGGGTTATCGCCTGCGGGTCTCCCTTGTACATGCGACTGCGGTGACACGCCTGCTTGGTGTGGTTCATGTGTAACATCTGACTGTTCCGACGGTGTTGGCTGCTCTGAGGGGTCGTATGCTGATGTAGAGGCCGTGCTGCTCGCCGTGCCCGGCCGCCTGAAAGCATTGACGCCTGGGTCTTCGTGCGCGAATCCATTGCTTGAATCTTGGGTTGCATATTGATACGGCATAGGGGGCGGCGGTTCGCTGCCTACAGAGCTAAAGGTGGACTCATTGTTGCGGCGAGGTGAAGCGGACGGCGACGACGAGCCCCAAGGGGATGGGCCGGCCGGATGCTCATCATCGGCTATTGTAGAGCGGTAATCCATTGCGTCTAGCAGAAGGCAGCAGTCGGAGCGAAAAGGGGATCGGTAGAAGTTGACGGGTTCAATGGAGTGGTAGTACGATAGGCGTAGGGAGCGTCAGGGGGTCGCATTCCAGGAAATCCACCTGTAGCGCCAATGCTCAACTATGAGTATCGGGATTCGCGGCGTCGACTATAACCTAGAGTTGTTTAATAGAATTGGCTATGGTTAGTGGAGGACTAGCAATCAGTCGGCGCCCTGAAGTCGGAAACCGGCTGCCTTCGCAAGCTACATACACTGAAATTCATCATCAGTGGGGAATCCTGTAAGGAATAACTCGCTAATGGTGACTGGTCCGTGCGTTTTATCAGCTCAAGGCGGGTCGCAACTTCCCGTCCAGCCGTCACTGGTACATGTAAACCGCCTGTCACAGCTAACGGAGAGTGGTCTGTGCACTTATACAGATGCTAAACATCAAATTGCTTTTTGCAGGAGTTAGTTGGTTACACAACCTACACGAGCTGCAACAGACTTGAATCTCCAAATTTAAATGTCGAAGTCAATTGCAATGACAGAAGCTTGTGCAAACTTCATGTCTACCTAAAGTTTTCAAGCTAGATTGCCTAGCTTACCTACAGAGTCTACCAGTTCCATGGTACTCCCAGTAATGACCTTGCTATTCCCTTGTCGTTGTAGTCTACGGTATGAGCTTATTCGCACTCACGTGCCGAGCTCCCCTGAGATACCCTCAGTTGGTCCGACTTTCACCGCTATATTCGAGGCATTTTAAGAGCACGCTCCTCAAATATAGGAGCTTCTCTAGCCGCAATGTTGCGACTCAAGATCATGGCATTAATTATGTCCGAAACATAGGTATCATAGCCCATGTCGATGCAGTATGTCTCTCAGGAGTCTTATAAGTATGCTACTGTCTATCGATCACCGTTCTAATTAAGGTCTAGGGGAAAACTACTACCACAGAGCAGATGCTCTACAACAGTGGGGCCTTAAAACATGCAGGAAGTAAGTCGTAACCCATGCCTACAATATAGCCTATGAGTTGAGAGGAAGTGAATAAGGGGAGATGAATGGAAGAATCGTGATTATGCTCATAATTGGCTAATACACGTTGTTAGACGTTGATCATGGGGACACCGTGACCGATTTCTTGCCTATGGAGAGGCAGAGAGGAATTACAATCCAATCCGCCGCAATTACCTTTCACTGGCCCTCGAAGGAACGTCTAAAATCAGGCAGTCGGCAGTATATAATCAACCTTATTGATACGCCTGGCCACGTTGACTTTAGATTCGAGGTTGAGCGTTGTATGTATATTCTTGATGGAGCTGTTGTGGTAATGGACGGTGTCGAGGGTGTCGAGGCACATACCGAGAGAGTCTGGGCTACAGCTCAGGAGTTCAGAGTGCCTCGTATCATCTTCGTCAACAAGCTCGATCGCGACGGTGCTTCATTCAAGAAATCCGTGCAAGACATTGGTCTGAAACTCAACGGCATGCCACTGGTCTGTCAGATCCCCTGGTGGGGCGGGGAAACCATCAGGGGTGTAGTCGATGTCATCAGTCGTTCTGTTGTGAGCTGGATGGGAACCAAAGATACCCCCGAAGAGTTATCAAAGAAGATACTCGAAGGAACTATTAAAGATGAAGTCGAGCGTGCTAGAGAGAAGCTAGTCGAGCAGCTCTGCGAGAAGGACGATGAGCTCTTGGAGCTCTGGTCCGTTCACGGGAAAGACCTGTCTGATTCCGACATTAAAAAAAGCATTCGTCGTGTCATCAGTGATGGTGAGGGGGCCCTGATCCCCGTTTTTGCGGGATCCAGCTTGAAGAACATTGGTGTTACTGCTTTGCTCGATTCTGTCAATCACTATCTGCCTAGCCCCTCCGATCGTCCTGAGCTTGAAGTCCGTGTTGGACGAATACAGCAACCCCTTAGTTGTATTCTTGAAGAACCGAAATCCTCCAAAAAATCACACTCACATGTTGAGGCGCTGGCTTCGGTTTTCAAGGTAGTCAATGACCCCCGTCGAGGGATGCTCACTTTCGTGCGGGTTTACCATGGTGTTCTGAAGAAGAATACCCCCATGTGGAACGCTAGCCTACAGCATTTCGAAAGGCCGCTGAACATGATGCATATATCAGCAGCACAGACAATTGAGATACCTCATCTATCTCCAGGGCAGATAGGCGCAATCACAGGCCTAAACGCTGCAAGGACAGGAGATACCTTATTGACTTTTGGTTCTAATAAACCACCTCCATCAATACTTGGGAACATACAAGTACGGCCGCCAGAAATCCCCCCCGCTGTGGCCTTCATTGTTCTTGATGCATATACTCCTACCGGTGCGAAAACCCTGGAGGCGGCCTTGGAGAATCTATCCAGAGAAGATCCTAGTTTGCGGTGGTCTCAAGACGAGAAGACAGAGCAGTACACCTTGTCCGGGATGGGCACACTTCACTTGGAAGTTGCGCGTGACCGTCTTGAGAATCATTATAAAGCTGAGGCATATTGGGGTGCCATCTCTGTTGATTATAAAGAATGCTTAGCAGCACCGACAGCTCCTCATCGGGCGGTCTTTGATAAGGTTGTAGCCGGAAAATCTGGGAAGGCCGCCTGCTCCGTGGTTATCGAACCTCTCGAAGAGCACGATCAATCCGCCCTATCAGGGTCATATATCGAGCGGGATGGAAATATCATTCAAGTCGTGTTCACAAGGGATGGCGCCGTGTCTGACATTGAGGGGACCAGGCAATATCTTACGAATGGTGTAATATCGGCGCTCGCGAGAGGACCCCGTCGAAACTCTCCAATGCATCAGTGCCTCGTTACCATTACATATGATCCTGCTACCGACTTCGGCCCAAGTGCTAGCTCACACCTCGTTGGGGCTGCTAATAAAGCAGTAAGGGAAGCTCTCAAGGAAGCCCACCAACAAGGAATAGTTAGCATCCTCGAACCAGTTATGAAGGTCACGATCGTCTGCCCCGAAGTGTCTGCGGGCGCGGTTCAGCATGACCTTCACACGGCCCGCGGAGGCCACGTCCTCGAGGTCAAGGACCTACAAGAATCGCAAGTCCGGGAAGGCGGCGCCATCGACGTGTCCGATATCTACGCCCCACCGGATCCATACGAATTCCAGACGACCCTCAGAGAGACGCGGAAGGGTCACCTACGGATGCTCGAGATCACCGCCCGCGTGCCGTTTGTGGAGATGTTAAACTATGATACCCTCCTCCGCGGTAAAACTCAAGGTCGGCATACCCTGACGATGGCTCTGGACACATTTGAGAAGGTCACAGGTCCGAGAGAAAAGGCTCTCTAATGTATATTTCCTGGTTAGATTACATGGATGGGCTATATTTGATCCCCATTTTTATGCACAAGTTATGTGCGTGCTCGGAAAATCTCACCACTAGAATAGTGTATCATTACCATCAATACTTACGTAGGTACATACGATGAGGAGGACCAGTTGAGGGTAATAGTTACCTACGACTAGACCAAAAATAATGGGATCGCAGTATGCAAGTTACTTCATGAACTCTGTTTAAGCCTTTGGTCAAATCGACTTCAGCTACGATACCCAGCATGAAACAATTCATAGCCAAGTAGCCTAAAGAGGACGATGTTTGGCACGGTATCCCAATCTTCTAGGTAACGACGCAGTTCCAAAGCGAGTCTAACTAATATCAGCGATTCCATCATCCTTACCCAGCTGGAAGCCCCTAAGTTTCATATAACGCGACTTCCCGAAAGATCTATTCCAATTGTTGGACGATGTCACATTATAATCTAGAGTACCAACATCCCGAATACATAATAGCTGGGGGAATTATCAATGAAAAGAATATCATCTGCAAACGGAAAAGGTATCTACCAGGTTATGAGAATACCAACTTCTTATTGGTTAGAGACTCAATGTTAGCATCGGCTTCCCGACTTCGGGTAGCTGCAGGCAGCCGAGTGCAAAGCATGGGTCGAAGGAAGGGGTTTGAAACATACCGGCTTCAATTCCCCTGAGGCCGCCACGCCACTTTCAACCTATCAAGAAAGAAAGTCGATTTTTCTGTCAGAAATCACACCGTTAACGATGTTGTTGGTTTGCTTGTTGTGTGGCTTGGACGTTGCCCCGCGGCTATGGACCGTTTGTAGACCGACGCACATAGCAGAGCCTCTCCAAGGTCCCCATGTTGGAGTCCCCCAGTCATTTCACAACAGGCGCGAAAGTGCCTTGCCTATAGTATTGGAAAAAGAGGCGTCCAATGAAAATAGAGTCATTTGACAAGGCATCCGACCAGTTGCATGGTTTGCTGATGCTGTGGCCAGCTGTCGCCGGTTTCGTTTCGATGTGGTCGAATCGCCGCGTTTGAAAGGCGGCAAGGTGCACAGCAACAGTTGTCCAGCACCAGGCCGAAGTACACGCTCTTTCCAAATCTGTAGAAACCTAAGGCACACTTAAGTGTGGCCATAGCCCTCAAATTAAATATTTACACATGTACTTTACTTACTCAAGATTCTGCTTGTAACCTGTCCTCCTTCTACTTAACAACACCCTACGAATTTCCACGAAATTCAGTAAAATCTCACTAAACAATCACACCCCAGACTTACCTTTATGACAAAGATCATCAATATGGGCAGTATTGCGGATAGTACTGCGCTTAGAAACCAGCCAAGTGCTGGGAATCTCTCCATTCTCACCAAGGTAGACAAGTTGCGCGAGCTCATCGGCACTAAAGTCGCCCTACCCCAAGTTTGTCTCTCAAAATCCCATAGGAAGTCCCAGCTCGGAGTTTCTAATAATATCTAGCTCGTTGTCGTCGGAGATCAGTCCTCCGGGAAGAGTTCGGTGCTCGAAGGCCTAACAGGTTTCGGATTCCCTCGAGATGCCGAACTATGTACACGTTACGCGACACAAATCACCTGTCGCCGCGAGAGCGAGCAGAGCATAGATGTTTCTATCATACCTCATGCTGACGCGGCTGCCTACGAGCAAGAGCGCGTCAAGAAATTCCATCGTACCCTGAAGGAGATGACCCCCGAGAGTCTTGCTGAAGTTTTCAAAGAGGTCGGTTCCATCAAGCTGGATACGATTTTACGAAAATCTGTTAACATCTATCACAGGCAAACGAGGCGATGGGCATAAGAACCTCAACCAGGTTTACATCTTCTGACGGTTCCAGTCTTCCAGCATTTAGTGAACACATACTCAAGATCGAGAAGCTTGGTCCAGATGTAAGATTCAATATAAACTGCAATATCTTCGCCGAAAGTTGATTCTAACTCGGCCCAATAGGAGGAGCATTTCACTGTCATTGATGTGCCAGGAATTTTCCGAAAGGAGACCGAAGGTGAAGACTCCTTGCAATCCTATACACTTATTAGAAGCGCGTATGACGCTAACAATAGAACCCATAGGCGTTACTACCGAGGCCGACATAGATCTTGTCAGAAACATGGTAGAGAAGTACAGTATGTCCCTTCCGCAATCACTTTCGCACTCTATGGAGTCTAGTCATGGTATAACTTGCTGACATCTTTACAGTGAAGGACACCAGAACTATGTAGGTTACGTTCTATAGTGTGGCGACAGTCCTAATCTAACCCGATCTCTGCTTTAGTATTCTAGCAATCATGCCTAGCAACGTAGACCCTGCAACACAGGAGATCCTAAAGCTAGCGAAGAAAGCCGATCCGTCTATGATAAGAACCATGGCTGTCCTTACGAAGCCGGACTTGGCGATTGAACGCACAATGCAGCAGATCGCTATCGATCACGTCCTTGGCAAAAGAAGCGACCTCACACTAGGCTACTATATTGTCAAGAATCGTGGACCCGATGATGTTGACAAGACCCTTGAGCAGGGACAGGTTGACGAGCGACGATTTTTCTCCGAGGCCCCCTGGACAGTTCTCCGGAGTACGGCCAAGGCCGGCATAACCGCGTTGAAGGCACGCGTCCGCGAACTTCTTGTAGATCTGATTAAGAAGGAGTTCCCGAAACTCAAATCGGATGTCGTGAAGGAGTTAACGGCTTTGAGATCTCAGCTTGACAAGATGGGCCAATCGAGAAGCAACGAGCATACGCAGAGAGCCTACCTCAACAAGATGAGTGAAGCTTTTCAGACGCTGGCTCGAGATGCTCTGAACGCATATTACACTGGCAGCAAACTATTTGATGAACGCCACGATATCAGACTCATCACTCGCGTAGTGGAAGCCAGCGAGGAGTTCTCGGATGTTATGTGGAAAAATGGCCATACTCGGGCCTTCGCATCTGGTTCAACCACTGATGATGAGGAGAAGACACTGACTACACCTCCTGATGCTGACTTGCTTCTCGAACTTGAGGATAGCGATTACTCTGAACTAGATGAGATATTCGATCCATCGGATACCGTTATGCCAGACGTCAGCGGTGAAGAGCAAATCATGGACTACATCGAGGGCGTCTATAAAGAAAGTCGTGGGCAGGAGCTCGGAACGGTAAGCCACAATGCAATAATGCTTTTAAGGTCATAAACTAACTTGCGTCTTGCAACAGTTTGGCGGTGCCCTTGTATCGACCATGTTCAAAGAGCAGTCCAAGAAATGGAGACCGATTACACTGTCTTATATAAGCCGTGTCGTTCTTGCGGTTCACCATTTCATTTCCGAAGTCATCAAAGAAGTCTGTCCCGATGAACGTGTACGCGAAGAGCTTTGGAACGGATATCTCCTCGAAGAGCTTCAGAAATCCTATCGCAGAGCCATGGACAACGCGAAGTTCCTACTTGATATCGAACGTGAAGGGATACCTATAACGCATAACCATTACTTTAACGACAATCTCCAGAAGGCCCAGAGCAGCCGCTTGGTTTCGGCTATGGAGAAGCTCGGAATGGAAAAGAATCTGGGCATCACAGACGAATCCGGCCAAGTCGTCAGGCAGCAAACAGGTGTTTTCCTCCCCCGAGAACAGTTGAACAACCTCTCATTCAACCTGGCCAACTCGGACCATGTACGAGAGTACATGCACGACATTCTCAAGAGTTATTACAAGGTCTCTCGCAAGCGGTTTGTTGACGTCGTATGCCAACAGGCTGTCAACCACTACCTACTGCAAGGCGAAGGCAGCCCTCTCAAGATCTTCAGCACCCAGATGGTGCTCAGCCTGAACGCGGATCAGCTAGACATGATCGCTGCGGAGGACGCGCCCGTCAAGCTACGCAGAGAGAAGCTAGGACGGGATATTAAGAGTTTCGAAGGTGCTTTGAAGGTATTGAAAGGCTCCAGCTGAATTGAGCTATGGGAGACCCGTAAGCTAGTGGTTGTACCGAGTGTATGTTATTTTGTCACAATTACATTCCCGTGGCGTCTTCGGTTCAGATAGGGCGGCGGAGAAGGGGGCGGATAGGCAGATAGACAATGGAGCTCGCAAGTCTGTACGGAACGCTGTTATAGCTACGCTAACGAATTCAACTCATTGACCCTAACATTCCTCCCCTATAATTCGCCATACTCCCCAAACTAGGTACTCCAAAGAATTAGTGGTAAATGCTCATTGATGTGAGTCGATTCCTGCCCCCTTGGCGTACTACCAGGGGGGGCAATGAAGTGCATTGTGAAACGAGCATATCTCAATCAAGACTCAATTTGTAGGTCTTCTGTACCGATTTCATCGACGTCTATGTTGCCGCTCTTGGTGATGATTATAGTAGACTCCGCTGTGGGGGTAAATAGGAGGACCCATGGGTGCAGGTATTCCAAACGGACGCTCTGGCCTCGGGCTCATTGTACTTGATTGTGATGAGTCCGAGGATATATCGAAGGCCGCTAGATATATCGTCCTTCCGATTACACCTGGTCCGATAAGGAGCGGAATAAGTTGACCAGCCGTGTCAAGGTTGTCGACATTCGTTAGACCATTCCAAGTAATAGTTAGTTCCGTCGCAGCGACTAAAATGCATACGACTATGAACCGTACTACTGAATTCATAACTTGGAGGTGGGCGCGGTCCTCCTCCGACCTTAAGTCAGTGTTAGCGAGGATGAAAAATAGTATTTTAGGATTCGTACTTATAGGCTCGACTACTAGGTCGATCATAAGGGAGTTCCCTGAGCGCCGACACTAAAGAAATGGTAGAAATGAGGATAATTATTGCTTGGAATGCCATATTGACACCCCTCGATTCGCCCGAATGGAGAAGCGAGGGGTGAAAAAGAAATCCGTAATATTGGCAATCATCTAATCTTGCGATGTCACTTGTCCAGAACCATAGTTGGAATATAGCGACTCCGATACTTAGAAGACTATACGCGACGAGGAAGCGGAGACCGGGAGGTACTCTCGACCACCGAGTAGGATCGATATCCGGATCGTAACAGGTAAGTAGCCGCCAGAAGTAGATAGGTATTAAGAAGTAGTTGTATCCAAAACACAGGAGAAGAGTGACATAGATATCCAATGCTGAGACAGAGCCCTGAACTGTCTGTGCGATAACAGCGATGAAGGTTGCGGCAATGAAACAGATGAATGCAAAGCGAAGGCCCGCAAGTTCTTCGACTGCGAAAATATTTGCCAGTATACCTGCATACCAATTCAGATAGAAACCGAGACGTATACCCAAGCCATACATGTCAGAGTTCCCTTCGACGCTGCAGTTCGACATTGTGGAGTCAAAGAGGGGGACAATCTTACACAACACAACATCGTTTATATAGTAGCAGAATAATCTCATATTATACTAGAGATTGATACTCAAGGGCAGGCTCTGCTATCAGCATATCCTAGCTCTTCAGCTCTCTCGATCTAAGCCACCATTGTAACATGAGGCAGGCTAGGGTGTTCCATTGGATATAGAAGCTGAATTAGACGTAATCATCGGTATATAAGCGGGCTCCAAGGATAGGTCCTAATTACTAGGATGCAGAAGTAAAGCTTGACTCCAGTACGGCTATGTACAAAACGCTCTTTGGGCGATAGATAGCCGTTTGGTTGGATCTTGATCCGTTTGTGATTTTAGTACCCCCTGAATAGACAACATGATTAATCGTGTTCTTGTTCTGAGTGAAGGCTTACACGAATCGATACCCGAATTTGTACTGAAATATTTAACGGATTCCGTTGAACGTATTGAACCTACTCGCAGGTTACAGGCATGCGACGTGTCAAACCTCGAACAAGGCTCGGAGGTTCATATCTAGAGCTGAATGTAGCATACGCAGAAATCCCCCATTTGTTGTTGCCCCTACCAGATAGGCACGAACTATCTGATTTAAGGGAATTATAAGTTTAGAGCATAAATTTGAGAGTGATAATACAACGCCATATTACATATATGATGGATAGGTACGGAAACGTTGGCTATTGTCCTCGATGGAAATGCGATTAACAATTCAAGAATCAACCGCTGCCTCCCGTATATCAAAATTTCGCTTATGTCGTAGAAAGATTGTTCTGTATTTGGTTCTTGTAGGTCCTCGGAGACATTCTGTATGATCTGGAATTCTTTCATGGCGTATTTTTGATATTGGGACTGAATCCATGGATGCACACAACAATGTATTCTGTAAAAATAGGGGGAGGGGTTAGCACTAAGTTTTTGCTGACTCTGATACTCACTAATTTAATATACCTATTAGTTGCATATATAGTACGATACCCGTATTTAATTCACCGATAATGTACTAGAGCTAAAAGCTTTGGTGGGGCAGGCATGGTTTAAGGTGGTGGGGATAGTGGGGCTTCGAGCAAGAAACTTAGCTCTGGGCTGACCTCAAGTGCTCTTCCTCAAGAGCTTCACCTTTTTTAAATTTTCTTAAAAATTGCGACCAACATTAATCAGTCTCAATTTGATCGAATTCTAACACCGATCGATCATGGGAAAGAAGTTTCGAGTAAGTTATGGATCCGTGATCGTATAGAGTTTGTGTAATGGTTCGAACTAATTATTCATTGAAGGGAGGTCGCAAAGGCGGCTCCAATCGCGGTGGTCGTCGCAACGGACCCGCGACCTATCAGTCCTACGATGCAATCGTAAAGGAAAACAAGAATCTAGAGAAATTTTATAATAGCGCCATTCCTTTAGAGGAGGCAGAGAGAACTGAGTTCTGGGAAGCCTTGAAACGAGAACTGCCCAATTCCTTCCGTTTCTGCGGATCCAAGGGCCACGCACTTGCTGTCAAGCGACTACTAGAGACGAGATATGCGCCAGACATCGTTAAGATCGAGCGCTACGATGGCGAGCCTGTACAGGCCCCTCAACCGGTCCCCTGGTACCCTGACCAGCTCGCCTACTCTATGAACACCCCAAAGCACGTCATTCGCAAGTTCCCGCCCTTCGCTGCCTTCCAGAAATTCCTTGTTTCCGAGACCAGCGTTGGCAATATTAGTCGGCAAGAGGTTGTCAGCATGATCCCCCCACTTCTCATGGATGTTGAACCCGGCATGACGGTTCTGGATATGTGCGCAGCACCTGGCAGCAAAGCTGCCCAGCTGCTTGAAATGGTCCACAGTGGAGAGGAGGCTAGAATCCGAAAGTTCATGCAGACCTTCGGCGACACAAAGCCGCAGGCTGTAGAAGATGATAACATCGACCTTTCGGTGGATGCTGGCGATGATGGTCGTGCGACTGGTCTTCTCATTGCCAATGATGCGGATTACAAGAGGAGCCACATGCTTGTCCACCAACTTAAGCGACTTGCTTCCCCGAATCTTCTCGTCACAAACCACGACGCTACCCTTTACCCCGCTATCAAGCTACCTCGAGATCAAGATCATCCTGAAAAGGGACAGTATCTAAGATTTGACCGGATCCTTGCGGACGTGCCTTGTTCCGGAGATGGAACCTTGAGGAAGAACGTTAACTTGTGGAAGGATTGGCAGCCTGGAAATGCTCTGGGGCTTCACGTTACTCAGGTTCGGATTTTGGTTCGCGCTCTCCAGATGCTAAAGGTTGGTGGTAGAGTGGTTTACTCTACTTGCAGTATGAACCCCGTGGAGAACGAAGCGGTCGTTGTGTCTGCCATTGAGCGCTGTGGTGGCCCGGATAAGATTGGGATCATTGATTGCAAAGATAGACTTCCGCTGTTGAAGCGAAGTCCTGGAATGCATCAATGGCAGATCATGGATAAGTCCGGCCGCGTTTGGAGCAGCTGGGAGGAAGTACAGCAGCACGTCTTAACAACGGAAGGACCCATGCCTAGCAAGCTTTCGGACACTATGTTTGCTCGACCAGACACTAGCGACTGCTCTGCGCTTCCCCTGGACCGATGCATGAGAGTCTATGCCCACCAGCAAGATACTGGCGGGTTTTTCATCACCGTACTTGAAAAGAAGGAAGAATTTAAGGCCAAGCCGGAGACAAAGGCCCGTGCGCCCAACAGTACAACTAATGGTGCTGATAAAGCGGAGCAGGAAACCAAAATGGAAGTGGAAGAGGAAAAAGCCGCCATAGGTGAACCGACTGATGTTCTTCCGACGGTTGGGCCTAAGAGAACGTTGGATGATGATGCTGAGACACAACCAGAAGTTAAAAGACAGAAGACGGCGGAATTAGAGTCGAATGAGAAACCAGAGGCTCAATCCGAAGCTGTTACCGAAACCGAGCAAGCTCCTCCCCTCGAGAATAAGACAGAGGAGGCCAATCCCGAGACGAAAGCTGCTCCCAAGAATAATGCTCAACCCGACCGAAAGGTGAAGCCATCGGATGGTAACTATGAAGAGCCGTTCAAATACTTGCCATCCGATCACGCCGTCATTAAGGATATTCAATCATTCTACAAAGTCTCATCACGCTTCCCTGCGGATCGTTTCATGGTACGGAACGCCATGGGTGAACCGGCGAAAGCTATCTACTACACTAGCGCCCTTCTTAGGGATATTCTTGTCGAGAATGAGGGCCGCGGCGTTAAGTTTGTGCATGGTGGTGTCAAGATGTTTATGAAACAGGATGCCCCATCCGCGGAAGTTTGCAGATGGCGAATACAGTCGGAGGGTATGCCCATTATCGAGGGATATGTCGGCCCAGACCGAGTCGTTCGCCTGACCAACAAGGAGACTTTCCATACACTTCTAAAGGAGATGTTCCCTAAGTTTATCGACGAAGACTGGAAGAAGCTCAACGAAATCGGTGAGCGAGCTAAAGAGATTGGGATGGGTTGTTGTCTTCTCGTTGTAGAGCCGGACGGAAGCGACCCGGACTTCTCCGAGCGCATGGTTCTCCCGCTATGGAAAAGCTTTCATTCACTAAACCTCATGCTCCCGAAGGAGGATCGATCTGCGATGCTTCTTCGTGTTTTCAATGACACCTCGCCTGTTATTAATAGGACGCTAAAGGATTCGGCGAAGAAGGAGGCCGAGGCTGCTAATGCCGATGCTGAACCCAAGGATGAGGTTATGGAAGACGCACCCGGCGCGGAAGTGAATGATAAAGAAGAGGTGCCAGCGCCCCATAACGACGCCGACGATGATGTTGATGATACAACGGAGGGCGGAGCTAAGCTAGATGGGACGGTTTAGGGAGGGTTCTTTCTTCTGGCGCATCGGAGTAAAATCGACTAAAATTTGGGCCTGGTTCATGGATTGGGATTTGAAACAAAACGAGGTACGAAGATATTCACAAAGAGGTATCACGAAGTTATATGTGAAGGGGGCTTATATTGAATTATCCACGGGGGAGTGGGCTTGGCTAGCAAAAATTAAAGTACGTACCTAGACTTACATTTTCGCTTATTCCAAGGTTGTCGTACAATGGGCGCCTTGTCTATAGTATATAAGCCTCGGATTTCAGCGATATATAATATATGACTGCTTCGAAGAGCTCTTGAAACCCATCTGGATCTCTCCATCTAACCATCTAGTAGCCCTACAGTCCAATGTATAATTCTATCCACGCCATGTCCGTGAATGGCGCTCACTGGGATCGCGGCGCAGTCTTCTATCCAGGCACCCTCGACTCCGCTGGGATGCGGCTGCTGCCGATCTGTCACAGCGTCCAGATACTCCTTCAGCTTAGCGTAGTTTTCCTCGGTCCCTGGCAGGTCCCCCTTTGTAGCAACTACAAACCAAGGTTTCGCGGCGATATGCAGTCCACCTTCGCTATCGCTAGCTGACTCCTGGAGGTCCGCCACTATCATCTGGCTGCTGTATCCCATCTTGTCTCCCGGAGACCCGGTGCCATCGCCCTGCCAGTCAATCCGGCCCCCGATCTCACGCTCCTTCTCTTCATCCTCACGCATGCGTGCGTACAACCCAACCTCGGTCCAAAGAGCCTTGAGCGCGTCAACAGCGTCGCCGGCGCTTAAATCGACGACAAAAGCCAACACACCGGCCCGCTCCACATGCCGCAGGAACTCGATCCCTAGCCCCCGGTCTAGGTGCGCGCCCTCGATCAACCCTGGGATATCGGCAACCGTGAACCGTGTTCGCGGTTCCGGTTCGGCACCCGGACCCCAACTTAACTGTTCCGACTGAGAGATCACGACAGAGCTGTAGGTCGCGTCGTTGATGACGGCGTGCGAGGCGGGGCGCTGCGGCTTCGGTGTCGGGATAGGACGTCCCTTGTGGTTATCGAGCACTACGGTGCCGATGTTGGGTTGCAGCGTTGTGAAAGCCCAGTTACCAACACGCGCCCGGCTATTCGTCAAGGCGCGTAGTAACGTGCTTTTCCCCGCGTTCGGTAGCCCGACCAGCCCTACATCCGCGAGGAGTTTGAGTTCCAGTTCGAGCTGCATGCTTACGGCGCGTTCGCCCTTCGTTGCGAAGAGGGGTCGGGGCCGGTCTTTCGATACGAAGTGGGGGTTCCCTAGACCCCCGATACCGCCGGCTGCCAACAGGATGGGACGTGGTGTGGGCGTGGATAGGTCTAAGTGGATCGGGGGATCGGGTTGGACGTATATGCGCTCGCGGCGAGGAAGGCGCGGCAGCGTTAGGCTTCGTCGCTCGGTGTTCGATATGCCGGGATATAGCATGAATTTGTGGAGGTGCGGGTGTTCCGGGGGTTCGGGCAGTTCGGCACGAATCGCACCTTCCACATCTTCCACATCTTCCGCTTCCGCAATTTTGGCTTCCGACTCTTTCACAAGCCTATCATACTGCCGCTCCTTTTCCCGCGCCTCTCTGTACCGTAAGTCCTCTTCCACTGCAGGGTCAATACGATCGATTTCGCGAACGACTGTCCCTACCGGCACCTGGATAACGACGTCATTGCCGCGCGCACCACCTCGGCTACTCCCCTGTCCTGTCTTACCACGCCCGGCTCGTAAGATTCGACGACGCGCTAACTTGTGCAGCGAAGTTTCACCATGAACGGCCTGGATGTACACATTACCACCGTGTCCGCCATCGCCGCCATTTGCCGGACCCTCCGCCAGATACGCTTCTCGCAGGAACGAAATGCAGCCGTGACCCCCGCTACCTGCGTGCACCGTGATACGCGCCTTATCCGCGAAGGCCGATACCGCGTAGTCGTCCGGATGGGGGTTGAGACGGGAGTGTGGAAGGGCGGAGCTCGAAGAGGACGGCTCGGTGCTGGTGGCGGAGGGAGACGGCGCAGGAGCTGATGAATGCAGGGTCGTGGTGGTGATACCAGCTCGGCCGATTATCCGTGAGGTGGACCGGAAGAGTGAGGGGTAGAGAAACGGTAGGAATATACCGGAGGCCGGCGGGCACCTAGGAGGCATGTTTGAGTAGTAAAAATTTCAATTGATCCTATATGGAATTCATATCTGTCGTAGAAGCCTTCATTCGATAGCTTCTCGTCCATTAACCAGCTTCCATTTGCTCCTCCTAATTAATTTTTCTGATAAGGTGTCGTTGTCGATAAGCATTTTCGATAAGATAAGGCCGGCGTTAGCTTCCCTAGCTTCCTTGCCCTAGCTTCACATGCCGGCTGCCGGCTTCGGCTAAAGAGGAGGTTAGGTCACATGAGCTTCGGGACATCTTTTCCGTAATTGGTAGAAACTGGAGACGGGACACGGACCCCAACTGCTGCCAACCTCACACGACACACAAAACTAATGAGACTAACATTTAAAAATCTATAGAATCTCTCCAATCTTGATGCGAGCTCGATTGCCTTAATATAGTGCTGCCTGAAGACGTGTAGCCACACTGATGAGTTATTACCCGTTCGACACACCGCGACAAGCGGCCTACTGTGTCCTAGACAAGGGGTTCAACTGGCTTCGTACGCGCCAATGAGCCGCCTTCCTCCACCGTCTCATGAGCCGCTGGACGCGCCCGAAAGGCGGTAGCAGAAAGCGGTGAAGGTAATTGTTGCACAACCTGGGGTCCGGCAAGCTGCGGGCAGCTCGAGCTTGGCATGGATGGCATTGGTGGCAGCCAAATAGACATCCCCCATCTTGGAGCCTCAAACAGCTGTTCGAGACTTTGGCCCCTCTCCCCTTTTTAATCATTGGAATCTCATTGAATCAGTGACGCTCTCTGCCACGTTGGAGCCGAACCAAACGAGTATCTGGGGCAAGCAAGCGCTTGAGAACCCACGGCTCCTTTCTCGGTTCCATATTAAGTCTGCATTTCCGTTGGCTCGTACGGATACATATTCATATATGTATCACTAGAGGTCGGTGTCTCCGTGTCTCTCCGTTTGTCCTCTCTATCTATGTCTCAATATTTCTCGTCCTCTGTGATCGTCTATATTCTTTTCCTATATTCCCATCCCATCCGAGGGTGAAAACCACCTCATGATTTCGTATGTTATGTACCTACCTACCAGCATAGCATAGCATAGCATACATCGCATGCCATCGCTCCAACAATTGCCTCTTACGATTACTGGCTCGTTACTGCAACACTAGACCAGCCGAATTATGCAAACTCTCGATTGGGTTACCCTCATGCATACTGCAATGTACTAGTAATCCTGCCGCCCATTCGAGCCACGACATCTAAATTTCCTCGCTGTGGCCAAACGTGGACATAACTCTGTTCCCCCCTCTCGAACCTCCTTGCTCGCTAAGCTCGTTTTTGGGCTCCGCTGGGCATCTCATCCATATCCTTTCCCATCAGCAATTGGCCTTTTTTTTCTATTTTGTGGGTTTAACGTGCTGCAGCTAGGCTCTGCAAGTCCCAGCAGTCCCAGTCGAGACGGAGCACTTTTTTTGCCAGCCTCTCAAAACCTCACTTCCGCATAGGGGACAGCTTGATCCACCGACTTGCTCTTCTTGCCCTCTCCCGTCGCGGCTTTCTTCGAATTTCTCTCGCTCTCCGCGTTCCCCACGCTCCATCCGAGCGGTATCTTGCACGCCCAGATATCGGTCACATCGGCACGCAAGCTCCCTGCCGTCCTCCTTATTTGCTGCCCTCAATTGACTATCTCGCGGCCACTCAACGGGGCGGTCAGCTTTCGTTTCCTGCAGGCCAACTTTCTGAAGCTAGCCATTGAACTGCTTCTAACAGTTCGACCGATTCCCCCTCTTGCTCCCACGTTGTCTGGCTGCGACTCTGCCCATTGTCAAGCCTGCTGCTGTGTTGTTTCATCGCTATTGTTCATAATACAGGTCAGTCAGTCTTCCTGCCTCGCCTTGGCTGTCCGTTTTTCTCCCTCTTACTTCCCTCTTTTTGCCATGGACCCTTCCCGGGTCATCAAGTGAACCCAGCGTTGTACAATATCCGTCTATACTCTACCTCTCTCCGCCCATGTTCACCACTTCACACATCCCGGCTCTCCTGCCCACCACCTCCGGCTTCACGCCGCTAAGATGTATACCAGGGAACATAAACCCCGCAAGTCCATCATCAGAATGGACCCGGACTGTGCAATCTGCCACGCTCCAGCCAGTCTGGCCTGCGATTGCGAAGCGAAGGGCCTCGAGATTGCTGTTGAGCAAGCTGAGGCCCGGATGATGCAATCCGTGTATAATGACATACGGTAAGAGCTTCGTATTTACCTACCCCACCGCTCGGAATAACTCCAGGCCTGCTATCTCGTGCCAAACGACAACCTACTAAACTTGGACCAGTTCATGGGTTCGAGCACATGCTCAGGACTACATACTTGAGTATTTCCGGCTGCTCACTGAACGACGCAAGGGTGCACATACAGCACACCTGGAACGACTCACAGCACACGCCTACCACTACTACCACGCCCCTCCGCATCCGAACGAGATCGCCGCCGCCCAAGCGACTCTGAAGCGAGGAATTGATGAGGATTGGCAATCCAGCGTTCAGCGGTACCCAGAGGTTTTGGAGTATTTCTACAGCCTTGTCGAGTTAACGCTCCCGCAAGATGACGAACCTGCAGTCAAAGACCCTCCGTTGAGTGCCTTAAGCGGATCACGGAAGGCCAGCAGACGGGGCACATCGACGGCTACGATAGCGGGGGAACCTTTCCATGAAAGGGAACGGAACCCTCTTGCGAGAAGAACACCACCGCCATCTATGGATCGGAGAACACCGGGGCCGGTTGGCAATCCACTGGCTCCGCCTCCCGGTCAGCGAAGGCATAGCAGTTACCGTCCACCGACCGCACCGCCAAGTGCCTACTATCCTCCATTTTGACTTGGGTCATAATTGGACGTATGGTCAGAAGCTTTTTTAATTTAGCTAATAACGACCACGACAGCATTACGTCTGGGTTGGAATAAAACCCATTCTCACCACTTGTAAAATTGGACCACAGCACAACTTACACTTGAACTTACAACACTTACACACGACCCTTATTTTTCTTGAATTAATCCGAAAACAAGAAAGAACGTATTTACGATATTACGAAAGCGTACTATGATCAACGTATCTGTTGCATGGATGGCGGGAAAACGTCCCAGATACCATTTTCGTTTCTGCATAGCGGCGAGACACTGCTCCGTTTTTTTACAACTGTTCAACTGATCAATTTTCCAACCTGTTTTCCATTTCCTTGAGGAACTGGTTCTACTTCGAGCTTGGAGTCATCTAAGACGGGTGGTAATTTCCCGGGAGCTTCATATTGGGCGTACGGAGTGCAATTTGGATTGGGTTGGACGAGCAGGGCAAGGTCGGGCAAGCTTATTTGTGTTTGGTGCTATCTGTTCGTCTTCTGTGTGTGTTGTCCATGCCTGCTTTTTGGGCACATAGGGACCATTTCTGCGAGAGAAAGGAGTTACAATATACCTGTCGTATTATCTGAGCAGAAGAAGCTAGTCAATATACAATATTAATGAAATCCGCGCCAACTGCTCCGCGGCGGTCCTCGGGAGTGGCAGAGAAAGGCACATAAGTTTCTATATTGGGCTAGATTTCTAAAGCAGACGTGTTTGCCATCCGGCCGAGCACCAGACATGAAGCATCCAGCACGCCACAAAAATAGAGCTACTGTAGCCGTCCGTCCGTCACATGTCCGGTCCCCTACCTATGACAATGCGGCTGACACGTATACTACGGAAACTGGGTGGCCTACATAAATGAGCGGCTCGAACTCGGGATTTTGATAAGCGAGCGGACGGAGACGGGTAAGGTAATATAATGAGTACCCAAGTTAGTAACAAGCTTCGATCTGGCGGTACATACATAGGTAGATACGCGTCTAGCTACCTTTGTAGGTTAGGTATGTATATGTATATATGTATGCAGGAGTCCCCTACTATGCGGGCCTACGGGCTATCTATGTACGAGTACGAAGTAGGTAAGTCGAGGGAAAATCCGCAGCCTCCAACCAACACCCTTAGCGCTGGAAAGAGAGGCCGTTCGTTCAACAGATGTTTCGACGGGATATCCATGTAGGGTCTCCATCCATCCATCCATCCATCTATCTATCTGCATCTGCACCGCATCTGCCGGGACAGAACAACAACCAGGGCACGCGGACACACCCAAGCAGACACGACGCGACTAGTCAAGGCAAAGCAAAGCAATATAATATAGGGCAGCATGGATGGGTGGATCGGAGACGACCAACCCAATCCAGCCCAATGCTTCTGAGACAGCAGAATGCGAATGCACGACTTGGTCATCAGCTCCTCCCCCTCCTCCACGCCAATCGCGGAGCCGTGGACCGGGCGGTGGGAGCGAATCAACAAGCCTACTCCTACCGAAAAAAAGAGAGCAGCGAGATCACGTAATGTAATGGGCAGGAGGGTGCGGCTTAACACTAGTAGCACGACAAACACGACACGACACGACACGACACACAACGCGACACCAAAGCAGCGCGCCGAATCGGGAATTCGATCGAGGCTCGGCTCATCCCGCGGGTACTTGCTTGCTTGCTTCCAGTGCCTGCTGCCGTTTTCCTAGTCGCCTATCAAATGCTACAGAATTATGTCAGAAATCAGATTAGACCGGTAGTTTGCCGGGCTAGACAGTATGTGTGCAAGAGCAAACGGGAAGCGATATGAGAAAAAAGAATAGATAGGATATAGGTATGTAGACACAGGTTACCTAGGACCTAGGTAGGCGCTCTGACGATGCTAAATACATGCGATACCCATTACGGAAATCTAGTTTTTGATTTTCCCGCGCCCCTTTTTTATCCCTCCGAGAAAGTCCTTTCCTTCTCGAATGGGGAAACAAGTATCGCTTCCATGGGACGCTCACGAACCCTTCGATCGGAGATCTATATAACCTCTGTCGAACGATATGACTCGAATTCAGGAATCAGTCTAGACTTCTAGGCAGACTTCTCCTCTAACGAGGCTTCCTGAAGATCCGACGTTACGGCCGCAACCTTTTCGTCGGCTTTCTTGTCACCGTTGGGGGTCGCGGTTCCGGAAGCCTCGGCAGCTTCCTCGGCCTCTATCTTCTCAATTTCCTTCTTGGCCTTGTCGATGTTCTGAAATTTCGTTAGCAATAATTCAAAATGCATTGTGAGTCGCAACTTACGCGTTGAGTCTGAGCTTGTTGGTCGGACTTCCAGTGCTCCAACTTGGCCTTGACCTTCTCGATAGCAGCAGGAATATCTGAGGGCGCCATAGGAGGATCGATACCCAGGAATCCGCAGTCATCAATGACGGAGGGCGGGCAGTTGAAACCCTTTTCAGCAGCAGGGGCAGCGGCGCCGCCTTTCTTGCCTTTCTTACCCTTCTTCACGGCAGGCAGGTAGTCGTCGTCACGGTCCTCCTTCCGCACCAAAGGAGTACCCTTCAGACCAGAGCCGTCCACTTTTCGCGAGGCTTGTGCGCTTAGACCGCTGTCAGCCAGAAGAGGGGCCTTCTCAGTTGAGGTGGATGACGGGTCAAAGAAGTGGAGTAGACTGTTCGCTCTTCGGATCTCTTCGAGGTAAGCTGGATCACTTGCTTCTTGAAGCATCTTCTGGGCGCGCTCCTTCTTTCGTTCCTTCTCAATACGGTCGCGCTCAGCCCGTTGTCGCTCCCGGGCTTTGTTTCGAGCCTCTCGCTCGTACTCGGCGAACGCCTTCTTCGCGCCGTAGTACTCGTCCTTGATTTTGCGTACGGCCTGGAACTTCTCTTGTTGTTCGGCCTGGAGCTTGCTGCGCTCGTCGCGCAGAGTATTCAAGTTCTTGAATGCCTCATCCTGCTCCGCCTTAATGCTATCGAGCTCGGCTTGTATCTTGGTATACTGTTCACTAAGGGCGCGGGCCTCGGGATCATCCATGCTGTCCTTGATCTCTTTAATCTTGGCCTTCAGCTCGTCGATGCCTTTTTGCGAAGTGTCGAACTGCGCAAAGTTCTTGCGCTGCTTACGGAGGTTGGAGATTTCGGTAAGAGCCTTCTTCTCGTCAACTAGCTTCATCAGGCCACTGTTGACCTCGCCCTCGAGGCGTGCAATCTCGCGGTCGACATCCTCGACGCTCTTAAAGTTAACTTTCCCTCGCGCGTTCTTCTGTTCGGCGATCCGGGAGCGAAGCTGTTCGTCGAGGCGCTTGATCTGGTCGAGCTTGGTGCCACGAGCGTTCTTGCCGGCACCTTGCTTGTTACGAATCTCGTTGGCTTGGGCGATGAGCTCCTGACGGCGCTTCTGGAGCGGGGTCTGGGTTTCCTTGTTCTTTCCTCCTGTGACAGACTCTACCTTTTGCTTAACAGCATTCTAGACCATCTGTTAGTATTTAAGCTGTCCACAGCAAGTCTCTCGTAATCAAGTGCACAACTTACGTATCGGGCGAACGAGTCCTGGTATTCCTTCTCGGCCTTAGCCAATTGCTCATTGAAGAGGTTGACATCAGGCTTCTGGGGCCTCTGCTTCTCGGCCGCCGGTGCGGCAGCGGGTGTAGCAGCTACCTCAGCCATAGTTCCTACGTATATCGTGAGTCTCGCCGCTGTGTTACCGAGGTTGGTTATCGAGGATGGATGTACAGGGACGGAAAATAAACCGGAACGATTTACGAAAGGAACAGGATTGAAAAGATAGCTTCGATCAATATATAGAAAGGGAGCTCTGGAGAGTTCTAAATAAAAGGTAATTAGCAAACCCTATAGGAGAAACTATAGGAGAAAGGAGGCCAGATCTCAGGGTCCTAAAGGCCTGCCAGGTTCAGCGAAGGAAAAATTCGGAGTCGAGGTCCACCGAATAAAAAAATACATGAATTTGATTCAACAATTAGCTTTGTTAATTCACCAACTATTTTACCTGGCTCGTGCGTCGACGCTACGTTGTGTAGTAGACACTGGGTTTGCGCGTGCTAGGTACATCAATGTAATCCACCACTAACCGAAATTCTACCGTCAGCCACAGCTGCTTACTGGCATAGCGTAAGTTTACTATGACATCTGGACTTATGATAGAGTTCACATTTGAAGTTTCTAGTGGATCTCGTCGATACGTACCTACAAGGATCTCCTCATACAGAGCAGGTACGTACCTTATCTGGATTCATCCCTGCAGATAAGAGCAGCCAGGTACGAGATACCTTGGAATTTTTCATCCTCCTAACGCAAGGCTGATCTTTGCATTGTCTTTCTCTACTCGTCAATGCTTTGACGCTCACATTCACTCAACTTAATCACCACATTACTTACGCCACACTCGTCAGAACGAATTATTCACGTAAACGCAATCCGAAGAACCTAGTCGCACGCCCTGCAGAGACGCATAGTTGCCATAATGTCGGATCAGGAGAATGGCCCCATGAACGAGGCCAACGAGAAGATTGCAGTCAAGACGTGGCGAGCATGGAGAACCATCCATGAGATGGTCCAAGATAGGGTAAGGGAATGAAAATCTCCTCAAACCCTTCCGGGCCTCAAAACTACGACCGTTTTGGGGCAGGGGAATTCAGCCATGTTTCATTACTACTGAATGGACATAGTATGAATGGTATATGCTGATGCGCCGGCAGGGCTACGAACTCTCCGACACAGAAGTCAATATCTCCCTCGATATGTTTAAGAATATATATTGCCATGTCGACGGCGCAGTTATGTACGTTCCCAACTAGCAACCAACAATTCGCACTTAAGAGGTAGCTAGCTAACCCTCGACTTTGCGCAATTACAGACGCGCAAAGCTGAAGTTCTCAGCGCGACCTAGTCCTGAGATGATCAAGAAGTACACACCGCCCGCCACCCCGTCGAATCCCGAGCCCAAGGCAGACGTCGGCACGATCTGGGTGGAGTTTCTAGACGACGACTCACTAGGCGCGGAGCAGATGCGCAAATTCGGACGATTCTGCGCGCACGAGAACCACAACACGGGTATCTTGGTATCACACGTCGCTGTATCTGCATCAGCCAAGAAAGAGATTGCCAAGTTCGCACAATGGACCTCGATCGAGTGGTTCTTGGAGGAGGATCTACTCATCAACATCACGCACCACGAGCTAGTCCCGCGCCACGTCGTGCTCAGCAGGGAGGAGAAGGTCGCACTGCTCAAGCGCTACCGCCTTAAGGAGACTCAGCTCCCCCGTATCCTCTCAAAAGATCCCGTTGCCCGCTACTTCGGCATGAAGCGTGGCCAGGTCGTCAAGATCATCCGTACCTCCGAGACGGCTGGTCGATACGCGAGTTACCGGTTGTGTGTATAAAGGAGAGGATATAAAGTTGAACCAAAAGTAAAACTGAAGCCTACGCATCTCTCTCGGTGGAGGAGAAGGGAAAGCTTTGCAAACTTGGCGTCTACGAGCATGAATCTTGATTTGTTTGGTAGGGCGGCGTTCTATGGTCTGTAGCATAAGGAAATCCCGTAGCTACCAAGAGATTTGCTATTAATAAACAAGAGACGCTCGACTCTTGTGTAAATTTACACATGCTACTATGCAGACAGGTGCTATTGGAGTATAAAGGCCATCTTCTCCAGGATATCAAGTACCTAGGGAGATATTTAGGACATCCTAACTACACCGATGCCATTATTGCGGTTCCGACTCACAGGAACAGAAAGGCACAGACATGCACCCTAACGGCCGAGTTAAAATCCCTACCCCCTCTTAGCCTCTCTTGGCAGACACTCTCCTTGTAATAGTCACCGAGGGCTTCTTTCTCTCTAGTAGGGCCAGATGGCCTGATTCACATCCATCCCAGTATACCTACGAGGTAAGTAGATAGACCAAATAAGTCAGTCTCTGCCATCATCATTCATCTGTCTTGAACCATCCTGTAAAACATCCAATCCGAAGTGCCCCCAAGAACCTTCGAGCAAACCAGAACTTGAATATAAGAGACTTGTCAGACCCAGAAGGCCCGACCCAATCCCATGGGAGAGTTTGCCTACAATCTCGTGGCACCCAATACATCTCTCTCACGCGTCATCCCATCCCCCCAGTACAACATTTTAAAGAGCAACACGAGGATAATCTAAGGTTAGACAATAGTTAAGACATAACACCATCAAGACTCTATAAGTGTACTGTATATAGACATAGTGTCTTATATTTTGATCTATTCTGATCTAAATTCATGAAACAGAAGGGGCGTAGTGCCCGCGGGGTATATGGTGAAAAATATACAATGTAGTAAATAACGAAGACAAAGATACAGGAGCAAGGGGCGCAAGCGTCAGCATGGGCCTATACGCTCGGGTATTAAGGGCCGTGGTGATAGGTTTCGGACCCAATTTTGGTGTATATCCATCCTGACCCCATCCGCATGATCGGAATCCCCATCCAGAAACGCCATGTCGTCCAGTCTTGGGACTAACTCCCTATAACCGAATAGAAAACGCCGAATTAGATATTTGCCCAGGTCTTGCGTCGTTTAGATTCTTCGTATGAAGGAATATTGGTACAGTGTATGAAAATATTTCGGCATCAACGTCGTAAATTTCATAACATGTTATAGGTTATAGAGCTATGTTGAAGAAAATTTTGAGATCTTCTTCCATTTGTGATTCGCTCGTTCCCACAAGTTGACGCTTCGTCTTGCTTCCCGAAATCTGGAAAATGCTGAAGCGCTAGGTCAGGTGTTGTCTCCTAGACGACGCTATGATGCCGGCGAATTTGAATCTCCATCAATGACTGCCGCGTCGGTCTCTCGCCAGGGATAAATGAATCATCAGTGCGAATCGTGACCACGGGTAGCAACTATTCGCATCAAGTGCATTTTCTAATCGCTTGAGTAAGCGACGCAATCAACTCTTCTCAATGAGCCCTTCCGAACTTTTCCGATTATTTTTCGTATTATTCGGTTCGCTATGATTCCTGGTGGGATCGTTCGGTTGCTCCTGGGGGTGCTGTGGTATCGGCTCTAGTTCTGTTCCGTTCTTGGAACTTGATCGTGATTGTCTAGAATTCGAGGTTCGAAGAAACCCGCTTAGATCCTGCAGTATTACTTGAGACCCACGTCGGAAGCCATTGGTTGCCGCTGGCATAGAAGGGGAGAGCGGAGATGGTGGCTCAATGCTAGAATTATAGCTATCTCGTACACTTCGAGTCGGCTCGCCATCGAGTAATCCGCCAACGTCGAAGAAAGAGACCCTACGGGGTGTTAGAGTAGAGTTGCTTCGGGAAACGGTAATGTGGTCACGGCCCAGGAGTAGATCGTCACTACGCGTGGAATTGCTGGTGTGTCGCTGAGGAAATTGCCAATGATCCATAGTCGCAACAGCTTTGGCAGGTTTGTCGGCCTCGCTATCTTGCCTTGCAGCATCACGAATTTCACGATCCACGCCCAGTCCCAAGTCCCTTACAAGATCTTCGTCACTGCCCCAATGTCTGTGAAGTGTCGGCCTACGTTCGGAGCTGTGGTCGATTGATTCACCAGCCGCAGAGCCATGTCTGTATTTAGTCTTCTTAACACCACGATCCCGGACGAAAGAACCCAGTACCAGTGTGTTGGCTGCTGCCGTGGCAAAGAGGAGTTCAACCGAAGCCAGTAGAGAGCGTAACTGCTGGTTGCCGTTCGCACGAAGTATACGAGGAATTCGGTACCCCGTAACCGCCACAACGAACAAGCTCAGCGAAAACAGTAGCGTCAGTTGAACCTTCCTCTTAGTACCCATATGGCTTGTGAGGATGATAGGAATCGGATAGAAGACGAGAAGGAGGTCGGTCATAATGTTGCAAGTAGCCATAGTGATGAGCTGGACATATCCTTGGCGGCATTGACCCCCAGGGTCCGGCATTACCTGCCAGTAATTTTGGAATGGCTGACATTCCGCCAAGTCCGATATCACAACTGCCACAAAAGTTACTGCCAGGGTAGCTCGTATGAAGAGCAAAGTGATCTCGTGCGAGCGATTCCATGTAATACTCGTCAGACGTTTGAAGAATTCGAGGATAGCACATTTAAGAATCCAGAGCCTTGATTTAAAAACAGGTTAGCATAAAACACTTAGCCAGGCTTAAGGGGGCGCAGCCGACTATATTTGATACGGAGGAAAACCGCAATTTCAGAAGGGGTCTATAGGTAAGATACATACGTTGCGGCATAGAAGATGCGGCTTGCGAGCACCAAGCCACTCGCAATAGTCTTCATATGAAGCTCATGGTCAGTGAGTTGGGTGAATTGTGCGTTGTTGGTTCCCCAGATGAGTATGACATGAACGCATCCCATACGCAAGTAAAGGGGGATGATAGCCAGTGCTGCCGTCTTATCCTCCCTAAAAAGCTTCTCGGATCGGATGAAACGGCCAGCGATGCGGAAGAGAATTATCGTAGTACAAAACAAGGTGATCCACCAGCAAACCAACAGCGTTGGTTTGTCTTGTTTTGGAGTACCTAGTGGCGGCGGCGATGAATACAGGGACATTTTGTCTCTGCCTGAACTTAACCACGCCCGTCAACCTCCGTAGAGGGGACGAGCGGGAGTGGGAGGTCGTCTTCAGGCGACGCCCGCTGTAGCAGAACGGAAGCTATTCACAGCTGAAATATAGAGGTGTCGATTCAGGCCGCGGAAACATAAGTTCGCGGGCCACAGCGCCAGCTCGGAACGGCTTTCCCTTTTCCTCCTCCTCGTCAAGATCCAGAAGAAGGCTGCCGTGTGGGCGTTGTTTGTCGTACCTGGGATGGAGACCCAGTTTATAAAAAACCAACTCGGACTGGACCAAGATTTTGTATTCCACTTATGACGTTGAATAAGTGGTCTGTGGTGCTCTACCAACGACACAAGCGTTAAGTCTACCCGATGATGCATGGAATACGCAACCGTAGCGATGTCGGTAATAAGAGTGGTGTGACATCAACGGCCTTGAACGGCGCATCGTATCAATTGTCGTGGCCGTTATTGACAGATAGAAGACGAAAGAAGGTTGTGTCTACGGACGAAAGATTATAAGAAGCCCAGATGCAGTTACGGTAGTATAAAACATAAATGGGAAGAGAGACTTGGGGAAGAGTTTGGTGAGGGCTAAACGTTATCTAGTATTTAGTATGTACAAGTAGCTACTAGTTACTAGTTTGGTCCATTTCGTCGTACCAACCCTACGTATGTAGCTAACGAGTCTAAGTGAATTGACAGCATCCATGTCTAGTTCATTGCTATTATTCTGATACTTACATACATGAGTACTCCTCACATATGTATATGTACCCAGGTGCCATCATGACAGCTCATGGTCCCACACGAATTAAAAACCAGAGGACCAGGTTCACTGTTGTAGACATTATATCGGGTTGCAGGGGAAGTACGTACTGGTTCACCCTGGACCAGGATTCGTGTTAGATGGGATCTATTTGAGCTGGGACGTGGACTATCGTTGACTTGAAATATCTAGGTACCTACCGTACTCAATACCTGGAGACGTAGAATATGCACAATGACCTATCCCACGTCTTGAGGTAGGTAGGTACTACGGTGCACGTACATATGTTGTGCGAGCACACCATTCCCATGGGAAGAGCTGAAGCTAGCTACCTCCTGTAATATAGTGGAAGGAGCACCACTATGAGAAGGGCGATTGCAGTGCGCGCACAAAGTGCTATTAAATTGTAGGCTTGATAAATGTGTACTACACGCTACTGCAAGGAGGTGCAACTTTCCACTGACACACTAACACACTAACACTAGCAATTAGAGAGCCTTGACATCCATGGATGTCTGGTCTTTTGAATGTTCAATCTTCCAAGGTTAGGTTGCTTGCAAGCAAGCGCTAACTTTCAATTGATTAACTTTCTCGTCCCATCCGGCATGAGGGTTTGATAAGTTTTCCGGGGTATTCGATTCGTCAAGCTGGGGGTTAATCATGGTACTTCCATGTACGAAATCAACAGGCCGGTTAGCGGCGCCACCCCGTCACCAATACTTGGTCCAAACTGGCGCCATTGGCCTAATACGAATTTGCTAAGCGAGTCGCATTAGTGTGGCTTAGGAGTCTCGGCCGTGACAGGCGACAGTTGGTGCACGTGAGCTTCGGTCTGGGCTTGACGAAAGGAGCTATAAGAGTCGAATGGTAGAACTATATTATTATAGATTGTCGATTGTCGGACTCAGAAGGGGCTCCGGTAAGATTTCATGGCGAAGTAAGTCAAGGTCCGAGCCGAGCCTGAGCGTAGATAAGCCAAGACGATCCATGGCTGTCGGGTCCCACGGGTGTGTCCTGGAACCACGGATCGGGATTACATTCTTATATCCATCATTGAGGCTTGTGATGCAGAAGCGAGACCCCAAAGGAACGTCTGATCCCCATCCATCGATCCAAAGTACTATACATTTAAGTCATTATTATAGCTTCTGAGGCTTATATACATAGATAGCGCATGCAGCTTTGGCGTCTCAGGTGGCGTCATATATCTATCTATGTAATCTAACTAGGTGAAAGTATGCCTCGTGGGAAGAAAGTGCTAAGATAGCTATTTTCTCACGCTAAGACATTTGTACGCCTCCAAACACCTTCGGAACCATGGCGCTATCTAGAAACGTATTCTAGCCACTACGGTGCAAGGCATCTATCGGTTCCTCAGTCTAGGTATCCGATGATGATAGCCTGCGTACATACTTACGAACGTTACACGGTTCCATCAAAATGGTCTCGAGTACGAAGGACATTGCATGGCGATCAGCCATTTACACGCCAATAGTACGGCAAAGGTAACAGGCTAAGAAGCACTTACTAGTTTTCGTAACGCGGTTACGAGAGACGCGGTAGTAGCGAGTAACGTACACACATACATACCGCGTACCGTAGTATATTCATCCGAGAATGAGCAAAAAAAATCCTATTATGTAGGGTCTTTCGTATTGCGACATCAATAGTTTTTCGGATCACCTACTATTCAAGTAGGTTGGTCCGATTCTTGGCTTCCTGCCAATGATTTCGACAGATTGCCTCTCGAACGCGAGATATCGACAGGCTTACGAGTAATCACGTCTAGCGCACAGCATATTCATGATAAGAAAACGACACATGAGAGAGGCGAACCGAGGTGAAGGATGAAAGATGAATGAATCTCTGCGGCGTCTGGCCTCAAGTCTAGGCGGTTCAGGATTTGTACCGGCCGAGCCTAGCCTATCCCTAGCCTATCCCCAGAGTCCAGAGTCCAGAGTCCAGGGCTCGCCAGACCAGTTGACATCCTTGTCCACACCTCCCATAGTGATGAAGGTACTTAAGCGCTTGTACATGCTACGTGGTACTTAGCACATGCATTAATTGCAACTGGATGCACCAACCAGCACCCGACCGTTTGGAGCGACTCATCACGAGCAACGGGGGGGTTGGCAGGGTGTGAGGGTACCTAGGTAGTTGAGCTCGGGTGGTTGATGTTCGCGGGATCTTCATAATGGAAGAAAAATAGTCGTCGCCCAATTCCTCGAATCGGAATGGCAGCATAACGATTCGGAAACGCACTACTCGTATTAAGGACGTAGTCGATCAAGCTTCTCCGAAGACGTCGGCGGTCTGCGACATGAACAGTTTTGGGTTCTGATTGTAGAGATAGATACTGCAGACAGCGCCATTTGAGGGATGGCGTTGGAGATATGAATGGGTGATAAACCCGAGCAAAAATGGGGGTTATCACTCGATATCTCTTGAGTAGCTTCCAATTGTAGAGAAGGTTGGTTGATGGTTGGACATGGTTGGACATAGCTGGACAGGGGCCCTGCCTGTAGATCGATGTGCGTCGATGTGTGCATCTCGAGTCAAGGGTCTTTTGGTGGGGCTAGGAGGGGCAAACTTTCGAAAAGCTCAAGTATTCAAGCAAGGATCCATCAATTGATGCTATCCATGTTCCACCACTCCATGTTTATTACTAACAATTATTACTGTTCTCAGCGGCGTCCACCGCATGTTTCACCCAACCTATTCCAATCCAGGTCTGGCTTCACCTGTTAGCAATTGAGAATCGACCGAATACTAATTAGGGTGATATCCCGTAAACTTACGCACGTGAGGCCTTGTCTTTCTCGGCTAGTCTTCACCGACCCTATCTCCCCGTCCTTATTAAGCCAGACAGTCCCCTCGGTCTTATAGCGGCGGCGGTTGCAAAAGGCCAAATCACGGTAAAAAGGGACGGTTGCTACCTATCCGTTAAATGATATGTTGAATTGTCCCGGTTACGCGTCAAAGCTATTGTTCGCATATGTACGTACGTACTTACTATGGATATTGATATAGTAGGGGGCCGGGTTTCCCCAGAGTAATATGTAAGTCTTATTTTTGGTCTTTTTCATACCTGACGGGGCCTTGAGCCGCACAGGATCAATTTGCTTGTTTCGCTACCCAGCCCCCGGAGTATAGGTAGTGTTGCATCGTCTAAAGGTTGTCCGACCGCGTCAAACTTTTGAACTAGAATGCCGTCGCTTATGAGGCTAATAGCTTCTTACTATGTATAACTCCGGGCCGCTCACTTTAAACATGCGTCTGTATGCGCCTGTATGTCTTGCACGTACATCCATGGATAGCACAGATTCATCCCGTGATGCATACAAAATGAAGTACCGCCTTGCTGGGCTCGCGCTTGATCACCGAAGGAGCACTGAACAGGTTTCTTATCGTCCGATTAGAATCCTGGTCCCTGTGCGTATCTGGTAATCCATTCGTGGGTACTCCTAGATACTTAGCTAGGGTTCATAGACATATTTATAGAATGCTTATATCGCATATATAGGCATACTTTACCAGGGTTCCTAGGAGGGGTATTCATTACTTGCATGTGCATCAATGGAGAGACATCTATGGTTGTGGGGCATGGTATCAAGAGACGCTCGTGACAACTCACCCACAGCTACTAGGTACGAGATCTCATTCAGGCATGTTTCTGCATATACAAGTTTCTATTTCCACCTATGCGTTTCTAGTTCCGTATATGTGTCAGAGCCTCAAAGACGTCACTTTCTTCAACAGATGTCAAATGGAGAAGTTGAGAAGTACCACTCACGTGCTCCAAAGGCCGAGTGGTATGTAAGTCGGATATGACCTCTTACATACGCCACCTACCTCTTCCGTGAGTTGCCTTATTAGGAAACCGTCCGAGTGACGAAAATACCTGAAACCTCTCGAACACGTCCGTGTATATTATACTCTGCACATCTTCTTCGCATGGCTCATGGCTAAATCATGTCTCTATCACTTACGCGAGAAAAGCCAATTACAACTCCGTAAGACAAATCCCACGCCACAGGAGACTAGTTACCTCACCGCAACTAGGCATAAAGAGATACGAGGTTGTATGAGTCGCTATTTTATATGTGAAAGATATACGGGAAGCATATGAATACCAGTTGGCCATTCTCAGACGAGGTCTGGGTAATAATCGCTTCGGACGAAAAGCCTATTATTACTAGACATGTGTTCTGTAAATCGTTACGGAAACGTATGTATCACTTTTTTCCTCGTTACAACTTTAGGCAAATCAATATGTTGGCTTGGCTCACTCAACACTCTCCTAAACAACCTGATTCCCGTACTCCCATGTTATTTCTACTCCAATTCAACTTGACAACACGATTCTAGTTCACATATCTAGGTCGTACGAGTATTATTCTAGTAGCAGGCATTGCCACTTCACTCCTAAATAGGATGGATCTCGTACGATTGCTGATTATAACTATCGAATCTACATGAGATTCGCGTCGATATATCTGATTTCTTTAATATAGATCGCGATCCCCTTTTAGCTTATTGATGCCTCCTATTCCAGTCCAAGCTCATGTACTACGTTTTTGATGTATGGCTTCTCAGCCTTGCCCCAATCTACAGTTAGGAGTTTCGCTTGCTTTGCATCTCCATCATCCATAAAGCTCCAAAGCTCATCAACAACCAAGCTCCTGGCTCTAGGCCAAGGATGGGCCATGAGCGCGCCAAGCCTGCGTCTCGCCTCAAGGACGCCTTCGCGCCTTTTAGTTGCTGACTCGGAGGATATTTGTGGTTCTCGGGCACCTGCGTCAACGGCCGCGATGGCGCCGTAAACCTTGATGCAAGCCTCGAGCTTGCGCACGTTGCCGGTCTTGTACGCCGCCTTTTGCACGAGGATGCAGAGTTGCCGTAGGTTGATCTCGGGACACCGCTGCAGCAGGCCGACGTGGAACAAGTATACCACGACTTCTAGTGTAGGTACCATAATCCGATCCTGGCTCTGGTATTGCTTGAGATTACGGACCAGCGCGGCACATATCTGGGTCAAGTTCTCGTCTGACTCCTCGCAGAACTCGGCGAGCGCAGCCCTACTCACTATGACCAAGTCCTCGTTCCCCGTGTCAGCCGATGTTACTAGACCGGCTATGAGTATGGACATGCAGTCATCTCTGCCGAGTGTCCAATTCGCCGCTACGTTTTGGTCCAATCGCTCTGCGTCACAAAGTCGGAGCAGGAAATCGAAATAGCCTTTTGATGAAAAAGACGATGTGCAGAACGAACTAACGTAACTGTGATGATAGTCAGCGGCAAAACAATAGCTTTATACTCACGGCATCGTATACGAACCTCGAGTGTAGAAGCATAGCTAATGCGGACTGTGCCTCAGTGCGAACCCGGTCCAACTTCTCAGCTGATAATCGAAGTATACGAGGAAACAGGGCCGATATGACATGCTCGTCGCCTATCTTTGCAGCCCACAAGGTCTTGGTCGTCTTGATTGCCTCTAACCGAACATGAGAGCCAATATCACCTCGCGCGTTTGTTGTGTAATCATCTAGGCCTTCCGAGATGATGTTGAGGAAATCAGATGCTCTGTCTCGAAGGATTGTTCTGCCGATTAGGCTTTGGAGAATGGCGACCCGGGTATCGATGTCTTTATCTAACGACCAACGTTCCGAGAGTACTTTCGCCGCTAGAACGCCTTCTGACTGATTATGTTGAAGCTCGTATGCACGAGCCAGAGCATGGAAAAAGCCATCGCCATGTTTATTCCGCGGAGTTGGTGGACGACGTACCCTATTGGACCATTCTTCAATGATCCGAGTACGGCGCTCCCCAGTGGCAAAGAGAAGGAGGACCAGAGCAGCTTTCGACGAAGTTCTTATCACCTCAATCTCACTTCTATCAAGCCACCCATTGAGAACATCCCGCAAAATCTCCAGTAATTCCTCGACATGCTTGGGGTTTTCAGTTTGCGACCTATCTAATAAGTCCACAATCGACCTTAGAGAAGCCGAGTTAGATTCTTCGAAAATAGCAGGACCAGCCTGCAAGCCTGCGGCTAATAGCTCTGGCAGGGTTCCTTGTACGGTACTCAATAAAAGTACAGAAGTGGCGGACGCCACAAGTCCACCGGCGGCTTCAGCGATTAATTCCGGTTTTCTGTACTTGGTAATTTTGGAATCCTTCAATATGTCCTTGAGGGCGGTACAAATCTCAATTGTCGGAGCTTGCTGGAGGGGCTCGGAGTTACTGCCATCGAGAAGCGAGGATAGGAGATCCAACACAGCCGCAATGCTCAAAAGGAGCCCGTGCCGCTCTTCCACTTGTCTCACTTGAAGCGCCCCAAGCCGGGATAGAAGCATATCAACGGAGCCCTTGAAACGCTCCAAAGGATCGGAGGTTTCTGCACTGATCAATTCAGCTGTCAGGGCACCAAAGGATTTCGCTGCTACTCTCCGAGCCCCTGCGTCCATGTCACCGATCCCGCGCCACCCGAGAGTCGCTTCCAATAACGCGCGTCCATAATGAGGCGATAGCCGCGTTGCCTGCAGAGCTACTTCATGTATCGCTCTAGACCGAAGGGCTACGGCATGGTAGTCGACAGTCTGCACGACTGCAATACCCTTCTCTACAGTGTCAGGGTGTCGACCGATTAGCTCCTGGAGGGCGGCTGATGCGCCACGCCTAATATTCCCTGCGGGATCGAGCGAAGCGGTAACTACTAATTCAGTAGCAATGACTTGTAGTATTGAAGCACTAGGGTCGTGTCCCCTAGCGACGAGTACGGATTTTGTCTGTACCTGAAGCAATTCAACGGTGCTGTATCGACGAGCTAATGCCCATATGCCAAAGCAGGACGCATCTCTGACATTGGTTCCAATCGAGCCTCCTGATGGACTTCGCTTCTCAAATGAAAGGCCCATTAGTAAGGAATGAATGATATCAGATAAATTCTCTGGGGGTGGTGATCTCCGGTAAAGTAGGTGAGAGAGTGTAAGCATCAAACCATGCCATTCAAGCGGGTCAACCGCTGCGAGGTCTCGAGTCGGCGGGGCAGATGGATTGGTCTTATTCTTCACCCAGAGGACATTCCGGTTGAGTGACTCTAGAAGGGCTTCGATGACTTGAGAGGCCATTTCCGGCTCTAGCTTAAGTGTAATAATACTCAGGGCTTTACTGGCGGCGAACCGTACTGGCGTGTCGTTGTCTGCTAGCCTTTCTAGTAAATAGCCAATCGTCGTCTCTACTATTTCGCCCTCATCATCGGTTTGTTCTGACTTCCGTAGAACTAATGTCGCTACTGAGCGTGTGACCTTGATCAACATTTTTCGAGCGAGAGCTGAGCCGTTGATAACATCGAAGGCAGCGTTGCCTCCTGCGGCTATGGCCTGCGTAGCATTGAAAATGCTGGACAGGTGCGGATCCATGATAGATGTATCAGATGCGGCGCCAAGAACACCTGCTAGGAAAGACAAGGTACCAATATAATAGTACGGCGACTCAGCTGGGCCGTCTGTCAATGGCTTTAGAGTTGACAAAGCCCATCCGACGAGAGCGTTAAGGATGCCGAGCTCTTGCATGTCTTTCCGCATCGCAACGCGAACCAGGAGAGCTTTAGCCCCGTCTCTCTCCTTTCCCGGAACCACGAGGTATTTGATTGCCAGAGGAATGACTCGCAAGGTAATCCCGGGAATTTGCGCTGGCCACTCGAATCCAGGAACGGTAGATCGATCAAGATCGTCAGCGTCGCCGGACGATATAGTCGAAAGGTCAAAGGGGGCAAAGAATAGTTGGGATAGCCATAGCAAGACAATATATCTCTCGTGCCAGGTCCATGAGGCAGCTGAATCCGTCCTGCGCTCTGCTTCTTCAATAGATAGAAGGAGAAGCTCTAGGTATCTCGTCTCTACGTTTAGGAATCTAACGATGACTTTTTCTCCTCGAATCTTGCACAACGTATAGATGATCTTGCAGATTGCGTCTGAGAGCGGGAGCAGAAGTTGAGATCGCATAGAAAGCGATCTATGTTTACGATGGTCTTGTAAACACCCCAAGTATGCTTCTGCCAAGATAGGCAGCCACTTAGGTAGATGCGGGTCGAGAAGCTGTGGAAGCTCTTGAAATGGTTCTAGCACCTGGCATCATTCATCTATTAGATCTTGCCCTGTTGCCGTATGTGGGGTTCTACTCACATGGGACATCAACCTTGCTGTTTCTCTCATACGCACACGCCTCCGAAGTTGGCCATTGGGCTTTTTTAGAAACGAGTTTAGGGCATGATCAAAGTCAGCGACGAGATCCGCCGAGTATTTCTGGATGTAGACATCCCGATCATGTTCAGGAGCGTCCATGATGAATAAGACTGCACCGGTTTAAGGGGTATAATTAGATTCACGCTGTTTTGGGTTTCACCGAAAAGTTATAGTGTTGGGGGAACTAGGCTCATTTCATCGCGGTGAGTTGTCTGCAAGATAGACCAACCCAAGAAACCAAAAAATGAAAATTAGAGACTTTGCCCGTTTACTTACGGGCAGATCCCTCGAAATATGGATTTCGTGTTTTTATATCAGATGTGAGGATCTAAATAAACTGGGTGCCTAATGGTAGGTTAGTAATAGCATAATTATCACGGGCAGGGTTTTATGTTGTTATTCGTTAAGAACGATAACCGGTTAAATGCATGCACATCTGGCCGATCAACCACATCATTGAGTTCTTAGGGGTATATAGACTCATATAAACAGTATCATTGGGTTTGCAACGGTATCAAACTACGACTACTCATTTATAGACTCGATATAACTATGTTCGTTGCCATGTGAGTGGGAGGAGAGCCGTATATGTTGTATTAATGAATATGTCGATACTAGCATTTGAATTGGCGGCAACCCCCTAAAGCTTACATGCAGTAGTATCTATTAAGAGCTTCGTGGGGCATATTAGAAAATAGGAAGAACAAGTTTACTCCCGCTTTGAGTAGAGACTCAAGTAAGGACTAATAATTTCGAAGTTATTAGCATGGAAAGGTGAGCATCAATTATTGACGTAGTTGTATATATGCAAGCGAGGCGGCACTAATTCCACCAGAAACTCACACTAAAGCTTACGCTTAGGCCTCGAACATAATGCCACCATCCGATCGGGATATAGAGAGCATCGCCGGGCTCGAGGATACAATCAAGATATGGCACTTCCCTAAAGCTTGCAAGATCCTCCTCGCTTGGTTGACTTCCCCCCTCTTCGGATACCGTGTCCCAGCCCTCTACTACTCCAACATCCATCAAGCTAGTATTGCCCATCTCAACTCCGTTCTCTTTTCCTCGCGCTTTCATGCGCCCTGTGTCCAAGGGCGAATAGAGACGGACATACTTACGACCCACCACTTGTGTCAATATGTTGTGATATGGGTCATTATGTAGCGGTGTGATGGTACCTGGAGGCCCGAACCAGGCGTTGAGAAGAGGCGCCTCGAGTTCGGGCTGGTCAATACTGGGATCCGTGGAATGTGGAGGTGGTGCCGTGTAGCAATAGTCTGGAATGAGAATATCGTTCCGGAGAGAAGGGAGCTGGGTGAACAGCGGGTGCTGAGCCAGATATGCGACTGTCCCTTCTTGTGGTGAAGCAGACCTAGTGTTGCCGTCGGATTTGTCTTGAACCTTGGCTAAGAAAGGATCAATATACTGGCACAAAAACTCACCGAAGGTGACGATTTTCTGGCCCCATCCCTCGTCCACATAGCTGCGACCAACTTCAACAGGTATGAGCCTGCGACCATCGAACGTTCGTGATAGAAGATATGACGGCCTATTCCAAGGGTTAGTCGTTAAAGCCGGCCAGTTGTCAATAACGCTGCGTATAATAAGCGGCTCCGGTCCTAGTTTTGGGTCTCGAGGATCGTCCATATGCGCCTGGAACGCTTCCATAGATAGACCATTGACACGTGGAATAGGATGTGTTATAGGAGGGGTGAATGGTTCGGCCGCAGAAAATTCATCTTCGACCTTGACTCCATCGCTTGTCAAGTGTGAGCCCGGTGTTTGAGCTAGCTTCTGCCTTTTCGCTGGTCGTTCTGTACTTGACACATCTGTAGAAGCAGCCGTGTCCCTCCAGGCTACCTCAAGCAATTCGAAAGCTTTACCAATCCATGTTCTTCCTCTTTGCTCACCGGCAGCACCAGCAAGTATCAACGCAAAGTCAAGAATCTTTACAAGCTCACTTAAATCGCCCTCTGCTCCATCAAACTGCTCATAATCGACTCTGCTACCTTCCACGGCATGATTGTAAATATATGGGGTCCAGAGCAATTTGAGGCAGAACTTCAATATGCTTGCATCGGTATAAAGTTGCCGCCAACAAATGGGGAGCTCCTTGAAAAGGAATGCATAGAATTTGGAGTAGGATATTGATATGATATCGTCTAGGCGCTTTAGTACAAGTGATATCTTTTCTGGTGGGATCTTGACTGCGCTTGAGGCTGTGGATTGCAGCTCTTGATAGTAATTATTGACCTGACTAGCTTGTCGTAATAGTAGATCAACTAGAGCAGGGCCACATTCTAATAGTGAATTTTCTCGAGATTCTTTCATGGATAATAGAGAATCGCACTCATTTTGAATGGCGGATGCAGCTCCAGCACAAAACTCGAAAAGTTGCTCTGAAGGAGATAGTGACACCATATTGTTGAAATGTCCTTTTGGTGCCTGTCTTTTTTTGGTCCTATCACGACATTTTGACAACTAGAAGTATATCTCAAGGTAGTGAAGTAGTCTGGTACCCAAATAGGCACTAGGTGGACCGGCGGTGTTGGTTTGACATGGAACATTTGAAGTGGCATCTCACCAATAATAGGCGTTCTTAACCAATGAATAATTCCCGAATCAGGTCCATGGGTAGGTAACATACACGACAAATCACTTACTCTGCAAAGAGTTGAGATCCTTTTCGTAGACGTATGTGAGTGGCGTTGTTTGACCTATTCAGGGATAATAGATCAACACTGATGAAGTTAATAGAGGCATCAATATTCAATTGATTGAATTAATGGATGATTTCTAGGTAGGTTTAGATGTACCTAAAGTTTTGCACTAGGGAGGTGCTGTTGGTGCCCAGGTGGGCTGAACGGGATCGTCCCGCACAGTGCGTTACTGCCGGACAAGTACTTTACGCCATCCACAGCGCGCAGTAGTAAGTCGCGTCTTGCCCACTTTGAACCGCGTCTGGGCTGTCAACACTTATACCTCACCCACTTTAATCTTTATCGCAGCAATTGTGATACTTTACCTGACATGCTGCACTCCAGAACGCCACCATTCATATGATAGCCATTGAAGCATACATACTGCAAGCTTTTTTATACTTTTTCATGGAATATCTCCGTCAAACCAATTCCTAATATTCCAACCAACCGGCAAACGGCATATACTGATTACCTCGATTCGCGTTCCTTGACCTATAGGTTAGAGCTCGCGAGTCTTCATAACCGATCCTATGAATTTACCGTAGTATACTTGAAGACGCGTCTGGATACTTTCTCGAATTATGTATCTACCACGCGATCTCATATCCAAGCTTTATATTCACCTCCAGAATACCCGTCATCCCTTATCCCCTCCGGTCCTGATACTTGTCGCCCTCGAACCCGACGCCCTCTGTGCTTGCCGCATCCTGACTCGGCTTCTCAAACATGACTATATACCACATAAGATCCAGCCCGTCGCTGGCTATGGAGATCTCGAACGTGCAGGCCAGGACCTCGTCAGCCCGATGATGGAGACGCGTGGGGGAAGCGGAGGGGTTGTGGTATGCCTTGGTGTAGGAGGTATGGTTGATATGGGTACCATCCTAGGTCTAGAAGTTGAAGGCGACGATTCGAGTTTTGGCGGAGTTGAAGTATGGGTTATTGACTCGCACCGGCCGTGGAATCTTGGCAACGTCTTCGGCGGATACCCCTTAGAACCTGCGTCCGAGGCTAGCTCAACCTACCAAGCGCGTGCTCCTGAAGGCATAACTTCAGGTCGAATAGGTCGTTCATATAAGCCTGGAAAGGGTGGAATCGTTGTATTTGACGACGGTGACATTGAGGAGGGGCTCAATGCAGAACGCGACGCGTACCTAGCGTTGATTGATATGCCTGATATCGAAGATGACGGTGAACCATACGGAGAAAGCGATTCCGGGAGTGAAGATGATGCAGAAGATGAAGCGCCGCGTTCCGGTCAGAAGAGGAAGTCTTGGTCAGATCGCGATGATGAGAGCAGCGGCGACGAGGATGATAGACCTCGACAAAGGAGGAGGAGTAACTCCGTAGGGTTCCTCGTAGTCCAAACTTAAGTAGTTTACTGACCAAATCTTAGTCTACCCCAATTCCCGAATCGCCACGACGCCCAGCCCAGCGAGGGCTAATATCTATACGCGATTCCGGTGCCGGACCAAACGAAGCAGAAGATCCACCGTCCGGAGCTCAGCCACCCAAGGGCCCGTCAGCTCGCACCCTTCGAAGAAGGCTCTTAAGAATGCGAAACGAAAATGAAGGCATACTCCGGAAATACTACCGAATGGGGTCTTCTTACTCCGAGCCAATTAGCGCGATGATCTACTCTCTGGCGTCAGAGTTGGGTCGAGAAGATAATGATTTGCTCTGGTTAACAATTGTTGGTGTCACTTCTATGGAACTCTATGGCCGGTCCTCGGCTGGCCTAGCCGTCACGGTTCGAGGCTCGGACTCTAGACCGACAAAAGGCTGGATGGGTGTTCGCGGTGCTCGAATACGGCAACTATTGCGGGACGAAGTACGGCGTCTTAATCCACCGGTGGTAGGAAGTCTATCGGCGACAGATGGTGCCGGTATCATCCCTACAACAGCCCGGAGTCCGGAAGACACGAGCATCCGTTTATCACCAGAGCCGAAATTCCTTCTAATTAGACATTGGAGTCTCTACGACAGTATGCTGCACTCGCCCTACCTATTTTCAAGACTACGCATTTGGAGCGAGAACGGTCTTAAACGCTTACACAAATTACTCGCCAAGATGGGTGTGAGCCTAGTTCAGTGCAAACAAAGCTATACCCACATGGATATGATGCTAAAGAAGGAGCTACGTACAAAACTCCTAAAATATGCTTCCCTATATAACCTCGACGATATGGTACCAGCAGTGGAAACGGACGGCAGAGATCGAGCTGGCGCCAAAGATGGTTGGGGGTTTGTCCGAAGCTGGGGCTGGCGAGCCACGCTTAGCGCGCAGGATGTAGGGGTAATCATCGGTGCTTTACTCGAGGTAGGCAAACATAATACGGTAACCGACGATGATGGCCGCACCCGAGCAAGTCAAATACAGGACCCCGAGGACGATGGAGGAGCCGCCGAAACCCAAGAATGGGTTAGTCGGTTCTGGGAAGCATACGACGCACTTGAAAAGTAAGTTCTATAAGCATGAATATAGGAAGGGAAACAGGACTAACAGAACCCAGCGTCGACGCACTTAATGCCGGTCTACCAACTGCACAATACCTCCACCGCGCCATTTTTCGTACGGGAACCTCACTTATTGGCAAGAAGCAAATAAAACATTTACATGCTTTCCGTCTCTGTGTCATTAAAGAGGGGCCAGACGTTCCTCTATTTACACATCCTGCTGCACTCACCAAACTTGCTTTATGGGTTGGCGAGGCTTTGGCCGAACAGGAGAAAGATGCCAATGGAAAACTGGCTCATGGAGGCCGCGGTACACCCCTTGTCGTAGCAAGCTTAAACGAGAAACGGGGCGTCTACGTGGTGGTTGGTACCGGTGGTGGTGGCGGACCTGACTTAGCATTCTTAGATAAGGAAGCAGCAAAAGAGAAGCAGGCAGCCAAGGAAGCTAAGGCCAAAGAGCGTGAGCGGAAACGGCAGAACAAGGAGAAAATCAGGCAGGAGAAACGGGCTGCGAGAGGTGAGGACGAGGAAGAAGATGAGGAAACAGAATCCGAAGGAAGTGATGCCTCGGACTCGGAATCTGAGGATGAGGCTGAGGAACACAAAGACCGCGGCTACGGACTCAACAAATTTGGCAGTGCCTTCCAGGATGTTGTCAATGAGACAAACGCCCGGGTGCGAATCGACAGCTTTGAGAACTGTGTGGTGGAAGTACGGAAGGATGACCTCGGCGGATTCCTTGAGAGCTTGAGCCAAAAGACCGTTGTCGGCTAGCATACCTTGAGTCACCTCGAACCGTGGCTAGAAGATTCTCTCTGGAACTTAATGAGAAGCGATATGAGCATTTGCTACAACAATTGGAGTTAACATCATGCATGAACGGATGGATGAGCTATTGGCTGGTGTTGGGTGTGAACGTTGTAGATACTACGCTGCGGTGAACGGAGTGTGGCTGTCACATATCATCGTGGGAATGTCTATATCCGTACTGAATTCATTCTACTTACATGTACTCAGACATAAGTGCTTATCGCATCGCTGGCGCCATCTTTCCCAATCATCATCAGCCAAAAGTTCAAACTACGCTGAGACCGATACACCGTTGGTATCTTTCATAGACCCAGAGACCTGCCACAACCAACGCCTTCCAAGGTTAGCATGTGTAGACATTTGCTCCGCTGGAAACGAGCATAATGAAGAAGTTGGTGTGGGGCTAATCCGAGCCATCGCCTTGATTTTATAGCAAACCCTAGCTTAGGGAAAATGCGAGGCGCGATATCAGTCGATAAATACTCCGTGTAATAATAGCAAGCGAGTAGTTTCGGTCTAGTAAGGATGCTGTAGTTATTAGATCTACGTGGATGGTTAATGCGGGATCATCTATTGGTTGTTCGTCCGATGATGCTGTCAGCGACCACGCCGCCAGCCCGCTTTGATAATGGGGGCCTTTTGCTACCTCGTTCGTGGCAGCTAATTAAAGAGAAGAGCCAAGTCGGCGACTATATAAGACTAATGGGGGCTAAAGATAAGTTTGTACTATTTATATAGATGTAGTTGAAGCCTTATATTCGTCTCTCGATGACTTGGTTTTTCTCTTCAACAGCACATCGTAAACACAAGCTAATATCACTCATCCGCTCCAGTAACACATCGCGACAATGGGTGCTACGACGGGGGACAAGACATGGCAGGATGGACCGTGGAAGACCATCAGCGGCGTCGAGAATGGAGCCAAGGTTGGTCTCTACGATCCCATGTAGTTCATCCCTACTCACGCTGACTTTCTTAGAATCCTCAAGTCGGCCTACAGTGGCTAGTAAACGACATGGTTGTCGTCCACAACGTTCTCATCCGTAGTATCAACGCAATTTACCTACAATGCACCAACATAAGTTCGCCCAAAGACGTATCCGACTTTATGGAGTACTGCGCGGAGTGGGGACATGTAATCCACGAGCACCACACCACCGAGGAAACAGATGTCTTCCCTGGTATTGAAAATCTTGCCGGTGAGCAAGGCTTGATGGAGAAGAACGTAGAGCAGCATCACGAATTCCTTCCAAGCCTTGAGAAGTTCAACGAATACATCCAGGAGGTGAAGAGCGGAAAGGCCCAGTATGATGGCCAAAAGTTCAAGGAGATGATCGAATCTTTCATGCCAGCCATGCATGAGCACCTCGTCGAGGAGATACCGACGTTGATGACCCTGAAGAAGTACGAGGATAAGGTAGACTGGGACAAATACTGGAGGAAGAAGTCGGCCGAAATCATGGACAAGGGGAAATCCGATCCAACTGCCATGGTATGTGATATCTTAAGCAGCATCTGCCTTTCATTTGAATAAGGGATAGCCCTACTGACAATGGCCAATAGAGGGTTTTCCTGCCTTTCTGTCTCAGCGGCCACGACGCGACATTTGAAAACGGCGTATTTAACTGGCCGCCAATGCCATGGCCAGTAAAGATGCTATTCAGATACTGGTTTCATCCGATCCATAAGGATTGGTGGAGGTTCGCCCCGTGTAACGCAAGTTCTACTCCGCGGGTGTTACCATTCGCATAGGAGCATGGGATTGGTGACAGGTACGAACCTTAGGGGATTTATGGATGAGGCGGGATGAGTCTGTAGCCTAACTTCCCAAAACATTCGCTATCCTTCAATCATTATCGAGATCTGTTCCGAGTCGTATTTAAGGCCAAGGACGACAGAGAATTAGACGTAAGGGGCATCTTCTGGTTATGAGATGCCCGCTTCCCCCTCGCTCCAGGGTAATAAGCGAATCTGCATAGGCTTTATCATGCAAGATAGAGATGCGATGCTTCACTTAGTATCATATATCTCCCCGAGGTCTCGGCTGAATTATGTAGGTGAAAGCGAGAGTGAAGCCGAATGCTACTTTCTACTTAGAGTAATAACCTAGAATTCTGCAGTGGAATTTGTAAGGTCGAATTAGAATTTACTTGAGCTAAACAGGATTCGTACTCAACTTGATTCGTACATGGCCCAATTACGTCAGGTACATACGCGTATCGGCGGAATACCTAGTAGGGAAAAGTACCTTCCGACTATACGTGGACAATCTACTAATTAGCACTTGAGACAGTTACAGTTTAGTTAGGAAGGGGAGGTTATTATTATTATGTATTATGTATGGCCTGGGACAGAATTGGCAGCTTCCCCATTGATAATATGATCTAATTAGGCTTGCCTTCAATGGATGTTGCTGGATCCTTAAGTGGCATCAATGGATACTAGGTACCCGTGGACCTCATTCATAACCCATTCATCCCTACCCCGCCAGTCAACTTGCTCTATCCGAGACTTCCAATGACAACAGCAAGTCAGTTTTTAACCTATTTGCTACTGAAACTTCGTCCGTCTACCTAAATTTCATTTTCTATTTCTTCTCCAACTTTTTTTGTTCAAGCAAGGAATATTGAATGGGGTGACGTTGCGCTCTCACATAACTTCAGGTTGTCTTGTCCTCTCTTGTCTTCTTTCCGAGCCTATACCGACCGACCGTTTTTCACTTAGAAGAAAAGCATTCTATCTTGCATAGAGGGTCATATAGCAAGGGTGCTTTGAGATACAACAACCTCGACCTGCATTACATCGTCGCAATTGTTCCTAGGTGATCGGCACAACCGCTCGCTGGACCCCAGATATCATGTAAGTGATCACAAAGGCCCACCCCTTTTGAGGTCGTGTACAATACCTAATAGGTAGTTATCGTGCATGTGGGATGTAATGTGCGGATTGCAGATTTCATCAAATTGCGACCCGTTCCAGCTAACATATGCGCATCGTAGTCCAATCCTGTCTTTCGTCCGCCTTATTGCGACCCAGCCCAGTCCAGCCTCCATAAATCCCATAACCATAGTCCCAGTTGACCCGGCCAAGCCGTCCAAACTAGGTAGCCTACCACATTGCGTCCGCCCACTACCTACCTAGTACCTACCTACGTAAAGGGAGCTCTTACAAAGCACCATTGCGGCGGTACAGCTCTTCTGCCTGCCACGAAAATTAAATAACACCACCTTTTCCATTTACAGTATACCTATACTTTTTCGTCATTGGAAATCCCCTCCATCGGTTTATACACTTCGCTGTGTCATCTTTGCTTTCTTTCCGTTGCGTTGCGACACATGAGGCCTCCCTGACAAAGTCGGCTTTATTGTTATCTTCACCGTTGCGACAAACCCCACCTTGCCATCATTCGCTTTACAACTTGTCGCATAATCAACGACCCCCCAGTTCGCTCGCTTCCCCGCGACACTTGACACGGCACGACGGACACCCACTTCCCGCCTCCAACAGAGATATCGAGAACGGGTGATATTACACTGATTGCATCGTTGTTGCCACAAATACCACATAATCGAAAATGGGAAATCGGTAAGTCCACCTCGAAATGTCTTCCTTTCTATGCTTGTCGTGTGCGGCTGCGCGGCGAATGCGAGAATTCCCTTCCTTACATACAGGGGTTCCCGAGGTCATTCCATCGCCATTGTTGCTCCGTTCAAGTGCCAGGTGGCTCCGACTAACGCAAATCATCTAGTCAATCGAAACTCTCCCAGGAGCAGCTGGCTGAGCTCCAGAAATCCACGCATTTCGACAAGAAGGAGCTCCAGCAATGGTACAAGGGTGGGTTACCCGCGCGCTGTCGCATACCTGCGCCTTGCTAGGCGAATTCGTGCTCATTGTATCTTAGGCTTCCTGAAGGACTGCCCATCGGGCATGCTCACAAAGGAGGAGTTCCAGAAGATTTACCGGCAATTCTTTCCTTTTGGTGACCCATCCTCATTCGCCGATTACGTATTCAATGTTTTCGACTCGGACAAATCAGGCTCCATCGATTTCAAGGAATTCATCTGCGCTCTGAGCGTCACGAGCCGAGGTAAAATGGAGGACAAGCTCGATTGGGCGTTCCAACTATACGATATCGACGGCGACGGCAAAATTAGCTACGAAGAAATGCTGAAGATCGTGGAAGCGATCTACAAGATGGTATGGACGTACCGTTCCAAGGACATCAAGAATCAATCCTTACTAACCATGTGAATCCTGATAGGTCGGTTCAATGGTGAAGCTCCCCGAAGACGAAGATACCCCGGAGAAGCGTGTGAAGAAGATCTTCCGTATGATGGATAAAGACGAGAATGGTAGTCTAGACATGGAAGAGTTTAAAGAAGGCAGTAAACGCGACGAGACTATTGTCTCGGCGCTGTCTCTGTACGATGGGCTGGTGTAATTCACACAGCTTAGGAAGGAGGAGGTCGGACAGGAATTAGTCGCTCCAGAGCAAGGACTTTGGGAACATGGGAGCAGGACCGGACTTAAAACAGAAAGAAAAGACGACGACAACGTCGTATAACGTCGGATTGAAGGTCCCGTTTTCGGAGGGTCGCTGGCAATGTGTCGTTTCCCCTTTCCTCTATCTCCCACGCGGGGCACCGGTTTGCTAGGAGAAAGGATGAACACGTTTGTATGTCGACCAGGTCCTGACTTTGGCATTCTAGATAAGAATAGTCTAATGAGATGATCAAGCATCGGCGAAGCGCCCCTTTCTTTGAAACCAGGCACCCAGGCCAAGCTATCCCGGATACCGAGGGAACCGGGTATAACGAGGCGCAGCAAGTGGGCGACTAGGTGGGCGATCTCTATGTAAGATTAGACATCGGGGTCACATACGTTATTGAACATGGAACATTTCCTATGCCTAGATTTCGTTCTTCTGTGCTTGCTAGCTTAATCTATATGTTTCAGGAACTATCTATACCAGAGAAGTTATCGTCATGATATCACTCCTTATATATCATTTCCGTAGATATTACAACGTATGCCCACCTATAAGGTGTCTTTTTAGAGACTGCAACCCACCGCGTCAGAACCTAGTCAGAGTGTGCAGACGCGTAAGTTACGTACGTTTCTGATATGACCCAGTAGTTTGGTTCATGTATAAGCAATGTCACATGCATGATGGAGGTGTTGGTACCAATAGTAGGGTACGTAAACGTATTAGACTATCTAGGCAAAGACCTAGAATGGAAATCTATACTCCTTTTATCTGCGTGTCCTTCTCTATATGTTATATGGTACATACATCTACTACAGAAACAACTACGTTCGGGAGACGGGGCCCCTTTCGGGGGAACGGTAAGAAACCAAACGTCGAAATTAAGTTAACGGGGAGATATATTATAATAAGCACAGAATGGAACCCAGCATGGCACCCAGTAAGTATATGCCATGTACTTAAACATGCTATTGGTATAGATCAACACAGCACTGAGATATCAAACACTACGGATTCTCTATCCACACCTAGTCGGGGAAAGTATAACTTGGCCGGGAAACACTAAGAGCAAAACAACGGCGCCGAATCTATAGCCGTCCATATTAATGCCACTAGATATATTTAGCCATCGCCGAAATAATAGGCTTGAATGGAAGAGTCAACTCAAAGGAAAATAAGATGCCTTCAGCATCACCCGCCTTCTTACATACGTGTATGTAGGTGGGCGTAACACCCCTTCAAATATCCTGGGAATAAAAAAGTATAGAGTTATAATATCATGAAACTGAATAGATACATCATACGTCGATATATAAAGTATCTATATTGCAGGTCATACATGCATGGAGACAACAAGCACGATACTAGACGGAGCTCGGGGGCGAAGTCTACGGGCCAGTGTTAAGCAAGGGGGAGCAACGGAAGGGCAGTGCTCGTATACATGTAAAGCCATTGCCCCTCAACCAACACGTAACTCATGATATCCTACATCCTAGGATTCTTGAGGGATATAAAGCAATACCCAATCTCGATGCCATGACTGATAACTACTATACCTCGGCATGACCCAAAGAGTAAGCCTGTGATGTGCTGCAAACATATAAATAACACTCCGGACTTCTCCCCGAGATATCCCCCTTTCCCTAAGAAATGCTAGAAAACCTTCCGTATGGATGTATCGACGATGGGTCTCCCGTATCGGAGGGTTAAATACGGCGTACCTACCCAACCCAGCATGACGTCGCTAATAGCGCGCGCGCCAAGCCTCTTGTCTGCCCACTGCCTCGGCGGTGACGATTGATCTAAGCCACTTAAAAGAGCGTCGTAGGAACCTCGAGTGAAGTCCAAGCATATTCCCATTTGTTATCTCTGTTGCTCTACGATTTAGCTTACAACCTACTAGGTAGCTAAACCTGATGAAAAACGAGGCAAAAAACGTTCATGGCCTATTATTAATCTTCTACAAATGTGTATACAAGACGGCACGCTCAAGCTACACACCCGCGAAATATCCCGTAAAAAAGGAGGAAGGGAATAAAAAGAACATCAACGTCGTCTCATCTCGCCGGGTCTATTCGCATTCTTGACCTGCACGACGCCGTACCTCCCCATGCCTCCTTGCTTGCGTGTTCCGTTCAGGTAGCTAGGTCTAAGTACCTAAATATCACAAGATCCCTGATCAGACCGTCTACCGAACGAATATAGGAGAGCCAGTCCGATTTGCTATGTCTCTGCGGCATTTAGCTTGAAGAGGCATATGCGGCATGCACCTCCTTCTCGTATTTCTGAAGAATGCCCTTGCGGTTAAGTTTCTGGGCAGCAGTCACGAGACCCTGCAAGGGATGGTTAGCTGACAATATCCATATATATAGACGATGAAATCACTTACGTTCTGAGGCGTCCACTCTTCGTCTGACAACGCCACTCCCTCGATGATCTCGATGCCAGACAAGCCGCCCGCTCGTCCGGTATTTTGAAGCTCCTTTAGCACGAGGCCGTTTAGCTTCTTATCATGCACCAATTCCTCGATGCTCGCTCCTTGTATTCCGTTGTCCGATGCTAGCTTCTTCAACGCCGGTTCTGCTGGCACAATGATTGCGATAGGCTTGGCCTTGGATTGGTCTGCGTACACACAGATATTGGCCACGACGTGGGCGGACCGGTAGATGGACTCGAGCTTCTCCAGCGCGATATACTCGCCGTTCAAGGTCTTGACCAAGTTCTTCTTGCGGTCAATAATCTTTAGATGGCCCTTAGAATCCCATTCGCCAATGTCACCCGTCCTAAACCAGCCACCGGGAGCCATATTTTCTTGAGTCTCTTTCTCGTTCTGCCAGTATTCCTCTGCAACACTAGGGCCTCGAATCCAAATCTCACCTTGAGGGTTTGGTTTGTTGGTTGCATAGTAACCTGCGTCAGGAAAGTCCACAAGCTTGACTTCAATACATGAAGGCATCGCTCCAATGGTCTCGGATGACCATTCAAGGGGATTCATAAGGGAACCCATGGCGTTGGTCTCCGTCAGGCCGTATCCGATGACCATCGGCGCGATGCACATGGAGATAAATCGTTGCGTATCCTTGGCAACAGGGCCACCACCATTCAGACAGAGCTTGAGTCGACCACCGGTGGCCTCCTTAATTTTCTTGAAAACAACCGAGTCGAGTAAGCTGGATCCGGGTAGGCCGGTGGCCATCAGTCTGCTCTTTAGTGCTAGTGCACCCCAAAACATATTCTGGACAACCGGGCCGCCAGCGTGAACTTTGGCTGTGATTCCCTTCTTGATCGATTCCCAGACTGCTGGCACTCCGACCAAGATGGTGGGTTTGAACTCCCGAATATCGCCAGCGCAGTTCCGCACCGAGGTATCGGACAAGGTCTTCGGGTTTCCATAACCCATAGTCGAACCCCAGTACAGAGAGGCGTTTTCGAAGACAAGCTCGAGGATGTGAGCCAAGGGGAGATAAGTTAGTAGGCCATCGCCAGGACCTATGAAGGGCTGGACGACTACGCTCACGCCGGTGACTAATATTCAAATCAGTATTTATGAAACTCCTCGGTAGTTGACGACGCTTACCAGCAGCAACGAGATTCCTATGTTTAAGAGGGACGCCCTTAGGGGTACCCGTAGATCCCGAAGTATACATGACACAGCAGAGGTCTTCGGGGGAGGGAGGCACAGGGTCTGTAGGGTTCTCCCGGCCGAGTTTTTCTAACTCCTTGAAGCTCACAACTGTGATGTGGGAGTAGGCGCTCTTCAAATTGTTGATGTGTTCTTGTCTGACTTGGTGTTGGTTGTTCCAGATGACGTAACGTACTTCGGAGGCATCCTTGAGGACGTTGCCAAGCGTGGGTAGTAGGTGAGGGTCCAAGAAGATTGCCTTCGCACCCGTCGCAACCATAGAATGCCTCAGACCCTCTTGTCCAAGTGTGTCGTAGGCGGTGACAATAGGCATTGACTGAGAGGCGGCAGCATGTGAGGTAGCTAACCAGTTGGAGCTCGTGGCAGCGAATATATGAACCTTATCGCCCTTGTTCATACCAAGTCTCCTCAAACCAGAACCAACGTTCAAGACCAACTTCTCGAAGTCGTTATAAGTGAGGTATTCGTAGGGGCCGAGTTCGAAAAAGGTCCAGGCCTTGTCCACTTCTTGCTCCTGACCGTCCACTATCTTCTTCACCTTCTTGGTCTCCTGGTGGGTGCGCACGAGGCGTCGAGATCCCATAGCCTTGGCATTGCCATACTTAGCAACGCTTACACGTAGGAGCTCATAGACGGTAGTTATATCATCGGAAGGCTTCGAGATTAAACCATCGGCGGTCAGGGGATGTCTTCGTGGCTTCGTCTCGCCTTGAACGGCTTCAGCTCCAGGCGACTCTATTGAATACGGCGGTCTTGCAGAGGCTCTGGGGTAAAGGGGAATATTCCGTAATTTGGATTCTCGCCACTCGGTCGTCATGTTGGCGCGTTCGTAGTGACAAATGTTTGTTTGTGGAGCTTGTTAGATGGTGATGTAGTTGGGCGACAACAAGGATTAGATTATGGAAAAGTTGCGAGAAATGGTAGACGTAGTGGATGGAAATGGAGCTGGAGCTGACGGTGACGGTGACAATGACAGCTACGTGATCGATTACTAGGTATAAGTAGAGAATTAGGTTAGCTACTAGGTAGGCAGTGAGGCGAAGTCGACTTGTTCTTTCGTTTGATTACTCCAAACCCGAGCACCAAGTGACTTGGTAGTGACTTGGTAGTTTCGCTAGGTTGCTATGGGGGAATTGAAGAAGTCTTGGTGGTTTCTTGGACACTGCAACTCAAGAGGTGTTCCACGGTGCAAGCGGGACTTTTGGGGCTTCGCAATGGGCGTTCCTAAGCTCTACCTATACTAACCCGTACTAAGCCATACTTTAGGTGGTTTAGGTAGTACGTTCCAAGCTTGCCCCATGACGACACTAGCGTCACTCCGCTCCAATAGAACCCTACCCCTTGCCAATTTGAGGTGCCGAGACTTGGATCTCCCAGACCCCGGATGAGTTTATGAGTTTACATTTGAAGTGTCTAATTGTTGGGATCCACTGGGTCGGCACTAGTTACTTTGATACAATTGGAACTGAACTTGACTAAACTAAACCTTCAACACTTTGATTACAGCTCGCACTTATCATTGATTACATTATATTATATCAAAAGTACACCAATGAAATTTCTTCATCTGTTGTACTCACCTCTACATTTCGCTTCACTTTTACTCTTATAACAGGTTTATAGATAAGCACGTAGTTCATCCAAGAGAAATAACTGTCGAAACCATTTCATCACCTTTCGTAACGAAGCGAAGTCGACAAACAAAGATTTCCCCGATGCGCATCTCCTGATATCTAGATCCATACATACCTACATACAGTACCTTGACGTATATGTAGGTAGTCAACAAACAGCGTTACAGTTACAAAATTCTACTACCGGAGCATACATCCAGGGTCAACATCGGAGTCCGACCGGGTTGCATCAAGGGACGACGAAATTCGCTTCGAGCCCGCCCAGGCAGCCAGGGCAATTTAGCCAAGACATTGCATATCCTACTTCCTATCCCCAGCTAAATAAGTAATAAGCCGCAAGCTTCATCTAGCAAAGTTTCAGACGATCTATAAGATCTTCAGATTCCGTACACGTAATTTTTTTCTGTGAGCAGATACCTGATTGCCGACATATACAGCGTGCAATAGCAATCAAGCACGAATCACAATGTGTTTCGCCTGACATGTGGCTTTTTAGACTTGCGCGTCAGGGGCTGTGCGGCTAAATCAATATGGCTTTTCCGTCCCTATTCGATCGGCTCGGGCCAGAGATATTGGATCCAGAAGAAGGCAAGACTGGAATTAACAGCCCGTCCTTTTAGATGCCGTCCTGGTCCACTAACACGACATTTCCAGAAACATTCCTACTGTTCTCCCAGGACATCCCGTCACAGAACTTAGGTTTCGTGGATCCTCATTCGACCACGTTAGACTTGAATGTTGCTGGCAAAGACTATGTGATTCACCAGTCCCCAACCATCTTGAATCGGCCGGGAAGTACTACTGGAGCTGTCGTGTGGAAAATCACGCCGCTCGTAGCCGATTGGTTGGCGGCTTCCGACAATCCGCTTTGGACCTCTGGAGTTTTATCACCCTCATCCAGCGTGCTGGAACTAGGGTGCGGGATATCCGGTCTGGTGGGATTGGCTATTTCGCCGCTAGTTGCAAGATACACACTCACAGACCAGTCCTATGTTGCGAGGCTGGTAGAAAAGAATATCGATGAAAACAGTCACCTAGGGAACCAAAAGCCACCAAGGTCCACTTCTCATAAACGCAAAAGCAAATCGTCGGCTGGTAATTCTAAAGCTGAACTACGATTCCTCCCCCTTGACTGGGAGCTGGATGAGGTGACTCCGTCACTCACCGGAGACGAGAAGGCTAAGAGCTTCGACGCTGTCATAGCCTGTGATTGTATCTACAACGATACGCTGATTAAGCCTCTAGTACAAACTTGTGCTGATGCATGCAGACTAAGGTCAGCAGACGAGAGCGTTTCTGACAGACCGACTATCTGCTTAGTCGCGCAGCAGCTCAGAGATCCGGAAATATTTGAAGGCTGGATTCAAGAATTTAGCAAGTATTTCCGCGTGTGGCGTTTACCAGATAACGCTTTATCTGAGGAATTAAGATTGAACCCCGGGTTTGTGGTCCATCTGGGTATCCTGCAGGATGTAGCAAACCGATCGTAATCCGTTACGTAGTCATCGAAATACATTCGGCCGGAACTCCTTATCTTTCATGCATACCTCGTTCGATTTCCTGCCGGGTTTGAATAACGGACTTGTGCTTTGTGTGTAGAGTAAACTATATCTCTTATTATAGTGAAGTTCTTGGACGATCTCACCGGCTCAGAAAAATTACTGTGGCCAAATGTTCCTCCGCTGGATGTGAGGTATGATAGAGGCATACGTACAGCGTAGAAAGAGGCGTTCTTTGAGGCTTAAATAACCGAACGCCCCCCAAACTCCGGCGCTGTACTTTCAGTCTAATATGCTACTATTGCTATTTTCGCAGTAGTCGTCGTAATTTTCCACGCAATGCTTACGGAGTCGTACAACTAGCAGTCACATAGTTGCTATCATGCGTGGCCGCTACGGAATAGTCCGCAGGGTATACATAACTCAGAGCTATATACCTATAAAACTTTAGAAGCCTTCCACTGCGTAACTCCGAGCCGGGACACCTTAACATCACTTTTCTACGGCTGTCGTGTAAGTCGAATGCGTATCATACATGGCTCTTGAGATCTCACTACTTGTGTTGGGGTTACAGGAACTTACCTAATATATGAGCGAGTTGTATCATATATAGTACCAGTGCCAAAGAAACCCCTTAAAAAACTCCGGGGTGAGATATGCCGAGATGAGATGCGTCGAGATCGGCCCGCGCCCATCGCAGTGCTACGCATATACCGAGGTGCTCCACGAGAGCTAGGTATTTATATAGTTATCATTTATACATATATTGCAACACTTGTGCTAACCGCCATAACACTTGTCCCATGGCTGCTATAAGGAGACGAACATAGATGCTGCTAGAGAGTAGGCTTGATCCCGAATGCTGACGCGATTATGATTGGAATAATACTGTAGGGAATTTAAAACGATATCCGCCTTGGACCTGATTAAACCGCATTTATACAAGCTTCTTCATTTAGCCTTACTTGGAAGGTGTTTCAAAGGTAGGACGAGTCATGCCTCACAAACTTAAACCAGAGGTCAGTAACTACCTACATATTGGTTTCTACCAAGTAGGTAATCGTTAGCGAGGCAAACTTAGGATTCGGATGTAAGGACTAGGTATATAACCCTTTTACGAGTCTGTCTCTTACACCATCTCCTACATTTAGATGGCACAAGGTGTCCGGATGCGATAGAGAGTATAGAATGTGAACCTATTTCTCGTCGATGCCTCCATCGGTATAGATACCAACGTAGAAAGAGATTCACCCCCATGTCTATGAGAGTACCTAGATAGACTTATGATATTGTGCCGATGTGGTCTTGCCCATAGTGGACGAGTTGCTTGATTTATACCATGGGCATGGTACCTGGTGCCTCATTCCTCGTGACGTACCTCGATCAGGGGTCATAATAACAGCTATAATTTCGAGAATATAACAGTCTCTACTTTCCTAGACTTGAGCCATTGGCTTTTCTAAAATGCATGAACCATCGTGGTGAAATCTTTGCTCTCAACTTCGAGATGTGCTTGTAATTAGCGTGGACCGCTATTTCAAGGACAGTTCCATACGTTTGGCTCGCCAACAAGTATCAGTATATCTGGTATATTTTCAACATTCACACTCACACACACACACTACCCCCAAGCTATCTTCGCGCTAGTGCTACTTACTGCCCTGGATATCTGGGAAAAGGAAAACCAACCATTAGTATAATTCCTTCCAACCTTGGTGATGACCTCGTATAAGATACAGTGACGTTAACATGACAGTCATCATCGCCTAACGCCTAGCAGTGAGCACATCGAATCTTTTTCCTAGTTAGTTAGCCCATCATATATGTAAGACCACGAATCAGCTGCCCGCTCCAATTCTTCGTACTATCGACAATATCTCAAGAGATCGACATAAATCCCAATCGATTCGTAGGATAACCCGGGCGAAGGGATCCCGTGTTTTGGTAAGATGGCACTCCTCCCTCTCGTTTAGCCTTGCGTGTCAATTGGAACTTAGTATTCAGGTATATGTTGAAGATATGGATAGGTTGAATCCGCTAACGCTGGGATGTAGGACGAGTCTCCAAAAGGCATGTCGGCCACCGCAAGTTGTGAGTCTCCGCTCGTAAAGAATCCAAGATCTCCAATTGTTCCAATCCGGCGAGGCTCTTCCTTCTTGAAGGAGTCCCAGAAGGCTCGATCGTGAGCTTCGGCTGCAATCGCGGTGGTGTCAAGCATAGCTTCTGACGTGGTGTAAGGGGGTGGTGGCTGTTGGGGTTGCTGATGTGTATTGCTGTGATATCGCCACGACTCGGTATAGGTTTCGGGGTTGGGGGTTGGATACCCGACCCCGTTGCTGAATGGCCGCCCGGTATCCGGAGGCGCTGGCATGATTGGGGTGTGATTGATTGCGGTAAAAGAACCGGACGGAACGGGTTTCGGTGCCTTCTTTGGAGAGGGTTTAGGGATTGCTTCCGTTTCTCCTGATGGCACGCCGTCTGCCGTAACTGGCAACGATCGATCAGTACTATCGCTATGGTCTGATTCGTCTGGCCGTAGGAACCCCAAGTCTTTCATTGTCTTGTACATAGACTTATACTCTTCAACACCAGCACCGGTACCGCCTTCACGAACTCGTTTCGTTTTCTCATTTATCCCTGCATTCTTCGCAACAAACCGATAATAGTCTTGCTTGATCGTCTCGAAGTATTTGTCCATTTGCCGTAGAATCGAAACGTAGGTAGATGCCATCTTTAACCATGTGGACATCTTATGGAGCGTTGCGTAGGCGAAAGCTACGGATCCGCGCCTAAATACTTCAGCGGCAGATTCGGGCTGTCGGGTGTCTTCGAACTCGTAGTTTAACATGTGCTTCTCCGTATCCATTCGAGGGAAATGCTCGGCATAAAGCCCTACAAAAGAGGCGGTCCAAATTGCGAAAAGGACGATTGTTGACTGTGGTAATTTATCCTTTCTTTGACAAATCTCGATTAAGTCAATGATTTCCCGGGCCGCCTTGAAAACTTGTTCCGCGCTAGATATCCAAAATCCTTCTGGAGGTGAGCCAAATTTCTCTTTTGGGAATGTTGGGTTGTCGAGTGGCCCCTCAGGTTGTTCACATCGGACGGGTACGAAAGGTATATACTCCCGATGTAACATGATTAAACAGAGACATCTGAGCATATGTAGAAGCACATATACGCTAGAGGCTTGGTGGTTCTCATGCTTGAAGTAATTGGACCGTGAAAATGTGAAGGTGCTTGGAAGCTCCGCATCGAACTCCGCGAGCTTCTCGTTTAGCTGGTAGAATGTGCTTTCCGGGGTCCATGGCGGACGTTCCTTTTCCCTCTTATGAAGACGTCCTCCTGATGAACTGAACTTGGAAATTTCCCCCCATATGTCCACCAATTGAATGAACCGACTCAGCACGCTATCGTCCATACCATGTCGTCCTTTATCTTTGAGGAAGCCCGTGGGTACTTCCATCGCCAAGTCAAACTTGTCCTCAGAGCACGGAAGCTGGATTTGAATATCTTCCGGGTGTATGACGGACACCCGCTCCTTACCGCAGGCAAGCATGCGATCCAGAATGAAGCAGCTGAACATCGTTCGCCTCCTGATTTCCTTGTCTAGTGCGACTTGGGACTGTTGACAAGAAGCTCTCTGCTGTAGATCAGTGGTTTTAGTATGCTGATCTCCAGACGATGGAATATCACCAAACCCGAGTCCCAGATATTGTGCCATCCTAATAGCAAGTCCCACGTACATCCAAGCACCGATTCCTCCGGTCTTGGGCTGCGTCTGGCTCCAATCATATAGTCCTAACATGAGCAACGCCGCCACCCGCTCCACGGACGCAACTTTCATAGCGGTTCGTAGGGGTCCTAAAGCCATCGTAAGAACATCGGCGTAATATTCCGACGCTGCGGCGGGATCAAGCTGCGTCTGGACTGGCCTAGTCCTAGCATTGCCGGGCTGGTTGGTACAAATATGGGCTAGATACTTGACTAGATCTGGGTGAAAGCGTGCGGTTAGAGTTAAGACCCCCAGCAATACTAAGTTGAGATCCGAACTGCTATCCTGATGTGAGGCTTTAAACTTCCGGCCCAATTTCTCCTTCATCGTTGGCAGGTGTAAGAAGGGAAGCTCCGGGGCAAAATGTAGCTTATAGATATCTAAGACCTGTTCCCATAAGTCTTCCGTTAAGAAAGGCGCTGAGAGCACTTCTTCGGCATAGACGCTCGCTTTTTGGTTGTCGCCTTTCGAAATATCATCTATCTTTTTAAGCTTCTTCCTATCCGACCCTCCGTCTCGTTCTTGCCTGACTCCCGTAGGTGGTTCGGTTCTCTTCGGAGGGACGGGATCTGGTAACTTGAAGACGCACTCTTTTCCCGTCTTGATGCAGCTATCACAGGGACTGGTGCCGCCATTGTTCTCGCCTGGTGCATTCGCATTAGCTGGTGTCCACGAAAATCGTAATCCAAGCATAGTATTGATGATACAATCCCAAACACCGCCGGGCGAACAGGCGGTAACAATTCATTTCCTCTGCTTCATGTAATTGAGGGTAACAGACAGAGCCTCAGGGACTTGACGTACACTTTATTTTACTTTTCCGGCATCGAGTGCAAGCGATACTCGACCGCATCGGGGGACGCATCTTGGGGGGTTTCTTCCCCTCCAGATTGCCTGCTACCATCGCCTTTGCCTCTTCATCCCCCAGCCCCCGAGCCGCGACAACTCCGAGAACTTCTATCCGTGATGTGTCGGTATTTAGGAGCTGTCGACTTGGAGGTGCTGGCGGAGTCGGAGGTCTAAGGGCAGGATCGGCGGAAGAGAAAGTTTCGTCGAACTTCCTCTGCGGAGCGTGTTGGTACTGTGCTATATTCGAGTTTTCATCGGCACCTGACCGATCGGGAGGGGAAAGTATCGACTGGATGCGAATTGGAGTAGAAATTGTGGCGGCTGGGTCCAGAGCAGACCCGAAAGACCTAGGGGAAGTACAAAGGGCCCAACAGGCCGTTCGAGATAAGACGCTGAGCGAACGACGCCGCGCTATCTAACACGATACTTGGAAGCACAGGACCAAGCGGGGGTTACGGCGTTCGTATTTCTCGAGGAGCTATTATCCGGGTAACAGGGAACCTAGGCGTTGTGCTCCAGAGACACCTTCTGAGTCGTCCTTCAATTGAGCAGAATGGTTAGATATGATGCCTGGTAATGTGCTACAGCATTGAGGAGCTGCGACTATCCGCTAATGGCGCGACTCGTTAACGACACCTAGTCGAAGAGCGCGGCCGTAGTTAAGAGTTATATAACTGTCTAATGCAGAGCTGCGTCGTCCTTCTAGCGTGGATATACTAGTACCTAGGTATATAGGTTACACGGCGAAACTAGTGTGCAGCGATATTGTTATGGGTGAGAAAGTAATTGGGAGAAAGTACCGGTAACACGGATTGACAACATGAGATAGAAATATTTAAGCAAGCCGCCGTTGTACGAATAGTTGGAATGTGTAATATGATGAATGGAAGAACCAAAAATAAAAAGACTCGTAGGCGTACAACGCCTCGCGAGTGTCGATTTGATATCTGGTGCACAGAGATAGGTATATGGGATGGGTTACAGTATCTACTTGGCGGTGGGCACTGGAGGAAGGGAAGAAGCTCTTCGTTGGTGGGTTTAGGCAGTCTAGAAGGCGTCGAGAGGGTGCTAGGATTAAGTTCCCCGGACGCGGACGGGTCGGGTAGAGACCAATCTACTCAAACTAGCAGTGTTGGGATGGCCGACGAGTGATCGGCTTTCCAGTCCACATCCAATGAATAAGCGGCTTGGGCTTGATCGAAAGCGCCCATCTAGCGCACAGGCCGTGGTTACTAGCCCCCCCGGCTCATCCTGCACGTCCCAGCGGGGGTTTTCTCTTCCTCTCTCGAGTACATCAGTATCTATATCCATTGATGTTGACGACTTGCTGATAGCAACACGGCGAGGACACAAAGTTGTGGACGCACGGCGGGATCGACTATGCCATCTTCAACGGCATGCACAGGTTGCTGCAGAATAATTAAAAGCAAACGCCATGGATGTAAACCCCCGCGGCAGGACGTTAGAGGGTAGACTCGGTGATGGGTTGTATTAGCGTTTTGACATGTCCACGGGCCGATGGCTCTCAGATGCTACCCATCCGTCAATGTGCATATAGGTAGATAGCTGCCTATTCGTTAGGGACAAACTCTGCCCCGTCTCCCTGCTTCTCTCAGAAATGACAAGGAAACTAAAGTTCCTGTTAAAAGGCTATGTTCGGCAAAGTGTCAGGTTGTTAATGCTAAAACGTGGTCACCCTACGGGCAAGATGCCGATTTGGGTGAGTGAGCTTGTTGGGAGTCATCCAACAACAGTATTGAGTCGTATTCATAACCAACATCGCGTTCTTATTTAGGATTTAGATGCCAGTCGGTCTGCCTTTGTAACTGACGAGTCGTTAATCGAGGTAGGCTGCAACGTTCCTCAAGACGCATTTCTATCCCGGTCCAATCATGAGCACCTGCTCTGCGACCCGTGGGGGCTCTGCTCGTGTTAGGCTGTGGAGGACCATCGATCGCTCTTATGGTACTAGCACCTCAAACCCGAGGAATTGGAACTCGAGATATGTGAAATAAAAAGTGTTGGTGTCAGTCTGTCAGACTCCTCACTCAAGTTGGTATGATCAACGCAGTTGTCAGAAATAAGGGAATGGTTCATCTGACTCATTCTAACTGCCGATAGAGGCCATCTTGGCCCGTTGATAGATGATATGGTATTTTCCCGTTTATATATCGACGGTTGTGACCGGTTTCGTGGGCTTCCGCCACCTATCTGCATGTCTACCTAGGTACTGCACGGACTGGTTTGGCTGGGTTAGAATTCTCTTTCCGTAACTCAGACTCAGACCCGGGTGTCTTCCAGACCGGTCTTGAGGATATGTCCCAGATCTCAGGCAATTGTCTGAGGTCAGGACATCGCGGGCCATGCTCCCTGGACCCATAGAAACTATAAGGTGCTATATTGAGCCACCTGAAGTGCCTTCTGAATGCAGTGTCCTGGAAGGATGCGTTGTCATCCACAGCGGCTAACAACCGGAGAAAATTGACATTGTTAGGAACATTTTGGTAAGGTGCTTGTATTGGCGACCGTGGCTAAGTAAAGCAAGCCAAGAGCTGTGAAGAATTCTACTATATTGGTCACACCAATAATTGATATACCGGGTGGACGGGTGTGCATTATGTGGAATGGTTGACTTCAAATGTTATGACGAGAGATATTACCAAATGCTTCTTGACCCGTCACCCGTGCCATGGCGCCCCTGGATTTGGGACTTCCATTTGGAGAGAGACTAGACGAGATGGAGGTGGAGCATGAAGAGCACTTGAGATGAGCTCAAGTTTAAGATTAATTTAAGCTTTGAACATTCATTAATATGCCAGTGGTTATCTCAGGTGGCCTTAAACTATGTAGTTATAAAAGTATCTTTTTCGCATTAGTTTTTTTAGCTAATTAAAATTGTCTTTTAATTTTTATAATATGTAATTTAAGGTTATTTTAGGTTAAAATCAGTTACCGTTTTATTATTATATTTTTATAATTATTATAATTAAATTTAATTAAGTAATTATTAAATAATTATACGATAATTAATCGAATTATTAAATAAAATATTAAAGTAAGTTCTTAATTAAATAGTTATTTAAATATTAATTTTCTTTAAGTTTATTTTATATTTAAAAGTAATTTTAAATGTGATTTAAACGTGATTTAATTATTAATTAATTAATGAGAGTGAAAAAAAGTTGTTTATAATCGCGTTCGATTATAACGTATTAAATTGTTAAAATAAAAAGATATAAAATTAAAGCTATTAAAAGGTTATTTATTAGTTGGATTTTTTTTAATGTTTTAAATAATGGTGGTTAAAATATTAATTTTTTAATATTAATGTTAATGTTAGTGTTGGTTTTAATTATAAACGGCTAAAAGAAGTTATTTTTAAGTAATTTTTTTTCGTTTTAACTTAACATTTAATTAAATCGCGTTGTATTTTAATTTTAAATGGATAATAAAAATATTTAATAAATTATTTAATTTTAAGATTTATTTTAAAGCTTTTTATATGTTTAATGATGGTATATTTTAATTTAATATTTTAAAGTTATATTAATTTTATCTTCATGTACGGTTATTTTTCTTAAGATAGCCTCAGACTAGTAAGTATACGGTTTTAAGATATGACTCCACATATATAAAAGCTTAAACCAATAAAAAAAACTGTTGTAATTAACCGCACAACTTATTAATTTAAAGCCACTTAAAATAAACTAATAAGTAAATTTAAAATGATTATCATGATTATATCTTTATTTTAAATAGTTTTAAATTACATTATTATGTAAAAGTATCTTTTTTTTTATTAGTTTTTTTTAATTAATAAAAAGTATTTAACTTTTATTTTTCCTTATTTCTTAACTTTTATATAATGTAATTTAAAATCATTTTAAATAAAAACCTTTTATTATTTTTATAAAAAAATTATCCTTTTTAAAAATTATTTATGTTGATATAAAATTAACCTTATACGTATTATTTATATAATTTTAATATAATTAATATAAAATATTATATTATTATAAATTTTTTATCCTTTTTATTTATTATTTTTTAATAGTTATTATTATAATAATTATTATTAAATGATATAATTTTTAATATTTTCTTATTAATATTTAAATTATTTGATTTTTATAGTTTTATATCTTTTATAATCTTTTTTAAAAATGAGGATATTTATAAAGAAAGAGGAGAAGAAGCTTTTAATAAGCGTAAATGTTATGAAAAGTATGATATATTAAAGGAAATATTAAAATTTTAAAAGGAAAAAAGAGGTAAGGGTTGAAATTATTAAAATATTAAAGTATTTTTAAATATATTATTTTTTAAAAAATTAGTTATAAGTTAAGTTATAAGATTATATATATATATATTTTAATTTAAATGTTATAAAATTTAGTTATTTATTATTATTTAAATAATATTAATATAAAAATGTATTTTAAAAATAAAAAGTGGATAAATGTTTTTAAGTTTAATGAATTATAAAAAAAGCTTATAATTTTAACCTAATTACTTTTATTTAATAAATTTAACCTTAAAAGATTTATAATGGTTAATAAAAGTTTTTATTTTATTAAAAATATTTATAATATTATTTAAATTAATAATGTTATTAAAAATAACTAGCTATAAATACAACATGTTATTTTTAAGCTTACCATTTTTTTAATGGTTATATTAATCTATTAATAAGCTAATTAAAAATCTTATTAAAATGTTAAAGTTAATATCTTTTTTTAATATAAGCTTAAAGTTTATTTGATTGTTGTTATCTTATTAAACATATACATTTTATTATAAAATAATTTCCTTTTTTTTATAATAAGTATATATTTATATAATAATAGTATGCCATACCAGGTTATAAAAATCTTAGCTTATTTTAATGTAAATATTAAGTATAAGTTTATAATAAAAAAGTTAAAAGAAATAATTAAGTAAATATAAGTATATCCATCATACTTAATAATTAATAATTAAGTTTAATATTAAAATAATTAAATTTTAAATATATTATTTATAATTTAAATATTATATTTATATATGATAATTTTAATTTTAAAGATTATATTTAAGATTTAATGGTAAAGCATAAGAATATAATATGTAATTTAATTAACTATTTAATTATTATTAGTTTTAATATATATAATCCTTTTTTAAAAAATTAATAATATATTACTACCCTTTTTTAATTAAAGTGACTATATAAATATTTAATATTTATTTTAAAATATAAAACCGAAATAATATAATTTCTTATAATAAATAAGATCTACGTGGTTTTTTAAATAAATGTATTAAAAAAAATCATGCTTTTCTTGTAAATTACTTAGCTTAATATTAATATTAATTATATTTTTTAAATATTATTTATTAATAAAAATAAAAGCGAAATATTTAAGATATATAAAGTATATAATACGTTATTTTATAAATTTTTAAGTTATAATTAATTTAATAATTAATTAACTCTTATTTATAGAAACTAAAAGATTATTTCTTTTATTTATGTTATTATAACTTTTTAAATAAAATTAAAAAATGTATATAAATATAAATAATAAATATTTTTTATTCCAGCTTTTTTTTATATTTTATTTAATCTTATTTAAATGATCTTCCATAATTTTTAAGATTTTTTTATAAAATAAGATATTTAATATTTTTATTATAGTTAATATATTTATTAAATATAGATTTGATATTATTAGATATTTTTTTTATTAAGGGATGTTTTTTATGTTTAAATTATAACCTTTTTATTAAATAAGTTTATAATATTTAATGATATATCCATAAATATAATTTATTTTTTAAATATAAAAATGATTTTAAGATAATTAAATCTTAAAATGTTTAAGGAAAAATTAACTACTATATAAAAAAAGCTTTTTTTAAAAAAAATTTAAATAAGTAATTATAATTAAAAAGAGGCTTTTTTTATTAATTTAAAATTCTATAATTATTACTATTATATGGTAATTATCGGTTACTTATTAACGATAATAATTACTATATAATTTAATGATTATAATATTTTTTAATAAATTATATTATAATTACCCATTCTTTTTTATAAAAATAAATCATATATATACAACCCTAAAATATTATATTTTATTTAATTTTTATATTTAAAAATAATAAACCTTAAATTAATTATTAAGATACTTTAATTAAACTTTATATACTATAATATAATTAATAATAACTAAAAAGCTATAAATTTAACCTTAAAATATATTAATAGCATATTTACCATTAACATTAAAAATAATAAAAATTCCATTTATAATATATTTACCATTTTCCAACAATTTTTTATAATTAAACCTTACACTATTTTAATTAAAAAAGTTTTAAAAAATATCCTAAAAATATATTAACATAGTAAATATATAACACCTTTTATTAATAAAAAGGTTTTAAAATATGCCTATAAAATATATATAAATAAAAATATTAAAAAATATTTTAATAAAAAGTTATATATTTTTTTTAATGCATTTAACATTATAAACTTAAGTATAAAGTGATTGATTAATAATAAAATCAAAAAGTTTAATGTTAAAATAATCTGCTTTAATAAGATATCCACTTAAAAAACATAACTTAAAACATATATAAAAAATAGTTTAATAATAAAAAATATAAAAAAATAATAATTATATAAATTAAATAAAAATAAGATTAAAAAAAATAATAAAGAAGATAAAATAATTAAGATTTAAAATAGATTATATATTTTAATAAAATTTAAAATTAAGATTAAAATTTTTATTTTTTATATTACCATTTTTCTTTTTATTTTTTTCTTTATTTATTTATTATAAATAACTTAAAAATATATTATAAATAACCTAAAAATATAATAAATATTATTATATATAATAACTTTATAACTTTATAAATGATAAAAATAATAATTTATTAGTTTAATATTTAATCATATAATTAAAAATAACTTAAAAATAAATATATATTTATAATAACTTATTTTATACTTATATGTTAACCTTAACTTTATTATTTAAATTTATTTAATTATATCTTTTATTTTAATAATATTTAAGATTTTAAAAAAAGGTTTACCATTAAAATAACTATTATATATAATGTTTATAAATTAGTTAAATTAAATAAAACTAGTTTTAATAAATTTCTTTAATATGTTATAAAAGATAAGTAAGTATATAAAATAATTAACTATTTAAATAATACTTTCCAAGATTTATTTTAAGATAAAATAATATTTTAAAAGATATATTAAAATAATAAAAAAAAAATAAAATCTATATATATTATAAAATAAAGCTGAAAATAAAAGCTAATTATTTTACATTAAATAAAAAACCTACCAATTTAGTTATATAAATCGCAATCATTTCTAAACACTTTAAAAACATTTACATGGCATATATGAGATTAAGGTAATATAAAAAATAAAATAAATTTTTAAATTTATAAATGCCTTCTTTAATAAAGCCGGGGTATTTAATTTAATAAAAAGATAACTACTTTAAACTTTTAATATATCCATTTAATTATTATAAACTTATTAATTAATGATAATAATTAAATTAACCTTTTAAAACTTAAAAATATAAACCTTATATAATTAATTTTATATAATTTAAAAATTAATTAATTCGGTTTAATTAATATAAAAAAAAATGGTAATAACATAATAAATAATAAAATTAATTAACATATAAATAATAACTTAAACTTAAATTTAAATTTAAATTCTAATAATAAAAAAAATAATATTAAAATAAAACCATAAAAAAAACAATTTAAAAGTTAAGCCTTACATATTAATATTAACATAAATGATAATATTAAAGATGTTACTTAAATATCAACAATTAAGAACCCTTCTACCATAATAAACCTTATTAGTTTTAATTTTAACTTTAATGTTAATAATATTTATAACAACTTAGCTTTACCTTTTTTAAATATAACTTAACACTTTTATAAATATCTATTACTTATATTAATAAACTTAATACTTAATAGTATAACCCTTACATTACATAACATACCACATAATTTAATCATATTAAAAAAATATTACTAATAAAAAGATATTAATAAATAAATATTATATTTTATACACTTATAAAAGATAAATATAAAAATTAAGCTAAAAATCTATTATCTAACTTTCTTAAAATTATTAATTAAAATAAATAAATTAATATTAAAAAAAATATATTATCTTACTTATTTAAACATTAATAAATCCTTAATTAATTAGATTATAAATATTTAACAAAGATATTATTTCTTTAAATATTATAAGCATTAATATATATAGTTATGATTAAATTATTAAAAATGTTATAAATATAATTATAATATTAATAAAAGACATATTTTTTTATTACCTACTTATATAATTATAAAGTCATTTATAAAACCATATAATACTTTATTAATAAGTTTATAAATAAAAATTAAAAATAATTAATAAGTTATATAACCTTCCCAATTAATATAAAGCTAAAATAATCCTTAATAATATAATAATCTTATAATGATTTTTTTATATATTTTAAGTTATAATTTTTAATTATTTTTCTTTTTTTTTCTTTTTTTTACTTTTATAAGATTATTTTAATATCTTTTACTAGCTTAATAAGGTTTTATATACTTATGTTTATTTAATAACTTACTTAAAATAAAGTTAATTAAATTATTTATATAATATGTAAGGTTATAATCTTTTTATAATATCCTTATAAATATTTTTAACTTAAATATACGATATGTTATTATCATTAAATAAATATCTTTTAATTTTAACTTTTTTAAGTTTATAAAAATAATACTTCCTTAAATTAAATAAATTGCCGATTAACATAAATTTAAAATATTTTAAGAAAGTAAACTTTACTTTTTTAATGATAAGTATCATATTTTTAATATTTTTAATGTTATTTTTAACGTTGTATTTAATATTAACTTTAATATTAGTTTTAATATTATTTTAAACACCACTTTAATTATTACTTTAAGTATTATTTTAACTACCATTTTAAATATTATTTTAATTATTATCTTAAGTATCATTTTAATTGTCATTTTAAATATCGTCTTAGTTGCTGCTTTAAGCGCCGTCTTAATTGTTGTTTTAAATGCCACTTTAATTATTACCTTAAATACCATCTTAATTATTACTTTAAGCGCCATCCTAGCTATTATCTTAAATGTTATCTTAATTATCATGTTTAACATCTTATAAGGTTAAAAGGATATATATTTTAATAAATTTAATGATAATTAAAATAAATTTTAATAATATTATATTAAATATTATAATATTAACAACTAATTACTTAATAGCTATTTATATTTATATAATGATTTACCATTTAATTAATATTTATAATGTTATATATATGTAAAAATTATAATTTTAATCATCATTTTAATAGTTAATATAATGATAAAAAATTAATTTAAATTTAAATTTATACTTAAAGGTTTAATAAAAGCTTTTAATAATAGTAATTTACCAAGCCTCTTAAAAATTATAAAAGGAATTAAAATAGTGGAGGTGGTAATTTAATTTATTAATAATAATAAACACTTAATGTTATACGAAACTTATAATAAATATTTTAATATTTAAGGTATAAATAAACTTAAAAAAAACAACATTTTTAAGGTTATGATATGTTATTAATTTAACCGTATCTTTATTAAATTCATAAAGTTCCTTATGATTAATCATATATTTTAATATTTATTTAAGGATTATCTTTGATTTTAATATCCCTTAAAAAATCATAGCTTAAATATTTTTAATGTTAAAGTTTTTAAGTATGTTGTGGTTAGTATATGCTTTTAATGTTCTTATAAGATCGTGTTTAATTTTATTAAATTAAATATTAAAATTAATTTTAAAAAGGTAGTCCCGGTCTTTTAAAACTTGTTTAAATAAAAATTAATCATATCTTACAATTAAAAGATTTATAATCTATTATATAATAACTTAATCGATAAGGTTTATTTATATGTTAATTTAACTATAAAAATTAATTAGTAATGCTTAAAATCTCCAAGATATAATATCTTAAAAACATTAATTAAAAATCATATTTTTTATATTAAAACATTATGGTTAAAAATTATAAAATAATATTATAAAATTATTTTTATAAAATGGTAAATATAAGGTAATAAAAAGTATAAGATGGTGAATAAAATAAAAGATAAAAAAAAATAAGAATTCTTTACTAAGAAAATATTAATAAGTCTTATGGTTATTAACTAATAAAAAGAATATATTTATTATATAAATGATTAAAAACATATTTAATGCTTATATTTATATTTCTTTATAATTAAGTATCCTTTTATATTTTTATCTTAATTTAAATATTCCTTTCTTTTAAAAGAAAAATCTAATTTTAATTATAATAATAAATTAATAATAAATAATTTAAATAGTTAAAATTATTAAAATAAAAGGAGAATTATATATAAATATTTTTATAACCTTTATTAAAATAGATTTTAATAAAAAAAATGTAATTAAAGTTAAGCTTTTTAAATTAAAAAAAAAGGATAATAATAATCTTATAATATTAAAATTTCAACCTTAAATAAATTTCTTTATTAAGATTTAATTAACCTTTTATTATTAGTAATAAGCTTTATATGCTTTAATAATGATGTTAATTGTAAAATATAAGGTAATAAATCCTTTTAATAATCATTATAATAACTTTTTTAATACTCCTTAAATATTATAATATATATAAATTTTATTATTTAAAAGTATAGTAGCTGGTTAATATATTAAATGAAAATTATTAAACAATTAATTTTAAAAAATTATAAAATTACTAAAGAAGTATAATAATTTTATTAATAAATACATGGAATTCTTTTTATTTTTAATATTTATTAACCTCTTAAATGCTAGCCTTATGGGGCATTTCCTATTAAAAATAACAACCAAGTTTAAATATATATAAAGCTTATTAATCCAGTTATATAAAAAGTTTAATAAAATGGTATATAATTATTATAAAAAGTTATTTAATTAGTTAAATTTTAAAATATAAGTTAAAATAAGTTTATTTTTTAATTATTGATTAATATTTAAGTTATTTTTTAAATCATATAAGAATTATATTTTTATTATATATAAGGGTATATATTATTTATATAAGGATAAATTAGTATTTTTTTATGTAAAAAATAACCGAGAAAAAATATTAATTAAGGATTTAATAATTAAAAACTTTTTTAATAATGTTAATAAAATAAGTAAAAATCTTATAAATTTAACTCTAAAAAATAAGCAATATTAATAAGCTTAAAAATATTAGCTTATTAAAATCTTATAATTTTAATTAAAAGATATTTTTTTTAACTTTTAAGATAAGTTAATAATTAAATTTATTTCATATAAGTATATTATTATTTAAAGGTAGTTTTATGGATTATTAGATTTTAAGTGAGATAAAAAGTAAATAAAAAAGAATTTAATATATAAAAACCTTATTATATTAATACATTTATGGTTAAAATGATAAATCATATGATTTTAATATTATTTAATATAAGCTTAAAAGATAATATAAATTTAAAAGTCTTAATAACCATTTCTTAATAAAAAAAATGCCTTTTTTTTTACTTTTATTATTACTTATATAATGATTATTAGTTAATATATGTTAGTTAAAAGTAATGTTTAATAAATAATTACTTATATTTAATTTAATAATTATTTATAATATTTTTCCTTATATAACTTCTTTATTATTATTATAAGATTTAATACTTAATTTACCCATTTAAATTAAATAATATTAAATATAATTAGTTTATTATAAGCTTAATAGTTTTAAGGGGGCTTAATTAATCCATTTAATTTAAAACTCTTTTTTTTTTTAAATTTAAAAAAAAAAGTTATCTTTAATAATTTTAAAATATTATATTATAAACATGGTTTATATAAGGTATTTACATTATATTAATCTTAGATTTAAATTAATTAAAATATAACATATATTTTTCCATTTTATACATATGTAATTTAAAGTAATTATTTATATTCTTATATAATTATTTTAATCTTTAATAATAAAAAAGATTTTAAATATTTATACCTTTTTATTAAATTTATATAAACTATATATATTTTTAAGAATATCATTATATTATAATTTTTATTTAAATTATAAAAATTTAAATTATTTAAAATCTATAATTATATTAATTAATTACCTTTTAAAATTATAATTAAAGGTAGAATATTCTTACTTATATATTAAAAAAAGGCCTTATAAATTAATTTTCTAATATATAAAAAAATATGTTTTAATATTATAACTTTTACCTATTAGTTAATAATAAATTATTTTATAATCCTAAAAGATATAGCTATTTTATTAAGTTAAAGCTACTTAAGTATGATTTTAATCTTAAATATTATTTTTTTTAAAAAGATTTAATTATATAATTATATATATTTTTTCTTACTTTAAGAAAGTTTAATTGTTAAATCTGGATTATAAGATCTTTTTTATTATCTTATATAAAAATTAATTTATTAAGTTTTTTTTTTAATATATAAATAAAAATACCCTGCTTTTAGTTATAATCTTAAAAAGGAATTAACTGGTATAATTATGGATTTTAAATAGATTAAATCTTTTTAAGTTAAATAAAAGTTATGATATGTTAATATTTTTAAGGATATGGATGGTTTATATAAATTTAATAAAAAGATTTAAAAGTTTAAGATTATTTTAATAATTTTTAAGATAACATTCTTAATAACACATCTTTCCTATCTTATTACTTTAATTATTTTATTAATAAATCATCTTTTTTATTATAAACCTTTAAATTGCATTATTTATTTATATAAATTTATATTAATCTTATAAGGATTTTAATTATTATTAAGGTATTAAAATTTAAATTTAATTTTAAATTTAAATTTAACTTATAATTATTAAAGTGTTTATAATAAAATATATTTTAATAGACTAGTAATAATTTTATATAACATAAGGTTTAATTTTTAAAATATATTATTTTAAATGGTTTTTTTATAATCCTCTTATTTTATATATACTTTTATTATGTTTTATTTAAAAAAAATATCTTTTAAAACCTTATTAATTACTTTAATAATGTGTATATAAGAGGGGGTTTTTTTTATTATTTAGTATATAAAAATCTTAAATATATATTTTCTAATTATAAACTTATCATTTATGTAGACCCAGCCATAAAATGATTATTAATGAATGCTATTAATAACTTTCCTTAATTATATTAATACGAATATGTTATAATTTAAGTTATTATCATATAATTTATATCTTTAATTAAACCAAGAAAATTAAATAATATATAATAATGGGATAAGTTCTAATATATATAATTATTTTTAATCGAAAAGATATTTAAGGTATAATAATTAATATAAATAATTTAAATAATTAATAAGATTAATATATATATACACTTAAACATATAAGAAATAATAATAATATATATATAACACTCTTACCCTCCTTAAAATTTTTTATTAAAATATAAATATATCATTAATTAATTTATCGATTTTTTTAATTAATAATTTAAGTAATAATTAGAAAACCGAAATAAAAACCGATGGTTTAACTTTAAATTAAATCATTTTAAAAATATATATAAATATAATATATAAAATAATATTTTTTAATAATAATTAAAGTTATTTAAGTAATATAATACAATAATATACAGGAAATATAAAGTAAATATAAATGGAAAATAAAACCTTATTAAATTTTAAAAAAGTTCAACATTTTTTTATATTATTAATTTTTTTTAAAAAGGTATAATTTAAAGATATATAATAATATAAAAGGATATATAATAATATAAATGGTTAAAAGCTAAAAATATTTAAAAAATAAGAAGTTTTTTTAATATAATAATTTTAATTAAATAAATAAGTATGTAAAATTAAAATTTAAGGTAAAAGTATAATAATAAATTATTATTAGTTTTATAAAAATTAAATGGTGAGATAAATGAGGTATTATAATAAAAAAAATAAATATAATCTTTTTTTATTATATAAATATTAATATAATATAAATATATAAAAGCTATAAATTATAAAAAATAATTAAAAATATTTTTAATCTTTAAACTTTATAATGTTATATTTAAATTATGATTGTAATTTAAAAGTTAATAAGTTAATAAATAATAGTTATTATATTAATAAATATGTTTTAATAATGTTTAACTTTTTAAATAATACCCACTTATAAATATTATAAATGTATTTATGTAATAATAAAAAATTTTATAAATTTATTAATAAATAAGTAATAATATGTTTTGTATTATATGTTTTAATATACTTGTTATGTTAATTAACTTATAATTTTATATATTTAATGGTGATAATTAAATTAAAAATTATGTTATAATTATATGATAGTATTAATAAATTTAAATGTATAGTTATTATAATAATAGTATAAGTATGATTAATTATAAAATTAAAAATATTATTTTTTTTTATGTAAAAATTAATAAGTAAGGAAACCATATATTATTTTTAATAAAAGATAAATCTTATTAATAAGTATAAGTAAATAAGGATTATTTTAATTTTTTATGGAATATAATATAAAAATTATATTTAATTATTATAAATGATTTTAAAATTGTTATTTAGATATAAATAATTTTTAAATCTTATAAGAATGTATATTATAAAAAGATATAATTATTATAAGATAAAATATTAATATTTTCATTATTTATTTTAAAATATAAATATAACTCCTTTAAAATATATTTAGCTTATTTTATTTTCTTTTAATTCTAATTTAAATTAATAATTATATAATAAGTTATTTTAATATTTTTATTTACTTAAAAAATATTATTTTAATGGTTAATATAAATTATATTTAATATTTAAATGATATAATTTAACATAGATTTAAAATAAAGATGTATATTTAAAAATACTATATTAAAATGATAGTTTAAATTAAAATAAGCTTATGTTATAATATTAAATTAATGTTTTATATTTATTTTAAATGGTATGTTTTAAATAATTAAAGTGAAAAATATAATGGATTTAAGAATGAAATTAAAAATATTAAGGTTACTTAAAAGTTTAATATTATAATGGTTAATTTATTTAAAATAAATATGGTAAAAGTAAAACTTATTAACTTTTTATAAAAGGTTATAAATATATATTAAGTTAAGAAAATATAAGTTTAATTTAATTTTTTAATGGTTAATTTGTAGTGGTTTTTAAGAAGGTATTAGAAAAGGTTAAAAAAAGGTATTAAAGTTTAATTTATAAATAAGTTATAAATAAAAGGTCATGTAAGTTCTTGTATAAAATCGCTTGAAAGTAATAAGGGTAAAAGCGATAAGTTATATATGGAGCTTATTAAATATAATGGTATATTAGTTTAATGGAAAAAGAGATTGTTATTATTTTTATTATCTTAATAATATTAAAATTGTTTATGTTAAATCATTTATATAAAGTTGTTTTAAAATTAAGTTATTAAAAAATAAAAGTAATATAAAATATGATTGTTTAGATTAAAGATTTAATATTTAAAGGTTTTTAAATATTTAAACTTACCTTTTAAATATTATTAATTTTATATTAATAAATATAAATCTTAAGATATTATTTTAAAGATTAAAAAAGAAATTTATGATAAAAAAAAAGTAAAAATTATTAAAATATAATAAAAGAAATAAAAGTTTATATAAAGCATAATAATGGCTGGTATTTTTAAGTTAAGTAATAGGTTTTTAAAAAGTTATTTATAAAAAAAGATTAATAAAATAATAAATATTTAATAATAATAAGGAGATATAATTAAATTGTTATAAATATAAAATATTAATGTTTAATTGTTTTATATAAAATTAAATATAATATATTTTATATATAGAAAGTGGTATTATTTTTAAGTGGTTAAAAAAAAAAGGGTTATTTTAACTTATTATGAATAAATAATGCTTAAATTATATATAAGGTATAAATAAAAGATATATTTTTTTATATTTTTTTTTATATTTAATTTATATATATATCTTATTTAATTTTAAATATTTTATTTTAATAAGATAAGTATTATATATAATATAATTTTATAATTTTCGATACTATTAAGTTATTTTATTTTAGCTTGTAACTTTTAATATATATATATATATGTTAAATTTCTTAATTTATATTATATATTTAAATGATATTAATATAATTCATAAATGAAAATAATATATATTATTTTTATTTACTTATTAAATATATTTAATATGATTTATTATTTATTTATATAGCTTAAGTATAACTTTTATAACCTTATAATAATATTAAACCATAATATTTCTAAAAATTACTTTAATTTATATAAACCTTACTTTTATTTTAAAAGTAATTATAAAATAAACCTTTATTATTAATTTATTATGATTTTCAAGTATTTAACTTATATCATTAATATTTCTTATTTCTTTAATATTTTTAATATCTGCTATATTAATTGCTTTAATTTATCTACCGCTTAATATATTTTTATTAAACTTATTATCATTTTTTAATCATTTATATATAACTAGCTAAAAAACTTTTAAAATATAACTTATTAATTATGTTTTTAAAATACATTTATATAAAACTTTATCTTTAGTTAATTAATATAAAAAATGTCATATATTTAAAGGTATTAAAAGGGTTTTAATTTATTAAAATTTTATAATCTTTTTAAAAATATCTTAAAATTAATACCTTACCCTTTAAAATTTTTAATTAAATCTTATAAAGAAATAATAATAGCAGTAACTTTTTTTTTAAATGTTAAAAACTAACGAAACTTCTACTTATATAATTTATAATCATTTTACTTCTTAATTTTATTATGTTAAACTTTTTATTATTATATTATTTTTATCATCATCTTCATTTTTATTTTTATTTTTATTATTATCATTTTTTTCTTTACTTTTTTATTTATTAACTAACTTATCACCTTCTTATTTATTAGTTAATTTATCCTTTTTTCTTTTTTTTTTATTAACCTTTTATATCTTTTAAATATTATTTAATATAATGTTCCTTATATGTAATTATTCCCTTATAAGAAATAATTTACATTATCTTTTATTATAAATATAAAGCTTATATTAATTTACTTAATTTATTTTATATACCATCTTAAATAACTTACCTTTTTTTTTTTTTTTTATTTTAATTTTTTTTATACTTTTATAAACCTTTAAGTTTATACCATTTCACAACTTATTTTTATAAACCCTTAAATAATTTAAAGTATATAATATAAATATAAATCTTTACTTATAATTAAATAAGGTATCTTAAATAAATGAGAAAATATTTATAATGATATATTACTTAAGTCATCTTTTATGAAAATGTTTTTAATATAATTAAATTAAATAAAAATAAGGTTAATAAAAAAAAGTAAAATTATAATTAATAACTTTATTTATATAATTATTTATATATTAATAAGAACGTCATATATTATTTTTCTGGTAATTTTATTATAAAAATTTTTAATATTCGTTAATATTTTAAATACTTTATTTTAATTTATGTTATAATTATTAACCTTTTAATATTATAATTTATTAATTAAATCGGGTTTAAATGTTTTAAGGTTTTAAAATATTTATAAAAGAATGGATGATTTAAAAAATAACGTTAAACCAGACACATTTAATATTTTATTAAATTTCTTTAATTTAAATTATATTAAAAATAAAGATTATGTAATATATAATGGAGGTAAACTTATATTTATATAAAAAAGAATTTTAATTTTAATATTTAAAGTAATTTATTTCATATTAAAATAAAATATATATAATTTCGGATATAAAAATTAAATATAAATAAAAAAAAGTATTAATCTTAAAATAAAAAACATATATATATATATATATATATATAATTATAATACTTATATTACTTATTATTATATATTTTAACTCTTAAAATAAAAGGTATATATATATATTTTAATTGTTAAATAAGGCTAAATTCAATAGAATTTAAGCTTTATTTTAAATATAACAACTAGCAATTTAGACTAGAACTAAAGGAGTTATATCCCATAATAGCCACCTTATAACTACCTTATAGCTACCCTATAGCTACCCTACAACTCCAGAAACGGACAAAGAAACCACGAAAACGGTAATATTATATTCTTACATAAATATTATTAACATCATCACTCCTTTATTTAATAAACAAAACTAGATATTACCCGTTTTTATATAAGATAAATATTATTAACATTATCACTCCTTTATTCAATAAACAAAACCAGATATTACCTATTTTTATATAAGCATAAAAAAATAAAGAATATTTCTTTATTAAAAAGATTTTATATAAAAAAAGATAAATCCATTTATTATAGCTTTTATATAAAACCAATTAATATAATCTTTACCTACCTTATAAATACTCAGACTTCTTAAGTAATTATTATCCTAAATATTTATTATAAATATATATATAATATATATATATTTATTTTATTATAAACTAATATTATTCTTAACTTTTACACTTTTATAAACACCTTATATATAAAGCTTTTATACTTTATTTATATATAACCTTTCATAACCTTAATAAGTTATAAGCCCAGCTTATTGCTTTTAATAATATTTAGTTTATTATTATTTATATATAAATAATTTACTTTTACCTGGTAAAATGGAACCAAAATTTGATAATCCTCCACTTTTAAGTCTCCTCGAGGCCTTATAAGGTAAAATTAATCATTTAGAATTAATTATAAAAATTATAACTAAATCTAATAATGGATTTAATCCTATATAACCAGTTATACAGGGTAGTTCAACCGGAAAAATGACTAAACTAAATCCCAAATTTTAGTAGTCTATCTTACTTATAGCTTAACTATCTGCCTCTATAATTATAGGTAGTTTAAGCCGAAAAATAGCTAAAAGGATTCACTCTTTCCTTAAAACTTAATAATTAAAAGGACCTGAAAATTTCGAATAATGGTTATAAGGTATTTCTATAACTTTTAGGGTTATAGGTATATTTAAATTTATTAAAGACCCCATTATGCTACGGGTATATCTTAACATTAATTAAGTTATTATCTTATTATTAATAAGGGATAGTTTATATATAAACTTATAAGCTACCATTATTTATATATAAAATCTTATTATGGTTTTTAAATATTTATTAAAAATATTTAAACCGGGAGAAATATAAATAAGAGATGAGTTATATAATGAATTTTATTTGTTAAAATATATTAAAATGGAGTTGTTAGCTGAATTTAACATTAAATTTAACGCTTTAACAACCCGTTTAGTAGCTATAAAGGCTAAAATCGATAAAATCGATTAAGTTAATATTTATTTTAGAACATTAGCTAATAAATACTTTACGTGGGTAAATTAAACCTGCCATATAATAAAGGCTTTAGCGGTAAATAATATAACTGCTAATATATAACATTTAATGGGAGATGCCTTATAAGATCTTAGAAATTCTTATTTTAAAGGATCTAAAAATTCGAAAAATGATTTAAAAAATGATTTAAAAAATGATTTTAAAATTAAATTTAATTAAGATTTAAAAAATGATAATAAATTGTTAAATCATTTTAATTTTTTTAATTATAATTCTAAGAATTATAAGAAGAATAATAAGAATAATAAGAATTATAAAAATAATTTTAAAAATTCGAATTAAAATAATATCTTATTTTATACCTCTTGAAAGTTATCCGGGAGCCATCTTAAAGTATAAGATAACTACCTTGGAATGGAAATTTAGCATTTTTTTATGGTTTCTTTCGAAGAAATGGACGATTCTGAAGAATTTAGTGAATTAGAATCTATGAATTTAGTGTATATTTATAATAATAAGAATATATAAAAAGACCGGTGGATTTATAATATTAAATCAATTAGCTATATAATTAATAATCTTAAGTGGTTTAATGATTATAAACTTAAAGATAATATGGGATTAGTGTATATAGTTGGTGGAAATTTAAAACCATAAGGCTTAGGTATTATTAACCTGGTTGTATATGGATATTTAAATAAAATAATAGTTATTACCTTGTAAAATGTTTTATATATCTTTGAATTTTTTATAAATCTTATATTAGGGGTTAAATATTATGAAGTTAAAGGATTTTTAAAAGGCTTAAAATTATATAATTTTAAAAACTAGCCTTTTATTTTATTAAAGTTAGAAAATTTAGTTTTTAAAATATTAATGAAAAATACCATTAATATTATTATTATAGTAAATTATGTAGTAAATTTGGATTAAAATTAGGATATATCCTTATAGGGTAACCAGGCTTCTATTAGTTAAATTGTTGAAAATTAGCAAAATGAGTTAGTATAAGATAGCCACTTTATAAGAAAAATTTTATAGGATAGTCACCTTATAAAAGATTATTTAATTTTATTAAAGTTAGCCTATTTGTATTATAATAAATTAAGCCATATAAGGCTTGATTTATTAAAGAAAATAAGTAAAATAAACATTGGAATATCTGATTTTTCAGCTATAAAACTAAGCGATTTTTACTATAAGAGTTACCAGATTTCAAAGGTTATATAATAGTTTATCCTTTTTAAAATAAATAATCTAATTAAAACTTTAGATATAATAGAAGGGGATTTATTTATCCTAAAGTTATTATTTTATAATAAAGATAAATATGGGCTTATATTAATTAATAGGAAAACCAGATATCGATGGATTATTTTTTTAAAAGATAAATTAGTTAAAAGTGTTTTAATTATTTTAAAATAACTTTTTAAATCTTTTAAGAATAAATATAACCACTACCTTAGAAGGTTTTACTTTGATAATGGATTAAAAGCTTATAATAAATTAGTAAAAACCTGGCTTTTAAATAAAAGAATAGAATTTATTATTTCTAATTTTTATATCCATGAATAAAATGGTTTATTTGAATGATTTATAAGAGTTTTATTAGATTGGTTGAGAGCTACCTTAAAAGTTATGGATTTATCATTATATTTATGGAATTTCATTATAAATTCTGTATTAAATATAATAAATTTTATAATTATATCTATTTATGATATCATTTCCTATTAAATCTTTTTTAATAAATTAAAATTTGAGAAATTATTTCATATATCTGACTTATTTAAGTATAAGGTAATAGGCTTTTAGGCTTTAGTTATTATCTTTAAAGAAAATTGATAAAAAGGTTATAAATTAATTGATAAAGTTATAAAAGGATGAGTTTTAGTTATTTTAAATATTAATATATATCTAATTTATATATCTTATATCAAAAAGGTAATAAAAATAGTTATAGTAATGATATGAGAAGTAGAAAGTAGTTATCTTATATCTTAAATAATATAGGATAATTATTTTATACCTTTAAAAAAATCTGAAAATCGTAATATTTAATTAAGATTTAAGTTTAAAAGAAATGAATTAATTGTCGAATTACTTAAATTATTTAAGGATTATTTAGATAAATTTGAAAAAATCAAAGATATAGTTTATTTATTTAATAAAATTGAGGTTAATAGAGTTACCCATATTTTAGAAGGGGAAAAACATATAAATAAGCTTATATAAGGTAATATGGTTTTTAAAATATTTAAAAATATTTTAGAAAATATAGTTATAAAAAGAGAGGTTAAAAAATAATCAGAAAAGTTAAAAAATTAGCAAAATGATATATTATAAGGTAGTTATCTTATAGCCGATAATTTAAATAAAAAGGGAAAAGCTATAAATTAACTTAAAAAGCTAAAAAACAACCAAGAAAACTTAATATAAGATAATTATTTTATAAGAGAATCTTTATAAAGTAGCCATCTTAAATTTAATATTTAATAAGAAATCTAGGATTTGATATATTTAATTATTATTAGTTTAAAACTTTTAACAATTAATCAAGTGCTAAAGTTAGTTAAAAAAGACTATTGGCTTAAAGCTATAAAATCTGAATTTTTTTAATTATTACGTATTGGCATGTTTAAATTTTTAGATTATTTTAAGGATTTAAAATGACTTATTAGTATTAAATAAATATTTAAGAAAAAGATAAATTTAGAAAATAAAATTAAAAAATATAAGGCTTGATTTATAATATATGGTTTTAAATAAAAGCTTAAAATTAATTATAATGAGATTTTTATATTAATTAGTATATCACCTACCTGGCAAATTTTACTAGCTTGGGCTACCTTATACAACTAGGAAATTGAATAAATCGATTTTATAAGTGCTTTTTTTAATGGTTTTTTAGAGGAAATAATATATATTTTATTTTTAAGTGGCATTGATAAATTATTTTAAGATCTTAAAATATTAAGCTTTTTTAAAAATTATAAATATAATCTTAAAAATAAATAGATAATTTAAATAATTATTGCTTTATATGACTTAAAATAAGTATTTTAATAGTGGTAGTTAAAGTTTATAAACCTATTAAATTCCTTGGAATTTACAGCTTTAACCAATGATCCATTAGTATTTTTTAATATTAAAACCATTATGTTTATAGTGACATATATGGATGATTGTTTAATAATAAGTCTAAATAAGGTTTATATTCAAGATTTGAAGGTTAAAATCAATAAGATTTATTTTATAGAAGATAAAAGATCTGTTATCTAATTTTTAGGGGTAGAAATCAACCAAAATCAAGCTAAAAATACCTTATTATTATATTAAAAACAATATATTAAATAAGCTTTAATTAAATTTAATTTAATTGAGTATAAGCTTAATAAAATCTTGTTATAGCTTGGAATTATAATTTTAAAAGATTATAATCCATTATTAAACTAAGCTAAATCCTATTTATATTTAATAATAATAGGAATTATAATTTATTTAATGAATATAATTAAACCTAATATAACCTTTTTTATTTAATGGTTATCTAGGCATTTATAAGCATCTTATAAAAGCTATTTAATTGTAGTTAAATCCTTTTTAAGATATTTAAAAGAATATAATAATTTAAGGATTTTATATAAAAAACCACCTAAAATCAACAAAAAACAATCATTATAAAATAATCACCTTATAATATATAGTGATAGTAATTACATAGGCTATAAAATAATTATAAAATTAATTTAAGATTATATAGCTTTAATAACTAATAAGGCTATAAGTTAAAAATATAAAAAGGGTAATATTATAATGTTATTTACCTTAGAAACCAAATATATAGTTATTATAAAAGCTATTCGAGAAGTTCAATAGCTTCAGATTTTATATACTAAATTGTTATAACTTATAAAAAAACTTATAACCTTATAATATAATAATACAAATATTATAACCACCACTAAAAACCTTACTTACTATAATCATATAAAATACACTTTAATAAAATTTTAATATATTAAAATGGTTTAAAAATCAAGGGAAGTGGATATTAAATATATATCCACTACTAATATGATTATAAATAATTTAATTAAACCTTTAAATATAATTAAATAATAATAGTTTTAATAGATATTAGATTTAAATCTATAATAAACTTATATAATAATTAATTGAAAAAAGGTATTAAATAAGGTTAAATTCAATAGAATTTAAACTTTATTTTAAATATAATAATTAGTAATTTAGATTAGAACTAAAGGAGTTATATCCCATAATAGCCACCTTATAACTACCTTATAACTACCTTATAACTATCCTATAATTCCGGAAACGGATAAAAAAACCATGAAAATGGTAATATTACATTTTTACATGAATATCATCAACATTATCACTCCTTTATTTAATAAATAAAACTAGATATTACCCATTTTTGTATAAGATGAATATCATTAATATCATTATTCTTTTATTCAATAAACAAAACCAGATATTACCTATTTTTATATAAATATAAAGAAATAAGGAATATTTCTTTATTAAAAAGGTTTTATATAAGGAAGGATAAATCTACTTATTATAACTTTTATATAGAATTAATCAATATAGTTTTTATTTATCTTATAGATATTCAGACTTCTTAAATAATTATTATCCTAAGTATTTATTATAAATATATATATAATATATATATATTTATTTTATTATAAACTAATATTATTCTTAGTTTTTACACTTTTATAAGCACCTTATATATAAAGCTTTTATGTTTTATTTATATATAACCTTCCATAACCTTAACATTAATTTTTAAAATAAAAAGTATATATATTTTAACCTTTAAAATAAAAGGTATATATATATATTTTAATTTTTAAAATAAAAGGTATATATATATATTTTAATTTTTAAAATAAAAGATATATATATATATTTTAACTTTTAAAATAAAAGATATATATACTTTAACTTTTAAAATAAAAGGTATACATATTTTAACTTTTAAAATAAAAGGTATATTAATTTTTAAAATAAAAAGTATATTAATTTATAAAATAAAAAGTATATTAATTATTATATATTATTAAAATTATAATTATTTATTAAAATTATTTAAGTTTTTAATTATATTAAAATTTATAAGAATATTAAATAAAAAAACTTTAAATGATAATTTATTATAAACCTTTTTTTTTTTTTATTTTATTAAAAGTAATATATTTATAATAAAAATATTATCTTTTAAGCTTTTTCTTAAGCTATACACTACCCCCCCTTTTTAATCATACCTTATCCTTATATTTAATTTTATACTTAACTTTTTTAAACGATCCTTTTATCTTCCCTTATAATTATAACGTTTAATTTAACTAAGACGTTAATTAAAACGCTATTAACATATATAATTAAATCGACCAGTTTAATAAGCACCATGACAACAGCTTTTAAAGCCATTTTAATTAAAATAATTAAAATAATTAAAATAGCTAATACCATGACGATTATATAATTAATCGAGATAATTAAAACAATAAACATCATAATAACAGTTAAAATAACCAGCTTAACCAGCTTAACAATTATAATTAAATCTTTTCTAATAATTATCTTTATTATAACGGCGGTAACGATAATAATAATAATGATGATGGTAGTAATGGTATAATTTTAATAACGGTAATAATAATGATGGTGGTATAACTTTAATAATAATAATAATAATAATAATGGTATAACTTTAATAACAATAATAATAATAATAATAATAATAATATAACCTTAGTAATAATAATGGTAATAATAATAATATAATTTTAATAACAATAATAATAATAATAATGATATAACCCTGGTAATAACAATAGTGATAGTAATAATAATATAATGATATAATTTTAACGGCGGTAGTGGTATAACCTTAATAATAATAACAGTAATAATAGTTGTTAAAGTTATGGAAGGTTATATATAAATAAAGCATAAAAGCTTTATATATAAGGTGTTTATAGAAACGTAAAAGCTAAGAATAATATTAGTTTATAATAAAATAAATATATATATAATATATATATATTTATAATAAATATTTAAGATAATAATCACTTAAGAAATCTAAGTATCTATAAGGTAGGTAAAGACTATATTAGTTGGTTTTACATAAAAGCTATAATAAGTGGATTTATCTTTTTTTATATAAAACCTTCTTAATAAAGAAATATTTCTTATTTCTTTATGTTTATATGAAAATGGGTAATATTTAGTTTCATTTATTAAATAAAAGAATGATAATGTTAATAATATTTATCTTATATGAAAACGGGTAATATCTAGTTTTATTTATTAAATAAAAGAATAATAACATTGGTAATATTCATATAAGAATGTAATATCATTGTTTTTATGGTTTCTTTATCTGTTTCCAGAGTTGTAGGGTAGTTATAAGGTAGTTATAAAGTAGTTATAAGGTGGTTATTATGGGATATAACTCCTTTAGTTCTAGTCTAAATTGCTAGTTATTATATTTAAAATAAAGCTTAAATTCTATTAAATTTAACTTTATTTAATACCTCTTTTTAATTAGTTATTATATAAGTTTATTATAGATTTAAACCTAATAACTACTAAAACTATTATTATTTAATTATATTTAAAGGTTTAATTAAACCATCTATAATCATATCAGTGGTGGATATATATTTAATATCCACTTCCCCTAATTTTTAAGCCATCTTAATATACTAAAATTTTACTAAAATATGTTTTATACGATTATGGTAAATAAGGTTTTTAATAGTGGTTATAACATTTATATTATTGTACCATAAAGTTATAAATCCTTTTATAAGTTGTAGTGATTTAATATATAAAGTCTAAAACCATTAAACTTCTTAAATAACTTTTATAATAGTTATATATTTGGTTTTTAAAGTAAATAACGTTATGGTATTACCCTTTTTACATTTTTAACTTATAACCTTATTAGTTATTAAAGCTACATAACCTTAAATCAATTTTACAATTATTTTATAACTTATGTAGTCATTATTGTTGTATATTATAAGATAACTATCTTATAATGATTATTTTTTATTGATTTTAAATAATTTCTTATATAAAATCTTTAAATTTTCATATTCTTTTAAATATTTTAAAAAGGATTTAATTATAGTTAAGTGGCTTTTATAAGGTGTTTATAAATGCTTAAATAACCATTAAATAAAGAAGGTTATATTAGGCTTAATCATATTTATTAAATAAATTATAATTCCTACTATTATTAAATATAAATAGGATTTAATTTGGTTTAATAATGGATCATAATCTTTTAAAATTATAATTTTAAGCTATAATAAGATTTTATTAAGCTTATACTTAATTAAATTAAATTTAATTAAAGTTTATTTAATATATTGTTTTTAATATAATAATAAGGTATTTTTAACCCGATTTTAACTGATTTCTATCCTTAAAAATTAAGTAGTAGGTCTTTTATCTTTTATAGGGTAGACCTTATTGATTTTGATTTTTAAATCTATAATATAAGCCTTATTTAAATTTATTATCAAATAGTCATCCACATACATTATTATAAATGTAATGGTTTTAATATTAAAAAATACTAATGGATTATTAGTTAAAGCTGTAAATTCCAAAAAATTTAATAGGTTTATAAGTTTTAGCTACTACTGTTAAAATGTTTGTTTTAAGTTATATAAAGTAGTAATTATTTGAATTATCTATTTATTTTTAAGATTATATTTATGGCTTTTAAAAAAGCTTAATATTTTAAGATTTTAAAATAATTTATCGATGTTGTTTGGAAATAAAATATATATTATTTCCTTTAAGGAGCCGTTAAAAAAAGCATTTATAAAATTAATTTATTTGATTTCCCAGTTATATAAGGTAGCTTAAGCTAGTAAAATTCACTAGATAAATGATATACTAATTAATATAAAAATCTTATTATAATTAATTTTAAGCTTTTATTTAAAACCATATATTATAAATTAAGCTTTATATTTTTCGATTTTACTTTTTAAATTTATTTTTTTTTTAAATATCTATTTAATATTAATAAATTATTTTAAATCTTTAAAATAATTTAAAAATTTAAACGTGTTAGTATGTAATAATTAAAAAAATTTAGATTTTATAGCTTTAAGCTAATAGTTTTTTTCAGTTAATTTTAACGCTTGATTAATCGTTAAGGATTTTAAACTAGCAATAATCGAATATATTAAATCCTGGATTTTTTATTAAATATTAAGTTTAGGATGACTATCTTATAAAGATTCTCTTATAAGATAACTACCTTATACTTGGTTTTTTTAATTGTTTTTTAACTTTTTAAGCTAATTTATAACTTTTCCTTTTTTATTTAAATTATCGACTATAAGGTAACTACCTTATAATATATCATTTTATTAGTTTTTTAACTTTTCTAGCTATTTTTCAGCCTCTCTTTTTATAGTTATGTTTTCTAAAATATTTTTAAGTATTTTAAAAGCTGTATTATTTTATATAAGCTTATTTATATGTTTTTCCCCTTTTAAAATGTGGGTAACTCTGTTAACCTTAATTTTATTAGATAAATAAGCCGTATCTTCGATTTTTTCGAATTTATTTAAGTAATCTTTAAATAATTTAAGTAATTTAATAATTAGTTTATTTTTTTTAAATTTAAATCTTAGCTGAATATTATAATTTTCAAGCTTTTTTAAAGGTGTAAGGTAGTTATTTTATATTGTTTAAAGTATAAAGTAGTTGTTTTTTATTTCTTATATTATTATTATGGTTGTTTTTATTATCTTTTTAATGTGAAGTATATAAATTAAGTATGTATTAATGTTTAAAATAGTTAAAACTTGTCTTTTTATAGCTTTATTAGTTAATTTATAATCTTTTTATTGATTTTCTTCAAGGATAATAATTAAAACCTGAGATCTTATTACCTTATATTTAAATAAGTCAAGTATATGAGGTGATTTTTTAAGTTTTAATTTATCGAAAAAGGTTTGATAAGAAGTGATATTATAAGTGGATATAACTATAAAATTTATTATATTTAATATAGAATTTATAATAAAATTTTATAAATATAATGGTAAATCCATGGCTTTTAAGGTAGTTTTTAAATGGTTTAATAAGACTCTTATAAATTGTTTAGATAAGCTGTTTTATTTATAAATATAAAAGCTAAAAGTAATAAATTTTATCCCTTTATTTAAAAGCTAAGTTTTTATTAATTTATTATAAGTTTTTAATTTATTATTAAAGTAAAACTTTTTAAGGTAGTGGTTATATTTATTCTTAAAGGATTTAAAAAGTTATTTTAAAATGGTTAAAACGTTTTTAACTAATTTATCCTTTAAAAAAATAGTCTATTAATATCTGGTTTTCTTATTAATTAATATAAGCTTATATTTATCTTTATTATAAGATAATGGTTTTAAGGTAAATAAATCCCTTTCTATTATATTTAAGGTTTTAATTGGATCGTTTATTTTAAAAAGGATAAATTATTGTATAACTTTTAAAATCTGGCAGTTTTTACAGTGAAAATTGCTTGGTTTTATAACTGAAAAATTAAATATTCCAGTGTTTATTTTATTTATTTTCTTTAATAAATTGAGCCTTATATGGTTTAATCTATTATAATACAAGTAAGCTAACTTTAATAAAGCTAAATAATCTTTTATAAGGTGCCTACTTTATAAAGTTTTTCTTATAAGGTGACTACCTTATACTAACTTATTTTATTGATTTTTAATGGTTTAATTAGTAGAAACCTGGTTACCTTATAAGGGTATATCCTAATTTTGGTCTAAATTTACTGCATAGTTTATTATAATAGTAATATTAATGGTATTTTTTATTAATATTTTAAAAGCTAAATTTTTTAACTTTAATAAAATAAAAAGTTAGTTTTTAGAATTATATAATTTTAAACTTTTTAAAAATCTTTTAATTTTATAATATTTAACCTTTAATATGAGGTTTATAAAGAATTTAAGGATATATAAAATGTTTTATAAGATAATAACTATTATTTTATTTAAATATTTATATATAATTAATTTAATAATGTTTAAGCTTTATAATTTTAAATTTTTACCGGCTATATATATTAGTCTTATATTATCTTTAAGTTTATAATTGTTAAATTATTTAAGATTATTAGTTATATAATTAGTTAATCTGGTATTATAAATTTATTAGTCTTTTTATATATTTTTATTATTATAAATATATGCTGAATTTATAGATTTTAATTTGTTGAATTCTTTAAAATTGTTTATTTCTTTAAGAGAAACCATAGAAAAGTGTTGAATTTCCATTTTAGGGTAGCTACCTTGTATTTTAAAGTGGCTCCTGGGTAGCTTTCGAGAGGTATAAAATAAGGTATTGTTTTAATTCGAATTTTTAAAATTATTTTTATAATTCTTATTATTCTTATTATTCTTCTTATAATTTTTAAAATTATAATTAGAAGAATTAAAATGATTTAATGATTTATTATTATTTTTTAAATCTTAATTCAATTTAGTTTTAAAATCATTTTTCGAATCGTTTTTCGAATCGTTTTTTAAATTTTTAGATCTTTTTAAATAAAAATTTCTAAGATCTTATAAGGTATCTCCTATTAAGTGTTGTATATTAGTGGTTATATTATTTACTGTTAAAGCTTTTATTATATAACGGGTTTGATTTATTTATACAAGGCATTTATTAGTTAATGCTTTAAAATAAGTATTAACCTGGTCGATTTTATCGATTTTAGCCCCTACAACTGCTAAATGGGCTGTTAAAGTGTTAAATTTAGCGTTAAATTCAGTTAATGGCTTTGTTTTAATATATTTTAATAAATAAAATTTATTATATAACTTATCTTTTATTTGCGTTTTTTCTGGTTTAAATATTTTTAATAAATATTTAAAAACCATAATAAGATCCTACATATAAACAACAACAACTTATGGATTCATATATAAACTATCCTTTATTAATAATAAGATAATAGTTTGATTAACGTTAAGATATACTTATAACATAATGGGGTCCTCGATGAATTTAAATATACTTATAACTTTAAAAACTATAAAAATACCTTGTAATTATTATTTAAAATTTTTAGGTCTTTTTAACCATTAAGCTTCAAGGAAAAAATGAATCTTTTTAGTTACTTTTTAGCTTAAACTACTTATAATTATAAAAGCAAATAATTAAGTTATAAGTAAAATGGACTGTTAAAATTCTAGATTTAATTTAGTTGTTTTTTCGGTTAAACTACCCTATACAACTAGCTATATAAGGTTAAATCTATTATTAAATTCAATTATAACTTTTATAATTAATTTTAAATGATTAATTTTACTTTATAAAGCTTTAAAAGGATTTAAAAGTAAAGGATTATCGAATTTCGGTTTTATTTTACCAGGTAAAAGTAAGTTATTTATATATAAATAATAATAAACCAAATATTATTAAAAGTAATAAGCTGGGTTTATAATTTATTAAGGTTATGGAAGGTTATATATAAATAAAATATAAAAGTTTTATATATAAAGTGTTTATAAAAGTGTAAAAGTTAAAAATAATATTAGTTTATAATAAAATAAATATATATATAATATATATATATTTATAATAAATATTTAAGATAATAATTACTTAAGAAGTTTAAGTATTTATAAGATAAATAAAGATTATATTAATTAGTTTTATATAAAAGTTATAATAAGTGGATTTATCTTTTTTTATATAAAATCTTCTTAATAAAAAAATATTTCTTATTTCTTTATGCTTATATGAAAATAGGTAATATCCAGTTTCATTTATTAAATAAAAAAATGATAACATTAATAATATTTATCTTATACGAAAATAGGTAATATCTAGTTTCGTTTATTAAATAAAAGAGTAATGACGTTAGTGATATTCATATAAGAATATAATATCACCATTTTCGTGGTTTCTTTATCCGTTTCCGGAGTTGTAGGGTAGCTACAGGGTAGCTACAGGGTAGCTATAGGGTGGCTATTATGGGACATAACTCCTTTAGTTCTAGTCCAAATTGCTAGTTGTTATATTTAAAATAAAGCTTAAATTCCACTGAATTTAGCCTTATTTAACAATAGTGATAAAAAAAAAAAAAAAAAAAAAAGAAAAAAAAAACAAAAAAAAAAAAAGACTTATATTTATATAAAATATAATTATATAATATAAAATGGTTTTAATTTAAATCTTAATTTTAATTTTAATATTAAATATATAATGATATATAATTTATAATATTATTAAATAATATTATTAATAATGATTTTTTAATATATAATTAAATATACTTAATAATATAACTTTTAAACCTTATTTAATTATTAATGTTAACTTTATTAAATAATTAATAAAATTATAAGTTTTATTATATTTACTTTTTAAACCTTTATAAAATAATTGTTTTATTTAATTTTAATTTAATTACATAATGCATTTTATTTAAAATATATATTAAATTTAAATAAATCCTTAATAATAAAATAATACTTATATCATTAATAATTTATAAATATTAATAATAGGTTATTTATATTAATAATAAATTAAATTTATAAAGTAAATATTAAAATATTATTATTATAAAAATCTTAATAATAAGCTTAGATTTTATTTAATAACCTTTTATAATACCATTAAAATAATTAATAAAAAAAGATAAAATCTTATTTTTAAATATTAAATTTAATATACTTTTATTAATAAAGATATATAATTATAAGTTATTATTAGCATTATTATATTATTACTTTTTTAGTTTATATTAATATTTATAATTATTTATTTACCTTTTAATTATCTTTATCTTAATTATTTAAAGTTATTTATATTATATAATACCTTATTATATTTTTAAGGTTTAAAAATTATTAAGGTTAAACTATTAGTTTTAATAAAAATATAAAAGATAAAGGGGTATATAAGTAAAATGGTTATAAATTACAAAAATGGCTTTAAATTAAGTTGTATATCTAATAGGTAAGGTGAAGGTATAAGCTTAAAAAACTTTATTAATATTTTATTAAAAATTATTACCTTTTAATTAATAAATTAATCCTTATAATTTTATAAGATATTATCATATATTATAAGTATTAAATCTTATAAGATTAATTTTAATTAAGTACGTTATTTTTAATTAATTTTTTTAATTATTTTTTTTATTAAATACTTAATTTAATATTATAAGATATAAGGTTTAAAAATATTAACCATTTATTTTTAAATATTTTATGGCATAGCTAAAACATTTAATATTTTTATCTTAATTTTTAACTTATTATATAATAGTTAAGCTTATTTAATAATGAAATTTTTAATTTTTTATAAAATAAATTATAGTTTTATTTTTTTTAAGAGTGTATTAATTTTAAGTGGCTTAAAAGGTAATATTAAAAGTTAATTTAACTTATAATTATACTTATTATAATATTATTTTATAAGTATATTTATAATATCTTTCCTTATATTTATATTTTTTAAGGGTGTAAGTTCTTATAAAAAATTTAAGATATAAGTTTTATAATATCTCGTATTAATAAACTTATAAATATTAAAATAATTAATTATTAATTTTTTTTAACTTTTTTTTTATATTTTAATTAAAACTTTAAATATGTGATATTAAATTAATTAAGTTCTAAGTTAATTTTAATTATAAGATTTTTTTTAATTAGATTTATAATTATATTTATTAAATTTATCAAGAAAAAAACCACATAATTATAAAAGTTATTAAAGTTATTACTAATAATATTAATAATAAAATATAAGTTATTTAATTTATATTTAAATAACTTACCTCTTCATTTTAATTTAAAAAAGGGGATGATGTTAATATTTAAAATATTAAAATATTAATAAAGTATAAAAAAATATATTATACCTTATATTATTTCATCTCGTATTACTTAATTAAAATGTTATATAATGTCGGTAAGATTATTACTTAAAAGGTAGTTAAATTATATTACTTATTATACATTATAAATATTTATTTTTATTTTTAAAACCATAATAATTAATATTATACGGTAAAAGCTATCTTTTTTTACGAATATAATATATAATTATTTTTGGTTATTAAATTACATATTAACATTATATTATTATATCATATGCTTAGTTTTAATAGTAAATAGTTTTAAGCTAATAACTTAAAATAATAAGTAATATTAAGTAGTAATTAGTTTTTTTTTATTATTTATAAATATAATGGTTTTTAATATATTTTATGTAATACCCTCCTTAAGATTATTTAATAAAAAAGTTAATTATTTATAATTATTATAATAACTACTTATTACACTTAATACCATAATAATAATGATATTTAATTAATCCATTATTACTTATATAAAAGATAATGTATTAAAATAAATGTCTTTTTATTAAAAGTTAATATAAAATATAATAAAATCTTATACAACTTTATTTAATATAATAATATACTTAAATTACGGTATATGTTTAAAGATTAAAGCTTAAGTTTAATAAAAATTAAGGTATATCATATAAAAATCCTTTTATTAATAAATAATATATAACTCATTAATAACTATAACTATTAACTATTAATTAAATTTAAAATTTTAAATTAAACAAAAAAATAATTTTAATATAACTTATTTTAAACCGAAAATAACATGAATAAATTTACCACTTATTATATTAAACCATATAATATTATCTTAAAATTTATAAATTATAATTTTATAAATATTAAAGATATATTATAGTATAATGATCTTTTTAATATTTTTATTTATAAATAATAAATAAATTTTAAGGATTTTTATAAGTGTATAAACTTAGTCTTTACTTAGCTATTTTAAAAGGCATATTTATAAGATGGTTTTTTTTTAAAATATAATAAATACAATTTATAAAACAATCATCTTCTTATATTTTATTTATATTAAAAGGATAATGTTATCATATTAAAAAACAAACTTTTTAATAACTTATATTTAACCTAACTTAAACTAAAGCTTAAGTTTATCCTTAAAGGAATCATAATTTAATATAATAATAATTATTATTTTTATAAACTTATTTTTTAATAATTTAATAAGGCTTTTATGTAATACATATGAAATATGTTTAAAAAAATATAAAATACAATCATTAATAAAGATATTAAATATATACTAATTAATTAAATTATTTAAGATTCTAAGTTAATTAATAAAACAAAAAAAATACTTAAGCATAAAAAAATTCGGTAATAAGGATATCTTTAAATTTAACGTTATTCGGTTTATATAATAATTATTAATGATGATAAAAAAAGGATAAATATAAAAATTAAAATTATTTTTAAGTAACTTTTTATTAAAAAATATTACATTATTTAAAGAAGTTAAAATTAAGTATTAAAATAAATAATTAATAAAAATAATTAAATTATATATTAATTTTAAGATATATTTTTAAGTTAATTTAATATATAATTATAATATATTTTAAAATTATATTTAATTATTATATATATATAATAAGACATAATGTTTTTATATAATGCTTTTTTTTTAAGATGGTTTTAAATTAATAATTATATGGTTTTAATAACCAGCTCCACATATATAAAAGCTTAAACTAATAAAAAAGTTATAAATTATAATTAATAACCACATAACTTATTAGTTTAAAACCATTTAAGATAATTATATCTTATTATATAATTATTATTATTAATCAAAGATTTTTCTTATAACACGAAATCATCACCATGATTATTTTATAAATAAAATCATACTAATATTTTAAGATAATTTTTTATATAAGATAATTTTTATTTATAATAATTATAATGATTATTTTAAGTTTAAAATTATATTTTAAGTTTAAAATTATATTTTAAATTTAAAATAATATTTTAAATTTAAAATAATTATAATATTTTATTATAATTTTTAAACATATTATAATTATTATATATGTTTTTTTATTTATTTTACTTTTTATTTACTTATTTATTTAATAAATATATTCGTAATTACTTATTTTTTTATATATTTTATAATAAAATAATAACTTTTATTATATAATTTATAATTTTTTTAAATTATAATTTAATTATAAATCTTATAAATTATAATTTATAAAATCTTATAATTTAATTTATTATAATTATAAAATAATAAACTTTTAAATAATAAAATACTTTTAATAATTAAATAATTTTATATATAAAATAAATAATATAATTTAAATAATTATTTTTTTTTATTTTTTTAAGTTTTATATTTATTTAAAATAATTATTATAATTATTTTAAAATATTATAATCATTTTAAAAATAAAATTATTTTATTTTTTAAGATCGTTTTTTTTTTAAAATTATTATAACATTTTAAAATCATTTTAAATTTAACATTATCAACATATTATCAACATAAAATAACATCATTTAATATCTATTTTTTCGAGACCGTTTTTATGTTTTAAGATGGTTACTAAGATCATCTTAAATTTACCCCCTGGCGCGCTAGTGTTGAAATCTCCGCCCTTCTCTCTTTCTCCTTCCTTCTCCTCTCCTCTCCTCTCCAATCCCCTCTGCCCCTCAGCCCACCCCACACCAAGCCACCAAGACACCATAAATTAGAAGTTGCCCCTCACATGGCGCTGGTCTGAATTCCAAGGTTTCGAGGTACTTTAGCGTCCTATGTCTACTATGTACGCTACCATCAGTAAAAGTACCTCTGGTAGGTACCTGGATAGATGCCTCGTTTGGAGTGCATCGGTGGCAGGGTTTGTGTGGCGATCACGTTCAAATGGCCCAATGACGTCGCTGTGAGGCCTCTTTCCTACGCACCAAGTTCCAGCCTTGCAACCACACGGCGCTTGTCTTTAAGCGCTCGAGGCTGCTTTCACTTACCTGCCCAGACAATAGGGTATCTGATAAATCGTGTGTGATTTGTCTACGAATTAAGCTAGGGCAAACGTCACTCTACCTACTAGTCCTACCTACACATCCCTATCTCGCCGATTCTTTGTTCCTGTTGGTCACTTTAGATATTTCCGAGCCATCCTCTCCGTCAGATAGCCGCCAAAGATTCGCTGTATCGCGTTGGGAGCTAGAACACACGACATAGTTCCTCGTATAGTAGACCCTTCGCTACCAAGCGCTACTTCCTTAAAATTCAATTCTAGATCGTTCGTTTTCTCACCGTAGCTCAAGAAAAGATGGCGTCTGGACACAATGTAAGCTAGTGCGCTCTGCGATGCCGTATCCTACATTATTGACATCATACTCTCAATAGGATCCTAGACTATTATACGCCATTCAGGGCGTGTCGGCCTACCATCTCGCCTATGGCAAGGAAGAATCTCTCACGCCTGCTGGACCGCAAACATTGTCGTTGTTAATGGTCCCGACATCGTCTACTTTCGCCGATTCACCCTCGTTCGAGAACCAGGATGGCGCGGTAGCTGAAGACTTCTACCTCCATCTCCACCTACCACCCGAATTAGATATCCCTCTGCCTGCGACTACCCAGATCTATCACCAACCGCCCACGAGTTACCTTATTCCCAGATGGGATCTCGGCCCCGACAGCGGCGCCTTTACGCGCATAGAGTTCCCTCCGGTCGGTAGTCGCAAAGGCCTCCAAGAAGATGTCGATACCTTCGAGACTATCCTGGCGCAATGTACCGCCTTCCTCGAAAGAGCGCCACCGCCGAAGACTGCGCGAAGGGAGAAGGAGAAGACATCTTCATCAACGTCGCCTACTTCTACTAAATCGTCTCCGACAATGTCTAAATCTAAACTTGCAGCTGCGGAACAGCTTCCAGCATACAATCCTGCTTCTTACAAACCTGGCGAGGGCTATGTGAAGGGAAGCCAGAGCTCCCAGAAAGGCGGCCAGATTGTACTAATCGATGAAGAGGATGGAAGTGTTATAGGAGAGCTATCAGAGGGTTATCAGGTTGTTGAATCCGGCGTGAAGCCGGGTTCGAAAGGTATGAATATATCTCTCTCCTGGGTTTCGCTTGACGGTGGCTAATAGAGCACAGATCCTGTCGAGATTACCCTTCCCGAGGAGGGGACAAATAAGCTTGCTGTTGTCCCCGCATCGCCAGAGACATTAGAACTAGAACTGCATCCGGCTTACCAAAAATCATTCATCGTATCGAAGGCAGCATACGCATCCCGGTTGATTATCACTACGTCAGATCTCGTAACCAACGCCATGCAAAGTGGATCGGATAGTTTCATCAAAAACACCCAGCCTACGACCAAAGCGGTAACCTTCACACCAGCAACGCACGAAAGGGTCCGGCGGATAGGCAAGTTCTCGGGCGGAGTAGCTGAGCTGTCGTCGAAGACGGTGGGACAAGTGACCAAGCTAGCCCAGAACGTTGGGGCCACGATCGCAGGGCGCGGCGTTAAGGAAGGCAAGAGGGGTTACGGACCAGATGGAAAGCCGCTCGAGTCATTCAAACCTGGGTTGCTGAATAAGAGTCTTATGGCTTTTACGACAGTCGCGGACGGAATCGACCACGCAACGCGCAATCTCCTGACTTCGGCATCTTCGACTGCTACAAATATGGTTACCCATAAATGGGGCGCCGAAGCGGGAGAGCTATCGAAGCACCTCGGCGGAAGTGTCAAGAATGTTGGTCTAGTCTATATCGACGTTACGGGTGTCTCTCGAAAGGCCGTCATTAAAGCTGTCGGCAAGGGAATGGTGGTCGGAAAGGTCAAAGGAGGCGGTGAAATCATCGTGGGAGATGACACTGCTGCCATTGTGCCGAAAAAGGGGCAAAATGACTCTAAGACTCAATTACCTTCGGAATCGGCAAGCGTAAGCGACGCATCTGATAGCAAAGCGCCAAAGCGTTAGGGGTTCGTAACAGTACACCTTGAATGAATTCTACGACCGTAATATGATATGGATAATAATAGAAAGCATCAATCCAATAGAAATTTCTAAATTTATATAAGGTACTAATACTTTGCATGTAGATGGGCGCGTATGTAGGTACGGTTCTATATTCAGTGCTATTTGCGGTGTAGGTACGTTGGTACACTGACGACGGTTAAAAGTCCCTATCGCTCACGTGATCCAGTTACGCCTGACGCGCTTGGAGGAAAGCAGTCGCGACGAGATTTACTATGTACTTCAAAAGCAGGGCAAGACTCAATCAACCATCGCATCTTTATATGGACGATAACAATCCCAAGCAATCCTCTGTCTCATAGGGTCCACCATTTCAGTGTAAATTGAAGATGTTCAATATTCTAAGCTAGCCCAAATTGAAACAAAACAAATTAAATTCAAAGATTCTTCCTTCACAAGACCTTTCGTGTTTATTACCTTCTCACGTCGGCCCCTTTCTTCATGCCCGCAATACGCAGACCAGATACCGTATATACTCCCTCAGATGTGTCGTTACGAATGCCTTGGTTCTATCATTCTCCTGATTCAAGACATCGGCGATAAGATCCGGTCTAAGAAACCTCCACATGTCTTACAAGGGTTGGGCTCCCACAGTCGAATGAGTCTCTGGCGCTTCTAGCCATCTTAGGACTCTTATTTCTGACCCCCGTTGTAGCTCATCAGCTCCACAATGCTCCATGAGATCCTGCTCTCCTTGTCGGGGCACCCGTCGCCTCTACTCAGGAACGACTATACGGATCCCAGAGCACAATCCATTATATCGCCCCCGGAGAGAGAACTCTTAAAGACAGCAGGACATCTGAGTGATCTGCATTGCAAACTCATAAGTTACACTGCACAGATCAGCGCCTCTCATTCTTCGGTCATATGCCGCGCAGTATCGACCGCTATCAATTCCCTCTATCTCGCCGCTTTCCAGAGGAAAGTGTTGGAGGTGGAAGATAGTATCCTTCGAAAAGATGCTTCTCTCGTAGGCGCTTATAATATCGTGCCTTTGACCGCGGTCATTGGCGAATTCACTGGCTGGACTCGCCGGCTGGAATGGCTTTGGGATCTAGTCCAATTCATTCTCAAAGAGAAGGAAGGTTCGCCATGTCGGGCGGCGCAGCTCATTGATAGACTACGCGATGAGCTGAAAACTGGCTACGCGGACATTGGCGAGACTGCCCTTAGCCTTGTCGGGGTCGCAGAAACTGCCTGGTTGAAGCAGGTCTCAGCCTGGGTACTCTATGGCCGAATACCTGTCCTGGGGGATAGGGACTTTTTCATTCAGAGGGATGAGCAAAATGAACAAGTGAGAGCTTTCACCATTCCTATTGCATAAAACGTCCATTACTAACGATTCCAGGGTTATTCAATCAACCACAAACTTCTGCCATCGTTTGTGACACCGTCTACAGCATCGTCGATGTTATTCATCGGGACATCCTTAAATCGAGTAAAAACTAGGAGCAGTATCGAGCCGAGCAACAATGGGCTGGATCATCTATCCTCCCAATTTCAGACTCTTGCAGCTTTGAAGTCTCCTTTAAATAGCGTAGCACTCTCGAGAGCCATCACATCAATCAGGCTCACGCTGTCTAGAACTACTTTACAAAAACTCTTGCCGCTAGCTAAGGTGCTCGAGATGCTGGCCCTCTTCCGAGAGTTTTTCTTGCTTGGCCGTGGCGAATTTGCGATGGCGCTCACGCAGCAAGCCGACGAGGCAATCCGCAGTCGCTGGCGCCGTGCCGATAATCTTGCTTATGAGAAACGATACGGACTCAGCAATGTGATGGTCAAAGAGGGTGAAGTCGCTGCCGTCCTTACTAAGACCTGGGCTATTCTAGGCTCAATGCAAGGTCAGCACGCAGATGAAGATGAAGGGCTCGAGCTGGCGCGGGATCTCTTACGGTTGAACCTATCCAAAACCAAAACGTCGACCCCTGTGAAGGGGAAGCCTAATACCAGCCACCAAATGGTCGGTAATGTTTCGAGCACTCCATTCCGGAATCTACTTTTTTCTGTTCCTGTAGTACTCACATCACAAATTCCACCTCCGCTGGATTTGTTTTTGACTATATCCGACGTGCAAACATATACATCGATCAACTCGTACCTCCTATCGATTCGCCGCTCCCACCTACATCTCACTGACCTATGGAAAATAACCTCACTCCGCCGTCACCATCCGCCTCCACCTAGGCCTCCCTATAGCACCACCAAGGGTGGCGTTGCGAGAACACGCGTTCTTCGTGAGCGCTGGTCTGTTCGCTCTTCCGCGATGCGGAGCGCATGGAGCACCAGCAGCGCCGCTATATTCTTCCTAGCCGAGACCGAAGCGTACCTCCAAGTCGAAGTCGTAGAAGGTCTCTGGGACGACTTCCACGGCTGGTTAACGGGCAAGAGGGAACACGAGCAACAACAAAGCACGCGGCCAAATCCCCTCCGTCACAACCTTTCCAGCGAGACCGTTGATCCTCCTAACGGAGACAACGTCGGAAATGCTCTCCGCTCGTCGGAACTAAACCAACCCTCTCATGAAACCTCAACCCCTCCTCACCACGACCCGCAAACCCTCGCCATAGCCCACCGGCTATACCTACGCACGCTAACCCGGCGGCTCCTCCTCACCCAGCCCTCCTTCACGGACGCGCTATACGAGCTGCTCGTGCACACAGACCAGCTCGCTGCGCTAGTCCACCGCCTGCAAAACATCTGGGCGGCCGCGGACCTCGAGGCGGATGAAGGCGTAGTGGACGCGTTTTCTGACCTCGCGGCCGAGGAGAAAGACGTCCGTGCCTCTATTGTCGAGGTCGAGGATCAAGTGAAGCGCGGCGTGGAGAGCGTTGTCGGCGTGTTGAGAAACTTGAGTACGGATTCCGCGTTTATGGCTGAGCTTGAAGATGGGGATGGAGATGGAGCGCAAGACGGTGATGAGGAGGCTGGCGCTGGGTTTGGTGATGAGGGAGTCGCGGATGGGGAGGAAGGGCAGGGGTACAGGCCGCGGAGAACCGGGGGCATTGATAGGTTGCTTATGAAGCTCGACTTCGGGGGCTGGTTTGATGCTGGGAGGGCGTCGCGCGGGGAGGAGGGGGATGATGAGTTTTGAGGATAGTGTAGCGACTTCGGATTCTGAGTCTGATAACTACACTGACTCATAAGAGAATTATTGATGTGATGAATTGTGGCGCTACGGTGAGATATAGGTGAAGCCAAAATATCCACGCACCTGGAGTGGACGAGTGAGGAGAGTAAGAACTTGTCTTATTAGTCCTGTCAAATGTTTCCGCTTATATAGGAAATGCAAATTCTATCACGATATAGTTAGAAGATGTACCCAAGCACGAAGTACATGTATGTTCTAGTAAGCAACTAGTGATAAAATTTCAATCAGGGGTTTAAGTCCTAGTCCAGACTGGCTAGGTATGTGTAGTCAATAAGCACGTATTTTAAAGCTCAGATATAGTTTGCCAATTTGTTTATTTCGTAGCATTCTGCAGCCAAGAATTCGGCCAGAGTTCCTATACGGTACGTTGATACAAAGAAGAAGCAGAATGACGCCACCAGTAGGTACCTGTTCCTATATATACGGTGTTCCTCGTAGCGATGACGATGATGATGACAGCAAATCAATAGTGTAACGAACTCATACACCTCCGCACTCATGCACCGACCGATGCTCCGATGCTCCATGCTCATAACCCAGACAATAAAAAATATATGTACAACCCGTTCCCATGTAACCAAGTATGCAGGCGCCTCAGCCATTGCCGCCCAATGCCATGCATACCCCAGATCTTATATATAAATAAACAGATGGTAAGAGACGCCAGACGTCGCCTAAGAGAGGCGACTATCCGGTCAGAGAGTGTTGGTCAGGACAGAGAATAGAAGTAGAGGAGGCTCAATGACGCCAGGTAGGGACAAAAATAAGACAGTAAATGAAGCATAACTTTTGGTAACATAAGACGCCGTGTTGTCAATCATCAGTCGTCGCTCAACGCTTTCACACCCGAGCTGTTGCCTGTCTATTTTCCTCGTTCGGTACGTAAGCTGAGGATACGATACCACGTGTAAAGAAAGTAACGAAGGTATTATGCCCTCGATCGGAATTTCCGTGCGAGGTGCCGTGGCCATGACGCTGATGCATCAGCCAAGTGAACAAAAGAAAATCGTGGCGGTCTGGCTCCGCGTGTTCCAAATATGGTCAAACCCGCCGTGATGGTCGGACTCTTCTGTCGTCGGTCGGCTTTCAATAAGCAGCTACAGCTCTTTGAAAGCGTAGTGGACTCGGATGGTGGTCCGAGTTCCGGCGGGTGAACATGTGTTGTACAAAGGCCTTGGGGCTGACAACCTCCACGTCTAGTGATCTAGACATAAGAGGTATCCCAATACGGTGAATCTTTTTAGTCTGCCAGCGCTCTTTGATGCAGTCATCAACAAGCGCCATGAGACCGGATGCGACGATGACACTACTATCGTTAGTATATGATGGCTTACAAACAGGTTGTATTCGTTCGGCTAGAGAACTTACTCGGCAACATCAGTGACGGCGTCAATCAAGTTCGCATCGCTGATCCACATATGGCAAGGGGGAACCCATCCGCCAGCCTTCTCATCAGCGTATACTTGGTTCGGCGATCGAATTTCCGGGACGATATGCGCGACAGGTGTGTGATGGCCATCCCGTAGAAGGTGAAAAGAGACGGAATCGGTGAGCTTGTCTACGACTCTTTTCCAAGAGTACGTGTGACCCCACCACTCGAACTCGTACCTCTTCGAATTCCTATTTCCGCGCCGCACCACATCAACACGCGCATAGTTGGAGAACTCAAGCTTGATGGTATTCGTGGCCACGGGACGAATCTTTTGCTTCTTGTTGACAGGTGGGGGGTTGCTGAAGACATCCACGAATTCATCATCAGCCTCGGTAGTAGCAGCTGAGTGACTGGTTCCTGGCCTGCTCTTAGACGAAAAGATTGAGCCAGAAGTCGGGATGCGACGGAGTTGCGGTCGCCTTGTCAGGGTCTTCACCGCGGTTGATACGGACCGTTGTAAGGTAGGACGGCCCGAGCTGTTCGGCTCGATGTATTTGCGTTTTGAGTTGCATACTTCGCGGCCGGAGTCTCGGCAGTATCGTCTGAGAGAAAACTCGCGCTTATTCAAATCGTACATGCGCAAATGGAACAGTTGAATGGTCTTCTTTCGTCTACCTAAAACAACAGTATCCACTCGCAGATTCATGTTTCCATCCGACGTGAAGTCGTCATGACGGATCGTCAATCTATTCAACGATGGGAACAAAGCAGCAAAATCCTCAGGGGTCGAAGGCCTGACATTGATTTCCTCAATATCGTGTCGATAGGCCGGTAGCTGGGGAATACGCGAATAGTCCAGACAATCTTCCGTGTCTGTGTCGTCTTCAAGTTCGGCGCTCGAAGCCTGCGATGAATACGTATCGACTGATGATCGCGGATATAAACTCGTCGACGGCGACAAGTCCTCGAATTTGGGAGCTCGAGAGCTTGACTCTTTGGTTGAAGAGATGGGGCTGTCATAGAGGGAGGCAGAGGTAAGGGCGGTACTTCGGGAGTCATATGAGTCGGAACTCTGCCTCGTACCCCGAGAGCTTGCAGTGTGGTTGGAGTAGTTGGTATCCTGCCTTCGTGCCATGATGAAAGGGGGTTGTGAATTCATGTGTGCTGTTGAGTGAGTGAAGGGAGTGAAAAAGTAGGCGGAGGGCGGAATGGGGAGGCGGAAGGGCCTTATATCTAGCTGCCTAGGTGGTATCCGCCTGACGATCTCAGGGTCTTGAAGTGCGCAGTCGCAAGCGGGACACTTGGGATTCGCGCAGTGGTGATTCGGCGATGCCCCACTGAGGCCTGATATAGATGGTGATCTTTTTATACGCAAGGGTTTGTTTGAAAACTGCTCGACATGCGCCCAAACCGGGGAATAAGCACGGAACCCGGTAGGATGCGTCGCTGGTCAACGTGAGTAGCCGACGGGTCCTACAGTGGACTATGTAAGGCGAAGTTGCAATGTATGGGCGTGGAAGGGGACGTGGGTTAGTCTTGGGACATAGGAGCGGGAGTTTATGCAAGAGGATAACACTCGACGAGATCCGTTATAAATGAGAGAAGATGACTGGAGCAACATGGCACAACAGAGAGATATAATGTAGGGCACGGTGGAACGACGGGGAGTCTTGACTTTGATGATATTGGTTGGAGCTGAGCTGACGAAAGACAAAACGCCCGCACCGCAGGCGGAGGAGGGTAGGGGGGAAGGAAGAAAAAAACAGGCGACAAAAGCTCGGCCTTCACTAACCATGCTGAGCGCCATGTTTCCTACTTGGGCAATTGACATGATGCTAGCTGCATATGATAGCTCTTGGGAGGGTACTTTGCGGGTATTCCTGTTGGTAGATTGGCGGGATAAACCGAATGCGCTACAGAGAGGCGACAGGCGACACCAGACCCCGGGTCCAGAATCCAGACTACTAGAGCGTCCAAGAATGTTCGAGGTGGGGGTGCCTGGTCGCTCTCCGTGTCCAACGGAGGACCAAAGGTCAAGGAGAGACTTGAAGGTGGCACTCGGTACAGCGCCGGCTACGTATGCTCGGCATGTACTTACTCTATTTGCTTCCTTCGGTGTTGTACAGTAATTCGAGACTTTTCCAATCCGGTATTCCGTTATTCCGTTCTCATGATTCCGTCGCACGGCGTTTCCCAAGTATACTGCAGAATCTGTCTGTAGTGGCGAGCTTGGTCGCACCACCATCACGCTACACTTGCAAGCTCTTGAGAAGCTATCACATTAGCTTCAACATTTGACATATAACGGAATCTAATACTTATAGCTGTATTACAAATCTAATGAAGCTATGATGAAGCTGATATCGGTTGCGAATTGACACGATATGTGCTCGTAGCTGAGTGCTGTCTATACCATCTATACTTATAGGTAGACAGAAAATGTGTAAGTGTTACGGAGAAAGAGAAAATATCCAATCTAAGGTCATTCGGTAAAAGATCAACGTAAACTCAGCTTACTGCAGGTAGCTCCATATACTATTAAAGGTAAGAAAGGTACATGCTGGGTAGTGGGTATAGGTAAGGAGGTACCTACCTAAGCCTACCTAATCGTCGCAGCACTTGAGATCTAGCATGGGAAACACATGGGTGTAATGGGTGTAATAGCGGAAAGTGCCCCCGAAAGTGCATTTTACGGTATAATATTTCAAATTATTCCGTAAGAACGCGGGGGGTGCTTACCGACAGAATGCGATTTTTCCTTCCTTTTCTTCTTCCCGAAAGCCTTGGAAGAAAAAAAAGCAAAATATTTCTCTCAACTCATGCAAGAGTAGAGAATTTTCTTTCTACACATCATTATTAGCCAATTGACCGTCGCTGTTCCTGGTAATTCACGCATTGTAACTGAAACTTCTTTTCGGCAACTAAAATATCGTTGCACGGCAGCTTACCTAAATACAATTTTCAAGTTTCTCTAGAGCCTCCAGGGCAGGCTTCTAAGAATTGGAATAGAAACAATACCATTCCTAGTAATCGTTACCGAGTATTGTGAGCTCAGGAACTCACCGTACCACTATCGGTCAGCATCAGCCAGTGCTCATCGAGAACAGGCGGAGAAGGCAGACCCCAAGGGGAAAAAACATATCCGCAACATTCTCGTCTTCGGCTTCCATGGTCGCAGCAGCATTGATGGTGGATGCCGGTCTGTCTGCTGAACCAATGCGAATTTCGAAATCTCCCATCTGTAAAATCCGCCAGTTCGCCTAGTAAAGCGCAAGGCATGCGTGACAGCCTGTCATATCGGTGGACTGCAGCAGAGCATAGATCAAAAAAACGGACTTGCTGCTGCATCGTGCTCCGTTATGACGTTCCAGTGGTAGTTATCTACCCTATAGCAATCCTCTTCCACCTCGGAATAGTTAACGGTCCTGCACTGCCTACCCGTTTGTCACCAACATTGTGCACCACCGTCGTCATTGCTTCCACCATCCGTCCCGGCAAGGGATGAATAGGTACGCGGCTCTCTACATCGCTTACCTGTTCAGGTCGCCTGGATCTGGGGTGCGCTTGTGCCCAACCATCTTCATCTTTTTCTGCCGAGGCGACTACATCATGTTTTTCCAGGGCCTATGCGCACTGATTGGCTCCGTTCTCTGCGTTGTCGACAACTTTTCGTTCATGCTCAATTTGTTTCTAATTTCAATTTCCAACTGCCACGCCTGGGTTCTAGATGCTGCGAGAGAAATAGAAGCACTACCCAAGAGTGCCATCGCACCTCCATTACGTCCAACCAATATCCTGCCTTGAAGTTTCAAGCGGGCATGGCATTGGATGTAAATTTCTGCTCACTTGCATATAGGAGTAATTATTGGGCCAAGCTTCCATTACAGGGACACATCAATACACTCCCGTCCTGGATGGTATGTGTGCCATTATCCAGTCCACGATGCTTCAAAGACGGCCTGATGAAAAGTTACCAATTTGTTCGTGCCCCGTGGTTCGACAATTCTATCGAGCTAAATTTTTTCTTTCCTCGGGTTGAAGCGACAACCACCCTCCCCCAGTTGTACAACACCGCACTCGCTGGTGCCCAGTTCACATGGGCGTCAATCATACGAAACATCTGTCGCCATCTATCTCCAGTTCTAACGCGCTTGTATTGTACGACAGCTGGTGAGCTACCATCGGCTGGTCCAAGAAAGTTTCCAAACTCCTTCCGGTCTGGCATTACCTAGTGCAACTGTTCGTGCCGTTTCCCTGGTCTGCTGCAGGTCGTCAAATACGGGTACTTGTTGTGTGGCAGCCGCTCATTCGCTGGCTGGTTTTGGCCCGACCTCAACGTCAGACGCGAGCCCATGCGTACAGGGAGGCTCTCGCACGTGCTTCTAGCAACTTGAGCTTCCTCTACACATAGATACGGCCCAAGTGTACCCATCAGGGCAATTTCCATGATTGGTTATTGGGTGCCATTCCTTTCCCCAAGGCGAAGTCTTGCCGAACAAAGCTGCGCAAGAGATCTCCTAGGTTAGGTCACCCTGCATACCCCCTAAGCACGAGCTTTCCAAGAATGGAAGACTGATTCCTCGGCTACTCATCTCTATACGCAGATGACGATGGGTCTAGTCAAGGGGCATTGGGGCCATCTTCGGCGTTGCTGAACTGCCACGATGGCAAGGACGGGTTGGATCCTTCGGATATCAGTCTTACGAGCCGCTGGCTTAGATAGACATTGATGCCTTAAACTCCTGGCTTACTGCCAGCGGATCGTGTTCTTACCCACGCCCGTGTTTTGAGTAGGGGGTGTTGCAATGCATCGAGAGTCGATGAGCCTGCGGCTCGCTCTCGCCGTCGACGATCCTCACGATGCTCAATTCTCGATCATCACCTCCTCGCTGATTAGCGTTGTGATCTACCTCCTATCATCTCGGACGCGGCTGCTTGTCTCATACCCCACAATGCAGGTTGCCGAAGTCGGCACCCCAGATCGCTGGATCACTGTATTCTGCCGGGTCGTATTCCCCTTGAGGCAATCCACTTACTCTGTCAGCGACCATGGCTTTACCAATCCTATGTTTACTGAGCCGTTTCCATTGGAGACTATTGCCATACAGATACAGATGGCCCATAACATTTGTGGAACGCACGTTCACGGTATCAATTATTAATGGCGTGTGACGTCGGTGGTTCCTATATTCATTGGATCAACTGTAGACCTTTTTTTCAGATTGAGCTCCCCGTATTTTCTAACACTCTAGTCGACGTAGCAATCCCTCATCCATGACAGCTCAATTTATTACAACTTGGTAGGGCAATTGTAACATCGCGATTTGGAACATCCCGGCTGTTTCGAGGCGCGTAGAGCGGCAACTTTACTATCGGCCTTCACGAATCCTCTTTAGGTATGTCCGGGAGAGCGAGACGAAGTATACATACCAATTGGTCTAAAATTATGGGTTATTCCTTGATATCTCCACGTCTTTCCTCGTCGGGCTATTGGGTCAAGCATGAGGTTGCTTCCAGCGGAATCAGATGTCAAGATCCAGGGTCCTTAGCTCCCTTCAATTTGAGCTCCCCTGAGCTGTCAAGGAGCTAGCAGCTCCAATTGACACTTCGAGGATAAGCATCCACTGTTTAATCCCTTGCGGTACCTCCGACCAACACATGCGCTTCTTTTCTCCGATATGCTCATTCATGAGAACGTGGGGAGTGCGGGCGGCAGCAAACATTGGATGATTCATGTACCCCGTAGTAAGACTGTGACTCTGCGATGCAAGATGTGTGTCCTATCGGCGTCCCTCGGTAAATCCCAGTGACCAACTCCAAGACCTCGATTAAAGTCCCAATCGTCGCTGTCCACCCTGTCTATGGCTGGACGAGATTTGCGCACTCAATTTTACTGGTCATTGTTTTGCCACAATTCCGTGGGATAATCCTGTCACGGCGATTGCTGAGCATTAGCTGCCGGGGCTTTCTCGCCATCGAGCGCTTCCCTTTCACATATCAGCGGTTCGTTTTGGGACGGCGTTCATCGCGACGAGATTAGTACGGCAAATTGAGTAAGGGAGAAGATAGCTCTGCATAATTAAAGCTCATCGATTCCTTTACGGTCCTGATATGTCTAAGGACGTAGACCATGTCAAATAATGTCCCGAATAGGGATATTACAGCCCAGACGCCAGTGGCTGTAATCTATAACCCGAGCTTTTATTCGCTGAAATTGCCATCACCGGATTAGAATATTCTCTAACAACCCTTCCGCCTACATACTTGGTAGTATTCTACCCGATACGAATCGGCCTTAACCCAAGCCCAAGGCCCGGACCAACCAAGATGGTAACCCGGGTTACTCAGCTGTTTTAGCACTGAGCGCGCCTGGTCCGATCGTCGAGGCCTCAAACAGAATCCATAATTTCGGGACTGAGATCGTAGATAAGTTGACCCAGCGGAAAGATATAACGACCACATGATCAAATATAATTACAGATCGGCTTCTCACTGCAGGCGCTAGCACTGCTAAGCTTAGACCAGTGTAAAACAAAGCAGCCAGGCACACGAGACATACAGGCAAAAGAGTCAGACAACCCATCGTACCTAGGTATATGTAACGTACCACTGGTAGCTTATTGGGGAGATCTAAGGTCAGGTGAGGCGATTCGGGGAGTGCAACTCGACGCCCGAATCGCCTCTTCCGAAGCCCGTCAACCAACAGCGGAGGGACGGAGAGGGAGGTGTGAAAGGAAAAGGAACAAAGACGGCACGGCCGGAATCTATGTCATAAGTTGTAGATCCGGTTTGCTGACTACTGATCTTAAAAGATGAGGTAGTTGGCGCACTTAGGTAATCATTAGGTAGTGTTGCATTCCCATGATGACGTCCATCCCGTCTCTCCGTTTCCTTCACCGGTGCCCCCTGAGACGTTGTACGACGGGGAAACGCCCAACATACATACCTTATACATATCCGTACCTATATCTCGCCTTCAAATTTTGATAACTGAGATGTTTGGGGATGGTGACGTAAGTAAACGTATCATTTCTCACATTTCGTTCGATGCAGGTCTGCGCTCCCCGTAACGGATCGCGATAGATATAGCCAGGGGAAGGGCGCACAACATAATGCATGAGAAGTTTGCCCAACGCCGTTCCGGGTCTATAGGAGCGGGATTATTCCCTTATACAGGGAAGAAGTTTGATCATAAAGATCTATCATCTAATTACGAAATGAATTGAGCATCATTAAAAACACGAGGATAGATACGAAGTAAGAAAAAAACCTCACTAATACCGATTACGACATCCTTCACTCATCTTCCTGCCCAATTGCTCCAATATCAACTATCATTGCCTCGTTATACTACATATGAAAAGGGCACGACGTCAGAAAATAGCCACCCATCTCACGTCCTATCACCGCATAAACCCTTACGAGGAAGCAAGCGAGGCTTATCATTATTATCTTCTCAGCCTTATGCATTTGTTTTCTCGTGAAGCCAGATGCAACTACGTCACTACTCCAAATACCGCAGAATTACACGACAGCCTTCGTCATATACGCATATCGAACCCTGCATGCTCGCTTGTATGTCAGAGAGTCCCTTACCCAGCAGGCTGAGAAGGCAAAAAAGTTGTGTCTTGGCTGTGATACTTCACTGACCTTGGAAGGAAAATCGTACGATTTTTCATCTGCGACTTCAGCTAACAGGCAACGAAGCAGGCCACGAAGAGACAGGTCTACGAAGGTGTAGCACACGCTTCCTTGGCAAGGTCAATCTCATCTTCACTCAAATTAAGCGACCACATCAAATCAAAACCAAACCAGACAAGAAGCAAGTTCGGATATGGCTATAATTATCGCACACGAGTGAAGTGGTGGTGGTAGAAGAACATCATCCATAGCTATGGGCGCGACTATGACATGAAACGACTTTCTCTGACTCCTTAGCGAATGCTCTGTTCTGTTTTCTTTCACCTCTCCGTCTTATCGTCTTAACCGTCCACAGTGCCATCATCGGCTCACTCCCCGGTTCATGCTTCAATGCTTCGTATCATAGATTCTATTACTTTCCTAGCGTAGCCCATCGTGACCGTCTCTCTACCTGGCTCCTCTAATTAATATAGGAGTGAGGCATGGGTGGTATCTGCATCGGGCTATCGACGCTGACCCTACCGTCTGTGCTGACCCTCATGAGTATCGGCCACAGGTATTCATGGGATGGTCGTCGAGATTGCTAGTCCGAACTCCACCCGAGCCAGCTACGCGGCATCACCCGCCAGATCTTGACTTCGCCACTCCTTAGGTCCTCTAGTTTGAAGCTCTCCTGTTTTACCTTTTTGCTCTCACGGCCCTGTTCCCACGCGCGTACCTTTTTCTTCGTGCCGTCCCACTCTGAAACGATAGCCACGTGGTCCGGCTTGCCTACTTCCATAGAATACTTAGCGTGCATAGGCCCATGCTTCCCTTGGAATTTAGCATTGCGAATAGAGATGATATCTCCTGGTCTAATTTCGTCGTTTAGTTGTGTTGAAGCATTGGCTAAGTTGGCATAAACCAATGCACCGTAAGCGCGCGTGCCGACCGGAAGTAAAGCATCTTTAAGAGGTTTGAGAAGTTCAAAAATAAGTGCGTTCGGACTGCCATCGCCAACAACTGTATCTTTCCTCGATGCAACGGCACTAGCTAATGAACGACCAAACCGCTCGTAGGCTTCCTCTAGCTGGTCCTGACGGAGGCTTCGAGGGGGGGCTTCATGGCGTTGCTCAAGCTCGACATCTGAAGGGTTTTGCGTGTCGAAACGGACAGTAATAACAGTTTGTGAGTAATCTTGGAAAAGGATAAAGATTTCTTTGGTGAGAGTTGTCCCAGTAGTTGAATCATCGCACTCGGTATAGATGTCTCGTCTACCTTGGAAGACAGGTGGGAGCCCGTTTGACGAGAGCCACCATTGCGTGTGAGTGGCTAGGTCGATCTCATTTGCCACGTAACCGGTTTCCATTGAAGGGCGAGAGGTATCCATTGATCTCCTTCCACCTGGTCTTTGAACATCCAGAGATTTTCGAGGGGGTGCCCTATTAAGCGGTGGTGCCGGAGGAGCACCTCGGTTGACTGGCGGTGGTGGAGGCGGTGGCGGCGAATGGTACGCCGAGAAAGAAGGCGGCGTTGGTGTCGGCTCATCCTGGACGGCCACATTTGGAGCGGCCGCTGCGGGTGCGTTGTAGTTGTATGGGTCATAATCATCATCGTCATAAGAATACGACGGCTCTTTCGGTGGTGGTGGCGGTGGAGGAGCGGCACGCGGTACGTCAACTGATACTCTTGAGCTTGGTGCGGGCTGGCTCGGGATCGGCGGTGGACCGGCTCTCGGGACAGTCGTATTCGGGATCGGAGGCGGTAGAGACGGCGGAGCATCGGTAACCGGTGAACGCACCGGAGTATTGTCGTCAAAGCTCGAGTCTCGTGCATGCGCTTTGAGTGCATCCTTGTGATGCACTGATGATCCGATATCAGTGTCGTAGTCGCCTTCGTATTCAGTAACTTCGCCCTCTTCACCATTATCTAGGGCACCAGGCCGCATTGGCAGTGCGATCCGTTCGTCTGCAGTAGAAGAGCGACTCAGAGGGCCACCCGGGGGTGGCGGGGGCGGAGGCCGGCCTTGAGTTGGAGGGGGAGGAGCTACACCAGGGATAGGGGGTGGTGGACGACTATTCCTTTTGCTTGGTTGTGGAGGTAAAGGGGGTGAAGCCGGGGAATCTTCTTCACCACCCATGTAAGAAGTCCGTTTATTAGCCATTCGCGGTGAGGTGGGAATTGCAGGGGACGCTACGGGGATTAATGGAACCCGGCTAGGGGGTACTTCACTTCGAGGTGTTTCAAGGGTCCTTTGAGGATTCTCAGACAGCTCATCATCGGACTCAGATCCTTGACTGGGCGAAGTCACACCAGTGGGCGGAAGCGGCGGCGGGGGTCGAGCTGGCAGACTAGTTAGCTTCTGTATTGCAAAACGGAAGGGTTGAGACTGACAATCCGAGGGCACCGGAGGAGGTGCAGGTCGTCCTGCCGGGATAGGAGGTGGAGCACCAGATGCTTTTGATAGAGCTACCCGTCGTGTTAATCGTCTTATAGTAGTCATAATAAGACAAAGGACACGCGGAGTTTCAAACTTACGTTCTGGGGCTGATCCAGTTGGCTGAGCACTGACGACTGGCGTAGTGTCTTGTCCACCTGGTTCATCGTGATCGGACTCGACAGCTTCCTCCTCTTGCTGCTTCGGCTTTCCCATTCCAGGAAGAGCCATCATAGTCGGCACTGGCGGAACAGCTACTCTAGGTGACGAAGATTCCTCTACTATTTCACTAGAGCGACGCTCGACTGGCGGCGAAGCTTTAGGTTTCTTGCTAGATGGTCCTCCCATCGGCATCATACCGGGTGGACCGAACATGCCATGCATGCCCATACCACCGCTCATTTTCGCCATCCTGGCACGGAGCTCCTCTTTTCGTCTAACTTCGGGGTCGACGTCGTCTTCCGCCTGCTCTTCTTCTTCTTCCTCTTCTTCCGGCACCTCCGGCTCAGGGGCAGCTCTTCTGTGAGGGCGGGATTTCTCATCGCTGTCTTCTCTTTCAGTGAGATCCTCCTGCCCCTCTGTCGTATCACCGGCGCCGGACATGTCCGCTTCATTTCCATCATTTTCGGTAGGTGCCGTAGAAGACTTCCGTCGAGTAGACAACGATTGTCTTGGAGGTCTAGGTTCGTCAATGGACTTCTTGCTAGCAATCTCCGCCGTATCCTTCGTCTCCAAAGGAGGTGGTGTATCTGCCGCCTCTTCGATTGGAGGGCCCTCCTCACTTTCGGTACGCTTTTTCGGGGGACGCTTAGGCTTTTCCTTCTTTGCTGCAGCCTCCGCGTGCCGTTGGGCGGCCTCAGCCTGCTGCTTTTGAAGCAAAGCAATCCGCTCCTTTAGGCTGGTTGGCTTCGGCTGGTCCTCTGCTTGACCTTCCGAGGGGCCTGCAGCAGGGAGGAGCCCAGCTCGTTCCGCATTCTCCAAAGACTCTGCCTCTTTAGCTTTGATCTCCGGATCTTCGTCCCGCCGATAGACCTTCGTAGTAGGAACATCGCGGGGCGGGGGAACATAAGCATTCCTACTCGGCGGAGGAGCAACAAATGGTTTTTTAATGAAGCCGGAGCTACCGGAACCTAGCCCACTAGGCTTGAAAGGTGCGACTGGAGGGGCCGCCGGTTTGTTAAAAGCTGCTATGCGATCCTTGAAAGAGCTAGGTTTTTCGGATACCGGAGGACCCGCCCGAGCGGGAGCTGAAGCTTGAACTGGAGCTTTCGGCGGCGGTGGAGCCGTAACATGAGGGCTTCCCGGCTCAGGGATCTTGGGTTCGATGGGGACAGGAGCCGGGATGGGTGCCTGATCTGGCGGTCTGGCTACAGGAGCAATAGGAGCTGGTGGAGAGCGGGGTTCCGGAGCCGGAATCGATGGTGAGGCAACGGGTGGTTCATCATGGATCACTTCTGGTTGTATATCTGCAGGTTCCTCTACTGGTAGAGGTTCAGAAGGACCAGCAGGCGGTAGTGGCGGAGAAGAAGCGGTAGGCTCAGGCTCCTTTTTACGAGCCCTCGTTGGGCGAGGCGGGGCTGTTGGTTCGTATTTCTCGACGAAGTTTCGGGGAAAGATTCCCTCTTGCTTTACACCCAAATCGTCGACATACTCACCACAGTACCAGTCATCGTCCTCCTCCTCAGTAACCGTTATGATTTGGCCGACACTAAATGGTAGGTCATCCTCATGACTTGAGGTATACTCGTAGATGGCCTTGACCTTGAATGGCACAGCAGCCATGGTGGGTCAAGCGTCGTAAGCTGCTAGTGGGAATTCGGTTTCGGATGGTCGATGTACAATTGGCGGGGTCGTAGAAGATGTGCGGGAGGGTTGCGACAGTATGAGGTGTAAATTGTCTTCTGCTTCAAGCTGCGGATGTGCGCGGGAGGTGGGATGACTCGAGATTGAGGTTGTTAAAACAATCAAAAAGTAATGTATCACGATACAATCAGCCAGACCAGATTAGATTGATAGAAGGGGGCACGGGCACGCATGAGGCTGAGCATTCGCAAACAGCCTGTTACAGCTCGCGACTGGAGTAGGTCGACGTCAGCGCATGAACTTGTACCCTACTATATTGATTTTTTCAATAGATGAGATGTAACCCACCGTAAAGCCAAGCTTGGCCTACCTAGGTAACTAGAGTGCGTTGCGTGCTTCAGGCCGGGCGGTTAGGTCAGGTGTATGAAGTAGGGAGATGCTATGCTATGTATTGTGAGATCGAACTCGTTTGGTGCTAATAGTAACAAATCGACAAGTAAATAGTCGGGGTTAATTTAATCGGCAGCAGGCAACAGGACCTGAAGGTATGCAGATGGGACGCCTGATGGGATCAAACCATGAGGGAAAGGATGCAATGCAGTGTGCAGGGTTTCGTCGGCTTGGCTTGGCCCTCAGACTGATGCCCGCTCTCCGAACGTCCCTATGTTAGGCAGAACGCACGGGCCAATGACGATACCACCTGCACCACCTGTGCACTCTCTTCTCGCTTCGGGCAAAGCTTTCCCTCTTTAAGTCCCGAGGTATGATACCTACTAAGGTTTTTATGTGGCTAGTCTCATCTACTAGTGCTATCATGTGGCATAATCGTCATAGCATTATCGCTTTATCGATACTATATACAGCGTACTAGACGCTCTTATTAGTCACGGTATGAGAAACGGATACATACTTAAAATGTAACGGTTTTTTCTATACTAACCCCCTATATGGAATGGATACTCGGGACTATTCACAGTAGGATAACAACCTCCATCGTAATCACGCCAACATCGAAAAAAGTATGAAGGAAGAGCACATCCATTCTCATCAAGTGATTAGGTTGTGTTGAGCCACTTTCATAACTTGGGTAACTATAGATATTGTAATACATAGGAACCTACCATGTACGAAGGACGAACGTGATACTTACGCAATATATGTATATATCTAGATAACAAACGATTCTAAGCTATTACTGGGCACTTATGTATTACATTACTTGGATATACCACGGGCGATATGTAATAACAATATGCAATACGATATGACGGCATGAGACATCCGGCAAAGTGCATAGTGACCGAACATATAGACATGCGTGACTACTATCATGACTTCAACATATCCTGCAAATGTATAAGCTAAATGGTTTCAGTGAGTGTTAGAAGGCATGAATAGGGAAGACAACATATTTCTCGTGATATTATATGAAGAAACGGCAGCCCATTACCTTCGAACTCACCTTATTGCCTAGGTACCTTGAGAAACCCCAATGTTAGAAAAGTCTAACGAGACAAACCCGCTTGAATTCACCCGCATAGGGAAGTAATGGTTATCCAAAGAATCAGGATGGGTCGAAAGCCAACTTTTCTGTCGCTCTGCATTGGCATTCTCGCTCTTTTCATGGTACACATATCTCTTCCGTCTAGGTTCAAAATCGAGATGCTGGTCGAGACTGGTCTCGTTGTATGAATAGAGCTCGAAACGAGTGATGTAATAATCTTGGATTTCATCTGCGCTGCCCAATGGGTGCTGTGGCATGATGGGTAACCAGAACTGCTTAATCCACTCGTCAAATCCCGGAAATAGGGGGTGACAGAGATTTTGATAGTATGTATGCTCAAGCTTCTTCCACTTCCTCGTCTGCTTGAAATGTGTTATCCATGACTTTGCTGCATAGTCGAGAAACGGTGCTGTCTTGGTGCTCGGGATACCAACGCGTCCGCTTTGATGCTCCCTGCCTAGACAATATAGATACGTAGCGCATATGCGGAGCAACACGTATCGAGATTCTGCAAGAGTGAAGGAATGTTGAAAGTGGCATCGACTTATTTTCCTTGAGTCTTGCTCGGACCCAATAAACCCCGGTATATCAGATATATTTGGCGGTAAAAATAGTCTCCGCCCCAAGACATCTTCCTTGAGTAGGAATTCTCGCGCGGTCTCGTGAACGAAATACACCTTTTGACGGATGATCCGAATGAAATGACCACACAGTGATTTGACATGATTTTCGAAAGGATATACAAGATCGTACTCTATGCTATCGAATGTCGTAGTTCCGGAGCGTGTTCCGTCGTCTTCTGGTGTCATGGCGAGCGCAACGCTGATTTCATCTACCGTTAAGGGGCGTACGGCAGCTAATATTATTTCAAGGATTCTTCTGGATCTTGAGGAACCAGAGCAAGACGCAAGAAGCTCACTGTAGATGTTATAGATATCCCGATTGTTCAAAATGTTGTCAAGCTCTCGTCGCGATGCACCAGATTCCACCTTTTGTTCGAAAAGGTTCAAGATTAAAGACACCCAGAGGAACGTCCTATCAGCCTGTGCTAGGAGCTCTGCCTCTATGCCTTCAAGAAGTTCGAGTGGAAGGCCCCGGCAGATAAGCTCATCAACCCTAGCGCGGACGACTTTTGTGATGTCGCCGCTTATTGCGTCTATTTCATCCTCGCCTCTAAGACGAATAATTCGTTGTACGGGAATGGGTCTCGAATTTTCAGTAAGTCCTCTCACCCTCGTCCGGAGTGCGATCTTAATCTGATTCTCGGGACGGCTCGTCACAAGCATCTTAAACTTGGATTTGGGGTTCTTAATAACCTCTCCATCTTCCCCCCCCTTCTTGGGGATAGGTTTGCGCTTGATTGCGTTCCTGTTCCGCGAAGTAGTCTGATACGAGCTGTAGAAGACGGCCGCGGAGCCCCGGGTGACACTCGTCAATACCATCTAGGATGCAAATCGTGTCCCTAGCATTTTGATGTCCAACGGATTTTATAAGGGCGTCCCAGAGTTCTTTCAAACTGTTCAGCTTATTGCCTTGGAGATGGCTTGTTATTTCGGCTGTAATCAGATCCTTTTGCTGAGAGTATAATTGATAGAGAAGAGCCATGATACAATTTACAGCATCTGATTGCTCTATATTGTCGGACTTGAAAAAGAAGTAGCATATGTTAATCCCGGCCACTTCAGAATCCGAGAAATGGTCTGCGAGAAATGATGCCATGACCGACTTACCACATCCAGGATCTGCTGAAATCCATAGGAGGGATGTATGAGGGGACTTTATCCATGCTTCATAAACCGGGTGGCTGAATATCCACGTGCATGTACCGTTCACCGGAAGGGGATTGCGGTTTTTGTGTGCGACGTAGTCTAGGGTGTGTAATGAGCTTAGGAATTCATTTCTTAGTCGGATTGAGTCCGTGAGTTGTAAGCTCCGTATAAGTGAGTCTAGCCGAGTTCTGACAGGACTAAACTGCTTTGCATCCATATCCGAAAACCGGCAAATATTCCTATGGTCACCATCTAATGGTATCACTGTTTCCGATGGGATACCAAGGATAGCTGAGGCTTTATCAACGACCTATAGTTTTGTGTTAGTTAGTTATATGTTTTCTTAGAGCAGGGGTTCTATGTCACTGACAACACAATTCAAATAATCCATCTTGGAAGTCTCGTAACAGGAGATGATTTTCAATTTGCCGCACTTATCAAGAAAAGATGTTGATATAAGATCAAGTAATCTTGACCTTGGCTGAAGGTCCCTAGCTAGTTGCACGTTGGTCGAAGTGCCAAAAGTAGTCGTCTTAATGATGTTGCCGATAATGTTTGCCCATGATGCGAGCCCGGAGCCTCTATGTGGTGTGCCGAAGAACATCACACCCTTGAAGCAATCTGCAAGGGCCGCATATTTGTTGTTCACTGTGGCTCTATTAAAGGCCTTGACCCCGATCAGCATTATAATACAATGATATCTCCGACTTAACCTACCTGTTTGAAAACGAGGCCCCCGAGGGAATGGCATATAAAAATGATGGGTCGGCTTGACTCTTCGATAGTATTCCTCTCGGCAACCAGGCTCTCGAGGAGCTGGTGGGCGAAGACTACGATATCCGAATCGGATTTGCTGAACTGTAGCATAGAATTGTACCAAAAGGACAAGACCCGTGCCGCGGGCGCGGTCTTGGGGATAATGTCGGTAAGCCAGTTAACTCCCGTTTTTTCGTCTGTCCATGTATTTAAGTAATGGCCATTTAAACCATGGAGGGCAACAATGTCCACACACTCGACGGCATGGGCATCTTTGTGGACGATGGTGTGTAATCCATAGTCGGGCTTAATGACCTTGGGTCCGGATCCAGTTCCAGAGCCGGGGGTGACACGAGTACCCTTAAAGGCTCTGGATAGAAGTCCTCGATCCATTCAAATATCAGTACCTTGATAGGTACCTGGTATAGTTACTGATGGAATTATACCATACTTTGAAAATGCTGCTGAGTTCATAGTCAGCTCCGAGTGCCTTCTTTCAACAAACAGTAGGAGTTGAAAGTCGAATACATGAGTAGGACTCTAGGAGGGATAGATACGCATATCAGGCCACTCGAGGGCCGTGTACATAAGTACCATATCGGCATTTCAATGATCATGGGTTTGCCCACAGCCTAGTTTGTTCCGCGGTCCTGCTAAAGGGGAACCATCCAAATATTTTGATTCGTTCTTCATTTTTGACGCACAACTGGATGCTCCAACATGCATTTCTAGGCCCTATAATACTCCATGTTAGTCCATATGTAGGTAAGCAGATGAGAATAGGGGACCTCTCTGATATACATATATCTATGCTGGTAACTAAGAAGAGCAATCTATTAACAATTTGAATCTCTTAACTGAATGTCGTTAATTACTGCTAGGTAGACCGTTTTGGGGTCCGTTTTCATCACGGATGAACTAAGCTATATTGAGGATAGTAGGCCTAAATTATTGTGGCGCCAACTTTTAATGTGGATCTAGAACTTTAACAGTGGAATAGAACATTGAAGCTTACAACACCTTCGTGATTTTTTTCTGCTGGTTCTCCTCTACCAACTACAGACCAGCAGGAATACTAAATCACCTGCGTACTCTTATACTACATATCGAACGTCGATTCAGCAGCCATGTCTTCACCAGCATCCTCACAGCCAAAGAAGCCAAAGAGCATCCTCAAGAAGCCAACCGCTGCCCCTCCTACAGCTCCCGCAGTCGCCATCTCCCCCTTCCCGATCGAAGAGCACACGCGCTCCGCCAAACCCAGTGCGCGAGACGCAGCCGTTCAGCAGGCGCTCATAATACAGCAGCAGCAAGCGCTGGAAGACGAGATCCAAGATGCGATCCTCGAGCTGGCTAAGTTTCCACTAGTCATCACCCGCACAAGCACCAGCACCACCGACTCCAAAGCTGATGCTACTGTCACCACCACCATCACCTACTCCGCCTCCAACCCCTCGCCCACCGACGCATCGCGCTTCCGAACGCTGATCCGGGCTTTCCAGCCAGGGGACTTCGAAGACCTGATCACAGAGCGCAACACACTAGGGCGATGCGGATACGCGCTGTGCCCGTCGCCGAAAACGAACCTGGGGCCGCGCGGGGGCGCGTACAAGCTAGTGGGGTGGGGACGGCCGGACTTCAGCATCGTGCCGCGGAAGGAGCTGGAGCGGTGGTGCTCGCCGCGGTGCGCGCGCCGCGCCATGTACGTCAAGGTGCAGCTGCAGGAGACGGCGGCGTGGGAGCGGGCCGCGGCGCCGAGTGTGAGGATTGATTTATTGGATGAGCCGAAGGAGGAGGTAGCGACAGAAGAAACACCAGAAGAGAAAACGGAGAATAAGGGGGAGAGCGAGGGAGATAAGGAGAGGAAAGCTGCGCGGGATGCTAGGGATCTGGCACTGGAGCGAGGCGATCCGACAGAGGCGCCGTCTACGAAGCAGGTTGAGGTTACGATTAGAGAGAAGCGTGTGACGACAACAGCGCAAGAGCCTTCACCAGCCGAGGACAAGGAAGACCATTTGGTGCTGGATGGATACAAGACGAAGTTCGACGGAAAGGTAAAGGCACCGTCGAAGGGCATCAATGTGACGGAGGCAGCTCTAGACGCTCTGGAGAATCTTACAGGTATTTGATCGCATAAGGCGATATTTTTGTTACAATTAGCATAGCTCTGGAGTTCTGGCTACGATGATTTAAGATACCCTTAGGAGACCGAGCAAAACGCCGAACTCATGGTCATAATTGAATAGCGCATAAAAATTGCAATACTCAACTTGTAGCTGCGCCTACTATGATTGATCTCGAGTTATTGCTGCGAGTGAATCATCCATTCGGCGAGAACCTACGTTAGATATCGATGTAGCTGACTCAAGGACAAGGACAAGTCACACAGCAAGAGGAAGGAAGAAATTGGCAATCAACCGTCATCCCCAGCGAACTGGAGAATCGGGGACACCTTGTGTGGGAAGATCTCGTCAATTGCGGATCTAGAAAGCACCTACTATCGTCCGTAGTAGAGACGCCATAAAGCCATGAGACCGATACCAGATGCCCAAATCAACATAACCCTCCTTATTCATTCCCAAAGCCGTCGTAATCCTAGCGCTTATCGCGGGGCGCGGTCGCCGAATCGGCGGGGTCGTTCGGCAGTCTGCTGTTGGGTGACGGGAACGACGTTGACGGGGACGTTGTCGAACTAGAAAGCAATAAATGTCAGTAACCACCCGCATGATATAGGTAAGCATGGAACATACGCCAAGGTGCTTCAGCAGGTCCTTAGTCTCGACATCAATGTCGAGTTGACCAGCCTCGGTGTTCTGGGTGAAGTCAAGAGCGGAGACCTCGGGGACGTATTGATCCTTGCGCTCACGCTCCTCTTCTTGCAGCTTGAAGGAGATACCACGGACGGGTCCTCGCTGAATACGCTTCATCAAATGTGTGGTGTAGCCGGCAATCTGCAAGACCTCCACGTTAGCTATGGTGCCCCCGATTCGACATTCGCAATTATGTCTAGAAACCGTCGGGCGTTGCTGACCTTGTTGCGCAGGCGCTTGGAGGCGATGATGGCGATCTCATCGCAGACTCGCTTGTTGGTCTCGAAGTCGAGAGTGAGCTTGGGGTAGTATCGCTCAATGATGACCTTGGCGGACTTCTTGACGGTCTTGGTACGAACACGACCCATTTTGGCGGTATTGGCTGTGGGTTAGTGGGAGAGTTGTTGGTGTTGAGTGAAGTCCGAAAATTTGTCGACGTTGGCTCTCAAGAAAGTCTCGAAAAGAATATTGTGAGAGTAGGTAGAATCAATTGATCTGTGTGGGGATAAATTCGGTAAAACTCTGGGTACTAGGGCAGAGACTAGTTTGCAGCAAATCAAACGTGCGAAATAAGTGGTCCAATTAAATGGGTTACAGAGCATCTAGTCACGTGATTCTGCACCTGGATACTGAGGTACCTCCATCAAGTATCGTGATCCCGTCCACAGTGCAGTGGTTCAGCGGAAGTCAATATTGCCAGGTAGGTAGTACCAAATGAGCCGATAAAATCTACTTCTGCGAATAGTAAACATCCATCGGGATATAATGTAAAACAAACGGCCGAAAATCATGGCGGCGTGTGCCCACTGGCATCCGGCTGGGGTGACGACTCAGACACGGCTTCGAGTGGGGCACCTCCGGGCAGGAAACGTCCACCGGGGGGACAAATCGACAAACTTCCCGGAGGTCTTCCGTTTGAATCCGCAAATAAATATGCTTTGCAGGCACAGTAGCTCTAGGGACTGACGCCTTGGGGCTGTGCCTATAATATGATATATCTTTTGCACTTTTCTTATATTAATTTTTTTCTCTTATATCCAACTATCACGCACCGACCGACACTATAGTATCCACGCAGAGGTAGAGAGAGAAGGCATTCATAGATATTTATTTACTTGCTGCTTTGCAGTACTTATTTCGTTGATGCATGTAGGATGATGCTTGCTCTCTAGTATATACAGATATCCTACATCATATATTACATGGCGTCCTCGGACACCACCTAGTATACCCCTTTTTGAGATCAGCATTCCGATATATCAAGTCCCATGGCTCCTGCTTTAATCAGTTGAGCCCGAGGCCATAATTTCGTGCGCTGCTGGAAACTCTGTTGCCGGGACGGTGACCGAAACTGCGTGGCTCATTTCTTGGGTTACGAGGTATTTCGGGCGTCCGTACAGCTTTTGCTGCTTGGTCGAACACCGCAGATTCTCCAACCATTTCCTTCTGTACTACCTCGCTCATCTCATTAGTGTCCGTTATGCTGATGCGTACTCTTCCGGAGGAATCAACCGTAGCTTTGGTAGGCTGCACGTAGAGCTTGGCTCCGCCTTTTTGCTGGAGTTCAAGACTGTGTAAGCTCTTGTGGAACTTAGACGCGTTCCTCTGTTTCGTTGTGTTGAATACCGAGTCCTCGGTCAGCAAGCTAGCGACGAAACCGGCAACACCAATGCTTGGCCTGGGGTTGCCCATTGCAGAGTGAGGGAGGTGAGCGGGCTTCAAGATTCTTGCTTTAATAGGGGCGTGGTGCTTCTGAGGTCCGTAGAGCGGATGGTTCTCCTGGAAATTCCGTGTGCGCAAATAAGAAATACCAGCTGAAGGGTGCGTAATTGGAGGTCCGTTTGCTCCATATGGACTACCACGTTCAAGTTCCGTGGGTTTACCAGGTTGCAAAGCACCAAGGTGTCTCAATGTGGTGTTTAAATCGACCGGGGCAAGATCCAAGAACTGACTAACAAGGTTATATAAGTTCATGCGGTCTTGTCTCAATTCCCTTTGGTAGTTTGTTAATTGGCCTTCCGTTATGTCATTGGCAGAGACCTCGGGCGGCTCCGTCTCCCCTGCTTCCCTGGCTTTCCGTGCTTGGTTTTCTGTCATCTCAGCGGCGAGAGTTTTCTTCAAAAAGGCGCGGAATTCCGAGCGCTTGCTTCGCACCTCTTTCTCGAGAAATCTGTTGAAATCACCTGGCGCCATTCCGGCAAGCCACGGACCTGAGAACCTCCACCTCTTGTTTGCCAGTTCCACTTTCTTCTTGTCGCTCAACGCAGTTACGTCTGCCTCTTCCTCAAAAACCGATGTCGGGAATGTAGACGATGAATACAAATCCGTTGCGGAAGCTACGGGCATAGAAATTGGTAGGCTCATCTCCTGGAATTTCCGTAAGGTGATAGTGTGGTCCGAGGCGGATTGGAAATCGGTAATATGCTCGATCGAATCGACCTGCCTGACCCGAATAAGAGGGTGGGTGGTGCCAGTCGTACTCTTTAAAGGGAGCGGGCGCTTGAAGCCCCAATCGCCATTGGCGCGAGACGCTGGTATAGTCGTCACGGTAAGATGTGTCGGATAGGCAATCGTAGCAGTGGGCGAGTGGAACTTGGTAACTGAAGAATAATCACCGGGAGGAGCAGGTATGGGGGTCGGCATTGAGAACATTCGCGATGATCTCAGGAGCGCTGCCCCGGGGGAAACAGACCGACCGGCCATTTCCTCAGAGTTCGATGCTCGCCACGGAGCTCAATGGTAAGTCGGTGGTGAGCTTGAGCTGTAGAATGCGATAGCTTGGTCGCATTTGAGGATTTTTCGAGGAAGCACATGAAGTCGGTAAATTATCGGTGCTTCTGTCGTATCTCTTATCGATACGGCGCTACGTCCAAATGCTCGTACCTAAGTACCTAAGCGCTAGCGTTCCATTTTAAAATCTACAGGGGTTAATAGGGGCGGCACCTGCAGGGACTGCAGGGACTCAGGGGGGGTTAAAGCTCCGCAAGCTGAGCCTCGTTCCGCTCTAATACCGCTCCGGCTGTGACTGAGGTCTAATTACCTTGACAATTTTAACAAGCATCATCGTTCGACTTTGAACACCCGGACGGGCCACTAAGCGGCTTTATACCTAGAATCTACGTTTTTGCGTGGGTTGCCGAAATGGAGTCGATCGACCCGGCCACCGGCAAAACCCTGCCGGCCGACGCCATCCAGAGAGTGCTCTTCGTAGCCAGCTCCGTGCACGTCTATAATATCCCGCCCATGGTCCCTGGGAAGGGCCATGTTGCCGCCACTTGGACCGCCAATGACAGCCAGCGCCAGATCTTCACCGCACGCGTGCGCGTCATCGAGACCGCTGTCCCGGTTCCGGGTAGCACCGATGGCGACGAGAAGGTGAAAACTGACATCGTGCTCGAGGACTCTAGTAACGGCCAGCTATTCGCAGCAGCCCCTTATACATCGCCGGCCGTTGTGGAGTCCGTTTCCGATAGCTCGCGCTTTTTCGCGCTGCGAGTCCAGGACGAGGCCGGTCGCAAGGCCACTCTAGGGATCGGCTTCGAGGAGAGGAGCGAAGCCTTCGATTTTGGCGTGTCTCTCCAGGAAGCTCAGAAGACGTTAGGCTGGGCGGGAGGGCAGCCTGGAGGCAAGCCTGCCGCTGTGGAGCGGAAGGACAGTTCCGAGAAGCGTGATCTCAGTCTGAAGGAGGGCGAGACGATCACAATTAACTTACCTGGAAGATTCGGGAGACGGAAGCCTGATCCGCCTCCTCAGTCCTCTAACGATGCCCTCTCGTCATTCTCGTTACCTCCACCTCCGTCTTCATCTTCTACTGGTTCGGGTATACTCCCTCCGCCACCAAGTGCGCAAAGCGTACGAGCCAAACGGCTCTCTGCACAGAATTTGGGCTTTGACGATGGAAAGTTTGGAGAATTCGCATGAGTTTCTATTCTGAGAATTTCCTAAGTTACAGTTCGCGAGAGATAGAGCATGATGGACGTATATTGTCGGTAATGGGTCTGTGTTTGCTCTCAAGACAGGGTAGAGTCTCCTTATGAACACTAATAATTAAGCCACATTTGCCACCATGAAATCCTGTAGTTACTCCGTCACTGCTACCTTTCGTTGGCCCACAGGCTTAAATTATGCGCTACTCTCACCATTTATCTCATTCGTATCCCATACGGCAGTTCTTAATGAAGGCATACTGCTCTGCTTCTTTGGCTCTGGTGCCGAATCCCTAGGAGGCATTGGCGAGCTGTGATGCGCGGTCTTCTCCGGTAGATAATCAGCGTCACTAATTGTGCCTTCCAGCTCAAACGGGCCGGGTTCATGATACTGGGGCTCATAATACTGGGGTTCATAGTACTGAGGTTCATAACACTGAGATCCAGGATACTTAGTTCCATAATACTCATACACGGGATACCAAGATTGGAGAAGACCTCCAGTATAGTCGCTGAAGCCATATTTCTTGAAAAGATGGTTGGGCGAAAGATCCACCTGATCGGGTTGTACGGGTTGGTACATTGGCATTAGCGACGCGTTGTAGGCTGCATAACGGTCTTGCTGCTGGTATTGTCCGAGGCTCAACACTTGCCTATCCCTCTCGACCTGGGACCACCTCTCCCTGCACTGGATCTCGACATGGAGTTCGCTTAGCCTTCCTAGTATACGTTTCTCATGCTCGACGGTGTCGACAATGCGCTGCTTCAGCCAACCGCGTTGTTTCTTCGCCCGCTGCCAATCGCCATCAGTTGGTGCTCGCAAGATTACTTCATCGAGGATAGGCACCAGGCTGAAAAGCTCGAGGGCTCGTTGATCGAGGTGTTGTAGTGTTTCTATGAGGCATTTTCGCTCCTCGTGAAGGTCTTCGAACGAACGCGGATGTAGCCCTAGTTGTAGTGCTGTAACGGATTGATAGGGATCACCACGGACTCTGATAGGTGCTGGCTTTTGCTTTTTCTGATAGTTTGATCGCGGTTTGTATGGATATCTCCGGTTCTGCCGACCATGATGTCCTAACTCCCCTTCCGTATTAGCTACCATCGTGTGTTCAGCGTCTCTACGGGTGTATGTGAGAGTGTTGCAAAGTTGCACGAATATGAAGATTGGGTTCTACGGGGTAGCCCGGGTGTTTATATTCGTTACAAACCTAATGAGTCAATTCCATGTGTCAAAGATTAAGGAGCAGGGCCAAAGGGAAGTGTCTGGAACAACTGTCTGAGCATTCGAGTGACCATGACAACAAGGCAGTGTAAGGCAAACGCTAGATCTAGATGTGACTAGAGCTTCTAGAAACGTAGAAAATGAACAGGAATGAGTAGGTAGAGTTCCTTCATACAATATGAACATCTGTCCAAGACTCATATTGTATCAATATTAATGTTAAAGAACCACCTAGGCTTAATATGCTCGGAAATTATTAAAAGCATGAACCCATTTGAAGTCCATTCATACAGACAATAAAAGTAGGTGGTTATAGAATGGCAGGGCGCATACCGGGAAGTCCAACACATAGAAGTCGTACTCGGGAAAGACTTACAGCGCGGTCTTCTCCTTTCTAACTTAGACAGATATCAATTAGGGATCCTACGTTGGTCTTGTTCGTAACAATATTCCATACCTGGTGGTTATGTACATATGTAGGGAGGCAGTATGTGCTTAGAAGCAATATATTATATTAGTATATCCTCCGATCTCGTATAATAGCCTCATATAGCGAAGCCATCGTGTCTCGGTGGATCGCAAAAGCGCCACTACAACAATATCATCAGTAAGCGACCAACACCGATGAAATTAAAAAATTATTGGTACAAGAGGAAAGACTCAAATTGATTGCACTTACAAGTCCTACGGCCTCAGCAGCCTTCCTCACAGCAGATATCTCTTCCTTACTAACAGGGCGATTGATATCCGCATACCTGACCTCCTCGCCCTGCTGGCTGGTCGATTCTTTTTTCGTCCTCCTCTTCGGCTTTCCCACATGAGCATCGGGTCTGTACTGTTCCATGATGTTGACAAAGATATCGCGTGAGACATTCTCTGCTAAGAACTTCATGATCTGTTCGCCTTCGGCTCCCTTTCCCGGCATGACCAAGTGTCTTACCAACACGCCCTTCTTCGCAATACCATCGCCAGTGAAGCATAAGTCACCGACTTGCGCATGCATGGCCTTGACGCTTTCCGCGGCGGTAGAAGCGTAGTCCTCGGCTTTTAGCAGACGCTGTGAGGTTGCTTTGTTCCACACCTTGAAGTCCGGGAGGTAGATGTCCACCAGACCGTCCATGAGCTCCAGTGACGCGAGCGAGTCGAAGGCCGACGTATTATACACGATCGGAAGCTTGAGACCCAGATCGCGAGCGTGCAATATAGACAGGGCCACTTGAGGAACAACATGCTCAGGGGTAATAAGGTTGATATTGTGCACATGGCCCACGTCCTGCAACTTGACGTACCACTGCGCTAGCTCTTCGGGCGTCAGGTCGAAACCGTTTCTCTGATGCGCGATGTCATGGTTCTGGCAGAAAGTACACCTCAAATTGCACCCAGAGAAGAATACGGAACCACTGCCGTTGTGGCCTTGGATGCAGGGTTCTTTTGATTATCTTTTAGCTCGGGCTCATACTTATAAAGTCGGCTTACTCACCTTCGCCGAAGTGCGGCGCAATTACGTTGACCTTGACATTTTCTCCAATCAGGCACATGCCCGTCGTCTCATAGCGATTAACACCACAGAGTCGCGGGCAGAGGTTGCAGTTCCGCAAATGGGCATAAGCGAGTGAGCGCTTTTTAGAGGCCTCGACTTCCGATAGTAGCTGATACCGTGGGATATAATCGTCGAGTAGGAACGGAGGCGCGAGGTGAAGAGCCCGAAAATCAGAGGGTTTCCGGATGAGACCCGTAATCAACGGACTGAAAACTGCGCGAGAGCCGACTCGAACCCCACTACTTGATAACATCGTGAAGGGATTGTAACATGGCTGTGCCTATTATAGCTTAGGGTCTATACTCTTGGTTGGGTGAGCATGTTAAGCGGCTAAGGATAGGGCTATACGATGTTACGGAAGATGCATGAATCTGCTTAAAGCCGGATGTCGATGACGAAAATTGACCGTAGACAGTTTGGAGACCACCCGTTTCGGTCCGGCGCGTTGCGGGGCTTGGATCGATGGATCATGCATCTACCGTAGCGATACCGAGATGCAAAAGCCGGCTTGGCGCCCACTCAGCTCACTTATATCTTAACCCCTCTACGCCCTATGACCTATGTCCGATACTAGGAGTGTCCGAAAGACGGCTCCATAGATATAGCGATATAAAGATATAGAAGTGTACTTGTATAACAAGTTTGTCTTTGTCCTACCACATCTTTTATTCAAATAAACCGACCAGTTGACGGCTACTATTGTCCACGTACCTGACTAAGCAACCTAGCAGCGATGGCTCCTCAGATACTATGGATCGGTCTAGGCAACATGGGGAGGGTAAGTTGGGGTTCCCGTGGTATTCATACTTTGCTCACACTAACTCCATTACCAAGGGAATGGTGAAGAACCTAGTAGAGAAGGGCAACCTGGACAAGCCCCTCCTCATATACAACCGAACACGGAAGCGTGCTGAGGACTTAGCGGCTAAGCTTCCTTCCGGGAAGACGGAGATTGTTGACTCTGTCGAGGAGGGTCTCAAGAAGGCTGATGTCGTCTTCGTTATCCTGTCCAACGATGCTGCGGTTGAGGGCATGTTCGACAACCTTCTCAAGGGAGATGTCACGGGCAAGTTGTTCATTGAGTGTTCGACAATCCACCCGGATACCACGGAAAAGATATCGAAATTGGTAACAGGCAAGGGTGCCTCCTTTATTGCCAGTCCCATCTTCGGCGCGCCGCCAGCTGCCGAAGCAGGACAGCTTGTGTAAGTGAAGCGCTGGCTTGAGTGCCTATCTGATTACTCATGTTGACCTAGTTTCGTTCCCGCTGGTCCCAAGTCCGCCATCGATCAGCTGCGGCCATACATCAAGGGCGTGATGGGCCGAGCAGAGATCCCCTTTGAAGACCAACCAGTAGGCAACGCCCTCAAGCTCAAGCTGGTGGGCAACAGTTTCATCCTCAACATAGTCACGATAATGGGCGAGGGGTACACGGTAGCTGAGAAATCAGGGATTGGCGCCGAGTCCTTGAAGAAATTTGTCGACACTATGTTCGGCGGTATATACAGCATTTACGGGGAGCGTATGCTCAAGGGTACCTACTGGAAGATGGAGGAGCCGCTCTTCTCGGCCAACAATGCGCTTAAGGACGCCGGCCATGTTAAGAGTCTGGGTGACAGCGCAGGAGTTGAGCTTAAGCTACTCGGGGTTGCGAACGATTATTTGAAGACTGTCGCCGATCACGCAGGTGGCGACAAGGGCGATATCGCGGGAATTTACGGCGCCGTGAGGAAGAACAGCGGTTTGAAGTTCGAAAATGATGCTTAAATACAAGTATCTATCGAATACCTTTGGCATGATATACCTATTGGGCGCAACCCCACAGCAGATACAATTATGAGCATGCTAGAAAAATGGAAAACAATACGATCATCCTTTTCGAAGTTGTATGTTGTGAAATATGTCGTGTTACATGCAAAATACTTGAGCCTCCGTCTCATCTATTTCAGTCAACTGGTGAGAATATGAGTGGGTACGTACCTTAAGTAAGATGACTAAGCAAAGAGCTTAGCGTCCTGCACCTCGAACGTAACTGCTAATGTAACGAATGGGTCAGCCAGGCAAGCTCTAATACTCGAGATTTATACTTCACATTTGCAAGCTATCATCTACCAACTCGAAGACCAGAACAACCCTGCTTACAACATGGCTCAGGGGTATGTGCCGTTATGTCCCTATATTAATCAATGCCGTCTATCCGCAACAGCGGGCTAATCTTGCTATAGTTATAGCGTCTTCATCGGCTTGGCCATCGTGGTCGCCATGTGTGTCGCCGCATGGTTCCTGTCACCAAAGGGCGAGAACCAAACGTGAGTTACTTTCCCACCTGGTACCATCTTTAGTCTTCAATAAAGCTAACCCAGCCCCAAATAAATAGGACCTGGCGTTCCTCTCTCATCCTTGCCTTCATTAGCTGTTACCTCATGTGGTTCATCACCTTCATGGCGCAGCTACATCCGCTAATCGAGCCCCGACGAACCACCGTGCGCGAGGGCTTCCAACACGAATGAGCATCGATTCCATCTTATCTAGTCGCGAAACGAGCCCACGCGGGACTGGGGGCTCGATAGGAATGTACGAAACTCCCGAGTGTAAGAATTAGGCAGAAGCAAAAGGGGATGGATGCAAGACAAGTCAGTAATCAGCTCGGATGCTGATGAGAAGAATGGAATTACCACAGCGCTGCTCCTGAGGGAAAGGAGAAGAAGAATAACTGTTGAAATGGACTGTATAACATCGTTACCGCTATCTACATTTGGTTTCGGCGTTTGGAAGATGGAAGGCATTGCTATTTCACAGCAGCCAAGCAGGCATATGCGAACAGGCCTTGATACGCTGTCAGAATTGCGCGGACTGTATATGGGACACATTAGAGGTTCTTAATACGAGGCACTTTGAACAAATATTTCTCTATTTTTATTGATATTATCTCAATTCATCTCATACCAAAAACAGGAACGCTCATATATTAACCAACAGCTAGTCGCCCGGCCCATTCCCTGACATACATCATCATCGCCCACAACGCCCTCCCATCCGCCGCAACACCACTCTCGGCTGCCGAATCCACTCCCTCGAGTCCAACGAGCCATAGAACTGCCTGGCCGACCAACCAACGCGATATAGCTCCTGCGGCTGCTAGCGCTAATGCGACCCCGTAACTACAATCAAGCAAGATCTTCAGGGCCTCGACGTTGTTGGCGACAACAGCCCAGCCGAGACTGCGCGCGGCCGCTGGCACGTCGTAGTCCCAGATCACCATGAGGATGGGGAAGAGCTTGGTTGACGACGATACTAAGAGAGCGGTTGATACCGAGTTGGGTCTTGAGTATGTCGGAAGGAGGCCGAGGAAGTTTAGGGGTGAAAATGGGGACGAGGTTAGGAAGCGGATGCTCATGTGGAAGGCGAGCGTTGAGAAGGAGCAGAGGATTACTTTGGAACATGTTAGTAGGAGCTTTTTGTAGGACGTGCATGGACAACTTACGGAAGAACATGTACTGGAACACAATGGGCTGCCGTGCCAGACTCCCCAAGTTACTTCCTCCTGTTGGGGAATTTGGGTCGGGGGCGGCTTGCTTCTCGATACGGGCCCAGGTGAGATAGACATCGAAGAGTAAGAGTAACGTTCCTAGACGTATAATAGATGGCTATTGAAGCATCGCGGCCCGTCAGCATTCATCCTATCATGCCGTACCTCTACTACTCAATCTTGACCTCGACCATAGCTACTTGCACAACTGGACAATATACGTACATCGAACTGGTCGCGCTCGCGCATAAGAGTATTATGCAGCAAATGGCGGTAGACCTGGGGCTTAATAAGGACGAGGTCGATGAACAGCACGACAAAGTCGTGCTCGACATACTTGTCGCAGAAGCGGCCGCAGTTCTTGCACACGGTTAACCGGATATTATGGCCGCTCGACGGGTCGCCGGCACCTGAGTACTGGGTCCATAGTGTCTTGACCGGGTGCCGGCACTCGATGCAGATCGGCATTTCGTCTTGGTACTTAGGAACGATAGCTAAGGAGGAGTCGTTACGTATAAGTAGCTGTGGCTACTTCGGAAAAAGACAGAGGGGCATTCGCGATGGTAGGTACGAATAGCTCTCATTTATGAACGAATGTTGCGGGAACATGGCTATACCGTGCGTAAGTTAGCTTTGACCTATGCGGATGGCCCCTTATTCCAATACGGCTTACTTATATCAATTGACCTCTACTTCATGATGCAGCAGAGTTTCCAAACGAATGGCACGCTCCGGGATGTGATATACACAGACTTAAGTCGAACTCATTAAAGTCCATTAACATCAACAATTATCTTATCGCCGACAATGCATAATCTTATCGTACCTATAAATATCCATTACATAAGCCATATTATGACCTTTAATGCTATAGAAAGCATCAAGCTATAGGAATTACACAGGAAGATGTGTCAAGACCAAATCAAGCTTAAGAAATAGGTTATCATAGTTTAAACACCTTAACCAAATAGGTATATAAATTCCAAGTCTATAGCCCGCCTAGCTCTACTCCGAGAGTGATATACACCAAGTAAAACGTCCCGCCATAGCTTCAACACTCACTCCGTCATCTTCCTCCCCAATGTGAACTTGCGTGTAAGATTTGTCCTTTAAAAAGGCACCTAGTATATAAGTATCTATATACAAAATACGGCCGACGCAGCAGTTGGTAGTAGTAGGTAGTAAAACGCCGACAAGGAATCCCTCTCCTTTCCCTAAACGCCTCCAGCAATGCAGCTAGCCACAACGGCACACGTACATGTCAATGCTTGCTTCGAAAAAACCAATGTATTGCCTGCTTCTTCCGCAAAGGCGCATGAGTACAAGCACATCTATAGAGAGTTCATGCAACTGGATCTGTTCTTATATTATCGCCCTCACCCCTAGCCCACATTTAGTCAGCTTTCTTCCCCTTTCCTGCGGTGATCGGGTTAAATGAGCGGCCTCTTACAGACCCCTCGCCATCGCTCCGCCCGGTCGAGCCGTGGAAGCTCTGGTTCAGCAGACCAGCATCCAGCGTGCGTCCCGGGGTACTGCGTCCGTCATCGCTATTCGTATCCGCCAACTCGATGAGATCCAAATCTTCGGGGGGCTTGCGGTGAGAGCCTAGTCTAGGTGTGCTCGGGCGCTTGGCCCAAGCACCACGGAGCCAGGTCTCGATAGAAGCAGCGGCATGTTCAAGGCCCATGCCGTTACGGGACGGCGAAGCCACATCTCGGCCTTCTTCGAAGGGGCTCTCCACAATACCTGAGGTCTCTTCCGTGGTGTTGGTGAATCCGAAGTGCGCTGTCTCGGACCCCATAACCGACATTGAGGGCATCGAGTCGATATTGAAACCGGGGAGGCGTTTGTTGACCCAGGTGTTGAAATAGTCTTTCGCCGGACCTGGCGCCTTGACGCTCTTCCCCATGGACCCCACGCCGCCCGGCCGTCGCATCCACGCGGGAACGTTGTCCCCTGCACCTAGACTGGTAACTCTACTTCGAGCAGGCGAGGCAGTTCCCAGGCTCGCGGCGGTGGGCCGCGCGCTCAAGGAACTCTGCCGTCGAGATGAGATTCGGCCTGGGCTGTCGATGGCCTCGGAGGAGTTCGTAATGGCTTTCGAAAGGTCGAGAGAGTGGCGTGGAGTCGAGAAAGCCGAGACTGTGTGAATACTCTTCTTTCGTCTGGGAGGGAAATAACCCATCGAATTCCTTGAAACCCTAACGATTTCAACAGGCTCTTGAACAGAATCTAGCTTGACCCACCGCACATGGGTCCAGGGCTGCTCTTCATCTGGTTGTGTTGCCGACGTCGCACTGATGGACTCGAAGTAGCTATCATGGACCGTCTGCTGGCGTTGCGGTGTAGATGAGCCAGGACTTGTGAAGTCGGTAGGCTGCGGTGTAGTTGCTAGAAGATCGACTTTCTGAGAGTAGTGAGATGGAGGATCGCAAGGCCGCCCCTTGACTTCGCACACATCGACGGGAATCATCAGGTGCTTCCGTATCTGAATGTTGTCCCGAGACCATAGACCGTTCGTCTTCCTGAAAGCATGTTCCTGACATCTGTAACGGAGGATAATACCCGCATACGTGTCCGTAGGCTGTACGTGGTGTAGATAAGCCAGTTGATCCTCAACAATGGTATCATTCGCGCCTCGCGGAGTCTCGTCCGAATTCCTCCTCTTGTATTTCCCAGCTACGTCCAGGCCGCCATTAACTCCTTCGTAGCTCTCAAGTAGACTAGCAGTTTTCCTAGCTTTCAGCTGTGCTTCTCGCTCGGCGAGTGATCCGGCCGCGATGTCTGCAGCACGCGGTCGTGATTCTTCCGGGGGTGCTGGCCCCCAGTTGCTAGACGATTTCCCAGATCTCGTATTTACCCCTCCAAACCCTTTCCATATTGACTTCGGTCGAGGTTTATTCCTATCGCTGCTACTAGGACGCGAAGGTTCGCTACTATAGCCCCCTTCCAGGAACGACGATGTGAAATCTTGGATCGACGCCCAGCTCGGTGCCCATGATCCTTCGAGCAAGCCACGCGAAAACCCGGCATTGGAGGGACTCGACTGTTCGCTTGAGAGAAGCTTGCTATTGCCAAGGCGCGCAGATGGCATGGGACTCGCACCTCGACTAGTTTCGGGACTCCGGCCAGGTGTTAGGGTCGGCGTTTTCGGTGCGTCTCTGTTGCCAGGAGCCCTCCTGCTCCGCGATCTCATCGTAGTGCCATCATCAACGCCTGCAGGTACCAAGCCGGTGGTAGGCCTCAGCTTGGTGTGGTTTGACGTCCCACCCGTATCGGCCATATTCTAGGGCGATACGAGCCTGAGGAGGCTAGGGCTGACGTCGCTTGCGAGATAACATTGATTAAATCGGGAGAGCGTAGTATGTGAGCGGTTTGTTTTCTTATCTACACCGTGCAACTGGTAGTTACAAGGGGTTTGGTCTAAATTGATAATCACCCGAATGATGGCATACGCGAATTGGATACAGATAAGGTCGGAAGGTCGAAGGGTCGAATTGCGTATGTCCGGTCCCACGTCGGATTCCAGGGAGTGAATAATATAATAAGAGGAAAAAGAAGAGATTATTAGATCGGCGACAAGGGGAACGAGTGAGTGTCAGAATGATTCGAGCCAGATATCTTCGTGCTACGGGTCTAAGTCAGTGTCAGTGTCTGTCTGTTTGTAAGAACTTAGAATAGAGGCAGTTTAACATTAACAGGACTGGAGTTCGTGGAATTGTACACGTACCATTGGGTCCCCCTTTAGGCCAGTTTAGGCCAGTTTAGGGACTTGCCCAGGGTCGACTGGCGGATATCTGGCGACACCCAAGTACCCTGCACGTCATGTACATTGGCCGTGTATCTTCAGCCCCATTGTACATACCTGGGTACCCATACAAGCACCGCCATACCGCCAAGACGGCTGGAACGGCGCTGTGGGTACTCAGAAAACCACCTAAACATGAGAATTACAGGGGACCCTATTTTCTTTTTACCACGCGATGATCGCTGGCCTGTGAGATTCGAGTATTGTACCGTCTTCCGTGACTCCCCTTTTAGAATCACCAGTTAATAACATCAGTATTGAATGATTGCATCATGTATCGTCATTTACACTATACATGTTCAACATTGAAATGGCATAAATCGAGTTACGAATACATAAATAATATAATTCCTCGAGCACACATATGCCTTCGTGTACTTCATATATAGATATATTCAAATGTTCATAAGTTGTTTCTTAGCTTTGTCGCTGAGTAGACCATTTTCCAACCACCATGGCATGGCTCGTCCCCGATAAATATACACCTAAACTCCAAGCAAGATTGATCTTACAAGTCCCCTCATCTACATGGCGCCCCATGATTTGTGCCATAGAAAAGTCGATATAATATACCAACGAAGATCGCAAACTCCGTTGTAGATAGGAACCCCCCCTAACCTATAGGCATATCGAGGCCGGAAAGATTCACCTCATTACCATTAATACCGAAGAATTGGAACCTATAATAGCATATCTATATTAGTTAAAGTCTCCAGCCTAAGAAGTTAGCTAACATACCAGTCTTCAACATTCAACGTTGCCGGTACGGGTTGTCCCTGTGCCGATCCAGTGCTCCAGCTGTCACTAGGGCTTTGGCCATCCGGCATTCCCGTGTTTACGTCGGCGCCTGGCCACAAGTTATTAGCCTGGTTTTGAAATCCTGCCAGTCCTGGTTGTAATAGATTGTTAGCTTGCTGAGGACTTGGAATCGTCGCCTTGTTCGGCATCCGTTGTTGGAACTGCGCTGCTGCTTGTCCGGGTGATTGCGGAGACATACCGGCCTGCATCGGATTCACAAGACTTGGGTCTAGACTTTGTTGGTTCTGTTGAGGTGACATCTGCGGTATCGGTATGTGCGTGTTCTCGGGGAAGAGCTGGTCCGGTTGGAAGTTCTCCCAAAGGGATTGCGAAAGATTCGGCGAATTACGAGTGACAAGGTATAAGTCCGGGGGCGTAGCCGGGACGGAGAAGGAAGGGTTGAACGGGGTCGCTGGTCGAGTATGTGGCCTGCTGTTAGTTCCTCCCATGAAAGTATCTCCGGACCTGGTATTCGGCGAATTAATGGGTGGTCCCATTTGGGGCGGATTTTGTCCCGATTCGTTCCTCGGGGTCTGCGGGCGTGACCGTTCGTACGATTCCGTGTGCATAGGAGTATTTATACTAAAGTCGATAGCCATCTCGTCGTATTTCCGTTTGTTAGCTGCTTCTTGCTGTCTCTGCTGATGTTGCTCCAACTGAGCCAAGCTCTGTTGGACTTTCCTATGACGCTTGCCCGCGGCTTTCTGTAATCTCTCTTCGAGAACCTTGTTGCCCAAAATCGATTCGAATAAGGTATATACCATCTTCCCTACAAGCCACACCTTTGAAACTTCTTTAAGCGCTTCCATACAAGTTCGGATTCGAATTTGCGTGACTTGCTGAATGGAGGGAACAGGTGACCGCATCTGATATACGTGCATAATAAGAGCGGAGAACAAGCTGTAAACGACGAAAGCCGGGCAGTAGCGCAGTTCGTCGTGCGCCGACAGGTTCTCAATAATAGATGTGATCATCCCCGCAGCCTGGAAAGCGATATTTCTCGAAGGATAAGAAGAATCGTCTGGAAATCGAGCGGCGTTGCTATTATTAGGCGGCATGTGGGCTCGGTGTAGAAGACAGAGAGTAGTATAATAATTAGAATGAAGCAATGCGCTCCAAAAGTGATGCCGTGGCATTTCCCAGTACACTGACTTTGGACAGTTTTGCAGCCAGTCTGCCAAGGCCATGTCACTATGGGTAAGATCGATGGCGTTTTGACGGCGCCCTTTAGATGCTACAGAGTACTGTTGAGATAGAACCAGACCCATAATCTCGCAGAGCTTGACGTATTGCAAGAAGAATTGGACGTGAATAGAATCGGGAGCGAACCCGCTGGCGTTATCCGGTTCGTCTTCGATAAAATCGTCTTCAGTCAGCATTTCAACATCCGAGTCGTCGAGGTTAATATTGCATGGTCGTCCGAGCGCAACGGCAACAGATCGATCGCGGGTAAACAACGTCCACCAGATTCGCTTCCATAACCTTTTGTCAGCTTTGCTCAACTGCGACGCTTCCACACTTCTATGCATTCCAGAACCCTGAGCAACAATGATGGCAACTCTGCTCCAGTAGAAGACATTTTTGGTGACGTCCTCCGGCCCCTCCCAATACCATCCCATGAGAACCAGAGCTTGAACAATCGTTACACGGTCATCCTCGTAATTAGCGTCATAAAGGGCTTTTGCTCTCTTATAAAATGTCAGTGCGGCAGGAGTAGTCGAACCGTTTGCATCCATAAGCTGTCGGTTGTTGCAGACCCGTGAACCGGCAAGTAGGACAGCTTGTAACAGGAGTAAGGAGGGCGGATTCTTGGGATCTCGATACTGTCTCATGAACCGGGTCTTGTTAATGACGGGTACAATGGGGTGTATCCATTTAAAATAGGACTCGATGAGCTCGTCGCAAAGTGACCTAGGCGGTAATAGGAACGCTCCGCGTTGATGAAGGATATCAATCTCGATGTTGTCTAGCTCAGTCAAGCGGGCCCTAGACCCGCGCACATTTTCGGGGAGCGGGTAATGCACGACATCTGAAGCTCCTTGACGATCGTGGACCAATAGTGTCAAATTCGACGATTCCCCCAGAAAAGCTACCCTACCTGCTTCAGTGATAGGAGCTCTCGTGAACTTAGGTTTCATGACCAGATTAACGAAGGTGTCATTGTCAGCCTCTTCTTTCCGAACTTGGGCTTCTGTGAGAGTTGTCGAGGGCACGCCCTCCGAGGAGTGGTACACGGCGGGTCGCGCCGGGAACGTATTGGATGAGCCAGCATTGGGCGGTTTTGGGGAGGTTTCTTCGACAACATCCCCGCGGTCGCTAGAGACCAACTAGTCAATTTTGCGACCTCCTATTATATCACTGTTGGTTGGGTGGTACAGGGGCTATATACGCACCTATCCGAGTCTTTTGCCGTGCTAGCCTGGGTGGTTTTCTTCCTCTTGGGTTGTGGAATTTTACATTCGATTTGGAAAGCGACGCAGTTGGTACAGGGAACGCCGAGACTCGCCGCATCGCACCGCACCTGTCACTCTTAGTAAATAACCAGTCGTTTTTACGTAGACATTTTCGTAATCGCAATTTAATTTCGAACCGAATTGAGAGACGTCATTTCGTACCTTTCTAGCATGGCAGGTCTGTTTGATAGGCGGGTGGTCAGCTTAAGGATGCAAGGTAAGGGAGTATGGATCGCATTCTCGAGATGCCTCGGCTCGTTTAGAACAATCCCACTTCGAGCCCCAGATAGGTAGCTCGGGTAGCTTGGAATAGATAAAGGACCCAAACGGCTCGGCCAACCAACTATCCAAAGAGTGTGTGATAAAAAACAGAAAATACGCACCTCACATGCTCTCGAAGCACGTTGTCTATTTGTGATGTTTGCACTCGGTCAGCCAATTGGTCGCCGACCGGCGGCACATATATATGCGCGCACATACTCGAAAAGGACACTACTACGCTGGGTCTTTGTACGAACCTTCGGAAACTCATCTGGCCTTGCGCATTATGTGTTGCGGTTGTTGGTCCTGGCGGCGTATTATGGCTGGTGGAAGGGGGTGTGGACAATGCGGGCGAATTCGAATGCGGTGGTTGTTGCTGCTGCCTCGCAAGTTCGCTATTACTGGGATCCATACTAGTGTCCATCATGGTCGAGATTGAGGTCGAGGTTCGATCGAGCGGCCGGCGACGGTTGATCCAGGTTTCTGTGGGAGTGAAATCTAACGGCGCAGTTCGCGGGGATGATCGATCTCACTGTCGAAATTCGGAGACACGTTGTCGGTGAGCTCGGGTCTGGCGTCGAACTTCGCAGTCTCTCGTTGTCTAGTACGGAAGCGCATGGATAGACAGAACTATACTGCGGTATGAGGTTATTAGGTAAGATTATATATACCGCCTACTAATGAATCCTTTTTGCGCGTGCGGGAGGAAAAAAAAGGTAGGAATTTGAATAAAGAATGGCCTGGGACCACAAATGGAGGCAATGCGATGACGAGTTATGAATTTGAATATGACAAGGGGGATGGGACGCTGAAGCGAATATCGATTTGAATGGGAACGGTAACGGTTTTGCGCTTACGCCTGAAGACATCCGCTTGCCTCTGGAAACAACTCCCCTCACAAAAGCTCCAAATGGCCTTGAATTTCTGGGCGGAATCTTCCTGCTTTCCACCGAAAGTCCAAAATATTTATGACAGGATCGCCCCGTAGATGCCGGTATGGGGAAAATCGTCAAGTATGCACCTCTCCCTCATCTATACAGACTTGTCGTACCTTGCATAGCATTCGGGGTGGACGGTACTTCCCATGCGCATTTTAAACTTTAGCGCAGTTTGTCCCTTTACTGGTCAACTGCTAACCAGACGAAGTGGGCATATCTAGAATTACATGTACATTGTAATACCTACTAGTAGTCCATCTTAGGGGCTTATTTTTACTTCATTTTTCTCAAAGATAGGAATTTGAAGGATTAATAATACTTTCAATCATAATCCTATGGATAGCTCGAAGCTTCTTTATTCCAACTTGGATTTGATGTAGTTGTGGCGGTCTCTATATCCCGCGGGTTCTCCAAGTCCAATACATCGCCCTTACGTACTACATCAATAGTACCTAGTAATATTTCGCTTTCGGAATGGGGGAAAATCGCAAACTATTCATCAATGTAAGTCCATTGGCTATGATCGTGTGCTCTGCCCTAGCCTGAAGCGATCCTTCGGGAGGATTTCTTCTTGATAGGTATGTAGCTGAGCAGAGCCAAAAGTCACTTGACCATGCAATGCGGGTTGTTTGCTTCATACCCAAATGTGATCAGACGACGAATACGCAATGCAAGTTCTACGTGATAAATCAACTATTTGTTCTGGAAAGGCCAACTTAAGGCTCAAACCCAAGCCATGTGCTACCCATTATCTATAATAGTATGTACGTATACGAATATGCTGTATGTGGTGTCGTGTTGTGTCGTGTTGACATGTGAAGATGGTACAGGGTGGGAGATGTGGCAGATCGAGTCGGCGTCAAGCCCGTTCGCTTCGGATTCTCTTAGTCGAATCTATTCACCCCTGTCGACCCCGTTACCCTAATGGACGGTCGGATGACGAGCCACTTTTGGCTCTCTTCCCGCAACCAAGATCCAGAAAAATCCGGGGCGTCCTTCAGATTATTATACTCTTGAATTGATTTGCTCGACATTTTCTTGTCCGTCATTAGCCCGGTTTCAATCTTATCGTCGAGTTATTGATAGGTCGGGGAGATCTACACCAATTCGTCGGCATGCAACGGCAATGACGACACAATCTACATGTGTTATCCTGTTGATTCTATACTCTATAAACCCAGACACCGGAGTCGTTTAGATCACAGTAGATATTTATCAGATACTTGAGCTTAGCTAGAAACTCTTGGCGTCCCATCTGCTAGCGCGCAGTTGAAGGCTAGACACGCGACAACTGCCGAGGCATTGGTAGGTTTTGAGTTTATAAAAATTCGGCTTGTACAATAAATTGTCCCACAGATCGCCATTATAAGATTACACGTGTATAGCATTAAACAATATGAAAAGAGCAGAGTTCTTTCATATATACAGATTTTATTCTCTCTTCTATCTATAGACTCACATTAGCGAGTCGCCTCGCATAGATTAGTACATTTATTTCTCAACCGAAATAGGGGCTGAATTCTGATCATTCTTTTCCCCGTTCGCCGTTTCTATCGGGGCTTCTGGTGTCTTTCCGTTCCCAGCCCCTATTAACTCGCGCGAGTTGTTCACCTCGACACCCGCAATGAATAATGCACTAACTCCCTCAAGAGCGGCAACAAAGACGCACATGAGGCTCGCTATGGCGAAATGTGTGATCGTTGACCCGATCTCAAGCCACGAGCCTTCATCCCTTACCACCCAGAAGAAGTGGAGGGTGAGTATATCGCTGAGGGCCATCGCGACCATGAATAGCGCCGACGGTGCTACCCCAATCCTCTTGTTAAGAATGCCTAGATTCGCCGATATCAAAACAAACGGTACCATGATTTTGAGGACTAGAAGTGCTCCTTGGGAAAAGGGGTCAAATATAGGGAGGAGTCGGTTTACGCTTTCCAAGCTGAATGAGGAGATCGACGCAACGTTGCCGGTACTGAAAAATGCCGATTGGAGTAAAACAAAGAAGAACAAGGCCACACGAGCGTCTCCGAGGACCAGCGGCCGAAATGTAGATGCGACCGCTTCTGTTGTTGCCTTTACGGCACCTTTACCCTCCGCTGTCACCTTTTGCATTGACTGTAGGAACACATAGCCATGGTGTTCTAGTCGCACCCAGGTGACTAGCATCAAGCTAAATGCAAAGTAGAATAGCCCCTCGTAGGATATGGTGAGAAGAACGAAGGTTGGTGCGCACGTTAGAAAGATAAGCATCAACCTATGAAGATAATGGGGGTTGGGTTGAAGTCGATGAGCCAGCGGCATCAGAAACGACACAATCATCACTAACCATCCCACAATCTGATTTCCCCGCGGTAGACCCTGTTTTGCTTGCAATGAGAGAGCACTACCACGAGTAACGAACATGGCCAGCAGGATGAGCCCAGTCTACTAACGTTAGCATATTTTCTTATAATTAGGGCCTCGAAATACCTACCTGGACACCGATGAGTGCTCTTGAAATCTCATTGCCTTTCGTCGCTGTACTGCGCTTCTCTGGTCTTGAGATATCGGCCAGGAGTGTCTCCTCGAAAATAAGGTACAAAATACCAACGGCTGTCATGAGCACACCGCCAAGCATACTATAACGTATTAGTTGCGCGCCCCAAAGCAGTGATCAATCAACCTACATGAGTTGGACATCCTCAGCTTTCATTGCCGGTGGTAATAAAGTGAAAATGCCCATTAGCAGACTGGACACGAACCACGTCGCACTTAGAGCAGAATGTTTCTGGAGGAAAGATACCCCCATGGTCAATGGATATAATGATCCAATAACAAATAGAACCGTCAAGACTTCTCGATGAATGTATCCAAATGCCTGCGGCCTGTCAGCGCCAATCAACTCAAGGAAACTCGAAAGATACCTACCAGAGATTCGATGATGCCAATATAGGTGATTATGTTCAGTACGAGGGACACCACGTTGGGTCCGGTTTTGATGTGTCCAAACAACGCTTGCTTTCCCTTAGCCAAGCTTTCCCTTCTTGCATAAACTTCTTCCCAGAAGAATACGGGGAAGAAGGCATATGCGTAATATGTAATAGGCGAGTGGGATATGATGAAGGATGCGTAAAGCAGGACGAGAATCGAGGAGAAGAAAAGGGTACCGCCAAGACTTCTCGAAGCTTGTGTGGTCCCATGCAGCACATGTAAGTCTATAACGGTTGTGAGAGCGTACGCCATCCACCCAAGATAACCAATTGTAATGAGCGCTCGGAGGAACAGCCAATCGTACGTTTGCAAATAGCGCATTCCGTCAAGCCCGATCTTCATCAATGCTGCAGACTCCTCAATAGCTTCTTCGAATCTCCCGCTATTGATCAATTCCTTAATAGATGATATTCGAGTCTCAGGGAGAGAACCACTCTCCTCGCTTAAAGGTTCGTAAGGCCGGTATCTTATTTCCTTGGTCTTTTTCCCGTTCTCTTTTACTTTATACATTTCCAGGATCTCTTGGGCGTTCACTAAAGATGCTTCAGCCTTCTCCTTGATATCCGCAGAGAGATATGGGAGTGGGAGTTCGCCCACAGAGTTCGCCGGAAATTCAGTACCGATCAAATAAGCCATCAGCGCAGCAACGTCAGCTTGCTGCACGTCATTCCTCTTGACCTGGTCTAGGTTCCAATCTGAGGAATATTCGTTGTGGCCGGGGGCAATCGCACCTGGGTACAACGATGGCTTCGCAACTCCTGATCCCCATGCGATCAACGGCGTCCTTGTATTATCCGGATGGCCATCTCCGTGGCTCCCCCAGTCGCTCATACCATGATCGGCTGTAAAAACGAAGGCTGTCCTATCATCACCATAGAACTTATGAACCAGCTCAGTTACCTCCTTGACACCATCATCCACGATTTTAATATTTCTCAAATATTCTTTCGAGTACGGTCGGTACGAATGGCCAGTAGTGTCAAGCCCTAGAAGGTGTAGGAAAAAGACGACTTTGTCTTGTCGTAATGCGTCGTTCAGAGTCTTATTCTTCTCCGCCGCAGCAAAGAAGTCCTTAACATGTTCAAATACATAATAATCAAGCTCGGTCGCATCTTTGGAGAAGTCCTCAAACTCGGCGTCGTAACAGTCGATGTCTATCCGGCCGGGTGTTGCGCCATGCTGGAACATGGGGAGAATATCGGGGCTGCCCCAACTCCACGTATGAGAGCTTCTGTTGAAGACACTGTCGAAGTTGACCGGGTTGAGCTTCCATCCAGTCGCAACAGCCGAAACATCCTCGTAAAGTCCTGCTATTAATGCGACGTGGCCAGGTCGGGACTCCGTTGGTACCCTGGTATGAGATACGCCAAAAGTGCCATGTTCTAACACGCGAGAGCGTAGGAAAGGAGCGAGTGGTTTTGGGACTTCGTTCTCGTTGACCTCGTTAGAAAATGGATCGGGATGGGATTGAAAAGCCTTGTCCGCGCGCAACCCGTCGCCTGATAAATACATCGTCAGTAAGAAAATCCAAGCTATATACCAGAGAACAGCTATACACACCAACAAAAAGAACCAGCCGATCCGCCGGCGCCTTGATTCCTGCGGGTCTCTCTAACCGGAACAATTGCATCCCACTCACGATCGGACTGACAAAATAGATATCGAATATGGAGTATATGTAAATTAAGTGAAATACCATGGCAATAGCCAGAAACTTAAAGCGGCTGGCCCCCGCCATCGTCGTAAGTTGTAATGAGCAGCTCACGCTGCGAATGAGTAACGAGCGGAAGTTGTTTGAAGAAGCGCTTCACAAAAACCCGAATTTTACGCCGGATGTTCGTCAGCCCGATTTGGACACATAGGAGTTAAGGAGGGTGGTTTGACGAATAAGCGCAGAGTATATCGATATACAAGCCATCAGCTCAGTCTAAGATGAGACTCGAGGCTATTATGCGAAACCGAAAAGGACAGTTCGAGGTTGAAATCGAAATTGACAAATTGAAAGCCCCTTTCGTCCCACGCCGTCAAGGTTGTCGTCTGGGGAATTCGCGTTTGCGCTTGCAGGGATTGTTGCAGGGCTGATTACGTACCTGAGCAGCTAAAGCGTGGCTGTATGTACAAATACCACGGTAGGTAGGGATCTGCACGGTGAATCCACCTGGGTAGTGTTAATGCGACGGCACCGGTAGTCGTAGCGTCGGCCCGAGCCAACCACAGCGAACGATAACTCTCCGACGAGACCGTCAAGGTTCATCTCCAACTTATATGCAGAAAATATCACTTACTCCTTTTATGATGAGTGACCAATCGCCAAATTTCACGGAGGCAGGAAAGAAAAACTGAGAGAAAAGGATCATACAATGGGTATTATTTCCGGTAGCCTTATAAGTATATACAGTAACTCATTTCTCAACCATCCAGACTTCACATAGACAAATAAGCGAAACCGCCCGCCCCTTCATTATCTTTCACTTCGTCAATCATTCTGGACGTTCGGTCAACGATCTCATGAGCCTTGAATAGAACCTCGCGGCGTGCGACTGGGGGAAGCTGATCTCTTCCACGAGATAGTCAGGTAGCATGTCGATCAAGTCTTGATCGCGGTTCGGATCTAGCTGAGGCGCGTAGACGAATTGAGGCTCGTCGAACTTCTCCTCCGTCAATTCATCACCGCCAACAACCAGTTTGAAATGAAGAGCTACGAAAATGATTAGTTAAGACCCTTGAAATACGAATTGTTTTCGAGAAAAAAAAACACTTACTTCCATTTCTACCCGTTTGGATACAGTCGTAGGTTTCTCCGTTCTGCTCTCGCTTGACGCCGCGAACTATCAGGCCAGTCAAGTCTCCGTACAAGTCCTCTTTCATTTGCGCTATCTGTGCTGCCGCCTCGGCATTAGCGAGGAGTCGGTTATTCGCATTATTTCCTTTAATAGCGCTGTTTGGAACCTTGCTGGCTACCACGTCGACTGATCGCGCAGCGGCCAACTTTGCCGAGAGCGCCTTAATTTCCGACTTCGCTCCCGTCAAGGTGACAGCCGCTTCGTCGACTTTTTGCTGTAGTAGTTCCGCTTTGCTTTGACTAGCTTCGAGTTGTTGCTTGAGGCGTTGCGATTCTTTAGCCAGCTCAGTTTGAGTAGATAGTTGTGCTTTCAAAGTTGCGATGAGCTCATTGGCAGCTAGGGATTGTTAATCTTTCTATCCAAATCTAAGCGCTGTTTTTGGGACTCACTGTTAGCCTTTTCTTCTGACTGTTTCTTGAGTCGATCATAGTTGCGCTCTGCCTCCTTAACACCAATTTCGCGTAAGTCTCGATATTTCGCCTCTAAGTTCTCGTATTTCCGAGTCAGGTCTCCCACTCGTCTCCTCATTGACGGTTCGTGAAGCTCGGAGTCTGAAGCAGCGACCGGTCTTCGACTTCCGCCTAAAATGCTATGTGATTGGAGACGCTGGACGGAAGAAAACCCGGCAACATTGTGAGCAGGTAAATCCTCCATTTGGTCGTATTCCTCAAGACTAAGTTCCGTCACTTCGATCGCTTGTGTTTCCGGGATTTCAGCTTCAACTGGTTGGGTTTCGGGGATTTCGGGTTCCACAGGCGGAGCTTCGATTTGCGCCTTTGGTTTCCGTCCTCTCCTCGTAGCTGGTTGAGTCGCAGGCTCCGGTTGACTTGCAGTCGATATATCTTCGTCTTCAGATGCTTTTGGAGCTTTGGCAGCTCTTGGGCGCCCTCTTCCAGCCTTAGGCTTAACATCACTAGCCATTGAATCCCCGTCATGTTCGTCCTCAGCTGTCAAGGCTTCCGTGGCAGCTCGCTTAGCCCCTCTACCTCGCGCGGGCTTCTCTTGTACATTCGCCGGCTTGTCGGCTAAAGCTTTTCGTCCTGTCGTCTTTGTTGGTGCCGCGCCGGCAGTAACGGCCGTTTTTGCAGTCCGGGTCGTCGCACTCTGGGCTCGATTCGCAGCTGTCCCGCGGGTTTTTCTCGCCGGTGCCATATTCGCGACGAGCTCCGAATCGTCAGCTAGTATATCCTCTCCCTCGTCATCCGAATCCACCAATCCAAGCAGTGCAGCAACTTTCCCTCTTGACATCGAACGCGATAATTGTGGCGCGTGTTTTATAGTCCTTCGTAAAGTCGCGTAATGGTTTGACTGGAACCAATTATACCTGGCGCAATGAATGATAATATAATTCGATTGTACAGTATAAACTGGATGTCAATTTTATTCCCTTACGAATGTATGTAAAGCACGCGACAGGAAAACGCGAAGGTTGTTAATGGATTTGGATAGATTGTGATGATAGCGGGATGGATTGTCACCAATCATCTTCGTCAATGAGGGGTCCAAGTAAACAAAAGTTCGTAGGAGCGACCAGGGGTTCCACAATATCGAGTACATGCATTTAGAAGCATATGCACTTAATCGACAAGACGCCAGGGCGTGCGACTTGAATCAATGGAACACGAATCTGTGGTGGCGTTACGTGATTCAGCAGCCACAATCCATAGATTAGTGGCGGTAGGCCCAGGTTATCCCAGCTAGGTACATATAATTGAACATTTAATCCTGACTCGGAGTTGCATGTATGGCCGTCTAATTGTTGTGGCGTTCCCTATCCCTCACATTCTGCAATCCGACCTACTGCCTTAAACTTCCCCCAGCCTGACTGGGAGGCTTGCCAAATGATTCTCAGTTGGCTTAAGCAGTCCTTCGCCATGGTTGACCGAAGAAGAAATGGTGCCGATTACATCTGGGATGTGCTCTTAGTTTTAGGCACAGTAAGTCATTTAATCAAGGCTGGATCCAAACCGAGTTGCATCGCTAATACCATTGGCTAGGCCGGAGCAGCATGGTACCTAACTAGAAATCTCATATCAACCCTCCAAGGGACTCTCGCCGATCCAGACAAGGAGAAACATGAACAAGCCCGACTCAAGGCGAAAGCGAATCTTCAGAGGCTTCAGAAATCCAGGAAACTTGAGGAGGGCAACGAGGAAGACACAGACAATAGCGCGAGGAATGGACCCCGAATAGAAAGTCTAGTGCTCAACGAGTACGAGAATCTTGTGGCATTAGAGGTGGTCGCGCCCGAAGATATACCTGTCGGGTTTGATGGTGAGCGCATTTCTCTGGATTTCCAAAATTACGACTCTAATATAGGAGGCAGATATCGGTGGCCTTGAGGACATAATCGAGGAGGTCAAGGAATCCGTCATCTACCCTTTGACTATGCCGCATCTCTACTCGCACGCAGCACCCTTATTATCCGCGCCGTCCGGCGTCCTATTATACGGCCCCCCTGGTTGTGGAAAAACAATGTTAGCGAAGGCTGTTGCACATGAGAGTGGCGCATCCTTCATCAACCTCCACATTTCAACATTGACAGAGAAATGGTACGGAGATTCGAATAAGCTTGTGCGCGCAGTATTCTCTCTTGCTCGCAAACTCCAACCTGCCATCATCTTCATAGACGAGATAGATGCAGTTCTTGGGACGAGGAGAAGCGGCGAGCATGAAGCAAGTGGTATGGTTAAAGCAGAGTAAGTTGTTCCTAATACTATATAAACGTAATGCGATACTGATAACGACCAGGTTCATGACACTATGGGATGGGTTAACCTCCGCAAACACACAAGGACTCCCTTCAAGAATCGTCGTCCTCGGAGCCACGAATCGCATCCACGACATCGATGAGGCTATCCTACGAAGAATGCCCAAGAAATTCCCTGTATCATTACCCGACAAAAACCAGCGATTACGAATACTTCAACTTATCCTCAAAGATACCAAGACCGATCCGAACCACTTCAATATTGAATATATCGCTAGAGTTACAGCCGGAATGTCTGGTAGCGATATCAAAGAGGCATGCCGTGATGCCGCGATGGCTCCCGTCCGAGAATATATTCGCGAACACCGAGCGAGCGGAAATGCTATGTCGGCCATTGACCCGACAAAGGTACGGGGTATTCGTACGGAGGATTTCTTCGGCCGGAAAGGTGGTGGACAGATTCTCATGAAGAATACTTCACGAGCAAAATCATCGAGCGACGAGTACGAGGATATCGAGGATGACGCGGTTACAGTTGAGACGTCTACCACTAGCCCGAAGGCTACTGCTACAGAAGCTTCCAGCTAAGCCTGTATTTAAATCAACTTACTATGAGCAATCAAGAGAAACGGGAACAGGGGCGTTCAAGCTGGATATATCAAGGATCAACGATTGTTGCTTGGGTCTCGGGTCTTCCAGCGGGCACTAGACATCGATTAGAGAATCATCACTCTGTACACTGATACCAATTATCTCATTGTAACACGATCACGGTTCCAATACAGAATTTCCAGATACCGAGGTTAGCATACCTACCCAAACGACTTGAGTGAATCTCGTATGATCATCACGCGAGTATTTATAACATACATATCCATGTATTGGCTTTTCATCTGCAAACATGAAAAGAAAAGCTAAAATCAAAGATCTGCCGAATTATTACCCATGCCTCCCGCGGATGATATATTGCTTATTAACATTCGATCGACTATTAGGTGGATATTTGGTTGAATTCACCATTGAAGTAGCCACCAGTAATTCAGTCAAGTGCCTTATAATAAGTCACTAAATGGAATAGGTACGCTATCCTTGGACCACGTGGATATAAAAATAAAAATCACAGCTAGCCTAATCAACCAGTAGCAATTGATACTGGCGTCTAGTAGTAGTCAAAATCTATAAACGCTAAGCTTCTTCCTACGGTACCGACGTGAGATACTACACTATGTATTATTGACGGCTATGCGAAAGGAACGTCTCCAGGCTATGAAAGTTAAGGGAACATCGAAATCTACCCATGCTACCCATGTTTGAATTCTCCGATTGTTCGAGCGCCCAGACAGGTCAGCCCTGTGGATTTGAATGTAATGTCTTGGCTCAGCAAGCCATCCTTGCCAAATAGAAGGACTTTAAACGCTTTGTCCACATCCCAAATCACGTCATCTATAGCGATACCCGTACCTTCCCCAGATTTTATATCTTCCAACCGATAACCGGAAGCTGCAAGGGCAGTTAGACCCCACACCGCCCTCTTCCATCGGCTGTACCACCTCGAACTAAGCAGTCACGGAATTTCTACATACAATTTGTACAGTCTGTGCTTCTTTAGTCTTAGCAGAACATTTGGATTGATTCTAAACCTCATGTTTTCGCCTCCGAACCCTTCCAATTGACTCATACAAACCCTCTCTCTATATACAGCGAGTGGCCTTAGAACGATCCATTGTCCAATCGGCCACTATCCCATCTCGCTGATACAGAGAAAGTGGTTTCGATCTAAGCTCACATTGCTAGATTCTTCTAAACAGCCACGAGTCACCGGTTTCGCTGTGTCAGCAGCTATGGATTCCAAGCCTCTCAACAAAGCCTTCGCTAAGGTCGATCTCGACGGCCACGACCTACCCCCCTCGCCAGCGCCCTCAAGCCCATCTAATGGTCGTCGGCGCTATGCACTGGCGACTGAACTAGTTTATACCGAAACCAAGGACCAGTATGGTGCATCAAGCATCCCCATCTATCAATCCGCTACATTCAAGCAAACATCATCCAACGGTGGTAATGAATATGACTACACACGGTCGGGTAACCCAACCCGGACGCACTTAGAGCGCCACATGGCCAAGATCATGAATGCCAACCGGGCACTTGCTGTTGGCTCGGGCATGGGTGCTTTAGATGTTATCACTAGACTGCTGCGACCTGGAGACGAAGTGATCACGGGCGACGATCTCTACGGAGGTACCAACCGGCTACTTACATATTTGTCGTCGAATCAAGGCATAGTTGTCCACCATGTGGATACCACAGAGGTCGAAAGAGTACGGGAAGTTATTTCGGACAAGACCGCCATGGTTCTTCTAGAGACGCCGACCAACCCCTTGATCAAAATTGTGGATATTCCCGGCATCGCGAAAGCCGCCCATGACGCCAACTCGAAGGCGCTTGTCATCGTCGACAACACCATGTTATCTCCCATGCTTTGCAACCCTCTCGAACTCGGTGCGGACATAGTATATGAGTCAGGTACCAAATACCTGTCGGGCCACCACGATATCATGGCAGGTATCATCGCATGCAATGACACCTCTATCGGCGATAAGATGTACTTCACAATCAACGCCACCGGTTGTGGTCTCTCCCCCAACGACTCCTTCTTACTCATGAGGGGGGTTAAAACGCTGGCAATCCGCATGGAGAAGCAGCAAGCAAACGCCCAGATTCTCGCCGAATTTCTCGAGTCACATGGTTTCCGTGTACGGTATCCCGGATTGAAATCCCACCCGCAGTATGATCTTCACTGGTCCATGGCGCGGGGTGCCGGAGGAGTCCTATCGTTTGAAACCGGCGATGTTGCCTTGTCAGAAAGGATTGTCGAAGCCGCCAAGCTGTTTGGAATTAGCGTAAGTTTTGGATGTGTCAACAGTTTAATCAGCATGCCGTGTCGTATGAGCCATGCGAGCATAGACGCAAAGACGCGCAAGGAGCGGCAGATGCCCGAGGACATCATTCGACTCTGCGTTGGCATCGAAGACGTCAACGATCTCATTGACGACCTCTCACGCGCAGTAAGTGCCACGACATAGGTCGGTCTAATAGCAGGGTGATACTAACGTCTATTAGCTCGTACAAGCCGGTGCCGTGACGATTACACTTGACGGTTTTCATGCCGTGGGAGCTGCTGCGCAAGTTGGAAGCGCGAATTCGAGCAACGATACGCCGTCTGAGACTACGTAATCTTGAGATCCTGCGGAGTTTCCGTGTTTCGGACAGGGGCACATGTCGCTGCGTAACACTGCAGCAAATTCATGATCCAACAGTATAGTAGGAGGGATTGCATTATTCATCCATTTCTCTACCTAAGAATTTAACAATATGGAGCTGTAACACGCTCGCTGCATTGCAAGGGCTTGACCCTCTTCTGCTACATGTACATGCGACTCGAGCTTCGATAGCGAGTCAATGCTTCTTGGAGGATCTAGACTCATGATCAGTATGTGGGTTGCGTCATCCCCAGGGAGGCCACGCACCCAATTTCCAACTGCTGAATCACCTCAGAGAAAGGGATCTTGTCCCTTAAGGTCTCATTTGCCCAACGATCTAACATCGCGTGGGAGGAACCCTTCTTTTTCGAGGCTTTCGAACGCACAGACGCGGAGCCGGATTGAGCCTCATGGCCACTATATACACGTTAGAGTCAAAATATCGGCGGCATTTTGTTTGTTTTGAACGCACCCATGGGGCTTGTTATCACCGGCGGGGATACTATGTGGCATTGTGTTTAAAAATGGGGAGTTCGAGCTGGTTATAACGACTGACCAGTAAAGCTAACTGGCGTAAAAAATCTAGTGGTCAAAACTTTGAAGATTTCATACGATCAAACTGACTGAGCGAACCTACAGTTCCATCCTATCTCTTCTCAACGTGTGCAGGTGTACCAGCCTTTATATAGACAGATCTTAAGCGGCTCTATCTTGCGTCGAGTTGACTACTTAGCATATCACTCTTGATCTCGCTTGGGAGTTTTTATCTGTACGCCCATCGTAGCTTTCAGCCCAGCAGGGAATGTTGAGAGCAATCTCCCATTGGCTTTGACGAGCGAGGCACATGAAAACACCGGATCTCTCTCCTGCAGTCATCATCATATCTTCATCGTAATGTGCATGACACGCAGACCTGCCTTACAAGAAGCACGCAAAGGGGGTCTGTCTGGCCGAGCTGCTCCTCTCTTGATTGATCTACAAGTCTTGGCTCGTGGAACTATCACTCCTTGCTATTGATCTAGATGTACTACTGTGGCTTGCATGCCACCAAATAGTTGTGCACACCATTCTATTTGGCGAACAAAAACAACCTTTACGGTAGGGCCTAGCGAGTACAAGGCCTGTGGAGGAGGCGTTCTACCGGAGGCGCTCCTCCTCGAGTAGGTACCGCATCTCTCTTTGAAACTCACCCCTCATGCTTGATCTTATTTCGGTACGACAACACCTGCAGCCTCAGTTTGTTTGCGCAGATGATGACTAGCAGGGCCCGTTGATCCCCTACCGGGGATTTTCTTGATATGAACAGATGTTCTTATTTGAGCGAGGATGCATGGACCGGTGAGGCGACAAAGAAAGGCGGTGTTGCCTATTAAATGAGTTCGGCATCTTCCAGGTGATGAGAGAGGCCTAATCAAGATGGTTAGTTCGAGAGGCGCATTTGGTACGATTCATCCGCTTGGAACGACTAGATCGAGTTAAGAATTTCTCAGGAGGGGTGGTCAAGTGAGCAGCCACTTGCATTTTAATGTATGTCGCTACCCGCCCATAACGTCAAGTACTATATCGTGGCAGCTCTCACCCCTGAGAAACGAGGCCCCCAAAGACCGTCCGGAGGCCCAATCCAATCTCGGCCTTTCACACCGCCATTAGAATAAAAGGACATGATATTTGGCCTCAACTAATAGAAGCAATAGTTCATCCGAGCCTCATTCACGATCGATCATTCAAATCGGGCGAGCCGCGACATCCGAATAATTGTGTTGGTGATGTCGATTATTAATATGTCCTGCAATGGTCTAGTCAAGGGCATTTCTAAATATTTTAGCCCCTGATCGGTGAGACCTTCTTCGAGTTGAGCTCGCTTCCCTAGTCCAGACCGCCTACGGATAACCAGAAATGAGCAACCGACAGAAGCGGTGGCACGCAAAAATAGACCAGATGTGCTGTCTTGGCAGTTAGAGGCAGATTCTACCACAACCTTACTCGCACTCACCGTATGCATTCGAGAGCAAACAAGCAGGGCGGACGCATGCGAGCATAAGACGTCAGGACTCGAGAGAGAACCCCGAGTCGGTCCGGTCCCTGTTCGTCAATAACGATACGGCGTGATTCATGCCGCTTCCCCTACGCAACGTCATACCTTTGTCATTAAGCAATCGCTAATCTGCTTTTTCTATATGTCGCGTGCATATATCAATATCGGATTATTGCTCCTCAACGTGGTGAGTGGATCACCATCGATAGTCGAGGCGCCTTTCCGCACCGACCTCGCTCCGGAGCCCAATGAGTCAGGGATGTGATCGTCAAGGCGCCTCCTTACGTGCCTAAGATTTGAAATCTCCTACGTCGATGGGTTGCGTCTCGAAATTACAGAATGACAGGTCACGTCGCTCGAGTTGCTCTCGTACGCGGACTATATATGAAGCCGCCCCGCGGATCACTACCGCCATGCTGTTCAACTTCTAGAATGCATCCTCCGGCAATCATAGGCGCGGCTACATATCTCTGTGAAAGTCAACCAATTAATGATCTATCTATTTGAAATCTAGTATAAAGGAACTCGTTTGGCTGAGCCTGTGTCGAGTTACACCGATATGCTTATTTAGCGAGAAGGATCTGTGAGTGAGGCTCTTGACTGTTACGTCGTACCATTGTACGCGCAATCCAATCCAAACATGAGCGAGGCTACCTCAAGGATGGAGGGGCGGCGTTGGGCTATATTTACATCAGGCGGTCAGACTTGAGGCCTAAATAGGGGTACCACTACTTCCAGGCCGTGACAATGGCACACTCAATCTTATTGTCCATCCCCCTACTACATAAATGGCTATCTAATGTTATCCTCTTCATCTTAGCTCCAAACTCCGGTTTCGAGCCATCATCTCGATAAACTACGGTCAGTGTAACATTCCGTCGCACCTGTATAACAGGAGAACCGCTTGTGTAATCCGGAATTTCTCGCGATCACACACCCCTATGTTGTATTACTTTTCCTGTTTACAATCTCTCTTAATTTAACCAATTAAACGGTTTCTTTTTCTTGATTACGCTATGCAAAACAGCTTGATTAGGTGCTTGAATATACCGAGCTCGTGAATGTTGGAATAGGACACTCATATTTCCAACGTACACTACGAATTACGCAAACTAATAATTACGTGCAGGTATCATATAGGACGTAGTCCAAATGGTAAATCAATAAAGGGAGGGGAACGAATGAGTAGTTGTAAAGGGGAGATATTGAAAAAAAGAAAAAGAAAATACCAAAAAAGCTCGGTCTGGATTCGAATCCAGGACCTACGAAAAACTCCTTTGAAAGTGTCGTACTGTCGAAGTCACGGGCGTTTTGCAACTAGTACCGGTCCAGCGTATGACACTCCAGTGGTAGTTTTCTCTAGCCTCCAGTCACCCAGGGATACGTCCTTTTTACGGGGTCGGCTAAAGACCTCTACTCTAATGTGCAATATAACTCTTGCATGGTGCTCAGTAGTCCAAAGTGATCTCCGGATGCTTAAGAGTTTTTATTTGGTGATAATAGGTGGAAATATGGTTAGCAAGTGGCAACTTACTTGAGACTTAGATAGCCACGCCTTCAACTACTACAGATACTACTCAACTAAGTAAAGTTTAATAACAGTATGTTTTGTTCAGCTTAACTACTCCAAGCCCATAAAGCAATTTTCATAGTAGAGATATCCTAAGAAATCATACGAGACGCAAGGCGAGTTGGGGTCATCTTCTATATCGATACATTAGGTGCATAACACTCTAATTTCTAAGTACAATAGGTACCTTTAAGACCTACGCAGACCTTTTACTTATTCAATGTTCAGGCAACGGATTGCGCCTACCAAGACAAGTCACTATGTGAAACACACGCGGTTCTCAGCCAGCAAGAGCCTTCTAATTCCCAGGATTCTACAGTAGGCCCAACTACCATCATAAACGCGACTAGCTTTAATAGTTACAAGGACAAGGATGAAGTTTAAGTGATCACATGATTCTTTTTACATGCCAAGGTAGTCACCTATATCACTGAAGGCTCCTCAAAATTCAAACTGTCGTGGAGCTCTCACTGGTTTCATAAGATTGGATCATTTAAGGAGCCATATGAAGGTCTGGAAGCATCCACGTTAGAAACCGAGGCATTGGCTCATCTCACTGTAGTCCCATTTGGACGTCGACTTAGCGATTGAAGACGAAATGATTGGTAAGCCGCCACGGCTCTCTTAGTCTTTGACTGGGCATATCGTGCCGCTTAATTCAATTGGTTTACCGAGTTTTGAAATTTACGATCGAATATCCAAAATAATTCAGTTTACCATCTCATTAAGTAATTAGAGTGTTAATATATATTTATCTAGCTATGTATTGTGTAATATCTTACCGTAATTTGTGTTGGTGGATATACCCCTATATTTCGTGTAACACCCCCTTTCTTCTGTCGCCAGATGCACTTTATAGACGACAACATTGGAGACATGGATTTACAGCTCTTTATATTCCGCAAAATAACTAATCTATATGCAAGTGTTGTATAGCTATTTGGTATTATTTGTTTCTGGAGTAGGGGGTTTTCTCATCTCCACTATACCTTCAAACGTCTTGATTTCCTCGTTTATTGTCGTGGATAGGCTATCGCACGTAGTAGAATCAAGAAGTAATATTTTATTTGTCAGCAATGGCAAACTAGTTTAGAAAATGCTAAAGTATGTAAGACATGCCCCCAAGTATCTCAAAGTGTGAGAGAGAATCCCGCCAAACGGCAAAGGATATGACGAATGGTAGTGTTTCAATGGAAATAGTCTGTTGTCTTACCATAGGTTTCTAACATACTTCAAGCTGCCCTTTGACTAAGGCCTTTCTCCCGGCGACATCCTTCGTAGTATGTTTATATAGACTAACTGTCTAGGCTACCCCATCTATGCCTGGCTTAATGATCTAGCTAATAAATGGCTAAGGGTTGTCCTAACTACCTGTTCCATCAACTACTCGAGCTGCTTTTATGTACATTATTCATTGTTCACTAGGAAAGACTTAAAGCCATACAACCAAAATGACGAGGAAGACAAGACGGATAGATATAAGTTTGTTCTCGAATATTAGCTCCATACCTAGTAATCAATAAACTTGCTAAAGATACCATCTGGGGACCTATTACGTGTATTAATCAGGTAGTGGCACGGAGTATTACGAAGTCACAATAGGCTACTAGCACCGCATGTCAACACTATAGCTACAGCTTTAAGGTAGCCTATGCGTCCTAGGCACCGAGGAGATATGAGTTGACGTAAACGTGCGAGGAACTTTCGTGAAGTGGCGTGGTAGTACAACTCAATGCAGGGCAGAAACAATCCGAAAGGGGGAAACGGTAGGCACCCATACACAGGTTGTGTGTACCGAGAGCGCGGCTCCTTTGCTATTTATATTGCGGAAATTACAATTATTTGGGCTTTTCTCCATTGCCTGATCTTCATACTTATCTCATCGCTGATCACCACCACCACCACCACCACCACCATCATCATCATCATCATTTTCTAATCTCACTTTGACATGGACCCGATGAAGGTTTCTGCGGACATGGAGATGCCGGAAGTTACCGCGGAAGCGAGCACTAGAAGCTCGTCTACTCCTATTGTTGCGGATCCGGCCCCAGGCGAGGTTTCGGCGTCGTTTCGAGAATCTAAGATATGCATTGCTGTTGACACCTCAGGAAGTACATATGGAGCAACATTGAAAGCCGAGAAGCTGGCAATAAGAGACTTATGTAATCTTCTCCCACAAAGTATGGGCGAAAATATTACAATTATTCCCTGGAATCATTCATCGAAACACCCACGATCACTCTCGCAGCTTGACACGCTCGCGTCTGAGGGGGGGACCGACCCAAACGTAGTTCTCGAGAACGCTGAATGCCGTTTACGTTTACAAGACTCCGGGTTCTGGTTCCTCATGACAGATGGGATGATAGAGGCGAATGTTGTTCGTAAATTTGCCCGAAACATCACCCACTCCGGGGTGCATGGTAAAGCTTGCATCATCGCCGTATTCGGGGACAAAGCCACGAACCCGCTCTCCTGCAATGTCAGCGTCGGCTTCTCCGTATTTGCAGTTAGCCCTCATGTGGCTTTCCTTTATACCGATGTTCGGACAAACAAGACCTTTCTTCTAGCTACTAAGGGATGTTTCTCTGACCTGCTCACTCCCGACACGCAAATCCCCAAGCTGGGCAGGACCACTAAATGGGATGATTTACCGCAGATTTCATTCGAAGATCTGACCAGAATATCCGTCCCTAAGGCTCAGGAATTAGGAAAGGACGAGATTGCTCTTCAGGGAGGCGGACATGTTAGCATTTCGGATCTTTTTGCACAAGAGGCTGTTGATGAGGGCCTCATGCGCGAGATCATGCTGAACGAGGATAATGTTAAGTCAATCGCCCTTACGTCTAAGTCAAGAGGCGAATCCCACAAATTGGCGAAATGGCTTGATAAAGTCGACCAGAAACTCGACCAAGAAAACGAAGAGGACTACGATATTATAAGCAGCGGGGACATCAACGCAAGTACTGCCCGATCATCCGCGGGTGTATCGTATAGGAGGTCTATACCTTACCATATGAAGCAGAGTGCCGCGGCGATGCGTTCTATGTCAAGAAACTCGGACTCCTTTCACGACCCAAGAGGCCTCTCAAATATTGATCACTTCCAATATACCCCTTCTCAGCGCGAGGTCGGCGCGGATGGTACCTTTCCCCCTCCCATAGATTACCCTCCGAAAATTAGCTATGATTTTCTCGGTAACTGCTCCCGTTGCCAGAAATCGGGAGCTAAGCTCGCTATCGTTCTCAGGGCTCCCCCGCAACCTACTGGGACGGGGGGTGCGAAGAATTTGCCTCCAATCGGCAGTATGTCGAAGCTGACCTACCCGCTAGCAATGGGGAATTACCCTGAGATGGACATAATACCGGACACAATCGTATGCGAAACTTGTGCCGTAGATATGGCCCCAACGGCTACTGTACCCGCGAACGTGGCCGTGCTGCCCCTAAGGTACTATAGCATGAACCGGAACTACTGGATAGACCGTGTGGACAAAGCAACCGACAGACGATTTCATCGATCAGACCTCCCACTAGTATTCTTCGGCATTCTTCTCGCAAAGATCGAACGTATCGTTACGAGCTCCTTAGTAAACTTCGACCTCCACAACGCCCTACGCTGGATGACGGATCTACTCGAGTCCGATGCTGTCCTACAAGCCGACACGCTCAAGAATTTCCAATCCCCCCTTATTCTCAGCTACCCACTCGACGGCTTCGTCGCTGCCAACACCGTGCTCTCTTACTCAGGAGCTCTCACAGAAGAACAGCGTAAGCCCGTTGTGCTGCTGCGCTTTCTATACCATCTCCTCGAGAACTATCGGGCGTACGAGAAGAACAACAGTGCCGTTCAACTCTACGCGGCCAAGTTCTTGATTCTTACGGACAAGCCACTGTGTTCGCAGTCGCTGTCCGAATGGGACTCGTGGCAACAATTCTGCTCCGGCTTCAAGAAAGTCGAGGAGCTGCGGAGGCATCTAGCTGGGAAGAACATCGCCATGGACCGGTACCGGCTATCCCTCAACGTAGCGGATCTACTAGATTCTCCATTGCTCACCGTGGCGAGCGTAGCTGACTTCAGAAAGCTGGGCCCCCTATTCCAATGGATTGAGAACGAGGCCGGGCATGCAATTGCGGTTTTCGTGCACTACATGTTCCGCCTGGATGTGGGGGAATACGCCCCTGATGCTCAGCTCAAGAAGCTGAGGGAGCGGCAGGAGGTTGAGAAGGCGCTGACTGATCCTAAGGCGCTTAGTGGGGAGGTTGTAAGACGCTCTATTGAGCCTCTCCCTGCTCTATGATGAGGTATCGTAGTACATGACATGATTTGAGTGTCTAGTCGGGAGCGGATCAGGGGTTACTGATATCTGAGGAGCTCGGTTTCCGCTAAGGGATATCCTATGGTGTTTTATGAAGGCATTAAGGCCTGTGTATGGATAATTACTTGTTAGTATGCCGGTCTAGTATGAAATAATTTACGACCATTTTTCACGAACTTCGTCCTAATACATAGATCATGGGAGACGTTACTCACCCACTCATACACACCATCTCCGACATACCCCCTTTCGTGAATTTAATAGAAGCACCTTAGCTCAGTTGGTAATCAACCAATGCTTGCAAGGTATACTGATTATCTCTGGGGCTTCATTCCTAGTTAGGCGTAGAGAGATGCGTCGAGACTTATGTCCCAATGGGTGTTCATAGTTCAAACGTAGCGCAGAACAATTCTGAGACCTTCACCATAGCGCTCGAAACGACTGTCGGGAAATGCTAAATTGAGAACGCTGCAATACTTAAGATTCTATCTTAAACAAAATTAAACTGCCCAACTCGCCTATCTTATAGGTATCATTTAGGAAAAATCAAACCGATCAGGCAGAACGACTGGTGCAACGAGGGTCCAAATATACATGCCATAGCAGATCCAAGCGCTGACGATCTTGACCCAGCTAGCCCAGTAGGTCCTCCCCACAGTTGCGAAGTCGCCGTCACCAGGCTTGTCGTCCAGGCCCTCCACGGTGCCTGTGAGTAATGTGGCTACCCAACAAGTAGCTAGGAAGAAAATAATGTGGAAGACGGAGTAGTTGTATTGCGTGCTGCCACGCTCGTCGTCACCAGGAGTCTTGCCGCTGTCGCTCTCGTCTTCGTCGTCGGATAAGAGGGCGTCAGCAGGTAGACTGCCTTCCTCGACGGCTCGTCGCAGGGCCTCGGCTCTCATCTCACGTCGTCCCGGCTGCTGTGTCACGAGGTCGTGCTCGTCATCATCTGCGAGCTTGATGCCACCCCTGTTGTTGCCCAATCCAAGACTCTGGGTTGCCGCCCGGGTAGTAGTGTACGCAACCGTTAGCATCGTGACGATGGCGCCGATAACGACGGAGGTGGTTCGGGTGCCTTGGGCCCGGATCAAGGGGTTGCACTGCTTGTCATCGGGCTCCATCGAAACGGCGGACATAGTGAGGTAAGTGCAATAAACTGCGACCATGGCGGCCTGCGCCAATCCAGCCTTGGGGTTGTATTCCTGGACTGTTGGGTGCACTGAGATGAAGGAGATAGCGAGCCAGAAGATCAGATTTATCGTTATAGCTGCTTGGTTCATGGAACAGCCGCTCTTAGCGAAGAAGATGTACTGTACGATGGTCATGGCCAGCGACGCAAGATACATGCCCAGAGTAGAACCAATAAGGACGCCTCTCCAGATTCTCGAGTCTGTATTTTCAATCTGCTCGAGGCAATACTCGGCCCAGGTATGTGCGAGATCGACGAGGAGGATAAGACCCAACATGAGGAAGAGCATGGCGCCAATGAATGCAATGTAATTACCGTAGACCTGGAAGAAAGCATCGGGGATTAGGAAAGACATAACGACGAAAGCGAGCCAGGCGATAACTTTGGGGCCCCAGAAGCCATTTTGAAGGGAAGCCCGCGGGTTTTTGGAGGAGGCGACACCAAATAAGAGGCCAGCGAAGATAAGGTGGAAAAGACCGAGGGCAAAGTTGATTCGGTGAACAGCGAGCCATCCATAACATTGGCCGTTGGGACAGTTGATCTTGACGTAGTCTAGCATCAGGTGTTGTAGTTTTTCGATAGCCCAAGGGGTGAGCATGATCCATGAGAGGATCGAATTCACGAGGAGAAGAAGGGCGTAGGCGATACGGGTAGCAACACTACGTTTAGGAGTTAGTTCACATTTTGTGATACTGAGAAATATAGTATGAAGCGAGAGGAAGATCTTACCTGTTGCCACACTTCCCACAGGCACTGCATACCATGGAGCATGTAGCAGCACCACAGCAGCTAGCAGCGAAAGACATCAGCTGTAAAATGTTAGTTGACGATGTTCAGCCCAGTGGTAGTGATTAGGCTGTCACGTACCGTGCCAGCGCTGGGTAGCGCCAGCATAGGGATAGAGAGGAGCGCTCCCATCCTGGCTGATGAATTTGCTTTTCGTATCGAGTCGATTGGATATATTCGGACGGCTTGTTGAGGTAGAAAGGAAAAGAGATAAGGAAAGGTCGTGATATGTTGAGGCGGTTGTCGTAAGGTTGGCGTGGATCAATGTGATGTGATGGTTGAATGTGATGGTTTGCGACGGCCGACCAGCGACGGGGTTCCTGGAAGTGGCGCACGGTCCAATTTGACTCGGCATTACGTATTACGAAGTGGGTCATGCGACAGCTTGGATATAGTAATATCTACTGTGTAGTATAGTAATATTACCTAGTACCGAGTAATATTACTGTAAAGAGACTATCTTCAGCTGGTATTACTTAGGTACATAATGAGGGCTACAATAGCCCGAGTTTTCGACTCCTTCAACTTCTCATACAAATTCCATTACAACGGAAGTGCCTCAGATGTTTCCTGTATTACAGGCTGATTCTTTAGTTAAAGCGTAGCTGGCGAAAATCAGCCAGCTCAAGTATATATAAGGAGTGTATTATTATTATTATCATTAATTTCAAATGTTGTCTATCATCTATACCCTGGTTGAAATCTATCCTTGTATATCTATGTGTAAGACGTAAGACGTGTGATATTAACTTAAACACCCCTTTTCATACCGCGTCACCCAAGATACAATCTTCTTAACTTCTTAATTTTGAAACCCTCATTAAATTCTTCTTGTCATCTTGAATCTTTTCTATTCATCGCCATGGAAATGCAGCAAGAAAGCCGTAGATCTTACGAAATTACTATTACGGATACGTTTCCTGATATTCCCTCTTCTCCTTGTTCGCACATCATCGATCAAATCAGAAGTACAATAATTGATTTTCTACTACAATGCTTGCCCGACGAGATTATCAAACTTCGTAACCAGTTCCCCTCCGAATGCGATTCGACTGAAATCGAGGTAGTTCTTTATTCCTTACCTCCCGATACCGAGTTCGACTTGCCTAATCTTCTCAATATCGCCCGATCTGCCGTCGTACCTACCAAGGAATCCAGCCCGTCTGAAAGTACCGCCTCGGAATGGTTGGGATTGGACGAATCGAATGCGGACAATGCACCTACAGCTTTATCCGCCCTAAAAACTGAATATGGAGATTGTATTCCCGAAAAGCTGAAGACGACCGGCGTTACGCAATATCTTATGAAGCGGCCTGCTCGAAATCCGTTGCGACCAAATACGCAGTTCTCACATGTCCGTAGTCCTTACTCTATTATTCGCCTGCATAGCCTACACGCTGGTTTATTGCAAGCATCGGGACTTCGTCAGGCCCACTCACGGCGATGTGTCGATTGTGTAGAAGGCAAAGGTTTCTGGGATAGCTGTGTTGTTGCTACTCCTGATATGCCGTACGACTTTATGAAGGCGTGTGCCAATTGCTGTTACAGTGGGAAACCTGGGAGATGTTCATTTTCTCCAGGTAAGTATCTAACTATTAGTTTAGTATGAAGCTTACGAATTTATTCAGGACGTATAGGACGTTTGGCACGTCGCTCCGCGGACCACTCTCCATCTGACCTCCCTGCTTGCGTCTTTCAGCTAGATGCACGATTTGTTAAATATACGTCAGAGATGAGATCTGAAATCAGCATGCTTATTAACTACAGGACGCGCAACTATCCTCTATCTATATCTGTGACGCACCAGCAGCTGCGCAAGTTGATAGCAGATGCAGTGAGACCTCTACTAGCCGATATCGAGGATTTCAAACGTATTCTCCCTTCAACAGAGGATACCCTAGCTTTTGCGCTCACTGGAAATGGGAAAAAGATACGGATGGATCCTAATCTACACTTAACCTTAAAAAAACCCCTAGTACCCTAATACATCTCATAGCCCGTCCTATGGCTTATCCCTTTACTACTGCTACTGCTATTCTAGTCCGGTTGCTAATGCCCGAGTTTACAAGTGGTTATTGTGCCGTCTGTTTTTTTCAGGAGGGAGTGGGGTTATTTACTAAAGAGATCTGGTCCACTTTTCGATTGGCTGAGGAACCTTTTTCTTTTCTCCTGTTTAAGATTGTAAACTCAGGCATTTCATGTACTTATTAGATCAAGCCAAACACTTCTCAATGTCATCATCTCAATCAATAGAAGCGGCTAGATATCCCAATGAATGCAAAGGCTCAGGATTACCAAATTGTCAGATAAATCGGACGATTATATACATTATATTTGAATAGCTAACTTATCTAGATATTTCCCGAAGTCGTCACTAAAGAATTTTTTATATTAACCTTACCAACAGAGATATATCTGCTAGACATCTAATCAAGGCATTCTCGCACTTACCACGCTTCACTTAGAGTATCCGTCTAGCAGATGCTAGGTATACGTTTGAAGGGAATCTATGCATCACTCAGATAACACATAATGAACATAACGGCATAAGTCGAAATTGGAGCGTTATAGCGACTAAGAGCTTATCCAAGTACCACCAAACGTCTTCCATACTCGACTCGTCCCGAGCTTTGTCATAACAACATTTTCTCGAAATGAGGACTCTTAAAACCCCCTCAGACTTCTGTCTAACCAGTGAATAGAGCGGGGCCGGGCATCGGGTAGTTCGTGATCGTCTGGTACGGGTTGAAGTGGATACCAGCATCGGTGTTCTTGTAGAGCGCAGTTCCAAGAGTACCCGCCGGCTTCGCCGTGCCGGAGCCCGTGATCTGGATGTTGAAGCACTGGGGGTAGTTCTGCGCGCCGTTGAGCGAGTTACCGCCGTGGAGGGCGATGATCTCGTGACGAAGCACGTAGTTGCCGGGCGCGATAGACTTGGGGATTGTTGTGGTCCAGGTGTTGTTGTTCGCGATCAGCTTAGCACTAGCCCACTGCTGCGCGCTGTCGATTCCGGATGCCTGGATCTTGATCCACTTGAGCTTGGTCTTGTCCGCCTTGCTGCAGTCACCGTCGCAAGGGGCGATGTAGTCGATGATGGGACCGTAGGGGTGAGGCCACGCCCCTCCGGCCGCAGTTCCCCACTGGAACGTCACAGTACCACCAGCCTTCACCGTCGTCGTCAGCGAGCCCGGTGCGGAGTTCTTGTGGCAGTTGATGTCAGCCGACTGGTAGGCGTTAGGGGCGACGAAACCGCTGTCGAGGTTCTCGGCGTACCAGGCGGCTAGCGGGGGGACACTCATGCCATTCTTCTTGTCGTAGTAGTACTGCAATAGGAACCCAGGCTTCTGCACGCCGTCGGCTACATAGCCGGTGACGTAGCCGTGTCCCAGGACTGTGGTGGCGAAAGCACCAATCAGCGTGAGGAGAGAGGCAGTAGTTACAGGCATGATGAGAGTATAACCAGGGCGAATTCTCTACAAATATTTCAGCTACACCTAAGAAGTCCGGAGAAGGAGGAAAACCGCCATTAAACTTAGCCAGAAGCATGCGCCCTTTATCTATCGCGGCGACTTCAACACCAAGAACTACGAATTATACAAGATGCAACGCTACGGACGGGCGCATGGCCGCGCATACGGAACACCATTGAAAATTGCTGGACGAACCCGACCGGTGGGATCCCTTTTTGCTCTTTCTAAAAATATGGCCACATTAATGATTACGCTTGGTGGTTGTCATTCGTCGCTTCGATTTACGAAAGGGGCTTCCGGAGCCCAAATCACCGCGTACGGAACTGGGCAAGCCGAAGTCACGTATTGGTCCTAGAGCCATCATGGCCACTACGCTCTCTATTTTCAATCATCAATCTCAAATATTATATACCAATAGTGTTCCTGTCATCAATAAGTAGCTCAATTGTGCCTTCATTCTCAAGCTCCCCTACTAGTTACACCGAATTGGCGTACTGAAAACATAGGCACACGACACTGGAATTTCATAAATTTCCCATGGGAATATTTCATATTGGTAGAAACATAATGTATTTTTCTACGGATCAATCTTTGCGCGATGACACGTATTGATTGCCTTGGTTTTAGCTAACCTGTTGGGAAGCGTGTTATCGGACGAGCTAGAATGCTCGACTACGGATATTCTTGAGAAAGCATCATGAAGCCTAGTAGTTATCATGGGGCTACTTAATTTAAATTCAGCGCACAGAATTTCGACATCTCCCAAGTTCCCCTTCAGTCTCTCATATCTACCGTTTTATACATGAGATATCATCCTACCTAATCTCATTCATTCGCAAGCAAAGACGTTGATATTTCTATAAGTTGAGATGGAGTGTCCCCTGACATTTTGATTTGACGTGTGATGTAACATGCACCAGATGTGGAACTCCTTTGCTTGTTGACTGGTAATGGGCAACGCTGACTTTGATGAGATTCATCTTAAGCGGCTGAAGGTCATAGCAGGCGCAATTGCATCAGTTACGTAGGGGCGTAGTACATTCCAGTCGGGCTGTGGTGTATAGCGCAATCCTCTGAGGCTTGCCCGTAGATTCGAGACAATATCTGTAGATTCAATCCCGATGAAGTAATCCCACTGCGGGTTAACGTACATGTAGCCCATCGTGACACTAGTGGTTCTGAAATGATAATGATACCACCGGTCAGGATACTGGATGAGTTCGGCACTGTAGACCTTTAACTTAAGCGAGTAGAATTCTAGGGCTCGGCAACGGCTCTCATAAGAGACCGAGAGAAGGGGACTTGCATGGCGCCGGAGAGGGAAGAGATGATTTGAATGTGATCCACGGGTTCGACAAACTACGAGTAATCTATCTCGGGCTTCTCGGCGTAACGCATGATCCCATATATAGCAACGCAGCTCAGTGGGGAGATATGCGAATCTATCCATATTAACAAAGGGTTGGTGATCTTGAAGTATTACTAGACGTTCAGCAGTGAGGAAGGTTATTTGGTCTTATTTGAAGACTAGCACAGATGAATGTGGTGGGTTCCGAGTACAATGACAGGAGAATCGGTCGCTCTATATAAATATCCAACATGCCACATTATTTCTGAGGATCCTCCCAAGACAGATAGTCCTTGGGTATTTCGAGAATTTACCTTCAAGCTCTATCATTTAGTAGGCAGTTCGTCGTAGCTTTGTTACGGGAAGTAGATGGATTTCATTTCTTTGATGGCTAGGAAGCTTTGCACAACTCTCTCTGATCGGCATAAGTAACATAACACATTAGCTTGATGAAGCAGCAAGAACAATAACTAGGCAGAACTAGAAGATGACTCGAGGCTGAATCGTCTGTTATGCACTGTCATGCTTTTCACTAGGTTGAGGTTCAAATGTTTCTCACAACTCAGGCTCAGAGCTGGCAACTGTTTGTTAGTAATTGCGAAAGCGAGATAGGAGAAGACGAACCAGATAGGGTAACAGAAGGTGTGGATCTATTCCAGACCCCCTATCTGTGCCGATCTACCGGTTTGCGCTAACGCCAATAGGGATGGTCGTGCCGTTTTGTAACCCGAAGCAGCAGGGGGCTGAGGCAAGATAAGCAGATAGGCGTGTCCACGGGTTCGTAAGTACACAGTCAGTATTGCGACACCCGACAACCGTACACCTCGAACCCTCCACTACATCTCCGTCAACCACGTATCAATCTCACAGTCTCGCGACAACGAAGCCCGATTATTCCCCCGTACTTCCATTCTTTCCCGCTCGCTACGTTCGGCATGGAAGATTCAACGCTTTAACAACATAAGCGTGCTCTTTCTCCGATATTATATGAACTATTGCTCCGTATCGGAGCCTCCGATTCTGTTATCTCCCTACTCTTCAGATACTCACCATATTCGTAACCCATAGCCTGGTCTCTTTCTTTCCTTTGTAATAGCACTTACCTAGGGGAGCAGAGACATGGTTATCTTACCATAGGTAGTTTAAGCTTCTTTTACATAATTCTTCAAGATGACTCTGGCCGACCAGCTTTACAATGCTCGCATGGTGTCGAGTGTTGCTGCGACCATCATCTCTCTGGCCTGCGGTACCAATGTAAGGAGCCTCGTGACCACCTGAGACATATTCGACGACGAACATCTAACAGTTGGTTGTAGTATGTCTACTCGGCATGGGCACCTCAGTTCGCCGACAAGCTGCTCTTGTCGGCTACCGAGAGCAACTTGATTGGACTCGCAGGGAACCTGGGTATGTACTCCATGGGCGTCCCTGTGGGTCTCTTCGTGGATAGCAAGGGACCTCGACCCGCCGTCATGGTCGGATCTTTCCTCCTCGGCCTTGGATACTACCCACTGCATCAAGCATACGACGCCGGCCATGGTTCCGTTCCTTGGATGTGTTTCGTCTCGTACCTGACTGGCCTCGGAGGTTGTATGGCGTTCGCCGCCGCCGTGAAGACGTCGGCTCTAAATTGGCCGCACCACCGCGGTACTGCTACCGCATTTCCTCTCGCTGCTTTCGGTCTCAGCGCCTTTTTCTTCGCCCTCATCGGCTCCATCTTCTTCCCCGGTAGCCCAAGCAAGTTCCTTATGCTCCTGGCTTACGGGACCTTCGGTCTGACATTTGCCGGATTTTTCTTCCTGCGCGTGCTGCCACCCCACTCTCCGTACCACGCCGTGCCCGATGCCGAGCCGGGGCTGGTGGACTCTCGGGAGTTACACCGCACAACGTCAGAAGAAGGCAAAGCCCGCGCTGGACGCGGACACGCCTCTGAACCTGGTATGTCGTCCTCTACTTCTGCAACCACAAACAACACCAAAGTGACCCAAGACGCCTCAGAACAAGAAGAGGCCGAGGCGACTAGCATCCGAGAACCCCTCCCCAATCCCAAGGGAAGAAGCCCCGGAGCGGTCGAAAACGAAGAAGAAGCGGCGTCAGGCAACCGCGACGGCGGTGCCGATGAGACGTCTTCGCTTCTCTCCCAGTCCACCTTGTCCTCCTCCTTGCCGGGTGAAGTGTTAGTGCAGAGCAGTGTTGATATGGATCGTTCTCACCGTGTAGATATTCGCGGCATCAACCTCCTGAAGAATTTGGAGTTCTGGCAGATGTTCTCCATCATGGGCATCCTCTCCGGCATCGGCCTCATGACCATCAAGTAAGTCTTAATAGGTCTTCGTGTACTTTAGATATGTGACTCAAACTCTGTCTAGCAATATCGGCAACGACGTCACGGCACTATGGAAGCACTACGACGACTCTATCGATGATAAGACCTTAGTCCTTCGCCAGCAGCTGCACGTATCCATCCTGTCCATCGGCAGTTTCTCGGGGCGCTTACTCAGCGGCGTGGGCTCCGACTTCTTAGTCAAGGTCATGCACGCCAGCCGGGTGTGGTGTCTCGTCATCGCCTCGGGGATCTTCTCACTAGCACAAATCTGCGCTCTCAACATCACGAACCCTCACCTTTTGGGCTTCGTATCCGGATTCAGCGGGCTGGGGTACGGCTTCCTCTTCGGCGTGTTCCCGTCCATCGTCGCGGAGTCCTTCGGCATCCACGGGCTGAGCCAGAACTGGGGCTTCATGACGCTGTCGCCCGTCATCTCGAGCAACATCTTCAACCTGTTCTACGGCGCCGTCTTCGACGCCCACTCCGTCGTCGGCAGCGACGGCGTCAGCTCCTGTGCCGACGGCCTCATGTGCTATTGGGCCGCCTACGTCGTCACCCTCGGCGCCTGCGGCCTCGGCTTCGTCGTTACCCTCTGGGTCATCTGGCACCAGCGGAAGACGCGGCTCGCCGAGTCGGCGGGTAAGAACCGCGCTCAGGAGTGAAGTGGGTGAACGAACTTGCCGTACTATATATATACTTAATTTGTACCATTCGACGGCTGGACTGAGACGCGGGGAGTCATAAGGGATGTTTCGTAGGGACCAACGGCTTAAGAAGGACTATGTGCAATACTTGGGGGCACGGTTGTAAGTAAGTAACTAAGGTTGATTGATAGCTGGATTGGTATAGTATTCGTTGCGACCGGCGTTGTGGCGCCTGATATAGAAAGAGAATTTAAGCTTGGGCGCCCACTAGGTATAGGTTAGGGATAGACACTCAGACGGGAATAGAACTTTCTTTTCGTTGGTTTTGCGGATCTACGTATCGTATTGAGGTCATGAGTTTACGGAATATCCGTGCTAGGGCTTATCTGACGATAGTGTGGTTGTGAGATGTGTCGTAAGCCAGTTTTATTGCTTTAGGATCATGTGAAATAGCGATGCTATGTAATATCGATTTAGGCACTTAGTAAGACTACAACAAGATACTTGGGCATAGGTTTCTATTGTGACTTGGGCTATCCCAGCTGTTTAAGGCCAAGATGCCATCTACATATCCAGCCTGTCGAAGCAGAACATGTTCCCCATTCTTTGGGATGACTCTGTATTACTTCCTTCCTCTCTTCTGCCGTCTGTCCAAACTCCCCCGAACTGCCCTCTGTAGTAGGCAGATTCTCGGCGCGTCCTTTCTCTCTAATTAATATTAGGTGTGCATCCATTGGACGCGGTGGATTGGTTGGGTCAGTTAGTCCTGAAACCATATCTATAACCCTTCCGCGGACTCTGACTCTTGATACTAACCCCGTGACCTAACCTTTCTTTCCCGTTGCCGATGAGGGGAGATGGAAATGAATCCGTGCCCTTGAAGTTTGAGTTTCCCAGGTAGCTGAGGACTGGGAACCCGTGAATGAAATTTGTACATCTCAGCTACATTCGAACCACTACATCCATGATTAAAAATGATCCGCAACAAACCCCCACGTAAGTTGGAGCCGACGATAGACGATGCCGAAAACTAAAGCACCCGCCATTTGCGACTCCGGGCCATCCCCATGAACCCAACTCCAGACCATGATGCAGATGCAAAGCCGTAGAACACGGATGTATGAAAATATCCATAGAAGAAAGGAAAATTCTTTGGGGGCAAGGTGTAGGTAGAACTGATTGGTATGGAATCATCTGGCCGAGAAGAATGCCGAGCAGGCTGTGTGACAAGAGGCACACGACCCTCTAGCGCCCCATTAATCGAACATTTTCGAGGTGTATATACAAGGAACCAATGTTCGAGCCTCGTCGCAGGTTTATGCCCATATTCGATTAGATATAATTCGTAAAACTGGGCTTCAAGATTGGGATGTATCCAGAACTTCCAGGAGCGTCCTTGAGATGTCGTATTATCAATGTGATAGGAAATCTAGGAAACGACTAGGGATTCTTGCCCTGCTTGCGGTTCTCCGCCGGCTCATCGTTGAACATGGAGCTGATCCCGGCGAAGGTCCAGGAATCCGACGTCGAGTGGATCGCTACTAACCATGCAGAAAGTAGATTTACTAGGTAATGTAGCATATAAGCGTGCGAGACTCCATAGACGGCTGCGTAGACGGCAATGCTGAAGAGTATTATGTTCGTCAAATATCGGAATCGTCCAGTCACTGGTGGGACCATCTTGCCAGCTGTAAGGGTCTCAACTAGCAAGAGGTAGGGGAGGATTGACAGTACATTGTGATGGGACGAGAAGGCTGTAAACCAGCGAACGGTCAAGTTTCGTACCCACACAACCAAGGTGGGCAGGTTGATCGGCAGAATCCACAACATCAATAAGAAAATCGAATGGACGTAGTTGTTAAAATTAGCAGTGGCGGGCGAGGGAGTGTCGCGCGCAGATCGATTAGCTCGGACGGCCGTGCTCAGTTGTACGAGACACGCAACCACATAAGCGAATTGGTAGGGTATGAAGGTTGAGACAAGGAAAAGGAGGATTCCAGCAGTAATAAACCGCCTCTGTGGTGAGGATGGAGCAAAATCTGGTGACGGAGCTCGTTTCTTTTCTTGATGTTGGATGGCCGGCCGAACAGCAACCCAGCCATAGATTGTGCTAAGCAGCGAAGTAAGGAGTAGTGCTACATAATGTAGACCTATACAGACTCCGACGCAGATGATTCCGATCATGGGTATCAAAAACCAGAAGAATGGATCTGAGGTTCCCACTAACAGGTCATTCTGCGAGAAGTCAATAGATGCCGTGCTGTTCCGCCAAAAGAAGACGCCTGTTGATACGGGAGAGCCTGACTGCCCCATGGAAAGTGATAGGAGAGTCATGGATAGCAAAAGCATTGGGAATGACCTCCTCAGACAAAAGTCTAAGCTTTCGGAAAATGGGATAAATACTCCGGTATTGTCATAGACGTGGAACTGTTTTCGTAGCACAAGTGCCATCACGAGTAAAGGGAAAGACGCAAAGACAGTTCGGTAGCGCATATACAACTTCCCAAGACTACCCATAATATCCACCGTAATATGGATTGACATGCCCGAATCACAAGTCGGATCCGTCCAGAACTGAAGACTTAGGCCGTCATCAAAACGTTTGTTTTTCATCGGCGGGGGTACGTAGGGCGAAACACCATGAAGACTAATCTCCACCTCCTGGGCATTTACGAAGTATTTCGATTCGTAAGGTTCGGAGAGATACTGCCGAACGAGTGGGGTGAATAGTTGGTCTCGTTCATTGCAGGCTTGGCTTTCGATCTTCAAATCATATGCCAACAAGCTGCTCTGGAGGTAGGGGAGCTTCACTTCGGTAACCATTGGCCTATTTGCGGGGAGATGAAGTGATAGACCAAAGCTAAGGAGATGCCTAGGACTGATAAGTCGAGTATGCTGGGCATCAGCCTCGTCCTTGAACTCGGCTACTAGCCATCCCGCTGTTGGAGATGAGGTCTTATCGATGATTGCAACAAATCCGTACCCCGAAATATTTTCAACGTCATACTCAAGGTATGAGAATGGTGGAATTTGCCATTCGCCCTCTTTGAAAAAGGGATTTTTCGTGAAACGGGAAGAGGCTGGCAAAGAGACTACATCGGATGCTGCATTTTTGCAGGCAAGCTTGGTTGATTCCGCGCCTTCGTCGGAGAGATCAATATCCATCGAGAAAGGATAATTAGCCTGGCCAGCTTCCGAGGGATAGAAGTTACAAAACAAGACCTCGAGCTTTCCGTCCTCACCTGGCCTGTCTAATTTGCTGTCTGAGAGCAAAGTGAACTTCTTGCCCTCAGAAAGTTCGCTTGGCGGGATAGTGAGAAGATATGCTTTCGGCTTTCTCTCCGAGCCTAGGTTGCGAACCACAAAACGCTCGTGTGAAGAGATAATCTTCGTCGAGTGATCCTCCAGTGTGAGTAATGTTGATGGGGCTGTCCCTGGTAGGTTCTTCTCAACATAACTCTCTAGCCCGGTTAAGAAGCGCCTCTTGAAGGCTTTCATCCTATCTGCTCGTGACTTTGTTTGCGACCTTCCTCGGTTATCTACAACATCGTAAAGTGCGCGGACGACGGTCTTTCGAAATTGATCGCACCACGTAATTTCCTGGTGGTCCATACTTGTCCAAACGGTGGGGATCGTAGACGTAAAGACCGTGAAACCATGGGTCTCAGGTACAATAGATTCCAGGCCGGCATAATCTGAGGGAACAACGGTATCTAGGCCGCCACCAGCGATGGATACCAAGGTAACTTGGTTTAAAGTATTCTCGACCGACGACTTTTTGGAGTAGGAATGTCTCCAAAACTTGTTGATATCGTCGTAGATGCTGACAATTTGCGGGTCGAACGTAACAGGCGGTCGAGCGTGCGGAGCGGACATAGTGACGATGGTGTTGACCGAGTCTGGCTGGTAGTTCGGCATGATAAACATGGTTCGCGCTACAATTCCCCCCATCGAATGACCTAGTATTATGACTGACGACGGATCCGGGAGACTCGGGTCTCGTTCCGAGATTTTTGGATCCAAGTAGAGGGAAAGTATGTATCTGATGGCTTCATTTATATACTCAGCTTGGTCTAGCATCGTTTGCCCATGGAAGGCGGTGAAATCCTCGTTGAAGTCAACGGTGAAGAAATCCAAACTCCTAGCACCTGCATTTAGAGCAGCGGCGTCATGCTGCAAGACGTCATGGAAATACCTAGCCGATTCGGATGCAATGGACCTGACTTGTTTATAGCTGCCAGCATTACCTGGTATAAATAGCACCGGAATACCTTTGATCTATACAATAGGTCAGTATCAAAATTGAAACAATTTAATTATATCTTAAAAAAGTTTATACCTTTGGTCCGTTGTCGAAGCCTTGCTCCCGGTACAGATACAGCGAATACTTCGTTGCAAACCTCGTATGCTCGGTGTCGAAGTCGCTGAACTTGGCATACGACGGGCTCATCCAAGACATGCGACACCCCTTTGGATCGCAATGCAGAGTAGCAGACGAATATAGAACAGCGATAAGTAGGCCAATGCCTACGATGCTAGTAAAAAGCGTTAGGAACGACATCGCCCAGGGGCTCCATAATCGCGGCTGTCGACTCTTCCGTCTTGAATTCGCCGTCTTCTCGTTTCCTGCACTGGGGTAATCTGGTGTTAAAGTCGTAGGCGGTAGCTTGGAAGCGGAGGCTTCTTTTTCGGTAGATGCATCGCGACTGTGAGAAGGCCGCCAATTGACGTTACTGCTTGGTCTCCGGCTCCTCGCAGACGACCTGGTGCCGGAGTTCTGAGGGCGATCTGGTTGACGGAGGTCATGGGAATTTCGGACCGAGGCTACATCGTTCGACCTTGGTTGTCCGTTAAGGCGCGAGGTCTTGACAGGAACATCGGCGCTGTCTTCGGACGAGCCCGACGAGCGCCTCTGCATAGGGAAGAAGAGGCTCTCGGGAGAGACCTCTTTTAATTATGAGAATGCGAGCTCGATATGGTTAACGGAACTACAGAGGTTCGGTATGTAGGAGGCTCGTTAAAGACGGTCGGACTAGTGTTCGTCATACGCTAGAAACGGATTTTATATGCTTGAAATATCGGCTTTATAGCTAGGGAGATAGCTCTATTCGAGACACGGCTAAAACTCGACTTGCGCAACGATGAATTCTTATCGCCTAGCTGCAGGGACCTTGGAGAAGTGTCGATCTTATTAAGGAGTGACCTAATTCGTACCCAGATACTGGGACTCGTCCGTATGTGCGTCTGTTCCCTTCTCAACTTGCGAAATATCTAAAAACGAATGTCGATTCCCCCAAAGCCACCAGTATCGCCGCTATTCCGGTCGTAGACGAGTTGCAGAAAAGATGTGTAGTCCTATGAGCGATGGGATGCTGAAGTTGAAGTTGGACAGCTTGTAAGGGGGAGGATGGAAGATAGGGATGGGTGGGAATTGCAAGGCGCGGGACGTCTCGAAGGTTGAGAACTGGAATCGAACAAATGCATGCGATTTGGCAATGCTTGTACTGATTAGAGTTGGACTGGACTGGTCTCCGGCGCTTCAGGCACTAAAATTTGGTTGTAGCTAGGGGGTGGCTACCGTGCTAAATCCAATACCGTAGTTGATTCTAACTCTTTTGAGAATGGTGCATGCATTTAACTTGTATCTAGCACGAGGTACCGGATGTACCTATGCAGAGAAGTGGAGACTCTTTCATCCCTGGTCGTTCTTATCGGACCTGTTGACACGGACCATTTCCTGGCTTTTGCCAACTTTTTCTATAAAACAACAATATCACCATCAATGACGTTAGCTTGGCCTGCATGTTACCTTAGGTACTTCACTACCAAGCTTCAGCTACCGAGTTAGCTAAGCCAGCTTGGGTATAATACGTGATATATTGATGCTATCAAGCTAACGCATGCGCAGATCAAATACTGCTGCATGCAGTAGCGAAAGGGGAGGGTAGTATTTATGATACTTGCCTCGAACCAGAGCTACCATTTGCGAAATATGTTGTTGAAGCCATATTCAGATGACTTGTAAAAACCGTCATCCCGGGGTAAGATGATGAGAAGAACTGTCGAATAGAAATTACGATGTGTTATACTAGATGCTATATTCGTCCCGATCAACCCACTGGGACCACCGTTTGCCGGGTGCCTGCGGGGGTAAAACAAGACATGGAAAAATACGCACTTGGCGATCGGCGAACCACACCGCGCTGTTCCCATCCGGTTGTCTCACGTCGTGTTTTACAGGCGATGGAGCCAAGGTTGTGTGCTCGGTCTTACACGTGTACCTACGTAAAACCCTCCGAACTCCCCACGATCCCATCAACGGTTTAATGATAATTAACAGGGGTTATACCTAGTAAAATATGGGATGTAGGTTACTTATATGGAGATTTTCAGTAGGGGAGGTTGAGATGGATGTCTTGTGGCGTGCTAAGTCTCGTGTCCGTCTGAACCGCCACAATATGGTTATGCGCGGCAAAATGCGACGGTGCAGCTCGTGTTGGTATTGTCTTGGACAAACTACGACCGTATAATGTTTTCTTTAAGGACCTAACTCAAGATTCAAGTGAGGTATATACTTATCTATAAATGTATATGGCTCTGGTACTAAATCTAGCGCTTGAGGCATTCTGTATAAAGAAATGTGATCAGTAAAGGCTCCACTTAGTCTCTTTATTGGACAAGATGTCGTGAGAAACGGTAATCTCGGTGGCCTACACTGTTGTGCATACCGGCTCTCCGGTAACATAACAGAGATATCGAAGACGGCTAAACTCTTCGTTTCACTTTGAACCCTCTGATATGAATTTTTCGTATTGATTCTGGTTGTCAGGATGTATAAACGCTTCCTCTTGAGTGACAGAACTGGAACGGTCTCGACGATAGGCTGAGTGAGCAGGCTAGAATATGTCATACCAGTCATACTTCCACATTGAAAGAACTGGGAATAAGGGCGAATGCACAAACAGGGATATCGAGTTGATATCTTTCCCGAGCTTTCCGTTATCCAATGTCCACATCACCTTCGCACCACTACCATTCAAAGCAAATGCTGCAGTGCCTAGTTTGCCAAGAATTGTTTGGAGGTTGGTCGCTCTCGGGCTCCGGGAGGATTTTATCGATGGTACGTGATGCGAGTATCTCAAAGGACCCTGGTCGTTGTCCCTAACTCCGATACGACGTACATACGTACTTTGAAAACTAGGATACTAGAAAAGGTTTGTGTAGGAGTATAAAAAACATCTAGCGATGGCAACGATGAGAAGAGGGTTTATTATGTACCTTAAGTATGTAGCCCCCGTAAGTCGAGTCTGGGGATATAGATTCATATAGTCAACTGGTACATGTAAAATTTCGGGCATCTAGATCCTCCCTAAACGATATACCTATCGGACGTACTGTTCTAATTTATTGTCTCCCATCTGCAGGTTCAAGCCACATTGATGGATTAGGAATATGCATATAAATCAGATCTCAATTGATCCTACTTATTAATCGCATTTCAACTTTCCTTCCTAATACACAAATTCAATGTTAGTTAGCATTATAAGAGAGCCATTGCCTTATATACATACCTTTATTGAAGAATTTTCAGCTCAAATTTTTTCAAATAGCTCACATAGTACAAGTAGAAGCACAGCAGTGAACACCACCGAGTTAAATGCCTGTCCCACTTCACATTCAAGAGCAACCAGACGGAACCTCGGGAGTCTCTGGGTCCATTCTTTTTCGCTACGTAAGGTACCAGTTGACCCAGGTACGTCAGATTGTGGCTGTTTGGTCCAGATGTCGTTCAAGACCCACTCTGCCAAGCTACTTTCTCTTTTAAGCCATACTGCTTAAGAGCTTAACGCGGTTTACTGTTCAATTTAAGGACATGACGCGACGAGGTGGAAGGAGTCAACTAGATATCACGGGGTTTATTCCACAGGCTCTAGCACCAGCAAGCCATCAATGGTAGTGCATAGCAAATCCCCGGATCGTCCTAGCCTTAAAACTCTACTAGATTTTCAAAGGCTTGAGACGGCTGCTATTGTTTGGCGCCTGAGGTTCGAACCTCGTCTTATCCCAACTCTTAATCAGATGGTCTCACCTTGTTCTTGCCGATGGCGACCATTAAAGCCATAGAAGCTCGGACTGTAAGTGGATATGAAATTCTTGTTGAAACCTATACCATATATGTACTAATTCTTTTAAGATACACCAAATTCAATCTGGGCAAGTCATCGTCGACTTATGCTCTGTGGTGAAAGAGCTAGTTGAGAACAGTTTGGATGCCGGGGCTACGAGTATTGGTCCGTATACTCTATGAAAAACCCCTTCGTTTCCAACACTCAATCGCTAATAGGGTATTCTATAGAGGTTCGCTTCAAGAATCAAGGTCTAGATTCCATTGAAGTCCAGGACAATGGCTCCGGTATATCAAAGGAGAATTACGAGACCCTGGCCCTGAAGCACTATACCTCTAAGCTGGCAACTTACGGTGATCTCGCTTCTCTCCAGACGTTTGGGTTCCGAGGTGAAGCTTTATCGTCTCTATGTGCTCTATCCAAGTTTACTGTAACGACCTGTTTAGCGTCGGATGCGCCGAAAGGCTCAAGGCTGGAGTTCGAAACTTCCGGAAAGCTTCGCAATACAAGCGTTGTAGCTGCTCAGAAGGGTACAACTGTGACAGTTGAGACACTTTTCCAAAACCTACCCGTCCGTCGTCGCGAGCTAGAACGGAATATCAAACGAGAGTGGAATAAAGTCATCGGCGTACTCAACCAATACGCCTGCATCCAGACGGGGCTCAAATTTTCTGTGTCTCAGCAGCCGACTAAAGGCAAGCGAATAGTCTTATTTTCTACCAAGGGGAACCAGACCACCCGGGAAAATATCGTGAACGTCTTTGGGGCGAAAACTCTGGCTGTTCTCATTCCTTTAGACCTGAAACTAGAGCTAGAACCCACAAGCGCACCGGGTCAGAAATGGAGCACGCAGGGTGCCAGTGACACCCAGGAAATTCATGTCAGAGGACATGTTTCTCGCCCTGCCCATGGAGAAGGGCGCCAAACCCCTGATAGGCAAATGTTCTTCGTAAATGGTCGCCCTTGCGGCTTACCGCAATTCGCCAAGGTATTCAACGAGGTATATAAGTCTTACAATGCCTCTCAATCACCATTTATCTTCGCCGACATCCAGCTGGACACTCACCTTTACGATGTAAATGTCAGCCCGGATAAGCGTACAATCCTTCTACACGATCAAACACGGATGCTTGACAATCTTAGAGAATCCCTAGTGGCCTTGTTTGAATCTAAGGACTACGCGCTGCCAATATCACAGCCGTCAAGTTCGAGGCAGACACTTGCCAAAAAGCCATCTCTAAGTAGAGTGAATACTCCCTTTTCTGAAGTCGGGTCGAGTTCCGTGTCTGTTGAGAAGGAACAGCGGCAGGATCTTATTTCCGTATCTCAAAATAATGAGACGGAGGGTCAAAGTGATGGTGAGGACAGATCTGGGAGTGAGTCGGTGCCAAATAACGCAATTTCAACCACATCTCTTGACCGCAATAGTCAGGGTCCCAGCTTAATTAGTCGATGGGTTGGGAGGAAATCAGAACCGCGTGCTGATACTCTTTCAACAACATCCAAAGCCCCAGAAGATGGCCACCAAGGAACTAGTGAACCCAAAGGGAGTCTCTTCGCTAAATTCGCAAGAGAATACACAAAGGACGGAGACAGCATTTCGGACGACAACGCACAAGATCCACCATTGGCTCCCGCATCGCCAGCAGAGCCTCCTAGTGAAACAATAGATTTCCATGCGCATCTAGCAGCACTAAGCACATATAGAGCGGATAATCGAGGCAGCAGTCCCGCGGATCCACCCATACCAGCTGTATCTACCTCGTCCCGCGCACCCGATGTCAGGGCTAGCAGAACCAGTTCATCCGCTCCAAGACGTCCAGAACCTGAAGTAGCTACGATTACGATAGGCAGCCATACCGTCACCAGCATTATTGGATCTCCTTCAAAGAGGCAACGAACGGGAGACTACAAGGCCCATGAGTCACCAATGAGGCAACGAGTAGCCAAAGCCGATCCCATCCCTTCATTCAAAGGTCGTTTAACGCAAATGTTCTCGGCCTCCTCACAGTCAAAGGGTCCCGAGCTAGCGCATATCGGAGTCGTCAGCAAAACAACAGATGCTTCAGATGATTCAGATGACTCTGACGCTTCTAGTGACGGGCTATTCGTAGGGAACGACGAGGACGAGCAAGAAGATGAAGACGATGTGCCTACCCAAACCGGGATCGCTCCAGGGGGCGTCATAGATGAAGATCACCCATCTCCAGAATCCGACGTTGCAAATGACCAATTACCAGATGATGAACTAACGCCTCCCACCCAACCCACTGGCAACGAGCCTCCGGGCGAAGAAGTTATGGAGACACAAGAAGATGCCGAAATGGAGGACGTCGTCGATTCTTCTCGGGATTCGACGAACGTCATCTCCGAAGAGACCGAAAAACGTACACAAAGCTTCGTAAAGGGGGGCACGAAGAAGAAGGATTTGACTATTTCCTTACTACAGACGCTGCGTACAGATGAGAAGCACATCCGAAAAAGCCTCTCGGTACATCAAAAATATCTCAATGATACCTCCTTAGCATCAGGGTCTAAGCCTGTTACAGATAGACTTGATGCAGATGACGCCGAAGAGAAGCTCTCCTTAACCATATCAAAATCCGACTTTGGAAAAATGAAGATCATAGGACAATTCAACTTAGGCTTCATCTTGGCAGTTCGCGCCGCTGAGACGGACGCAGACGACGCCGAAGAAAAGGGCGACAGAGATGATGAGCTTTTCATCATCGACCAGCACGCGACAGACGAAAAATACAACTTCGAGCGGCTACAAGCCAACACCGTCGTGCAGTCTCAAAGGCTCGTCCAGCCCAAAGCCTTAGAACTCACCGCTCTCGAGGAAGAGGTAATCAGGGAAAACCTCGACGCGCTCGAAGCGAACGGGTTTATCGTCAGCATGGACGAAAGCGGTGACCAACCCGTGGGCTCGCGCTGCGAGCTGCTCAGCCTGCCGCTAAGCCGGGAAACCACCTTCTCGCTCGCGGACCTCGAGGAGCTGATCTCCATGCTGACGGACCACCAATCCGCCTCCGCGAGCGCCATCCCCCGCCCCTCCAAAGTCCGCAAGATGTTCGCTATGCGCGCCTGCCGCAGCAGCGTTATGATCGGCAAGTCCCTTACGCTCAAGCAGATGGAGAAGCTAGTCCGCCATATGGGCGAGCTCGATAAGCCCTGGAATTGCCCCCATGGTCGTCCGACGATGCGGCATCTGTGTGGGCTCGGGGCTTGGAGCGATATGGGCTGGAGAGAGGGCGATGGGTTTGATGGGACGAGGGCGCCGGCTACGGATTGGGGCACGTATGTGAGGGAGAAGACTGAGATAGAATGATGGAAATATTTTGATTTCTCATATGGGCACTACTACCTCTACTGTTTGCATAGATGGATGCGTTATTGTTAGGCGTATGGCAATAAGTTCGCTTGTACCTAGTTTCATGGATACCCCTATACAGTAGTAGCATAACTGCCTTCACAAGAATGTACAATACGAGCATTTATTTGCAAAGACACACGAGGAGGGCTTAAGGAATCATAGGAGAATAAATTGATGCTTCCTATTGGACTTCTAGATGACCTAGTCTTTTCTAGTGGGTACCTTGTACTCGTTGACGACATTCAGCATTGGTGAGCTAACATTCACGAGCCCCCTTGTGGGTTGATATTTCAGTATTTCTCGAGCAATATCTTTGTATTGCAACCAACCCAGAACCCTAGCCTAACCTGACCAGTTCCAGTTCCTCTTACATGTGGTATCTAGTATTACATCCGTGAATCATCATCACACATCGCCTACATCTCATGAGTTCAACCAACACCTAAGCATCATCCCTAGGTATTTCCCCCTTTCCAGAACCGGAAAAATCAAAATGTACCAACTCCGACTGGCTGAAAATGACTCACCCCTTCAACCCCATTAGACCCTTAGTCCTCGTTTAGTATGCTATACCGCGAGTACCTATGGCCCGCCAGTCCTTCCTCCGCAATCTTGCCACTCACATTACGGCGCCACGTGCCTCCAGCACCACTGCCTAAGTCACCATAGTCATTGCCAGATGACACCTGCCGCGTCTTCGCGTTCGCGGTGCTGACCATAATCGGCGGCGTGGCAGGCTTCAGCTCGCCGTAGGGCTTGGAGTAGAAGTCGCCATCGGGCTGGATGGACGAGTTCCTATTCCTACCCCCGGCATTCCGACCAATCGTGCTGCGGCGCCAGAACGACGCCGTGGCCGGCTGGGGCGCGGACGCGCGTTTCTCGTCTACAATGTCCTTGCTCCCGCTCACGCTCCGCGCGTTTCCGCTCATCTCCGATAGCGCAGAAGCCGTGGAGTCGCGCTGCGCGGCGGGGCGGAACGGCGTCTTCTGGCGTCCGGCAATGGCCTCCTTGGTCGGGGTCTCAGGCTCGGGGACGGTGTGCAGCGGCACGGGATGCAGGCGTAGGGGGTTCGGGTGCATGCGGTCCTCGATGTTGATCGGGCTGCTCTGGATATCGCCGTCCTCGCCGTCTTCATCATACTCGTCGGGCCGCATCATGAACCCGCTGTTCTCGCGGTCCGAGTCATCGTCTGAATCGTCGAAGCCGTAGCGTTGGCTGAGGGCTTCGTAGCTACGCTCTTGTGGCTGCGATTGTCGCGAGCGCTCGGCGGCGTTCATGGCGCGTTGTCGTTCTTGCGTGCGGTTGATGAGCGACTCCGATGCGTACCAGGCTTCGGTGAATTTAGCTATGCGCTTGGGGGATGCGTTGATGGGGCCTTGCTGTGGGTGCGGCATGACGACGCTGCTAGGTCGCGATGAGGATGGCGATGGAACGCCGGTCTCGTGGAGTGGGACTTCGGTGTAGCTGGCGCGCTGGGCGAGGCGTGGGGTCGAGAGGCGCTTCAGATCAGCAAGGGAGCCCGCAACACTATTGCGGGGCGAGTTGCCTGGTGTGATCTGATACTGTCGGCTGGGTAGATCAGAGCGCGAGTCACGCTTCGATGAAGCGAATGAGTCTCGGGAACCGGTGCGCGTATGCATGAACGGGATGCTAGGCGGTCGGGACAGGTCCTCGTATGGGGCCCCAGAGTTGCGGTAGTTCTCAAGTGGGGTGGAAAGACGTTTCGACTCATCCGAAAGGGAGGTGTAGCTTGTTGCCACAGATGATTTATTGCGTTTGTGCTGCTTGACACGGGAAGTCAAATGGCTTTCCAGTGGGTTCATATCAGGCGGCATGTTAGCAATTCGTCGGAACATCAGGCCTAGATAGATGGAAATCCCGAGCGAGACCACGTGCATGCCTCCAGCGGTGATCAAGAGGTAGTACTCGCTCAGGACGAGAGCGTCGGTAAGCTGGGGCATTGCCGTAATAATGAGCTCCCACTGGGCACCTTGGTTCATGACCGCGAGAATTCCGAAGACGTACAGCGGTACAACGGCTAGATCCATAATGCCAGCAAACAGTTGGTACGCTGCCGACGAAGCGGGCGGTCTTGAGTTGGCAGGGCGTATGAAATGCCAGATCGCGTAGACACAGCTAAGGGCCACAACACCGGGCTGGATAATGCTGTTAGTAAGAATTGTGATTGTGAGCGGGTAGAGACCTACCGTAATTCTCATAACCCAAGAGGTAAGAGGGTCCACGTTGGTGATTAAAATCATGAGGGTGAGTAGACCACCAGCTGCAACCATCTCCAAGATGCGAAAGAATAACTGGACGTATCTCATGCATTTGATCCACCACTTGGAAGTGCTGCTCATAGGTCGAAACTGCGAGGTCCGACCAGTCGGTACCTGGTGCGCACTTGAAGCGGATTAGCTACGAGGCGCTCGTGGGTTTTATCATGTAGTGTAACTTACTCTGGATGTCGGTTGAAGGATATGAGAGGGCCATTTTGCTTCGGTTTCTTGGGTTTGGGTTCCCAGCTCGCTCTCGTTACAGCTTTGGGGTCGAATGGTTTCTCGGGTAGTCGTGAGTCTCGTCGGTCGGAGTCGTACATGTAAGGTTGTTGAACGCCCATTATCTACGAAGGCCTTGCACCGGCAAGGCTGAGAGACATTCACGATATGGAGGGTGGGCTGGATCGACAGATTGAGTGGAATGTGGTGTCTTATGACTTGCGAAGAGGTGGGAGGGTCATTGTGGGGGACTACAGTGTGTATGACGAGATGTTGTCCCCGTGTGTATCACGGATGCGCTGAAAGTGGGAACTCGGGTTTCCATGGCAACAGGCGACAGAATAAAATGATTGGGGCGTAGCTCACTAACCGATCTTACACGTCTTCTGTCACACTTCGCAATGTAGTATTCCATTGTAATTAGGGTAATTCAATGATTTGGATTGGCTAGATAATGCGATTTCATCAATTGACTTGCATTTCGTGTTTCAATGTTGTAGAATATAGAAATTGGTGTTTTGACCAGCCGATTAAATAATCGATGAACGACAGAGAACGGCGATGTCGGACTTCGGAAGACCGAGACAACGGCCAAAATTTCAATTCGACGTCATTTTGAGATCCATCAATCGCCATTCATCTTACTATCAACCTCCATAATTTCCTAATTTCTTTAGAGACGCAATGGTAATATTGCTTTCATTCTATTAAGTGGTAGCGTGTATAGATATAGATGATCTATGGCTTTTATAGCCAACTCAGCCAGGTCATGGCTTTGTGCGACCTGTCGGCGCAAAATATCTGCTTCATTCGGCACAGGAATTTCTCGTTATTCGACCGCAAGTCGACATGATCGGCCCTTCCGGGTGGCCGTAGTCGGATCCGGCCCGGCCGGCTTCTATACTGCGTACCGGGTTATGTCCAAGGTACCTAAAACAAAGGTTGATATGTACGAAGCATTACCTGTACCCTATGGTCTTGTAAGATTCGGCGTTGCGCCGGACCATCCCGAAGTTAAGGTAGGGATGATATGAATTAATCTATTTCACACCAGTTGCTAATTTCAATGAATCTAGAATTGCCAGGAAAAATTCGAAGAAGTTGCCAGTTCGCCAGATTTCACATTTATTGGAAATGTCTCTATCGGCAACGCGGGCGGTCATTTCGATGCGTGTACAATACCGCTGGCTTCTGTGATGCGTCATTACGATGCGATTGTATTTGCCTACGGCGCATCTAAGGACAAACACCTTGGGATCCCAGGAGAATCAGAGCTGCAGGGCATCTACTCTGCCCGGGAGTTCGTAGGCTGGTACAATGGTCTTCCGGAATATGTGGACTTAGCCCCAGATCTTACTAAAGGGGACGAAGCCGTCATTATTGGTCAGGGTAATGTTGCCCTTGATGTTGCCAGAATGCTTCTAGAGAACGTGGACATATTGCGAAAATCAGATATCACAGAGGCGGCGATTGAGACATTATTGAAAAGCCGCATCAAGCGAGTTCACATTGTAGGAAGAAGAGGTCCGATGCAGGTAAGTCTCTCCATTCGGGAAGAAAGCTATAATAATTAACGGTATCCGCAGGCTGCTTTTACGATTAAAGAAGTCCGGGAATTGATGAAATTGCATGGAGTTGGCTTTCATGACATTGATATGTCTCTCATCCCGGACGAGATTTCGAAGCTACCTCGAGCTCGGCGGAGGCTTATGGATATTATGGTCAAAGGCTCGAGCGCCCGCGTTGACGAGGCCCATAAGTCGTGGTCTTTAGACTTTTGTCTATCGCCAACTGAATTCCTTGGTGGACCAGACGGACGTATTGATAGCACCGTCTTTGAGCGAACATCACTTGCTTCACCCTTCGACCCATCCTCGAGCGTTACTGGCACCGGAGAGAAGATAACAATACCTTCCTCTGTAGCGTTCCGTTCCATTGGCTATAAGTCTGTTGCTCTCCCTGGATTTGACGAAGCGGGTATTTCATTCAGTGACAGGAAGGGCATTATTGAAAATGATGGGATGGGACGAGTATTCCGACTCCGAACCGATGAAAATGGGGCCGAATCTCAGGGATCGCATTTGCCAGGCGTCTACTGCGCAGGTTGGGTTAAGAGAGGCCCAACCGGCGTTATTGCCTCTACTATGGACGACGCTTTTTCTACGGCCGAGGCAATTGCCTCTGATTGGAACTCCAACGTCTCGTTCCTTAATGGAGAAAGCAGTTCTGGTTGGGAAGCCCTACGCGCGGGAGTAGAGCGTGGAAAATGCAGGGTTATCCGGTGGGATGACTGGAAGAAGATAGACAAGGCGGAAAGAGAGCGGGGTTTGTTGGTCGGAAAGGAGAGAGAAAAGTTCACGAGCACAACGGAGATGCTGTCTGCTGCAGCGAACTGAGCCAAAGATAGATACCCTCGCGGGTAATTCGATGTAATTATAAGATATACTGTACTTATATCTCATAGACCTATGAGCTCTTCAACTTTTCCGTCAATTCTGGCACCTTGTCGAATAAATCCCCAACCAATCCCACATCAGCTACCTGGAATATCGGCGCTTCAGGGTCTTTGTTAATAGCTGCAATTACCTTGCTGTCCTTCATACCCGCTAGATGTTGAATTGCGCCTGAAATGCCCACAGCCATATATAACTGAGGGGCAACAACCTTGCCGGTTTGACCAACCTGTAGACTGTTATCGGCATAACCGCTATCTACAGCGGCGCGGGAAGCTCCAACAGCAGCGTCCAGCGAATCCGCAAGCGGCAACATAATCTTATCAAATTCCTCCTTCGACTTCAAACCTCGGCCACCGGAAACCACCTTACCGGCAGTTGCTAGGTCTGGCCTGTCTGACTTGGCTAGATTTTCGGACACCCATTCCACAGAAATTTCGACGTTAGGATCAGTGCCATCCTCTACCGTTGCAGAACCACCTTGCACTTCGGCAGCGGGGAATGCGGTACCACGGATGGTAATAATCTTGACCGGATCGGTGGATTCGACAGTAGCGATAGCATTTCCGGCGTAAATCGGTCGTACAAAGGTGTTCTCATTTTCAATGGCAGTAATATCTGATATTTGTTGGGAATCGAGAAGCGCAGCGACCCGCGGCATTAAACTCTTGCCGAATGCTGTGTGACCCGCAATGATGTGTGTATAGCCACCTTTCTTGATGTTCTCGACTAATAACGGCGCGAAGTTCTCTGGTAGACCCTGAAACAGAACAATTATTAGCTACATGTAGCTAGTATTATACTCAATTGTGAAACCAAATTGATTCTAGCGTACCTTGTCGTAAGCAGCATTGTCCACTGCAATAACCTTCTCGACACCTTCCACCTTAGCCGCCTCCTCTGCAACCTGTTTAATATTGCTTCCGGCAACAAAGCCATGTATAGAACCACCGAGTTTCTTCGCGGCCGTAATTGCGCTTAAGGAACCGTGGTTGAGTTTGCCTTCGCGCTGTTCTAGGACGGCCAATGACGACAGCAATCTTCGGAGAGCCGAGGGGTTGTTGAAGGGACTCGAAAAGACTGAAGCGGAGCGTGGCAGACTGCCAACGCTTCTAAGCGCTGTTCGTCTTGCTGTGTTGAGAAGCATTGTGGTTCGTGGTCGAAGTTTGGCGATCTTCGCACAACAGAAACCAGTCAGCAACAGCGTTACTCTCGAAAGTCGAGTTTGTCTACTACTATGTATGTAGATCTAGTTACCTCGTCATAAATTCGGCTGTTCACGGCTCCCACCGAGGTAGCGCAAGATATAAGCTCGGAGCCGATGACGGATCGCTAAGTCGACTGTGGGTCTATACAGACAGGGTACGTAGCGATATGCATCATTACTAAGAAAAGCACGTGACGTTGTATATCCAAGCTTTTCCATATCGACGCTTGGACCAAGCTGGCCCTGGTCCAAGTTCTACGCTTTTTCCAGCTTGTTACTTGCTCCAGTTCCTTTCAGTCGCGCCAAATTATTCTCCAAACACGCGGTCGACCCAGTTCATCGCATCGACCAAGTCCAATGAATTGACGTCTATCAACATCCCAACAAATTGTAGAGGCGCATTTCTCAATTACATTCTTTCCGCTCGTTAATGATCCCCCCTAAACTGGGATCTACATAGTTGCGATACGTCGCGCCTTATTTTTCAACACCGATACGACGACACAATAAATTCTCCCCTTTCAGTTATCATCTACCATTAGTTCGCATCTATCCTTCACCATGGAAGGTGAACATGCCAACTATGGCTCACCAGCCAATGCAGCCACTCCAGGTAGCAACCCCATCTTAGCGCAACCGCCTTTGCAGACGGATACCTCGAGTGCGCCCCAAGTTTCCGAAGGTAAGTCAAGTTGACATACAGCTGTAATCGTAGTATCCTGTAGCCGAGTATACTAATGCGCCGATTAGATGTGCAGATGTCTGAAATTCCCCCAACTGATCCCGTAATCAAGCAAGATAGCACGACTCCTGCACCTGCTGGTACTTCAGATAACCCACTTGATGCCCCTCCTGCGCCGCCTGCTGAAACTACCCTAGCTAAGGACGATGAAGAAATGGGCGAGGCTCAGCCGGAGAACCAAGATGGACGACAACAAGACAAGGATGCCGAGGAAGCAGCCGCTAACGCCGACGGTACCGCCCAGGAAGTGAAATCCAAGGAGAGCATCGAGAATGCCGCGCGCGAACACCTCATCTCCCAAACCCACGCGATCGTCCTGCCGAGCTACAGCACCTGGTTTGACATGAATGCGGTCCATACCATCGAGCGTAAAGCTTTACCAGAGTTCTTCAACAGCCGTAACCGTAGCAAGACTCCTGCTGTATACAAGGACTACCGCGACTTCATGATCAATACGTACCGACTGAATCCCGTTGAATACCTAACCGTCACCGCCTGCCGACGGAACTTAGCCGGCGATGTTTGCGCCATCATGCGCGTCCACGCTTTTCTAGAGCAGTGGGGTTTAATCAATTACCAGGTAAATTCAGAGTTCTTCTTCCAACGATAGGGACATTATCCTAACTTATACAGGTCGATGCCGATCAACGTCCATCTCAGGTCGGCCCGCCGTTTACCGGGCATTTTCAAGTCATTTGTGATACCCCTCGTGGACTCCAACCCTGGCAACCTTCGGCTGATCCCATCGTACTCGAGGGGAAGAAGAGCCAGGATACCGACCAGAAAGCTAATGCTGCGGCGACTGCTGCAGGCGAGCGGAATCTAGAGATCGGACGAAACATATATGAGGCTAACGCAAAGGGCGCAAAGCTCAATAAGTCCGAGAACAAGACAAATGGAGACACAACCACCACCAACGGTACTACATCACCGGCAATCGATGAGAGTTTGAATAAACCCATTGTTAAGGTCCACTGCCAGAACTGTGGCGTCGACTGCACTCGAGTTTACTATCACCTTCCCGAGGGTAACTCCCCCAATAAGTCCAAGTATGACGTCTGTCCCAGCTGCTACTTGGAAGGGCGAATACCCAACAACCAGACGAATACCCAATTCGTCAAGATGGAGAACAAGACATACTCGACTGTTCTTGACCGTGATGCCCCGTGGACAGATGCTGAAATTCTCCGTCTCTTAGAAGCTTTGGAACGGTATGATGATGATTGGGCCGAGATCGCGGAACACGTAGGCACGCGGACGAGGGAGGAATGTGTCTTACAATTCCTTCAGCTTGACATCGAGGACAAGTATCTCGAGACGGAAGCGCCCATCCACGCCCCAACTGGTCTGGCTATGTTAGGGAAACATGGCGGACACCTCCCCTTCAGCCAGGCTGATAACCCTGTTATGTCCGTCATTGGATTCCTCGCTAGTCTAGCGGATCCCAAGTCAACAGCCGCGGCGGCCAAGAAGTCAGTAGAGCAGCTCCAGCAGGGCTTACGAAGCAAGATCGAAGGTAACGACGTGTCAAAAGTTAATGGCAAGGGCAAGGAGAAGGAGGGTGACTCAATGGAGATTGATGCTCACCAAGAAAGCTCAAGTACGACAACCTCTAACTTGGCCAGCATACCGCTCGCCGCTATGGGCGCGCGTGCGGGTGGTTTGGCCTCACATGAGGAACGAGAACTTACTAGACTCCTATCCGCGGCCGTGAACGTCACCCTTCAAAAGATGGAGCTGAAGTTGAAATACTTCGACGAGATGGAGGGTATTCTACAGGCGGAGCGCCGGGAACTCGAGCGAGGTAGGCAGCAACTCTTCCTCGACCGACTAGCGTTCAAGAAGAGGGTTAGAGAAACCCAGGCAGGCCTTAAGACGGCCGGTATCAACGGCGGCGACGTTAAAACCGACGGAAGTGGTCTAACATTCACGTCTGCACCATCACTAAGCTCTGTCCAACCTCTCGGCACTGACGGCAACATTAAGAGCTACGAGGCCTAATTCTGGGTGGCGGGTTTTTGTTCGTAATGAAAGGAAGAGAAGTTGGGGTTTATCGAGGCGAATCAGGCATTCTACAGGGATTTGATTGATTGACTACTACCACGGTCTGTAAGCTTCAGTAGGCGTCAAGGGACGGGGTTTTTCGCTTTCACGGAAGGGCTTGGCTTTTTTTGCTGATGCCAGACCCATAGTGTCTTCTACTATAAGGCAGTGAGTGTATCACTATGTATGCACCTACTACTACTCATAAATAGGACACGTCCCCGAGAAAAGGAAAAAAAGGATTTTCGGTTGCTATTAACTACTAGGGTGCTTTGATACGTTACAAGTGTGTCCTTTAGGTAGAGGAGCCTGGCTACGTAGATAATGCCAAGCGCTGAGTTATACCAACACGTACAATTTTACTGTTCTTAGTATTCTCTATTCACTAGATTCGTTCACTCTATTATCCCCAGCGAATTCCCACTCGCTATAGTATTCAGTATGGTCCCGCCAATTTCGAGCTGGATCTACTAGGCCCTCCTTCCTACCGGTTGGTTTCGGCTCGAGCCTGGGGCCTCTCTCGTCCGTTCCATTGTTACTTCCCCGGAGTAGAGCCCATAATCGCGCCTCTTCCCTCGCGCTGAATTGTGCATCTTGGCGTTCTGCGTCCGTCCATAGCCGCTGCTCTGCTGCTAATCGCCTACGCAGTGCGTCCCTCTCGCGTTTCGTCCCACCGTAGTTGAGGCCAACCTCAGAGTACTCTAATGCTTCGTTGAGGTCTCGCTCGATATCTTCCTTATCAACATGAGCATATATATCTTCGTCTTCGTCTCTAGGAGGTGAGTTTTTTATAGACAGATCTTCGCTTCCACTCTCGTGCTCTTGCTCAGCATCGGTTTCTAGCTCAGATGCGTCCTCGTCTGAGATTTCGTCGGAGCTGGTGTCTGGCACCGAGGGTAACTCGTTCTCGAGGTTGGGACTGTGGGGTTTGTTGCTTGGAAAGCCTAAGGCCGCTTCGACGGCGTCGTAGGACATTATGTTAAGCTCATCGTCGTAGAAGCTGCTCGCGTCATCTTCGTGTTGATCTATATTCGAAGTTGCTTCTTCCTCTTCATTCCTCTCGTCATTACTAGCTGAGGAATCAACTTCCATATCTTCACCACCCTCTTCATCCGAAACATGTTCGCCGTCCTCATCGTCCCCATTCTCATCCTCATTCTCATCGTCATATACGTCCAATCTCAGTCTCCGCGCAGCACGAGCCCAGAACTCACGGCTATTTTCAGGTAGCCTAACGGACGCCACTGCAGCTCGCACGTCCTTCGCCCGAACAATGGGTTTCGTACGGCCGCGCTTATCCCCTGCTTGTTGAACACGCACACGCGATCCAGCTTCATACAATGCTGTACTCACCAGCCGCCGTGTTACGCTAACAACCAACGAGTAAAAATCCGCAAGTGCCGTAGCCCGGATCGCAGGCGGCTCTTCAGACACGTCGTGCCAGTTTCCGTCCGGCGTTACCGATGAGTTCATGAATATTTCCTCCGAAAGCCGCAACCAATTGCGCAGAACGAACAGCTCAGCGAAGGGCGGGAGATCACTCGCATCTGCGTCTTCCACGGTAGTATTCGGATGACTCCCGCTTGGCCGACCACTCGGCTGACCAGGTTCCCGACCCTGCTGCCGCCGCCGTAGTTCCAACGCCCTCGCCAACTCCCCATCAACCAACCACCGACCCGCGCCCCACCGCCGCTGCTCAACAGCCTCCTCATGCGCCTCCTCCCGTAGCGCAAGCGAATCCCCAGCGCCCTCTAGCGCAGCACATAGCTCGGGCCCGATCTCCGCCGCGGCGGGTACATCCACCGGGCACACGACCCGGTTCTTGCTATCCCCATCGCCTCTCCTTCGACCCTCAGCTTCGTCCAGCAGCATGATGAACTGGCGGACCTCAAGCGGGCTCTTCGTTCCTACACATGCTGCAATGCCGGTGATATTGCACCGCCCTAGACGGGCTACTGCGGAGAAAAAAGCGTGTTTCTCGGCCCCGGACCAGACCACCGCCCCGAGTTGCGAGGCCGGAAGGTCGCGAGACGAGAAGTGCGGGTCCTCCCGGATGACCCCGCCAGCAGCGTCAAGGATGTCGGTGTTGAGGAGCGAGACGTAGGGTCGGTTGAAGGTGCCTTTTTGCCGTTTGAGCGGTGGGCCTCCGGGCGGCTGCTCCCGCCGCCTCTTGAGGGGGAGGTTGGGGGTGGCTCTGGTGGGGTGAGAGGGCGGGTTGTCTGAGTTGCCGCTGTTGGACGTGTATTCAGAGGCCTCTTCAGAGTCCATTTCTATATATAAAATTGGGAACTAGAAGCCCCGATGATATTGGTGGTTATATCGACCAGTTTCTAGACTCTGATAGGGGCAGGAATGTTTGGAAGGTATGTATGTATGCAACTATCCGTGGTTGTAGAGTAAGGAAGACCTTGCTCCTATCAATTGTAGACCAAGTACCATTAAGCTTTAGCGAAGTAGAAGAAAGTCGCAGTGCTAAATTTCCTTAAGACATCGAGACTCTCTATATGTGGCTCTCCCAAATCATAAGGTGTTGACTTAAGACGTTCGAGAAGTAGTACTAGAAATTCAAATGCTAGAGAAAGCTTTGCTTTGACATTCTACGCCGCCTCGGTAAGCCCTTATTTGGTATATATATACACCTAGGTACCCACAAACCCCCTTGGGGATAAGGGAGCTGGAAAACAAAGAACAATGCGAAAATGTTCCTCAATCTGAATTCTTAAGGATATTGTATAAAAAGATACTTAATGAGCGTAGTTGCTGAGTATTTGGTAGATACTAATGCATGTACTTCAGGCACACATGTGCAGATATCAGTACCACTACAACCCACATCCTCCCTAGAACATAAAACCGCCTAAATACATAGATATTCTTGAATCTGGCACGTTATGTCATGTTAAAATCTACTAGAACGAAAGCTCCAACCGGGAACTACAGCACGAGCCTCAAATCTTGTCCCAACGTCAACCTTGCCCATCACCGTGTGAGTATGCCATGACGCCTTTGTCTACAAGATGGCTACTTGCAGCAAGATCCATACGTCGATTCCTAGTTCCCAGATATCCTCTCAACAGATTTTCTGCATCGGTGACAAGCCACGCAATTGGGACCCCTTCCTTATTCCAAGGAATCCGCCTCCGTGATTACCAAGAAGAATGTATCCAATCTGTCCTAAATTCCCTGAAACAGGGCCATAAGCGACTGGGAATATCCCTAGCTACTGGCGCAGGGAAGACCGTTATATTCACCCAGCTGATCGACCGGATCAAGTCCAGCTCAAATGAAGCCAGCCAGACATTGATCTTGGCACATAGGCGAGAGCTTGTGGAACAAGCAGCTCGGCATTGTACCGCTGCCTACCCACACAAGACTGTGGAAATAGAAATGGGAAATATGCACGCATCGGGGGCTGCAGACATCACCATTGCCAGTATACAAAGTATCAACTCAGGAGACCGCATCAACAAATTCGACCCTACACGGTTTAAGCTCGTACTTGTTGACGAAGCTCATCATATAGTTGCTCCAGGGTACTTAAGGACTCTCGAGCATTTCGGTCTCGATGAGAAGAACGACGAATCACCAACGCTCGTTGGCGTGTCTGCAACATTGTCCCGAACAGATGGACTTCGGCTCGGTGCTGCAATCGATGAAATTGTGTATCATAAGGACTACGTCGACATGATAGGGGATAAGTGGCTATCAGACGTCGTCTTCACTACCGTCGAGTCCACCGCAGACATATCAAAAGTCGGAAGCGGTAATAACGGTGACTTCCAACCTCGCGAGTTATCTAGAGTGGTAAACACCGAACAAGTGAATGAAGTCACCGTTCGTAGCTGGCTGGCAAAAGCCCCTGGAAGAAAATCGACTCTGGTTTTCTGTGTGGATCTTGCACATGTTGCCGGATTGACACAGACTTTCCGACGGCACGGCATCGATGCTAGATATGTCACGGGAGAAACCCCAAAGCTCGAGAGAAGCGAACGTCTGGATGCGTTCAGGCGCCGAGAATTTCCGGTACTGGTCAATTGTGGCGTCTTTACAGAAGGAACGGATATTCCTAATATTGATTGTGTGGTACTGGCGCGGCCAACCCGTTCCCGCAATCTACTAGTGCAAATGATGGGAAGGGGTATGCGGCTTCATCCAGATAAAACTGACTGCCATATCATCGATATGGTATCAAGCTTAGCTATTGGAATAGTTACAACACCAACCTTGTTTGGTCTTGATCCATCTGAGCTGGTAGAGGGGGCATCGGTAAACGATATGCAACGTCTAAAGGGCAGTAGGGAAATCCGAGAAGAGAGGAAAGTGAGTCGCAATATCACCTTCGTCGATTATGACTCAGTCTTCGACTTGATTGCGGACACATCAGGGGAGAAGCACATTCGGTCCATCAGCCAACATGCATGGGTACAAGTTGCGCCGAACAAATGGGTGCTATCGGGCCCTCATGGGACTTATATCCGGTTGGAAAAGGACGATGCGGCAGGAGAAAACGAGGGGAAATTCGTGGCATGGGAAATTCGGGCTCTTCCCAAGGGTGTATCAAAATCACCATATGCCACACCTCGACAACTACTCAAAGCACCTACCTTCACTGATGCTGTACATGGGAGCGACAAATACGCGTCCGAAAAATATCCCCACCTCCTAATTTCAAGATATCAGCGTTGGCGCAACGGTCCACCTACGGATGGCCAGCTAAAATTCTTAAATAAGTTACGGGGTGACAAGGAGAAACTGACGGCAACGGATATCACCAAGGGAAAGGCTGCGGATATGATAACCAAGTTACGACACGGTGCCAGAGGCCGATTCGCCACGCTAGATGCTGACCGGAGGAGGAAGGAGCGGCAAGAGAGTTTAGAACAGGAGAGAGAGAAAACTATGCAGTTACGAGAAAGAGTCGCCGTGGGACCTTCACCGGTATAAGCGCGCTGCGAATTTACCTCTGCCAACCTTTCTGCTCATCTTTCTACGTGCCAAGATACCTAGATATTTATCTGGTGTTTCTACATACTCAGAGTTATGCGAATCCAAACAGAGTCAATCATTTCTAGCCTACAACAACCTTAGCAACAAAGCAACTTTGGCAGAAGATTTAGTCATGGGTTAGGATTCAATCTTATTGATCGCAAACGACGCGATTCTGAACATTGAAATATGATGCATTGGCCAGTTAGTCAAGCGCGTATCATGCTCAGGTAACTGTGTTGAATCATTCCAAAATCCGACCAACTACCTCAGCAACACTCTGCCAGGTGTTGTCCAAGGTGCACACCCTATTGTATCAATCAATTGCATTTCCGTCCTAAAATCATACAATAGAGCCAAACTCACATATTGCAATATTTCATACGCCTTGAGTAGAGTTATTTTCATACTTTGACTACATAACTCTAGTAGCGATACTTCGGTCCGCTCCCCCTTTCTCAACTATCCACGTAACATAAAAACCGAACCTACTTGACATCATGGCGAATACCGAATATGACAATGCTAGCACTGAAATACAACCCCAACTGCCTCCTTCTCCTCCTCCACCCCCCGCGCCTACTATATCTTCCCTCTACTTACCCATACCTGCAGCCCCAAGACGTTCACTGGTGCTGTGGCCCGGACTAGCGCGCCTTCTTTGCGGTACAGGTAAACAGAAGAACGGGGAAGCAAAAGCTCCAGGAGCCAAGGCCAAAGACGACGATGCGTCAAATAAATCTGATGAGGAAATTACCATGGACGCGATCGATATTTCTACCAACAACAGGGTCGGCATTTCTACCCCTTACCAGCCTGAACCTCCGCCTAGCGCAGGCCCCAATGTTCCGAACTACTTTTCCAACGTCCCTTTCGAGGATGATGTCATTGAGCTCGACAACCAACTCTCTGAACAGGATTTAATCGGTTGGGAGGAATACCCGCCTCGAACTGCTCCGCGATTCGACATTGCGGGTTCAGCAGAATCTTCTGGGAGCGGTTTGCGAGATATCGAGGAAGTCATTGATGGGCATATCAAGCAGTCTACTGCTCTCCGAGAGTGGATGGAGGAGACTCACGATAAAAGGCTATCCCTTCAAGACACCGAACTTGACAACAACGGAGAACAAAATCGCAATCAAGCTAATCTTCTAGAGATGTACAAACAGCTCTCCATCCACGCTCCCGATGAAGGTACCCGGGAGCTAGCCCAAGCCAAGGTGAAAGAAATAGACGCCTCTATTTCGCCAGATAGGAAAGCAATAATAAGCATTAACAAAGCACTCCGTAGTGAAATCCAGGATACTTATGCGGCCTTTACCGACGTTAAGAAGTGCGAAAGCCAAGCATCAGCCCGCCGCCATGCCATCGAGACCATGCATTCCAAACGGCCGAAAGAGGATCCGTCGAAAGTCAGACGCTTGCTTGGGTCAGATGGGGCGTCACCATCTACTACTGGCGTGCATCAAGACAAGCAGCTCTACTTTGTCGGTTCCCCGCCGCAGTTAAAAAAGCTGCCTTTCGACCAAGCTGTCGCCGCCGGGCTCGAGGATACCCATAACCCTCTAAAACCCCGACCTCTTCCCATACCTAATGCATCTCGTCCAAAGCCTCGTCGGCTCAAGACCCCTACTTCTGATACTCCTTTCGTTTTCGAGTCCCCCTCGAATGCATCTCTCAGTCCGCCTCCAGTCCTACCTCCTTTTTCTCGCATCCCAGACTGGTTTGAGCATATCAGATTGCCTTTGGAAGGAACAGACGTTAAAGATCAATGGAGAGACCTCCTAAAGCGTCTCGGCGGGCTCCAGAGAGCAGTTGATGAGGAGAAGCAAAGGAAGCAGAAGAAACCGACTTGGCACAAGATTTGGCACGAACCCAATCCGGCATGGCCTCACCAACATTGGCGGGAAAGTGGCGGCTGGTGGATATGCCGAGATGGACCAGACGCTTCGGAGGCCGAGAAGAATTGCCGCCCGTGTCTCAATTCACGCACGGCTGCAGAGCGTAAGCCGCAGGCAGCCGACTTGAAGGAGAGCCTTGATAAGATCATGGACGCTGTCAACGAGGCAATGGCAAAGGTCGGTAAGGAGGACAAAGCTACCGCGTTGGACATAATACGGCAAGCGCATAGCGAGCGTGATTCTGAGGATGAGTCGCGTGTGGATCGCCGACAGAGCGACGCGAATACTGACGATGTGCCTCGATACCGTCAGAACTATAGTCTCCTACGAGGCTGCGACAACAACACCGACGATGCTGGCAATGCTGGCGACGTCGACAGCGCCGACAAGTCCTAACCCTCCCTTACTACATGTACCACTACTGTATATGTAAACAGAATCTTACTTTACAGTTGACTCAGGGCTAGACGGCTAGGATAGGTTGCTTTAGGTGGATGCATTGCCGGCGTACGGGTACATCGCCGACACATGGGTTCGGCGTCCTAGTTGGCTTACTGGTGTTATGGAGTTCAGGGGGGGGGCACTACCGATGTACTACAGAGAGGCCACGGCGAACTCTGTGAAAGAATAAGGGTTCATCCCTCTCCCGTCGGCGATTGCTGGCTGCTGATTACTATGATTATACTGTATGAGATACCCACGCGAGGCTTTGCTAATGATCACTAGACGCTTTTTTCCTGATAACCTGTCCCGAATCGCTGCTTCTTCGTGAATGTATGAGTGTTTATGATCTCCCCTTTTATTATCCTTTTTTATTATCCTAAAGTCTTATATAACATATTAACGCTAGCATACGTGAATTATTTAACACAGAAAGAGTTCACGTCGTCCACAGTAGCTTATGACTCCCAGCAGAGCCCAAGTTATTGTATACCTATATATATCCAAGCTAAGAATTCAACTTAATCTATTCCATTTATACCTATATTAGAGTTTAGGGGGCCTTCGGTCTCTACCTTGATCATGAAATCTACTTCAAGATTCACAAACCCCCTTTATTTTACCTTTCCCCCTTTTCCAAAGTTTCGAGTGTGTTTTGTTCCCAGCTATTTCGCGAATACATCCCATTTAGAAGAATTTAGGAACTTATCCAGCCTTTTGAATCTTGTCTAACTAGGGATCTCGTAGGAGTCTTAGGACCTAGAGTTTCCAGTCTGTCACGTGCTTGATTTCACAGAAATTCCACCTACCTTATTATAGTGCGCTATACTCGTCTGTAGACCGCTGTAGCCCCAGTACTAATATCGTGAGCACTCTGGAGAGCAAAAACTATTAGCGTAAATAGCTCTAAAATGTGAAGAACCTGAGGCGATTACCAATTGCTTCTAAAAGCTTCCATGGAAGTAACGATATATGCACTAAGCGAGACTATTTAGGTATAAGTGTGGCATGGCGCCACAGGAAAAAAGGGAAGTGGGCTACAGTACGACCGACCATTGGCGCTAGCAGTTCGTTCCTTACCTCCGTCTCCATTATTGTGGCTAGTGGGGGAAACAGCGATGATGTATTCTGTTGAAATATGTCCGAGCTCTAATCGGAACCTTAGAATCGAATTACTAAGGTGATAAGTTGAAGCTCTCTTGACTTTCGGTAGGGCAATGGGTATTCTTCCCTAAGGCCTACTACCGTATTTTCTGTATTTTATACAGGCCAATCACCGATCCTATTCTTCTTGTTTTAGAGTAGGGATAGGTAGTAGGCTTTTTGGAGCTTGCAATTTTATTCCATATTACAGTCTACACTCCGATCCTCTCCGTTCCGTCATCAGCGCCTCCTACGAAAATTTCCTATCGGAGAGCTCCTCACGATGTTGTGTCGACAACGCTTGTCGCGACAGCTCTCAGTGAGGGCGACTTCGAGCTTCGCCTCGAGACTTCGACCTCGTTACGCCCCACGCCATTATTCTTTGAGTCCTTCCGGCCGACCGGTCGAATCTGCGCTCGCGTGCTCAAGACCGACGATAGCCTCAGAACCTACTGCCATATTAAGAGCCAGTTTTTCTACCTCAACACCTAGGAGAAAGGATAAGAAAGACAACGACTTCTTCAATGGCCCGGTAGAACCATTATCAGAGGAAGAGGCGAAAGCAAACTCAGAGAAGAAACCCGAGGAAGCTAAAGATGAAGTAGCAGAGGCTAAGAGCTCCAATGCAGACTCTCCACCGTCTGGCAAGAACAATGGCCAAGGAGAATCGCCAGATGGAAAGGGAAGCAGTGCGGCAGGAGGCGCATCGTCTGGATCAGGCAACGACGCACCTGGAGATGGTGGCCGAAGGGGCCGAAAGTCGGGAGCAGATAAGGCGCTGCAGAAACCCGTCGTCCCCGACGTCTACCCCCAGGTTATGGCCATACCTATTGCGAAACGACCTCTTTTCCCCGGATTTTATAAAGCCATTACTATTAAGGACCCGAACGTTTCTGCCGCGATCATGGAAATGATTAAGCGAGGACAACCATACGTTGGCGCATTCCTGTTCAAGGATGAGAATGCAGATGAGGATATCATTAGAGATCCGTCAGACGTTTACGACACTGGTGTCTTTGCGCAAGTTACGAGCGCATTTCCTGTACATGGAGAACAAAACAGCCTTACAGCTATTCTATACCCTCATCGTCGAATAAAGTTATCTACTTTAATACCTCCTACTACCACCGAGCCTAAGAAGACAGATACCGAAACGGAGCCTACACCCGAACCGATCCCCGCTAAGGCAGAAGAGGAACCGCAGCAGGAGAAGAAGGGGGATGTAGTCGCTAGCTTTGAAGAGAGCGCCGTGGCCCCGAAGTCAGATTCACAAACCGAGAAATATGAACCAACATCGTTCCTGCGAAAATATCCAGTCAGTCTCGTGAACGTGGAGAATCTGTCCGAAGAGCCGTTTGACCCGAAGAGCCCCGTAATTCGCGCTGTGACGAACGAGATCGTAAACGTTTTTAAGGAAGTCGCTTCTATGAACAGCTTGTTCCGAGATCAGATATCGACTTTCTCGATGAGCCAGTCCACAGGAAATGTCATGGCAGAGCCGGCGAAGTTGGCAGACTTTGCTGCGGCGGTATCTGCCGGAGAACCTGCAGAGCTACAAGAAGTTCTGGCTAGCTTGAATGTCGAAGAGCGAATGCAGAAGGCTCTAGTCGTGTTAAAGAAAGAACTCATGAATGCGCAGCTCCAATCCAAGATTACCAAGGACGTGGAGCAGAAGATCACAAAACGACAACGGGAATACTGGCTAATGGAACAGATGAAGGGCATCCGCCGTGAATTAGGCATTGAGTCTGACGGCAAGGATAAACTAGTCGAGAAGTTCAAGGAGAAGGCCGACAAGCTGGCCATGCCTGAGGCTGTCCGAAAAGTCTTTGATGACGAAATTAACAAGCTAGCCCATCTGGAACCCGCCGCATCTGAATTCAACGTCACGAGGAACTATCTGGATTGGTTGACGCAGGTTCCCTGGGGCCAGCGAAGTCCTGAAAACTTCGGAATCCAAAACGCAATGAAAGTATTGGACGAGGATCACTACGGACTTAAAGACGTCAAGGATCGCATCTTAGAGTTTATCGCTGTCGGAAAACTCCGCGGAACCGTCGAAGGCAAAATACTCTGCTTCGTTGGACCCCCCGGTGTTGGCAAGACGAGTATAGGCAAGTCGATTGCCAGGGCTCTAAATCGACAGTACTACAGATTCAGCGTAGGCGGTCTTACGGATGTAGCCGAAATTAAGGGCCATCGACGAACATATGTCGGTGCTCTTCCTGGACGAGTCATTCAAGCTTTGAAGAAATGCCAGACGGAGAACCCTCTAATATTAATCGACGAAGTTGACAAGATTGGCCGAGGCTACCAAGGCGACCCATCATCAGCTCTTCTAGAATTACTTGACCCCGAACAAAACAGCTCTTTCCTGGACCACTATATGGATGTCCCCGTTGATCTATCAAAAGTCTTGTTTGTCTGCACAGCAAATATGACCGACACTATCCCGAGACCTCTCCTAGACCGTATGGAAGTCATCAGACTTTCCGGGTACGTTTCGGATGAGAAGCGCGCTATTGCTGATAAATATCTCGCCCCTGCTGCTAAGGAACTTGCTGGCTTAAAAGAAGCGGATGTTACTCTCACGGATGATGCGATTGATGAGTTAATCAAGTCGTATTGTCGTGAGTCGGGTGTTCGAAACCTCAAGAAACAAATCGAAAAGGTCTATCGAAAGTCAGCTCTCAAGATTGTCCAGGAACTTGGAGAAGATGTGTTGCCCGAATCGGCAGCTCTAACGGATGATGGCAAGGCAGCTATGGAAGAGTCCGAAAAGGAAAAAGAGAAGGAGGACCAGGATCCCACATCAGCCGAAGCATCCGAAAAGGAGACCACGGAGAAGCCCCGTGTACCCTTAAAGGTACCTGATTCAGTTCACGTTGAGATTAACAAGGAGAACCTCAAGGATTATGTTGGTCCGCCGATTTTCACCTCGGACCGTCTGTATGACGTGACACCACCTGGTGTCGCGATGGGACTTGCGTGGACCCAACTAGGTGGTTCCGCCATGTACATCGAGTCCATTCTCCAGTCTGCATTGAGACCCAGCAGCCGTGCAGGCTTGGAAATCACAGGCAATCTCAAAACGGTGATGAAGGAATCTTCAACGATTGCCTATTCCTTTGCCAAGGCCTTTATGGCTAAGGAGTTCACGGAAAACCACTTCTTCGACAAGGCAAAGATTCACTTGCACGTACCGGAAGGGGCAGTGCAAAAGGACGGCCCATCGGCCGGTATAACCATGGCTACGTCGCTCTTATCATTGGCGTTGGAGGCTCCAGTCGACCCCACAATTGCCATGACAGGGGAGCTCACGCTGACCGGAAAAGTCCTTAGGATAGGGGGCCTACGGGAGAAGACGGTCGCGGCCAGGCGGGCAGGTTGTAAGATGATCATCTTCCCAGAAGACAATATGTCCGACTGGCTAGAATTACCAGAGGTGCGTGCTGCTAGTCACATACGATAGTCCAATGCTACGGTTCAAGCTAACATTATCATGCAGAACATCAAAGAGGGTCTTGAGGGCCGTCCAGCTAGCTGGTACAGCGAAATCTTCGACCTCGTCTTCCCCAACCTGGACAAGGAGCAGGCGAATCGATGCAAGATCTGCGAATGGAAAAAGGAGCACGACGCTAAGGCGGAGAGCGATAAGGACGAATGAGAGACGAGACGGACAAGGGAGCGACGGGTACACACTCACAGCCCCATTGTTAACCTGCATATTTTATAGACTTATAGTAATGCATTTGCGGGATTGGGCCATCAGATAGGCGTTCAGGCGGCAATACGACGACTCGACGACACGGCTTGGAGCAACCCGACCACACAACATAATCCTCACTCCTCACATACTTGAAAGCATTACACTCTGTATCATACGATCTACCTGCCCTTACCTCTTGTACAGTTAGTGGAAATCTCGACAGGTGGCAAAGCATAGCATACTACGCCTGTTTCCCCCTTTTTTCCATTGAGTTATTTTACATAGTATCAAGAGAGTAGAGAAAATTCAATGGCGGCACATGAACAAAATCTATCGTAGCCAACGTGTCAACATGCTAGTGATACACTTGAGACGTACAATGAGACCAATTCATGATGTTTCCAGTGCCAAGTGTGTTGTGTCGCTGCCGCCTTGGAAGTAGGATGGAACAAAAGTGTGCAGATACCATCTTCGTATGGGGATTAGTGTGTCTGTCATCTGTCCGTCTACCTGCAGTCTGCAGGCGGTCGCATTGAGTGTCGACATGTTCTGCATTCTACCATACTTTAGGGAGGTTCCATTGCGCACCCCACGATTGCTGGGGGCCAAGTCAAGTGAAGTCAAGTTGCATTATTCAGCTCGAGGCAGAATTGGGCTCCGAACTTACATACATACAGTAAGAAGTCAATTCCACTTCTGCAAACGTTTGTTTGACTTTTTTTTTTCTATGTCATGGGGTAATACGCCCACGTCGGAATTAATGCTGACCACCTGCGCGGCCAACTGTGAGATCATGGATTACGTGCCTAAAAGCCCGACCCGAACCTCCATTACCCTGCCTGAAGACGGACGAGGGAGGCTTGCTTGCTTGGTTATCTTCTCGCTTCCTCTGCCGGGTCGTAAGGTTCTTTTGCTGGGCGTAGCTATATGTACGTACGTCTATATGCTAAGCTAAGAATGAAGTATGTTTGTATATTTGTACTAGATATGCAATATGACTTGGAGTAATTAATAATCGGCCAGGGGGGTTGGTAGTGGTGGTGCTTCGCGAAGCCCACGACCAGCAATCAATCGATTCATTGGAGACAAGGCGAAGTCAGCCACGGGAGCCAATGCAGGGCGAGATGCTATGATCTCCCCAGGGCATCTCCATGCGAGCCTGTGCAGTATACTAAGACAATGCTTAGGAACATGTAATATATGTATGCCATGCTATGCTATGCTATGCAGTAGGTATTGTACCTACCGCGTAGATCCTCATCCTCCTGTCTCTGAATTCTAATTACATATGTAATGATGGGAAAATGGAGGGAATTGATGATGTTTGTCGCATCGTGATCAGTAAGGTCCCGGAGTGATAGGCGGCTCGGTGCTGGTGCGTGAAAAGCGATTCGCGAATTGGAATCACCGAAACGGAGAAGAGATCTTACAGGACAACAACCATGCATGCAAAGATATGTGTATTGGGTGACCTACCTTCCCTTGACTTCCCTTGATGGACAAGCGGCATTGGTTGCCAGTTGTCCGAAGCAGCAGCCTCGCTTTTCTCGGTTTTCTGTTTGTGTTGTCTCTAAACTGCCTACATACGTTGCTTATACCTAGTAGAGCTATCGCATGTATCGCTGCCCAATTCTCATCACCCCCTTCCCCCCGGTGACGATAGTAGTAGTCTACCTACTCTACTTTAGTTTCAGTCGCGTGGTTCCAACGGCTAGCTAAGTAGTAGCGCGGTCTTAGATTGGGTAGCATTCGGAAAGGCAGGTGAGAGAATTGGCAATAGGATATATCGAATGGCTCTTAAGAATCGCGGGTTGGATCGAGCGGGAATCTTGGCTTGGGCCAGCCCTAAACTGTGATCTAGCGTAGGCTGACGACATTCCCTCCCCCGGGACAACGCATCACGGCGTTTAATCGGCAGGGGTATAGGTATAGGAAGTAAAAGGAACAACTGAACATCGACTTTCCTTTCGAAGACTGTTCCGACTTATAAGTCTCGCAGCTCTCATGTAGGTCTATGAACTAGCGTGGCCGGACCAGTTCGTCTATCCCCAAGGTCCGCTTTATTTCACACGTCATCCCCTTTTATTATTTTGGATATATTTTCATCTATACTAACCAGACATCTGGTACAACGCCGATGATGTACTTTGGTCGAGCCATGCGTCTACTAGCACTAGTTTTTTTAGGCACAGAGAGGCGCTGTACTCCACATGATCAATTGGGGATGTCGACAAGCAGATAGCTCTAGAGCTGTTCTAAGGTTGTTGCATTAGTCTCGGCCCGGGTTCGCGGCGGACAATGCTATTCTACTTTTGTGACCTGTCAAGATTTTCGAGCCTGGAAGATCCTGGGAGTCAGATACTAATCTGGGGAACTAGTAGTTAGCCATTCAATGTTGCTCAGGCACTTTACCAAAGGTGTATCAACATGGTCATTATAGGAAATATATAGTCTTTTTTTCCAAGCCATATAGCTCCAGTAGAGGTAAAGATTTGTCGCCGCGTAAAGTCGGTGAGCCCAATGCGATAGCGGTGTGAGTCTATGTTACATATAGGATGGGTTCATCCTTCAACGGCTCCACGTGTAAGTGAAGTCATACCAATATCCTATGCGGTTGGTAACTCGTCAATTCTACAACAAGCTACTTTGCATGGGGTTATTAATGGTATTGATGACATAGGCATAGAAACACGTTCTTACCTACATGCTAGAGGACCGACTGGGATGACTAGGATATTGCAGAAGGGGTCCAAGACTCTTGGGTATCAATATCACTTTATGTAGTCGCTCGAATTCTTACAAGACAAATTCGGCGGTGATGTACATGAGATAGTCACGAGGGAACTTGGATTGTACGTGTTTCTTTCGATTCGATTTCTTCCTGAGGTCTTCCCCCCTATCCCGCTATCCCGTTATTCCTATTCCCTTATCCAGGAATTCGACCCAGACACCCCTCATTTGGGGACCAACCACTAGCATCTCTGTACAACACATCAATGAATCATCCTGATTTTCCCGACTTGGTTCGATGGCCTAGCCTAGCAAGACCCCCCACCAAAGGACCAAACGGAAAAGGGACCACGGCGGCACGGCCGATGAAGACAGACACAGACATGAGACGAGGTTTGATTGTCGAACCTGAATTGGAAAAAAGAAAGCCCCTCGAAGGACCCCCGAGGCCCCTCCACCACTTGACTTTATTACGCATAGGCCGTATTTTTTATAGTCGATACTCCACAACCACACAACCTTGCCGAGCTTGCAGAGCTTGCATGCTACGTCTTACGACCCAGCGCGTATGAGTTCACGTTCTCTCTTTTTTTGCCATTGAACTAGCATCGGATAGGTCCCGAGTTATATACACCCACAATTGATAAGAGACGACGAGGACGAAACGAATTAGAATAGGAGGGAATTGGAATTCGGAATGGACAAATCAAGTAGACAGATTACCTATATGTTCGACTACATCAATGATGTATCCAATGTATGTACATGTAAATACAATTAAACGATCAATTAAATCCAATACAGCCCCGCGAGATCATCGAAGAAAAAAGCTAAGCCAAGCGAAGCCAAACGGGACCCTAGCCCGATACTACCCTGGCCCATGGCGAAAAGGGAACTCGCTGGCAGCTTAAGCTAATACTCACTCGGGGTTGGTGGGGAGTAGTAGCAGTAGTAGGGGTAGGTAGGGTTGGTCTTAACTAGGATAATCCACGCTTACAAGGGTTCTATGCCTACCTCCTCAAGTGCTGTGCTTCAATCTGTGCTGCGTTGTTCGTCGCGGAACAGCTGTACAACTGTACAATTAACCCCCCATAGCGTCCATAGCGTCCGTAGGTAGCCCTGTACATACCCTCCCACAACTCCTCCTCCGTTACGTAGGAATGGGAAGGGGAAGGTACAACGTCGATACCATACTCGATAGTGATAGTCCTGTATTTTTTCGTAGAACTCGGCCCGCCTCCAATTTCTATATTCGCTCACTGTTCGAAAATTTCTTCCAATTCATCATCCACTCACCCATTCCCAATCCCAATCTTCCAGTGTCACCTTCAAATGGCTATACCGTCCTGTACCCCGAAAGCGGAGTTCTCCAGGATAACTTCTGCCTGCATATCTCCTGCATCCCGTCTACGCAGACAAGCCGCAGCTAGACGCATTGAGATCATACATGACCCTTAAAAAAAGAGACAAACCGAGAGGACACGCGCGCGCACACTTTACCTTGCCCATGTCGGCATATCTGAGCCACCATTGTCGCCAATTACCAATAAGGTCTTGACAGCCTCGTCGCTGAGACTACGTTCCGCTTCTTAATCCCCCGACGTTGGGTCTGCCTGCATCTGAGCCGGCATGATCAATTTCCTCCACTATACCTTATTATATCTCGCATAGATACATCATCGGGGCTATCTCTGGTCAGGCCCGTCCTTGCCTTGCCTATTACCATCCTCCTCCTAGCCCTTAAATAATTATTGCTGAGTTGTCCTGCCTTCGACTTCAGCATACCCAAATTTCCGATTCGCTTGGAACTGGGGAACCCTCGAGCTAGAGCCTCAATTGCCACGATACCGCGTTCCTTCTGTCGCATAGCTCGCCCCGCTGGTCTTGGTCGCGGATCTATCACGGCGCTTCGTCTCATCAGTGGACGGGTCTCAATTCCTTCTCCGAATATTGAAATTGTCAAAAGAGACCGGGTCCATGAAGATAGAACGATAGCGCTCGTTTTGTATCAATTCCGCCGCCATGGCAGCAACCGCAGATCTCCCGCTCCATGACCCCCCTCCTTCGGACGCTGGTAGACTGGCTACTATATTCAAGAAGATCCTTGGAAAGGACAGCTCAGTACCCTCCTCGCCAACGCATGCCCAAGAACCCAGGACATCTCTAGATTCCTCGCCCGGCTCGGGTTTGATGCGGAGGGTCTCGAGGAAAGTGGTTCCGGGGTTGCCCCGCGCTAAGACTTTTAAGAGGCAACAGTCCGAGGTGAGGGAGAAGCTCGAAGCCATACAACCTACGTCAGCGGAACGCAGGGCTGTTTCTGTCGATAGGCGATTACGTTCTCAACGTAGCATCTCCCGAGTGAACCAACACCTCCCGCGCGCCAGTGCGCCCGACTTCCTCGATGACACACAATCCCCCCTGAGTCCTTCTACCGTGGTATCCCAGCAGGTGACGTCGGCACCTCAAAGTACCCTTGATGAGAAGCAATTCTTAAGTTTCCAAGACGTCGGCAGTGTCAACAGTGCCAGTATAGATAGGGACCAACATGAGTCATTCGGCCCGGCACCTAGCTATACCGAAGCCTTATCGCCGCCTATGGATGTTCATATGGATGTGCAGTCTACTACGACATCCCAGTATGACGCGATGATCAATGATGAGCTAGAACGGAAATGGATCCTGAATCTGAGTATGCATTTTCGAGATAAATCTAGGAGGGAAAAGTTTTTCGTCACTTATCGCGAAGATGAATACGTATGGAGACGGGTGACCATCTCCCTCGATTATCGAAATGCTCCGGACGATTCCCTTGAGAAGGATCTACTTCACATCAAGTTCCAAAGAGAAAAGAGCGCAAAGATCTATGAAGCTATACGTGAAAGTCTCCAAGACATCCAATTCTACAATACAGTAACCAATCTCAAGTTGCAGACGACAGATGGAAGGTTGCACGTGCATGTAGTGGAAGATGTTAACGTATGTTGTCCTTTTATTTCCCTGAGACGTCAACTTGGTACTGATGCAATGCTTCCCGTAGGAGATCATTAACTACCCTACCGTTCGCATGATTCAGCATCTCAAATGTCGACGTGTAAGGGAGGGAGATCTAGTATTCGACTCTCACATGTCAGGCTTCGTCTATAAGGTCCGCGTTGCTGGGCAGACGCTCATTAAGAAAGAAATTCCAGGTCCGGACACAGTCGATGAGTTTCTATACGAAGTTAACGCTCTCAATTCGTTGCGGTTCTCCCGAAATGTTATCGAATTCTATGGCGTGGTAGTCGACAACGAGGACGAGTTTGTTAAGGGCCTTCTCATCAATTTCGCTGAGAAAGGTGCGCTCATAGACGTGATCTATGATTCCCAAGAAGAGGGCAATTTCTTACCCTGGCCCCTTCGAGAGAAGTGGGCGAGGCAAATTGTCCAGGGTCTATCGGACGTCCACGAGGCTGGGTTCGTACAAGGTGACCTTACACTTTCCAACATTGTCATCGATCATGAGGACAATGCGAAGATAATAGACATCAACAGACGAGGCTGCCCCGTGGGCTGGGAGCCTCCGGAGGCAACTCCACTCATCGACAGCAACCAGCGGATTTCCATGTATATTGGTGTAAAATCTGACCTTTATCAGTTAGGAATGGTGTTGTGGGCGCTTGCGACGTTAGAAGATGAGCCAGAAGCCCATCGACGTCCACTTCGTTTAGATCCCGAGATCGACGTCCCGGGGTGGTATCGCAGAATGGTGGAGTATTGCTTGCACGATGATCCACGTGTCCGACAACAGGCCACCGTACTACTGGGCCTATTCCCCCAATATACGTTGGACGACGATATGCCTTCGATTTCTGTCGAAGATGAGTTCTCTCTACGAGAATATACGGTGGATAGATTCCGAAGTAACGGCCATTCACAACTCAAAACCGTCCAACCCCGGGACGCCTGGCCATATGATCCGTTTGGTACTGCGCATGCTACACCACCTGACTTCCCCGACGAAGCGGAGCAGTATCCGTCGAGAGGACGATCCCCAGCCAGATCATTGCCGGGTAATCACGGCCCGTATAACCCGCTGTATAGTGATCGGCGCGACACATGGCCCAACGATACTTTAAACCTAGCTACTGACGACACGAGGTTGGGGGATGAAGAGAGGGCCGAGACTCCTCGAAAAACGCAGGTGCCGGCAGATATAGTAGCGAATTTAGAACGAGACTTGAACCAATTAGAGGCCGAACACGAACAGGAACGGAAACGGGAACAGGAGCAGGGCGCGGCAACTAGTGGTGAGAACCAGACGAGCCGAGCCGCATCCCCAACTGGCGCCGACAGAGCGCCCGAAGCAACCGAAGAGAAGGAGGAACCAGCATTGCCTCAAGCCGACCAGGGTACAACAGCTGTCACTTCCGGTGATGGCCCAACTACAACATCCACTCTGGGTGAGAATCCGACTTCCGAACATACGAAACCCGAGTCGAGTGACAAGGTTTTGAGCCAGCACGAAGTGTCACAAACTGACGAGCCAAGGGACGTGGGTACGGTCCTGGGTTCGACGCCTGTCCAAACTCAAGAGGCCGTTCAGCCGCCAACAGATACGGATGGAAACACCGAGCAACTCGACGACTATACAGACGACAGCAGAGGAGACGACACGCCGACGCGATCAACAGAAGCGCCGCTGTTAATGAATACAGAATCTCCACCTAGAAACGTACACGTACCAGCTGATTTGATGGGCGTCGGATCGAGTTACGAAAATAACGAGGAATATCGGAAAGGAGCCTTCTCAGATGAAGATCTGGGACTCTCTACGGTAGCTACGCCGCTGGATGTATCGTCCTAAGCCTGAGAGGGTTGTTATTGAGACGTACACACATGCGTAAGTAGCTGCCGGTGTACATACATATAACAGCAACGGCGCGCGGAGTTCAATAATGCATACGCGACTTCAGGGAGGTTGGTTGGTATTTAGGAGTATCGGGATTTTTCATGGATATTTTGCCAGACTTATCTATCATCTACTTTGTCTATGTCGGCATGGCGGCGCGAAACGGACGAAAATATGTGTGTATAACTAGATGCATCACTACCACTACCACTACCATATTGTCCCACTTACCTACCTACTTATACTTACGATATTTAATGTATGAGGATATATACGAATGAATTGCTATAGCGATGATGAGATAGCAATGAGATCTTGGTGCTTGGATTGTTGAAGGGGATAAATACCAGTACCTTGAAAATATAAGATTTGGCTAAGTTTGGATTGAACTTGGACATATAAAAGTGTGTTATCAGCTTATATAGCATCATTGGCCATAGCCAATATATGAATTCCCGATATTAGTTTATCGTAATCTACACTTGCTCAAATATCATAGCTTGGGAATCCTGGATTTCTTCTCTGAGTGTACCTGGTTTGATAATTATGAGGTTGGTTGTGGGTCCGGTACAGTGCGGTTGCCCAGTGGATTCCAGAAGGCACTGTACCCTAGGCACTGTGCCCCAGGATTCCATAATCCTAGATTACTATTACTTTGATCGTAGACTCAGACCTAGACTTAGATCTTAATCATACAACAAGGCTTAGTATTACGATAACTGATTCGCTTGGATTCTTCTTATGACTAGATCATTAGAGGAGCCCTGAATCCCATCGTGACTTAGCCCAGCCAAGAAGCACATGGTGCTGTACGTTCTGGTCAGGGCGATCAGTCGATGGTATATGAGGTGGTTCGATAGTGGTGCGAGGTGAGGATCTCAACAATAGGCATTTCAAAGTTGATTATATCGACAGAGCCTTACTACATTTATGAGTGGCACTGTCTGATATTAGGTTCCATATGTTGAATTGTTGGATTAGCTGATAGCTCACTGCTCGTTCGATTTCTTCTCGTCGTCGTGGCTAAACGTCCTTCATTTTCTAGTGACTAGGATGAGGCGGCGGTCAAGATAGAAGTATGAGTGACGTAATGGTCAGCTTGGGGTAGTGACTACATGTGTATGAGTTGAGGGCATTCGTCATAGTCGAGCTGTTTTCGCCACGAACTTGACGACGATGGATTGATTACTTGGCAAGCTAGTAGTTATTAGCCTTCGCCCGTTGTCACCTTGAGAACATCTCGAAGTATGGATTTATAACAGTATCTCTATTGCATCCATGAGATTGCTCCGAAGCGAAATGCGCTCCAACTCAGACCTACATACCTACTAGGTAGGTAGTTAAAATGGTCGTTACCACAGAACTAAGCGAGTGTAGATGATATTACTATTGATTACTCAGATGGAAATTCGATAAGACTGGAAAGTAGTTAAACTGGGTGGACTTAGACTTTTACAATTGCTAACTAGGTGCAGCCTATATAGATCAAGAAATTCATATTCACTAATTATAATTACTCTCAATGAACTCTAACAAAGAGAAGATATGGACTGATACTATTACTATCGATCTATAGAAGTGAGACTGTGAGATTATCGAAAAGAGGCTCAGCAGGATGACCTTGCCGCTGGGTACGGGGCGCATAGGCGTGGTAAGTGGCGTTTTCTCACTTGTCCAATCAAGCCCGTGGGAAAGGGTTTAAGGTTGTTCTAGAAGGTGTGGGGCCATGTGGCAACGGTAAGCCGTGCGATCGTGGAGCACTTGAGCGGTTTCAAGTTTCTCGCTCCCGGCGCCCCACTCCTTGACGAATGATAGGTGCGATTTTCTTTCCCTTCACGTTTGTTGGGGAGAAGAGGGATTTTAATGTGGAGAATGGAGTACGTAAGTATCCGCATCTATGATAATACATGGAATATTTTGCCCATACGGGATTCTTGCCTCGGCCTTGTGGGCAAGAGATCATCGTGGCCTCGACTGGGAGATCTGTGAAGCCTAGGCTGTCGTGGCTGTTAGTAGCTGTCTCCTATATTAGTTGAGTTGTGACAATGGCACGGTCGCTAGATGGTGTAGCCTTATATGTGGAAAGGGGCTGAATGGCTTATGTCAAAGAGTTTTCCGTGTCACCACATGTGTAAGTAGGTAGGGCTCCTAGTTCATGCAAGGGCAGCTAAGAATATTTTCAACTACCTTCCTACATGAGATAGCTTTTGTGGTATACCGGGCTATAGCTTCAATATTGCAACATGCTAGACGTGGCCATAGGAATCATTATCAGCATATACCGAGGTATATCCAAATACGGACTGACTCACTTAGCTTAGCGAGGTCTGTATCTTGAAGAATGTCTCTGAATCCTGTAAAATTCAAAATCATTTTTCATTGACGAGGTACATCGGTATTCAAGGTCATGTAGGTATGCGTGGTATGTAAGGTACATATATAAGAGCATCCCGGTAATGAACGGTGCCCTGTTTAATAATACCTAAAACGGAAAGACCCTTGAATATTTCGAGCTTCTGATTGGATAAAACACTTGCGGCTTCGAAACCGCCACCTTGATCTTTTCCCCAACAATTCAACAAATTTCAGACAACATGAAAGGATGCGCGCGGGAAGTCGCTTACGATTTGCCAGCGCCCAAGTTTATGGAATGTAACTTCGGTAGGCTGAAGTATCTATAAGGTACTTGGGTAGGACATGACCTGGGAACTCACAGACATTTTGGACCGGGCATGTGTCAACTTTTTACACCAAATTACACTAAATACCTAATTGAAACAGCTTCTTCCCTTCCAGCCGCCAACCCCAAGCATTCCTCTGGACCTATCAGATACAATCAGATACAATAGGATTCAAGACAAGAAAGGACTACGTACAGTAGTAACCTTGGAAGCTCGTAACTTGGGCGTCATCTTTAATTATCCTCGGCTTTGACATGCCGGTTTCCACCGTCTTCGTTTCTCAAAAAGTGGTGATTGTATAACGACTCCTTATAGAAAAGTGTTTCCAACTGAACAGTTGAGCAAACCATCGGCCGACCATCAGCCGTTTTAGTCAACAACAACTTCTCTGAAATAACCAAAACGGATTCCCACCAAGGTGCTACACCGCTTTAAGCTCAAAGACGGGTTAAGCAAGACTTCGGCGGCAAAGTTCCCTCTTTGTACCAACATAGCCTTCCGGTAACCATCTAGACTGGGCTGACTGGGTTCGGACTGGGTCTCGATACGTCCAGTATACCTTCCCGCCACCCTTCCAACCATCCACCCGTCCACCCGACCACAGGGGACGTAGACAGTTGCAGGGTCCGCTGGGATTCGCAGGGTTGTATGTCCCACCCATTCGCCCCATACCCACTTCTGCATAACGTACCTAGCATAGAAACCTTTCACTCCCGCCAAATAAATATTATAATACATCTGCCTGGGACTACTAGGTTCCCTTCTCTTTTTGCTTCTCCTCAACCTCGTCGTTCGCCCTACCAAAAGAGTCTTTCGTCGATAGTAAGGGCCCTGCTGATACAACCTATATCGACCGTATAGTTTCAGCGCCGATTTACACCATGGCCTCTGCCACGACGGAAGCCTCTGGCCCCGTGGCCGCCTCGGCCTTCCCTGACGGCACCAAGGACTACAAGCCGTTGCGGTCCTCCAAGTACGACTTGAAGAAACCGCATATCACCGAGTTCCCCATCACTTGGGATAACTGGTACAAGCATGTTAACTGGCTTAACACCACCTTCATTATCTTCGTTCCTTTGATGGGTATGATCGCCGCCTACTGGACTCCTCTTCACCCCAAGACGGCAATCTTCGCTGTAATCTACTACTTCAACTCCGGTCTTGGAATAACAGCTGGTATGTATAAACGATTCGGCCTCAAACGATCATGAAAACTAATAATTTGTAGGTTACCACCGACTTTGGGCTCACAGTTCGTACAAGGCGTCGCTCCCTATCAAGATCTACCTGGCTGCTATGGGTGCTGCTGCTGTTGAGGGTTCCATTCGGTGGTGGTCGAGGGATCACCGTGCCCACCATCGTTATACCGATACCGAGAAAGACCCCTACTCCGTTCGAAAGGGCCTCCTGTACTCCCACATCGGCTGGATGGTCATGAAGCAGAACCCCAAGCGCATTGGCCGAACCGATATCTCGGATCTGAACGATGATCCCGTTGTTGTCTGGCAGCACACTCACTTCATCAAGTGTGTGATTACCATGGCCCTGATTGTTCCCACTCTGGTCTGTGGTCTCGGCTGGGGTGACTGGTGGGGTGGATACATTTACGCTGGCATTCTCCGAATTTGCTTCGTCCAGCAGGCTACTTTCTGTGTCAACTCTCTCGCCCACTGGCTCGGTGACCAGCCTTTCGATGACCGAAATTCTCCTCGTGACCACGTCATCACTGCTCTCGTGACTCTCGGTGAGGGCTACCACAACTTCCACCACGAGTTTCCCTCCGACTACCGCAATGCTATTGAATGGTGGCAGTATGACCCTACCAAGTGGTCTATCTGGACCTGGAAGAAGCTTGGCCTCGCCTCCGACCTTAAGCAATTCCGACAGAACGAAATCGAGAAGGGCCGTATCCAGCAGATCCAGAAGAAGATTGACCAAAAGCGAGCCAAACTTGACTGGGGTGTACCTCTGGAGCAACTCCCCGTCATTGACTGGGATGACTACGTTGCTGAGGCCAAGAGCGGCAAGGGTCTTGTTGCTATTGCTGGTGTCATTCACGATGTAACCGATTTCATCAAGGACCACCCTGGTGGCAAGGCTCTTATCTCATCCGCCATTGGAAAGGACGCCACTGCTATTTTCAACGGTGGTGTCTACGAGCACTCGAACGCCGCCCACAACCTTCTGTCAACCATGCGTGTCGGTGTTCTCCGAGGTGGCTGTGAAGTCGAGATCTGGAAGCGAGCCCACATGGAGAACAGCAAGGATGGTTCCTTTGCTACCGACTCGTCCGGCCAGCGCATTGTCCGCGCCGGTGACCAAGTCACGAGAATCGCGAAGCCTCTTGCCGGTGCCAATGCGGCTTAATTTACTGGCGTGTCGGGATTCAACGATACATTCTAATTCGAGGGATGATAATGACTGCTACGGTACCTACTCGTGGTATCCGTGGGCCCAACACTTGGTTGGCTTGATGATAAAAAAATTGGTGTGTACATAACAAGACAGCACGGCGCGAAACTACAGCATGTTGAGGCAACTCGTCCTCCGGCGTTTGGTTTGAAAGGGGGTCCATTACTTTGCAACTCGGTGGGCGTTGGCGTATCACTTATGACAGAATGTTAGCAAGTATGGACTGGCTATGAGAAAAAGAAACCCCATATAGTCGAAATCGAATACCACAGATTGATTCGAAATATTGTTATCTGCCTTAGTGATATGTGACCTAAGATTTTGTGTAATTGTGATTAAATACGTGATTTCTGATAGCTACTAAGGTTAAATAATTGGCGGATATGCCAACGAAGCTCTATGCTCTATTCAAAACATTATAGTCGTTGTGAGATATGATAACAGTCTGTATTGAAGATACCGAGGATACCGAGGGCTTCTCATCCCCTCACATCGTGTCTCACCTTTCGTTCCATGATGGGTTCTAGGTAGTATTCTCATCACCGTCTCAATCAACATCCCCAACGCAAAGTATATTCAGGCCGCGTAGTCAAATCCCATGACTCCCAATCGTTCTTATTTCCATACTCTCTCCGTCCTACATGTGTGTATGTTTTATCTACGCATCTCCGCGCAGACGCAAAACAAAGCAAATTTAGCTATATTCCCATTGGACATTTAGCTAGTTGATGTGACTAACATGCGTCCTACCTTTCCTTACCTACACATGATAGACCTACCAGAGATACGTAATTATGTGTGCATTTACTTGCATATGTGCCTCGGCAGATCTGCGAGGCAGTCATAAAACCCCTTGCCTATGCCTCCATAATGTACTAAGATCCTGTGTCAAGAATGTGGAGTTGACCACCGTAGACGGCAATCTTCCTCTCGGCCGAAGCAGGCGCCTAGCTAGTTGGCTGGGCTGGGCTCTTCTCCCCAACAGGTGGGCGAGGTCCCAGTTTCGCCAACTATTACTTGGATAAGGTACCCATTTGCTTGTCTACAGGTTACTTTACGGAATACTTCCTGTAATGGGCATATTGTAAATACGTGGTGTGTCAACACAATTATAGCGAATACCGCAAGCACAAGTCCGGAAGATATCCGATTTCATGAATTCATTCGTGCTCCCTTTTTCAGGAGATGCGGTGTAGTATAGCTAAAATACATGTCTCAAGTAATCGAGATCATGAAGAAAAGATTACGCCTCCCCCCGTCCGCATGCAGGTAATCAAGCCATGAACCGTGGACTGGACCACGAAAACTCATCTCGTCTATCTGGGAAACCAAATTCCCCTTATGATTGGTTACCCCGTCTTGGTATCGAGCTTCACTGACTATGAGGTAGAGGCAAGTCATCGCAAATAACATCGTTCCCCTAACCTGTTCCACACTGGAACATCACTAAACCATACCTGCCCATCCCCCCTTTCCATCCCTAGGCCAGTCCTATGCGAGCCATATCCATCTCGCGAGAGTATGTTGATCTTTATATCTGGGCCCATGGATCTAAGGATGATGCCCAAATCGATGTGTGTGTGAGAAAGAAGAAATCGGCAACTCGCTTTTCAGCAGAGGTCCGAAGAGAAGGGAACCGAAACGCCTTGTGTAAATGCAACGCAGATTAACCGCCCATTAACATCTCGTCATCCCACCGGAAGAACGCCACCATGCACCCAAGTAGAGTATAGGGTATGAATAAAGTATAGTGAGGACGGTCACTATTTGAAGAGACTTCGCAGGTCCATGAGTTTTTGTTTTGCCGCCTCCGCCTTATCCATTACTCGGCTTCTATCCATGCTGAGACTGGCAAGCTTCTTCTTCTTGTCTTGAAGCTCGAGCATCTTCTCTTCGATGCTGTTTCGCATGATATATCGAACGGTACGGACGGGTCTCTTTTGCCCGAGTCGGTGCACACGGTCGACAGCTTGTGCTTCCGCTGCTGGATTATATTGAGGCTCCATCACGTAGACGTAATTTCCAGCTGTGAGGTTCAGGCCGAGACCACCTGCCATAATGGACACCAGTATGACATGAACTGAATCGTCTTCACGGAACGCGTCCATGGAAGCAGTTCGGGCATGACGACCCATCTTACCATCGAGACGAGTATATCGAATACCGGCATTATCCAGTGCGATTTGAATTAGGTCAAGATGAGCTGTCCAAGCGGAGAAAACGACAGATTTGAATGGCGGCTCGTCAGGTTGAGCCTCACTATCAGCTTTAGCCTTCAGGAGGTCCTCGAGCAGAGCACGGGTTTTCGTATGAGGGCCCGCGTACCCGGAGTAAGCGTCTTTAGTCCTGACTTTTGCCTCGTGTTTACGTGAATGATTATGTCCTTCGTGTTCGACTTCCGCCTTGCTCTTCCGAATTTCGTTGTAGGCGAAACGGACGTGGGCCTGGCATACGGGGCATGTCCCTGTAAAATTATTGCCCACTTCTTCTTTCCAAACTGTGATGCAAGTAGGACAAAGAAGATGGAAACAAGGCGTCATATAGCCTAGGATATGATCCTCGCCCTCCGATGCAATATCTGCACCGTCATTTGAGCCGATCTTTCGCTGGCAGGATATGCACAGGTCGGAGTTGGTCTCTTGCATTAGCTGAAAAGCATCATAGGCTTTTGATTCTGACATGGCTCGCCTGCCATTGTCCTCGTCGTCCTCGTCGCTATCGAGATCGATTGCGGACTCTTGTGTCATGCCTTGCACCGCTTCCAGATCCTCATCGCTGAGTAGGTCTCGGCCGTGTGCAGAGATGAGACGAAGTCTAAGAATGGATTGGAGAATGTGAATGTAGACCCTACCGCCAATCACTTTCTCGCGGCCTGCTGCCAAGACTTGCACCTTATCCTGCGCGTTCTTTTCGAATACCTGGTAAAGCTTGAGCTCGGTGGGAGAGAAATCGAGCCGTACAATCTCGTCCGTCCTGGGCGGAAGATCGATCTTGTCCTTTAGACGCCTGAGAGTAACACTATCCACGAGAATGCGGAGTTTAGGTACAATCTCGGGGTCGCAAACTTTGAAGGGAGCAGTGATATACTGGGTAAACTTGCTCTTTTCGTCAAAAGGTTTCAGGCGAAGAAAAGCAAGTAGTGCTGCTAGATCATCTAATTTGTTTTGGACAGGTGTACCCGTGACTGCCCAGCGGCGGCTAGCTTGCAGGCGACAGATGGCCTTGAATTGGAGTGTAGTCTGTTCACGAATCATGTGGGCTTCGTCGAGTACCACCCGGAACCATCCGATCTCTTCAAGTGGGTATGGCCCAACTTTGCCTTTGTTGCGGGAAGCGACCTCGTGGGAGACGGATCCATAGGTGGTTAGTACAAGATCGAAAGAAGCAAGCTTCTTTGGGTCCTTGATGCGATTGGATCCATGGTAGACATAGAAAGTCAGTTGGTTAGGCTTGATGTGGGCCTTGATTTGTTCTTCCCAGTTAGTGATCGTACTGAGAGGGCATATTAAGAGTGTTGCTTTGCCATTCTGCTTCAAATTCGTTAAACCTAGGGGCTGCGGCGTGGGTACGTCAAACTGCCCGGACGAGTTGGCCTTTTTCTTCGGTGGAGGGGGTGCTTGTGGCTGAACAGGTGGGAGGTGCGACCACTGGTCTGCATCCTCAAGGGTGGTGGCGACGAGAGATAGGATGCTTAACGTTTTCCCTAATCCCATCATATCGGCAAGAATACCGCCGAGAGTCTCAGGAGGAGCCTCACGTTGCGTGTGACCTGTGACTACATTGTAGTATGTTCTTTGGCCATTGAGGCCCAGACGAATTTGCCAAAACGAGTCCGGAATCTTGCCATCATCACCAAATTGGCGTGGTTTCTCTTTCTTCATCATGAAGCTAAGCCCCTGCTTTTGATGTTTCAAAAGTTCCGTCTGTACTCGAGGGTCAGGTTCCATCTCGGGGAGCTCCTCGCTCTTAGTTAGAGAGTCGAAAACTCCCATGACTTCAGATCGAATCTCTTCAACGCTACGCATCATCTGGGGCGGCGTAGCAGCAGGCATCATCTTAGGTTGCTCTTTGATGGCAGGGGGCGGCTTAGGCCCCTCAACAAGCTGAGGGTTTTCGTATTTTATACCAGGCTCGACTCTTGGAGGAGCGCGGAGCCAGATATTCTTCAGGGACAGATGACGTCCGACGGTTTTACCGTTTTTGCGAGGACCGTACAGCATCAAATCTAAAGTGTAAGCTTTCGAAATTTGATTACCTGGTTCCTCTCCAGGTATTTTCTGTCTAGTGGGGATTCTACAGTCGGTTCTAAGCTGTAGGCGAGAGTCTAGTAGAGGCACAAGCCCTGCCGCTGTGTTGGGATCAACGGTTCCGACTATTTCGCGCGTATAATCACAAGCACGAATCGTATGGGAAGCCTCGCCATGTTTCCTCCTGAGCATGATCTTGACTTGAGACCAATAATTAGGCATGAGGGCTACAGTCCCAGGTTTGGGACGTGGGACAATGTGGCAATTCAGCCTTGCATGCTGGATCATGCCGTAGCAGATCTCTTCATCTTTCGGGGCCTGTAGTAACACGAGATCATTATCATCCGCTGGCTTATCGTTAGCTAAATTATGGCTAGCCATAGAAAAGAACTCACCGGACTCAGTGAGATCTACAGCCTCGACTTGTCTCGTTGCGGGCGACTGATGAGCAGCCTCATGTTGCCTCTCTTTAACGTATCCTCCAATATCGCCGCTGCCACCATTTCCGAATCCGCGCACCGAATCAAAGCTATCTTCAGCCTCAACTTTTCGACGTTTTATCTGGGGCGCAAACGCTCGTTGTTCAACATTGTTCATGCGATCGATCATATGGCCGAAGTTGTTCGAGTGTAATGCAGGCTGACCGTTAGGTAAGGCATATTGGTCATTAGCAACGTGGTTATCCTGGGGGGTAGAAAACTGGAATTCGACGTTGGCTGGGGTACTCGAGGCATTCGAACTATTCGAATCGTGGAAAGGACTATTAACAGAGTTTTGTCGGGCAGGTAGAGACGGAGCACTGTATCCCTTCGGATTGAGGAGCAGTGCCGGGTTCAATCTCATGGACCCGTTTTGGACCGAGGCTTCAGCCATGTTAGCTTCATCATAGGATCTCTTTGTGAGATTGGTTTTTTGCTGTCCACTAGGGCTAACAGTGCGACTTCGTACGGGTGTTGGTAAGGAAACGAAGTTGGTGGACGGGCTATTACCCTGTGAATGACTGTTTGAGGCCATATCGTCTGCCTTTCTGGCCTATCACCAGATGACGAGACGCGGCTGCATGCAGAGTAATGTCGTCAAGGCGTTGGTGGAGACAGCCAAGGGTTCATGACAAAACGAATCGGACGTCGTCGGAAACTGTTTGTGGCAGCTGGTTATGCGTATAGGTGATGCGTATAGGCACGGCGTATAGGCGCGACGTATAGGCGAGGCTATACGCCGTTTGTGTTTCATGAAAAAGGGAAAAAGGTCGAAGTTGAAAGAATTGTTAAGGTTGAAAGGTCGAAGGGAGTCGAACCGAGGCGGACGTGATAAAATGGAGGGGCTCTCGCTACTGTACGGTTCAGGTTCAGTTAGGCAGGTTGCTTCGGGAGCAAAGTACAAGAGCGCGGTTCTTGCCTGAGGGTTAAGATCGAATGTCTTAACTACAAAACGAAGGGCACAAAAAGTTTCTCAAGTTTATTATTATGGGCTAGGTAGTCAATACCGTCACGAGGACAGTGCTAGGTGCCGCGTAGGGGTGTAGGGATGTAGAGTGAGATACCTAGGTGGTTATGTGTGGATGCGACAGTCAAGCTTCTGAAATTTGCAGATGGCGACATTGGTTGGTCGGAGTCCTGGGCTTGGAAGTGACTAGGGACGCTTCGGGACGTATTAAGTTGGACCTAACAAAATATTACAGCATTAAAGGTACTATGTAGGTAGGTACATATCGAAGAGTATTGCTCTCGCCTTGTTGCTATGGAGGGGGTACAGTGCCGACTGTATGATATCTAGTACCTAGTGACTGTTTATACATATAACTCTATACGACGACCTTATAGTGGGCGGGCAGGGTTGGCAGCCGATAGGCGTAGCTGCTATTCACCCCGCCAGATGTGCGGTGCAGTGCAGTGCTACATTTTACATAGGTAGGTAGTATGTATGGTATGGACGGAGCTATACTTGCCTTGTTTATGTTAAGGCGGCTTCTAGGTACATCCATATCCATACATATCCATACTTTTTCCCTCACTGCCTAACGCGTCGCAAATCAGAAGCAAGAGCGAGAAATGCTTGATTGGTCTGCTGACCAGCTGAGGGGGACTAAAAGAACCAAAAGGAGGGACCACCTCAACCTGTTCTCCCTTATCCCTCCTGTACTCCCCAGGCCACGTGCCCCGCAGATCTGATAGACCCAATTAAGCTGATGCAGCTGCAAGCATCGTCGGGCGTGGGGTCTCCTTAGGTAGTACTTTAGGTATCCGTCCAATCCAAGCCTGGTCTATTCCCCCGGACCTGTCCGCATCTTTCCACTCTTTCAAATCTTCCGGCGCCTTTAAAGTGCCGTGGACGGGACCTGGGTTATTGGTTAGGTATTGGGACTAGACATGTCTGGATTATTCTTTCTTTTTAGTTGCTAAAGTCACTACTACAGTATGATAGTGAGTTATGATACAAGATGTTTTGTCTCATTCCTCGGTTTTCGTTCGTTCGTTCATTCATTCGTGCCCCCATCAGATTCTGCTTTTTGAAGACACCAACTAGACATCCGAACATGTTGCAATGTGTTGTGATATTGTAGAACCAGTAAAGACAAATTCCAATCCTTCCAAGGCTACATATGTAACTTTCGTGTTCGTAATAGCACAACGCCAAAAACACCAAACTGATTGTCATCCTCGAATCGACTGTGTAAGTCAGGAGGCTTTGTTCCCGTTGCACAGACTTTGATCGTCGTAATCCAATACAACGTCATGCTGCTTTCTGCGCTACACTTGGCACATGTTGAGAGATGTTGCCAAATCTGTATCATGCAGGTCTCTTCTGCCTGTCACAACTCTAGTCTAGTCATCCCTTCTGCTTCGATTTCTGAGTTGGACTATCGCTTCTAATCACGATCTCGTGTCGGAGGAACGATGTCACAATAGGGTCGCTAGCTGTCTTTGACTCGGTTTCATGGTTTCGGCTTCGACTCTGTGTCCTCTGTCGTCGTCGCTTCGTAGACTCTTGGGTATTTGGCGAACGAGATCGAGATGGTGACTGGCTTCGATGACGGTTTAACTGAACAACTCGAATCAACTTTCTGCGAGTTGGGGATAAGGAACCGCCTCTGAGTCGTGATGGGTTTCTGGATGAATCGAGCCTTGATGATGAACGATGTCTACATCGCCCACGGAAAGTAGCTGATTCTGTTGATGGCAGTCGAGCTGCTAAAGTTTCTGGTGGGCTACGACGCCGTTTTCGCCCACGTTGTACATCAGGCTCAGGCGACGAGAATGTCGTGATGGTGATATCGATGAAGCTTTCGTTTGCTACTGTCTGAGCAGCCATTTTGAAGCCGATGATAACTGTTTTTGGGAAGGTCGAATTATTTAGGGACTGCTTTACTTGAGACCACTCGATAATCCCATCCGTAAACTATCAAAAACCAAGAAGAACAAGTATAAGATGATATGGTTGTTCAAGATGTGTCAATGTAAAGACCGTTCTATAGAGTGTATCTGGCGGCCTGGCGGGAGATATATCACCCAGTTTGTTACCTTAGTCAGTGCAAACAAATGTTTAGAGGAGTGAGAAAGCATGCAGGGAGAAACAGACAACATGGAATTGGGAAGAAATAGTCTGAATAATAAACAACCCTGGACAGTAAGATGGATCACAATCGGTATGGAAAGCCAAGAGAAACCCCCCTCCAGGACCCTCCAGGAACCTTAAGGCGGAAAAAGACGAGGGATCAACAAGACTCCGTCTGTCTAAGTTACGAGAGCCAGATGGCAGGGTTAGGATCGTCGTTTACTCCTGGGATCTTCAAGTCAGACCGTCTTGGATTGGTTCATCTCTGAACGCACGGGTCTAATACGATTGGCCAACCAGCTTAGTGCAACTGACGTAAACTCAGTGTCGAGACAAGAGAAAGTCAGTTTTGGAATTGAGTGGACACATCGGCTGGAGGCTCTCCCTTTCTCGAGACTAGCGAAGGGACGGTGATATGCTGGCTTGGAATCGGAGAGTTTCCAGCTCAGACCGTGTTGAGAATGATGCTTAGATGGTCCGACAAGTGTGCGAGCTTTGGTACAACTCAGGCTGCAGATGACTCGGGTAGCTTCAGCCTATTGCGATGGGGGCGGATTGAGATTATGTAGGGGATCGCGTGATAGGAGTCCCATTGGATCGATTGGTGTTGATCTCCTAGAGTTGGAGTTACTTGATTTGAGGAATTGCTCCTGCGAAGAACCGCGTTGTCATCGTGTTTCTCGTGTAAGAATATTTGAAGCTGCAAGATAGATTCATATGGGATTCTTATGGATGAAGCTATGGATGAATTGGCTCCAGATTGATTGACTTCATCTAGGCTGCCTAGTTTGTGAGACGGCGTCTCTTAGATATGGTGATCTAACAAGCTCTAAAAGCTGCGGAAGCCTCCGATAGGCGGGGCTGATGGCATTTAGAGTCTCGGACCTGGTACCTGGTCCCCTGTCTATAGGGATGTAGGAATTTCGATATAATCTCGACATCTCTTATCGGATTTTTTCAGAATGAAGAAATAAATTGAATAAACAGAACCCCTAGCTATCTATGAAAGGAGCTCAAACTCGTAACGTACACAGCTTCTAGAGATAATGGTATGATGGAAATGAAAGAGTACTTGTTATGTAAGGTAGGATATGACGATGGATGTTACACCCATGATGCTTATTAACAGCACTTGAGTTGAACTTATCGAACCGGAAGATGGTATAATGCAATATATATCATCTACTATGTACATGGTTTTCAATTAACCGAGCTTCTCCCTAGGACCTGACGCAGATAAGTTAACTGAGTGGGGCTGTATCAATCCTGGGGATTTTATCTTAGGTGTTGAAGACTTAATAAATTTCCTTATGTAAGAATCTCTCTTAATCCATACCACCCAATTGACGTGACGTGTTTCGCCCTCCTCAACCACGAGAAGATCGAATTATACGGAGTGACATATCACCCCTTTCCACTTCAAACAACTTAGTATTGACGTTGCGATTGTATTTTCTATAGTCTCTCTTTGCTCAACTTCTATTCTTCTCTTCTTTGACCTCTGGTTGGAAATTTCCAATACCCAGCTAGTATTGGCTAGTTATTAAATACGAGACAGGGGCCGGACCGAATCACATAATTATCGTCCTTTTTGATAGAATGCAATAAATTTCAAGACTAGATTACCTACCTTCCACATCCGTTACTACCAGTATGCCTCGGAACCGGCCAGCTACCACAGGTTATGAACGCCTAGCTCAGGCCGACCAGTTCAGCGATGATTCCGATGACGATATATTAGCCCAGAGCTCCGCGTCTCTGCAACCCCAATCCGCTCCACGCTATGCTCCCATCACCCAGCCTCGCCCTCACTCGGGTATGACCTCGCCGAAAGCCGTTTCGAAACCGAAGTACCGCCCTAAACGAACGAGAAGTAATTCGGGCGTCGACCTCAAAGCTATCAACGCCCGCTTAGAACGATGGGCGGACGAAATTGCTTCCAAATTCAAAAGGGGGAAAGGGAAGGGCGTTCCCGGGGAGGAAGATCGCCTTGAGATTCATTATAGCGTCTTTCAACCGCCAGAGGGCATTCGATCCGCTACCGCCGAGGCTCTTGCCGCGATGCCCGAGCCGGCCATGTCCAAGTCCGAGTTCGAAGCCATCGTAGACAGCGTGCGGACTGCTATTGACCAAGGCATGCACCCGAGTTTGATCACGCAAGGAAGCTCCGGAAGCTACTTCGCGCGGAATACCGACGGTAAGATCGTCGGTGTATTCAAACCTAAGGATGAAGAACCATATGCGGCTGGAAATCCGAAATGGAACAAGTGGATTCATAGAAACTTGTTCCCCTGCTGCTTTGGCCGAGCATGGTGAGTATCTAGCTACGTGGACAATATGATTAGAGTTCTAACTTCATCCCAGTCTGATTCCCAATCTCTCGTACGTGAGCGAAGCAGCTGCGTACGTTCTTGATTGCCAGCTCCGCACCCATATAGTTCCTTACACCGATGTCGTTTATCTATCATCTAAGTCGTTCCATTACCCATATTGGGACCGCCGAAGCTTCTACAGAAAGAAGAAGCCTCTCCCGGCAAAACCAGGGAGCTTCCAAGTTTTTCTTAAGGGGTTCAAGGATGCCAATGTATTCCTACGGGAAAACCCCTGGCCAGATCAGTACTGGTCTAGTTTGCGCTCAAACGACACCCACCGACATAAGCAAAGAAGATGGGCGGATAACTGCCGGCCATCCAGTAGAGCTGCCCGCGGCGATGATAGCGAGAGCGAGGATGAAAATGGCACCCCCGAGCAACGGCCCCTCGGACCTGGTAATTTCATGTGGACCGAGTCCCTAAAGCAGTCGTTCCGAGAAGAGCTTGAGAAGCTCGTTATCTTGGACTACATTATGCGGAATACCGATCGGGGTCTCGACAATTGGATGGTTAAGGTCGACTGGGAAACCCAAGCAGTGTCCATCGTTTCCGACCCTCCACAGCTTCATATAGACGTTGCTGAAGAAGAGCAACCCGCAAGACCTGTTAATTTACCATCAAGAAGCCAATCCCGAAGTCCCAACCCGTATAGAGCTCAAAAGCCTATGAACGCAACCGGTACAAGCAAGGTTCCTGATCCTAAGATATCAATTGGTGCAATCGATAATTCTCTGTCATGGCCTTGGAAACATCCGGACGCATGGCGAAGGTATTTACATATCAATATTGACATCCTTTAGACATAACGCTCACTGTTGACAGTTTCCCCTTCGGTTGGCTTTTCCTACCTGTTGATCTCATTGGGCGACCTTTCTCCCAGAAAACTCGAGATCATTTTCTACCTCTTCTCACTTCTACGCAATGGTGGAGCCAGACGTCGCTTGAGCTACGCAATGTATTTCAAATCGATCCTGACTTCCAGGAGAAAATGTTTTCTCGCCAGATGGCCGTCATGAAGGGCCAGGCTTGGAACGTTGTCGAGACGCTCAAGACCCCGGATCATGGCCCGCTTGAGCTTACACGACGCGCGAGGGTGTGTGTTTGGGACGACCTCGTCGAAGTCCCTATTGCCGTTCGCATGCGAGCCACTTCGTCTGAAGTGCGACGAAAGGCAGAAAATGCTCACGGAACGATCGAAGAGGAGATAGACATAGGGGCAGCCAATTCTTCCTCGGTACCTGCCAACGTGGACGACCTTCTCGGATTCTCTAGTCCTCTACCGAATCCCGGGCGCTTCGAGCTTGCGACCTCTCACGAGCAGTCGCCAAATCAGACCGAGCCTGCGTCAACGGACTTCACGCCCAATGGCGTGACACAAAACCCATTCGACACGATCTCAGTGACAGGTTCGCCCAGTTCCACTCGTCCGAAACTCTCTCGCCCTCCACGGTCGAGCTACCAAGGCCCGCCGCGCACACAATTGAATATGTATACCCCCCGTAAAGAACGCCGATACTCGTTCACGACGGCCGGCAATGGCACGTCGATCGCCGCGAAACTGTATGGTAACAGCAATAACTACGATGAAGACGAAGACGATATGGAGGGAGACCTGGGATACGCCGCAGCCGAGACCATGGACGGCAATAGACGAAAGGTGATTGTGGAACGACTCGAGACGGTGAAGACTAGAAATCCGGTGTTTACCTGGTGCTAAACCCGAAATAAGAGGGAGGAGATTCATGCGTGTACGAATAGGATCAGGCCCCGCTGAAGAATTTCGTATTGCTGACGCCCCTGACGGACTCGGCGGGACGATAGAAGAAAGAAGGGGAAAAGGGCGCGTGCTGTGAAACGTGAAACATAGAGTATGGGTACCGGGCATATGGGTAGAAGGCACACGGACAGGATTGGTCATCATGTGTACAACACAACAGCAGCACAACAGCATAGCATGGCAGGTTGCGAAATCTATTCCACTTACGGGTGCCATCTGTCGAGCCTCCGTGCCTCAATTCCAAATCAAGTCCTAGATAGATAGTTACACGCGGACGCGCCAATGTATACTCACTTTATCGGTAGATATTATTATTAGAGGCGCAACGGCATAGAGCTGAAGCTGGCAGGCATACAAAACAATATATCGTTCGGTGACATGGTACGGTACATACCTACATATATATGTAGGTAATTTCAGGAGTAGAAATAGACCAAATCCCGAAGGTACATACCTAATAAATGAGGCCAGAACAGACACAGTTTATCGAAAGCTGGAGATTCGATCACCATGTCGTCAGTGCCAGAATCCCGAAAAATCCCAAATCCCAAATCCCAAACCCACACAGCCGGATGTACAAGTACCATTGGAGCGGGTCGTAATCTACGTACATGGGATGGGTCACTCCTTTATTCTGGGAACCAACCGAATGACGAGAAAAAGAAAAAAAGAATTTTTTTTTTTTAATTATTTAAAATCCTTCCGTCTTTTTTTTCCTTTCTCTATTCTCACCTCACCTCGACGATCTCCCGTGCCAATCATTCATGCGGCTGCAAATGAAGGAGTAGTCGTCAATGTCGGTATGGCTTACTAAGAACGCGTGGTGTATGTACGGTAGTATGATCACAAGGGACCGAAGAAAATAATAATGATAATAATAATGCTTTAATACGTCTCTCCTTACCTATAGAATAATCAATAAATTAAAAAGGGGTCCACATCCCATCGCCGGGAGTACGGAATACCTATATGTAAGAAAGTATGTAGGTATTTACATGTATGATGCATGTTGATATGTACTATAATATACACGATACGTTACGTATGTAAGTAGTACGTAGTATGTAGGAGAGGTTCCAAGAGGCTGGTGAGGCAAAGGAGAAAAAGCGTGTTAAGACAAGGTTCAGGGAAGAAAGGAGAAAAGGGAAGCAGGCAGGAGGGAAGGGTGGGTGGAAAAAAACGTTACAAACTGCAATGCAAGCAGAAGGGAAGAAGGGAAAAAAAGAAAATTGATAAGTGACAGGTCGGATTTCAGCGCATCTGTACGGGACCCCAGCAGACCACGTCAAGCCCACACACCCAGGACAAGACAAGACCAGAAAAAAACCCACCTGCTGCCACCCCCCGACCGACGAGGTCGCGGGCGGCCCGCGATTGGGGGTCTGCCCGAAGGACGCGCCGTCGGGCCACCTAGACCCTGTTCGCCTTGCCCTGCCGTTCACATCTTGGGAGTCGCACACCACCCACAATCATACATAACATACAGATAAACGTACGTATATACATACATAAACGGCAGGCCCCCTATAATCTCCATACGCATCCATGGGCCATGGGTGCTTGCTCTTTGCCTGCCTGCTTGAGCTACGTCAAGAAGCGCTGACTAGGTCCAGTAAAGGGTCCCTGGTACACCGAGAAGAGAAACAAGAAGGAGGAGTAGGAGGGGGGAGCGGGTATGTATGGAGGGGGAAGGGATGGGAAGGGCAGGAAAGGGAGACAGAAAAAAACAAACGTGATGTATCAGAATGACGATGCCGCCGTTTTGGGGGCTTAAAGAACAGCTCATGCTGCATGTTTGCATGCCTATGCCTGGGGCTACTACGCTGTCTTGTCACCCTACTGACGTACTTAGCTAGTATTTTTTGCTAGGTACGGTATCTAATTCGTGCCTATCAGGACGATGTCGATATACTCGCGTCGCGCGTATCATCCAAAGTCCTAGTCTTATAGCAATATTTCGATATGTATAAGCCTGCATGGCACGCCGCATACCATACGGCTGGCTGGGGAGGGTAGGATGCCGCGCTACTCGGCAGATAGTAGGTATCCTATCATAAGAGGCCTCCTAGTATACGTCATGGATCAATGTCAGGCGGCGGCGACGAGACCAGATATTCGGAATTATGCAGTCAATTTGAATGAGCAGAAAAAAAAAGAATGGGCCGAAGGGGCCTCGCATTAGATGGAGCTTCCGGGGCCGTGTACCATGTGGCCCTGTCCGTTCGTGGGGAAAGGGTAACGAACGGCATTAAAAAATGTGAGATATACTCGACAGCACCAACACACGCACGTCGTTAGGCTACCCATAGAGATCGACCTTTACCAAGCTGCTGGGTAGGAGCCCGAGCGACGGTCAAACTTCCAGCGCCCGGGCACCGACTCCCAAGTAGGTACAGTAGCAGCAGAAGGGTGTAAGGCGTTCCCGCGTACGCGGTAGGGCACCTTCGCCTCGCGTCTGCATGATGCCGCACCCGAAAGGAGCTCGATGCCTGGCAACCGGTGTCCCGCCTGCTGGGAATTGAAAACGTCTTGGCTTGGGATTGACCCTGCCAATCAAGGGGGGCGCAGGAACGGATGAACTGCAAGCCAATCTAGCCTCAGAAAGTTCCAACGTCGACCTTCCCGCAGGGTACCACCCTATTTCTTACCGACCCCTCAATTTCTAGCGCTGGTAGGCCAGCCAAGCTGCTTCCGGAAAATAGAACCAGTCACTCGGGCTGGTGATACAAAGAGGTTATTCACGCCTCCCCGTAACATCGAAACGTTTGGACCCTCCACTCCGCACGTGATTAATAAAATGATTACTGCGTATAGGTCCATACCGTTGCAGTCATCGTAACGGCACGGTGTCGCTGGTACGACACATATGTATAATACTTACCTAGCAGACGTACATAATAACATATTGTAATAGAGGATCCTTGCTTACGAGAGAGCTACTATGTACTAGTATCCCTCGAGGTAATTAGCGGCCAACAGAATTTGAATAAACCACGGCTACCGAGGATTGCTAGATTTGCAGGGTAATGATAAGCAAGGGTTACCATTGGCGATCCTCGCAGCGGAGAGTGAGGCTGGCCCAAATTAGTCGTTGAGACCGGCGCTTTTTTCCGCTCTTTTTCTCTTTTAGATCCGGATACGATCACGCCTGTAGTGTCTGACCCGATACTCTGGTACACGCTAATGCATGGCTCACTAGAGTAAGACACATGATTATGATGATGATGATTGATTGATGATAACGAGGACGACGACGGTGAAGATAGGTACATGCTGTACTGCGAGATGTCGAGATGGTCGATGGAGTCCGCAATCGAGATCGTTGATTCGCGAGGAGCGCAGCACTCTAACCAAAGTCCCGGAAATGCCGACTTCAACCGTGGCCGACCAGAAGACCCGTCGCGAAGCATGAGAGTGTGATCCAGAGGGGCGGGCGCCATCCCAAGCGGTAGGAAAAATTGCGTGCGTGTGTAGTACTGTATGTATGAGGGCCACCAAAGGCTTTAACCGTGAGTGGGCCTGTCCCGACCATAATCCTGTCTATAGACCAGGGGTAAGGTGGCTAGCGTCGAACAACAAATGGACCTATGCCACTCTTCTCGACTAGGAGTTTTTACTAATAATGGTAGATATGGATTATGGGCTTCATCTGCTTGGCTTCCTGTTGTTTCACAACCTGCAAAACCGTTTAGGAGCCTGTAAGATTTCGTGGGTTAGGTCATTATGAAGCCTCGTTACACTTCTCGGCAGGGAACTCCGAGCCTCCAAGACGGTAGCCAGTGAGGACTAGCTGGCCCCCCTTTCGTTTCCGCCGATGGGAAACTCTCTGTCCAAAGGACAGGGCAGTACATACGGTACTCCATCTGTCTGGAAACGTTTCGGTACCGCCGTACCGGCCACTTGGAGATCGCCGCCACCCCCCCAATTCCTAGCGTCGTCCCTCTTAAGACCATCTCCACTGCGACGGCCCGCTTGTTTTGATCTTTTGGAGCGTAGCTGTCCTTTCGCCCATTAATACGGGTGCAAAGACGTGAGAAACAACCCATGACCGTCCCAGAGTATGTTGTGCAGTCATCGTCCTACCCAGACGGATTGCAAAACAGGGAAGAAAAACGGCCATTTGACGGTGAGGCGCCGTTGCTGATTCTTAGCCGAGTTGTTAAACTTAGCTCCCATCAGACCATAGTGGCGGTGTGAGGAAGCCATACTAAAATAAGGTAATCCGTAATCTCTTTCACCGTCCGGGTAGTCGCACATAAGAAGTTGTATGTAATAGTAGGCACCACGATCGTCACTCCAATGTGGTCGTCCCAAGACCCGGGTGAGCCTGCTCCCCTCGTGCATATGTACTAATACTAGGTGGACGTAGTAAATGATCCGAACCTAGTCGCTTCGCGACCAAGTTACTGTAACCGGGCGAATCTTCGAACGTCTCCATCCCTGTCGTCATGGTGGCCCGCTACGTACGTGAAATGCGTCCGAGACTTGACCACATCCACAACACGTAGTTAGGTAGATTAAATGTCATCGGCAAGTAATATATTCATTCCCTTCTGAGTCAGGCTGCACCTGCCGCGCTTACCAAAGACTTTCGTTTGCCGTGCCCGTGGGTGGTCGTCAGGGATCTTGAAATCTAGCTTTCTAGTATAGGTATGTAGCGGCAAGGGAGAAGGATTTAAGAATCCTAAGAGGTAGCCAAGTCCCACGATGGCTGGGAACACCCGTTGGTGTGGCTGTCATCTTTGTTTGTATTCCGTATAGGGGCATTTGGAAATAAAGCCACAGCCGGTTCGTGAGCTGGATCTTGTAGACTCCCTTGACCATTGCTCTGCGGAATTTCGCCGGTTGACTCCAAAACCAAGCTAAAATTGATTAGAGGGAAATGATTTCCTACTCCTCAAAGCTCTCGCCTGATTCCTCAAAATCTCCTATTTCTGCCGTCAAAATTCCCCGGGTCGTATGGAGTTCCCGCGCTGAACGCGGCTGCACCGTCCAAACTTCCAAACCCTTGGCTACGGCCACATCAACTGACCCGGAAGTTGGTGAGAGCAAACACGAGGCACAGTACCGTAAATTGTCAGCAACTTTAAGAGAATGGTTAGCTAGAGTACCGAGAGACTGCCGAATCAGTATGGTCAATCACAAGCATACGTCGAATCTCATACGTGGCTGCTGCTTAATCCCACCTAGCCAGATATAAGACCTTTCCTGCGCTATATGTCATTAAATGCAATGTAAACCTTCCGCAGCACCTAGATCAAATAGCCATTGGGCGGAGTATATGCCAAGCATAACAAGCAAGAAGCAGGCTTGGGCAGCAATAACCCTTCATTCCGATGGGAAATGCAAGAGCAAAGACGGGAACTAGTGCGGGTGCATTGGGTCATGGAGAGGAACAGGCCTAGGGACTTCAGATGCCTGCCCTTATGCTTCAGTGATCTATAGCTGAGCTGATTTGATCAGGAAGGTCTGATGCATACATAGGGAGTAACCGTAGTACCTAGGATACCTAGGATCGGCGAACAGCAGCTCGTGGGGTGCAAGCTGTGGACGTGTGACCAATGTGGTTGTTTGGACCGGGCCATGGCTCCACACACGCCTAAACAGCTTTATTATTCTTGCAATATACCACTTTCCACTAACGGTCCCATGTACCTAGGGAAGAGGAGATCAGACGTCCTCCTCGTCGAGGAGAAGGTGGGTGTCGATGGCGTCGAAAGCCCAAACCGAGGATGCCGGACTGGTTAAAAGCCGTCATTCGGGAGCCTATGGCTTGTTTGTCCATGCCCACACATCATCACGACCCCCATAGCCCGCTAGCTATGAACCAGCCTGTCGGTAACCTCGACTAGACATTTTGCTTAGTTGCTTAGTTTCCTCTGACAGACTTTGTGGTATAATAAAATGACCGGGTAGATATACCCTTGGCATCAGCAGAAGGCTTTTGCACACTAACACGTTGACAGACACGCCGACACCGAAGAGCTTAACGACGAAGTGCGCGAGACGTTTACCCATCATAACAGAACATATCAGCGTTGCGCCATAGACCGCAAGATATATCTTGTGCCAGTTGATGAGGTCTGCAACCACCAAACTAGAGACTCCTTTTCGATTCCGGATCCACAAACTGACGTCGACGCACTTTGCCTAGGATGAGACTATTCGTTTGCGCCTTCAGCACGACGTTTTAGCTATGATGTTCGACGGCAGATCTATCTTTCCGCCCCTAGGGTCACTAAGGCGAGTACTCGACTGTGGCTTCGGAACGGGGTTGTGGGCGTTCCAGGTAGCTTGGGAACATCCCAGATGCGAGGCATGTACAACTTAATTTCTTGCATCGACTGCCTCTTCACGATTCTCTAGTTCCTAGAAACAAACGGTGTCGGCGATGTCTCCCCTATTACATGCATCATCGAGCAGAAAGGCATCTCGCCTTTCCCGATATGGTAACCCTGTATCGTTGAGATTTCATCTCCCCCTGACCGCGCGTTGCATTTGGAAAGACGACACGGACATTGCTTTTCAATAGCGAGAAGACGGGTTTGGTGAGCTCGATGTTGGCGACTAGCGTGCACGAGGAATCGTTTGCCACTTCAAGGTCCTTGCCTGCTAACACGGAAGCAATTAGGTTATTGGCGTCGACGTGAGCCCCCATCATTATAATCCTGATGAGAGTGTTGAAAATCTCTACCTTAATATCGACAACCTTAATATGCCGTAAGATCCGAAGCATCCGATCCTCAGAGCAGAAATCTCAGCGTATGTCTTTACAGGCTCCAATTTCATTCCAATCATTTCGACCTCGTGAATAGCCGGCTATTAGCAGGAGGAATCGACCGTACTCGGTGGCACGGATACATGCGTGATATTCTCCGCTGTCTTCGCGTGAACGGATGGTGCCAAATGGTTGAGATTGACTTCAACGCCCAGTCCGATAATGGCACCTTGACAGACGGTAAGCCTGGAATGGTATTCGGGCTAGGAAGATCTTGCTTATGACGGATTCTCTAACAGGTCACGCGCTTCGCCAATGGTCTGATAAATACATTCGAGCAATGTCGCAGAATAAAAATCCTGAGGCCCCGCGACGCCTTGCACATTGGATGAGGCATGCCGGCTTTGTTGATGTTGAAGAGCGAAGTATGGGTTTTCGGTTTCACATACCCCTAATTGATCCCACCCAGGGAATCAGGTGTGCCCACCTGGTTTACGCCAGCAACGGCCCCTTAAGTCTTGGCCATAGAACAACCTCAATGAGTGGCATTTGCTGATTCTTATTTTTATAGTGCTCCCTCTCCCTATGTGCGGCTGGTCCGAAAGTATGTTTGCTGGGTATTCATTCTCCTCAATATTTGACCCTAATCATAAACAGATCAGAGGGATTTTGATATCGGTGCCGCTAACCAAGAAAATGTCCGATTGTTGCTTGGTTCTTTGGCTTTGTACCCGTTCACAGAACTCCTAGGGTATGTCCGACACCAAATTGTTCAAGGATATCCTAGCTTCGCATTCTGGGCGTATTGTTGACATTCTGAAGTATGACGATTACAGAATTCCACGTGTTGGTAGCACAAGCAAGAGCAGAGGCTAGCAATCCTGCACTCAAGGTAAGGACCCCATTCTGCCCTTACTCTTGAATGTCTAAGACTGGCTGGCCTGTGATGCTGATGAAAAGTACTTGAAAATGATAGCCATATTTTCGATTGTAAGTTGTCCCCGATCTAGACCTCTGGAGAAGGTAAATTCTAGACGTACGCTAACGAGGAGCTATTCAAGGTATGTATGCGTCGGTAGAAAGCCGAGGCGCTGAGATCGTCGGAGGACTGTTCTAGTAGTTCTCTGTGAGAACCGCGCCGTGTTGGGGAACATAGGACTATACGGTAGGAGGGGCAGACGTGGATCAAACTGATCGGGTCAGGGTCGTGTCGCTTGATCGTTCGTCGTGTCCTTAAGCAAGGGATGGGGCTTCATTAAGCAGAGATAGCGGTGGAGGGGTGTTGCCGGTAGGGCTGGGAAGGCCGGTACAGGCGTCGTCCAAGATCCCTCGGGACAGAGGTCGGACTTCTTTCGCGCTCTGTACGTTGGGCAATCTGCATATAAGGACAAGACCGCATTTATAGAGGTCATATTGGCATAGAGCAAGATAGCATTTGCGTTGAAATGGATTCGAAGGGCATGTGATATATGGGAAGGAGATGGCAGAGAGCGAGAGGGGCTTGTGGAGAGATTGGACAGGAGGGCATGAGGTCAGCTTAAGGTTTGCAGCCAAAAGGGAAGCAGCAAATCAAGGGATGTCCTTTGCTCCTTCTACCATTCTCTCGGGTCCAACTAGTCGGGTCGTGTGTCTCAACCCAATCTAGCAATACCCATACAATAATACCCGAGGGTACTTTACCTCCTGCCCAACTCTACCAGACATGAACACAACACATATTGTGCCCCTACGTAACACCAGGGTTATTCCTGGAGAACCTGGAAAACTTTTGAATGTACATCGGGATACGTAACATGTCAAAAAGCCAATCTTACTGGTTAGATCCCAAAGACTTGGCCCCGTTCAAAAAAAAGTATATGTCAGTCCTGTCACCTGGGGGCAGTCAACGGGCGGCTAGAGCCGCTCACGGCATCTCCCCTTTGATCGCATCCCGCATTGCCGTGCTTCCCTAGTCGCGGGCGGACCAACTATCCAGTGGGCCACCCCCGGTCCTATTTTGTTTCCAAATTCTTAAATGCCGTGTTCTAGACTTCCCTTGAAGCTACCCTCCCGGCTCGCCACTGTTACTCGGAAGGCAACCAGAACAGCGTGACCGTGACCCGTCGCCATCCACGACGTTACAACGACGAAACGACGAGTAGTAAAGAGACCGTGTTCCTCCCGTAGGATTATGAACCCAGCCGGATGAGTCGCTAGAAATAGTATCCCCGGTTGCTAGGAGGGCAGATGAGGTATTCAACCGGCCCGGGTAGCTTTCTGTGCCACCACATTACGAGTCCCTTCTCACTTTCCAAGGCTCTAATGCTCTATTTATGTGATTGATTACTAGGTAGGTATGTGACTGTGTAACAAAGTGGCGGCCAAGGAAGATACCTAGGTAACCAACCGTTGGGCTGTAGGCGACGGTAGTGGACCCTTACCGCGGATGTAGACGACCATCCCGACCCTTGCTACGCGATTCACCATCTCGCTGTCATTACCCGTCAGGTGACATTTATCAGATCCTTTGCTATCTAATGTGATGCAGGTAATATCTCCTTGAAACGGTGACGGGAGGTTTGGGAGTCAACGTTGTGCCTAAACACATCAGATTAACCCGACCGTCGATCACAAGAGGCCGCCATTATAGGCATGGGGAAGCATGGGTTGGCGAAGATACGCTACTAGGAAAATGTGAGAAATTACGACATACTACCTAAGTTTATTTTAGTGAAGTCTTGATTGTATGTTGACGTACTACCTTGTATGTGCTAACAGCCCCTGGAGGCAAGAAAAAAAAAAGTCGAGTAGCCTGTAAGAAACCTACCTAGGTAAAAGCATTGAAATGCCTTTAGTTCAATATTTATAGCTGAATATCGCTATAATGAGACTTTACTATACGGTAGCTCTACAGCACTAGAGGTTGGGAAGAACCAATGGGAGCGATCCCAAACTCAATTCAATTCTCCAGCTTCCGCGAACACAATTTTTTGACGATCGTGATATCCAGGGACCAGAGCTTGACCTTCCGAGATCGACCCCGGCTGCTTGCGCTCGGACAGTCAATAGGGTAAGGTAGGAAGGTGGCAAGGCAATTCTGACCGAGCCGGAACGCGCACCGTACCAAAAATTCGGTTCGATTGGCGCGACATCGGTCTGAGCTCCCCTAAATTTCTCCCCGGACCCAAACCATACATTCTGAAGCAGAAGCCACGGGCGATCAACCTTGTTTTATTTACCATCGTGAAAAAGTTCCAGTTCAATGGCGGCCCTACGACCTTCAAGCCGTATTGCAGAGCGATTGCTCTTACGGACACAATTCGCATCACCCCGAACTACCTCTACTAGCGCGCTTTCGCCGTTAAGCCGAAGATGTAATGCACGGTTCTACTCTAGCGACGAGCCACCGCCGCCGCCGCCGCTGCTGCAAAAAATCAAGGCGGACCTGAAGACGGCAAGTATGTCTCACCCTCGGAGCCCTACTTAAAACTAGCCTATCTACATACTTCCCTACCTAAATACCCAACGACTAATTTCCCGACCCCGTAGTGCGCGCCAAAGACGCCGCCCGCCTAACAGCCATCCGCTCGGTCCTATCCGCAACCCTCAACGCCTCGAAGACCGCGGCCCCAATCGAAACCGACGTGCAGCTCGTGGCGCTAATACGCAGGACGCAGCGGGCGTCAGAAGACGCGAGCGCCGAGTTCCTTGCCGCGGGGCGGCAGGACCTGGTAGACAAGGAGCAGGCGCAGGTGGCGGTGCTGGAGGAGTACATCGCGGGGAGCGGGATCGCGGCGGTGACGGCGGACGAGCTGCGGGCCGCGGTCACCGAGGCCTTGGCCGCCTCCGGGGGCGTTCGCGCGAAGATGGGCGATGTCTTGAAGTTTTTGCTCGAGCCCGGCGGACCGCTGCATGGGAAGGATGTCCAGAGGGCGCAGATTGTGAAGATGGTTAGGGATGTCGTCGGCGTGAATGATGACCGAACTTAACTTAACCTGGAGTGTTGTAAGATATGATATGGATATATGCGCCCAACCCTGTACTATGATAACGACCACGCATGATCGGCCGGCGTACAAAAATTACGGATAGATTACATCTTCGCTCTACGGATGTGTATTAGAATTTAGCTCACACGTTTTGATCTCCAATAGCCTACTTCGACTTGCGGTACTTGCATGTGACGGGATTCCTTATACGATGGTTATATGAAACTGGGTTACATAATTTGAAGTGGACCCTTAAAAAAAGTGAGTTTCACTCGAGGATTGCAACCTAAAAAAACACCGAGGTTAAGAAGAATATCGGAATTAGCCGTACTCGTCAGGATTTTAAACATCTGATTTTTAATTAATATTATACAACTTAAGTCAAGGATATTAAAATGAAATTAAACTTTAAATTAAAAATTTTTATATATAATTTTATTAATGTTTTTTATATTAAATTAAATACTTTTTATTTTTTTATTAAATTAAATTTTTTATTTATTTATGTAAATATATAATTTTTTTAAATATAATATATAAATTTAAAAAACCACATGATTTTATAATAATTATATATTATTAATATTACATAATTTTTATTTATTAATTATTTATTAAATATAAATATTTAAAAAAAATAAAATCATATTAAAATAATAATTATATTTAAATATTTTATTTTAAAATATAAGTTATTTTAAATAAAACCTCGTTAAGTAATAATTAATAAAAAGTGAGAAATACGATAAAAAAATGGTATTACGAGAATTAAAATTTTCAACTTTCGAGTAGTACTTTCATTTATATAAAAATCCCACCTAATTACAAGTAGCTATAGAAATTTCCAAATCTAAGTCTAATCTTAAATCAATGTCCTTAACCTAGGTTGCGTAGCACCGGTTAAAGGTCGGATGTTTAGAATCCTGACGAGTAGGCACATGAAGGCGGGGGAGGTCAACGAGAACATCGATTCGTCAAGATGGGCTGGCCTCCAAGTCACTCGACCCCCATGATTAGGAACTTGAAAAAAGTAAAGACTGCTTCGTAATTTCAAGGTATCTCTTCATTGCATCGGTACATGTAGTCGACAACTCTGCGTTATGCCAACTAATTTTCGCCTCACCCAGACGCCATTCATGAGCCTCAAGCCCCAGGCCTAAGAAAAAAACACCCCGTACACTCCAAATGCACCATGTCAGAACCTTAATGAACTGACGTAGGATCCTTATGCAGCGACATCCTCACCCCGCGGGCCCGCGTGTTCGGTTCCCTGGTTAGCGGTCGCTAGCCTGGCGCATAGACTCAGCAGAACCACGGTTTCCGTCGCCGCGTAGTGATTCAGTGCATCCAGCAGAATCTGCAGATGCCGGCTGAAGTTCCTTTCCCAAGTTTTTACAAGCTCGAATAGGTTGTTGAGCCGGCCTTCTTCATCATGGAGCTGGCTAGTTGACCCACTGTCGCCGCCGTGTGACTTCTGAGACTTGTGAGCCTGGAACCGTTTCCATTCCTTTTCGGTCATGTTAGGCGGCTTCGTAGGACCGGTCAAGTCTGGGTCCGACTTTTCCACTTCGCGCGTCAGCCAATTCATATGGATGGCGAAGACGGTGCACGTCTGCATTAGTTTCGAATGGATCTGGAATGTATGAGCATAAACGCGGTAACCGCAATAATTTTGGGAGCCACTTACTCGAATGAGCTTGCCATTGGTTAGCATGCAACCTTTTAGGCAAGTATCTAAGAAATCCACATGATCCTGCATCAATTCGTCCACGGTCCGATCCGGCTTGCCCGACCCATCCAAGCTACCATCCTTTGCTTTAAGTCTTGACATCAGAGATTGCCAATTGGGTTCAATGACTTCTAGGGTGCAAAAGTAGAGTAGCTGTTGGACGAACACCACCATACGAGCCCTGAGGGTCCACACTTGTTTTTTCCAGATCTCGAGCCGTCTTGACGACGATTTATGGCACCAGACGATACCAGTATTGTGGGTTTGCCATGTGGCTGACAGTTGCGATTCTAAATATCTCAGCGATAGAAGATATCGAAACAGCGCTTGGTACCGCCATACTGTCTTCCGACTAATGACCAATGATACGGGAAATGGTACCGTATAGTCGAGCTGTAAGGAAGTGAAACCGACCGCATTCTTATCGACTTCGACAGGTTGATTGCTTAGAGGCTGTAGGGCCTCGCCTTGCTCAATTCCTGTGATATTGACAACGCGCTGTAACATACTAATGAGGCTAATTTCGTTCATCACGATATGAACATCCTCTTTGAATGGATCCATAGATACGATACTTCCGGGTTGTCGCAGGACAATATCGAGAAGCGATTGTAGCTTAATGGTGTTAACAGTCTTCACTGGTTTCCGCAATTCTGATGCGCTGAGTTCCATGAAATAGGTAAAATAGTCGGACGGATCGAGGAAAAAGTAGTGCTTCAGCGACCGCAATCTTGCGGGAAGAGCATGCGTAGTCAGGAGTAACTTCATAAGCGATTCGTTCGCGTGGGCATAAGCATTGTTGACGTTATCAAGGAACCGTGGATCGTCGAATGACTTAGGAACGTCTTGGGCGACTTTACTAACGTCAACTCCACCACATTCCCGCACGACGTTGAGATACTTCCCGGCAAGCAGGACTTTGTCCTTAACGCCCTGTAATTGCGGAGGTATGCCGTGGTCTCGGATAGTATATCTCCTTTCCCAGTAATCATCCGTGTAGTCTTGCTCTAGCATATCTCGTCGAATGCTCTTCTGCTCCTTGACGAGAAATTCGGCATGTGGATCTCTGATCTCGCCGCGGTGCAACCAGTCATTCAACATCACCATATACGGCCGACTGGCATCACGTAGCAAAGACGTGAGCAATGATCTAGCAGCGGGATCTCCCGACATAGATCCCAGCCGTTTGGTAATCAAACCTATTACCACGCCACCTTTGCATACTTTCTTCCCAGTCATGTTCCCCGGTACAATGTCCCCACCCCGCTTCAAGTTCTCTATAATATTGTCAATATCCTCAGGGTCTGAGCCTTCTGAGCTTTCGTCGTCCAGAAGCGCATTTTTCTTGAGAAATTCGTGAGCTAGCGAATAGAGCTGGAGCATCATCTGACTTGTGGGGAGTATATGGACGTTAAGAAGATGTAACGTGAAGGTATCATTCGTCAGGAACTGAGTCTCGAGCTGGGCGATCATGACCAAATAATCATGTAAAAGCTTCCTGATAGCTGCGCATAAAGCATGATTGACGGCCCCAAACTCCTCCCTGCTCTGAACATCGACGAAAGTCTCCAGAGCCGAGAAGTGTGTGGCCATTCTAAGTATCGACACTGTTAAATCCTGGAGGCTGGGATCAAGACCAGGGAGTATTCTGAATTCAGGCCCGGTCAATCGCTCCCTCTCTTCGTCGGGATCGTATGAAAAGGCATAACGAATATACTGTCCTTCGTAACCCATTAGAACGAACAGTAGATCCTCGATTATAGCAGCCTCTTGGGCTTCTAATGATAGTTCTTGTAGAGGAGGCGGCTCCAGCGACAGTGGCGCATCTTTCCCTGAAGGAGGTATCGATATGCGAATTGAGAGTGGTGCGGATGTATGAGGCGTTAGGCTAACAAGAGGGTCCCATGTCTCTATACGTAGTCCAGGGATATTAGTCCAAACTCCTAAGGTACATAACGGGGTACGGCTTAGACATACCAGGACGCTGTTCAGACTTTGAGTCCCTTAGCTTCGCCTCTGGCTGGCGAGGTTTGGTGACTTCTTTCGACTTCCGTTTCTCTTGAGTTGGCACATCTCTAGACCGTCTCTCGGGACTCCTTGTCCGCGATATCAACTTTTCTTTCGTAGTCACAGTTACGCGCTCGGTTCTTCGCTCTTCGGTGCTTCTACTGGCGGGGCGGGGATTTCCTGACGCTGTCCGCTTATGGGCAGGGTTTGTATATGCTGCTTGTGGAGAGCGAGTGCCTCGGTGATCCTGAGAACTTCTCGAGGTATGGCCAGAAGCATAGCCGCCGGTGCCAGTGCCAGCACCAGCACCTGCGCGGGGTCGCGGGTTGCTGTCATTATCGCTGGTGCCATTTGTGCGCCTCTCTGAATAATTGGAGACTCTTGAAGACATGGTCGTTGGGCGGCGACATTGGGAATGCCTCTTGGTGCGATATCATGAGTGGTCGGTGGATGTGGTATTGTCCTCAGCTGGATTATGCAGGGTAGAGCCGTAAGTGGTACCTAGTAGGTTTTGAGGTGTGTCCCGAGTCGACTTGGGGCTTTATCGATAATTGGATGTCGCGTCAAGATCTAGCAAGCGCGTCTATAATCATAGGTGGTCTGTGCATAACCTACATGTACATATTAATATATCTACCATCCATGGATTTCTATCTCAACATCGCATCAATTTTGTTAACTCTATTATAGGTATCAGTATATAATTACCTACAACTTTTAAGCTAATTTACATGATTTATGCCAATGCTAGTTTTCTATAAACAAAAACATATAAATATATAAACAGAAACAATATTCGGTCGGTCGAAAAACAAGAGCCAACAGCCCCTTCATAAACAATACTAGGTATCTAAGAGCTACTTACTACTAGGTACTTAGTCTCTATTAGCATACCTCCTCCTCATGTCATTTAATGTCCGAATCTTTCTTATATAAGCTTCATCTTCAGCCGTCGGTGGGGTCTTGGGCCTTTTTGCCGGTGGTTGTTCCTCTGGTTGCTCTACTTCCTCGCGTACCCTTTTGTTCCTCATCTCATTCAATGTTTGAACTTTTCTAAGGTAGGCATCCTCGTCGGCGTCCGGTAAGGTATGGTCTCTTTCTATTTCTTCCATTCTTTGTTCCACTGCCGGGCTTGACCCTTCGCCCCTCACATCCGAATCGGGTCCCAGCTTCGGTCTTTTCTCCGCCGCCCGTCCAAATGCTAATTCCGAGAAAAAATCCGTCCATTTTCTCTTCTTCCCGTTCCCACTATCAGCGACCTCGACAGGGTCGGTATCGGGACTCGGGTCCCACCTATAATCCATCTTATAGGACAAAGCCGCCATATTCGATGGTTCGTACACCGGTGGAAGAACTTGCGACATTAGGTCTCCTTTACGTGCTTCAGCCACTCGATCTGGATAGGTTGCTGCATAAGACGGCCTTTGCCAATTGACCCCGACCGACGACACCAAGTAGTAGTTATCAATCCTGCCAGGATCTTGGGGCATGTGTGGTAGTGGTAGATGCAATTGATTGTTTGGAGCGAAATTCAGATTCGATAGTCGCTTCTTAGCCCAACCTACAAGATGGCTTCGAAACTCTCCTACGTCGCAATCGAGCTTTCCGTTTATTGGCCAGACGGACATTCTTACTATAGCCCTAGGATCCATTCTACCGCTGACCGGGTCGACTTGCTCTGTTCTACTAACGAAATCGTGTGTTATCAATTCGTAGAGAGTCCACGTAACCTGGAACACATCCTGAATCACCCTGTCCTTGGAGGTCCATGCTGCCAAACCAAAGTCGATCAGCATCAGCCTGTCGGCAGCTTCATCGATTACTATGTTGCTCAATTCGATCTTATTGTGGACGATACCTTGATCGAGGTGGAGGAAATCGATAAGTTCCGTAAGCTGTTGAAGCCACTTGAGCTTAAACGTCCGGTGTTTGTTGCTCGCAAGATCGCCTCCAGGGATGAATCTGCTTGTCATCCCAATGACGTGGCCCCCGTTGTCTACCACGAGAGAATGGCAACGAGGTATCGAAGGATGAGGCCGGATGGAATTGAAGACATTCATCTCAGTCCATAGTTCGTTACCGTCCCACTCGCTAAAGACGACTTTGCACACTAATTGAGTTTCGGGATTATGGGCAAGTCGCATTAGGTCGACAGTAGGCGTGAAACGATCTAGCTCGACCAGTTCGAGGTAGCTTGTTGTTGGCACATCCGGTAAGCCAATGTCGGTAAGGAGTGGCCTCACAGCGTCTGCAATTGATGGTATGTATCCACTAATCGCCCTTACTGCCTTCAACATCTCAGGGTCTGACGACACCGATGCCATGCGGCCTTGGTCATCTATACGAATCATAAAGGCTGTAGGCGACATAGTGGGATAGATTTGCTCTACGGCATTAAGAATCATGGCTCTATCGCCAGATTCGTCCGAGAAGAATACATTCGTGGGTGCCATAACGAAGATCTCGCGCCGTAAGTCAGTATCGAGTAGGGACAGTGTCGTCATACCCGGATACGGAGTCTCGATGGGTCCGTCATCCGGGTCTTCATAATAATCATCGTCGTGATCCCATCTCCCGATCTCTCGCCATTTAAAATTGAGGAAAATCATGATGTACAGACTTAAGATATGCGTCGCCAAAGCAATGTAGGGTTAGACTAACAAGAGCACTGAGTGATAATTCAAAATCATAGGGGATCCGCTGCAGCTCGTGCAAAGCTTTATATATTCATAGATCATGAGGCAATCTACTAGGGATATTCTAAATCACAAACGGCAGTATTTCAATCTACTTGTGACGTTTTTGTCATCTTAAAAGATGTAGTTCTAGTGCCTAGTAACATTATTATATTGTTTTCAGAGCAAAGGAATTGAATTAGGTGTTGGACAAACCGGTCAATTAAGTTCGGTCTTTCAGTTCTATGGCATCTTAAAAGTACTTCATTCCTACTTAGTTTAGATATGTATAACAAACTTCTGCTTTAATAAGAGATCAAATATGATTACATATTAATACGATAGTCGATGAAAGCCGCCGTATATTATGGAACCTAGCTCATTGGATTTCTAAGTTATGAATAGTATTAACAACCTTTTTCTACGGGTACTTACATGTTTTCATTGGCAACAAATTTGTAGGGCAGGGACAACTAGGCTACCTGGTTTCATCCCTGTGAAATGAATATATTGAGATATCTGAGTAGAGTCTTAACGAAATCGCTTGATATAAATATCTCCTATACATGGGATCTACTTGCTATAAGAGTCGATTTTGACCTTAATTATAACGAAATGGGAAATCATTACCTATTCCTTCCCTTATGTGCAAACCTGATTGTATCGGGTATGATTCCCGATTATATTATACGCCGTCTGTTATATCCATATACTATGGTAACGCCTACGTAGAAAATAGGATGTGGAGCTGAATGAAACTATTCTTATGGCAATATTAATACACGCTCATATGACCTGTCCTCCCCACCATGTCGACCTATGGGCCTGCCTGATTTCGACGTTTCTCACATAGAAACATGTGCCGCTGAGTAGCGGTTATTAGGGATTTTAACTAAGCTAGTCGTATAGTTTGAATATCGTTCCCGATATATTTATCCCAAAGCGATTTGACAACTCTTCCTATGCCTCTTCGATACGCAAGATCCCCTTCTCGTCGTATCCAGAGAAAGTTATAGTACGTTTTTTCAAAAGAAAACATCTCATCATATCGTAGAAATGGAACAATAGCTCCCTTAGAACTCGATAGAATCATACATTCAATCTCCGTACCCTCTTCGATCTCCGTTTCTGACACGTCTCCGAGCAGAATACCACATTTCGAAATCGACTGTGCTCTATTAGGCAACCGCAGTACCCTCGATTCGAGACTAGTATTAATGAACGGTTTTCCCGAGATAACTGCAAGAGTCCCTACTTGAGCGCGCACCGTCAAACAGGGTGAGAAGAGAGCGGCGTTGGTTTGAGGGTCGAGAGGCCTAAGAGGTTCGAGCTCCATCTCATTGGAGCGATTCATATACCACCATTCGGATTCCGGCTCCAAATTAGATATCAATGTTTGCCATACGTCCGACTCCCCATGGTAATTAAATGACAGCCAATTATCATCTCTGATGCGGCCCTGCCACCCAAGCCATGACCAACTAGGTGGATCAAGTCCGGCCGCTCTTTCGGGATATCGTCGTTTCATAGGCTCTCGCGGTATCCAGAGCAAGGCTGCATGGAAGAGATCAACCGGAATGCCCCAGATGAACCCGCCGGGGAGCACCCGTTTCGTTAGAACCGACGCCACTCCAGCAAAAGCTCGCGAGGCATCGGCTGCGTACGAAAGGTTTCTAGAGTTGTAGGAATTGACAAGGCGGTAGTAAAGCTTAAGATGGCCCCGGAGAAGTGCACCCGTGTTGAGTATTTCGTTCGAGCTCCAAGGTGTAATTCTCAAGGGCCGAGGAATCTTAGGGGTGTCCTGACATCCGTGAGCCTCATGCCAGACGTGTGAACCGCACTCCCAGATGACCGCTTGGTAATGAAACATCAATTTTCTTTTCGACATACAAAGCTCTTGGAAAGTCCATCCACGGGAATACTAGTATTATTTAGCAAAAGATTCATTCCCTAACGGTTGG